>CM051234.1:410897173-412187466 GCA_027917425.1 Gastrophryne carolinensis | reverse complement strand
CAAAAGTGTCTTTATCAGGCCTAATTTCAAATATGATAAGAGCAAATGCTTATATGGTCTTAAACAGAGGCTGCTTTAGTCACAGAATGGGATGCCCTGGGCAGGAATGGACCTGGCAGGGTCCAGTAGTGCTTTGGCCAGCAAAAGTGTCTTTATCAGGCTAATTTCAAATATGATAAGAGCAAATGCTTATATGGTCTTAAACAGAGGCTGCTGTAGTCACAGAATGGGATGCCCTGGGCAGGAATGGACCTGGCAGGGTCCAGTAGTGCTTTGGCCAGCAAAAGTGTCTTTATCAGGCCTAATTTCAAATATGATAAGAGCAAATGCTTATATGGTCTTAAACAGAGGCTGCTGTAGTCACAGAATGGGATGCCCCTGGGCAGGAATGGACCTGGCAGGGTCCAGTAGTGCTTTGGCCAGCAAAAGTGTCTTTATCAGGCCTAATTTCAAATATGATAAGAGCAAATGCTTATATGGTCTTAAACAGAGGCTGCTGTAGTCACAGAATGGGATGCCCTGGGCAGGAATGGACCTGGCAGGGTCCAGTAGTGCTTTGGCCAGCAAAAGTGTCTTTATCAGGCCTAATTTCAAATATGATAAGAGCAAATGCTTATATGGTCTTAAACAGAGGCTGCTTTAGTCACAGAATGGGATGCCCTGGGCAGGAATGGACCTGGCAGGGTCCAGTAGTGCTTTGGCCAGCAAAAGTGTCTTTATCAGGCCTAATTTCAAATATGATAAGAGCAAATGCTTATATGGTCTTAAACAGAGGCTGCTGTAGTCACAGAATGGGATGCCCTGGGCAGGAATGGACCTGGCAGGGTCCAGTAGTGCTTTGGCCAGCAAAAGTGTCTTTATCAGGCCTAATTTCAAATATGATAAGAGCAAATGCTTATATGGTCTTAAACAGAGGCTGCTGTAGTCACAGAATGGGATGCCCGGGCAGGAATGGACCTGGCAGGGTCCAGTAGTGCTTTGGCCAGCAAAAGTGTCTTTATCAGGCCTAATTTCAAATATGATAAGAGCAAATGCTTATATGGTCTTAAACAGAGGCTGCTGTAGTCACAGAATGGGATGCCCTGGGCAGGAATGGACCTGGCAGGGTCCAGTAGTGCTTTGGCCAGCAAAAGTGTCTTTATCAGGCCTAATTTCAAATATGATAAGAGCAAATGCTTATATGGTCTTAAACAGAGGCTGCTGTAGTCACAGAATGGGATGCCCTGGGCAGGAATGGACCTGGCAGGGTCCAGTAGTGCTTTGGCCAGCAAAAGTGTCTTTATCAGGCCTAATTTCAAATATGATAAGAGCAAATGCTTATATGGTCTTAAACAGAGGCTGCTGTAGTCACAGAATGGGATGCCCCGGGCAGGAATGGACCTGGCAGGGTCCAGTAGTGCTTTGGCCAGCAAAAGTGTCTTTATCAGGCCTAATTTCAAATATGATAAGAGCAAATGCTTATATGGTCTTAAACAGAGGCTGCTGTAGTCACAGAATGGGATGCCCTGGGCAGGAATGGACCTGGCAGGGTCCAGTAGTGCTTTGGCCAGCAAAAGTGTCTTTATCAGGCTAATTTCAAATATGATAAGAGCAAATGCTTATATGGTCTTAAACAGAGGCTGCTGTAGTCACAGAATGGGATGCCCCGGGCAGGAATGGACCTGGCAGGGTCCAGTAGTGCTTTGGCCAGCAAAAGTGTCTTTATCAGGCCTAATTTCAAATATGATAAGAGCAAATGCTTATATGGTCTTAAACAGAGGCTGCTGTAGTCACAGAATGGGATGCCCTGGGCAGGAATGGACCTGGCAGGGTCCAGTAGTGCTTTGGCCAGCAAAAGTGTCTTTATCAGGCTAATTTCAAATATGATAAGAGCAAATGCTTATATGGTCTTAAACAGAGGCTGCTGTAGTCACAGAATGGGATGCCCTGGGCAGGAATGGACCTGGCAGGGTCCAGTAGTGCTTTGGCCAGCAAAAGTGTCTTTATCAGGCCTAATTTCAAATATGATAAGAGCAAATGCTTATATGGTCTTAAACAGAGGCTGCTTTAGTCACAGAATGGGATGCCCTGGGCAGGAATGGACCTGGCAGGGTCCAGTAGTGCTTTGGCCAGCAAAAGTGTCTTTATCAGGCTAATTTCAAATATGATAAGAGCAAATGCTTATATGGTCTTAAACAGAGGCTGCTGTAGTCACAGAATGGGATGCCCTGGGCAGGAATGGACCTGGCAGGGTCCAGTAGTGCTTTGGCCAGCAAAAGTGTCTTTATCAGGCCTAATTTCAAATATGATAAGAGCAAATGCTTATATGGTCTTAAACAGAGGCTGCTTTAGTCACAGAATGGGATGCCCTGGGCAGGAATGGACCTGGCAGGGTCCAGTAGTGCTTTGGCCAGCAAAGTGTCTTTATCAGGCTAATTTCAAATATGATAAGAGCAAATGCTTATATGGTCTTAAACAGAGGCTGCTTTAGTCACAGAATGGGATGCCCTGGGCAGGAATGGACCTGGCAGGGTCCAGTAGTGCTTTGGCCAGCAAAAGTGTCTTTATCAGGCTAATTTCAAATATGATAAGAGCAAATGCTTATATGGTCTTAAACAGAGGCTGCTGTAGTCACAGAATGGGATGCCCTGGGCAGGAATCGGACCTGGCAGGGTCCAGTAGTGCTTTGGCCAGCAAAAGTGTCTTTATCAGGCCTAATTTCAAATATGATAAGAGCAAATGCTTATATGGTCTTAAACAGAGGCTGCTTTAGTCACAGAATGGGATGCCCTGGGCAGGAATGGACCTGGCAGGGTCCAGTAGTGCTTTGGCCAGCAAAAGTGTCTTTATCAGGCTAATTTCAAATATGATAAGAGCAAATGCTTATATGGTCTTAAACAGAGGCTGCTGTAGTCACAGAATGGGATGCCCTGGGCAGGAATGGACCTGGCAGGGTCCAGTAGTGCTTTGGCCAGCAAAAGTGTCTTTATCAGGCCTAATTTCAAATATGATAAGAGCAAATGCTTATATGGTCTTAAACAGAGGCTGCTTTAGTCACAGAATGGGATGCCCTGGGCAGGAATGGACCTGGCAGGGTCCAGTAGTGCTTTGGCCAGCAAAAGTGTCTTTATCAGGCTAATTTCAAATATGATAAGAGCAAATGCTTATATGGTCTTAAACAGAGGCTGCTGTAGTCACAGAATGGGATGCCCTGGGCAGGAATGGACCTGGCAGGGTCCAGTAGTGCTTTGGCCAGCAAAAGTGTCTTTATCAGGCTAATTTCAAATATGATAAGAGCAAATGCTTATATGGTCTTAAACAGAGGCTGCTGTAGTCACAGAATGGGATGCCCCGGGCAGGAATCGACCTGGCAGGGTCCAGTAGTGCTTTGGCCAGCAAAAGTGTCTTTATCAGGCCTAATTTCAAATATGATAAGAGCAAATGCTTATATGGTCTTAAACAGAGGCTGCTTTAGTCACAGAATGGGATGCCCTGGGCAGGAATGGACCTGGCAGGGTCCAGTAGTGCTTTGGCCAGCAAAAGTGTCTTTATCAGGCTAATTTCAAATATGATAAGAGCAAATGCTTATATGGTCTTAAACAGAGGCTGCTGTAGTCACAGAATGGGATGCCCTGGGCAGGAATGGACCTGGCAGGGTCCAGTAGTGCTTTGGCCAGCAAAAGTGTCTTTATCAGGCCTAATTTCAAATATGATAAGAGCAAATGCTTATATGGTCTTAAACAGAGGCTGCTTTAGTCACAGAATGGGATGCCCTGGCAGGAATGGACCTGGCAGGGTCCAGTAGTGCTTTGGCCAGCAAAAGTGTCTTTATCAGGCTAATTTCAAATATGATAAGAGCAAATGCTTATATGGTCTTAAACAGAGGCTGCTTTAGTCACAGAATGGGATGCCCTGGGCAGGAATGGACCTGGCAGGGTCCAGTAGTGCTTTGGCCAGCAAAAGTGTCTTTATCAGGCTAATTTCAAATATGATAAGAGCAAATGCTTATATGGTCTTAAACAGAGGCTGCTGTAGTCACAGAATGGGATGCCCGGGCAGGAATGGACCTGGCAGGGTCCAGTAGTGCTTTGGCCAGCAAAAGTGTCTTTATCAGGCCTAATTTCAAATATGATAAGAGCAAATGCTTATATGGTCTTAAACAGAGGCTGCTTTAGTCACAGAATGGGATGCCCTGGGCAGGAATGGACCTGGCAGGGTCCAGTAGTGCTTTGGCCAGCAAAAGTGTCTTTATCAGGCTAATTTCAAATATGATAAGAGCAAATGCTTATATGGTCTTAAACAGAGGCTGCTGTAGTCACAGAATGGGATGCCCCTGGGCAGGAATGGACCTGGCAGGGTCCAGTAGTGCTTTGGCCAGCAAAAGTGTCTTTATCAGGCCTAATTTCAAATATGATAAGAGCAAATGCTTATATGGTCTTAAACAGAGGCTGCTTTAGTCACAGAATGGGATGCCCTGGGCAGGAATGGACCTGGCAGGGTCCAGTAGTGCTTTGGCCAGCAAAAGTGTCTTTATCAGGCTAATTTCAAATATGATAAGAGCAAATGCTTATATGGTCTTAAACAGAGGCTGCTTGTAGTCACAGAATGGGATGCCCTGGGCAGGAATGGACCTGGCAGGGTCCAGTAGTGCTTTGGCCAGCAAAAGTGTCTTTATCAGGCTAATTTCAAATATGATAAGAGCAAATGCTTATATGGTCTTAAACAGAGGCTGCTTTAGTCACAGAATGGGATGCCCTGGGCAGGAATGGACCTGGCAGGGTCCAGTAGTGCTTTGGCCAGCAAAAGTGTCTTTATCAGGCTAATTTCAAATATGATAAGAGCAAATGCTTATATGGTCTTAAACAGAGGCTGCTTTAGTCACAGAATGGGATGCCCTGGGCAGGAATGGACCTGGCAGGGTCCAGTAGTGCTTTGGCCAGCAAAAGTGTCTTTATCAGGCTAATTTCAAATATGATAAGAGCAAATGCTTATATGGTCTTAAACAGAGGCTGCTGTAGTCACAGAATGGGATGCCCGGGCAGGAATGGACCTGGCAGGGTCCAGTAGTGCTTTGGCCAGCAAAAGTGTCTTTATCAGGCCTAATTTCAAATATGATAAGAGCAAATGCTTATATGGTCTTAAACAGAGGCTGCTTTAGTCACAGAATGGGATGCCCTGGGCAGGAATGGACCTGGCAGGGTCCAGTAGTGCTTTGGCCAGCAAAAGTGTCTTTATCAGGCTAATTTCAAATATGATAAGAGCAAATGCTTATATGGTCTTAAACAGAGGCTGCTGTAGTCACAGAATGGGATGCCCTGGGCAGGAATGGACCTGGCAGGGTCCAGTAGTGCTTTGGCCAGCAAAAGTGTCTTTATCAGGCTAATTTCAAATATGATAAGAGCAAATGCTTATATGGTCTTAAACAGAGGCTGCTGTAGTCACAGAATGGGATGCCCTGGGCAGGAATGGACCTGGCAGGGTCCAGTAGTGCTTTGGCCAGCAAAAGTGTCTTTATCAGGCTAATTTCAAATATGATAAGAGCAAATGCTTATATGGTCTTAAACAGAGGCTGCTGTAGTCACAGAATGGGATGCCCCGGGCAGGAATGGACCTGGCAGGGTCCAGTAGTGCTTTGGCCAGCAAAAGTGTCTTTATCAGGCCTAATTTCAAATATGATAAGAGCAAATGCTTATATGGTCTTAAACAGAGGCTGCTTTAGTCACAGAATGGGATGCCCTGGGCAGGAATGGACCTGGCAGGGTCCAGTAGTGCTTTGGCCAGCAAAAGTGTCTTTATCAGGCTAATTTCAAATATGATAAGAGCAAATGCTTATATGGTCTTAAACAGAGGCTGCTTTAGTCACAGAATGGGATGCCCTGGGCAGGAATGGACCTGGCAGGGTCCAGTAGTGCTTTGGCCAGCAAAAGTGTCTTTATCAGGCCTAATTTCAAATATGATAAGAGCAAATGCTTATATGGTCTTAAACAGAGGCTGCTGTAGTCACAGAATGGGATGCCCCGGGCAGGAATGGACCTGGCAGGGTCCAGTAGTGCTTTGGCCAGCAAAAGTGTCTTTATCAGGCCTAATTTCAAATATGATAAGAGCAAATGCTTATATGGTCTTAAACAGAGGCTGCTTTAGTCACAGAATGGGATGCCCTGGGCAGGAATGGACCTGGCAGGGTCCAGTAGTGCTTTGGCCAGCAAAAGTGTCTTTATCAGGCTAATTTCAAATATGATAAGAGCAAATGCTTATATGGTCTTAAACAGAGGCTGCTGTAGTCACAGAATGGGATGCCCGGGCAGGAATGGACCTGGCAGGGTCCAGTAGTGCTTTGGCCAGCAAAAGTGTCTTTATCAGGCCTAATTTCAAATATGATAAGAGCAAATGCTTATATGGTCTTAAACAGAGGCTGCTGTAGTCACAGAATGGGATGCCCTGGGCAGGAATGGACCTGGCAGGGTCCAGTAGTGCTTTGGCCAGCAAAAGTGTCTTTATCAGGCCTAATTTCAAATATGATAAGAGCAAATGCTTATATGGTCTTAAACAGAGGCTGCTTTAGTCACAGAATAGGATGCCCTGGGCAGGAATGGACCTGGCAGGGTCCAGTAGTGCTTTGGCCAGCAAAAGTGTCTTTATCAGGCTAATTTCAAATATGATAAGAGCAAATGCTTATATGGTCTTAAACAGAGGCTGCTGTAGTCACAGAATGGGATGCCCGGGCAGGAATCGACCTGGCAGGGTCCAGTAGTGCTTTGGCCAGCAAAAGTGTCTTTATCAGGCCTAATTTCAAATATGATAAGAGCAAATGCTTATATGGTCTTAAACAGAGGCTGCTTTAGTCACAGAATGGGATGCCCTGGGCAGGAATGGACCTGGCAGGGTCCAGTAGTGCTTTGGCCAGCAAAAGTGTCTTTATCAGGCTAATTTCAAATATGATAAGAGCAAATGCTTATATGGTCTTAAACAGAGGCTGCTGTAGTCACAGAATGGGATGCCCTGGGCAGGAATGGACCTGGCAGGGTCCAGTAGTGCTTTGGCCAGCAAAAGTGTCTTTATCAGGCCTAATTTCAAATATGATAAGAGCAAATGCTTATATGGTCTTAAACAGAGGCTGCTTTAGTCACAGAATGGGATGCCCTGGGCAGGAATGGACCTGGCAGGGTCCAGTAGTGCTTTGGCCAGCAAAAGTGTCTTTATCAGGCTAATTTCAAATATGATAAGAGCAAATGCTTATATGGTCTTAAACAGAGGCTGCTGTAGTCACAGAATGGGATGCCCCGGGCAGGAATGGACCTGGCAGGGTCCAGTAGTGCTTTGGCCAGCAAAAGTGTCTTTATCAGGCCTAATTTGAAATATGATAAGAGCAAATGCTTATATGGTCTTAAACAGAGGCTGCTTTAGTCACAGAATGGGATGCCCTGGGCAGGAATGGACCTGGCAGGGTCCAGTAGTGCTTTGGCCAGCAAAAGTGTCTTTATCAGGCTAATTTCAAATATGATAAGAGCAAATGCTTATATGGTCTTAAACAGAGGCTGCTGTAGTCACAGAATGGGATGCCCTGGGCAGGAATGGACCTGGCAGGGTCCAGTAGTGCTTTGGCCAGCAAAAGTGTCTTTATCAGGCCTAATTTCAAATATGATAAGAGCAAATGCTTATATGGTCTTAAACAGAGGCTGCTTTAGTCACAGAATGGGATGCCCTGGGCAGGAATGGACCTGGCAGGGTCCAGTAGTGCTTTGGCCAGCAAAAGTGTCTTTATCAGGCTAATTTCAAATATGATAAGAGCAAATGCTTATATGGTCTTAAACAGAGGCTGCTGTAGTCACAGAATGGGATGCCCTGGGCAGGAATGGACCTGGCAGGGTCCAGTAGTGCTTTGGCCAGCAAAAGTGTCTTTATCAGGCCTAATTTCAAATATGATAAGAGCAAATGCTTATATGGTCTTAAACAGAGGCTGCTTTAGTCACAGAATGGGATGCCCTGGGCAGGAATGGACCTGGCAGGGTCCAGTAGTGCTTTGGCCAGCAAAAGTGTCTTTATCAGGCTAATTTCAAATATGATAAGAGCAAATGCTTATATGGTCTTAAACAGAGGCTGCTGTAGTCACAGAATGGGATGCCCCGGGCAGGAATGGACCTGGCAGGGTCCAGTAGTGCTTTGGCCAGCAAAAGTGTCTTTATCAGGCCTAATTTCAAATATGATAAGAGCAAATGCTTATATGGTCTTAAACAGAGGCTGCTTTAGTCACAGAATGGGATGCCCTGGGCAGGAATGGACCTGGCAGGGTCCAGTAGTGCTTTGGCCAGCAAAAGTGTCTTTATCAGGCTAATTTCAAATATGATAAGAGCAAATGCTTATATGGTCTTAAACAGAGGCTGCTGTAGTCACAGAATGGGATGCCCGGGCAGGAATGGACCTGGCAGGGTCCAGTAGTGCTTTGGCCAGCAAAAGTGTCTTTATCAGGCCTAATTTCAAATATGATAAGAGCAAATGCTTATATGGTCTTAAACAGAGGCTGCTTTAGTCACAGAATGGGATGCCCTGGGCAGGAATGGACCTGGCAGGGTCCAGTAGTGCTTTGGCCAGCAAAAGTGTCTTTATCAGGCTAATTTCAAATATGATAAGAGCAAATGCTTATATGGTCTTAAACAGAGGCTGCTGTAGTCACAGAATGGGATGCCCCGGGCAGGAATGGACCTGGCAGGGTCCAGTAGTGCTTTGGCCAGCAAAAGTGTCTTTATCAGGCCTAATTTCAAATATGATAAGAGCAAATGCTTATATGGTCTTAAACAGAGGCTGCTTTAGTCACAGAATGGGATGCCCTGGGCAGGAATGGACCTGGCAGGGTCCAGTAGTGCTTTGGCCAGCAAAAGTGTCTTTATCAGGCTAATTTCAAATATGATAAGAGCAAATGCTTATATGGTCTTAAACAGAGGCTGCTGTAGTCACAGAATGGGATGCCCCAACAGGAATCGACCTGGCAGGGTCCAGTAGTGCTTTGGCCAGCAAAAGTGTCTTTATCAGGCCTAATTTCAAATATGATAAGAGCAAATGCTTATATGGTCTTAAACAGAGGCTGCTTTAGTCACAGAATGGGATGCCCCAACAGGAATCGACCTGGCAGGGTCCAGTAGTGCTTTGGCCAGCAAAAGTGTCTTTATCAGGCCTAATTTCAAATATGATAAGAGCAAATGCTTATATGGTCTTAAACAGAGGCTGCTGTAGTCACAGAATGGGATGCCCCGGGCAGGAATGGACCTGGCAGGGTCCAGTAGTGCTTTGGCCAGCAAAAGTGTCTTTATCAGGCCTAATTTCAAATATGATAAGAGCAAATGCTTATATGGTCTTAAACAGAGGCTGCTTTAGTCACAGAATGGGATGCCCTGGGCAGGAATGGACCTGGCAGGGTCCAGTAGTGCTTTGGCCAGCAAAAGTGTCTTTATCAGGCTAATTTCAAATATGATAAGAGCAAATGCTTATATGGTCTTAAACAGAGGCTGCTGTAGTCACAGAATGGGATGCCCCAACAGGAATCGACCTGGCAGGGTCCAGTAGTGCTTTGGCCAGCAAAAGTGTCTTTATCAGGCCTAATTTCAAATATGATAAGAGCAAATGCTTATATGGTCTTAAACAGAGGCTGCTTTAGTCACAGAATGGATGCCCCAACAGGAATCGACCTGGCAGGGTCCAGTAGTGCTTTGGCCAGCAAAAGTGTCTTTATCAGGCCTAATTTCAAATATGATAAGAGCAAATGCTTATATGGTCTTAAACAGAGGCTGCTGTAGTCACAGAATGGGATGCCCTGGGCAGGAATGGACCTGGCAGGGTCCAGTAGTGCTTTGGCCAGCAAAAGTGTCTTTATCAGGCCTAATTTCAAATATGATAAGAGCAAATGCTTATATGGTCTTAAACAGAGGCTGCTGTAGTCACAGAATGGGATGCCCCGGGCAGGAATGGACCTGGCAGGGTCCAGTAGTGCTTTGGCCAGCAAAAGTGTCTTTATCAGGCCTAATTTCAAATATGATAAGAGCAAATGCTTATATGGTCTTAAACAGAGGCTGCTGTAGTCACAGAATGGGATGCCCTGGGCAGGAATGGACCTGGCAGGGTCCAGTAGTGCTTTGGCCAGCAAAAGTGTCTTTATCAGGCCTAATTTCAAATATGATAAGAGCAAATGCTTATATGGTCTTAAACAGAGGCTGCTTTAGTCACAGAATGGGATGCCCTGGGCAGGAATGGACCTGGCAGGGTCCAGTAGTGCTTTGGCCAGCAAAAGTGTCTTTATCAGGCTAATTTCAAATATGATAAGAGCAAATGCTTATATGGTCTTAAACAGAGGCTGCTTTAGTCACAGAATGGGATGCCCTGGGCAGGAATGGACCTGGCAGGGTCCAGTAGTGCTTTGGCCAGCAAAAGTGTCTTTATCAGGCTAATTTCAAATATGATAAGAGCAAATGCTTATATGGTCTTAAACAGAGGCTGCTGTAGTCACAGAATGGGATGCCCCGGGCAGGAATGGACCTGGCAGGGTCCAGTAGTGCTTTGGCCAGCAAAAGTGTCTTTATCAGGCCTAATTTCAAATATGATAAGAGCAAATGCTTATATGGTCTTAAACAGAGGCTGCTTTAGTCACAGAATGGGATGCCCTGGGCAGGAATGGACCTGGCAGGGTCCAGTAGTGCTTTGGCCAGCAAAAGTGTCTTTATCAGGCTAATTTCAAATATGATAAGAGCAAATGCTTATATGGTCTTAAACAGAGGCTGCTGTAGTCACAGAATGGGATGCCCTGGGCAGGAATGGACCTGGCAGGGTCCAGTAGTGCTTTGGCCAGCAAAAGTGTCTTTATCAGGCCTAATTTCAAATATGATAAGAGCAAATGCTTATATGGTCTTAAACAGAGGCTGCTTTAGTCACAGAATGGGATGCCCTGGGCAGGAATGGACCTGGCAGGGTCCAGTAGTGCTTTGGCCAGCAAAAGTGTCTTTATCAGGCTAATTTCAAATATGATAAGAGCAAATGCTTATATGGTCTTAAACAGAGGCTGCTTTAGTCACAGAATGGGATGCCCTGGGCAGGAATGGACCTGGCAGGGTCCAGTAGTGCTTTGGCCAGCAAAAGTGTCTTTATCAGGCTAATTTCAAATATGATAAGAGCAAATGCTTATATGGTCTTAAACAGAGGCTGCTGTAGTCACAGAATGGGATGCCCCGGGCAGGAATGGACCTGGCAGGGTCCAGTAGTGCTTTGGCCAGCAAAAGTGTCTTTATCAGGCCTAATTTCAAATATGATAAGAGCAAATGCTTATATGGTCTTAAACAGAGGCTGCTTTAGTCACAGAATGGGATGCCCTGGGCAGGAATGGACCTGGCAGGGTCCAGTAGTGCTTTGGCCAGCAAAAGTGTCTTTATCAGGCTAATTTCAAATATGATAAGAGCAAATGCTTATATGGTCTTAAACAGAGGCTGCTGTAGTCACAGAATGGGATGCCCTGGGCAGGAATGGACCTGGCAGGGTCCAGTAGTGCTTTGGCCAGCAAAAGTGTCTTTATCAGGCCTAATTTCAAATATGATAAGAGCAAATGCTTATATGGTCTTAAACAGAGGCTGCTTTAGTCACAGAATGGGATGCCTCACAGCAGACTTAAGATCAGTTCAGTATATATGCACAGTTAGTTACTATAAGCAGCCTGAAAACGCTAACAAAGGCTGGATGAAAAAAAAAAAATCTCCCTGTCAGCCAGCTCCGTTTTTCCTACCTTTCCCTGGCTTTCTGTCTGTCTCCTGTCTGTCTCCTGCCTGTCTCCTGCCTGTCCCTGTCTGTCCCTGTCTCCAGCCTGTCTAACTGCCTCAGCTACACAGCGTTCTGTCTGTCTGTCACGAATGCAATAGAGAAATGAGGAAAAGCAAGATGGCCGCCGTTAAATACCGCTGTGTGACGTCACCGGGCTTGCTGGCTGCTGATAGGCTGCATGTGACTGCCCCAGCTTGCACTGGCGCGGGATACATGTCCAGACATGTCCCGTCCGCCATCTTAGAATGCCTGTAAATGTAAATGAATGGATGTTAAAGGAAAACTTCGAGTGATCGAATCGCGGGGAAATTCGGATTCGATCCGAATCGAATTTTTCCTGAAATTCGGATCGAATCCGGGTTCGTCCGGATCGATTCGCTCATCCCTATCAGTGAGCACCACCTTGTACTGCCGTCATTCCGGCGCTCAACATCATAGTTTTTTTCTCCTTGAAATCTCTAGCGCTGTATAGTTGCCAGAGTTGGTCAGCATTTCTTCATCACAGTTACAAGAAATCACTGCTAGGGACAAAAGGGAAAAACTTTACAGTGCATTCAGTCTGCGGTTTAGTTGTTGGTTCCCAAATTACACCTTGCTAAGCTAAAGAAGCCATTAAAATCAATTTTAATAAGAGCAGAGGAAAAATGCAAAATGGTACATTGCCAGAAATGTTATTCTGGTTCTTAACTATACAATGTATTAAAATGTATCAAATGTGTTTCACCTGCAAGGCAGCCACCTTGATCATCATTTGTTAAATGACGATTTGTTAAAGCCCATCTGCTTGCTCGCATTTGTGCTTATAAAGTGGTAGTTATCTCACACTCTTAACCCTTTATCCAGCATGAATAAATTAGACTCAATCCCTCTGTCATTTTTGTGTCAAGAATGGTTCTCTTTCCCAGGAAACCCTATCCCACCCCTCAAGCAATCTGTGGTGATCCCTGTAGTTCATTGTGCAGCTACCTTATAGTGGAGCTGCTGCAGTTGCCCCTTTCACTGTATGTGCAGTCCCAGGTCCCCCATGGAATAGAGCAGTGGGAAAAACATCCTCACTCCAGAACTCCTAAAGAAGTGGGTTAGGGTCCCTGCATAGCAGCCAGTTTATTAAAGTATACATCATACCTATATTTATCACAATTGTTTTCTCACCACAGCTAATGTAATGGAATACTAATCAAACATGGTATAGGGCATGTTAGCTTGTGATGGGACAGTGCTCACATGAGAGGTTTTTAAATGAGCAAAAAACGTTTCAAGCAGGTTGTTTTAGTATGAAAGTAAGAATTGGAATTCAGACAAAAATTTGCCTTTTGAATGATCACATGTACATTTTGGGGGGCTGCCCAAAATTTGAATTCCATTTTAAAAATACATATATTCTGAATTTGTAATACACATTAGTATTAAAACACTGGAGCATTGGCAGTGGCAGATATTATTAGTTACATTATTAGTCTTTATATAGGATTTTTTTTTACATTTTTTGTCTTACAGAAAAACAAAACCTGGGATGTTTGATTCTCTTGGCTTTTGTTCCTTTCCCGGGGGGGGGCATGTTGATTTGGGATACCCCACTGTGTGTAAATCACCAAAAAATCCTATTGCATGTCTACTGCAGGCTCTCCTCCAATCAGTGTTCTATGCTTTTTCATTGAGGGCATACAAAGCTGAATACAGGGGGAGTGGCAGACATTCCTTCAGTCACTTCCCTCTGGCAGTGCCAACCTGCCAGTGCCAATGTCTAAAATATTATCAATAATCAGTTACTATTAAAGTGGGCTAGTAGTTGGGGCCACAGCTCAGTCCACACATACCTTGTGCCTGTTGGCAGCCAAGTGTGCGATGCCATGTACAGTGCATATGCACCCATCCAATGTTCACAGCTGGTCACCAGCAGAACTGGAAACACAAAAGTGGAACGTAAACATGGAGCTGAGGTTGTTACCATTAATGGGTAGTATTCTATTTAACTTATGGGGCATTCCAAACTGGGATTACCCTCCCCGCCACCCCCACCCCCATGTCGAGGGCAAGAAGGATGACCACCAGTCACTTATTACTGCAGGTCCATGTTAAAAGGTAACACATTGCCCACTTCTTGCCCAACATTCCTCCCCACAAAAGAGTTACTCTTCTCAGCTTCTCAGTGGTGCGCTATATCCCTCATCGGGAGCTTGGTGCTGCAGTCCCAGCTTCAAATCAGTCTCATCACCCATTCACAGCAGCAGCAGTCAACAATGTTGAGCAGCAGCTATTGCTTAGGAAAGTCCCATTACCGCTTTTTGAATGGGGTTCATAGCCTGATCCAGGTGAGTGAGTTTTTTGTTTTATTAAGCCCATGTGGCTGCGTATAGGGGGCGGAAATGTGAGTGGGGAGGGGTAATCTTAGAGACTTTAGGGTTTCTTTATGTGCCTTACATAAACAGATTAAAAGGAGATCATACCCCATGCCCTATAAGTATATAGCTTTGTTTAAAAACTTTTGAAAAACATGTGTAATCTATTTACATTTGCCCCCCCCCCCCTTTAATTGAATACCTGTGCATTAAGTCTAGAGAAACTTTCCAATTAAACATAATGAACAACCCTCTATTAGTATTAGTTTAGTTTGAGTTGTTAGTGTAAGTACATTTGGGAAACATAAAATAGGTAAATTTTATGTTTTTTGGGGAGTGAAGAAGGTGTTAAAGTGAAACCAACACCGCTCCAAGACAGCAATTTTCCTTCTCATAAGTGAAAATGGCAGGCAAAAAAAAGCCGCAACCAGGCAATAACACTGGATGCTGTTAACCCTGGCCAAGGGTCATGCCGCCACATCGTTGCAGGACTCAGGTTTGCCAACACACCACGAAAGCACAAACTCACCAAGAAATAGAGCCCGCAAGTGGAGTTGAAAATATCCCATTTTCTCTCACAGGCTCACAAGTACTTACACATTAGAGATGCTAACAAAAAGGCTGAGATGCCACGAAAACGCTAATACAAAGAGAAAAACACACAAGAAACTAAAAAATGGACCTAAACATTACATAAATACATGCTTTTTTATGCGTAAGTGCATAAAAAGGCTAAAAGAGGGTTATTGTTTAACTAATTTTATTAATTTTATTAATCATAATTGTATCATTTAACCTGTCTTCGGCTTCCCTAACTCCCTAGGTGATCTCTACCTATAGCTGTTAGCCAGCTTTTGAGAGTTGCAAGTATGTATATCAACTACATTATTTGATCATTTTAGGTCTGCTTTAGCTGGTTACACATATCTTTCTGCTGTAGCTACTGAAGCAGTCTACTGCCACTTTGTGACACTTATCTGAAAGTAGGAATTTATCATTTGTGTCCACCAGGCAGTCTGTGTGGTGTCTTCTGCACTGTCTGTGGGCATATCAGGCACCAGTAGCATTTCCTTGGGCTCTTCCCTTCGATGGAGTATGCAGATATTGTGTAGCACACAACAAGCGAGGGTTGTTTTGGACACCTTCTTTGGGTTGTACAGCATCTCCCCTCCTGGCCTGGCAAAAGATAGGAAGTGTGATTTCAGCAGGCTGATAGTCCTCAACAATACATTGTAGCACACTTCAGCTCTGGGTTCCCCACAGGGGGACATGAGCCACGTCTTCTGCCTATATTCCTTATCAGCGAAATACAAACACATGGGTTAATGTTGGTTGCAACACAAATGCACACCCCTATCTGCTTTGCTGCATTTTCCATTCACCTTACCCTCCATCCTAATTCACCTGCTACACTGTTTAGAGATCTGACACTGTGGGCACGTACTTATGGCAGGATCCCGGAAAGCCTGACCTCACAGCACATAGCCGCATCTCATTATTACACACCACCATCATGTTAATAGAATGAAATGATTTGTGTTTGCGGTAGTGCAGCTCTTGTGCTCGAGTGGGGCGGAAGGAAATATGGGTCTTCGATGCAGCCCAGCACATTTGGCTTTCCTGCCATCTGCTAGAATACCAGCTTGATGTTTTGGACCTCTTCCTCATCTGATGGGAACCTGAAATATGCAGCACATGGTCAGCTGGCTAATGCCGCTTAACAGAGCAGCAGTGGCCTGAAATGTGCCCTTCACAAGGATATTTAAAGAGGAACAGAGACCCACTATACTAGGGACTGGGTAGCTGCAGCCAGTGGTGGAATTTTGTGGCAGATTTGGTGGTAAATTTCCAAAAGAGCACAATGATTCAGCCTAAAGCTGCTGCGGATTTGCTCATCACTCAAATGCTTCACAGACAATCAGGTGTTAAGTCAGTCAGCATGCAGTCGCACCACTGGTACATCCTTACTCTCCTTTTCCTCCTCACCAGCAGCCACACAACTCATCCACACACCAAACATCACCAAACATCACTCCTAAACTGTCCTCATCTATGCACTGCATTACCACTGCAAAAAAAACACACTAAAGCACTCGACACACACACACACACACACACACACACACACACACACACACACACACACTGCACACCTCAAATAAATCACCTAACTCAGACACACACAAGTGCTAAACAAATGCAGTTCAAAGAAGCATTGTTGAAAAGACCAATGGCTTGAGGCAAGCACGTTTCTTATGTTAGGTCTGGCCATTAGGGTAGATGCTCTACAGCCCAGATAAGGTGTCCAAGACAATCCTGTCTTGCAGTGTGATACACAATATCTGCTTACAACAGCAGATTGAAGAGCACAAGGAAACGCTTTTGCTGACACAATGATAGAACAAGGGGGCACAACCTGAAGCTAGTTGGGGGGAAGATCAGTAGCAATGTTAGAAAATATTATTTTACAGAAAGAGTAGTTGAAAAATCCAGGCAACTGGGGGGGGGGAGTCGGGTTCACACATCGGGGCATCCAAATTCTGTATGCCCCAGGGGAAGGTAATGTTGTGTGTTGTGGTCCACTTTAAAGGTGTTACTAAAGCACATTATAGGTAAACTTAGATGTGCCCCTAAAAGTATGGTACATATACCATAGTGTTACGGTTGTTGCTGCAGTCATACATAAACACATGACCTACATTATTTTATTTGTTTTATCTAGCCAAAAATGTGGCCTTTTAACATCCAAAAATCTTTTTGGGTGTGTTTTCACAGAAAAAGTATTTTAACTAATATTTTATTATCCATCAGCTCTGAAGCAAAGGGGGATGCAGGTTTAAAACCTCAAAACATAGAACCCTACTGCTACTAACAGGGCCACTCACAACTGTTCAGAAGGTAGGTAAATATTTGTGAAATCCAAAGCCAAACACATGGTAATGGTTATGGATCTAGAAACAACAAAAACATTACAAAACTAGGTGTTTAGCTTACAACTGAAAGAATATGTAAGGGACTCTCTACAAAATACACTTACATTAATTATCTGGCCATTGGCCCGAGGGTCCACTAGAAGCGCTGCTGGGGCTGCAGGTTTGCCTGCGTCTGGACATCTTGCCATAGCAGAAGCAAACTGGAAGTACACAAAGCAAAACGGCAGAACTTCTATGACAGCATGTTAACCAATGAAAGCGATGCAATTTTCCTGTATTTAGAAGAACGCTAGATAGAACAAGATGTTAATGCTAGAAAGCAGCTGCTACATTTAACATAGAAAGAACGCTGCACTGGATGACACGTAGCGCCATTTCTGAACGCCCGGAAGGTGGCACATGAGCCTAGATTTATGACCACAGAACACAGCGCTAGCATGGGTGCTGTAGAACTGGGTGCTAAGGTGTACAGCGCATGATGCAGGATTTAAAATCACAAAAAACATCACCATACAAGACATGGTTAATTTTGGGCCCAGGCACTAATGAAAAAGGCACACTAAGTTAATGCCAATATACAAAAGTTTTATTAGACTATTGCACATACACCGAACCATAAGCAGTCTTGCCTTCCCTTATTACATAAAATACGCAACGTTGTGTTAGAAACTAAAACCCCATGCGCCCATACAGCCTTCCACTCGCTGCCACACTATTTCACTGAAAAAACTGGCCAGTTAGATGGAAACTGATAAAACCATAGTCTCTAGGATTCGCAAATGACTAACATTTAGGATGGTGAGATGATTGGCTCCTGGCAAGTATTGATGGGGAAAGTCTTTACACCTCCATTCCCCATACGGTGGGCCTTGAGGCAGCCACTTGGTATTTAGAGGAACTGGGCCCATGTGACGCAGCCTATAATGAGTTCAATATTGAACTCCTAGAATTTGTGTTAAAGAATAATTTCTTTCCTTTCTATAATGAGTACTATCACCAGATCCGGGGGACTGCCATGGGGACGGCCTGTGCCCCATCGTACGCCTGTCTTCCCCTTGGGCAGGGGGGAGAGCCTTGAGGTGTTTGGGTGGGTAGACTTTGGGGCACGGGTTTCCCTATGGCTCAGGTATATAGTGATGTGTTGGTGGTGTGGAGGGGTTCGGAACTCGAGTTCGGTGATTTTGTGGCCTCCCTCAACCAAAATGACCGAAACATCCACCCAACATTTACTCACTAGACGGGAAGGGGGGAAATTACTTACGACCACATTCCGGAAACCCACGCAGGTAACACACTCCTCCATTTTTCAAGTCACCACCCTATGCCCCTTAGACGTGGTATTCCCTTGGGCCAATTTTTGTGCATTAGAAGAAACTGTACTTCAGATAAGGATTATGCGAGAGAGACACTGGAACTGACTGGGAGGGTCCAAGCCAGGGCCTATCCACACAGATTATTATACGTACCAGCTTTATAAAGGCCTTAGACTTGTGTGTGGGCATGAGGATATTGAAAAGCATGCACCGTGCAAATAAGGGAGAGTATCAACCAGTCTGCCTTATTGCCCAAAATGGAGCCCATTGGGAGAGGTCTCGGGGAATCCTCGAATTGCATTGGCATATTTTGTCGTTGGATCCGTCAGTGGCAAAAGTAATGGCACGCCCATTACTTACTGCACGAAGGGCAAAAAACATAAGAGACAAAGGTCAAACTGGAGGGTCGATCTGTGAACAAATTGTTTGGATTGTATAAGTGTGTCCATTGTAAGATCTGTAAGTTCATGGTAAAGACCACTAGTTATGAAGGCCATACAGGTATTTCAAAGGTTTCATTAATTGTGCTACCTCTATACTTGCTATAAAAAAGCAATTAATCCCAAAATGTTTGAAAAATGCTAAAAACAAAAAGGGCTGCTCAATTAATTTATGCAGCAACCTGCTGGGTGAATTGGGACTGTGCCTGCATGACACTACGAGACTAGGGTGAAATGATCCAACTGCTGCAATTGGACACTGCCTTCTATTTGTATATACATGCTGTTGCCGATTTGAAGAAGCACTGTTTTATTTACACACTATTAATGCCCCCGTTTGCATCCATATATATATGCTGCTATTATATTTGAGCTCCGGCAAAGCACGGCGGTGATGTCGCTGAGACCTGTAGTTCGTCTGGCTGGCAGTAGCAAAGCGGTTGAATCTGAGGTGCCCTGTGATTGGCCGACAGACAAGTGAGGGGAGGAGCGATGGAATTCAAAGAAGCGATGGGATAGGCCGCCCACCACCCTAACGAAGCTCCGGTGGGTGGAGCGAAATGTGCGCCTACAGACGGCCAGCCCTACCTCAGCCGCTCACCCGCACTGCACGCTGAGACTGGCTGACAGCCCCTCGTTGTTACTGCAAAATGAGGCGTCTGTGCACAGGCTGTATATAAGTATATCACAGAATGCATTTGTACTCCGTGTGACATGGATCCATGAGTGGGTGTGGCATACCCCGGGCTAATTTTTTCAATGAGCTTTGCACTAACATCATGAATTAACCTGCTCTGAGACTGTGATGAGTTATTGCACTTCCAACACTTTATGACGCCGCTCCCTCGAAGGAATATGAGGATTGTGAGGTTGTGGTGACACACCAGGAGAGACTATGGTTTTATTAGTTTCTATCTAACTGGCCAGTTTTTTCAGTGCAATAGTGTGGCAGTGAGTGGATGGCTGGATGGGTGCATGGGAGGTCCCCCGTTTAATTTTAGTTTCTAACGCAACGTTGTGTATTTTATGTAATAAGAGAAGGCAAGACTGTTTATGGTTCGGGTGTATGTGCAATAGTCTAATAAAACTTTTATATTTTGGTATTAACTTAGTGTGCCTTTTTCATTAGCGCCTGGGCCCACAATTAACCATGTCTTGTGTGGTGATGTTTTTTGTGCTTTGAATTTCGGTTAGTGAGACGCCTTTGAGGATTATATCGGCAGTGCACTTGATTCTCACTGCATTTTTTTTATTATTTTGTGAGGATTTAAAATCAATATAAAACAGCCCAAGGATACTAAAACCCAGCAAATATACATGGGCTGACATTGGGTACATGCAAAGCCACTGTTACTTGAAGGGCAGCCACAAATATGCTTGTTTATAAAAATAAAAAATAACAATGTGTGTAAAACACATCCCAAGCAAGCCAATGGCACCCTGTCTGTAGTAAAAAAATGAAAAAAAAGTTATGCAGAAGTTGTACAGATAACAACAATAAAAAAGCAATGGAAGTATATGTGAGGTCGCCACAGAGCGTCTGATAGAATGATAGTCTGCGGGACAGACAGCGCCAGTGCTATGATGACACTATTCTTAGATAGAATGCTACTTGACACTTTTAGAGGCGCTAGACATTTTGCCTCTCATAAATATGGCTTACAGCATGTGCGTCTCTAAAACATCTGCTACCTTGCGTTGCTATGTGGCGTTAGCGTTTCTTAAATAAAATGATGAAATGCAGTATTTCATAATTTATCAAAAAAAATTAGATATTTTCTAGGTACTTGCCCAACTAAGTAGAGCATTTAGGTTTCACTTATCGCCATCCAATTCTTCTGGTTATTTCCCGCTGTCATTAATTTTGCCATGTCATCCTGTGTATATTATTTGGAGGCATCATTAATCTAAATTCAGAAGGCTTCTATAAACTAAACGTTGAGGGTTATCCAAATGATTTATTCAGTTTTGAGGAGGCTGAGATTTAACAGCTGTTAAAATAGTTATTATACAGTAAACATTATGTACCTCACAAGTAGAACTGTCCCATTGTAATGGGAAAGTTTTTGAATGGCTCTCAAACCCGACCCTTCTCCAGAATGCTAAAATTATTTGGATTATCCCCATAATCTTTAATTTTAAATAGCACATTTGTTTTTATATACACAATGGGGCTCATGCTAACTATTTAGAAAATGAAGTTTAACTTTGGGTGTACTTTATTTGAACTGAAAATTACATCTGCTTCATGGTCTTTTTTACATTAACACACAAAACGTGCAATAATAAACAAGAAGTTTGGAAGCAACAGCACCATATAGGGTATGCTAAAAAATTGGCCAATGTTTTTTTTTTGCATAGCCCATAGGGTTCTGATGTTTTCAAGCCTTCCAAATGATATTTACCTCACTGGAAAACATGTTTTACCTCGTCTGTAAAAATGCTTCATCGCATGTGTAATGAGATTTCCTTGGGAAAGATCTCACTCAGATATAAGTTTCAGATCACATTACAAGCACACCCAAAGTTAAACTTAAAGGGCCAGTCCAGGAAGACTGCCCATTTTTTAAGTCTCCCCAACCACGCCATCCTCTAACCCACCAAAAAATATATAAGTGGTAGGACTGATCCTAAGCTTTAACACAAAAAAGCTGTTCGGCCACCATATTTCAGACCAATTGGCCATAAGTTGCTATTAGCATAATAGTAGAGTTCTCTTGATATCTAATCCTATTATAATCCTTAGCTTGAGTTTTTGACTAATGCTAGCTAGGCATCATAACACATATGGGAATCAAATCACTAAGAGTTTAAAAAGATTCTCATGGTAGTAAAAAATTCAGTTAATGAGAAAAAAGCCTGAGAATGTCACTGTTAGTGAGTCACCGGATAGGAAGACAATGAAAGGCAATAGCACTTTTTACTTCAGGTAAAAAAGGGTAAAAATGTCAATACTTTTCTCAGGAGTAAAAAAGTGGCATTGACTTTCATTATCAACTGAACCAGTAAAATTCTTGGGCTTTTTTCTCATAAATTGTATTTTTCCTATCATGATTTTTTTTTTCCAACATCAAGTCCATGGTGTGTATGTGATAGGACACACTTGGGGGAGAGACTGTTAATTGCAACCTGCATTTCAATGAGCTTTTTAAACACACAAGAAGTGCAACACAACTGTACCTGTGATTAGGCATTTTGTTTTTCCAATTAGGTTAGAGTAATTTTTTGTAATTTTGTAAACAACAGTACCCTCTAGGGCAGGGGTACTCAACTACTTCTTGTAAAGGTCCATTTAAAGGCATCCGGTGAGAGGTGAAGGTCCGGGTGGAGGGCTGTTGTGGAGGGGGGGGGTGGATAATTAGAAATCAGCACACTGGGGAGGGCCTATAGATTCCCCAGGCAAAACTAAAAAAGGCTGTTTGTCCCCAACCCACAAATCCTACAGGGCACTGGGAAAAATAGAAGATATATATTGAGTGCAGGGCTGTCAGGGCAGGGGTCCGGAAATCTGGCGCTGAGGTCCGCATTTGGACCCCGGTCCGCCAGTTGAGTATCACTGCTCTAGGGTATGCTAAAGAATTTGCCATTTTTTCTGCATAGGGTGCTTTGGTTTCCAAACTTTCCAAACTTCCAAATATATCCCTACCTTACTGTGGAAAAATGATGTACCTTACTTACGTAAAAACACCCCATCACATGTGCAGGTGATTTTGGGGGGTAAAAAACAAACATTTATTATTGCACTTTTTTGTGTAAAAGTTCAAAGCCTATTACGAGAGTTTAATTTACCTCAACAACTAATTAGCATGACTGCAATGTTCAAAAATACTAAATCAGTACAGGTTGGTCTAGGAAACTCAGATATACAGGCTAGCCAAAGTATGTTCTAGATCTTATGATAGTAAGGATCAACAACTGGGGCACTAAAAAGCAAGCTATAGCACCTTTTCTGCGTCTATAATGGAAACCAACAATAACTGTAGCATTCTATAATAATGCCAATGATTTTACCATTGGTACAGCTTTTATTGAATAATCTTACTCAAAGCAGACATGTAGACAAAAACGACTTTAGGTTCCTTGTAATGATCACCCCCCCCCCCAACATTCTGAATGAGGTTTCCCCCACAGGTAAGAAACCATAGTAAGCTTAAATTGGGGATGGAGAACTTTATATGGGGGGGGGGGGCTGGAAATTACTGAGCATGCTTATGAAGCATGTCTCCTGTTAGAGAAGTCACGGCTGCAGCATGCCTAGAAAACTCCCCAAGGCAGGGCCCACTGATGGTTTAAGGGGGAAAGTTAGGTTAAATGCATTACCATCACTTGTGGCCCCTGGCATTTCTAACCTCTACCCATCCGTGCATACCTCACCTCAGTAGAACAAAGAAGTTTGTGCACCCCTGGTATAGTCTCTCTGTGACTCAGTACCCTCCACGACACAGGGTCCACGGCACTGCTTTTTTGTAGCTCCTAGAAGCGTGATTAATTAGATTAGATTGATGTCCTGTTACAGATTGCTAACAATGGAAAAAGGTGGCATTTTAACCAATAGGATCAAATTTAAAACAGATTTTTTTCCCTGAAATGCATTTTTATGAACACTAATCTGAGGGCTTCAGAAATTACCTGCACTCATTACATACATGATTTAGCTACCTTCTTTTAAGATTAAAAAGGCTTATTTCCATTTCTATCCTTTTATGTTGAACTACAGAAGCGCACCATGTAACTTTTGGTGCAAAAAATGCTAAGATACTTTAAATGTCTGGATTAATTGAAGTCATATGCTGTACAATGAATGTCAAGAGCATGTTATCTTGCATACTGTAGTTGTTCTATTAATACTCCAAAGTGTCATTCAATGAATGTAGCCTAACTGTAGTATTATATCCTATTCCTAGTATTGTATGCTGTCAGTAGTATAATCTGCATTCTAAAACACCAGCATTACTTCTTAGAATTAAACATCAAAAATACACTCATTTCCTCAGTAGTTAGCCTATAACAGTGCAATCTAATTACTTAGCTGTGATAATAGCATGTCATACCAATTAATGACTCTCTCAGTTACTTAAAAAAGTAAATTAAAAAATGTTCCTTACATACTTTTCATTAATTTATGAAATGTTAGCTACCTTATAATACTATTATTTTAAAAATGTGATTCTTTTAGAACATTCTGTTGATGGGGGACATGAATTACCTGCACTCATGTGCACCTGTACGTTTAGCAGTCAGAGGTGTGCTGCAGTGCAGTTTGCAGCTATTTCATGACTCTTATACAGAGCTCCATAGATCAAAGTAGGATTTTTCCTAATCCAGGGTTAGTTTAGGGTAGTTTGGGGTCCTTGCGGACCTGGACCCTGCCTGGGACACGGTTGCAAGTGAGTGTTTAGATTCACTTTAATTTAAATATTGCAAAACATCTGTAAATGTTGCTCGAGTCCCCCTTCCATTCTGAATTAGCCAGACTTTTTTTTAATTTTTTTTATTAGTCAAATAGTGCATTTTAGAGTAAAAGTAACCTCCACTTTAATTCCTTTAAAATTCACTTTTCTAAAAATAAAAGGGATCACTAAAGTTCAACATCCTAGATCTCAACTAAATAATGCAGTTGCAAATCTTTAATTATTACATAGTAGAATGTGTTAAGAAGAATGAAACATAAAAATGATCACTGTAAATCAAAATCCATATCCCATGGAGGCCTGGATTTGGATACTGAAAATCAAAGTGGAAAATCAAATCACAGGCTCATCCTACTTGGAAATGCCTCGAGAAATTAGGTTCAGTAGTATGTGTGGCTTCCCTGTGCCTGTAAGACCTCCTTACAATGCCTGGGCATGCATCTCATGAGGTAGCGAATGTTCTTCTAAGAGATCTCTTTCCAGACCTGGATTAACACATCAGTCAACTCCTGGAATGTGGTGCACACGAGGTTAGAGATTTTGCCTGGAAATAAAGACAATGGAAAGATAATACTGTAGACAATAGGTATACAAAATCTAAGGTTGGAGTATGGGGTGAAAATTAGCTGAGGATATCAAAAACTAGGTAATTATTAAGGGTTAAGTTGCCAAGACAAAGTTTGTCAGGCACAGACATGTGTGATCTCCTGGCACTCAGGAGAAATTGGGAATCTCCTGGTCTAAAAACAGGGTCAAGAAGAGCTAAGGCAGAGGCCAGCTGAGAGGTTAATGCAACCACATAGGTTTTAACCATAGTTGTGGGCTGTAAGGAATAGGGCAAATATTATATGTAATTTGATTGCTGATGCCCCGCTTCCCTCTTTAAGATTCTCTGTTCTTAGCAAATGTCACCCTTTATTTCCTCCTGTAGCATTACAGTGTGAGTCAAAAATCAACAATTTTGATGACGGTTTCTCTGAAACTACTATCATACCACTGTGGTTTCTCTGATTTTTAGTCCAAGATTCCAAACCTATTTTCAATAAGTTCATAAAGGAAAAAATACTGATTCCATAGCTCCTCTCTTTCCAACATTATCATGCTATTTAATCAGTTTGGCGTTATCCTTAAAGAAAGGCAACTATTGGAAACTTTGCATAATAGGGCACATGCCAAACAAGTTGTTTTTCCTGTAAGTTATTTGTTATTCAGCGCAGCAACACCAGTTATTCCACATATATCGGTTGCTCTGGTAAAAGTAGCAGATACATTACTTAATTTAGCATATTCTAATTAACATATAAATGAAAGCTTTCTAATTTGAAGCAAAAAGAATTAAACAGCAAACATTTCCTGCAAGATTTTAATAGATTTGATGTTTTGTACATTCAGTTTGAAAATTATTTTTCAAAACTTGCTTCACGCATCTCAGAATGAAGGATACTTTAATCCCAATAAGAATTGTATCATTATGCAAAATTGTGAATACTCTTATTAAGATTATCCCCCAGACTTAGGGTTGATATAAACATGATTTAATGATGGTTGAGGAGAAATGTGTTTAATACTCCATTAAGATGATTTTGCATGCCTAAATAGTCTCACCTTCATTACGGAGGAAGAGTAGCAAGTGGCACTATTTTCAGGAGACCCTGCTAAATGCTGATCAAGTAAGCCAAAAGGAACCTTAAAGGGACACTATAGACAAGTCATCACTTCCTTAATACATGATTGGGGGGTGATTTGACCCCCTGAAATGTATTATACCTTCGCACATGGTTCACAGAATTGGAACTACAGTATGTTTATAAATCTGTGCATTAAACATTACATTTTATGGATTTTCCATCACTTCTTTATTCATGTGTTTGACAGCACATGGCAAACATGTGACCACCTGCAACCATTTAGGTTTGATTTTCAAGCCCACTTAGCATACCCTATTGGTTACTAGCAGTCAGGAAATAAAGGGAATAAACCATTTTAATTCCCCTAGAACCATTGTGAGCATTCAGGTCTCCAAGTGCAATACTTGAAATACCCAGAACTTTAAACCTCCCACGTGAACACTGAACTTGACGTGAGCCTGTTGTCTTTTTTAGAAATTGAATTTTTTTGAAAAGATTGATAACAGCAAAACACCCCAAGTTAAAAAGATACATAGACCCACAATCTTTCTGAGGTAACTGCTATGGGCTATGTGACATTGGACGATTTACAGTATGCTGGGCAGTTTGGTGACTAGTTTAACTTGAATATGCCTATGTTTTGGGGCAGGTCGAACTGGAATGAACTGAATTAACTCTTTGGCTAAATGTAAGTTTTACTTGAATCAGAACAGCTCTAATGGTTATCATAGCATAAACTATCTGCGTTTATAAAGAACAAGAGAGATATTAGGATGAGAATGGAAGGAAAACTGTAGCAAATATCAAATTAGCATGAAAAATAGTAACATACATATTTGCATTCAGATGCCATTTTCTAAAGTGAATTTGCTGGCATTAACCCTTTAAACGCCAGCCACGTAAAATTTACGTAGCTGCCTCCCCTGCAGTTAACCGCCAGCCACATACATTTTACGTGCCTGACTTTCCCCACTAATAGCATAAAAAGTAAAAAAAAAAAGTCACTTACCTGACCCCTCTTTTGATTCGGCCGGGTCTCCTCTTTAACATGGTGGGCTCCGATGGTCCGTCGGACCTCCTCCGGCTGCAGGGAGGGCCCGGAATAGGGTGCCCCCCCCCCGTTTCAGCTGCCACTGGTTTTCCTGTAAAAAAAAAAAAAAAAAAAAAAATGACATTGACTTACCTGCGTGTGCGCTGGCTCCCACCGACCCTCCTCTTCACGGGGGGGCTCCGATCACCCCCCACTCTTCCGTCTTCTGGGGAGGGCCCCCTCGGGGGCGGGGCCGATGACGTCGGCTGTCAGATGCCGGTGACGGCTGGGCAGAGAAGGAGGGAGGTAGGCGATCCTCCGATCGCCTGCTTCCTCCCTTCTCTGCCCAGCCGTCACCTGCATCGGATCGCCGCGGGACACTGCATATGAAGATCGGAGGTGAGTAAAGGTAAATTTTTTTTATTTTTTTTAATAAACATATTTGAAAACTGTGTCTGTGTTTTTTTTTATACTGTTAACCCTTTGTGAACTGGTAAGGGGTCCATGAGACCCATTATACCAGTTCACAAGGCTCGGGGGTCTGGCAAGTCACCTGCGGCTAGCGAGTGACTTGCCATAAACCCCTGGCCCCCCAAATTACCTGCCTCCCCAAAGCCTGGGGGGCAGAAGAGCCATGGCCCTAGGCTATGACGGCTTGTAGCCTACAGGGCCAGGGGCCACTAAAGCTGGCCCCTGCTCCCAGTTCTACAAGCCCCCATGGCTGGTCACAGGCTGGTTACGCTGGGTAGGGGGGGCCTCACGCCATTTTTTGGGGGATTTTTAAGGGTTTTAACCCTTAAAAATCCAAAAAAATGGGGTCTCCCTCCCTGGAAGGGGGGACCCTATGTCATTTTTTTTTTAATTAACACTATGTTACCTGTAACCCAGTAGGTATAAAATGCTTCCAGCTGCAGCAGGAGAGCAGAAGCCTAAGTGATCAGCGTGGGACACAGGGATGGATGGGAGGTAAGTATTAAAAAAAAAATATTGAAACCATTTTTTTTTTTTAATAAGGTTATTTTTAAAAAGTGTGTGTGTGTGTGTGTGTGTGTGTGTGTGTGTGTGTGTGTGTTTTTTACTTTTAACCCTTTGTGAACTGGTAAGGGGTCCATGAGACCCCTTATACCAGTTCACAAGACTCGGGGGTCTGGCAAGTCACCTGCGGCTAGCGGGTGACTTGCTATTATCCCCTGGTCCCCCAAATTACCTGCCTCCCCAAAGCCTGGGGGGGCAGAAGAGCCATGGCCCTAGGCTATGACGGCTTGTAGCCTGCAGGGACAGGGGCCACTAAAGCTGGCCCCTGCGCCCAGTTCTACAAGCCCCCATGGCTGGTCACAGGCTGGTTACGCTGGGTAGGGGGGACCTCACGCCACTTTTTTGGGGATTTTTAAGGGTTTTTTTAATTAACCCTATGTTACCTGTAATCCAGTAGGTATAAAAGGCTTCCAGCTGCAGCAGGAAAGCAGAAGCCTAAGTGATCAGCGTGGGACACAGGGATGGATGGGAGGTAAGTATTAAAAAAAAATATTGAAACCATTTTTTTTTAATAAGGTTATTTTTAAAAAGTGTGTCTGTGTGTGTTTTTTACTTTTAACCCTTTGTGAACTGGTAAGGGGTCCATGAGACCCCTTATACCAGTTCACAAGACTCGGGGGTCTGGCAAGTCACCTGCGGCTAGCGGGTGACTTGCCATTAACCCCTGGTCCCCCAAATTACCTGCCTCCCCAAAGCCCAGGGGGGGGCAGAAGAGCCGTGGCCCTAGGCTATGACGGCTTGTAGCCTGCAGGGCCAGGGGCCACTAAAGCTGGCCCCTGCGCCCTGTTCTACAAGCCCCCATAGCTGGCCACTGGGTGGTTACGCTGGGTAGGGGGGACCTCACGCCATTTTTTATTTTGATTTTTAAGGGTTTCAACCCTTAAAAAAAAAAAAAAAAAAAATGGGGTCCCCCTCCCTGGGAGGGGGGGGGGGTCCTATGTAATTTTTTTTTTCAATTGTTACCTGTAACCCAGTAGGTATAAAAGGGTTCCAGCAGCAGCAGGAGAACAGAAGCCTAAGTAATTAGTGTGGGATACAGGGATGGATGGGAGGTAAGTATTAGAAAAAAAAAAAAAAGTTTAATAAAGTTATTTTTAAAGTGTGTCTCTGTGTGTTTTTTTTACTTTTAAGCCTTTGTGAACTGGTAAGGGATCTATGAGACCCCTATACCAGTTCACAAGGCTCTGGGTCTGGCAAGTCACCTGTGGCTAGTGGGTGACTTGCATTAACCCCGAGACCCCCCCATTACCTGCCTCCCCAAAAACCCTAAAATTCCCCCAAGAAATAGTGTCCCCCCCACTGTGAAGGGGGACCCCACACCAATTTTTTTTTTATTTAACCCTTTATTATGTGGCTAGTAGTTGTATTTTATTTGAAAATGTTATAACGTGCTCTTTTCAGTTTAGGGGATCACCTGGACAGGAATGAGGGGCTACTGATACATATGTGGTATCATTGTAATCAGGAGAAATGGGGCTTTCACATGCAATGTGGTTTTCTTTAATAAAATAAATGTTTTTGTTAAAATAAAGGAGACAATTTAAAAATATATATATATATTTTTTTTAACTTATTTACTTATATATTAAATATATAATATATTAAAAAATATAAATATATAAATATATTAAAAAAGTAGAAAAAATACAAACAAGACATTTCATGTTCAAGCCTAAACTCTACCACAAAAAGAAAATATGCCATTTTCTTGGAAATTCCTGCAAAAATCACGGTTAAACATAGCGCAAAATGGTGAAAAATATCCTGTCAGCAGAGGGTGACAAAATCTCAAGTAGGCTGGCAGTTAAAATGTTACAGGTACCTATGCATGTTGGGCATTGTTCTGCTCAGGGGACCTTGCGCTTTCAGATTAAGCTTGTTTTTTCTTATTTGCATATTGATATTTTGGGAAAGGCGTTTTTTATTCTGCTTTTTTATACATTTTTTTGTGAAACCCTGTGCAACCTAAGAATTCTTCAAGATATTACTTCCAGAAAGGTGAGCCCACTACAACAAGCTGGGTATGCTTAGAAATCTTCCCATGTGTACTTTCAGGGAATATATGGTTTATTGGGGATATTCCAAATGTAAAGGGTTGTTTTGGTAGAAAAAGCACAAGGTGCGCACTTTGTCAGCAGGGCTGAAATTTTGAAGTAAAATTACCGTTATGTGCATGCTTTACTTTGGTGTGTTTGGCAACTCTTTCCTTGACAGAACCTATGCATGTTGGGTATCGTTCTGTTTGGGGGATATTGCAGATTCAGATTTTTTTAGGAAAATGTGGTTTTGATTCTACTTTTTTATTCATTTTTAGGGAAACCCTGTGCAACCAAAGAATACATTGAGGGATTACTTCCAGAAAACTGCACCCATGTCAACAAGCCTGGTACACCTAGAAAGCCTGAGGTGTATACTTCTAGGGAATATATAGTTTGTGGGGGGTATTTCAAATGTAAAGTATTTTATCTGAAAATCTCCTAAAGCATTGTTTCAGTTTGGGGGAGTCTCCTGGGCAGGAAAGGGTGTCTACCTATACATATGTGGTTCCACTGTAACCAAGAGAAATTGGGGTTTCACACGCAATAAGATTTTATTGACAAACTTAAATTTTTTATTACAAAAAAACACTACAAATTGTAAAAAATAGTTTTTTTTATTTCTTTGCACAATTTTCACCCAAAAATATTGAGAATACACTTAGAAAATGACAAACAAGACATTTCATGTTAAAGCTCAGGCTCTGCTGAAAAAAACAATATATCACATTCCTGGGAAATCCCTGGAAATCCCTTCAAGAATCAAAGTTGAACATGGGGAGCGCAAAATAGTGCAAAATGGTCTGGCAACAAAGGGTGACAAAATCTCAAGGTAGGCTGGTGGTTAAAGGGTTAAAGTTATTTTTCATGAAGAATTGACCTGTCTGAATTTTACCCGAACCACCACAATTAGAGATGAGTGAACTTTTCAAAAGTTCGCTTTTCTGAAAAAGTTTGGTTTGGACCAAACTAGTTCTAAAACGCATGGAAAACAATGCCCAACGGCCCTTTATAACACTCTGAAGTCACCCAGGGCTGTATAAAACATGGACTAATTAGCACTTGAAATACATATGTATCACCCACCTAGCATTAGCATTTAAATAGCCAGCTGCCGTCTTTGATAGTTTAAAACTCATTATAAAATGTGGAGAAGCAACAGGGTTGGTGTTCCTGGAAAGTCGAAAAAAGTAGTGGCTTTTTACAAGCATTGAAAAATGTACCCATTTTGGGTATCACAGGTGGAAGACCTGCGGTTCTGTAGGTCTGGCAGTAGTGAGCAAGCCCTCAAAAAATGATCCTATCTGTAACGCGGGGTAGCAGCAGGATTGGCACCCTTACACTTTAGCTGAAGAAGCAATGGCTTTTTACAAACACTGAAAAATTTGCCCATTTTGTGCATCACAGGATTGACCTGCTTGTTAGTTGGCCTGGCAATAGCAGAGAGTGTCAGGATGGCAGTGGAGGTGCTATTGGTGTAGTAGTAGCAGCATTAGCAGAGGCTGCAGCTGTTGAAGAAAGACTAGGCCATGACACAGGAAACCTGTGGTGGCTGTTTAGCAGTACTTAAAGACATTTCGGTTGTACCATGCAGCTCTGTGATGCTGCTGCAGGTGCCCATGTAGAGCCATAGTTCCTAATCCTAGATTTGTGCCCTGGCTCCGGCTAACTTTCTGCTTGCAGATCTGGCACTGTGCTAGGTTTTGTTCTCTAGAGAAGGCTCAAAAGAATTACCACACAGCAGCGTACCGTTAATAAGAAGATTCAAAATGTCCTCCACCACCACCTGATTATTTGCCTCCTCTCGCAGGTTTTTTTCTGATGAATAAATGATAAATGTAAGAAATGTAAGATTGTGTACGTGGGAAGGAGCAAATTGTGCCATGAACTGTAGTGATTAATATCAGGCTACCAAGGCAAACAGGATCATGGGGTGCATTAAGAGGGGCAATGATCAGAGCATCATTTTACTGCTTTGTAAGTCACTGATCAGACCTCATATGAGATATTATGTACAATACTTGGCACCAGTGCATAAGAAAGTCGTATTAGAAATTGAGAGTGGTCAAAGGCGGGCAACTAATAAATGGAATGATGGAACTATTTTGTTTGTAACAGAGACGCCAGAGGGGTGACCTAATAACTATGTATAAATATATCCAGGATCAATAATGGAGGAAAGATGCTTCTTGCACCGGCACGGAAGGGGATTCTTTACTGTAAGAGCGGTGAGACTATGCAATTCTCTACCAGAGGAGGTGGTCATGAAAAATACACTAAAAGAGTTCAAAAGTGGCCTCAATGCCTTCCTTGCATGTAATAACATTAGCAGCTATAGCTAATATGCCACCAATAAACAGGCTGAACTGGATGGACTAAATTCTTTTTTCAGCCTTGCTATTACACTATGTTGCTATGTTACTATGTCAGGTATATGATACTGATCGCATTGCTGGTCCCACATTTGGAAATTTAAAACTGCCCCCCCCCTCCAGCCTCACAGATGCAGCAGGTCTTATGGTTTTAGCACACACTACCTGACTTCTATTGCTCCTTTATGCTCGAAATGCTGGAACTTGTGTGCAGCCCTAAGGCTAGCCCTGATCTCTGTTCTAGTATATGTAGTCAGTGCAGTGTATACAATGTTTTACTAGGTTTCCACTTTATTTCTATTTTTTGCCTTTTTTGCCTTCTACAGTAGCTACACTTTATAATGTAAAGAATGTGGTAATGCCAGCAATGAATTACATTTTCAGGAAGATTTACTGAGCAAACAATTTATAAGCAACGGGGCTAAAAGCAATCATCAATTGTCTGTAGCAGTACATCATTTAGCCAAGTAAAACAAGTAGGGGGAAGGAAAATAGATATCAATCCATAGGCTGTGTGAGGTGAAGCATGTACCAGACGATGGCCATTTAAAATATCCTTGTGCACCTGAAACCATTAACTCGAACGCCCTTTACCTTTATGCTGCCAAGCAATAATTGAATATAATAGATGATGATGACATACTGACATACTGTTAAGTGCTTGCAATCTCTATGTTCCTCTGCAGAAGAGGACAGGTTTCTTGCTTCTTCTCTGACCTTCGACTACAACCTAATGAAAGTTTATTTGCAAGCAAGCTGTCAGTTTAATAGCCAGTCATAGACCTTATAAAGAATGACAAAATGTGCTAGGTGAAGGAGAGTTCATTAAGTGCATTCTGATTGGCTTTTAAAGGTATTGTCTCACGTACTATCTACACCCTTTCATTTTAAGGAGGGACATACAAAATGAATTGTTAAATCTAGAGAATGTAAGAACCTGAATAAACCTGCTGTATTATTAGCATCTGGTATCATCTTTCATAGAGAAACTTAGAAAATAGACAGGGTGGGTAAGGTAGTAGGTAAAAAATGAGAAGCTACATATGATGACTCATCAAGGTTACCAAACATGACTAATGAGTAACACTAAAATAGGAGACACTACTGTCACCTAATTTTCTGGGCAAAGTGACAAAAGGTGTGGTGCAACAGAAATTAATTTACCAGTGCATTTGGCCCCCCCAAAAAACAAATGTATGCTTGTACAAGGCCTGATTATAGCTTGGTATAATATATATGTGTGTGTGTATATATGTATACAGACTGAGTGTCTGTGCATTCCAATTGCATTAAGAGGTCTGTTTGTGACCAGCAGAATGTGTTGTCTCAGCATCATCATAAAACTCCCCCCTACATGCACACACAGTTTTATGGGGGAAGTCAAAGGTCTTTGAAGCAGCAAGATGTGTCTCTACCCAACCATAAACCAGAATCAGATAAGGGGACTTGGGAGATGAATCCCCCCCCCCCCCCCCTTAGGAATTCCAGGGAGATGGGGGATGTCATGTAAACCGTTTCCCTCCAAAATTAGCTAAATAAATGCCAAGGGGACACATGCTTTTGAAACATAACCTAAGGAGGAACCTGAAACAGAACATCGGTCTCAAGCAACAAGCACCACTGGAAACTCACTCAAAAGGACTGCGTAAGGACTTTATTTTTGAACTGCTCATTACTGTATACTCTTTCTGTATTTTTTGTATGTCATAGTAACATAGTAACATAGTATGTAAGGCTGAATAAAGACTTTAGTCCATCCAGTTCAGCCTGTTTAACTCCTTCCAGTGGTCTAGTAGCCATAGTTGGAAATGTTATTACATGCCAGGAAGGCATCAAGGCCACTTTTGAACGTTTTGACTGTATCCATCATTACTACCTCCTCTGGCAGCGAGTTCCATAGTCTCACTGCTCTTACAGAGAAGAATCCCCTCCTATGTCGGTGGAGAAAGCACCTTTCCTCTAACCTTAGTGGATGCCCCCGAGTCATGGTTACACTCCGGGGTATAAATAGATTGTGGGACAGATCTTTGTATTGACCCCGAATATATTTATACATAGTTATTAGATCACCCCTCAATCGTCTTTTTTCTAGACTAAATAAACCTAACTTGGACAATCTTTCCGGGTACTCTAGCCCCTGCACTCCTATTATTAACTTTGTTGCCCTTCTTTGAACGTGCTCCAGTTCTGATATGTCCTTCTTAAGCACAAGTGCCCAGAACTGTACACATTATTCCATATGGGGTCTGACCAGGGACTTGTACAGGGGTAAAATGATGCTCTGGTCATGAGCACCTATGCCCCTCCTGATGCACCCCATGATCCTATTTGCCTTGGCAGCAGCTGCCTGGCATTGATTACTACAGTTGAGCTTATTGTCAACTAAACCCCTAGGTCCTTTTCCATTGTTGTTTTACCAAGTGTTTCTTTATTTAGTGTGTAATCATGGCACAGATTTCTCCTTCCCATGTGCATAACCTTACATTTATTTGCGTTAAACTTCATTTGCCATTTAACTGCCCATGCTTCCAATTTATCTAAATCTGTTTGTAGCTGCCTGCTGTCCTCTTTTGTTTTAATTACTTTACTCAGCTTAGTATCATCTGCAAAGATTGATACTTTACTGTTTAATCCATACCCAATGTCATTTATATATATATTGAAGAGAATTGGTCCCAGAACTGACCCTTGTGTTACTCCACTAGTAACAGTGACCCAATCTGAGTGTGTATCATTGATAACCACCCTCTGCTTCCGATCATTAAGCCAATTTCCCACCCATCTTATTATTGTAAATTACATCCAGCACTGTGATACCTTTTTATCAGATTAAATGTTTAATTAATCAGCTCTGGCCTTTGATCTCTAAATATATGAGCTCACCCTTCTGAAGGAAGCTCTGGTGAAACATGTTTATCAAAGGGTTAATTTGGTGACTTGCTGGGACTAGTAGTGCATACCCAGGGGTCTGGTGGCTTTAACCCTTGCACCATCACACTCTCTCTAGCGTATTGACTGGGCTGATAGAGTGTGATCGTGACAGCTTGTAAGTGGAAAACTATTACTTTCCATAAAAAATAGATAAAAAAGTAGGAAACTACTCTTTTCTATCTTAGCACGAGTCATTTTTTGTTATTAAAGTAGATCAACACCTATTTTAGAAAAAATGGGTGTTGGGCCGCTCTGGGGGGGCATATCCCGATTGTCAGGGTCTCCATCTCGATCAAGCCCCTGAAAACTTCCTAAATCTTACCTGTCACCTTGCTCCCCAAAATTCAGCCACATGACTGACTGATGGTGGTAACATGTCCCATTCTCAGAAGTTAGCTGTCAAAGCAGAAGCCCAACAATGGGACACGTGACCACTGCCGGGCCAATCACGTAAATTTAAAGGGTTTGCATGGACTTGATCTAAGATTCATTTTTTGTAAAATGGGTGTTGGTACAGTTTAAATATGACATTTGGATTTAAATGTGTAGGCAGCTATACTTTATTAACCAAAAAACAATTACATAAGTACATTATTTATTCTAGTACAATGACTAGAATTTACTTATGCCATCATAAGCTGCCTAGTGTATTGTAAGGCCCAATATGTGAGAGTGCACCTACTCTAAGTACTAGAAGAAGCACATACTTGTAACAAGCTAAGCAGGAGGTCCCCTGATTTGTCTCATTTTAAGGCATTTATCGAACACAGATGGGATTAGGCTAGGAACAGAAGACTAGCGAGTGGGTTCCTCAAAGAGATGGTCAAATAAAAGGCACAAAAAGGCAGAGATATTGCAGTATGCATCTGGTTAAGCAAACTTGTGGACAAAAGGTCAGTTTAGGCAGTGAGTAGAAAAAGTCAGAAAACAGACAGAAGTTCAGCAACAGGTTAGACAAAGTTAAACAATGTGCACTCTAACCAACTTGAAGCCCCTGTCCAGACACACCCTAACATTCTCAATATAACATAATCAATTTCAAAGCATCTCAAAATCAAAATATTTGTAAATATTGTATGCATTCTAACCAAAGGTGCTTTCTTTGCTTTTTGGGTCATGGCTGAACTGGGAAGGGTTTGTCATGGTGCAGCTTTATGGAGTCCTGAACATGCTCTTGTCAGGATGTAGGTGTACCTTGAGGTTGGAGCTCCTCTTTGATGACCAGGTAAGCAGACAACTCTCAGCTCTAAGCTTACAGTGCCGCCAATGGGGGGTTTATATGCAAGCATCCGCTATATATATATATCTATTGCAAATCCTTCCGAAGGACCCTAAACAACAGGCAGAGACATGAGTAAGCCTCATGGCAATTAATTGGAAGATTTGTTTTGGGCACATATCTTCTCAACCAACTAGATGCCGTCTTCCTTAATCTTAGGTCACCAAAAATGTTGCTAGACTAATTCACCAAAATGACCTGCTAAGGTCATGGTTCAAGGTGAGGACCTCAGGTCGGATGTTTTCAGGGACCGCAATCCTTCCCTTATGAATGGCTAAGCCCTCACACATAGTCCAATCCTTCCTACCTGCACATCCCAACGCTGTTGACTCCCTTGTTGTCTTTGTGACCAGATTGGATTCAATTACCAGGAAGTATTGTGTTTGCTTTACTTGTAATTTAAGCTTGTGTGTCACAACTTTTGTTTATATTAACAGACCAAAAATTCATTGGTGCGTAAAATTTTGATAAGGACCTTCTAGGTGGTTCTAGGTATAATAATTGTTAAATATTGGCAAACAGAATTCTTCTATTTGTAAATATATATTTTTGCTCAATATGTTTAGTTCTCATTACTGCATTTAGCAAATGTATTTTGCTATATAAAATCTGTAGTTTATTTCAGGTACTTTTACAATTGTTTGTAATTGCATAAGTGTGATCTGTGCCATGCATGTGATGTGGGAGCTATTCCATTTTGTGCAATTGGTATCTTCTCATTATTGGCAGCACATCACTGATTATCCTATTATATAATTGTTGCAGATGTTACATATGACAAATTGGTGAAATATGAATTTCCCTAGTGAGTGTGAATTCATTTTCATTCTTATATGTTCAGAAGGTTGTTCAGCTTTGTGTAATTAATCTCTCTCCATCTTTCTCTCTTTCTAGAAATCTAAATATATCTATATCTCATATGTGTGTGTATATATATATATTATATTATAGAGAGAGAGAGAGTATCAGCGCCACACAGCGCCACATATTTGGCCTCAGCAGCACTCAGCATATGATTTAACCCTTTAACCACCAGCCTACCTTGAGATTTTGTCACCCTTTGTTGCCAGACCATTTTGCACTATTTTGCGCTCCCCATGTTCAACTGTGATTTTTGAAGGGATTTCCAGGGATTTCCCAGGAAAGTGATATATTGTTTTTTTTCAGCGGAGCCTGGGCTTTAACATGAAATGTCTTGTTTCTCATTTTCTAAGTGTATTCTCAATATTTTTGGGTGAAAATTGTGCAAAAAAAAACAAAACTATTTTTTACAATTTGTAGTGTTTTTTTTTGTAATAAAAAATGTAAGTTTGTCAATAAAATCTTATTGCGTGTGAAACCCCAATTTCTCCCGGTTACAGCGGTACCACATATGTATAGGTAGACACCCTTTCCTGCCCAGGAGACTCCCCCAAACTGAAACAACGCTTTAGGAGATTTTCAGATAAAATACAACTATGCTTTGCAATATGCGCACCTTGCAGTTTTTCAAGAAAAACAACCCTTTACATTTGAAATACCCCCCACAAACTATATATTCCCTAGAAGTACACACCTCAAGCTTTCTAGGCGTACCAGGCTTGTTGACATGGGTGCAGTTTTCTGGAAGTAATCCCTCAATGTATTCTTTGGTTGCACAGGGTTTCCCTAAAAATGAATAAAAAAGCAGAATCAAAACCACATTTTCCTAAAAAAACCTATATGCAAAGAAAAAAAACAAAAAATCTGAAAAAGCAACATCCCCCAAACAGAATGATACCCAACATGCATAGGTTCTGTCAAGGAAAGAGTTGCCAAACACCAACGTAAAGCATGCACATAACGGTAATTTTACTTCAGATTATCAGCTCTGCAGACAAAGTGCGCACCTTGTGCTTTTTCTACCAAACCAACCCTTTACATTTGGAATATCCCCCATAAACCATATATTCCCTGAAAGTACACGTTAAGCTTTCTAAGCGTACCCAGCTTGTTGTAGTGGGCTCATCTTTCTGGAAGTAATATCTCGAAGAATTCTTAGGTTGCACAGGGTTTCACAAAAAAATGTATAAAAAAGCAGAATAAAAAACACATTTTCCTAAAATATCAATATGCAAATAAGAAAAAACAAGCTAAATCTGAAAGCGCAAGGCCCCCAGAGCAGAACAATACCCAACCTGTAACCTTTTGACTGCCAGTCTACTTGAGATTTTGTCACCCTCTCCTGACAGGATATTTTTCACCATTTTGCGTGATGTTTAACTGTGATTTTTGCAGGAATTTTCAAGAAAATTGCATATTTTCTTTTTGTGGCAGAGTTTAGGCTTTAACATGAAATGTCTTGTTTGTATTTTTTCTACTTTTTTAAATATTTTTAAATAAATAAATAAATAAAAAAATATATATTTTTTAAATTGTCTCCTTTATTTTAAACAAAAACATTTATTTTATTAAAGAAAACCATATTGCACGTGAAAGCCCCATTTCTCCCGATTACAATGATACCACATATGTATCGGTAGCCCCCCGTTCCTGTCCAGGTGATCCCATGAACTGAAAAGAGCACTTTATAACATTTACAAATAAAATACAACTACTATCCACAAGATAAAGGGTTAAATAAAAAAAAATTGGTGTGGGGTCCCCCTTCACGGGGGGGGGGGGACACCATTTCTTGGGGGAATTTTAAGGTTTTTTTGGGAGGCAGGTAATGGGGGTCTCTGGGTTAATGGCAAGTCACCCACTAGCCGCAGGTGACTTGCCAGACCCCCGAGCCCTGTGAACTGGTATAGGGGTCACATGGACCCCTTACCAGTTCACAAAGGGTTAAAAGTAAAAAAAAAAAACAAAACACACAGAGACACACTTTAAAAAAAAACTTTATTAAAAAAAATATTTTTAATTTTTTTTTTTTAATACTTACCTCCCATCCATCCCTGTGTCCCACGCTGATCACTTAGGCTTCTGCTCTCCTGCTGGGTTACAGGTAATAAAGGGTTAATTTAAAAAAAAATGACATAGGGTCCCCCCTCAAAGGGAGGGGGACCCCATTTTATTTTTGGGATTTTTAAGGGTTAAAACCCTTAAAAATCCCCCCAAAAAATGGCGTGACGTCCCCCCTACCCAGCATAACCAGCCTGTGACCAGCTATGGGGGCTTGTAGAACAGGGCGCAGGGGCCAGCTTTAGTGGCCCCTGGCCCTGCCGGCTACAAGCCATCATAGCCTAGGGCCACGGCTCTTCTGCCCCCCCCCCTGGGCTTTGGGGAGGCAGGTAATTTGGGGGGGCAGGGGTTAATGGCAAGTCACCCGCTAGCCGCAGGTGACTTGCCAGACCCCCGAGCCCTGTGAACTGGTATAGGGGTCACATGGACCCCTTACCAGTTCACAAAGGGTTAAAAGGTAAAAAAAAAAGACACACACGTTTTTGAAAATAACTTTATTAAAAAAAAAAGTTTTACTTTACTCTCTTTAATCTTCATCTTCTGTGTCCCGCGGCGATCTGCTGTCAGTGACGGCTGGGCAGAGGAGGGGGGAGGCAGGCGATCGGAGGATCGCCTACCTCCCTCCTTCCCTGCCCAGCCGTCACTGGCATCTGACAGCTGAACCGCCGGGTGTCATCGGGGCACAGACTTGACGTCACAGAATCCAAGATGGCGGCCGCCATCGGAAGACGCTGCTGAGGGAGGAGGGCTGTTATGCCCCCTGCAGAAGACAGAAGAGCGGGGAGGGGGGATCGGAGCCCCCCCCCCCCGTGAAGAGGAGAGCCTGCGGGAGCCGGCGGGGACAAAGGTAGGTAACTGTCATTTTTTTTTTTGTTTTTTTTTTACAGGAAACCGGGCGGCTGCTGAAACAGGGGGGGGCACCCTATTCCGGGCCCTCCCCTGCAGCCGGAGGAGCCCCGATGGGCGATCGGAGCCCCTCTGGCTGAAGAGGAGACCCGACTGGATCGAACGAGGGGTCAGGTAAGTGTCTTTTATTTTTACTTTTTTTTTATTTCTGGGGAAAGTCAGGCACGTAAATTTTACGTGGCTGGCGTTTAACTGTTGGAGAGGCAGCCACGTAAAATTTACGTGGCTGGCGTTTAAAGGGTTAACTAAAAAAATGCTAACGCCAATGCAGCAGCCGCCTAGCAGCTTACTTAACACCAGCGCCGAAAAGGATTCCGCGGCAGGCCCTGTGGTTAAAGCAGCACCAGGTGAAACATGTTTCCCAAAATCCCATAGAGCATGATAGGCAGAACTGGATTGAAGTGTTTAATGCTTAGAATTAATATTAATAAAGGGGGTGGGAGCAGCTCAATCACTATTATTTAAACAAAATTAATATTATTATTCAGGGCCTGGGAACTCATTTACCGCCCAGTTTAACCCTCTCATCAACTAAATATCAAGCAACAAACATGTCTAGCTATGTGGAAAGACAGAGATTTGGTTGCACATATCTGCAGATACATGTGGAAGCCACACTGCCCCAACAAGGCACTCTGTGTTTAGTGTGGTCCCTACTCTTAATTTTGAGTCCCAAACATTGGGACATGCAAAGCAGACAAATATTTGAATTGCCATGAACACACACAGGGAGGGATTCAGCCACCATGGATCTCTCCCTATGGAGTGTTCTAAAGGGAGGCTGGCGGACCACACTAAACACAGAGTGCCTTGCCGGGGCAGTGTGGCTTCCACATGTATCTGCAGATATGTGCAACCAAATCTCTGTCTTTCCACATAGCTAGACATGTTTGGTGCTTAATACTTAGATGATGAGAGGGTTAAACTGGGCGGTAAATTGGTTCCCAGGCCCTTAATGATAATGATGATAATTTTGTATAAATAATAGTGATGGAGCTACTCCCACCCCCTTTGCTCAGTTAGAATTAATATTAATCACATTTATTTGGACAGAACTGGCATTGGGACTTATGGAAACGCAGGACCTAGATGCTCCAAAAAGTTTTTTGTTTTGGGTAATTAAAATTGATTTCAATGGCTTCTTTTGCTTCACAATGTGTAAATGGGACACCAACAACTAAACCACAGTCAAACCGCTCTGTAAAATTTGTAACCCTTTGTTCCCAGCATTGCGGTTTGACTGCGGTTTAGTTGTTGGTGTCCCATTTACACATTACTGTAATGAAGAAACGCTGCCAGTGCCGGGAAAATACAGCAGCAAGGAGGAAAAAATTAATAAATATGCTGGGGAGTGCCGGGAAAACGCCAGTACAAAGTGGCGCTCCAGCCGCAGGGTTAATTGGCCCCGCGGGTCCAACAGGCACTGACATAGGCTGGCGAATAGTGCAACAATCAAAGCTAATTATTTAGCGTTAGCAACTGCTAGCGCCAAATGATGCTAAAAGGTGCACATCATAAATAAGGCCTATATATATATATATACAGTCAGGGCCAGAAATATTTGGACAGTGACACAATTTTCGCAAGTTGGGCTCTGCATGCCACCGCATTGGATTTGAAATGAAACCTCTACAACAGAATTCAAGTGCAGATTGTAACGTTTAATTTGAAGGGTTGAACAAAAATACCTGATAGAAAATGTAGGAATTGTACACATTTCTTTACAAACACTCCACATTTTAGGAGCTCAAAAGTAATTGGACAAATAAACATAACCCAAACAAAATATTTATTTTCACAATATTTTGTTGCAAATCCTTTGGAGGCAATCACTGCCTTAAGTCTGGAACCCATGGACATCACCAAACGCTGGGTTTCCTCCTTCTTAATGCTTTGCCAGGCCTTTCCAGCCGCAGCCTTCAGGTCTTGCTTGTTTGTGGGTCTTTCCGTCTTAAGTCTGGATTTGAGCAAGTGAAATGCATGCTCAATTGGGTTAAGATCTGGTGATTGACTTGGCCATTGCAGAATGTTCCACTTTTTTGCACTCATGAACTCCTGGGTAGCTTTGGCTGTATGCTTGGGGTCATTGTCCATCTGTACTATGAAGCGCCATCCGATCAACTTTGCAGCATTTGGCTGAATCTGGGCTGAAAGTATATCGCGGTACACTTAAGAATTCATCCGGCTACTCCTGTCTGCTGTTATGTCATCAATATACACAAGTGACCCAGTGCCATTGAAAGCCATGCATGCCCATGCCATCACGTTGCCTCCACCATGTTTTACAGAGGATGTGGTGTGCCTTGGATCATGTGCCGTTCCCTTTCTTCTCCAAAAACTTTTTTCTTCCCATCATTCTGGTACAGGTTGATCTTTGTCTCATCTGTCCATAGAATACTTTTCCAGAACTGAGCTGGCTTGTTGAGGTGTTTTTGGGCAAATTTAACTCTGGCCTGTCTATTTTTGGAATTGATGAATGGTTTGCATCTAGATGTGAACCCTTTGTATTTACTTTCATGGAGTCTTCTCTTTACTGTTGACTTAGAGACAGATACACCTACTTCCCTGAGAGTGTTCTGGACTTCAGTTAATGTTGTGAACGGGTTCTTCTTCACCAAAGAAAGTATGCGGCGATCATCCACCACTGTTGTCTTCCGTGGACGCCCAGCCCTTCTTGAGTTCCCAAGCTCACCAGTCAATTCCTTTTTTCTCAGAATGTACCCGACTGTTGATTTTGCTAATCCAAGCATGTCTGCTATCTCTCTGATGGATTTTTTCTTTTTTTTCAGCCTCAGGATGTTCTGCTTCACCTCAATTGAGAGTTCCTTTGACCGCATGTTGTCTGGTCACAGCAACAGCTTCCAAATGCAAAACCACACACCTGGAATCAACCCCAGACCTTTTAACTACTTCATTGATTACAGGTTAACGAGGGAGACGCCTTCAGAGTTACTTGCAGCCCTTAGAGTCCATTGTCCAATTACTTTTGGTCCCTTGAAAAAGAGGAGGCTATGCATTACAGAGCTATGATTCCTAAACCCTTTCTCCGATTTGGATGTGGAAACTCTCATATTGCAGCTGGGAGTGTGCACTTTCAGCCCATATTATATATATAATTGTATTTCTGAACATGTTTTTGTAAACAGCTAAAATAACAAAACTTATGTCACTGTCCAAATATTTCTGGCCCTGACTGTATATATATATATATATATATATATATTCAAATGCAGAATATTACAGCTGTTCTAAAGCAATTGTCTATAATAAATACCTTTATAAAAAAGGTAGTATATTACCTACAGAGTTGCTATAAATATTATGTGAAAAATAATAACACAATAATGTTTTACAAGTCTATATATACACATTACATTTTTTGCTGCTTGAAAGCTTAGTTCTGTCAAAGGGCATATGAAGCTAACTCACTTTTCTAAAGCACATTTCTGACAAAGATTCTTATTTTTGTCTATAAATATTGACTATGCTGGAAAACACATTGATTTTTTTAATAGCATTATTCTCAAAAAAGCATTCCATTCCTTCTCAATTAGATATTAACTTGTAGTGTAATAGTTTTCTGGTTGTATTGTCAGTTGGAAGGTTTTCTAATACTTTCAAATAACCATCTCTTTGTAATTTGTGCTTTATAATGTATTATATATTTAATAAAAATGTATGCTGGAGTTAATGCTGTCATGTACGTCTTGGCTTTGGCAAAACCTAAGGGGCAGTACCTGCTCTCAAAGCTTTAAATCTTTGCCATTATATAAACCTGGTGAGAATTTAACACACATGACCAGCCTTTGGTCTAGGTGGGGTCAAGCAAAAAAGGGACACCACTTGTGCAGCCCAGGTTCTCCCAGATAGCTTTTCTTAATGGGGTTTATTGGAGGACAGACAGTATGTTTTACTGTAGGAGGGGGGAGCCACCCCTTGGCTCATGCACGCCAGATTTATTTTTTGATGTAGTGGTCCATTGAATGGCACACGGCCCATTTCAGGTTTTAAAATTCTGGATTTGGGACCTATTATATGCTTTTGCCATGGGAACCACTTGCTGCTATTGCCACCAACTGAGGGGAACTCCTTCATTAAAAAAATATTACTATGGCCATATATCAAGAATTTAATAAGTCTGCTCTACTGCCTGATGCCACATTGATGTCACTACTGTAGACCCTGATAGAATACCAGCCTCATTCAAAGTTCCAAACCCAAAACTATCTCCGCTCACCAGGAGACACAAAATGTTTGGCTGCCTGTAGACTTACCTGTGCCTAGTATAAAGATTAAAGGTAGAGGAGGCCATAAACAACCAAAGGCTAACAAAGGTAGATTAGGGCCAAGTAATAGACTAGACAGGCTGGGAGTAAGTAAGCAGATGTTTTTAATGATACTTGAATACATTTATGAATTTTTAAGGAAAATGACTGCTCTACTTTGACTTTTGCATATTTCCATAAGTTAGTGGCACTCCTGGCGCCCTGTTTATGGACTTACAGGAATCGGTTCTAGAAGCCTATTACATTTTACCTTCCCAAAAGGAAGGGAGTAGTAGTTTATTCAAAGGACAAAATAAGTGTTGATAAAAACAGCAGTTAAAAAGTCAGGCAGAAGGTCCAAAATAGTAAAAAATAGCAGTATGTTGAATAAAATTATAATAGGTGGGAAGCAGGAATAAGATTTAGTTTTAAGGTCTAGGTCAGAGGACATTACACAAAATCCACTGGCGAAACTGTTAAGCAAAACAGAAGAAAGAATGGTCATCCCATGTGTAGCCGGTGTGTTGGAAACACAAAGGCCCTTTTTTAACAAGGGATAGCGCCAGGTAGCGACTGGTGAGCGAACGGTAATGACGGTCACCGCCACGGGAATGCCGGCTCCCCACCACAATCACACATTTATCAAGCCGATCCTGCTTAGCGACGGAGCTAGCGCCAGATAGCGACTCATTCATCATTATTCCAGCCTCACCCCACAGCGCCAGCGAGCGACCTTGAACAGCGCCAGTTATGACCTCTCGCTACCTGGCGCTCCCCAATGCATTTCAATGGAACAATCTTTAAATATTAATAATTAATTGTTAATAATTTTTTTTTTTTTTTTTTTTTTATGTGAAAATTTCTGTTACCACTTCTGCCATGTTAGATATTTTTTTTAAGGTAAGAAAAAAATTTTAAAAACATTTGTGCAGAATTGATATTACAGGTCTGATATTAATGTATTCATATTCCAAAATGTTTTTATAAACTTGTTTTTTTTGGTTTCCAAAAATATGGTTGTTTGGGGGTTAAAAAACTACTTTTAACCCATCGCCGCCAGCGCTCTGGGGTTTAAACATGCATTTCACAGCGCGGGAATTTTTGGAGCGTGATTTGTTAATGAATATGGTGGGAGCCGGTCGCTATGGCCATTCGCTATCATGCGCTCCCATACAGCGCGGAACCTGTCAAATAGCGACTCATCACCTTGTATTCAACATTACTGCACACCGACTGAGTTGCTATCAACAACCGAACAACGGCCAAGCACAGCGACTACTAGCGGGCACTGTGAAAATACCGCTACAGTCGCTCAACTGTCACTACCTGGCGCTATTAATAAATCAGCCTCTTAGATGTATTTGTAACAGACATCACATCCTTTTCTGCTTTAAACCTGAAAACACACACAGACAGCAGCTGATTCACCCAAAAGAAATAAGAGCAACATTGTGTATGAAGCAGTTACACTAGCAGATGGCAAAGCACAGAATGGAAAACTCCACTGGCCAGCACTCAGTTGTGTACCTAGATCCGAAGGACACAGGACACTCTTTTGATAACAGTCATAACTCCGATCATGCTAAAGAAAACTACATCTGACCTACCTGCTGTTTATGGTAGCAGAGGTTGTGTATTGGAGTTACCATTTATTGCTGCCAGATTCCTGTACAAGTCACTCAACTTAGAAAGTCAGTCAGATGACTAGCAATGCATTAAAAAAAAAGAATAGCCACCGGTCTATTTGTCTTACAGATACTAGGACCTGGATGAATGAGAACCATTACAGTCATGCTGAGCCTTTGTTTGTAGTTTGTAATTAACCTGGGTATGTTGCCTATTACAAAAAATATTCTTTGTAATTGCATTTCATTTATTTGCTACAATACATTTATTAGCACCAGTTATCAGCGTTGCTTATGGAATGTAGTATTTTTTTTCTGTTATTACAGAAAACGTAAAACTGACAATTTATGTTCATAGTTACCATAGTTAAAAAAACACAACATTTGTTTTACTGTGTGCCTTGAGATATATATATTTAAATATATATATATATATATATATATATTATTTTTTTTTAATAAAGTGCGGATACATAAATTGGGATAACCACTTGACCATTCTAGACGGGGAGGCCGATTCATCAATAGCGCCAGGTAGCGACAGATGAGCGACTGTAGCGTGATTTTTTCAGCGCCAGCCAGTATTCGCTGTGCTTGGCCGGCATTAGCTTGATGACAGAGACTCAGTCGGTGTGCGGTAATGTTGAATACGGGCTGGGGGGTCGCTGTTTCACAGGTCCAGCGTTGTATGTGAGCGCCTGACAACGAATGGCCAGAGCGAACGGCTAGCTTCATATTCATCAAAAAATCACGCTCCGAATGTGCTGTCGCTGTCCATTCCTTGTTTAAACCCCAGAGCGCTGGCGGCGATGTGTATTAACTAGTTTTTAACCCCTAAACAACCATATTTTTTGAATGTAACATTATACATGTTTTTAGAATCATTTTGTTATATGAATACATTAATCTCAGACCTGTTAGATCAATTCTGCACATATTTTTTTTTTTTTTTTTAACTTAAAAATAAATCCTAACATTGCAGAAGTGTTCTCCGATTTTTTGACATTAAAAAAATTAAAAAAAAAAATATTACCAATTAATCATGAATTATTATAGATTGCTCCATTGAAATGCATTGGACATCGCCAGGGAGCGACAGCTCATACCTGGCGCTGTGAGGGAATTTGCAGCGGCGCTGTTCGGTCCAGGCGGCTTCATGATGAATGCCGCGCTAGCCGTCGCTCTCGCCGGCGCTAGCCTCATTTTGCTTGATAAATGCGTCATTGTGACCGCCGGCGGGCGTACTTGAGTCGGTAGTCGCCGTTAGCTGCCGCTCGTCAGACACTACCTGGCGCTATCGCTTGATGAATAAGGGCCTAAGACTAGGGGCTTGATGCATTTACAACTTTTGTAGTACAATGCACTTTTTTTTCGATCTCTGTCATTTATTTGTAAAAATATTGCCTTGAAATGGGCTGTCTCCTTTTTGTGTGGTAAAGTTATGTGCTTGCATCTGGAATAAATGCATTTCATATTGTATTTAAGGCACCATATATTTTCTACAGCTCTTCTTGTGTTTGTCTAAAGTGTATGGTTAGTTGAAATAAAGCTTGTAAGCTCGCGGCAGTGGGAATTGAACCTATGCCTCCGAAGAGACTGGAGCCTTAATCCAGCACCTTAGACCGCTCGGCCACGCTACCCTCATGCCTGAACCCACGCCTCCGAAGAGGCTGGAGCCTTAATCCAGCGCCTTAGACCGCTTGGCCACGCTACCCTCATGCCTAAGTTAGTTGAAATAAATGCGAGGGATGCAACACTTTTTAAACTTTTTAGAGGAACTTTCCAACCAATAACTAATCTTTTAAAACTAAAATCTTTTTACTCCTGCATTATAAATATTTCTAAAGATTCTATAAATGTTTGGCAGCCTAATGAAAAGAAATTCCTTAGTAAACTCGTTAGTAAACCCATCCATTTTGCTTAGAAGCGTAACCAAGCAAAAATCAAATCCCGCACTTTCAAGGGTCATACCAAATAAGAATTAGGATGGCAACACAAACAATCTTTACAGCATAAGCTGTAAGCACTTCTGACAACATTTTCTTTAGTTAATTAATAAAACCTTTGTAGATCAGTTACACCTACAGCTGGGTCATGGTGGCTGCAATAAAGGGCAAGGGGCAGATAAGAAGTTATAGAAGAATGAGGTGGTTCTTATCCACCCCCAGTCATCCTCCTTATAATAAAACCTCATTACTATTACTGCAGCTTATCTGGGCTTGCTGTAAATGTAAACTTACAATTATGCTCAAAAGACAGCTGTTCAAAGAAGCCTTCTCATCTAGGGCTGTACCTTTTTCTGTCTGCCTGTCTGTTTTTACTTACTTTCCTCTTACAAATGACTTTACATCACCCTGACTCACCATACTGAGACTTTTTTCCAACCTCCATGAACACATTTTTGTTTCACCTCTTTGTATATTCCCAGCAAGCATTCCTTTTAAACAGGTTTGACCCTTTCTTTCTGTTTTGCATTGGTCACATCTAGTTTTTTAATGCAATTCTCTGAATAGGAAGCATGTTCAAACATGGTTAGATTTATTTAATGGCGTGAAACCATGATGGTGGAAATTGTTATAGCTGCAACCACAGGATGCACAGATCCAGTCAACCTCATTTGCCACCGGCAATAGGGAAGCGCAGAAGCATGGCCTAGGCTTCCTAGGGCTTATTAACAAGTGAGGCATTTGAAGTCCTGATGCCTCAGAGGAAAGGGTTTTAGTAGACCTAAAATAATAATAATCCACTAAGCAGCACCTTAGTGCAGCAAGCTTGACAAAAATGCAGGTTTAGTATACAAAACCTCTTCAGATAAGCCATAGGGTAAATGAAAAAGTGTCCAAGAAATTTACATTTTTTTCATCAGTAAATACACATTTCTTATTTCAGTTATGACTTGGGTGCCAACACAAATATATATATATATATATATATATATATATATATATATATATTTCATCTAGCAGCAGCTGGTAATAAAAAATAGCTTTTTTATTTATTAATGCATTAAGAATGGTTGAGGATCTAAAATAGTGAGTGGTGATGAGCTTTGCCTTCGGGTCATTGTTACATATGTCCCGAATATTCCCAATTTGGTTTGGCTAGACCATACCCAAATGAACGCAAAAATTGGGTATAACTCCAATATTGGCTTATCCTGTACGGGCATAAATAACAATATTTGCACATCCCTTTTAACTTAACTGCAAGTTTGGGTTCCCAAACTGAACACGATGCCCAGGCGGGAGGCAATAAGCCTGCACTGGAGTCTCAGACTCCAGGATGGGTTTTGATCCACTTTAAATTGTTCAACTTACTTTGGTCAACTGCATCAAGGAAAAAAGGTTGTTCAGACATCTGAGGCAGATTTGTTATACTATTACTATTACATTTTATTTTCTCAGAGTATTATTGAATCACATACATTTGATACCGACAAGACAAAGAAAATGTGATTATAATTTGATTTTATAGTCTTCCTCTGAGTCTAATGCACCTGGTATTACCTGGGATCAGAGGTTGAAGAGCTGGCCTCCACCTATGGCAGCATTTTAGCCCCAACGCCCTTGAGCACAGGTCCGGTGTACAGAAGATCAGACCCATACAGATGGGCACTGAGCTCTACCACACTCACAGTGCCCAGTTTAGAAGTAGTGTAAGAGTTATATAGAAACATATAGAAACATAATCCCACTCACACTCAAACATAAACTTTAAAAAAAAATAAAGATAAAGTTTGACTCACCACCAGCATCTTCCTCTGTGTCTTTGGCAGCTTGCTCCTGCTCCTTTATCTTTGACATGATAGGAGAGAGGCTGCTTACTCTCTTTCTGAAAAAGTCTCAAAACAACTTGTTATTTATTGTGAAACGTGGATGTGCATTGGATTCATTTTTGTATACTGTGGTTGTCCAAATATTCCAATGGCCATAGGTTAGAAGCTTTTCCTTTGTTTAGCTGTCCTTATATAGGACCTCCAGCCTAAACAGGCCAGAGAATTGCTCACCCTCTAAACACAGGAGTAATGTGGGTTGCCTTGTTGTGCACCTCCAACAGCCAAAGATGCAACAGCCATGATGCCTCCTATACTGGCGCTCACGTGGACAGGACCTTCCAGTGCCCCGAACGTTACTACCCACATGAATGCCAGGCAAACATTTGTGGCACTGGATTTTTGTCACTGGGCTGAGGTTTTTTCGGGTGTTCAGGGTTATGTGTGGGGGGGGCTACAGCATTCAGGATGCCTCTCCAGACTGTCATTTGGTGATGATACTGATACCCGTGCTGTGCAGGCTTTTGGTCTGCTTTATTTTTCAAGCCTTGATATGCTGGTGGTGGTCAGGTTAATGGCAAACTAGCAGAAAATGCATATGTACAGAGCTGCTTCCCGAAGCAGAATGCACAATAAGCTATAAATGTATTTTGAAAAAGGATTGTCCAGAATGGGAAAGGTCAACTTGTTGACTTTAACAGTCTCTTGAAATGGGTAGATATACAAAATGAATATCAAGTTTTTGTACAGGATCATGCATTTATAATAAATAATAAGTGACTATTAATGTGCATTGAATGATTATCTAAAAAGTGTGTTCTGCAACGTATTTCATGCAAAAATGTAAAAAAAAAATATGTAATTAGAAACTGAACCTGAGACAATCTCATGCTTGCTGATATGCAGCTGGAAAATTAGAGTTCTAATGCTCTTCAGTGAATACACCACTTCACATAAATGCATTTAATTATGCCAGGAAAAAAACAATGTTGTAGCTCTTTATGATTTTTAAAGATATCCATGGGAAACTTGCTTGTAGTCATCTTTAAATAGCAATAAGCAGATGCATCTAAAAATCATTTAAAAATGTTCCCTGAAGAACAGATGGCCTTGATGGAAATGTGAAGTATCTTGCAGTTTGTGCACTATAAATTGAAATTGATTTTAGGATTTCCTTTTTCTGTGTATGGCCTTGCATTTCCAATCCCCAGAAAGTAATTGCTCTTTTAGATTGTGGCCTCAGATTGCACTTTCTCTGCTTTGGACTGAACGTTAATTTATTCTTAGCTTGAACTTTGGCTGTACTTCTGTAGTTAGCCCACCTTCCTAATGAAGAATTAATGGCTGGTGGTACCTGCATCAGTGATTTAGTCAATAACCAGATTAATAGGTACCTTACATAAATCAGCTGTTCCCATTATCAGCTTGATTTATGTAATATATAAACATCAGCTGAGCAGAATATTTCTCATATTTCTTCTGTGTATCATAGACAAAAGTATTGGGGCACATCTCTTACTGCATTTGAGGATGACACTGCTTAAGGATTCAAACCTTGCAACAATTCAGTCTTCCCTTCTCAATATTCCTAAATTAACTGTGATAGGTATCATTGAATTGAACATTGAAAAGTGGAAGTGTTTAGAAACCACAGACCGAGTAAAGTTACAGAGTGGGGTCAGGAGTTCTAACCCCCCTCTGGTATTAACATCAGCATGAAACAGTGTCCTCTAAGCTTCCTGGTATTGGTATCCTTTGCCAGAAGTTGTAAGCTATACAAGCACAATGCTAAGCACTGGATAGGCTGCTAATTGAGGGGTTCTGTTGCCTTTGAGACAATGATTTCAAATCATTGTCTCAAATGCAACCTTCTTGGAAGTTTGAGCAAATGGTACCGGGATATACAGTACTGGCGTAAATTATATTGTGCCATGATAGATAATTGGAGTAATAAAGAAAACAAAAGTGCATGTTGCAAACTGGAAATAAAGATGCCAGTACCAGAATTGGTGATTCTTTTACATTCGAAATATCGATAGTACAAAAAGCCTCTGCAATAATTGTTCTACTTTACATCATGATATAATATGCATCATGAGTAAGCCACACATTGTCTTGATACATGACAATAACAGCTGTAAAAGCATCACTATATAAAAGCTGACATTTTATATGTTTTTCATTCATGTTCTTAGAGACATACAGGGGTCGATTCAGCACCAGAGCAAAAAAGTGCACTATTATATTAGGGAAGAAAACTGCCATATACTGTAACCCTTTTAGTGCCAGCCTACCTAGAGTTTTTGTCACCCCCTATTGCCAGACCATGTTTCACTATTTTGCACTACACATGTTCAACTGTGATTTTTGAAGGGATTTCCCAGGAAAATGATATATTGTTTTTTTCAGCAAAGTCTGAGCTTTTACATGAAAGGTCTTGTTTTAAGTGAAATATGTGCAAAAAATAAAGAAAATCTATTTTTTACAATTGTTTTTTTTATAATAAAAAATATAAGTTTGTCAATAAAATCTTATTGCATGTAAAATCCCTATTTCTCCCAGTTACAACAGTACCACATATGTATAGGTAGACACCCTCTCCTGCCCAGGAGACATCCCCAAACTGAAACAGCGCTTTAGGAGATTTTCAGATAAAATACAACTGTGTTATGTACTATGCACAACTTTTTCAAGAAAAACAACCCTTTACATTTCAAACAATATATTCTCTGGAAGTACACGCCTCAAGCTTTCTAGGCGTACCAGACTTTTTGACGTGAGCACAGTTTTCTAGAAGTCATCCCTCTGAATTCTTTGGTTGCACAAAGTTTCCCTAAAAAAGAAGAATTAAAGTCACATTTCCTAAAAAAAAACTATATGCAATCAAGAAAAAAAAAGGTAAATCTGAAAAAGCAAATTCCCTGAACATAACAATACCCAACATGCATAGCTACTGTCAAGGGAAGAGTTGTCAAACACCCCAAAGTAAAGCATGTGTGTAAGGATAATTTGACTTGCACTTTCTCAACCAAAAGAACCCTTTACATTTGGAATAAACCATTTATTCCCTGAAAGTACACATGTTAAGCTTTCTAAGCATACCCAGCTTGTTGTAGTGGGCTTATCTTTCTGGAAGTAATCCCCTCAAAGAATTCTTAGGTTGCACAGTGTTTCCCTAAAAAAAGTATAAAACATCAATATGCAAATAAGAAAAAAACAGCTAATCTGAAAGCACAAGGTCCCCCGAGCAGAACAAGACCCAACATGCATAACTGCTTTCAATTTTAATTGCCAGCTTACTTGAAATTTTGTCACCCTCTGTTAATAGGTCATTTTTTAACATTTTTTCCAATTTTTTGCAGAAAATTGCAGAAAATTTTCAAGGAAAATTCTAAATATTTTTTTTGCATCAGAGTTTAGGCTTTAACATGAAATAATGTCTTGTTTGTAATTTTTCTACTGTTTTTAAAAATATTTTTAAGTAAAAAAAACTACAAAAATTAATTTATTTGTCTCATTTATTTTAAATAAAAATTTGTATTAAAGAAAACCATATTGCATGTGAAAGCCCCATTTCTCCTGATTACAAAGGTACCACATATGTGTTGGTAGCCCCCTGTTCCTGTCCAGGAGACTACCCAAACAAATAAAATACAAATTGGCGTAGGGTCCCCCTTTCCGGGGGGCATTTTGGGGGGGGGGGGAATTGTAAGGGTTAAAACCCCCTAAAAATCCCAAAAAAATGGCACGAGGTCCCCCACTCAATATAACCAGCCCGTGACCAGCTATGGAGGCTTGTAGAACTGGGCGCAGGGGCCAGCTTTGGTGGCCCCCACCCTGCAGGCTACCAGCCAGCATAGGCAATGGCCAAGGGCTCTTCTGCCTTTCCCTTGGGCTTTGGGGAGGCAGGTAATTGGGGTGCCAGGGGTTAATGGCAAGTCACCCGCTAGCTGCAGGTGACTTGCCAGATCCAGAGCCTTGTGAACTGGTATAGGGGTCTCATGAACCCCTTATCAGTTCACGAAGGGTTAACAGTAAAAAAACACACCATGCAAAAATGTAATTTATTAAAAAGACCAGAGCATCCCCTACCCCTCTACTGCTCTGCCCAGCGATCACCAGGGCATCTGACAGCTGAGCCGCGGGGAGCCAGGATGACACCCGCCACTAGTCGTCAAGATGGCGGCACCCATCTAGAAGCAGGGGGAGAGGGCATGTTGAGCCCACTCCTGGAGACTAAAGAGCCCGGGGGGTGATCGAAGCCCCCCCCCCCGGAGAAAAGACGAGCCTGTTGGAGAGATCGCAGCCGCAGGTGAGTAAATTTAATTTTTTTTTTAAACAGGAATTGCCCGCTGTTTAAGGGGGGACCCTATTCCTGGCACACCCCTGCAGCCGGAGGAGCCCAGGGGAAGATCGAAGGCCCCCAGTGTGAAGAGGAGACCCAGCTGGATCATACAAGGGGTCAGGTGAGTGTTTTTTTTACTTGGTTTTTACTGTAGCAGGGGGGAAAGTCAGGAACAAAGATTCTATGTGCTTGGCACTTAAAATGAGTGGAAGCGAGCACGTAGAATGTAAGTGCTTTGCACTGAAATGGTTACCCATGATTTTTGCAAGAATTTCCAGAAAAATTATATACCGTATTTTTCGCCCTATAAGACGCACTTATTTTTCCCCAAAAGTGGGGGAAAAATGTCAGTGCGCCTTATCGGGCGAATGTAAGAAAAAAAAAAAAAAAAAAAAAAAAAAAAATCACCCGTCCCCGGCGTTCCCACGTTGTCTGCCACACTGCGAGAGGCCAGAGGAGTGGCGGGGGCTCTGTCCCGGCCCCGCCGCTGCGATCGCTGTCTTTTCAGGCAGCGATGACAGCGGCGGGGCCAGAGACAGAGCCCCTGCCGCTCTTCCATCTGCTGCCGGGCTCAGAGCACATGCGAGCACAAAGGTCCCGGCAGTGGGGGGGGCGTGGCCTGCACCGGCGCAGGCCACGCCCACCCGCTGCCCGGACCTTCGTGCTTGCATGTGCCCAGAACAACAGCAGATGGAGGAGCGGCAGGGGCTCTGTCTCTGGCCCCGCCGCTGTCATCGCTGCCTGAAAAGACAGCGATCACAGCGGCGGGGCCGGGACAGAGCCAGCTCGTGAATGGGGTGGGCGTGGCCTGCGTCGATGCTGCGGCGCAGGCCACGCCCACCCCATTCACGGAGCCGGCCGCTCAGCGCAGCGGTGTCAGCAGACAGGTGAGTTTAACTTTTTTTTTTTTTTAATATGGCGCCTGCCTATACTAATGGGGGGAGGGGGTGGGAATGGGGGGAGAGGGGCCACACTGCCTATGGGAATGGGGGGATGGGGATGCCACACAGCCTTTGGGAATGGGGGGAGGGGTATGCCACACAGCCTATGTGAATGGGGTGAGGGGGATGCCACACAGCCTATGGGAATGGGGAGAGGGGGATGCCACACAGCCTATGGGAATGGGGGAGGGGGTGGCCACACAGCCTATAATAATGGGGGGAGGGGGATGCCACACAGCCCATGCTAATGGGGAGAGAGGGATGCCACACTGCCTATGGGAATGGGGAGAGAGGGATGCCACACAGCCTATGGGAATGTGGGGAGAGGGATGCCACACAGCCTATACTAATGGGGGGAGAGGGGGATGCCACACAGCCAATGGGTATATCTGGAATGGGAGGGGGATGCCACACTGGATATACGGGGAATGGGATGGGGGCATGCTACACTGTCTATGGAATAGGGGCATCCCACACTGCCTATGGGAATTGGATAGGGGAATGCCACAATGTCTGTAATAGTGCGTTTTTGGTTTAAAATTTTTTTTTCTTATTTTCTTCCCCCAAATCCTAGGTGCGTCTTATGGGCAGGTGCGTCTTATAGGGCGAAAAATACGGTATATAATTTTTCAGCAGAGTTTAGGCTTTAACATGAACTGTCTGGTTTGTAGTTTTTCTACTGTTTTTTTAAATATTTCTGCATAAAAAACAAAAAATAAAAAATTATGTTTTAGAAATTGGTCTCCTTTAACCCTTTAAGTGCCAGCCTACCTGCAGCTTTTGTCACGCTTTGTTGCCAGACCACGTTTCACTATTTTGCGCTACATATGATTTTTGAAGGGATTTCTAGGGATTTTCCAGGAAAATTATATATTGTTTTTTTCAGCAGAGTCTGAGCTTCAACATGCAATATCTTGTTTGGCATTTTTTTAGTGTATTCTCAATACTTTTGGGGGAAATATGTGCAAAAAAAGAAAAAAAAACACTTTTTTGCAATTTGTAGTGTTTTCTGTAATAAAAAATGTAAGTTTGTCAAAAAAAATTTATTGCGTGTGAAATTCCAATCTCTCTCGGTTACAGCGGTACCACATATGTATTGGTAGACACTCTTTCCTGCCCAGGAGACTCCCCCAAACTGAAACAGCGCTTTAGGAGATTTTCAGATAAAATACAACTATGCTACGCGCTAAGCGCACCTTGCAGTTTTTCCAGAAAAACAACCCTTTAAATTTTAAAAACCCCCCACAAATGATATATTCTCTGGAAGTACACACCTCAAGCTTTCTAGGCATACCAGGCTTGTTGACATGGGCGCCGTTTTCTGGAAGTAATCCCTCAATCAATTCTTTGGTTGCACAGAGTTTCCATAAAAAAGAATAAAAAAGAATCAAAGCCACATTTTCCTAAAAAAAACTATATGCAAACAAGAAACACAAGTAAAATCTGAAAAAGGAACATGCCCCAAACAGAACAATACCCAACATGCATAGGTACTGTCAAGGGAAGAGTTGCCAAACACCCCAAGTAAAGTGTGCGCATAACGGTAATTGTACTTGAAATTTTTAGCTCTGCTGACAAAGTGCGCACCTTGCAATTTTTCAACCAAAACAACCCTTTACATTTGGAATATCCCCGATAAACCATATATTCCCTGAAAGTACACATGTTAAGCTTTCTAAGCGTACTGAGCTTGTTGTAGTGGGCTCATCTTTCTGGAAGTAATCCATTGAAGAATTCTTAGGTTGCACAGGGTTTCCCTAAGAAAAATTATAAAAAAGCAGAACAAAAACCATGTTTTCCTAAAATATCAATATGCAAACAAAAAAAAAACTGAAAAATCTGAAGGCGCAAGGTCCCCCGAGCAGAACAATACCCAACATGCATAGGTACTATTAACCCTTTTAATTGCCAGCCTACTTGAAGTTTTGTCACCCTCTGTTGACAGGTCATTTTCCCCATTTTGCGCCATTTTTAACCGTAATTTTTGCTGGAATTTCCAGAAAAATTATATACATATTTTTTGCAGCAGAGTTTAGGCTTTAACGTGAAATGTCTTGTTTGCAATTTTTCTACTGTTTTTTGAATATTTTCACGTAAAAAAAAAAAAAAAAATTAATAAAACGTGAATGTGTTTTATTAATGAAAACCAGATTTTTAATTAACCCCTTTTGTTTATAGTGTGGATAGTAGTTGTATTTTATTTGTAAATGTTATAAAGTGCTCTCCCCAAAAAAATGACATAGGGCCCCCCTCCCAGGGGGGGACCCATTTTTTTGGGAATTTTAAGGGTTAGGCTAACCCTAACCCTTAAAAATCCCCACAAAATTTACATAGGGACGACCCTATTTTTTTTGGAATTTTAGGGGTTAGGCTAACCCTAACCCTTAAAAATAAAAAAAAAAGGATGAAGGGTCCCCCTTACCCGTCATAACCAGCCCGGGACCAGCTATGGGGGCTTGTAGGAACAGAGTGGAGGGGCCAGCTTTTGTGGCCCCCCACCCTGCAGCCTACAAGCCCACATAGCCTGTGTGGGCCCGGGCTCTTCTGCCCCCCCCCTGGGCTTTGGGGAGGCAGGTAATTGGGGGTGCGGGGTTAATGGCAAGCACCCACTAGTTGCAGTTGACTTGCCGCCCCCAGTCTTGTGAACTGTTACAGGGGTCTCATGGACCCCTTACCAGTTCACAAAGGGTTAACATTGAAATAACACACTGACACATAAGAAAAAATACTTTTATTAAAAAATAAAAACTTTTTTTTTACTTTACTTACCTCTGATTGTCAGCTCCTTTGTCCCTCGATGTGATGACAGATGCGATCATGCTGGCTGCAGTAGCAGAGGGGCAGGTGATGATCTGATCACCTGCCCCTCTGCTCCTGTGGCCAGCATAATTGCATCTGAATGAAGAGCAGCAGGGAGCCAGGACAACACCCGGTGAGTGACGTCATAAGCCCTGCCCCGAAATGGGCAGGACTTAGTGGCAAGATGGCGGCGCCCATCGGGAGAGGAGGGGGAGAGCCCTTTCAGGCTCTCCCCTGAAGCTGAAGAGCCAGGGGGGGCGATCGGAGGCCCCCCCAGTGAAGAGGAGACCCGGAGGGAGGCAGCTCGACTGCAGGTAAGTAAATGTCATTTTTTTTTTTTTTTTTTACAGTTAGCAGCTGCTGCCGAAGCGGGGGGCGCTATCCCGTGGGCTCTCCTGGAGCCATCCAACCCCCCACGGGGGATCGGATGGCACCAAATTAAAGAGGAGACCTGGCTGGATCCAACGAGGGGTGAGGTGAGTATTTTACTTTTATATTTTTTTTACTGTGGGGGTTTAAAGTCAGCTACGTGAGTCTCACGTTTGTTTTATTAAAGATACCATATTGCTTGTGAAAGCTCCATTTCTCCTGATTACAACATTACCACATATGTATCAGTAGCCCCCCATTCCTGCCCAGGAGATCCCCCAAACTGAAAAGAGTACATTTACAATTAAAATATAAATATTATCCACACTATAAAGGGTGAGGAGGCAGGTAATAGTGGGGCCATATAGCAAGTCACCCGCTAGCTGCAGGTAACTTGCCATCCCCTAAGCCTTGTGGACTGGCATAGGGGCTTCATGGGCCCCTTATCAGTTCACAAAGGGTTAAATGTTAAATGTTGTTCCTTTTATTTTCTTTTTTTTAATACATACCTCTGATTCCTCTCCTGTCCTCACCAATCACTATGGCTTCTGCTCTCCTGCTGCTGCTGGAAGCCTTTAATACCTGCTGGGTGATAGAACATAAGGGGTTCATTAAAAAAAAAGGACATGGGGGACCCATTTTATTTGGAATTTTAAGGGTTAAAACTTCTAAATAACTTCTCCGATCACCCAGCGTTACTAATCATCTCAGGGCAGATGAGAAATGCCGGCTGCTGGTGACGTCATAGATGTCATAGCTTGCAGCTGGTGACACAGGAAGTGAGGAAGAGGGCAATTATTGGCCCTCTCCTCACCACGGAGGAGCCCGGAAGGCGGTGGGAGGGATCACGGCTGCAGGTGAGTAAATGTCTTTTTTTTTGTTTTGACAGTTAACAGTGGCCTCTGCAGAAGCGGCGAGAGGGCTATTCCGGGCACTCTCCTGGAGCCAGAAGAGCCTCCAGGAGGGAACGGATGGCACCAAGTTAAAGAGGAGACCCGGCCAGATCGATAGAGGGGTGAGGTTTTTTTTATTTTTTTTGGCCACTAGCAGGGGTAAATGCCAGGCCCGTGAATTTTACATGGCTTGCACTTAAGGGTTGAAGAGGCAACCACATAAAATTCACGGGCTTGGCACTTAAAGTGTTAATTGTCTATCTAGGGGGTTATTCGGCACCAGGTATGCTATATTCTTTCACCTAAAGAGACCTTTTAATAAACTGGTGCTGAATCAACTCGTATTGTAACCAGACCGACAAGAGTTAACCTTAAAAAATATGTCATGCCATGTTAGCATGGAAAGCAGAGCAAAGTAGAATTCACGAAACTATTTTCCCGTTAGAATGCTCAAACAATGAAGGAATTTATTACTTTGAGCTGAGCTCTGAGCGGAGGTTGGCAGGCTAGTCTCCTTTTGGCTGACACAGGGAGGCTCACTTCCATAAAACACATTGGCAATGTTATGAAGCAAATTACTAGATATGCAGTTCTTTTTTAATTTTAGTACATTTTTAGGCAAAACACCATTTTAACATGTGCCAATCATACTATTGGTGCATATGAAAAGAGAAAATATATATATTTTAAAATGTTCAATAATTCCTATTATTATCACATATAGCAGAGTGGTTCACAGGCTAAATTACTGTGTTTGAAATGCATATTTTGAAAAAATCCAATTGCAGGAAAATGAACAGGCTAACGAGAGAAGTAACAGGAATTATAATTATAGACAAAATGTGAAATTTCACTTGCTTCCTGAGAATTTCAAGCACAAAAGCATAGCTAAAACATCTATTTCTAAAATTCCAAGAAATCCCAATTTCAACTACAGCATGTGTACTAGGAACAACATTAATGACTAAAAAAGCCTTTACCTTTTCAGAATACTAAAAATATCTATGCTTTAGATAACGGAGAAGAAAAAAAATAAATGAAAGAAGGGGGGGGGGGTAATATTGGCATAACGTATTATATGAAAAATGCTTGGCTCTATTTAAATTAGTCATTTAAATAAGCTCAGTTATTATGTATTATTATTTTTCATATACTCAATCCAATGGGACCAGATGCTATAGAAAGTAATTTGCTCTAATAAGATAGATGTTAATTTCTCATTTTTCCATTGTTCATGAAGTTAAACCACTCACCTGCTATTGTTTGTCTAGTGACTGTGAACATAGAGTTTAATAATGTAATTTTGGATTTCTTCAAGTTATGCATTTTTTTTCTTCTCAGGGATTTTGCATAATATTTTGTGTTAGGACAACACTAATGAGGTCATAGACATGGTTCCACCTAGAAGGAGTATGCTTAGCAAATCAGCTAGTCAGAAGTAAGATACCAGAAAAATAATATTTTGTAGCTTTTTTTTATATGTGAGGTTGAAATTGCAAACCAATCTTCAGTATAATTAGTTTCACTTACTACAGGATGGTTTCTTATTTAATATACATATGGAAGCTTTCCTGAAGTTTAGGTCAATGTTAAAGCAGAAAGGTCTCCTGGGTCAAGGAAAGAAACTTTCTATCAAAATGTGTTATGGAACTTGTGATGTTTTCAATGTGGTCTTTAATTTTTAGCTACCCCACCCATCCCCATGCTCAAGACATCTAACTTATGTCATCAATCAAATACATTCGATCACGATGAGGGTCACGATAAATATATGATGAAGTAAGTTTAACTCTGCAACCTGCATCTTGGAGACCTTCTAACTTTGACATACAAAAAAAGTACAAGAAAACATGTTTTAATTTGCCCCAAAAAATCAATGGTACCTTATTATTCTAATGAAGTTAGGATATTTTTTGACAGTTTGTAAACAACAGCACACTCTGGGGTAGGCTAAATAATTTGTATTTTTTTTACTACAAAGCCCACAGGGTACTATTTTTTCCCAAATTTTCAAAAATGTATTTTAATGTCTTTGGAAAATTGATGCAATTTTGGGGAGGAAAATGTGAACACAAAAAAAATTGTAGCACCTTTATATGTGTGAAATTTAAAAAGTTCACTGAGGTGCAGCATGCAAATCACCCAGAGCTACACTCACTTAATTAAATAATTAGCATGGCCCCCCATAAAAAGGCCACCGGATTTTCAAACCCAATTTAAAACCTTGATTACCCCTTAAATAATCAAAGGCATATAGAAATGCATTAAATATTGATGATGGGCCATTCCTTGCTGCGTGCCCTTGGACATGGACAAGAAGCGTCAGAGCGCTGAACTAGGAGCACCTATCTATGGGTAATAAAAAAGGTGCGTATAGCCTTTTTATGTTCATGCCTGGATAATGGCTTTAACCCTTTCGCTGCCAGCCTACCTGAAGTTTTCGTCACCCTTGGTGCCAGACCATTTTGCACTATTTTGCGCTCCCCATGTTCATATGTGATTTTTGAAGGGATTTCCAGGGATTTCCCAGGAAAATGATATATTGTTTTTTTCAGCATAGTCTGGGCTTTAACATGAAATGTCTTGTTTGTCATTTTTTAGGTGTATTCTCAATATTCTTGGGTGAAATATGTGCAAAAAAATAAAAAAAAATCTATTTTTTACAATTTGTAGTGTTTTTTTGTAATAAAAAATGTAAGTTTGTCAATAAAATCTTATTGCGTGTGAAACCCCAATTTCTCCCGGTTACAGCGATACCACATATATATAGGTAGACACCCTTTCCTGCCCAGGAGACTCCCCCAAACTGAAACAGCGCTTTAGGGGATTTTCAGAAAAAATACAACTGTGATATGCGCTATGCGCACCTTGCAGTTTTTCCAGAAAAACAACCCTTTACATTTGAAATACCCCCCACAAACTATATATTCTCTGGAAGTACACACCTCAGGCTTTCTATTTGTACCAGGCTTGTTGATGTGGTCACAGTTTTCTGGAAGTAATCCCTCAATATATTCTTTGGTTGCAAAGAGTTTCCCTAAAAAAGGATAAAAAAGCAGAATCAAAGCCACATTTTCCTAAAAAAACTATTTACAAACAAGAAAAAACAAGTATAATCTGAAAAAACAACATCTCCCGAACAGAACAATATCCAACATGCATAGCTACTGTCAAGGGAAGAGTTTCCAAACACCCCAAAGTAAAGCGTGCGCATAACGGTAATTTTTCTTGAAAATTTCAGCTCTGCAGACAAAGTGCGCACCTTGCGATTTTTCAACCAAAACAACCCTTTACATTTGGAATATCCCCCATAAATCATATATTCCCTAAAAGTACACATGTTAAGCTTTCTAAGCGTACCCAGCTTGTTGTAGTGGGCTCATCTTTCTGGAATTAATCCCTTAAAGAATTCTTTGGTTGCACAGGGTTTCCCTAAAAAAATTATAAAAAAGCTGAATAAAAAACACCTTTTCCTAAAATATAAATATGCAAACCAGAAAAAACAAGCTAAGTCTAAAAGCGCAAGGTCCCCCGAACAGAACAATACCCAACATGCATAGCTACTTTTAATCCTTTTAATTGCCAGCCTACTTGAGATTTTGTCACCCTCTGTTGACAGGTCATTTTTTCCCCATTTTGCGCCATGTTTTGCGACATTTTTGCTGGAATTTTCAGGAAAATTATATAAATATATTTTTTGAAGCAGAGTTTAGGCTTTAACATGAAATGTCTTGTTTGTAAATTTTATTCTGTTTTTTACAATATTATTAAGTAAAAAAAATAAAAAAATTTTTATTAAAGAAAACCATATTGCACGTGAAAGCCCCATTTCTACCGATTAGAACGGTACCACATATTTATCCGTAGCCCCCCCATTCTTGCTCAGGAGACCCCCCTAACTGAAACAAGTAATTTTTAACATTTACAAATAAAATACAACTACCATCCACACTACAAAGGGTTAAATCGGGAAAAAAAATGACATAGGGTCCCCCCTCCCTTAAAAATCAAAAAAAAAAAACAACATGGGGTCCCCCTTACCCGAAGTAACCAGCCCAGGACCAGCTATGCAGGGCTTGTAGAAACAGGGCGCAGGGGCCAGCTTTTGTGGCCCCTGGCCCTGCAGGCTACAGAGCCCGCATAGCCCGTGGGCCCAGGCTCTTCTGCCCCCCCCTGGCCTTTGGGGAGGCAGGTAATGGGGGTGCCGGGGGTTAATGGCAAGTCACCAGCTAGTGCAGGTGACTTGCCATCCCCCCAGCCTTGTGAACTGATATAGGGGTCTCATGGACCCCTTACCAGTTCACAAGGGGTTAAATGTAAAAAAAAACACAGACACACAAAGAGAAAAAATATTTTATTATTATTTTTTTTTACTTACTTACCTCCCATCCATACTGGATCACTCTGTCCCTCGCAATCACTGGCTTCTGCTCACTTGCTAGAAGCCTTTTATAGCTACTGGATGACAGAAAACAAAGGGTTAATTAAAAAAAAAAACGACATAGGGTCCCCCCTCCCAGGGGAGGGGGACCCCATTTTTTTTTTGGATTTTTAAGGGTTAAAAACCCTTAAAAAAACAAAAAAATACGACATGGGGTCCCCCTTACCCGAAGTAACCAGCCCGGGACCAGCTATGCAGGGCTTGTAGGAACAGGGCGCAGGGGCCAGCTTTTGTGGCCCCTGGCCCTGCAGGCTACAAAGCCCGCATAGCCTGTGGGCCCGGGCTCTTCTGCCCCCCCCCGGCCTTTGGGGAGGCAGGTAATGGGGGTGCCGGGGGTTAATGGCAAGCTGCCCGCTAGCGCAGGTGACTTGCCATCCCCCCAGCCTTGTGAACTAGTATAGGGGTCATTAACTTTCATTGTCTACCGGGTGTACATTTTCACCTGTCACTGAATTAGCCCAAGTTAAACAATAAAAGTGAATGCCAATTTTCTCTCCTGAAAAATAAGTGAGTTTCCTCACCAAGCTATGAATTGACCCCTATAAGTTGGTACAGAGAGTGGGAGGACCTGGAAAAAACAATAATTTAGTTGAAAATTTCATTTTTATAGCATGTACTCTCTGTAACACTTAAGACATTGTAAATCCTTTTGAAACAGCTGCTTATACTTTGCCTATCATCACAATTTGCAGTTGTTTTGCTACCTAAATAAAGCAAAAAGAAGTTATTTTCCCCAGTCATCTGTAGTGTGTCAACTGACAGTGTGACATTTAATGCTTAGGATTTAGTTGGGTTTATGACTATGCCCGACATTATTTCAAACCTAATTAGACAGTCAAAAATTCTAGGGGGATGATAGGTGATTTATGTTCTAGACCATCCATTTCAATGCCCCTAAAGTCCACCCTCTATCTTAAATATATGACTAAAACAAAATAAAATGAGCGAAACGGGAAAACACAGCCACGTTCCTCTACGAATAGCAAAATTCAAGTCAAGTTTGTTCTAAAACCCTATCTCTGTGAATCATGTTTTAAATTGTCAAATGCAAATTATCTCACTATTATTTAATGAAAGGAAGATAATTTTCTCAGGCTATCAACAACTTTTAACATCATCTATATATTATATTTACATAAATATCTGCTAGTATATTCACCTACTTATATACAGTTGCAGACATTTCAATTCTTGAGAACAAATCCTATAAGTCAAATCTAGAACATGACACACATGTTGAGAGCACTCCCAGAAGTCTCATTTTGCATATTTAAACTTCTTTTTCTTGTCCAATTAGTGGTGTCTGTGAGCTCTGCTGAACCTGACTGTGTTGCATCTTTCACATACATATGGATCTTCACTGGCTGGATTAGCTGTCACAGTGTGGCACAGAGCAGCACAGTGATGCACAACTATGCTAATTTAACAAATTTCTGAAATGTAGTACAAGGTAAAAATTGTTAGAACTTCATTATCTGTAAAAACCCTGAGATATATGATCAAATTTCAGTTTGAAAATATTCTGATCAGTGGTATTTACTATCTAGTACTAGCTGACCTAAATGCACTGTGTGCTGACCTAAACATCACTATGCCTTGACTAGACTTTATGTGAGCACAGGCCAACCAGCTAGCTGGCTGTTTTATCTGCTTGTGTTGGCATATCAAATCAGACCTTAAGAATGGCACGGGAGATGATTTTGGGATAGTGTACCCCCGGTGATGCTTGAAAAGATGAGGTTTTTTTTTTTTTTTTGTGTGTTTGTTTTAACAGGGGCTAGAGTTTGCAGAATGGAGAAAAATAATTTAGCATTGAGTATGTTCTCACATTCCATTTAGCATCTCCCATGTTTGGTTAAAATTGCACTTGAAAATGCTCAGCTTCTTCCTTTCATATCCTACAGTTGTGCCCCACTATGTGTTCATAATAGAAGGATAATGGCAGATTGGTAACCTTTGTGGAAGCAGTAGGTTGGAGCAATACTACACGAGAAGACCAAAAAGATATACTGTAAGACAAAATGAGTACACAACTAGCCTAACAATGCTACAGACAGCGCAGGTATACAACATTCTCACTGGCTGTAGGTTAGTATTTACAGACAAGGTTTAGCTCAAAGCCAATCCAAGGTTAATAAATAAATACAAGGGTGACCTATTATGTATACTGGATTATGTTTCAAAGGTCAAAGGCAGTAATCCCATGGTGCTTCAGAACACTAATCATTGCTGCTACACCTGGCAACATGCCTGCTCGATCTGGACCTACCCGTAGCTATCCACGATTGAGCTTGCAAACCAGGGATGCTGCTGGAGGCCCATGTATGTGCCATCAAGTAAAGGGTGTAACTGGGGGTTTCATAAAGCAGGGGATCCCGAATCAGGATAACTCCAGGGAGGACCAAAATTTGGGTTTTTGCCTGCTTTAAGACAGATGGAATTGCACGTTTTAAATGTCTCCATCATGGCTTCCACCGTCTTCACTTTGCTGATGGGGAGTAAGCTGGCCCCATAGATGATGAGATGACCTTATCTAGCAGCACCTGTACAGGAGAAGTACCAAAAGAACATTTTATCAGTTCCTGGACAGAACTTTAGTTAATGTGAAGTACCAAAGGAACATTTTAACGGTTCTTGGACAGAACTTTAGTTAATGTGATCCAGGGCTCCTCTCTATTGTTGTAAATGCTGGACTTCTCATTTGAATGATAACCTAACCGCACATACAGGGCACGCTCAATATTTCTGTTTGTTATACTGTAAGGGTTTTAAATACATTGAAAGTAGCTTCTTGCACCCATTGAAGAAAATGATAACGTTGATTTCTGTACTCTCACAAAACATATCTCCCAAATATTTTATCTAAACAACAGTATGTACCCTCAAGACTCTAAGCAAAACTTTATGTCTGAACAAGCACAGTGAGTGTGATATAATTAAAAATCAGCTTTACTTTGTGTTTGTAAAGAAAACATGTTCTTATTACATTTAGCTAGGATAAAGCTGAAGAGTAGATTTCTGTTTCTTACATTACATTCCACAGTGCCTCAACAAATTGCTTACATTCGTATTCTCGACACTTTTGTTTATGTTTTAAGCGTATTGCTTACGAGACTCAGCATTTCAAAATTAGATGTGCTCCATTTTTGTCTTTATTCAATAGACTCATGTATTTATTACTCAATATGTTTCCTATGTTTCTACCTGAATGCTATATTCATTCACCTTTCTACATTTTCTTTATCCAGCAGTAGCACAAATATACTTTAGAAGTAATACAATATTGGCAATATAGATAATACATGGAAACATTTTGATTACAATATTTTCACTACAATATTTTTTTAAACAAATAAATCAATAGAAAGCATATTAATGATAATTATGTATATATGCTGCATGTCTGCTATTAAACATTCATACAGTAGCTTTTATAGCCAACTGTACAGGGTCAGGAAGCAGATGCACAACCTCTCAAATAAAACTGTACATGGTCACCAACTTTATGACTGATGCCAGGAGTGGACTGACCATAGGGAGACACAGGGAAATTCCTAGTGGGCTGCAAAGTTTTGTTGCCAGTTGTGCTGCTGCTTCTATCGTCCATCCAATTGTCTCTCTAGGGCCTTATTCATGAAGGGATAGCGCCAGGCAGTGCCTGTACAGCGGCAGGTAGCGTCAAGTAGCTTCAGGTGAACACTGGACACGGCACGCAGTTACACATTTATGAAGCCAAATCTGGTGAGCGACTAGAACAACGCCATGTAGCGTCCGATTCATCATTATCCCAGCCTTAGCGCCGGCGTTCAGCCTTGCAGAGCGCCACGTTTTACCTCTCGCTACCTGTCGCTCTCCCATACATTCCAATGGACGTTCTTTTGCTTCTCTTTAAATAGGGTTTTTTTTTTTTTTTAATTCTTAATTTTGAAAATTTTCAGAATAGGGGGTTTTTATACATTTTTTTTTGAATCTCAAATAATGTTGTCACCTCTCCTGGCCTAGAAAAAGCCATTTTTTCACGATTTTAAATTTTTTATATATTTATGCAGAATTGACATTACAGGTCTGGCATTAATGTGTTCATGTCACAATGTTATAACAATGTAATTCCATATGTTTATGCTTTGTTACTGGTGGCTACGTGTTTAAAAACCACCTTTAATCACACAGCCTCTGGCGCTCTGGGCTACAGCGAAGCATTTTTGAGCGCCAGCGGTGTGTGAGGCTTTTTTTTGATGAATATGGTGTGAGTTGGTTGCACTGACCAGTCACTACCATTCGCTCCTATATAGTGCTGCACTGCTCATATAGCGACTCTCCACAACGTATTCATCAATGCTGCACAGCGACTGAGGCGCTCTGGACTAGCAAACCACGGCCGAGCACAGCGACTACTAGCGGTCACTCTGAAATCCGCTCTACAGCTGTCGCTACCTGTCCCTAGTAATGAATCAGCCTGATAGTCTCCTTCCCTGCATTGTTGTACCCTCCTAGACAGCAAACCCCAGCCCATATTCCTCCACCCAATGCTACAGCCTCAGAAGCATGGCAATGGGAGGGCAAAGGCATACTCCCCCATCACATTATATGACCCCACAATACTAAAGCTTCGTTACCATCAAGTTAGCCTTATCTGTGCCCATTTATGAGCTGTCCCTGCAATGCTACATCCTCAGCCATGGCAGTTATTTTGGTTTAATGGTTGCTGCAGGCCAGTCATGGGCTGGTCGGGCCTGTAAAATCTCTGGCTGATTTTTGGCCCCAGTCTGCCACTGACTGATGCCAATGGCAAGAATAGAGGAACATGCTCAGTCTTTCTAAAAACTGTGATTTGGATTATTCTTTTTGTTCATGTCATATATCATATCAGTGTTTTTCCATATCATTTTTAAAAAATTACTAACTTAGTCATTGATGGCAGCAACACATGTCAAATATGTTGGAACAGGGAAATGTCTACCGTTGTGTAGCATTCACTTGTTTTAGTCATTGGGGGCAGCAACACGTTTTGAAAATGTTGGGATAGGGCAACATCTACGAATGTGTAGCATTCACTCCTCTTTTACCAATATGTCTGTAGATGTCTGGAAAGTGAGGCGACCAGTTGCTATAGTTTTGAGAGTGGAATGTTGCCCCATTCTTGTCTGATGTTGGATTCTAACTGTTTAACCGTCGTGCTTTTTTTTTTTTTACATATTGCACCAAAAGTATTCTGTTGGTGAAAGGATTGGGCTGTTGGCCAGCTAGTTCTGCTCTTGGACTCTGTAAAGCCATGTTGTTGTGAAGCAAGCAGAAATTGTCTAGTTAAAAATATGCAATGCATTCCCTCAAAGAGATGTCTGGATGGAAACATATATTGTTTTAAAACCTGTATGCAGCTCAGTGTCACGATCAACTTACCTCAGGATCGGTCCCGCATCGTCTTCAGGAGGCAGGCTGGGGCTTGTACTGCCCGGCGGCTGTGGCGAGCGCCGGCTCGGGCAGCATTGGCTCGTGTTCTCTCTTCACTGCCGCATCCCCGGCATCTCCAAACGTGCTTGCACGCGCGATCATGTCTTTCTTATGGCCTCCGGCGGCACTGTACACAGCGTACCCACCGGAGGCTGTATTAAAGAGCCAATGAGCCCAGAGCTGTTCTGGGCAAAGATGCCCTTTCAGGTTTAAATTAGGCAATCAGCCCAAGGTTCAGTTTTGCACCAATCACGGCTTTCCCCCCAGCCAATCCCGTTAGCTCCTATCATTTAAAGGGTATTTCCCCACACTTATCGCTTGCCTGTGATAGCATGCTGCTGGGTGTGATATTGGCTGAGATCCTTGTTCATTTCTGTCGCCGACCTTGTCTTGTTTGACCACCCCGTGGACCGACCCCTGGTTGTATCCTGATCACGAATCCATCTCATCCCTGCATACCCGTGACCTCCCAGCTTGACCCCTGGCTCGACCTTGACTCTTTTCTTCTCTTTTTCCATTGATGCTGCACTAGTAAGTACTGAATAACCTTGTATGACCCTGGCTTACCCAACATCGCCCAGTCTGGCCTCGGGTTCATCCGCTTTCACCTCTGTAAGTCCACATCCTGGAGGCAACCGTGTCCGTAGAGGCGTGTAAAGCGTCCTGGAAAATGGGGGGCATGGCTATAGGTGAAGCTAGCAGCGGAGATTGGGGATTGTGGATTTACCTAGAAGACGGGTGTCCCACAGGGCTTGACACTCAGCATTGATAATGCCTTTCAAGGTTTGTAAGCTGCTCATGCCAGAGACAACAATGCAACCCCATACCATCAGAGGTTCTTGAACTGTGCGCTAATAAGAAGCAAGATATCTCCTCTCTCCTTGAGTTCACAGGTTTCAATAAAGACTTTTCTATTTTATTCTCTTTTATGCATTCTACTTGCTTGCGTGAATTGCAAGGCAAACCGTGTCCACACGCACTGATTTTCTGAGATATTCCTGAAACCATGCAGTGATTTGTATTACCACTTGATGCATGTTTTTAATTCATTGCCATCTGAGAGTCCAGCAGATCATAATCATCCAATATTGAATGTCAGCGTTTTCCATTGTGCACATAAATTTGAAACTTTTGATGAGATAATGTATTGTAGATTTTGGGATATATCAAGTCTACATTTTTTTCTGAAATATTTAGACACTGTTTTTCACAGACTGCTGAACCTCTGACCATCTTTGCTGCTAACACAGGGAACACAGTTTGCCACTTTTAACCCTTTAAATGCCAAACACGTAGTTTCTACGTGGTTGCTTCTCCTACCCTTAAGTGGCAAGCATGTAGAAACTATGTGCCTGGTATTTCCCACTAACAGTTAAAAAATAGAAAAAAAAATAAAGACTTACCTCTGATGTTGCTGTGAAGCTGCAGGTCCCCTCTTCCTAGGGGGGTGCATCTGATCCCCCCCCCCCGTTGTCCTACGTCTTCAGGAGGGGGCCCAAAACCGGCCGCCCCCCCCCCCCCCGCTTTCCCCGCTGACAGTTATCTGCAAAAAGAAACGTCTTTAACTCACCTCCTCACCCGATCCGTCCGCAGCGTCTTCTCTTCACCAGGGGGGGGGTCCGATTCCCCCCCCCCGGGCTGTGCAGGCTTCAGGTGAGGACCCTCTTCTAGGTCCTCACCTCTTCTAAGTGCGGCCATCAGCGGCCGCCGCTCCCTAGTCCCGCCCATTGTGGGAGGAGTGGGATGATGTCATCCCGCTCCTCCTATACCCCCTCCGAGCTCTGGCATCTGTCAAGATGGAGCCTCCTCGCCTCTTACCCACCCTGCGCCGATCACCACCGGCATCTGTCAGTGACAACGGTGCGGGACAGCGACGAGGGAGCCAGGATCGGAGGTGAGTACAGTAAAAAAATAAAAATAAATAAAGATCATTTTTTTCTGTGTCAGTGTCTTATTTTTTACTTTTAACCCCTTGTGAACTGATAAGGGGTCCATGTGACCCCTATACCAGTTCACAAGGCTGGGGGGATGGCAAGTCACCTGCGACTAGCGGGTGACTTGCCATTAACCCCCGGCACCCCCATTACCTGCCTCCCCAAAGCCGGGGGGTAGAAGAGCCCGTGGCCACAGGCTATGCGGGCTTGTAGCCTGCAGGGCCAGGGGCCACAAAAGCTGGCCCCTGCGCCCTGTTTCTACAAGCCCTGCATAGCTGGTCCCGGGCTGGTTACCTTGGGTAAGGGGGACCCCATGTAAATTTTTGGGGGGACTCTATGTCATTTTTTTCTCGATTTAACCCTTTGTAGTGTGGATGGTAGTTGTATTTTATGTGTAAATGTTATAAAGTACTTGTTTCAGTTAGGGGGGTCTCCTGGGCAGGAAAGGGGGGCTACCGATAAATATGTGGTACTGTTCTAATTTGTAGAAATGGGGCTTTCACATTCAATATGGTTTTCCTTAATAAAATAATTTTTTGTGAAAAAATTGTATTTATTTATTTATTTATTTTTTTTACTTAGGGCCCTATTCATCAAGTGATAGCGTCAGCTAGTGTGTCAATAGCGCCAGGTATCGCCAGCTATCGGCGGCAACCGACTCCCGAACGCCAGGCTGCGAACACAATCACGCATTTATCACGCTAAATGAGGCTAGCGCCGGCGAAAGCGTCAGCTAGCGCTGGATTCATCATGTAGCGGACTGCAACGAACAGCGCCGCTGCTATTCCCATCCCAGCGCCAGGTCAGACCTTTCGCTACCTGGCGCTCTCCCATACATTTCAATGGCAGACACTGCAATGTTTTTGTTAAGTGTTTTTTGTGTTCTTGTCTTTTTCCAAAAACTAAACACATGTTGTTTAGGATATGTTTGATTAATCTGTCTTGTTTTTAGTGATTTTTTGTTGAAAGATGTAATTTTTCCACTGGAATGTTGTGAGTGAAATCTAAAATGCATCTCCTCCCACAAAACACATTAGCCTCAAATTAGCTTGCTTTCTGAACACCCATGGCTTGTAAAGCTACTTTTTAGTCAGTCATGGTTGGCGCTCACGTTCGCTCATTGAAATTGTCAGCGCCCAAGCTATTCTGCAGCCCTGTCCTTGTTGAATCTGTGGTGGTCAGTGTTTGTGCAGTCGCTGTTGTGATTCGCTATGTGGCGGCGCTAGCGGCGCTGTGCTGCGCTGTGCTGTTCATACATGTGCCTTTCTGCATTTTTCCCTGAATTCACTTGCAGCGACCCCAGTCGTTCTTAATGAATACACTGTAGTTCAGAGCGTGCATATGTCCACATTCTGCAGGATTTTTTCTGGCGTACAAGCTCATAACAACCCGTTATGCATTCTCCTGTGTCCCACATTATCATGTTGTTGGATAGTTATATTGTGTTGTTATTTTATTTAGGAATCAGATTTTTATTTGTAAGCAACCAGATCTGTTTTTGCTCTGACCTATGCATTACAGGATATTGAACACCCAGCTAAATCAAGCTAATAATTAATTGCGTCTTGGCCAATAGCTTGTTGTAATGCGTAAATCTACTATTACCGCCACTTAGCTTGCACGTAGCAGATATTAGCTGGTTCCTAGTGCGCGGAGCGTGTTTTTTTTCGCTTTCGTCATATCCACTTCCGGTTCGCTCCTTTGCGTTTCCCAGCTAAATCAAGCTAATAATTAATTGCGTCTTGGCCAATAGCTTGTTGTAATGCGTAAATCTACTATTACTGCCACTTAGCTTGCACGTAGCGGATATTAGCTTCTTCCTAGTGCGCGGAGCGAATTTTTTTTTTTTTGGGTTCGCTTTCGTCATATCCACTTCCGGTTTCCTCCTTTGCGTTTCCACCATGCTGCCCAGGAGATGTGTCATGCGCCTCCCCAGCTCCTCCTCTGACTCTGGCCCCCCCACCCCTCCCCCACCTCCCCCACCTACCTCACCTCCCCCACCTAACCCCCCTCCACCCCCCCCCCCCCCTGGGCCGGCAAAAAAGAAGAGGAAAAGGGTGGATAGCCGCGTAAACGGCCAGGTGGTTAAAGTGAGTATGTTTTCCTTGGATTATATGTTTAATCTGTTCTCAGTATAAATGTTTAGTCCATTGGTCTGATGTGATGTATTGATAACATTTTTTTTGTCATTTCTCATAGGATTTCTGCATCCACCAATATGACTATGTCCGTGGGGGCAAGAAGCGCATTGCCCTGTAGGTGAAGGCCACAGTGTCCCGGCGCTTCCACACCAGGCTCAGTGTCCGAGCAATAATGCAGAATGGTCCGACTTTAAGCGCCGGGACCCTGAAGGCGTGTACCGCCTATATGATGCGTACGCTTCAGGTAAGTGGAAGTTGATGCTATGTTTATACTTTTTGGGAAATAATATTCTAAGCTGTGTCCATTTTGGGTAGTAATTGTAATTTTTTTTATTCACCCCCTCAACACAGATAAGCGTCCTCCCCTGGGGAAACGTGGGAAGGGATTCCTCCCCCGAACGAGACAGGCAGACTCGGGGGAGTCATCGGGGGAGGGTCCCTCTCGAGTGTCCTATTTAGAGGACCCAGGGGAGGAAGGGGATGACGCCCCAGAGGAGTGTGCTGCTGGGGGGCTGTCAGGATCGAGCCTCAGCTCCTCACACTCTGAATCTGAGGAGTCTCACCAGCCAAGGGGCCACTCTCAAGTGGGGAGTCCAAGTGGGGTGGAAGTAGTGGACTCTCCCACACTCCCTGAAGGAGCAGGGAGTGAGAGGGAGGAGGGTGGCCCTTTGGGTGGGGGATCTTCGGATCAAAGTGTGAGGAGCCGAGGCTCCACGCCTCCTCCTCAGAGCCCTCCCTGGGCTTCAAGTGGCAGCTCATCCCCTGGTGAGTGCAGTGTTAGTCTGTGACAGGTTACATATGGCCATTTGTACTTAGCCCTTGCCATTCCTCTATAATTTGCAGCGCATCATATAGGCGGCACCTCCAGGAGCTTTGGCCAACGCCTTCTCCACGGGCATAGTCATGGTAAGTGTTTGTTGTTATCCCTCACATTCCATATGTTATGACATTCCTTAAAGTGGACCAACACCCATTGTTGATTGGCCCGGGAATCTATAAGCTTCCCTGCCCAATCACCTCCCTCACTGCGGCCCCCCCCCCAAATGCCCACAAACTCTTTAGCTCATTGGGGGCGGCGGAAGCCACTGCCGCCGCCTCCCGCGTGCCCCTCTAGATGTGCCTGCGCCCGCGCTGTCCGTTTGCGAATGGCCTGCGCGGGCGGGCGCCCTGGAAGAGTGACGCGCCGGAGGCGGCGGCGGACGGGTTCTCTCTCCGATTGGGGTGCCCTGCCAAAGTGGACCAAAACCCAGGATAGTATAAATCCTGGGTCTTGGTCCACTTTTAACATACACATGTTTCCTGGTCCATAGTACAAGCTGGTTTTATAATTTACATTAACATCACAAACCCCACTACAGTGCAATCCAACTGGCAACCACCCCTATGTTTCAGCCCACACCATGATGGCAGCTAGCAAATGTGTTATTTTCGTAATTTTTTCAGGCTAACACATGTTGCACACTCTACAAGTAAGATTCTGCACTCAACTGCAAATTAGGCCTTACCATTGCACTGTCAAGGTTATTGGCACATTATCTTTATGTGTCCATGTTGCACCCATAAATAAGCCACAGCTGCGATGGTGAGTACATCCCACTTCATATGCCTAAAGACTTGGGACCCCTATGTCTTATAGTTAATTCTGGAGACATTTACAATGTACCTATGTGTTTTCTAAGCACACATCTAGGTTACATGTGTTTGTCCGACAATCCTAAATGCATGTCTTCATGCTTGATTGTTGGCTCCCATTCTTGTTTTTGCCACATAGTGTAAAATTGTGGTTTCTTCAAAACCAAATTGGCCTGCTAAGGTGGTGACCTCTAATATGCTTGGCCCAACCAGTTTAATCGTTAGGACTTAGGCCCTGATGTTTGGCTGTAACTAACCAAAGAAATGTCCACACTGGGACTTAGACCTTAATTTATTCCCAAGAGTTCAGAGTAAATGTATGCTTGGGATGTTGTAGCCACATTTAAGGCAGCCACTAGTACTCATATAATGGTAACACCTAAGGGCACAGTGGCCAACAATGTGAATGTGTGGGTCAGCTAATTTGAGCCAATTACATTACATTGCTACATCTGTGTATGTTGAGCTCACATTCTATCTTTTGAATATGTTTTTTTTCTACTTTCTACAGCTTGTGAAAACCAGCATCGCAGACTGTGGCAGTCGATCCGGCGTCTTCGCCTTATGCTGCTGGCCTTGAAGAGGCGTCGTTAGGGTGGGGGGGTATGGTTTGAGCCGCTGTGCGGCGGAATGTTGGGCCTATTGCCCGCCTTGCGGCATAATAAATATTTTGTATTTTTTTAATTACAGTGTGTTGTGCCTTGTCAAGCATAGTTTAAGTGTCTACCAACCCATTATTTTTAAAATGTTGGTGTACCTTTGTAGCCATTTAATGTGTAAACCATAGTAAGATATGGTCACCAATGTGTGTCATACATTTCTGGCTACATGTACATATCTAGATCTAGAGACTCATCCCTGACTGTGTTCTTAGCTATGTCTTTGAAAAAACACAATTTAGAGGTGGGGTACTCAAATGTATTTGCACAAAATGAAACAGAACAAAAAGAACTTCAATATTCTTGGCTTGGGGGCCTGGGAGGTTGAAAGTCATTGCCAGGGATGGTGTTGGGGGACAACAGTGCAGTAAAAGAAATAGACTGCTGTTGTATCAGCTGATGCATCAACAACGAACTTTGTTCCTGGCGCTGGAAAGATTGCTCCATCGCATGTGCAATGCGATCCAGTACCCTGTTGGTTTGAATTTGTTGTCCTTCTCTGACACCCTGGAGCTGGTGCTGCAGGTCCTCAATTTGTTGCCGATACACCAGCACCTGATTTTCCAACGCCGCAATGCGCTCATTAGTTCCATCACGCGGCTGTTGGCGACTGTAGTCCACCAGCATCCGGACCCCTAGCTCATAAAAATCGGCACTGGTCGGTGCCACACCTCCTCTTGTTGTGTGTTCCGGCTAAAAAACCAAAAGAAAAGATTGTAGTGAAGCTGAAACAATGCAGGTATGCCCCTCCCAATCATTTACCCAAAGTGTAACAATCCAACTTACCCTTGCTTGAGGCTCTGTAGCTTGGCCACATGGCACTTGGGAAGAGGTCCCAGCTTGGGGTTCAGGTCTGGCCTCCTGCCAAAACACCAAAGAAATAACATGTTACATGTTGGTTCCTGGACTACCCACAAACATGTCAATGTGGTTATTGTTCCCCAAAATCAGCCATCTTACCTCAGTGCCATCCACCCGAAGTAGTTCTGGGGTCTGGCTGCCAGAAAGGGGCAAATCCACATCTGAGAGATGGGGCAAGCTGGCATATGCTAAACAGGAAAGTCATGTTAGTAGGTCAGTGGACCAAACTCAAATGTAATATGGATAGACTATTGAGGCCATACCTCGACAAAGTGGCAGATTACACACTAGCCAAAAGGGATCTTGTAAACTCAGATTGCTAACATGTATGTAAGAGGAAGATGAGCCAATAATTGGGCCAAACAATAACAGACACATTGCTCAAATTAAACATACCTGCCATCTCCCACATGTCCGGAGTTGGACCCTCACTCGAGCTTTGCCCTTGAAAAAACACGTTTAAACACAAGTTGGCCTACTAAATTACCAAGAAAGGTTTGCAAAAATCCTTACTAGATAATCAAGCAAAACCAACTTACCCTCATCTCTAGCAGCCTCAACGTTAAGGGCCCTTTCCGGACAGCCATTTCCGATATTCCGGCCAACTAAAATACACAATTAATGTCTCTAAATATTCCTAACACTACTCGGGTGAATGTTTGTCTTTTAATTGACACAAAAAATGCATTGCAATCACTCTAAACAGTTTACTAATGAGCCTGGGGATGGCAAATCCACTAAAAAAGGCCATCTTCAAGTTGACCTAGCAAACATGTAGATTATTAGACTAACCAAATAGAACCAGTGTAACATAAACAGCATAAAGGATACATTGTTTTGGGCAATACACACCAACAGGGTCCTGTTGACCTGCAACATCGGAAGTGGTGTCCAAAGATGAAGCAGTCACTTGGCCTACCAAGAAAAAAGAGGAATGAAAGACATGCACTTGTGTTAAAGCGGCTAAAGCAAGGTTGACACATGCACTTACCGGCATCCAAAGAGTAGCTTGGCTCCTGAGGAGATGCTGGTGCCAATGGCGGTGCAGCTAGGCAAAAGCAAAGAAAAAATTTAGCCATTGGTAATGTGCGGGAAAAATAAATAAATAAAAAATAAGGTGTGTGTGAGCAGCTCAATCACTAATATTCCCTAATCAAGGCCAGTGTGGCTTCCACATGTATATGCAGATATATGGCCACACATCTCGGGCTTCCCACATAGCTACACATGTTAGGGCCTTGTTAGTTAGTCGCTGAGAGGGTTAAAGTGGGCGTGAAATTAGTCCGCAGGCCCATATTAGTAATCCTCAACAGTGGTACAAGCTATTGTTTGAGGTGCTCCCACACCCATTTTGTACAAACACAAACCCAGCCCATAAATTAGTGATAAATACCTTCAATGGCAGACTGGGTTAGGCTTGAGGTTGGTTGAAGGGCAGGAGTTGTGGTGTCCTCAGCCAAATCCTGGACATCACCATGTGCACCTATGCAGAAAGCAACAGACAAGAAAGGAAATCATTTATGAGGTATAATGTACTACTTCACAGGTCCTACTGTTAGTTGGCCAGAAAGAGACAAAGCAAATCACATACATTAACATTACCAGCAAAAAATATGCAGAAAATATGTACCTTCAGTCCAACCTGTGGTGTCATCCCCAGCATCAACACTCTGCAGCCGAATCAGCGGAATTTGGGGCTTCAGCATCTCCTCATATGGCCTGTAGGTACTCTTTGGACCCTGGATGGTCCCACTCTCGACATCAAGATCATGCTTCATCTTTTGCATAAGGGCCCTTCTCAAAGTGTAGAAGCGTTTCTTGCAGGATGGGCCACTATGTGGGTATTGAGCACTGCTAGTAAGCTCCTCCCCAATGGCATCCCACAATTTGCTCCTTTCTTGCTTGCCTATAGACTGGCTTTGGGAGCCAAAGATTAGCTCCCATTTGGCCAGGGTAAGGCGCACAAGAGTATTGTTCTCCGCCAAATTAAATTCTGGCTCCCTCTTGGCAAATGGGCGGCTGGCCTTAGGTGCAGGCTCACCTTGGGCCTGGGCCCTTTTCCTTAAGGGAGGTCTGCGCACAGCACCCAACACACTCCTACTTGGGCCAGCTGTGGTCGGCAGATGTCCAGAATTTGGCTCCATCCTGTAGCTGCACACACACACCACTAGACAACACACAAGCACGCATACAGACTACAGAATGGCATCACCCTGTTTTTGGGTTGGGCAGGTTTTATGTGCTCTACCAACCAATCATAAACAGGTCCACTTAATTGCTTCACACATACTGGCCAGGTGCTTGTAGCCACAGCTCCACTGCACTGATTGAACCATGTGTGGTAGGCAATTAACTAATTACAGAGCTCATTAACCAAACAACACACAACCAAAGACAACAATGTACTCATGTATATTAAACACTTGTGACATGTGGCTCTGCAAACGGCTATTTAAATAAAGAGCAGCTTACCTTTCATTGGTCCACCACAGCCATGTCCGTTAATGCACGCAAGTTTCGGCTCACGTACGCTAGTAGTGCTACTAGCGTGCGCATGCGCAATCCGTTTCACGCACACCTGGGTCAGCTAATTGCAGACAGGAAATAGCAGAGCAACGCAAAAGGCGGCAAAGCGGACCTGTCCTTTTTCAAAGTGAAGTATAAATGGCTGGATTTGCCAACCTTCTGGTATTGTTACACTGTGGCAAAGGCTGTGGTGTGGTGGTGTGGTGCTTTGGTCCCTTAGCTCATTTTAGTGTCTGGCTGGGTTTGGTCCTCACTCTCCGTGGCTTGTTGGGTGATTTCTGACATCAGTGCTGTTTCTTTAGGAGATTGATTTTGTTGGCATATGCAAATATTGTGGAGCATACAGCAAGTGAGGCTTGATTTTGGGGCCTTTTGTGGGCTGTGCAGCAACTCCCCTCTTGGTTGTGGCTAACTTAGAAAGCACAATTTCAGCAGTCTGTTGGTTCAGACCACTATACTTCTGGTTTTGTGGTGAGCTGCATTGTAGTGAGTGTGTGAGGAGTGTGCTTGCTTGTGTGTGTGGTGTGTTTGTGGTTTTTGTTTTTGTTTTGCTTCTTTGGTATATCTGTTGAGTGTGAGATGGATAAGAGGGTGATGTATGGGTTATGGGTGCAGGGATGTGTGAGAATGCTGGAAGAGCAGGAGGCCAGGGAGGAGGGTGCTGTGAGGCTTAGGGCACCCCAATCCTTTGGCATCCGCCTTTCAGTGTGGGATTTAAGTGACGAGCAGATCAGGAGCCGCTTCCGTCTGAATCGTGCAGCACTACAGTCCCTATATGATCAGATTAAGACCCAAATCGATCCATCCACCAAACGCACCAGATCCATTCCAGGCATAGTACGCCTATGTGCCAGTCTTAATATTTTGGCACGAGGGACCTTCCAGGCAACCTCTGCCCTCCTCAGCAGGATCAGCCAGGCTACAATGAGCCGCATATTTTTCCAGGTAGTACTGGCTATTTGTGACCTGATCCCTATTTACATCAAGTTTCCTGAGGATGAGGATGAGGTTGCCAAAATAAAACATGCTTTCTATCGCATGGGAGGGATCCCGAATGTGCTAGGGTGCGTGGATGGTACACATATCCCTTTCCGCCCTCCCCGTGCACAGGAGCTGCATTATCGGAACAGAAAACAGTTCCACTCCATCAATGTCATGGTTGTGTGTGACCATGACATGAAGCAGCAGGCCGTGAGATCTGGTTTCCCCGGCTCATGCCACGACTCTTACGTGCTGCAGCGGTCAGTCCTGTGCCGGAAGTTTGAGAACAACGAAATGCCAGCTGGCTGGCTACTGGGTAAATAACTAACCATGTCAAAGTATTTTGGCTAAAATATGTGGCCTAGTAAGCTACATTTTTAAAAATGCAAAAAAAAACATGTACTAGTACTACTTGCTGTCTCTCTCCTTGTGTTTTTTCCACAGCGGACAAGGGATACGGGCAGAGAACATGGGTGATGACTCCGGTCAGAAACCCACAGACCTCTGCCCAAGAACGCTACAATGCAGCACATTGCAAAACCAGAAGCATTGTGGAACGAACCATTGGACTGCTGAAAGCGCGCTTTCTGTGTTTGGCACGCCCAGGAGGAGAGATGTTGTACAGTCCACAAAAGGTCTCCAAGATTATCCTCGCATGCTGTGTGCTCCACAATCTTTGTATATGCCACAGAATCCAACCCCCCTGAAGAAACAGCACTGGTGCCAAAAGTCCCCAACATGTCCGCAGAAACAAGTGAGGACACCCAGACTGGCTTTGAGCTAAGGGAAAGCATGATCACTTCGTTTTTTGCGGTAAGCTAACTACCCTTCACTCTAATCCAAGTACTGCACTACAGGGGAAAAATTTGTGGCCTACAATCATAATTTGTCACAAACTACTATAAGGGGTGTGTAAGATGACCCAAACCACTATAAGGGCTGTGTAAGATGACCCAAACCACTATAAGGGCTGTGTAAGATGACCCAAACCACTATAAGGGCTGTGTAAGATGACCCAAACCACTATAAGGGGTGTGTAAGATGACCCAAACCACTATAAGGGCTGTGTAAGATGACCCAAACCACTATAAGGGCTGTGTAAGATGACCCAAACCACTATAAGGGCTGTGTAAGATGACCCAAACCACTATAAGGGCTGTGTAAGATGACCCAAACCACTATAAGGGCTGTGTAAGATGACCCAAACCACTATAAGGGCTGTGTAAGATGACCCAAACCACTATAAGGGCTGTGTAAGATGACCCAAACCACTATAAGGGGGGGGGGAAGTTGACCCAAACCACTATAAGGGGGGGGGGGAGTTGACCAACATAACAATTAGGGGTGTTGTGCAAGTTGGCAAAAACTGTCCCAAACAAAAAACAAAAAATGTCAATAAATGCAAAAAAACAAAATTAATTATAAATACTAATTACACCAAGATAAAAAAACCACTGGATTTTTGTCACTTTCACCAAAAAAAAAAACAAAAAAAAAAAGCAAAATTCACCAAAGAAACATGTTGCAATGTGTTTACTACTGAAGGTACTAACATTGATTTCAAGCCAACAGCAAACCAAGGCGCAGGCGCTGTGTTGAATAGCGTGTGTCAAAATGACAGCGCCTACAAAGCTGATCTGAAACATCATATTCACCAATGTAGGCATTGTTCACAACAACGCCAGGTAGCGACTGAGGAGGCCTGCTATAGCGAATCGCAGCTGCCCGCGGCGTACGCTAGCGGCGCTCATAGCGCCATACTTCAGTCGCTCATCTGTCGCTACCTGACGCTATTACTGAATCGGCCTCCCCATAACATTGTAAAAAACTAAATAAAATTTACAAACAAGACATTTCATGTTAAAGCCTAAACTCTGCTGCAAAAAAATATATATATAATTTTCCTGAAAATTCCAGCAAAAATGGCCCAAAACATGGCGCAAAATGGGGAAAAATGACCTGTCAACAGAGGGTGACAAAATCTCAAGTAGGCTGGCAATTAAAAGGGTTAAAAGTAGATATATGCATGTTGGGTATTGCTCTACTCGGGGGACCTTGCGCTTTCAGACTTAGCTTGTTTTTTCTTGTTTGCATATTTATATTTTAAGAAAAGGTGTTTTTTATTCAGCTTTTTTATAAATTCTTTAGGGAAACCCTGCGCAACCAAAGAATTCTTTGAGGGATTAATTCCAGAAAGATGAGCCCACTACAACAAGCTGGGTACGCTTAGAAAGCTTAACATGTGTACTTTCAGGGAATATATGGTTTATGGGGAATATTCCAAATGTAAAGGGTTGTTTTGGTTGAAAAAGTGCAAGGTGCGCACTTTGTCTGCAGAGCTGAAATTTTCAAGTAAAATTACCGTTACGCTCATGTTGTACTTTGGGGTGTTTGGCAACTCTTCCCTTGACAGTAGCTATGCATGTTGGGTATCGTTCTGTTCAGGGGATGTTGCTTTTTCAGATTAAACTTGTTTTTTCTTGTTTGTATATAGCTTTTTTTAGGAAAATGTGGCTTTGATTCTGCTTTTTTATCCTTTTTTTAGGGAAAGTCTTTGCAACCAAAGAATACATTGAGGGATTACTTCCAGAAAACTATGGCCACATCAACAAGCCTGGTACACCTAGAAAGCTTGAGGTGTGTACTGCCAGAGAATATATAGTTTGTTGGGGGTATTTCAAATGTAAAGGGTTGTTTTTCTGGAAAAACTGCAAGGTGCGCATATTGCATAGCATAGTTGTACTTTATCTGAAAATCCCCAAAAACGCTGTTTTAGTTTGGGGGAGTCTCCTGGGCAGGAAAGGGTGTCCACCAATACATATGTGGTATCGCTGTAACCGGGAGAAATTGGGATTTCACACGCAATAAGATTTTATTGACAAACTTACATTTTTTATTACAAAAAAACACTACAAATTGTAAAAAATAGATTTTTTTGCACATATTTCACCCAAAAATATTGAGAATACACCTAAAAAATGACAAACAAGACATTTCATGTTAAAGCCCAGACTCTGCTGCAAAAAAAATATATAATTTTCCTGGGAAATCCCTGGAAATCCCTTCAAAAATCACATTTGAACATGGGGAGCGTAAAATAGTGCAAAATAGTCTGGCAACAAAGGGTGACAAAAACTCCAGGTAGGCTGGCAGCGAAAGGGTTAAGGATCAAAAAAGGTGGTTCTACAAAAATAAAAGACAGCTTTAATTTTCAGCAATGCAGGAAGAATTATCTGCATGCACAGTAAGTAAAGAATGTTTTGATTTTACACTTAACCTAAAAACTCTCCGTAATTGTAACCCAAATCAAAACAACAATGCAAATTGTATTTTATTTACATACCAGTTAAGAATTTAAAAGATGCATTTTGCTTTATAATATTATATCTACCATGTAAATTTAACATTTCTAATTTAAGATTCATTATTTTAGGTTTTCACAAATTATTAGGTAGTAATCTGCTTTCTGGAAATGCAAAATGTACTGTTTAGCATATCGCTAGGAAATACTTTGTGCTGCTATTGTGATATATATGCATATAATATATATAGTTAATGCCAATTAATAACCAAGTGCTAATAAGCTGATAATATTAATTTGAGGTGCATGTGCATATTTGTGCTTGAAAGGATAGGAGGAGTAATTAGAGGAAGTTCAGAAATTGAAGTATTTTCAATATTCTCACTGCAGAGCTACAGGAAATTACAGAAATTTGAACAGTCCATTAGTTATCTAAAACTCCTAATGCACAGTCACTATTTCTTATTCAGATAAGGCCATGTAATGTTTTCTGAAAATGTATGGAAGCCTCTAAATGCCATTCTGTGGATTCCTGGTGCAGCTTCACTTTAAACAACATAGAGGCCGATTCATTAATAGCGCCAGGTAGCGACAGATGAGCGCCAGTAGCGTTATTTTCACAGCGCGCGCTAGTATTCGATGTGCTTGGCCGTTGTTCGGCTGTTGACAGCAACTCAGTCGGTGTGCGGTAATGTTGAATATGGGGTTAGGAGTCGCTGTTTGACAGGTTCCGCGCTGTATGGGAGCGCATGACAGCGAATGGCCATAGCGAACGGCTCCCAGCATATTCATTAACAAATCACGCTCAAAAAATTCTCGCGCTGTGAAATGCTTGCTTAAACCCCAGAGCGCTGGCGGCGATGGGTTAAAAGTAGTTTTTTAACCCCCAAACAACCATATTTTTAGAAAAAAAAAAACATGTTCTGCACAATTTTTTTTTTTTTTTTTACCTTAAAAAAAATATCTAACATTGCAGAAGTGGTCACAGAATTTTTGCCATTAAAAAAACAAAAAAAAACAAAACATTAATAGCATTTAATTATGAATATTTAAAGATTGCTCCATTGAAATGCATTGGAGAGCGCCAGGTAGCGAGAGGTCATACCTGTCGCTGTTCAAGGTCGCTCGCTGGCGCTGTGGGGTGAGGCTGGAATAATGATGAATGATTCGCTATCTGGCGCTCTGTCAGTCGCTAAGCAGGATCGGCTTGATAAATGTGTGATTGCGGAGGGGAGCCGGCGTTCTCATGGCGGTGAGCGTCATCACCGTTCGCTCACCATTCGCTACCTGGCGCTATCCCTTGTTAAATAAGGGCCATAGTTAAATTCCAGTTTTAAACAGGTTTATAGTTAAAGAATGCAGTGGAATTGATTAAATAGAGATTAAATCAGTAGAAGGATAGTACATTCTTTTTATTTTCATTTGTTCGAGTATCAAGTACCTTTTAATCATTTAGTTTTATTAGACTGTGAACAATATTAGTATAGAGCTTTTCTAAAAATGTCTAGAGACATAACAGTAAAATACCTGTAAATATGAGTTTACGGAGTTCCTAGCTACTTTATTTGAAGCCATAAATGAGAAGTTTATATCTCTTAATAGTAAAGCAGTCATACGTGAAAAGTTATTTCAGAATGCCCACACTTTGTAAAAAAGCATTAATTCAGTAATCTAGTAGTGCACTTCTTTGGTTTGATAAGAAGCAAGGGGTCCTAAAAAAAACTAGTATAATATTTAAAAGTTATATTTAACAATTCGTAAATAAGAAGCTACTTTTCAAACTTTACAGATGGCGGGTGTCTGAAGATTTGAGGGAGTGAGGATTCTGTGCCAAAGCAGAGCGCCAGGTAGTGCCTCATAGCAGCAGGTAGCATCTGGTGAACGCCGGGCGCTGTACGCAAAACCACATTTAAGAGAGCGAATCAGGTGAGCGACTCTAACAGCGCCATGTAGCGTCACATGTATTAATCCAGGTGGCTCAGTGTATAGCGCTGGCGCTATAGGTTCCAGAGCGCCATGTAGTACCTGTCGCTCTGTAGCACTCTCCCATACATTTCAATGGGGCTTCATTAGTTGTGTTTAAACAGCGTATTTGCCCTTATTTTTTTTTTTTGCTCCAATCATTGTGTCTCCTCTCCTGGCTGCAAACAAACACTTTTAGAAACTTTTTTGACTTTTTATAGTTTTATGCAGAATTGTCATTACAGGTCTGCCACTAAAGTGTTATTGACACAGTGTTAAAACAATGTCATTCCATGTGTTTTCGTTTTGTTACAGGTGGATATGTGTTCACAAATAGACTTTAATCACACAGCGTCTGGCACTAAAGCGCCGACACTCTGTGTGTCTAGTGTTTTGTTAAATATGCTGTGGAGCACAACGTGCCGGACGCACTGAGCTGGAGCTACCTCTCGCTCGCTGTAGTGTTATACTGTTGTTACAGCGCCCAACACACATCACATTCATCAATGCCGGGCCAGGTTACTAGAGCGACTGAGAAGCTCTGTCATAGTGCCCGATACCCTTTTACAGTGTCTACTAGCAGTCGATCTAAGCGCCACTATACTGACGCTCATCTGGAAATACCAGGTGTTAGTAGTGAATCGTCCTCTAAGTAAATTTTACACGAGGGATATCCTGATTTGGGATGCCTGCTGTGGAAGGGTTTTGGCTGTGCCTGAGGCCTTATTCATCAAAGCACTGTACAGTATGAAACAGCATTTGCTAATCCATGAGTGCTCATAAACTCATCCATTTCATTGTGCCTGCTTTTTCTGGTGCATAGCTTGCCACTTCCATAGGATATTATGGGCAAATCATTTAGCAGGTTATTTTACCAGTTTTTTTATTGAATTTTAGACATTTTTTTTTTTTTGGGACATAAGAGGAGCACAAAAAATTAAATGTATGCCGCTTTTTTTAACTTCTCAGAGAATTATCTCTTTTACATCTGTTGCGCATCATTTGTTGCGCTTATAACATTATTGTTTTTCTGCTTTAATTTTTTTGCACAAATAAAAAACCTTTTTCATCAGAAGTGTGTGTTTCATGTGAGCCACTCCAATCCAATAAAATTGTCAAATAAATATGGATAGACTGTATAGGAACACACTGGTACAACATTGGCACGTTCTATGTAGAGGCTGTCTCATTACTAGTTAGGCACACTATGCCACTTTATATCATGCTGAGGAACTTTACGCCACACAGTGCGATGAAAACGGAGCGTTTTTCAGCATTTTCCAACGTAACTTCCAACAAAGATTTTCAGTGTCCCGTTAGATTCAGCATGCATCTCTCTCTAAATATACGTCCAAACGGAATTCTCTCGGAAATCTGTTGGAAAGCTGCTATGGTTGCAGCTATTTAACTCATTCATGTCCCCCGTCTCAACTATTCTCTCACTCACTTTTGCTCCAATGCTTACCTGAAATCACTAGCGGTTCCTGTTTTTCTGTTCTCCCGGCATTAATGCTTACCTGAACTCAAGCAGTTCTCCCACCATTCATGCTTACCTGAACACACTAGTGGTTCCTGTTTTTCTGTTCTCCCGGCATTAATGCTTACCTGAACTCACTAGCGGTTCCTGTTTTTCTGTTCTCCCAGCATTCATGCTTACCTGAACTCACTAGTGGTTCCTGTTTTTCTGTTCTCCCGGCATTCATGCTTACCTTAATGTTCTGCATTCTCTTCTTAGTTTTCTATTCCTTCTTGATGTCTTCTGCTGTATGTTCTTTATTGGATATGTTCATGCATTAAATGTTTACATTTTTAGTGCTTTACAGAAAATAAACACGAAACATGGTTACGTTTAAATATATTTATTAAATGTTTTTTCTAGTTTTGTTTTATTAAATGTAATTTTTTATATACATTTTTTGGGCAAATTCTAAAAATTTTTTTTTTCCAAAATCCAATTTTTTTTTAACAACCTGTTTTTTTTTTTGTTTGAAAAAACATTTTTTAAATGTTTTAAACATTTAAAACAAAATTATGAACAACATGTGGCAGGCACCAGGAATCTATTCTTCACTGGTCCCCAATGAAGCAGCCAGCTCCTGGATGTTGCCCACCAGCCTATACACCGTCACCGTCAAATTTTGTATTCTCTCCTGTGGGGTTGCTGTGAAAAGGAAGCAAGAATATTTAGTATATACATTTTTAATAGCTGTGGAATGAAATATTAGTAATGTTTAAGCAAAGGGATGAGGCCATATGTAATTATGCTAATTTAATAGGCTAGGGATTTTTAATACCTGTTATTGAAGCCATGTTATAGAAAAACAAACAACTAGACTACAAACTTACTAGGCTGGTGGACAACCTGATCTTGGGGGACCAGCCTCCTCTCTGGGGCCTGCCACTGCTCCGGGTCTGAGTCTGTTGAGAAAGGATAAATATGGTTACTTCTAATGTCAGATTTTTCAAACCAGACATTTTTTCCTAATGTGTGTGTGACATCACCCACCTTCTCCATGCACCTCCATGCAGATCTGGCCTCTGCAATCCCCAATCTTCACCCGCTACAAAGAATAAAAGAAAAGAAGCAGGAAATCAGTGTGTGTTTACAGTGCATGTACCTGTGTGTGCTTCAGTCAGAGAAACTGGTGTTGTTGCTCCGCCATCTGGCCAGACTCCCTGGTGAGCCGTTGATGCCCCTCCTCTGTAGAGAGGTCCAGTGGCTGGTCGTCGCCACCTACAGAGGAGGGCGAGGACCTTGGCACTGGAGACGCACCACCTTCACTTGGCCCAGATCGATCCCGCACTGGCCGGACTGGTTGCCTCCAGGTGGGTCTAATTCTATAAACCCATTCGCTCACTAGAAGAGAATAGCATTCATAAACAGAGGCCTGTCATGTAATAGTAATGTACTTACTTGGGAAATGGTGTGCAAAGAATCCAGGCCTGCAACTTGGTCCCACAAAACCAGTGGCCACTCGCATCTGACAAGCACATCCACTCGCCACATGAAGGATCCATTGACCCACACTCCAGCCCCCTCCAAATCTCGGACATCACGGAAGGAGAAGGAGACTTCCTTCAGGAAGAATGCTCTCCGGCCCACAACATCCAAAACCCAAGGGAGCACAACTAGTAAGGGCAAGGGTAAATCTAGGCATAGAAGCCCTAACCCCCCGACAACACCCTCTCCTGCTCGTTCCCAATTTCATGATTCCAACGTGGAGAGCCCTGAGTCACCGGGCTGCAAATTCTCTGACCAGCCAGCCTATGACACCCAGCCCCCATGCAAGTCCTGCCCAAACCTTTGTGAGCAAAAGGTCTGGTTATTCCACGGCTGCAAGTCAGCCAAGGTCACCAAATATTCCACCCACCCAGGAAGAGGCAGCCAGGACAACATTAGCCAGAAACCTGTGGCGTGGGAGCTTCAGCAGGCGCTTTACTGAGCCCCAAACTATGGCATTGGCAAGTGGGGTATCTGACCGCTATCATGAGCTGTATGGAAGAAATTCTAAAGGCACTAGCAAAGTGCGCAAGACACAAATCTGGGAGGACATCACCAGACAGGTTAATTGTGCTGGGACTGAGAGGTAAGATGTGGAGCAGATTCAGCGAAAATTCTTGGACCTAAAATATGCCGTCCGCAAGAAGAGAAATAAACGCAGGCAGCACGGGTACAGATGGGTGTTTGAGTTGGGCAGGTTGTGGTTGAACATGACCTTCTAAGTAATGTTTTCTCTTTGTTTTAAAGGTTGCAAACAGGAGGTGGATTTCCAACCAAACTCTAGTACAGCGCAGCAGAGGAGCTTGTTCTGGGCCTAATACACCCGTCTGCACTACAGGGCTTGTCCGGGGCCATAGACACTAACAGCAATGTCATGCCAGAAGGCTAGTATTTTACAGAATGGTTCTTTTGCTTTGCCTTTACAAAATGTAGTTTACAAAAGGTACACAGGGCCCTAGCTAGGGGGGAAGAGGGGGGCCAATGCTCCACGGGTGCAGCAGTTCAGGGGGGCGCCAAAGGTGGTCCTGAAAACCGGTGGGGGAGTCCATTTTGAAGCTTTCCCCCGGGTGCCCTAAAGGCTAGCAACTCCTATGGGTACACAAGGTATGTTTATGTGTTACATTTCCATTCCTTCACATTCCAGCACCTCAAAATACTCAAGCTGCTGTGCAACCCCCCACCTCTTTGCCCACTGACACCACATCTCACCAGCCATTAACAAGATATCCAACACAGGAACAGCTGGATCTGTTAAGTGTACTGTGCACTAACTGGTGATGCATGTGAAGGAAGAGGACTAACTGAGCATCTCACACAATTTTTTTTCATGTCCCTACAGACACCACTTATAATGGAAGCAATACACCATATGGAGGAGGAGGAGGAGAACATTACCATGCCCCCACAAAAGCCAAGCCAGCATCAGCATCTGCCACTGCCCCAGCAGCAGCCGCCAACAGATCCTCTGCAGCAGAGTCAATCACGCCCTCTGCTGGCAGACCAGCATGGCCAGCAGCAAGGGACACAACAACTGTCCCATGCGCTAGCTCTGCTGCAGAGGATTTGCCTACTACATCTGCTCCTGTTGCTAGGCCTAGACCTCCATCATCTGCACGCGCCGCAACCTGGGGAAGTGGAGGACGCCCTCAGCCGCGTCGCCATAACCCAGGTGAGGCATGTGCAGATCCTGGAGACAGCATGAAGAAATGACAGACGCTACTTTAGGGATGTAAACCAAAGATTAAATGAGCAGCTGTCAGCACACTTCCAAAGCTTCAATAACTTCAACACCCTGCTGGAAGAAATTAGGACTAGCAACAGGCAGATGCTGGAGCAGTGGCAGATGATGAATGCCACCCATGCACAGGTGTTGGGCATCCTACAAGGCCACCACCAGCCTTATTATGGGAATCCACCATATTAAGAATTAGCATCTATCCCAACACTATTCACCTGTCTGGTGATCTGCACCCATATTTGTGAATTTGTGCCTTTGCTGGTGGCTTTAGAATACCTCAAATACAGCTCATGATAGTGGTCAGAAACCCCACTTGGCAATGCCATAGTTTGGGACTCAGTAAAGTGCCCCCTCAAGCTCCCACACAGCAGGTTTAGGCCTAATGAAATACTGGCTGCCTCATCCTGGGTGGGTGGAATAGTTGGTGAAAAGAAGAGTGTTGTTAAAGGAAATATTTGACAATAAAAATACATTACAAAGATTTTTTGTATTAGTTTGTGCAGATAAGCAAATGAAAGTATAAATTTTAGAAATTTGTTAGATCACAAGCAAATAATAGATATCATGGGGGGGGGCGTGTCCCGACATGCTGAGGGAAAGACGCGTGTAGTGGGTCTCCTGCTCTCCCGCTCCTAATTTAACACTCACCTGGCGGCTGGGGCTCGGGTAAAACCATGCCCAAAAAGCAGAAGAGACAGAGAAGGCTCAGGATCGGTGGAGGGACGCCGGCGAGCCATGGGGACTCGGTGGAACTAAAGTTCAGGGAGGTCACCGAGAGGACCAAGATGGCGGCGGAGGAGATGGCACACTGGAGCGGCAATAAGGGAGACGACCCGGTGGCCTCCTCATCATTTGAAGAATCCAGCGGAGAAGGCGAGGTGGTGCCGTGCGACGAGGGCGAGGAGGTGACGAGACCACTGACGGCGGAGGCGGCTGGCGCCGCGGCTCGGGAGAGGAACACCGAGGTCACTGCAGGGTGTACCAAGATGGCGGCCGGCACCTGCCCGCTGACCTGCCCTGACGCTCCGAACGCCGACGGTGGGAGAAGAGAGGACGGCGGAGATGCAGCGGTGAGTGCGACGGGTCTGCCCGGGGCCGCTGACGGTGTTGAATCCCCGACTTGGGAGGTGTGGCCGTTGGATAGACCTGCTGGGGAAGAAGAAAGGAGTAGCAAGATGGCGGCCGCTACTCCCGCCGAGGGAAATATGACGGCGCCTCTGCACAGAGCCTTAAAGGGACAGCGCCCTCAAACTAAGATGTTGAGCAGTCCTCCCTGTGCGAGAGGGGAGTCGGCCCTGAATGGTGGGGATCTTGCCCCCAGCCACAGCCAACCCACCAGGGCAGAAATTATACGGGTGTCCCATGTCCCACCGGGCCCACTTCGGCCTCCAGTCCACATGACCGCCCGGAGCCCTTCTCCCCCAGGCAGCGGTGACTCTGCCTCATCTGCTGAGACGCCGCAACCACCTGAATTGGCCGCGGGCCGACACATTCTTGTTGCTACGCCTGGGCAGGTGCGCCCTGTCAGGGCCAGTCAGGGGCCCTCTGCTGAGCTTGGCAGATTTGCCTATGTGCCTCATGAAGGGCAACGATTGCCGAGTGCCCCACTCCCCCCGCTAAATCCTCTGGTGAGGGCCCCGCAGTCACAGTCCGTCGTACTACCACAGAGACCGGAGAGGCGGAAGCCTGCAAGGAAGGGCGAATGGGAGTCTCCAGTCAACAGGGATGCGGGGCTGGGGTCGCCCATCACCCCGCTCCGACTTTCCCCGGTTGAGTGCCCGTCTGATCATGCTGGCAGCCCTTCACTGATGACGCCCAAGATGCATGCTTCTGAGGCACCGGCCGCTTGGAACACAGATGTTCAGATGGAGATCCCACCTCAGGAGAGGCCCTCTGAGAATCAGATTCACCTGGAGACTATCTCTCTTCTGAAGGGCATCCCTTCCAAGGGTGAGATTGAAGACCTAATAGCCAAGTACGAGGCGAGCTACAAGTGCGAAATCCACGCGGTACGTCGAGAGGTGGCCGATGTAGAAACCAGAGTACGGGCCTTGGAGGCAGAGGGGCCCTCCTATGCTGACCGTTTGCAGATATTGGAGGCTAGATGTGATTCTCAAGAAGCAATGCTGAACGCCTGCCACCTTCATCTGGACGATCTTGAAAATCGAAATAGAAGAAACAACCTGCGGATCAGAGGGATTCCGGAGGCACAGGGCGCTGAAGACATCAGAGCTTTAGTAACCTCCATCTTTAATGAAGTTTTAGACAGGGACCTCTCCACCTCCGTAGAACTGGACAGAGCACATAGGGCCTTGGGCCCCAGGAGCACGGATCCAGCGTTTCCCAGAGATATCGTATGTAGGGTCCACCTGTTCTCCTTGAAAGAAGAAATTTTGAGAAAGGCGTGGAACAAGGGCCCACTCACGTTCCAAGGGGCGCCGATCAAGATTTTGCAGGACTTATCCAGACGGACTTTACAGATGCGCAAAATGATGAGGCCTCTCCTTGACGCCATTACCACCACTGGAGCGACGTATAGATGGGGCTTCCCGTTCCATCTAATTGTTCGGAACGGTGGGGGGGTCTTCATCCTGAAAAATTATCAAGAACTGGGAGACCTTTTCGCATTTCTGAGATGTGATCCTGTCGATGTCCCTGACTGGCTCGCCCTGGGAGGGGCCCCGCCGCCAATTGGTCCGCCCAGAAGGAGAAAGAGGGGCTTGCGGAGCTTTCGGGACCTTGAGCGCCTCAGGGGTCCGTCCAGGCGGCGGCCGGCGGGTGGAGGAGCACTGCCTAGTCTGGAGGCTACAGCGGGCGATTCGGGACACGTCGACAGCAGAGGCGCCCGGTATGGTTTTTGCCCCCCCTCGGCCTACCCGACTGGGCGGGGGGGAGGCCGAGGCCCGCCTCCTGATGGCTGACTGGTTCGCCAAGTCTCCCCTGGATCAGTTCTCTCATCTTTACTTGATGCTGTGATTTGTTTTTTCTCTGTTCCATATTGAAATGTTTGCAGGTTTGTCCTGAGTTTCGTATTACTTGTGTTATACTTGTTGAATTATCTTGGTATTGGGGCTCGGGGCCCTGTCTATGGACCCTTTGGGCTCCGTGGGCAGGGCCCTCCACCCCCCCTCCGGCCGCCCAGTGGCTGAGTATGTAGTGTCATGATGTTTAGGGAGAGCTCGGAGTTGGTCCCTCACTGAGTCTCCTAACCCCTGCCGGACACAGCACCCCCAATAGGCTGGTCTTCTGGACACACTTGTCCTACGTTGACTACATTTATCCCGTTTGAGGAAAAGTTTTTTGTCTCTTCCTCCGTGTAGGCAATTGCCTCCACGGTTCCCCCCTTGTTACTTCCCAGTTCTTCTCACCACCTCCCTAGATCGTCCCCCCCCCTTCCCCCAAAGTAGAGGGCGGATTTTCTCTACCCCCTCTTTCCACTCCTCGGGGTTGGGTGGACCCCTAGGCACTCTTCGCCACTTCTTGGGCCAGTTAAGCGGCTTAACGGGTTCCCCAATATGACGGACATACAAATTGTCTCCCTAAATGCTAAGGGGCTTAACAATCCAGAAAAGAGATCCCTTATCCTTAGAAACCTTAGAGGTCTGAGAGCTCAGGTGGCCTTCCTCCAAGAAACCCATTTTAAGGTCGTCAAGACACACTCCCTAGGTGACAGGAACTACACAAGGGCATACCATAGCTACTCTACGGACTCCAGGTCGCGCGGAGGCAGTATACTCTTGAGCGCGTCACTCCCATGGGAACTGGAGGATTTTAAAACAGATGAGGAGGGGAGATGGATCTTTCTGAAAGGAAGGATAGCCTCCTGTAGCTACACCTTTGCAAATGTGTATCTTCCTAACACCAACCAGGTGGCCTTCCTGGACTCGGTTCTCAGCTCACTGTCCTCCTTTAGAGAGGGGGAGCTGGTCATGGGGGGCGACTTTAACTTTGCCCCTGACCCTCTTCTGGACACTTCGGGGGGAAGTCCTCACGAGCCGTATAGGAGACTTAGAAAGCTGAAGAAACTTCTTTCTCTCTATAAATTGATAGACCCCTGGAGAATTCTGCACCCCAACGACTACACGTTCTACTCCAATCCCCATAGGTCGTATTCCAGAATAGACTGGTTCTTGGTGCCCCAGGCCTCCCTGTGCCGGATCTCTGACTCTACTATTGGCCACATCACGGTTTCGGACCACGCCCCTATCACTTTAACAGTCTCCTGTCCTGCCCCAATACCGAGGAGCTGGTCTTGGAGGCTCAATGCGTCCTTGTTGGAGGACCAAAACATTTTGGAAGAAATACAGGCAGAAATTAAAAATTATTTCCAACTCAACTCCTCCCCTGATATCGGTCCAGGGACTTTGTGGGGAGCACACAAATGTGTAATTAGGGGTATCTTCATAAAGATTGGGTCCAGAATTAAAAAAGAGAAGGCTAAGCAAGTACAGGATTTATTAGCTGAAATTGGGAGAGTAGAGAGGATACATAAAAAATCCCTAGCAGCAGAATGTTTGCCCACCCTCATCTCCCTGAGGGAGAAGCTCAAAACACTATGTTGTGATAAAATCAAGGCCCAGCTCAGTAAATGCCGTAGAATGTATTATGAATCGGGTGACAAATGCGGGAGATTGCTGGCTAAGGCCCTGAGGGAAGAGCAGGCCAAAACGTATGTCCCCAAGATAGTCACCCCTGGGGGGAGGGTCACGCATCTCTTTGACGAAATTGGGGAGGCTTTTTGGAAATTTTATGAGCAGCTCTATAACCTCCCGAAAGATAGAGGCCAAGGGGCTAGAGGGTCCATAGAGAAATATATATCGGAGTCTGGACTCCCTAGATTATCTCGGGAAATTCTTGAGGACTTGGAGAGTCCCCTGACTTTGACTGAGCTGCATAAAGCAGTCTACGGGTCAGCGGGTGGTAAGGCCCCCGGCCCGGATGGTTTTAGCATTCCGTATTACAAGAAATTCTTTCCTCTCCTCGCCCCGAAGCTCTTGGCTGCCCTCAACTCGGTCAGGGACGGGACGGCCCTCCCTCCAGATACCTTGAGAGCACACATAGCGGTTATCCCGAAAGAGGGTAAAGACCCAGCTCAATGTGCGAGTTATAGGCCGATATCCCTACTGAACTCTGACCTGAAACTATTTGCAAAGGTATTGGCCTCAAGACTAGCTCCTCACTTACACCACGTAGTGGGCCTTGACCAGGCCAGATTCATGCCGCACAGGGAGGCCAGGGATAACACTATTAAGGTTCTGAACTTAATCCACATGGCCCACCAAAAGGAAACCCCAACTCTCCTACTGGCAACAGATGCCAAAAAGGCCTTTGACCGGGTGAATTGGGATTTCATGCAAGCCACGCTCAGGCATATTGGATTGGGTCCGAACGCCTTGGGATGGATAGGCAGTCTATACGGGGCCCCCTTAGCTGCAGTTAGGGTTAATGGAGTCCTATCTAGTCACTTCGGGATCTCGAACGGGACGCGGCAGGGGTGTCCGTTATCGCCCCTTATTTTTATATTGACCTTAGAGCCCTTTTTGTGTAGGGTCCGCCGAAATCCGGATATTACAGGTCTTTCGTGTAACTCAAAACAGTATAAAGTTGCAGCGTATGCTGATGACTTAATTTTCAGCCTGTCATGTCCGGAGGTATCTCTTCCCAACCTTGTATCCGAGCTAAGACTCTACGGAGGCTTATCCGGTTACAAGATTAATTACCAAAAATCAGAGGTCTTGAATGTCAATATCCCGGCCAGGCGATTTAATGTAATCCGCGATTCCTTCCCGTTCAAATGGGCCAGGGATAGTATCACTTATCTGGGGACTAACCTGAGCAGCGATCTGACAAAAATTTTTAACTTAAACTTTCCACCCCTCTTAAAGAAGTTTGAGGGGGAGACAAAGAGGTGGTCGAAGGGTTGGTTATCTTGGTTCGGGCGGTGCAATGCCGCCAAAATGAATTTGCTTCCCCGGCTGCTGTACTTGCTGCAGGCCCTCCCGGTGAGAATCCCACAGTGTTTCCTGCGGAGTGTCAGAGGGGTCTTCATTAAGTTTGTTTGGGGTGGGAGGAAGCCTAGATTGAGTACCACGCTTCTGTCGCGCACCAAAGAAAACGGCGGGCTGGGCTTTCCTGACCCAATTATTTATCACGCAGCAGTTCACCCCAGCCGGATTGTCGACTGGTGTCTGAATGGGAGACACAAACAGTGGGTGGAGTTGGAACAGGGATCCACGGACACCCATATTGCAGGGATCGCCTGGGTAGATTCCCAGGATGTCCCAGTTGAAACACCCTACGGTTGGAGCTACCATTAGAGTCACCCAGCGGCACTTTGAACATCCCGATATATCCCCCGGCCCCTCCCCGATGATCCTTATTTTGGGCAATCCACGATGTCCCCCGGGAGGGGAGGGGGAGGGCCCACCCCCCACCCCGAAGGCGTAGCTAAAGGCGGGAGTCTTCAGGGCGTGCCACCTCTGGGAAGGAGCAACCTGGTTGGACCTACGGACATTGGCCCAAGCGAGGGGCCTCCCGGAGTGGTCAGACTGGCAGATTGTCCAATTGGCCAGCTTCCTTCCGGTATATTAAAAATTTTGAAGGGGGAATGAGGAACTCTACTCCTTTTGAGAATCTTTGCTCCAGTTCGGAGGTGGTCCAGCATACCCTATCCTATACATACAAATTGCTCATTGCTCCTCGGGAAGGCGAGAGACCCTCCTTTGTGGGTAAGTGGGAGGCAGACCTGGGGATTTCCCTGGCACCTGATCAATGTAGGAAACTTTTGAACATGCCGCATAAAACCTCTATATGCACTCGTATACAAGAATGCAATTTTAAGATCCTATCTAGATGCTATAGGGTCCCGACAGTAATCAGTAAATGGTCGCCGAGGGTCTCCGATATCTGCTGGCGCTGCAACGGGGATAGAGGTGATATGCTATATATTTTCTGGTCCTGCCCGGTGCTGGGGAATTTCTGGGGCTCTGTTAGGGAAATTGCGGGCAAAGTGACAGAGGAAAATGTGCCTGATGACCCCGCCCCTTGTCTCCTACATTTGACTAAGGCCCCCCTAAAAATTTACAAAAAGTCCTTGCTGTGCCACCTACTCAATGCAGCCAAGTCATGCATCCCTCTTAAATGGAAGTCCCCTGAGCCGCCCACGGTGGCAATGTGGATCTTGAAAGTCAATGAGCTCATGAGATACGAAAGCGTGATTCTCTCGCGAGAAAACAGGTTTGAATGTTTCACGGTGACCTGGTATAACTGGTTATGTTTCTCGGAGTCGGCGGAATGTACTGCATTATTGGGGGACGCCCGAGGTTCCGATGCCTGGGTTTCTGCCTTTCCTCCCCCCCTCTCTCTCCCCCAAGCAAATAACCAAGTTAACACGACCAAAATAAGGGATCCTTATTGTTAATTTTTTTGGGGGAAAAAAAAAGTACTAAAACCAATAAGTAATAGTTGGTCACTTGGATTTAATTAAGGTCTACATGATAAGGAATAATTAAGGGCAACATGAAAATGATTAGTTAAGGGCGACATGAAAATGATTCATTTAGATATACATTAAAAGATACTGTGATTCAATACAAGTCATAATGTTGACCTAAACCACATACCTAAATAGATATTCATCAGCTGCTAGAGGCACCAACGCAACATGCGTACAATCAATCGCACAAATGACGTTGGGCATGTCGGCTAGATAAAAAAAAAACAACTTAAGAGCATTCCAGGCTACCATGTTGTCCGGAAAATAAATGTATTTTGGACACAGGGTAGCCATGCCATCCAAAAACTTGTTGAGCATGAGGCTTAGCGTAGGCTGGGACATCCCCACGGAGAGGGCACCCAGCCTCTGGAACGAGCTGTTCACCAAAAATTGCAGGCGGCCAAGCATCTTGGTCATACCTGCAATTGCATGCCCCTTCCTCGTGGTGCGGGCTAACCATGGCTGCAGCTCACTATACAAGTTATGGAGGGAAACGCGGTTAAGGCGGGTCAGCTCAAACAGCTCAACGTCATGCATGCGATCGATGTCCATGCATGCGTGGTGCAATCTGGATTCGGCCATGCTGATGCAGACCATACCGTTTAGCTGCAATCGCTCGTACTCCTCCACGTACTCAGCAAACATCTCAACAGCTACCTTTCTCTTACAAAACGACCCCTTAAGTTGAGCAGAAACAAACCCGTTTTATTGAGTGGGTTGTCATCGGCAATCAAGGCTCTGAATCACGAGAAAGCCCAAACCAATAACATAAGTTGCCCGACATAACAGAAATTTAACGATAAACATACCATCAGCGAAAGTGCGTATTCGCATTAGCGTAAACGCATATACGCATGAAAACAGTAACGAAAATTCAGAAAAAGCATGCAAAAACTCACAAAACTTACACAGCCACATGCGAAAGTGCATGTGAAAGAGGCTTTGAATCAGCCCTAATTTGAATAACAGGAAGAAGACATTAGGAAAAGAAAAAGATTAACCAATGCAATTTTAATTTTCTGTGGATTTTCCCCTATCCAAGCTTTGTTCTGAGCCCACAGAAAAAATTTATTACCTGTATTTAGAGCCAAAAACATATACGAGAGGCAAAGCAAGGTTTCCTATCACATGAGTCCCATGCAGGGGCAGGTTATTAAAGTGTGACTAAATTCCCCACCAATATATATATATATATATATATATATATATATATATATTATTCCTCTTACAGGATCCATTTTCGAAGTCCTGCATCACTTACCTGCATACTTCTGATTACTGGAAGTAGGGCACTCCAAAAGGCCTGAAGTTAACACCTGAACTGACAGCAGAAGAATAACGGTAAGTCATGCTTTAGGTCTGCAAGTAATCAAATCTGTGAAAGTCAACTATAGAGCTTTATTTGTTTTGTACTGCATGGGGAGGACCATCAAGCTGGTTATCCATGATAAGAGAAAAAAATGAGCACACGTTTCCGATTTGCTAGCTGAATGCCAGAAATTAAATTGCTAGTGATCCAAACAAAAGAAAAAGGATAGGGCTTTCATATTTTTATTATATCTGGGCATCATAAAATTGAACAAAAAGGGAAGATAATAATGAAGAAATCAGATGAGAAAGCTTATTGACCAACTTCTAGCATTATTATCCCTAAAACAGAGGACAAGAACCCAGAACCTCCGATTTAGCCAGTTTGACTGACATGTTGTGACACTATATGTGATACTATGTTGCATACTAGCTTCTCTGTTGGCAGGTGGGCCCATCCTAAACATGAAAACCTTGGAAGACTACTAAGCACCCACTTTATTCCATCCCTCTTACACAGCTAGGCATAAAGGGTGATTCAAAGACTTCTATATTAGATTTCATTACAGTGTGTAAGCCCATTCGTTACACGTATTTTTCATTTATGCGTTTGCATTATTCAGAGCCTCCATCAGGGCCGCTTTCACGGCATACGCAGTGAAGTGAAGGTCCTGTCCTCCAGCATTTTTTGTGCATTTTTCAATGTACCATGCTGCGAAAAGTTTCACTGTCCAGCAAAGCTGTCTTCTCCTTTATTTTATTCGTTCATTCTGTTTTGTGTACGCATATCCATAAAAAATGTGGCAGAATCCCAGTGTATTAAGGTGGGTGTCTCACTGTGGCCAGCTCCGCAATCTCTCCCTCCAGCCTATGTACAGCAGAAGAGAGCTCTTGGGGGCCTGTGTTAGCCTGCAAATGGCAGCGTTATTTCCTCCCTGACTTCCTATCCACTTGTGCACCTGAATTGCTATCCACTATCGTCCTGACTGGCTCTCCACTTGAGCCCCTGAAATACTATTCCTATTAGCATGCAAATGCAGGCATGTGTACTCATGAGCATGATGGTGTCCTGCTGGTCATGGGGTGAACAGCGAGGGTGCCATTTTCATCTGCAACTATGTGATGCTACATGATGTGACGCACCTCAGTTATCCCGGAAGTTGGCATGCATCTGAACTTAGCGTCGGAGCTAACGCCTGCATAGGAATATGCAATTATGAATCAGGGAAGCAACACACACACACACACTGATGTGTGGAGAAGGCAACACTCCCCCATTGTTGTTTCCAGTGTGAGATAGGTCAGGATGCCCATGCCCTGATGGATGTTTGGGCCTGACAAGGTTGCCACAGCCCCTCTTCTAGTGCACGCCAGCACACAGTCACCCAAAGCCAGCATCGCCTTAGCCAAAGTCAGACCAGTGCTAGGCCAAGCAAGAGCAGTTCCAGGTAAAGTGCTAGGCCCAGCCACACCAGTTCCAGCCAAAGTGCAAGGCCAAGCTAGAGCACTGCGCGGCAAACTGCTAGGGCAAGCCAGAGCAGTTCCAGCCAAAGTGCAAGGCCAAGCCAGAGCAGTGGCGGGCAAAGTTCTAGGCCAAGACTGCACAGCCACCCCCTCTCCCAATGTACCTGACACCCCAACTTGTTACCATGTCACACACAGCAGAGGTCTAGGTCAACAGCAGCCCAACTCAAATTTCCCCAGTAGCCTCCACTCCATGCTCATCATGGCCAACTCCAGGCAAGACACCCAGCAAGCCCCAGGCAGCTCTGTCCAGTCACCAGCTAGCCAGCAATATACAACCTCAGTATCCGGCTCACCACCCATTGTGCTGATGCCCCCAATTCCCCCCATTACACAGGAAGATGATGATCAATCCTATGTTGGCCGCCACCTGTGGTGGGACACCCTGAGTAGCAGGTTTAATGATGCCCAATATATGGCTTTAGTGACTGGGGTGTCGGACCATTTTGATCAGCTCTATGGATGCAGGTCTAGAGCCACAACCAAAGTTGCCAAGTTGAACCTGTGGGACACCATCACCAGACATGTTTATAGTGCCAGCCCAGAGCGAAAGGATGTGCAAAATGTTTGCAGACATGAAATATTATGTGAGAAAAAAATTAACAAAAGAAGGCAACAAGGGACTTTGTGTGACTGGTGATGTTGATGTGTGCCCTGACCTTTGCATGCCTAGATCCTTTCTGTCTGTTTTTCAGCTTGAAAAGAAAGAAATAGGCCCCAACCTGGAATTTTCAGCTGCAGAAGAAATGGTGTATGGCCTGTTGAACCCACCAACATTCCGGAGCTTGCCAAGGACCATTGGCTCATGATGTATTGTAGCTTGATATATGCCTCGTTTTAATGCCCAAGTTTAGGACACAAGCATGGCCTAAATGTTCTTGCTGGGCCATGGCACACAGGCTGACCTTTAAAGTACTGACCTTTAAATGCTTGTGTATGTGCCACACCTTAATTATATGTACAGCTTGCAACCAGATGGAGTAGCCATTGCTTAGCCACACAAGGTATGGTGCTTGAACAAGCCTATGCTCTATTCACATTGCAGGAAAGACCCAGCAAACACACATGTCCACTCAACCACAGGAACACACAAGTAGTGGTGTTACGTCATCAAGGACTTCACAGATGAAAGATCCCCATGCAGCCCTATTTTTGTGTACTGCATGTAACAAACAGCAGAAAACTAACTGATTTGCCTGGCCCTACAGGCACCCCCAATACTGGCTGCCATACAGGATCTTGAGGAGGATGATCCACAGCATCTGCCTCCACAACAACAGCAAGATCAGCACCCTCTGTAGCAGCAGTTGCTTCCCCAGCACCCTCACATACAACATCTACCTCACCAGCTACCACTGCAGCAGAAGCTGCATCCACAGCTGCCACTGCAGCATCACTTGCCTCCCCCACTCCCTCTACAACAGCAGCAGCAGCATCTGCCTCCCCCACTCCCTCTGCAGCAGAAGCAGCATCTGCCTCCCCCACTCCATCTGCAGCAGCCTCTGCCTCCCCCACTCCCTCTGCAGCAGCAGTACCTGCCTCCCCTACTCCCTCTGCAGCAGCAGCAGCAGCACCTGCCTTCCCCACTCCCTCTGCAACAGCAGCTAGATCCACAGGCTAGCATGACCAATAGCTGGAACATGATGAGCAGCTGAAGCTATCACCTCCATGGGCCAGCTCTGCTGCTGAGGATTTCCCATCACCCACATCAAGCACAACACATGTGAAAAGGCCAAGTACTGCTCCAGCTTAAAGTGCCTCTACCCGAGGAAGAGGACACTTCCACGTCGCCATATTTCCCTGGCGAGGCGGGTGCAGTTGATGGAGGCAGATTCTCAAGCAGATAGCAGAGCCTTCAGGCAAAACAGTGCCCAGTTCTGCCAAACATTGGAGAGACACATAATGCTGCTCCACCATGACCTCCAAGCAATGGAGTGGGGGAGCAACAGCCGGCACATTGAGACACTGATATCGCCGTTGCTGCTGATAAATGATTACCTGGCATGCCTGGTGGCAATCCAAATACATATATAGACATATATACATAGACCCACCACATAACCTGGGAACAAAAAAAAATGGACAAAAATGAACTAAAATGAGATGAGACAAGGTGGTTCCACAGAGACTGCGCAGAAGCACTCTGTGTGCCCTGATACAGCTCTGGAGGCAAATCCATCATAGCTGCAGGTCAGGACAAATCAACATAATGAGGAGCTTTCTCCAAGATGGCCACTTGCGTGCATTCGATCACACCCATGACATTGGGCATATCGGCCAGCTCGTAAAAGCGCAACTTAACCACATTCTAGGCTACCATGGTGTCAGGGAAACATATATACTTGTCCACCAAGGTAGCCATGCCATTAAGAAATTTATTGAGAGTGCAGCTGAGGGTGGGCTGAGACATGCCCACAGAGAGGGCGCCTTGCCTCTGGAATGAACCGTTCGCCAAAAATTGAAGGCAGCCAACCAATTTGGTCATACCTCCGATTGCATGCCCCTTGTTTGTGGGGGAAAAATCATAGCTGCAATTTACAACCATGAGAAACACCATTAAGTCGTGTCAACTCGAATAGCTCAAGGCCATGCATACGACATCCACATGTGGACAATGCATTTGAAGCTCCGTCAGGCACATGTACAGCAATGCTGCAGCTGCTCATACTCTGACAGCACTTCATCGAAGGACTCCATCACTGAACGATTTCGTGCACCACGTCACCACACTTCCGCCAGGTAAATGGGCCCAAAAGTGGGGGCGTAAAACAGAATGTTTTATTGGCAGGTATGGAAGGTAAAATCAAACTTAATTAGGGCTGTGAATCATGCGCAAGCCCAACTAATCATGTGTTATCCGCTTAAACGAGAAAACAACATGAGGAGAATACGCTATAGACACGATAGCGAAAAGTCTTAAACGCACTTGAGGAAACGCTAATACATCCAAAAACACACACCAGAAGCTCGGAAATAGACCAGATAATACGAAACTAATACGCATATGTGCACTTTTTCATGCGTAAGTGCGTTTAAGTAAGGCTGTGAATTGACCCTATACTGTATTGAGCAGGCCATTTCTAGCTTTCCAAATAATGTTGAAATATTTGAACAGCCAAGTACTGACCTACCTATGGGTTATACCTTCTCTGCTCTGGAAAATCAAGTGTAACACAATATTATTAAATAATATACTGATTACTATTTGAATGCCACACAGACCCTCATAGATGTCACAAAGACCCTCACTAACCAATTTTCTGTGTATAATATGCTTATGCTTGAGGTGAGCTTAATTACTGCTATAGCATAAAAAAGCTGATTCCTGTGTTAGCTGGAACCTTAATATTTATATTATTGAAAGATTTAATACTGGAAAGATTAAATCTAAAGGTAAAAAATGTTTAAATGTCTTTACACACCAGCAACTAATCCAATTTGACCTTTCCATAACATCTAGAAGAAAAATGAATGCTGATCAGATCATAGCACATGGTTACATTTTACTTCAGAATGTTATGGCATCAGACTCCAGTTCGCTGGTACATACACTTCCCTTACTACTACATAAGCATTACAGTCATGTCCGTAAATGTTGGCACCCCTGAAATTTTTCAAGAAAATGAAGTATTTCTCACAGAAAAGGATTGCAGTAACTCATGTTTTGCTATATACATATTTATTCCCTTTGTGTGTATTGGAACTAAATCAAAAAGGGGCTGAAAAAGAGCAAATAGGACATAAGGGTTGATTCAGAGACAGATACGTATGGACTTTCGCATGTGTCTGTGTATTTTTTTTGAATTTTTGGCTTGTTTTTTTCTTTTTACGTTTTTCTATGCGTATGATCGTATATACGTTCGCGTATATGCGCTTTCGAGGTACGAATCTAAATCTGAGAATTTGCGTTAGTTCGGATCATTTTCGGATCTAAATCTGATCATTTGCGTTAGTTCAGATAAGTTAAATTATTGGGATGGGCTTGCGACCTGATTGCCGAGGGACCACCGCCCTATAAAACGGTTTTATTTCCGCTCCACTTACGGGACCATTTTTGCCTCGGATTGCTTGAACATGTATTGCGGGCTTGTGGAGGAGTATGAGCGCTTTCAGCTCCAAGGCACTGCATGTGTCAGCAGGGCCGAGGCCAGATTGCACCGGCGATGCATGCATATCGATCGCATGCATGACGATGAGCTGTTCGAGCTGACCTGACTTAATTCCCCCAATAAACTGCATAGTGAGCTGCGGCCATGGTTAGCCCGCACCAGAAGGAAGGGCCAAGCAATTTCAGAGGGTGTTGGGAAGTCCTCCAAAACCTCCCACAAGGGTCCCAGGGGACTGACACTTGCACTCCACACAATAGTTTAATGAATATACAAAATCTTTATTGCCAAATTCACATTAAAAGTTTCTAAAATCACAGCAAATCATGGTGCCATACCGTATTTAGCCATATGGGGGAGCCAGCAAGCCAAAAATATATACATGTATTATACACCAAAGTGAATGCTAAATCCTAACTATCACATCCTATACAGTACTAATTATCGTGATGATATTACCTCAAAATATATATAGCAGGACCCCCAACATAAAACAGGCCCAGTAAGCTACAAGTGCAAGGTGCAAACAATAGAATACATAATAAATCATAAGTATAAAAATCTTACAAATCTGTGACAGGCGAACTGGATCCCCACGGCAAGCCCACGCGTTTCGAGCCTATAAGGCTCTTTTTCAAGGCTGAAGTGTTGATGGGGGGCTCTGTCCCAGTGCCCCTTAAATACTCCAACTCACCCTTAGTCCGTCCTACATCTCCACGGCTGCGGCCCCGGCCCCAGCGCGCTCCGGCCGGAAGCGCGCCAGGCCGGAAACCGGAAGTAGTCCTGCGTTCCACAGTGGAGCGCAGGACTTCCTGTAATGACGTGGGCGCCATGCGCAATCCTTCCCCACACACCCCCCTGCCTGCGAGCAGGAGGGAGGGCACGATGACAAAGCAAAGGGGAAAGAGATTGCGCTGCTGGAAGCTGCGCACAGATGGCAGACTGGACCGCCGGAGAGGTGAGTATCCCCCATCAGTCTAATACATTAAAACCATACCTACTTTTTGGCATAACAACATTATCATGCTCTATTAATATCAACTGTTCAACACTTAATATGTACAATAAACAAGATAAATGCATATATTTACACAGCATTTAAATGCTGACAGGGACCTGCTCCAAAACATCTACAAGATCCTTAGCTCATCATGCTGATCTTATGTTATATATAACCTGTGGCAAGGACAGATATAATCGATATCATAGGTCTCTGAGTTATAGACACAATAAATCATAAATATCTACAATATATTCCAAAAAGGTGGGGGGGAGGGGGAGGGGGGAGGGAAAGGGGGGGGGGGAGGAGGGGGGGGAGGGGAGGGTGGAGAGGGGGGCGGGGGGGGGCCTCATCACTTGCTCGCCAAAATATATGGTGCCCAAATAAGTATGGCCCCATGCATTTATCCAAGGGCATTAGATAAAAAGTCTCGCCCTGGATTGAGTCCAAATTAATGATGGATCCTAGTAAGGGTGCCTAGTACCCTTAAGGGCTATACCAGTGAAGGGGGTTTAGCGATAGGTTCACACCATGCACTGGTCAAGGCGCATAAAATGTGGTTATAATGCGCCATAACCACATAAAAACCTCCAAAAACAGTAATAGTGGAGGGGGGAGGGGGAAGGGGGAAAGATGGTGCTGCATTCTATGCTTATATATCCATAGCCTAGTGGGCACTATCCACAACCCCCTAAATGCCTGTCTGTAACAGCACATAATTGCATAGAGGCAATAACATATCCGGAACTCAAGCTTCACCCGGTGGGCAATGTTCTTCCTTTTTTCTTCTTTTTTGCGGCCACTCTTCCGAGGGGGAGGACAAAAACTTTCAGACAGTGTGTTCCCAGTCCCTTGGTTTTACCGAGGAGCCTATACCTAGGGGGTCTTACATATATATAAAGACAATATTAAAAACAATATTAAAAACTCATACCATATTGCTATGTAATGGTGCCCTGCAATACCAGTGCCACACGTGCCATTTCAGTGCAAACACCAAAACCTAATACATAACGTGAAAGTGTCCTTGTGAACGTGCAACATTAAGGACTCCATGCCAACCAAAATATCATCGTCACATAAATAACCCCCCACTATTGTGCCCATACTTACCCTAACCCTAATGTGAGAATCTAAACCCGTGTATATCATTATCCCATCATACTCACCTCAACCATATAGACCCTTAACCTAGGAAAGGAGTGAAGGCCACATCCTCGTTCAAACCCCAAGGAACCTGTGTGTCCAATGCAAACATCCACCTTAATTCCTTCTGTTGCAGAAGTTTTTTAATGTCACCCCCTCTGGGCCCCAAACTAACCCTCTCCAGTGCCGTCACCCGGAGTCCCTCCATGTTGCCCTGATGACGGTCCAGAAAATGTGCTGCTACCGGGGGTATGACTTTGCCCATATCCCGATTACGTCTGGCTAAGCGTATGGATGATAAATGCGCCTGTATACGGGCCTTCAATGTGTTCTTGGTTTCACCCACGTAACCCTTGGGGCACCCACAAGTAATCAGGTATATAACCCCCACCGTCCGACAGTTGATAAATTGACGAATGGGGTGCCTGCTGCCCCTACGGGTGTTAATGACCTCCTTACTGGTATTAATTAAGGGGCAAATGGAACAGGAGCCACATGGGTAACATCCCTTCACTGTATTACTCACCTGTCCAAGACTGGGGCCGGTAAAGTGACTCTTACATACCTTATCACGAAGACTAGGTGCCCGTTGAGCCACCATCAGAGGTCCTCTCCGTACCCATCTGGCGAGTGTGGGGTCACTTTTTAAAATCCCCCAGTGTTTTCTGAGGAGGTCTCTCAGTTGTGCCCAATTTGTATTGTACTGTGATATGAATCTTACCTCCTCTTGGTTCCTAATCGTTTTCCTTGGTGCCAGTAATGCATCTCTAGGCGTTTCCCTGGCCCTCTTCACTGCTCGTTGTACCACTCGTTTTGGATAACCCCGTCTACGGAATCTCTCCTTCAATACTTCAGATTGCTCAGAGAACTCCTTTGATAAGGAACAGTTGCGTTTAAGCCTGAGGAACTGGCCTATGGGAATAGCATCCCTGGTCCTTTTCTCATGGAAACTGGAATAATGTAGTAAGCTATTCACTGCCGTAGGCTTTCTGTAAAGAGTAGTTTCCAGGGTGCCTCCCTCCTTCAGGCAGATGGTCAAGTCCAGGAATTCAACCGAGCTATGTGAGACCACTTTAAAAAAAGTGAATATGGCTGGGCTCAAATTCCAAGGTGGCGTGTATCTGGAGGGTTTACGCAGTGGTAGAGCATCCCTCATCTCTTCCCCCTGTTGTTCCTGCAGTAGAGAATACAGATCGTCCAATGCTACACCCTCTTGCCAGGTGAGTCCTGTGTCAATACTGGTGCCCCCCTCAAACTGTTTCTTGAGTAGGAGTTTTCTACAGTACAAAAAAAGGTCCTTAATGGCCCCAAACTTGTCAATAGTGTGTGCAGGGGCAAATGTAAGCCCCCTACTCAACACAGACTGTTCTTATGTGAAATAAGTTTGTACTGTACCACTAGGAGTATGTGAAAATTCTTTGTATTGTAAAAGGAAAAACATATGACGATAAAAAATATGTGTATATATTGACGTATAACTATGAAGATAATTTGTGACAAATAAATACACCCAAAAAGCAACATGGTCAAATCTTCTATCAGTATGACAAGTCCCACAAACTACTCCATTTAGGACTATTGGACCCCCAAAAGGCTTCCAATCCTCCTCCCCCCCTAAACTTCAGACGTAAGGAGTAGGGACGACCACTACCAAGTAGGATCCAGGTTCCCAACGGAAGGTGGGATTATAACACCCCACTTTTTCCCCCCCCCCAAAAACGATTAGGAACCAAGAGGAGGTAAGATTCATATCACAGTACAATACAAATTGGGCACAACTGAGAGACCTCCTCAGAAAACACTGGGGGATTTTAAAAAGTGACCCCACACTCGCCAGATGGGTACGGAGAGGACCTCTGATGGTGGCTCAACGGGCACCTAGTCTTCGTGATAAGGTATGTAAGAGTCACTTTACCGGCCCCAGTCTTGGACAGGTGAGTAATACAGTGAAGGGATGTTACCCATGTGGCTCCTGTTCCATTTGCCCCTTAATTAATACCAGTAAGGAGGTCATTAACACCCGTAGGGGCAGCAGGCACCCCATTCGTCAATTTATCAACTGTCGGACGGTGGGGGTTATATACCTGATTACTTGTGGGTGCCCCAAGGGTTACGTGGGTGAAACCAAGAACACATTGAAGGCCCGTATACAGGCGCATTTATCATCCATACGCTTAGCCAGACGTAATCGGGATATGGGCAAAGTCATACCCCCGGTAGCAGCACATTTTCTGGACCGTCATCAGGGCAACATGGAGGGACTCCGGGTGACGGCACTGGAGAGGGTTAGTTTGGGGCCCAGAGGGGGTGACATTAAAAAACTTCTGCAACAGAAGGAATTAAGGTGGATGTTTGCATTGGACACACAGGTTCCTTGGGGTTTGAACGAGGATGTGGCCTTCACTCCTTTCCTAGGTTAAGGGTCTATATGGTTGAGGTGAGTATGATGGGATAATGATATACACGGGTTTAGATTCTCACATTAGGGTTAGGGTAAGTATGGGCACAATAGTGGGGGGTTATTTATGTGACGATGATATTTTGGTTGGCATGGAGTCCTTAATGTTGCACGTTCACAAGGACACTTTCACGTTATGTATTAGGTTTTGGTGTTTGCACTGAAATGGCACGTGTGGCACTGGTATTGCAGGGCACCATCACATAGCAATATGGTATGAGTTTTTAATATTGTTTTTAATATTGTCTTTATATATATGTAAGACCCCCTAGGTATAGGCTCCTCGGTAAAACCAAGGGACTGGGAACACACTGTCTGAAAGTTTTTGCCCTCCCCCTCGGAAGAGTGGCCGCAAAAAAGAAGAAAAAAGGAAGAACATTGCCCACCGGGTGAAGCTTGAGTTCCGGATATGTTATTGCCTCTATGCAATTATGTGCTGTTACAGACAGGCATTTAGGGGGTTGTGGATAGTGCCCACTAGGCTATGGATATATAAGCATAGAATGCAGCACCATCTTTCCCCCTTCCCCCTCCCCCCTCCACTATTACTGTTTTTGGAGGTTTTTATGTGGTTATGGCGCATTATAACCACATTTTATGCGCCTTGACCAGTGCATGGTGTGAACCTATCGCTAAACCCCCTTCACTGGTATAGCCCTTAAGGGTACTAGGCACCCTTACTAGGATCCATCATTAATTTGGACTCAATACAGGGCGAGACTTTTTATCTAATGCCCTTGGATAAATGCATGGGGCCATACTTATTTGGGCACCATATATTTTGGCGAGCAAGTGATGAGGGCCCCCCCCCCGCCCCCCTCTCCACCCTCCCCTCCCCCCCTCCTCCCCCCCCCCCTTTCCCTCCCCCCTCCCCCTCCCCCCTCCCCCCACCTTTTTGGATTATATTGTAGATATTTATGATTTATTGTGTCTATAACTCAGAGACCTATGATATCGATTATATCTGTCCTTGCCACAGGTTATATATAACATAAAATCAGCATGATGAGCTAAGGATCTTGTAGATGTTTTGGAGCAGGTCCCTGTCAGCATTTAAATGCTGTGTAAATATATGCATTTATCTTGTTCATTGTACATATTAAGTGTTGAACAGTTGATATTAATAGAGCATGATAATGTTGTTATGCCAAAAAGTAGGTATGGTTTTAATGTATTAGACTGATGGGGGATACTCACCTCTCCGGCGGTCCAGTCTGCCATCTGTGCGCAGCTTCCAGCAGCGCAATCTCTTTCCCCTTTGCTTTGTCATCGTGCCCTCCCTCCTGCTCGCAGGCAGGGGGGTGTGTGGGGAAGGATTGCGCATGGCGCCCACGTCATTACAGGAAGTCCTGTGCTCCACTGTGGAACGCTGGACTACTTCCGGTTTCCGGCCTGGCGCGCTTCCGGCCGGAGCGCGCTGGGGCCGGGGCCGCAGCCGTGGAGATGTAGGACGGACTAAGGGTGAGTTGGAGTATTTAAGGGGCACTGGGACAGAGCCCCCCATCAACACTTCAGCCTTGAAAAAGACCCTTATAGGCTCGAAACGCGTGGGCTTGCCGTGGGGATCCAGTTCGCCTGTCACAGATTTGTAAGATTTTTATACTTATGATTTATTATGTATTCTATTGTTTGCACCTTGCACTTGTAGCTTACTGGGCCTGTTTTATGTTGGGGGTCCTGCTATATATATTTTGAGGTAATATCATCACGATAATTAGTACTGTATAGGATGTGATAGTTAGGATTTAGCATTCACTTTGGTGTATAATACATGTATATATTTTTGGCTTGCTGGCTCCCCCATATGGCTAAATACGGTATGGCACCATGATTTGCTGTGATTTTAGAAACTTTTAATGTGAATTTGGCAATAAAGATTTTGTATATTCATTAAACTATTGTGTGGAGTGCAAGTGTCAGTCCCCTGGGACCCTTGTGGGAGGTTTTGGAGGACTTCCCAACACCCTCTGTACTACTTGCAGTAGGGCCCCGGTTATAGGGCAGTGCACCCCGTGTTACCATTTTCAAGATTTTAGGTGGTGCCACCTGCACATATCCTTGGAACCGCCAAGCAATTTCAGGTATGACCAAGATGCTTGGCTGCCTGCAATTTTTGGCGAACGGCTCGTTCCAGAGGCTGGGTGCCCTCTCAGTGGGGATGTCCCAGCCTATGCTGAGCCGCGCGCTATGCAAGTTTCTGGATGGCATGGCTACCATTAGTCCAAAATATATTTCCTTTCCGGACCACATGGTAGCCTGGAACACCCTTAAGTTGGTTTCTTTTAATATCGCCGACATGCCCAACGTCATGGGTGTGATCGATTGCACCCACATTGCATTGTTCCCTCCCGCAGCCGGCGAGTACATCTATAGGTAAGTTCATTATGTAATTTGGTTTTATTGTTTAGCCAAACTGTATTGTAACTATCTATTAATCCCTCCTTCTAAAGTGTCCCTGTGAACCACTTTACAATGTATACCTTAATCCCTCCTTCTAAATTGTCCCTGTGAACCACTTTACAATGTCTACCTTAATCCCTCCTTCTAAAGTGTCCCTGTGAACCACTTTACAATGTATACCTTAATCCCTCCTTCTAAAGTGTCCCTGTGAACCACTTTACAATGTATACCTTAATCCCTCCTTCTAAATTGTCCCTGTGAACCACTTTACAATGTATACCTTAATCCCTCCTTCTAAAGTGTCCCTGTGAACCACTTTACAATGTATACCTTAATCCCTCCTTCTAAAGTGTCCCTGTGAACCACTTTACAATGTATACCTTAATCCCTCCTTCTAAAGTGTCCCTGTGAACCACTTTACAATGCATACCTTAATCCCTCCTTCTAAAGTGTCCCTGTGAAACAGTTTATAATGTATACCTTAATCCCTCCTTCTAAAGTGCCCCTGTGAAACAGTTTACAATATATACCTTAATCCCTCCTTCTAAAGTGTGCCTGTGAACCACTTTACAATGTATACCTTAATCCCTCCTTCTAAAGTGTCCCTGTGAACCACTTTACATTGTATACCTTAATCCCTCCTTATAAAGTGTCCCTGTGAACCACTTTACAATGCATACCTTAATCCCTACTTCTAAAGTGTCCCTGTGAAACAGTTTACAATGGATACCTTCGTCATTTATTTTTCATGTAGGCCTTATCAAACCATTTTAATGCTGACCTTAATTAGTCATTAGCATGTTAATCTTTATTTTCTAACACATACAGATAAACTTGGTTCTTTTAACTACTTATGTACTTTGTTAATGTTATTAGAATTGTAGAACAGGTTTTTGTTTGGTTGTTAGGAGCTGGTGTTTGAGATGTTTACCTTGGCTTGCTGTAATTTATTTTTTTTGGTTTCAGGAACCGCAAGATGGGCCACTCACTGAATGTCCAAGCAGTGGTTGGCCCAGACATGCGGTTCATTAGTGTACTTGCCGGGTATCCAGGCTCATCCCATGACGCTTATATCTTGCGGAGGTCCGGATTATTCTGTCGGTTTGAGTCTGGAGAATTATCTGGTGGATGGCTCCTTGGTACGTTTCCTCAAATTCCAGCATTCCCTTTTCACTGTATGTCTATGAATCTAGTTGATGACCCATGTCTTAACCTATGGCTGTTTATTTCCTTTGATGACATGTTAAACAATAATGTTGCTTAGAATTTGTAATTTATGTAAGTATTTTGTGATTCTTTCAGGGGATTCTGGCTATCCGCTTCTTCCCTGGCTGCTGACTTCCATTCTTCGGCAGCAGAATGAGGCCCAGGAGGCGTACATTCGGGCCCACAGGAAGACCCGGGCAGTCGTGGAAGTCCAGATTTCGATGTTTGGACCATACCGGGGGGCACTGCAATATGACCCCAACAAGGTCATCAACATAATACCTGCATGCTGCGTGCTGCAAAACTTTGCCACCATGCAGCGTGTCCCCCGAGCCTCATGTAGTTTATTTTCTCATGTTTGTCCTTAAAAACCTTCATTACTATCCAAACAACAAAACATTAATGCATCAATTTAGGCAAGAACAGCTAAAGTCACATTCAAACTAGTTAATTGAAAAATGTAAATTTTAATTTGAAAGGCACTTGCAGATTCCATGTACATACATTTTACAACCTAACTATAAATTGGGCCAGACTCCTGGCCCCTAGCAATTGGCCACATCCAGGAGTTCTAAAGCAACTGACTACAGGCCGAAGTTTCCCCACCCACCAACCTCAAGATCCATCGGGAGCAACAATTTCCAGGGGAATAGTCATAGGGCCACATACACACCCTCTCCTGCTCGGCCACATTTGCCATCGGCACAGGTGGAAAACAGCCATACCTATGCCACATGCACGCCTGTAAGTTCGGTGGCCACCCAGCCAATGACCCCCAGTCCTAATGCCAGTCCAGTCCAATCTTTGCCATGGCCAAATGTTGTTTTTTGCCAGCAAAGAATGTCCCCCAATATTGCAAACAAACATGATGAGCCAGCAAGCATTTTTTAGGGCCAAGCCTGCAGCATTGGAGCTTGAGCGGCCGCTTCAGTGAGGCTTAAGCTCAGCCATTGGCTAGTGGGGTATGTGATCACTCTAATGCGCTATATGCCGAATTCCAAAACAAACCAGCAAAGCCAAAAACAACCCAATCTTGGTAGCGCTCAACACAGGTAGATAGAGTTTGGATGTAGAGGAAAGATGTGGAGCAGATCCAGGTCAGATAGCTATTAAAATTGATGTTGCCCATAATAAGGTTGTGGTGGGCCTTGGAGGTGGGCCAACACCTGGGCATGTGTGGCGTTCATAATCTGCCACTGCCCCAGCATCTGTCTGTTGCTAGTTTGAAATGCATCTAGCATGGCAGTGAAGTTAGCATTTAAGGTGGCCGTCTGTTCTGCCATCTGTCTGTTTAAGGTGGTCGTTTGTTCTGCCATCTGTCTGTTTATGGTGGCCATTTGTTCAGCCATCTGGCTGTTTAAGGTGGCCATTTGTTCAACCATCTGGCTGTTGCTCGTCCTAAAATCAGTCAGCATGGTGGTGAATGTAGTATTTAAGTTCTCTAATTGTGCAGTAATCTGCTCTGTTGTTCGTTGAGTCACCTGCCTAAAGACAGCTGTCATGGCGCCATGCTGACTCCAGGATCGGCACGTGCCTCCCCTGTTGACTGCTTTTTCCACTTCCCCGGGTTTGAGCACCTGCAGATGCTGCAGTTTTAGGGCAAGCAACAGTAAAAGATGTGCTTGGCAAAACCTCTGCAGCAGAGCTAGCACTGGGGACTGTAGGCTCAGTCTTAGCCTGCTGCCCACGATGGGCTAGCAGCATGCGTCCAGCATACGGCTGGCATCCTCCTCCTCCATCTCCTGGATGACATCCATTAGTGTGGGAGTCTGTTGGGACATGTAAAAAAGTGTGTCAGATTTGGCCTAAATATGTTTAAGAACAAAATTAGTCATGTGCATTCACATGCATCACCAGTTTCAGCAAAGTCCACTTACTCTAGATATCTGGTCCTGTGTCCTAGGCAGCAGGGAAGTACATGACATGCTCAAACTGGAGGAGGATTCCACACTTCCAGAGGCTGGATGCTGGGCTGGATTTAAAAGTAAAAGGCACGTAAACACACAAACATCCATTGATGAGCTGGATTAGTCCATATGCTTTAGAAAACACGTGGCCAAGCAGGAATGACAACTCCCCCAATGGTTCAAGTTGACCTTCACAATGAATGTGAGCATCTCTTATATGTATGCCTCACCCTGTATATACAGATTGGTCACCTTAAATAATACAAACATGCATGTACTGCATGTTAGGAGGCTTTACAAAATGGTGCATTAGGGGCCCACAGTCAGCTTGCAAATAGCATTTGGCTTCAGAGAATGCTGCTGTGCATTCTTCCTATGTTGACCTTTCCCTGACCCCAGCTCAAGTTTTTCTCACCAAAGCACAGCTACAACCCCAGTGGTAGAAAGACAAAGAAGTAAGTGTTGTCTATTATTGACTATATTCACATCACATGCAGTGCTTTGGTAAGATAAATAGTTTTATAGTGAGCAGAAATACTGTCAAAGGTCGTGTATGGCTTGCAAACCTTTTTAAAGACCATTAACTACTGCACCCTGGGAGAGTGTACATCATGAAGGCCATTCCTCAGACATTAAACACCTGCCTAGGGGCATATGTTCATATCTGCCCATGAGCCTCATTTCACACGTTTACAATAGTTCACATTCAAACAAACATTACTATCCTGCAGAAATGGTATGGATGTCCGTGTCCTGTCTGCCAGAGAGGCCCTTTAATGCTACGGGGTGTATTAAAGACAGGACCATTTCTTCAGGCTCTGGTATATTGTAATTTGGTGGGAAGCCTCCGCCAGTTTGAAAGCTGAAAAATAGAGGTTAACAAATATTTGCCATTGTGGTCACTATAACAAGCAGCAAAATGCAAAACTCAAATATGTACCTGTGATTGCGCCATTTATTCTGCTTCTTCCGTACTGCATACTTCAGGTCAGATATTTTTCTCTGGATCTGCTCCACATCTTTCCTCTCGTCACCTGCTGCATTCACCTGTCTGGTGAGCTCTTCCCAGATTAGTTTTTTTCTCATTTTGCTGGTTGCTTTGAAATGGGGGCCAAATAGCTCATCATAATGCATTGTGAGGCCACTTGCCAATGCTAGTGTTTGTGCCTCCCCAAACCGGCCACTTAACTGGCCTCGCCACAATGTTTGGCCTAATGGTTGTTCTTCTGGGTCATCTCTGTTTGGTGGCAATTCAGGGCACATTCTGGGCTGGCTGTGTGGTGTTGAATCGGGCATCACGTGGCTGGAAAAAGACTGGACTGGACTGGGGGTCCTTGCCTGGGTGGGCACCAAACTTCCAGGCGTGGATGTTGCATAGGTCTCGCTGGTTTCCACCTGTGCCAGTGGCAAATGTGTCCAAGAGGGTGTGCTTGGTGGGCTGGGGCTTTGGGCCCTCTGTTTCTTGCTGCCCTTGGAACTGGTGCTCCGTTTCTCATGGGATGTGGTTGCACCGGGAGCGGGAGAGGGTGTGCTTGGTGGGCTGGGGCTTCGGGCCCTCTGCTTCTTGGTGCCCTTGGAACTGGTGCTCCCTTTATCATGGGATGTGGTTGTGCGGGGAGCAGGAGAGGGTGTGCTTGGTGGGCTGGGGCTTCAGCCCTCTGTTTCTTGCTGCCCTTGGAACTGGTGCTCCGTTTCTCATGGGATGTGGTAGGGCGGGGAGCAGGAGAGCGTGTTCTTGGTGGGCTCGGGCTTCAGGCTCTCTGCTTACTTTTCCCCTTGGACGTTGTCGTACCTTGCTGTTTGGATGTGGGTGCCTTCTTCTTGTAGGATCCTGTCTTGCTTGTGCTTGCTGTTTTGGATGGGCCGGGATTTGTGGGCAATGTAGCCTTGTGGTGGTCACTTTTGCTCCGCGTTGCAGGCACCTTTGTAGTAGATTTGTGCGAGCGAGTGCCCGGTCTGGAGGATGAAGTGTCCTCATGCCGCTCTGCCCTTTTGGTCTTGGCCTCCTTTGCTGCTGGTTGCTTTGCGCTAGCTTTTTTGGGTGCCATGATGCCAATATCAAATAGAATGAGCTGTGTGTCCATTACCCTTTAAATACTATTGACTGGGTATGACGGGTGCGCGTTTGTCCGGCCGTGCGGAACCCGGAAACCGCTGGGGCATTACTTATCTGCTGCAGACAAGAAGAGAGCTGGCATCCCCGATCTTCACCCGCCAACAACAAGAGCTCATTATGCTCGTAAGGACGTTGATTTGCCATCTAAATGCATGCATAGACCTTAAGGAAGCGCAGGAAGAAACATTTTTTGTTTAAAGTGGTTTAAACCCCATGACAAACAGACGTTAGTGCGCACATTTGCGAACAAACTCACTTGCATCTAGAAGGATAGTTTATGGATAGAAATGTGTTTGGGAATGTCATTTAGTCAACTGATCTAATTGTGACATATATTTGTATGCTGTTTGATCTAACAACAATTTGTTTTTTTTTTGTTTTTTAGACTATGCTTCAGCGCAGGTACGACTACCTGCCCAATGCATTCGAGAAGAGCAATGTGGCCCTGGAGATCGTGGCCCGGATCCAACAGGAAACGGATACCACCTTCACCCATATGCAGATCATGCAGCACTGGTCGGACCTTAAACGACTCCACATGCCACGGGTGCGGCGATTTTTTGCTCTCTATTTCCCAAGTAAGTACATAGCGATTGCATGCTAGATGTAACTAATACAGAAGGTAGGCCTTTATTTAAAAATGCATTTCTTTTCTAGTGTTGGAAATGGACTATTGCATCAGACGCACCTGGGGGCGCGCAGTCCAGCCAGTGCGGCATGAATCTGCAGCAGGAAGTGAAGGTGGTGGACCTCCAGGGCCAAGTTCCTACCCCTCCTCTGTAGCTGCGTCAGACCAGCCCCTGGACCTTTCTACAGTGGAGGGGCATCACGGCGTGGGCAGGGAGTCATACCAAACGACCGAGCCATTAGCCTCTGGTATGTGACTCTTAATGTAACCCCACACACATACATGCTATTAAAAGCAAAGCTGATTCCCTTAATCTCTTTTTCTAGATTAATATGTAGCGGGTGAAGGATCTGGAGCAGTGACTGCAGCAGATCATGCCCAGGAGGAACATGGAGAAGGTGGGTGATGTCACACACACATTCTAAGTGTCATTTGCGTACTGTTGTATCAGACATTATAAGTGAGCCTATTTTAAATGTCTCTACAGCCTCACATTCCAAGCAGTGGCAGGCCCCAGACCATAGCGTGGTCCCCCAAGCAGAGGTCGCCCACAACCGAAGTAAGTTGTAATGTCAATAGTTTGAGTATGTTGACAATGACATCATCATCAATCAACCCACATCCATTGGCATAATGACATATGGCCTCTTCCTTTAAGAAATCCTTAGCATAGTGACATATGGACTCATGAGTTAGCTTGCAACCTAATAATCATTCCATCCACAGCTGTTAAACATGTATTTGCAGAACAATAATTTATTTTTCTTTTTTTAACAGACACCACACGTGCGAGATTGGCACAAATCAGTGCCACGGTGTTTCGGTTGGTGGGCGAGATGCAGGAGCTGCGTGTTTCGTTGGGGACCACAGATGAAGATTAATTATCTGGGGCCTGCCATTGCTTTGTATATAGTTTAATAGTTTTTCATGTTTTAAATAATTTGTAAACATTTTGAAAATTTAAATTTTTTTAATATAAAAAAAAATTGTACTTGGCAAAATTGCACACATTTTTACAAAAAACGGCACAAAAAATGCAATTCTTTAGTAAAAAAAAACAAAAAAAAATATTTTCTGGGTCATTTTCTTTTCAAAATGCATTCATTGAGGGTTGGTGACAACAAAACGTAGGAAAAAAACAAAATTACAATCTGAAGAATCGTCAGACCATGTGATTAAGGGAAGCATTAGGTGCGGTAAATAAAGAAGGAAACCGCAATGTGATTAAGGTAAGCATTAGGTGCGGTAAATGGAAGAATATACAAACCGTGATGTGATTAAGGTAAGCATTAGGTGCGGTAAATGAAGAAGACGGAAACCGTGATGTGATTAAGGTAAGCATTAGGTGCGGTAAATGAAGACGGAAACCGCGATGTGATTAAGGTAAGCATTAGGTGCGATAAATGGAAGAATATACAAACTGCGATGTGATTAAGGTAAGCATTAGGTGCGGTAAATGGAAGGATATACAAACCACGATGTGATTAAGGTAAGCATTAGGTGCAGTAAATGAAGAAGAAGGAAACCGCGATGTGATTAAGGTAAGCATTAGGTGTGGTAAATGGAAGAATATTGAAACTGCGGTGTGATTAAGGGAAGCATTAGGTGCGGTAAATGGAAGAATATACAAACCGCCATGTGATTAAGGTAAGCATTAGGTGCGGTAAATGGAAGAATATACAAACCGCGATGTGATTAAGGTAAGCGTTAGGTGCGGTAAATGGAAGAATATACAAACCGAGATGTGATTAAGGTAAGCATTAGGTGCGGTAAATGGAAGAATATACAAACCACGATGTGATTAAGGTAAGCATTAGGTGCGATAAATGGAAGAATATACAAACCGCGATGTGATTAAGGTAAGCTTTAAGTGCGGTAAATGGAAGAATATACAAACCGCAATGTGATTGAGGTAAGCATTGTAGCAGAAGTGAGTGAACAAAATATGTAGACGAGCACATTAATGAGTTAATTTGGTTGTGCGCAGGCATAAGGTCGTAACAATTTTCGTCTGGACGTTTATTTATAGAAAAAGGAATGCAGAATCTAACGGGAAACGTAAATCATTCATTCAAGGCGACGTTGGAAAAAGACCAAAAACGGAAGCCTATGTTGTTTCATGAGTAACATAAACGGAAAATGAAAGCTGAAAAATGACATTCTCGTTGGCATACGAACGGACAAACACTTTACAGAAGGCTCCCGATGCATGCTTAGAATCACTCGTACACTCATATGCAAGCGGAAAAATTTCAAAAAAAAAAAAACAGATCGACGCAAAAACGAAATTCTTTTTATGTCTCTCTGAATCAACCCTATAATGTCACACCAAACTTCAAAAATGGGCTGGGCAAAATTATTGACATCCTTAACTATATTATTTGGTTGCACATACTTTGGAAAAAATAACTAAAATCAGTCGCTTCTTATAAACATCAATAAGCTTCTTAACCCTTTCAGTGGCAAGCACGTAGATTCTACGTGCTCACATCCACTCCACTTGAGTGCCAAGCACGTAGAATCTATGTGCCTGATTTTCCCCCTGCTGCAGTAATAGTAAAGTAAAAAAAACACTCACCTGACCCCTCGTTCGATCCGGCCAGGTTTCCTCTTCATCCGGGGGGGCTTCGAGCCCCCACCCAGGTCCCCCCCCCCCCCGGGTGCATGGGAGGGCCCGGAATAGCCACCCCCGCCGGAATTACATGTAAAAAAAATAAATAAATAAAAATGACATTTACTCACCTCAGTATTCGCTCGCTCCCGCCGGGTTTCCTCTTCACCAGCAGGGCCTCCGATCACCCCCCCCCCGGCTCTTCAGCTTCAGCGGAGAGCCTGACAGGCCTCTCCCCCTCCTCTCCCGACGGGCACCGCCATCTTGCCGCTAAGACGTCACTCACCGGGTGTCGTCCTGGCTCCCGGCTGTTGTTCATTCAGATGCGATCATGCTGGTCACAGGAGCAGAGGGGCAGGTGATCAGATCATCGCCTGCCCCTCTGCTACTGTAGCCAGCATGATCGCATCTGTCATCACATCGAGGGACACAGGAGCTGACGATCAGAGGTAAGTAAAGTAAAAATAAAAGTTTTTATTTTTTAATAAAAGTCATTTTTAATTATGTGTCTGTGTGTTGGACTGGTAAGGAATCCATGAGATCCCTGTACCAGTTCACAAGGCTGGGGGCTGGCAAGTCACCTGCAACTAGCGGGTGACTTGCCATTAACCCCCACACCCCCAATTACCTGCCTCCCCAAAGCCCAGGGGGGGGGGCAGAAGAGCCTGGGCCCACACAGGGTATGTGGGCTTGTAGGCTGCAGGGTGGGGGGGTTCCTACAAGCCCCCACAGCTGATCCTGGGCTGGTTATGATGGGTAGGGGGGACCATATGTATTTTTTTTTTTATTTTTAAGGGTTAGGGTTAGGGTTAGCCTAACCCTAACCCTTAAAATTAAAAAAAAATGGGGCCCCCCCTCTTATGTTTATAGTGTGGATAGTAGTATTTTATTTGTAAATGTTATAAAGTGCTCTTTTCAGTTTGGGGGGTCTCCTGGGCAAGAATGGGGGGGCTACCGATACATATGTGGTACCGTTGTAATCGGAAGTAATGGGGCTTTCACATGCAATATGGTTTTCATTAATAAAACAAATGTTTTATAGACAATTGTCTAAAAAATATTATTTTACGCAAAAATATTTAAAAAACAGTAGAAAAATTACAAACAAGACATTTCTGGATAATATATAATATATATATTTTTTCCTGGAAATTCCGGCAAAAATCACGGTTAGACATGGCGCAGAATGGGGAAAAATGATCGTCAACAGAGGGTGACAAAATTTCAAGTAGGCTGGCAATTAAAAGGGTTGAAATTAGCTATGCATGTTGGGTATTGTTCTGTTCAGGGGATCTTGTGCTTTCGGACTTAGCTTGTTTTTTCCTTGTTTGCATATTGATATTTTAGGGAAAGGTGTTTTTTTATTCAGCTTTTTTATACATTTTTTAGGGAAACCCTGTGAAACCATAGAATTCTTTGACAGATTACTTCCAGAAAGTTGAGCCGACTACAACAAGCTGGGTACGCTTGGAAAGCTTACCATGTGTACTTTCAGAGAATATATGGTTTGTGGGGGGTATTCCAAATATAAAGGGTTGTTCTGGTAGAAAAAGCGCAAGGTGTGCACTTTGTCAGCAGAGCTGAAATTTTCAAGAAAAATTACCGTTACGCACATGCTTTACATTGGGGTATTTGGCATGTTGGGTATTGTTCTGTTCGGGGATGTTGCTTTTTCAGATTTAACTTGTTTTTTCTTGTTTGCATCTGTGATTCAGTTTTTTAATTATTTTTTTAGGGAAACCCTGTGCAACCAAATAATAAATTGAGGGATTACTTCCAGAAAACTGCACCCATGTCAACAAGCCTGGTACGCCTAGAAAGCTTGAGATATGTACTTCCAGAGAATATATAGTTTGTGGGGGCATGTTTTTTTTAAAAACTGCAAGGTGCGCATAGCACATAGCATACTGTAGTTGTATTTTATCTGAAAATCTCCTAAAGCGCTGTTTCTGTTTGGGGGAGTCTCCTGGGCAGGAAAGGTTGTCTACCAATACATATTTGGTACTGTTGTAACTGGGAGAAATGGGGCTTTTACACGCAATAAGATTTAATTGACAAACTTAAATTTTTTATTGCAACAAAACACTACAAATTGTAAAAAATAGTTTTTTTTTACTTTTTTGCACATATTTTACCCAAAAATTTTGAGAATTAAACAAAAAAATTACAAACAAGACATTTCATGTTAAAGCCCAGACTCTGCTGAAAAAAACAATATTTAATTTCCTTGGGAATTCCCTTCAAAAATCACAGTTGAACACGTGGAGCGCAAAATAGTGCAAAATGGTCTGGCAACAAGGGTGACAAAATTTCCAGATAGCCTGGCAGTGAAAGGGTTATACCTCTCATCCGGAATTTTGAATCACTCTTCCTTTGCAAACTGCTCCAGGTCTCTCTTATTGGAAGGGCGCCTTTTCCCAAAAGCAATTTTAAGATATCTCCACAGGTGTTCAATGGGATTTAGATCTGGACCAATTCCTGTCCACTTTAGAACTCTTCAGCGCTTGGTTGCTATTCATTTCTGGGTGCTTTTTGATGTATGTTTGGGGTCATTGTCCTGCTGGAAGACCCAAGATCTCAGACACAAACACAGCTTCCTGACACTGGGCTGTACAGTGTCACACAAAATCAGTTGGTAATCCTCAGATTTCATGATGCCTTTCACACATTCAAGGCACCCAGTGCCAGAGGCAGCAAAACATCATTGAACCTCCACCATATTTCGCTGTAGGTACTGTGTTCTTTTCTTTGTAGGCCTCATTCCGTTTTTGGAAAACAGTAGAATGATGTTTTTGTTTACCAAAAAGCTCTATCCTGGTTTCAATTGTTCACAAGACGTTTTCCCAGAAAGATTTTGGCTTACTCAAGTTCATTTTGACAAAATGTAGTCTTGCTTTTTATGCCTCTTTAAATGTTGACAGATAGTTTGCGCTGACACTGGTGCTCCGTCCATGCCCAGGGAGATTAGCTACAGTGCCATGGGTTGCAAACTTGGCAAACGTGGCAAATCTAGATCTCTGGAGATGGAACCTTAAGATTGTGGATATTATTCTATGGCAGACACAATGTTTGTTTTTTTGGGGGGGTTTATTTATTTATTTTTTTAATTTAAATATTACTGTATTAAGCATTATTTCTGAATTGCCTGGAATGTTTCCAATGGTTTTTTTTTTCTGAAAATGTATTTAGGAATGTTTCACTTGGATGTAAAAATCACAGCCCCCTCCCCATGTCATTTCAGTTATTGTTAGCGTTTTGGAAGGTGTCAAACCACCCAAATAATCAATCTTTTTAAAGCGTTACATGCGCTCTATGCCGCAGTCAGCTAAAAACAGCGCCCACACTATATACTAGAACTTTCTTTATTGAATCAGTGGTGTTGCGGCGAGGGCCAGTCACTATGCCGAGTCGCTATGTGTCGCAGGCGGGGGCGCTGTGCTGATCAAACATGTGTTTTTTTTTTTTTTGTGGTGAATGTTCTTTGCCGTTTTGCATATGCTAGCGATTTGTAAGCGTATGTTAGCGTATTTTAGCGATGAGTGTCATTTTTTTTTGCCTTTCACTTTCGTTTTGCAACTTCCGGTTTACACCTCTGAGGAATCACCATGCGGCCTAGACGCCCTGCCACATGCTTCCCCATGCAAATTTTTTTTTTTTTTTTTTTTTCATGCAAACACATGTTGTCTACTATGAATCTGATCAGCTCAACTTAAATTACTGCATTAACATTGCACTGTAAATGTTTGAGGCACATTATATTGATGTGTCCATGTTGCACACCTAAATTATTCACCTGACCTCACGGACCAGTAAATATGCTAATGTATAGCAAACATATGTGTAAACATGGTAGCATGATTTACCAGACTCCCTAAACAGGTGGATGTATAATCTAAATTTATAAGCGCAAACCTTATGATTGTTTTTTGTTTGTTTTTTCCAAACAGATGTTTCCACGCAGACGGACCCCATGACCATACTCCCCACCCAAGCTCCAGGGACACCCAGCAGCATGGGCCCGAGCCACAGCGGCGATGGTGAGTACACTAACTTCATATCCAAACATACTTTGCCCACCTATGTGTCACCCTAAAAGCTATCATAATTGGCAATGTCCCTATGTGGTTAATTAGCACACATTTAGCTGACATTTGCGTGGCCCACAATCATAAATGCATGTCTGCATGCTAGATTGTTGCATCCCCTTTGTTTCCTTTAAAACACATAATACATTTTGGTTAAAAAGTTTTGATGTCCAAATTAAACTAATTTCAAAATAAGGTTGAGAACTAGAATAGGAATAGCAGAAGGGTTAGAATCTTTATTACTTTGGACATGATGTTTTGAGCAAAATAACCCAATCAATGCCCACAATCTTACTTTGCCCTTCATTTAGTACAAACGGTTACTTCAATATGTAGGGTATTGCTGATAAATGCACATGTAAGGCACTAGTACCTATATAATGGACCCACATAAGGGCCCAGTTTGCACAAATGTTAATGTAGTTGGTCACATTATGAGACCAAACTATATAATGTTGGCGACTGTAGGCCTCCAGCATCCGGGACCCTAGCTCATAAAGGTCAGCACTTGTCGGTGCACTTTGCCCAGTTGGTGGTTGAGCAGCCTAAAACACAAAACACAATATTGTAGTCAACCTTGAATAATGAAGGTAAGAACAACAAAAATAAATGTATGGCTCCATTAGAATTTACCATTGGTCCAGCCTCTGCAGCCTGCGCACATGGCACTTGTGCGGAGGGCACATCCTGTCTTTCAGGGAAGGATTCCTGCTAACAACAAACTATGTTGTATGTTACATGGTGGGACCTGATTGACCCCAAAACAGGTAATCGTGGTTAATCTCAAAAACATTCATCCATGGTACCTGAGTGTGCTCCTCCACAAATAGTTCCGGTGTCTGGCTGCCAGAAAGTGGCAAATGATCATCTGAGAGATGTGGCAAGCTCGCATATGCTAAACAGGAAAGTCGTGTTAGTTTGCATTTGATATTGTGTTACTAGTTCTTACAAACATTATCGAGCCCATACCTCTCCCAAGTGACTGATTGTGCAAGACACAAAAGCTTTTAGTTTCTAACATATTCTGAAGATGTATGGAAGACCAAGATGAGGTAATCAGTGTGCCAAACTAGAACATACACACATAGGTCAAATTACACATACCCGCCACCTCAAAGATGTCCAGACCTAGGGCCTCACTCGAGCTTTGCCCTAAAATCACATGTTTCCAAACAAATGTCAAGACACAAACAACATTTCATTGAAAACAACATCCTTACTAGAACCAAACAAAAATCAGTCTTACCCTCATCCCTAGCAGCCGCACGGTATAGGACCCTTTCTGGACGCGCACTTCCTGTATTCGGGTCTAAAACAAGCCATGGATATCAATATTAACAACCATAGCATTGTTAATGTTTGCATTTCATAAAAAATGACTTATTTAAGCACAATAACTTAGCATGAACATCATTACAACATTATCATGTAGGATCCGGTTGCTGCCCAATCCCCTTTAACTATCCAGCTTGGAGTGAGAATTAACATATTTTTGATGTTTCAACTAACAAAATATACACATTTGAACTCAAACAACAGAAAGGATACAGTGTGCTTTGCAATACACACCAACAGGGTCCTGTTGACCTGCAACAGAGGAAGTGGGGTCCAAAGATGAAGCAGGCACTTGGCCTACAATGAAATAACATGACTGAAAGCCATGCACACTTATATGACATTGCCAAAATCAAGGTTGACACATGCACTTACTGGCATCCAAAGAGTAGGTAGCCTCATGAGGAGATGCTGGTGCAATTCTGAGGGCAACTGTGATAAAGCAAAGTAATGAATTATGCATTGTTAATGTGTGACAAACAAACAAAAAAGTTAAGAAAACAACCCAAAAAAACAGACCTTCAATATCAGACTGAGTTAAGCTTGAGGGTGGGGGAAGGGCAGGATTCAGGGTGACCTCATCAGGCGAATCATGTGAGTCATCATGTGCCACTATGCATAAAGCAAGAGAAAGGAAGTTTAAATATTACAGAGGTTTAATCTGCTACTTAACATGTCCTACTGTTAGTATGCCAAAGAATTGGTTAACAAATAAGAAGATACATTAAACCAACCATAATTTGCAATGTGAAAACAATGTACCTTCACCCCAACCTGTGGTGTCATCCCCAGCGTCCACACCCTGCAGGCGACTGAGAGGAATCTTGCATTTCAGCATTTCCTCATATGGCCTGTATTTACTCTTTGGACCCTGCTTGGTCCCACTGTCTAGAAGTAGATCATTCTTCATCTTTTGCATAAGGGCCCTTTTCAAAGTGTAGAAGCGTTTCTTGCAGGATGTGCCACTACGTGGGTATTGAGCAGTGCTAGTAAGCTGCTCACCAATGGCATCCCACAATTTGCTCCTTTTTTGTTTGCCTAAACACTGACTTTGGTAGCCAAATAATAAGTCCCATTTAGCCAGTGTCAGCCGCACAAGAGTATTGTTATCCGCCAAATTAAATTCTGGCTCTCTCTTGGCAAATGCACTCTTGGCCTTGGGTGGTGCTTCACCTTCCGGCTGTGCCCTTTTCCTTAAGGAAGGTCTCCGGCCAGCACCCACCCCACTGGTACTCTGTCCAGCAGTGGCCGGCAGATGTCCAGAATTTGGTTCCATCCTGTAGCTGCACACACCACAAAACAACACACACCAGCACGCATGCAGACTAAAAAATGGCAACAACTGCTGTTTGAGTGTGCCAGACTTTATGTGCTCTAAGAACCAATCACAAACAGGCCCAGTTAATTGCTTCACACAAACTTGCCAGGTGTTTGTAGCTACATCTTGACTCCAATGACTGAGGTTTCTGGCAAACATGTGTGTCAGGCAATGAACTAATTAATTACCTACTTAACAAGGCAGACAGACATTAGGAAGAAATGTGAACCATGTCATTGTAAATGTGGTGCCCAAAACGGCTATTTGAATTTTGAGCAACATAACTTTCATTGGCCAAAAGATGTCTGAGCAAACAGATCCGCAAAAGTACGCTATTATGCTTGCACTAGCCGTTTCCAACACACCTGTGGTAAGCTAATTACAGACCGGAAACAGCTAACAAACGCAAGAGGCGGCTAAGCGGACCAGTCCTTTGGATAAGTATAAATACCTCTTTTCTTAAGCATTCTTTTATTGATCCACTGTGGCAAAGGCTGTGGTGTTTTGGTTTACTTTAGCCCTAGCTTGCAACACGTGTCTGGCTGTGTTTCTGGCTTACTGTCTGTGGCTTTGTTGAGGTTTTCTGGCATCAGTGCTTTTTCTTTGGGGTTTATGTTTGGTTGCATATGCAAATATTGTGTGGAATACAGCGAGGATTGTTTTGGGGACCTTTTGTGGGTTGTGCAGCAACTCCCCTCTTGGTTGTGCCAAACTTTGAAAGCATACTTGCAGCTGGCTGATGGTTCTAACCACTATACATCTGGTTTTGTGGTGAGCTGCATTTGTGTGATTGTTTGTGGATTGTGATTCTGTATGTGGAGTGGTTGGTCTGTGTGTTGATATTGTTTTTGGTTTTTGGGGCAGTGCCTGAGCTCTAGCCAGTGATTGTGAGATGGATGAAAGGGTGATGTTTGGGTTATGGATGTATTGTTGTGGCAGCATACAGGAAGGTCAGGAGGCAAGGGAGGAGGGTGCTGTGAGGCTTAGGGCACCCCGATCCTTTGCCATCCGCCTCTCTGTCTGGGATTTAAGTGACGAGCAGATCAGAAGCAGATTTCGTCTGAATCGTGCAGCACTACAGTCCCTATATGATCAGATTAAGACCAAAATCGATCCATCCACCAGACGCAACCAATCCATCCCTGGCATAGTCCGGCTATGTGCCATGCTTAATATTGTGGCACGGGGGAATTTCCAGGCAACCTTTGCCCTCCTCAGCGGGATCAGCCAGGCTACAATGAGCCGCATATTTTACCAGGTAGTCCTGGCTATTTGTGACCTTATCCCTGTTTATATAAAATTTCCTGAGGATGAGGAGGAGGTTGCCAAAATAAAACGTGCGTTCTACCGCATGGGAGGGATCCCTAATGTGCTAGGGTGCGTGGATGGTACACATATCCCTTTCCGCCCTCCCCATGCACAGGAGCTGCATTACCGGAATCGGAAACAGTTCCATTCCATGAATGTCATGGTAGTATGTGACCATGACATGAAGCTGCAGGCCGTGAGATCTGGCTTCCCCGGCTCATGCCATGATTCTTACGTGCTCCAGCAATCAGTCCTGTGCCGGAAGTTTGAGAACAATGAAATGCCACCTGGCTGGCTACTGGGTAATTAATAATCCATGACATCTGTTTACAAGTTTAATATGTGGGCTATTAACTGAACCAAATATATAACCGAACCTATAATGTTTACATTATGTTGTTTGAAATTTACTAATTGCTCACTCTCTCAATCTGTTTATTCAACAGCGGACAAGGGATATGGGCAGAAAACGTGGTCCACAGACCTCTGCCCAAGGACGCTACAATGCAGCACATCGCTAAACCAGATGCATTGTGGAAAGAACCATCGGCCTGCTGAAAGCACGCTTTCTCTGTTTGGCACGCCCAGGAGGAGAGATGTTGTACAGTCCACAAAAGGTCTCCAAAATAATACTCGCATGCTGTGTCCTACACAATATTTGCATATGTCACCGAATTGAACCCCCTGAAGATACAGCACTGGTGCCAGAAGTCCCCAACATGGCCGCAGACAGTACTGAAGACACCCAGATGGGATTTGAGTGACGGGAAAGCATGATTACCTCTTTTTTTTCGGTAAGCTAGGTTACCTTAACTCTAAAACACCTACTGTACTAGAGGGCCCTTCAAAAAAACTAAACCAACAAATGTGGTTGGTCCTCAAGCTCCACCCCAAAAAATAAAAATGGGTCCCAAAACGCCAAATAAAAAAAAAATTAGGGGTCTACTTATATGGGAAATGACAAAAATTCAAATTAAAAAAAAAGGGGGTTTGGTATGTAATTAAATGCAGCAACCAAACCAAATAGGGAAGTATAAAAAAAAAAAAAATTAATAACTAACTACACTTTTGTTTCTTTTTTAGGCACCATGAAGATTGAAAACCCAGAATTTGACTTCTGTAAATATAACAAAAGACAATTTAATATAAATAAAAGTTATCAAAACATACAAGGTTCAATGTGTTTTCTACAGAATGTTCTAACAGATTGATTTCTAGCCAACAGCAAAAAAACGCTCAGGCGCTGTATTGAACACGGTGTAAAAACTCAACAGCACCTATAAAGCAGATCTTTAACATCACATTCACCAATGTCAGCGTGATTCCCAAGAACGGCAGATAGCGACTGAGGGGCCCTGCAATAGCGACTGACAGCCGATCGGGGCGGACAATAGCGGTCGCTCATAGCGACGCACTCATCTGTCGTTACCTGCAGCTAATATTGAATCAGCCTCCCCGTGAACTTCTCTCCTTTTTATCTGCTTTCAGGCTTGATTTGTATATTGCCCCACACCTGTTACTTGCCCCAGGTGAGTTTAAAGGTGCATCACATGCTTGAAACAATCTTATTTATCCTTAATTTTGAAAGGGTGCCAATAAATTTATGCAGACCATTTTTGGACTTTGGTGTGACATTATGTCCAATTTGCCTTTTTTCCTCCCTTTTTTGCTTTAGTTCCAATATACACAAAGGGAATAAACATGTGTATAGCAAAACATGTGTTACTGCAATCATTTCCTGTGAGAACTCAGGGGTGTCAACATTTATGGCCATGACTCTACATCATATATTATATAATAAACTTGAATACTAGGTTCCTATAGTATTAGCTTCAGGAATTATTATAGTTGTGTTTTATTATTTTAGTTTTGTTTGAATGACAAGTGCAAGGCTTGCAAGATGAATTGGTCAGGAACAGATGCAACAATAATAACAATGTTGATCGCACATTTTACAGTGAAAGTCAAGGCAATTCTCTTTTGTATTTCTTTAATGTGTATGTAGAGTATAAATGTTTTAGTTTTAATGCAATTGTACCAAATAGTTGATTATTAGTATGCCATTTTGTCCACTGTGTTATTTGCTTTTATTTCATGTAATGCTACTGTAAAGCCATATTCTCTGCTGGTAAAAAAAAAGTAATGAAACCAATGATGTACTACAGATTGATGGCGAAAAAGTAACAGGGACATAAACCAGAAATAGGTGACATGACAGTGTAGCAAAAACACTGACCTAGAACAGATTATCAAGTACCTGGTTGTGGATCAGGCTGAGGTAGACACATGCTACTTCCAGCAGTACTGTGATTTCAGGGTAAACACAGCAGAAGGAAGTCCAGAGTACCACATAATGGTGAATTGCTGAGCCTGATGAGCTGAACATGAATTAAGGATCTGGAAAACAAGAGGGGGTTAATGCTGGCTGAGCTGGAAGGAGTAAGGCTCTGGAGGCAATTGTAACTTGAAAGCCGCATTGTTAATCTTCCTCTTGATCGGAAAAAACCTATGAACTTCAGGCCCAGTATCTTATCTATGGTCTCCCAATTTTTAAATTGCCTGAAGACAACCGAACCCAATTGTTAACCAAAATTGAACAGGATTTCTATAAATGTCTGTGGTTGATTTGTACCTATTCTGCACATTCCAAATGTTTTCCCTGAGTTGCAGATGGATTTGGGAGAGATAGTCAGTGAGATCTTGAACAGCCGGTTCAAACTGGCACTACACTTGCCAGTCAATCTAGCCATTAGTCTGAGGATGGTAAGTAAAGAACTTGGTTAGGTTTTAAGACGTTTGCACAAGTTTGACCACACTGTAAAGGTACATTGGGACCCTCTTTCCAAAAACTTGGCTAACTTTAGCAAGCTTGGCTGCAGAAGGCAGACGAGGTAATGGAATAAAGTGATATATTTTAGAAAACCTGGCCATGACCAGTAGAACAGTATTATTCCCTTCAGATACTGGCAACAATAATAATGAAAGAGACAAACAACTGTGATTTGAATGCAAAAATAGTAAAGGGGATTTAATAGGGGATGGTGTACATAACAAAAGTGCTAGCATGCAAATAAAAACCAGGATATAGTATGTAAAAAATCTCAAGCAATATTTAGGTAAATGCTCGATAGGTAGCGCTGTGGAACAAGCCAGCAACCAGTATATAGGCACACCTACGTACCAGACAATAATGAATGATATTACAGTTTATAAAGCGTTAACAATGAATAGTACATAAGAAGTGGTAGCAGGCTTAAAGAGTCTGGGTGGTCCCCCAGAGCCCCAGTACTATTAAATAATGGCAAATCAAATCCAAATACAAACAGATTATGTGCATATAAAAGAACAGAGCTTACAGGCAGCATCACAGATGGAAAAGATCAACCCTCGACGTTTCGAATCTTTAGACCTTTTTCAAGAGAGAGGCGGTGCTCCAATGTGCTAGAGGATGCCAGCAAAAGCGCGCATAGTGGTGCCTGGTGCTGACATCATCCGCGGCGACTGGGGACTGCCCCGGCCAATCGCTGAGCAGGGACAGAAGTGTCCTTCAATAGGCAATAGGCACATGGGGCTGCCGGTGTGGCTGTGCAAATCAACAAAGAGAAACCAAATTAGGCGACTGCAAGGATCGAAAACTTGGTTATCCAACCATAAAGATGGGTGTTGCGGTTCTGGTGACATAGGAAAATACATGAGTTCTGCCATGAATGCAACGGCACAGGATGGAGGACAAAGGTTCCGGTTGGAGTAAAAAATGGCCACCGCGGATGCGGCGACATGTATACACTGACATCCATATACATCCAGGGAGTGGCAGAGCCAGGACTCATGTAGTCAATTGTGGGACGGATCCCAGGTTTCGTGCAGTCCTCGGCTTGTTCAGTTAATTGCAAGGAGTGTCCAAGTTGGCGTTATTATCAGGCTGTGTAGTAAAAACAACAGATGAGCACAAGCACTGTCAGTAAAAAATCGTAGAAGCAGATCCATATGCAGGAGATGCATAAAATGCCTTGTAGACAGCCAAGACATTAGTAGGAGTGGGTTCATATGTAGAAAGCGTGATACACACATTAAGGAGGAACCTGGATTTTCGATGATTGGCAGCACTGTGTTCAGAGTTAATTGTAGCAAGCATAGACCAGGGACATAACATGTGACACATAGTAATGGAGCACACTGGAGGCAGATGGCACATAGTAATGGAGCACACTGGAGTCAGAATGTAGCAAGCAGGCAGTTTAGGCACGCACAGTGGATAAAAACAAAGGTGATTATGTGATGGAATTAAAAAATGGATACAAGACACTGAGTATACCCCTACCAAAAAAATATGAAGGGGGAACCAGTGTCGAACATTACCTGTATCAACGAAGGTCGGATGAACTCATCTCCAACTTGTGTGAAAGAGGTTACAACATGATGCAGTTAAGGGCTGCGCAAATTAAGGCTAGGAGCCTCAGCAGGAACATTCTACGACAATTTAAAAGGTAAAAAAGAAAATAGCAGGGTCCCCCTAGTAACAACATTCTCTCACCTTTCCCAAAGGGTACAGAAAGTGATCAAAAAACACTGGACAATCATCCAGAGTGATGAAAAACTGTCCACATTCTTCAAAGAACCCCCTATGACGGCTTTGAAGAGAGCAGGTAGCTTGAGGGACTCTCTAGTTAAAGCCTAATGTACCACGACCCAGTGACCCCACCACTGACAATTGACTGACAAAACGACAGACTCCTGTGGACATGTTTCCTTGCGGCCACTGTGCACAGTGCAGTTACACTATGAGATCTACCTCCTTTACCCAGCCTCTAACAGGAAAGAGATATTTTCTTCGCACCTTTGCTAATTGTGCAAGTTCAAATGTTATATAGCTTTTTATGTTCCCTTGTGGCAAGGGGTATGTAGGTAAGACAAAGGATAAGTAAACAATGGACACATATTAGGAATAATAGGCTGAAAGAACCGAAACATCAAGGTTCTGCCTGTAAGCTCTGTTCTTTTATATGCACACGATCTCTTTGTATTTAGATTTTCTTTGATTTGTAATGATACTGGGGCTCTGGGGGACCACCCAGACTCTTTAAGCCTGCTATCACTTCGTATTTACTATTCATTGTTAACTCTTTTTTAACTAGAATATCATCCATTATTGTCTGGTACATAGGTGTGCCTATGCACTGGTTACTGGTTTGTTGACCACCTAGCGGGCATTTACCTACATATTGCTTGAGATTTTCTGCATACTATATCTTGGTTTTTATTTGCATGCTAGCACTTTTGTTATGTACACCATCCCCTTTTAAATCCCCTTTTACTATTTTTGCATTCAAATCACAGTTGTTCTTCTCTTTCATTATTATTTTTACATAGCTGTTTCTTGTGAGGGTTGGACACAAGAGAAAGGACTGAACACTATTATTATTATCGCATATGCAACTTATTTCCTTAAATGCAGAGGGTGTGCTTTGACCTGATTTTTTTCAGATACTGGCAACTTCACAATTCCATTGCTATATGGGATCAAGGCCGCTTTTGAACAGGAAGTGGTTGAAGAACCAGGACAAGAACGCAGAGTTTTGTATCTGGCATCACATCACATTTATCAACATAATTTTTGCATTGATGGTGGGCCACCCAAAGGTTCATTTAATGAAATCTCTGGTTTTTGTGGATTCTGAAGTGACCAGCTACAGGTTGGTCATGGGATTTTGAGTTGGTCAGATTTAGTGATGGAGGTACTTTAAAGGGTTACCTATCAGTACTTGTACTGACCCTGGGCTGCCCAATTAACCCCCCCCCACGGCATCTTGATTTGGAATGCCCCACTGTGGGTTAAACCCCCTATCACTTGCAAATGTTCACTCTGCTGAAGACCCATCTGCATGTTCCCCACCATCTAGTGACTGAGGTGAGCTCTCACGACAAGTCATTCAGATAGGCTGGGGGCAGGAGCACACCACAGACAATAGGAAGAACGTGGATGCCACTCCACTTTCCATATGAAGGTATTTGTGTGTAAACAGGGCTGAATGCCAGTTATTAATATAGTAGCAAACCTCTTGGTGATAGGTCCACTATAATAAACTGTATTGTGAAATATTAGATGCTCCACCCATCACTTGGGGGGTAACCTTTTTTTTGTAACAATTTCAATCTATTTGTTTGTTACTTTGGCATTAGGTTTTTTCCTTGCCTTACCCCTTTCTTGTAGCTGTTGTCTTTAGGTGAGTCATCTTACAGTCACACAGAGACAGGGCCTTTTCCAGATTATGTGGCCCCTGGGTGATATCTTCCCAATGGGCCCCCTTGTGACATGTCAACAGCAAAACTACAAATATGGCAAATGTTGTGCTTGTTTTCATTTCTGAGCATAACAAAACACCACTGATTCCCCCCTCAAAAGGAGCATTTTTACTGTGTCAATAATGGCTGCTTATGGGGTCACAGGAAACTGCTGCACATTTCTCCATGCAGCACCACCTCCACCTGTCTGCAGTATGCGGGGAGGGATCTGATCGACCCGGGAATCTTATAGATTCCCGGGTCGATCCCCCCTGGGTGTTGGTCCACTTTGAAGTGACCCTGTAGTCAAATAAGATTGGAGGGTTACTACACAGGGCAGCAGGGACATCCTAATAAGGGATGCTCCACTCTGCATAGTGGTGTTGGGAGCCCACAACCATCACTTGCTAAATCTATTTCAGCAGGTGACTGCAGCCCTTCATAATGTCCAGTAGCCAGTGAGACATATGGGTTGGCTTACATTGTGCTGTGAATTCAGCCACGGCACAAACCTCACATGCTAGTGACAGTGACACACACAGCAGGTTGTGGCAGCTCGAAGTGTCCTCCTGGGCCCCAGCACATGCCCTGCTTTGACGGTCCTGTACAGAAACACAGTATATTGGATAACTGGAGCTAAACAGGTAGTATTGCCTGTTTACAGCTACTATATAAGTTAACCCTTAAAGTTTTTTTGCCCAATGTTTTATCACAAATGTTCGCTTCAAAAAATGGGTTCAATCCCTAAAAAGAACTTGCAACTGACACTTTCATTGTTCATAAACATGCAGGACGCTGCCAGCATGAGATTCTGGAATGAAATAAGCCTGTTACTCATTGGAATTCCTATTTGCTGGAGGAAATTCACTCTTCAAATTGCCACATTTGTGCACACTTTGCTGCCCTCTAAACATTCCATAAATCCGAAGCCGGAGACAGTTTGGTGTGCACAAAGAACGCTGGCGCAAAATATAAGGTGCAAATTGGCGCAATGGTGAATGCTAAAACAAAAGCGCATCCCATTTTGACCATGAAACAGGCAGAAGCCAGAGCATGATTTGACACCCCAAATAGTGTGTGCAAACTCACTGGTGCACTGACCATGAATCGACCCTACAGTCATGTGTTGTTCAAAAGTTATTGGTCTGATATTGATTATGTGGATTATTAAGAAAATAAGTCTGCATAAACTCATAGCAATATTAGTAAATTCAGAATGCAGAAAAGAATAAAGATGGTAACTTTGCCAACTGGATTAGGTGTGTTTATGTATTTCATGTAATGACCATGAACTGATGAAATGTGACTCTCATACCAAATGTGCTGCCTCATACCAAAAGTTCAAAAATGACAAGGATATCAGTATTATGTGAATGAGGGATTAATCAAAAATGACTTTGTAATCCTATAATTTGCACTTTGCTTTTTGCAAAGATGATATGTACATCCCTATCAGTCAGAGTCTGGATTCAGTGGAAAACCGCAGGAGGTGCTTTCTGTATTGATCATTTTCCTTTACTGACATTGCTTCTGTCTGATTCGGCTAATGCATACTAGTCTTAGGCTGTCTCTTTTTTACAGGTCAGTAAGCATACAATGTTATCTGGTTTCACGGGTGTGTGTAATTGCTTTCTTTGTGAGAGGGAGTTAAAGGCTAGAACTGTGAAACAAACATCATGCTGTAAATCTTTTGTACAAATTTCAAGATTTTTTTCATTGGTCTAATGCAACTTCAATTTTTCAATTTTAAAGCAGTCCTACAACCATGAGAACAGCCAATGACATGAGCTGCAGTTACTACTGTTTCCAGTGGACCACGCCCTATGGAATAATTCATAACCTTTTGAACTTTTCCCCATTTTTATGTTACAGCCACACACAAAGTGTTTGTGAGGTGTATAAAAATATACATGCTTTTCCAAATTTAAAAAACTAAAAAAAGTGTGGGGTTCAAATTCAGCCCCCCCTCCCCCCCAGTATGTACGTTTGCTGTAATTCTAGCTGCATGTCTGTGGAGTTGTGTCTCTACCAGCTTTGAACATCTAGAGGCTGACATTTTTGTCAAGTATTTCTTGCAAAATAGATGTAGCTCAATAAGATTAGATTAAAAAAAAGTGTTTGTGAGTAACAATTTTCAGGAAAACTAGATGATAAGCCAGCATTCCAAGTTCAGTACAAACATCAAAATTAGATTATGCTATAATTCAACATACAGGCCATAACCCAACGTTTCAAGTTCCAAGGTGGCCCCTTCATCGGGGGAAAAATCAATGTTGATATTCCCTGATAAAGAGTATCTTATTTCAAGCAAAAGTCTTTTGTTAGAAATGCCAAAATAGTGTAGATCACTCGGAGCAACACTATGGTTGAACGTGACCCACCAATGAGTAATAAGAAATGAGGGAGGAGGAAAGGGGGAAAAAAGCGATTTTGAAGGGCAAGATGGTCTAAGTTCCAGAATGTAAGAATGAGTTTAGGGCTTTCCCCAAATTTGATTTTTATGAGCCTGTGAAACTGACCCTGCTTATTAATTAAAATAGTTTGAATAATGATAGTTATTTCATTGAATAAAAACACACTATTTATTTAGTATCAATATGACTCTCACTTTAGAACACCTGTCATACCCTGAAGCATACTACACGGCTGCACCAGGGTGGTCTGGTCAGCAGTCCCTCATCCCCACCTGGCATAATACTTTAATGACGGCCACATTTCAGTGCAGCGATTTTCACATCATACAGCAGCAATTTAATTGAAGGAGCCTGCTGACACTTATATATGGGTGAGTCTTATTATATTATTGCATACCATGCCGCAGCATTAACTGAATGAATAAGAATCAGCTGGTTGTTTTGGAATTCTTACTTTTTTTATTATAGATTTTACTGGCCCATGAATACCATAGGACCCTGTTAATATATTCCCTATGTTGTGCCGTGTGTTATCCTGCTAAAAGGATTGTATTCTAATGTTCTGCCTGCATATCACGTATCAGCTTTCATACAATATTAATACAGGCCTAGTGTCTTTTCATAATGCACATGGTTATAATATTATCAATGTATTTTATTAAATTCCCTGAAGGGCACTGAGGAAGCCATACAGGTGAAACTAGTCTGCCCAGTGGTCCCAACAGCTTATGATTGGATGAGCTGTTGTTGTGATCCCTATGAATCAGGATATGGGTGGAGGAACAAATTATAGCACTTAATAGATATCTATATGGAATACATTTAAGTGGTGCTTGAAAATGAAATGTGAACTTATTGGTTATAACGTTTTGATACCAAATAAATAGTGTGTTTTTATTCAATGAAATAACTATCATTATTCAAACTATTTTAATTAATAAGCGGGGTCAGTTTCACAGGCTCATAAAAATCAAAGTTGGGGAAAGCCTAAGCACCAACAAAAACCCAAAACTTTTGTTAGAAAGTTGACCAGCTTGGTGAAAATTCCTCACCCAATCCTAATTAACTCAACATTTCTGATTATACGAGACATTTTTAGTGACAAACCATTAGATAGAGATATATTAACTAGCAAATGGCTGGTAGTGTAGAATGTGTTTGTATCAGTTTTCTCAAAATATAGAATAATATTATCTCCACAGACTTACAGGCTGATTCATCACTAGCGCCAGGTAGCGACAGATGAGCGTCTGTAGCAGGCATTTTCAGAGCGCCCGCTAGTAGTCACTGTGCTCGGTCGTGAGTCGCTACTTTATAGCGACTCAGTCGCTGTTCAGTAATGTTGAATACATTGTGAGGAGTCGCTATTTGACCAGTACAGCGCTGTATGGGAGCGCATGTTAGCGACAGCTCATAGCGACCGACTCACACCATATTCAGCAAAAAAACAGCCTCACAAATCTCTGGCGCCGAAAAATATTTGTTTGAAGCCCAGAGCGCAGGAGGCGGTGTGATTAAAGTCTGTTTTTCAGCATCTATCCAAAAGCGAAAACATATGGAATTACATTGTAACAACATTGTAACATGAACACTTTAATGGCAGACCTGTAATGTCATTTCTGAGGAAATATATAAAAAATGAAAAAATTATGAAAAAACTGCTATTTCAATGCCAGAAGAGGTCACAGAATTATTTGTGATTTTTTGAAAAAAACAAAACAAAAAAAAAAAACAGTTTAAAGATAAGAAAAGGATCGTCCATTGAAATGTATGGGAGAGCGACAGGTAGCGAGAGGTCATACGCCAGTGCTATTCGCTGAGGCTGTGAAAATTATGAATCAGACGCTACATGGCGCTATCCCAGTCGCTAAACAGATTCTGCTTGATAAATGTGTAATTGCGTGCCATGTCCGGCGTTCACCAGACGCTACCTGTCGCTACCTGTCATTAACCAGCCACTACCTGACGCTATCCCTTCTTAAATAAGGGCCTAAATGTCAAAATGGAATTAGAAAACAAAAATAACTATCAAAAATGTCAGTAATAGAAATGTTTGCTGCTATTTTCAGTTTTTTCTCTAATCCTTCATTTCAACGAGCCTTTAGCATTTCCCCATTGTTCCTACCTTGAATAAAATTGACAAATAAAATCAATCTGCAAAACATCGGTATATAGCATTTGCTAGTTTCTCTATACTGTGTATTATTGCAACCAACGGTTCTCAATGCTTAAGTAGCTATAAATGACAAAATTCATTATCACAACAATTTAAATGAAAAATATAGCTTTGTTATTCAGGGTCAATATCAAATCACAGCAATGCTTTCAATTTAATGTGTTAACTTGAGAAGGCGGAACAAGTTTACATTCCCCTAGATTGAAAGAATAAAGCTAAATTTCCCTTGGAGCTTTACAGTTATTTGGTGAAACAAATAATGCATTATAAACATCACTGATGAGAAAGTAGAATGACCCCATGGCCAAACTAATGTATTTGACAATTTGCTTTCAAATAGATGTTTGGTACTTTCTCCACAAGCCTGCAGTCTGTCTTAAAGTGCACCTCGAAGAGGCAGATGACAAAAGCTGCTCATTGGCAGTCCATTTAGCTGACAGTGTGATGGAAGCTTCTTAGTCAAGGCCAACACTATAAGCAATTGTAAAGTTTCATGTTTGTGTTTTTTACAAAGTAGGCTGTTATGTTCAAGGACATTCATAGTGATTGCTAGTGTATGAAACACCAAAACAACCTTTTGACGATAAATAGGGGAAAATGCTTATTTTAGACTGTTTCTCTTTGAACTATACCTGATTAAAATGCTAAAAATGAGACTGATATCTAACAAAAAAATGACATCAAGCTGTGCGGGTTTTGGACACTGAATGGTTGGTACGACCTTGCCTGCCAGGTCCTTGTTGTCATCTGCTCTAAATGGTCTGCTCTAAATGTATTAGAGTCTTCCTTCATGTATTGTAAATTTCATCCCCAGTAGCATATACTTACTTACTTGTGGCCCTTTCATGAAGTATGTTAGTGGCACATAAAACATTATTACAAATAACAGTAACGGCTGATCAACCATTGTTACTGAGATTAATGAGCTATGTATCCTATTCACTGTGTGATGTGGTATATCAGTATATACTGTTGTTCTTTTGTCATAACAATCTGCCACAAACATTCAGAACATAGCAGGACATTCAAATGTCTTGTCTTGTGCCCATTATTGTACAATAAAGCTGTGGTTTGTATATATATTATTTATTTGTGTTGGATACGATCCATTGCATATGGATTGTGTGGTGCCTTGGGGCTGTTTCCCATTTTTGTTTAAAATGATTAACTACCTGTGTGTATTTAGAACATCTCTATATTTGGTGTTTAGTCACTGCAGTAATCTTTCTATCGAGTAACCAGGGATGTCTCTAGTTCAGTAATTTGACCCCATATAAAAGAGGAATAAACAACTGGAAGTTTAGTACCTTTATTTTCTAACACATTTATTTGACTTTTTCATCTTGTTCTCCCCCTACTGACTCCTTGAGTATTAAAATAAGGGCTCTTAATAAAGGGAAGGACTGACCATAGGGAGTACCAGTGCTATAGACTCAGTTGAGGAACAATACATTAACTGGCTCAGAAGCTCCATGGGGGAGGAGCTGTTTAGGTCCTGGGTTGATTTTTTTTTTGCACCCCTGCCATTAGCTAATATGTAAATGTACTAACTGATTCCACCATTATATATTGAACTTCTTGCATGTTCACTTGTGCTACCCACGCACACCTAAACATTTAGAGGAACAATTTGGACTACTTTGTGTAGCTGTGACTGAGGTCTGCTTCTGGCCATTAAGAAAAAATCTAATCTAAGAAAACTAATGACATTTTCTTACAAGCCCAGAGAGGCTGATTTAAGACTAGCGCCATGTAGTGTCATGTGAGCGTCCGCTAGCAGATGCTGCAAGTTGGTGTGTGGCACTGTGACCTTAGCTTGGCGGGCGGACAAGTGGCGCTGTACTGTTCTGTCCAGCATTAATAAATGTGATGTCTGGAGCGCGCTGTAGTAGCACTCTCCCTGATTCACTGCAGAGCCAATTGCAAACTCTAGTAGGTGTCCCAAGGTCAAAGCACCCAAGACGCTACATCTAACAACAGGACAACGCTGTAGAGAGCGATAGGAAGCACCAGTTAAGTGCGTCCAGCACTCTGCATATTCAAGAAAAAACTACACACAAGCAGCGTCGGCGCTCTAAAACTGGGCGCTCTAGCATCGAGCGCCAGATGTTGTGTGATAAAAGTCTGTTTCTCAACACATATACACCAGCACCAGAGCAAAAACTCATGGAATGACATTGTTTTAACACTCTGACAATGACACTGCAATGGCGGACCTGAACATACAATTCTGCATAAAAATGAAAAAAAAAATATAAAAGTGTTTGTTTGCAGGGCAGAAGAGCCCAAACAATGATTTGAGACAAAAATTTAAAAGTTTACTTTGGCAACACGCTCTTTAAACACAACTAAATGAAACACCATTGAATTGTATGGTAGAGCGCTACTGAGCGACAGGTGCTACATGGTGCTGCTGAACCTAGAGCGTCGGCGCTATACACTGAGCCGCATCTAGTGATACATGTGACGCTACATGCCGCTGTTAGAGGCGCTCACCAGATTGGCTTTCTTAAATGTGGTTTTCACATACAGCGCCCAATGTTCACTTGACACTATAGGGTTGATTCAAAGAAACATGTAACAGCTTGGATTTGGGTCACGATCATCCTATTTTTCACGTCCGCTCGTGCGTTCGTATGAACTTGCGAGTGATTCAATAAGCAAATACGTTTCTATCCTAAAATATACGTCCGTTCGTATGGCAGTTCGGGAATCAGACCTATGTCAGTTTCCATCCTGAATTTTCCGTTTCATTTCTCAGGTTGCAACATTGGTTTTGCCCTTTTTCCTTTTTTGTCTGGACGTAAATCCTTCTGATCTTGCGGCTCCGCACTACAAACTTACCTCATTAAAGTGCATTCTAAATATTTGGTCTTTTATTTTTCTTTATTTCATTCATTTTGTAGTAACCAACCATTAATGAATGCATTTGCATAAGTAAATCTTACTTTGTTTAATTTTTAGTTAACTTGCATTTTTTACTTGTGGATTTAATTTTAATATTTATGCTTCAAATGGTACAATTTTAAAATTTTAGTGTGGTTACCCACACCCTCTACATACAGATTGCTCACAAATATTAAAAAACACCCAGCAACTTCTGCATGTTATGAGCCTAGAAACAGCCAAGATGGCGGCTCAGGTATTATCGGGCAGCCTGCAAACAGAAAGGGCCTTGTGACTGTGTTGCTCTGGATTCTTTGATTTCTGACCTTTCCATGCCCCCAGCTCTGCTGTGTCTGTGCAAAATACAGCAGTAACCCACATCCTGCACTTTATCCCGCTCTCCTCTCCTCAGTAAGTGTGATGCATCTGACCAAAGATGTGCTTTAAAAATTAAACAAAGCAAAGGTAAACAACTACACCAATAAATGCAATCTAAAAATATTATTCTAGTACCTCAATTTTAAAATAAATAACAAAGGACATAAGTTTCTTTAATTAACGCAAATATATTGCAAAATAAAGGTTTACATGCAAAGGACTAATTAAGGTCCACATTAAAATGCTTTTAGAAGGCATACATGAATCAGGTATGCATTGCCATACAATTTATGGCCTCGGCCATGCTGATACATGCAGTTCATTGGAGCACAAGACGCGCAGACTCCTCCACATAGCCAAAAAACCTGTTCACGAACAGCAATCCGGCTGCTAAAAGGTGTCGGCTGTGGCTTTCTTTTAAAACGCGTTTAGAGGTTTCTCTGAATCACACCTAAACACATCCAATTAACCTAAGTTTTACGTTTTGATCGTAAGTTTTAGGATTTGATCCTAAGTTTTACGTTTTGATCCTAAAATTTAGGAACGAACTTCCGCTGATCGTAAGAGCATATACGCATTCGTACGTAGGCTCGTGCGAGTCGGAAATGGCCAAAAAAACAGGAAAAAATGACTAACACCCACCCAAACTTACGATTCTCGATACGAAATCAATTAACTTTTGCTCTTTGAATCGAGGGGTATGTGTCGCTACGTGGAACTACCTGGCGTTATCTTTTCTTAAATAACCCCCAGAATGAAAAGTTTGAAGGGGTGTGAAAAACTAAGCAATTTTTCTGACACCAATTGCTGGGTTCCCGAACTTCCTGTCTATATGCAAGCTTGTAAGCATTGTTAATGAGGCCTATAACTGTGGTGTCCTCTACATATTTAAGAATTTTACCTGACTCATTAGATGATAAGCAATTACTGGTGTATACGGAGAACAGAACTGAAGAATGTACACATCCTTGTGGGGCCCCCGTGCTGATGAACCTTACACTAAATGTTATTGATCCAGGTTTGATCTGTTGAGACCTCTGTGTTAGGAAGCTTTGTATCCATCTACATAGATGTGGGATAATGCCAACCTGGGATCGTTTTCCATTAAGGTTATTCAGGTTGATGGGGGTTTATGCAAAGCTTAGATCTACAAACAGCATCAGTTCATGTTCTGGACAGATCCAGATGTTCCAATGAATATTTCAGGGCCTGGTCAACCTTCAACTGACCTATTCAGTCTGTAGATGAACTGAAGTGGTTCAAGAACTGTATATTCTAATTATGGAAAGCCTAACAAGCCAAGTTTAGCAAAGAGCTCCACACTTTTCCTCAGAATATTTAAAATTTAGAGTTACAGTATTGTTCTATGAATCAGAATCAGAATTGATTTATTTGTCGCCAAGTATATGTATAGATTGTTATTTGTCGCCAAGTATGTATAGATGATATTTATGAATTTATCATTTCACATTTAAGAAAACTCCCACTCACTTTAACCCTTTAAATGCCAAGCACATAGTTTTTACGTTGTTGCTTCTCCGACCATTAAGTGCCAAGCCCTCGAATCTACGTGCTTGGCATTTACCCCTGCTACTGTAAAAATAGAAAAAAAAAAACTCACCTCCCGTATGGATGGAAAGCTGGGGGTCTCCTCTTCCTCCGGGGGCCCTCTGATCCCCCCGGGGTCTCCGGGGTTCAGGAGGGGGCCCAAAATTGCGCCCCCCAAAAACAATGACATTCACTTATCTCCTCGCCCGATCCCTCCGGCCGGGTCTTCTCTTTCCCCCAGGCTCCACAGGCTTCAGATGAGGACCAGGAAGAGGGTCCTACCCACCTCTTCTGACGGCCCTTGCCGCCGCCCATAGCCGCACCTTTTTGTGGGAGGAGCGGGATGACGCCATCCAGCTCCTCATAGTCTCTCACCCAGCTCCGGCTCTGACAGATGCCAGTAGTACCAGTGCGGAGCGGGTGGGAGGTGAAATCTTCTGTCCCTCCCCCTCCATGCTTCGATCACTAGTGGCATCTGTCACCGGCAGCTGTCATCGGTGCGGGACAGCAGTGAGGGACACAGGATCAGAGGAGAGTATAATAAAATTAAAAAAACTAAGAAATGTCATTTTTTTTTCTCTTTGTGTCAGTGTGTTTATTTTTACATTTAACCCTTTGTGAACTGGTAAGGGGTCCATGAGACCACTATACCAGTTCACAAGGCTGGGGGCTGGCAAGTCACCTGTGGCTAGCGGGTGACTTGCTATTAACCCCCAGCCCCCATATTACCTGCCATAACCCTTAAAATTCCCCTCAAAAATGGGGTGCCCCCCACGCCAATTTTTTTCTTGACTTTATAGTGTGGATAGTAGTTGTAGATCTTCACAAATGTCAACAGGTTCGTCAATCAAGCTAAATACATAAGGGTCGATTCAAAGAAACATGTAACAGCTTGGATTTGGGTCACGATCATCCTATTTTTCCCGCCCGCTCGTGCGTTCGTATGAACTTGCGAGTGATTCAATAAGCAAATACGTTTCTATCCTAAAATATACGTCCGTTCGTATGGCAGTTCGGGAATCAGACCTATGTCAGTTTCCATCCTGAATTTTCCGTTTCATTTCTCAGGTTGCAACATTGGTTTTGCCCTTTTTCCTTTTTTGTCTGGACGTAAATCCTTCTGATCTTGCGGCTCCGCACTACAAACTTACCTCATTAAAGTGCATTCTAAATATTTGGTCTTTTATTTTTCTTTATTTCATTCATTTTGTAGTAACCAACCATTAATGAATGCATTTGCATAAGTAAATCTTACTTTGTTTAATTTTTAGTTAACTTGCATTTTTTACTTGTGGATTTAATTTTAATATTTATGCTTCAAATGGTACAATTTTAAAATTTTAGTGTGGTTACCCACACCCTCTACATACAGATTGCTCACAAATATTAAAAAACACCCAGCAACTTCTGCATGTTATGAGCCTAGAAACAGCCAAGATGGCGGCTCAGGTATTATCGGGCAGCCTGCAAACAGAAAGGGCCTTGTGACTGTGTTGCTCTGGATTCTTTGATTTCTGACCTTTCCATGCCCCCAGCTCTGCTGTGTCTGTGCAAAATACAGCAGTAACCCACATCCTGCACTTTATCCCGCTCTCCTCTCCTCAGTAAGTGTGATGCATCTGACCAAAGATGTGCTTTAAAAATTAAACAAAGCAAAGGTAAACAACTACACCAATAAATGCAATCTAAAAATATTATTCTAGTACCTCAATTTTAAAATAAATAACAAAGGACATAAGTTTCTTTAATTAACGCAAATATATTGCAAAATAAAGGTTTACATGCAAAGGACTAATTAAGGTCCACATTAAAATGCTTTTAGAAGGCATACATGAATCAGGTATGCATTGCCATACAATTTATGGCCTCGGCCATGCTGATACATGCAGTTCATTGTAGCACAAGACGCGCAGACTCCTCCACATAGCCAAAAAACCTGTTCACGAACAGCAATCCGGCTGCTAAAAGGTGTCGGCTGTGGCTTTCTTTTAAAACGCGTTTAGAGGTTTCTCTGAATCACACCTAAACACATCCAATTAACCTAAGTTTTACGTTTTGATCGTAAGTTTTAGGATTTGATCCTAAGTTTTACGTTTTGATCCTAAAATTTAGGAACGAACTTCCGCTGATCGTAAGAGCATATACGCATTCGTACGTAGGCTCGTGCGAGTCGGAAATGGCCAAAAAAACAGGAAAAAATGACTAACACCCACCCAAACTTACGATTCTCGATACGAAATCAATTAACTTTTGCTCTTTGAATCGAGGGGTATGTGTCGCTACGTGGAACTACCTGGCGTTATCTTTTCTTAAATAACCCCCAGAATGAAAAGTTTGAAGGGGTGTGAAAAACTAAGCAATTTTTCTGACACCAATTGCTGGGTTCCCGAACTTCCTGTCTATATGCAAGCTTGTAAGCATTGTTAATGAGGCCTATAACTGTGGTGTCCTCTACATATTTAAGAATTTTACCTGACTCATTAGATGATAAGCAATTACTGGTGTATACGGAGAACAGAACTGAAGAATGTACACATCCTTGTGGGGCCCCCGTGCTGATGAACCTTACACTAAATGTTATTGATCCAGGTTTGATCTGTTGAGACCTCTGTGTTAGGAAGCTTTGTATCCATCTACATAGATGTGGGATAATGCCAACCTGGGATCGTTTTCCATTAAGGTTATTCAGGTTGATGGGGGTTTATGCAAAGCTTAGATCTACAAACAGCATCAGTTCATGTTCTGGACAGATCCAGATGTTCCAATGAATATTTCAGGGCCTGGTCAACCTTCAACTGACCTATTCAGTCTGTAGATGAACTGAAGTGGTTCAAGAACTGTATATTCTAATTATGGAAAGCCTAACAAGCCAAGTTTAGCAAAGAGCTCCACACTTTTCCTCAGAATATTTAAAATTTAGAGTTACAGTATTGTTCTATGAATCAGAATCAGAATTGATTTATTTGTCGCCAAGTATATGTATAGATTGTTATTTGTCGCCAAGTATGTATAGATGATATTTATGAATTTATCATTTCACATTTAAGAAAACTCCCACTCACTTTAACCCTTTAAATGCCAAGCACATAGTTTTTACGTTGTTGCTTCTCCGACCATTAAGTGCCAAGCCCTCGAATCTACGTGCTTGGCATTTACCCCTGCTACTGTAAAAATAGAAAAAAAAAAACTCACCTCCCGTATGGATGGAAAGCTGGGGGTCTCCTCTTCCTCCGGGGGCCCTCTGATCCCCCCGGGGTCTCCGGGGTTCAGGAGGGGGCCCAAAATTGCGCCCCCCAAAAACAATGACATTCACTTATCTCCTCGCCCGATCCCTCCGGCCGGGTCTTCTCTTTCCCCCAGGCTCCACAGGCTTCAGATGAGGACCAGGAAGAGGGTCCTACCCACCTCTTCTGACGGCCCTTGCCGCCGCCCATAGCCGCACCTTTTTGTGGGAGGAGCGGGATGACGCCATCCAGCTCCTCATAGTCTCTCACCCAGCTCCGGCTCTGACAGATGCCAGTAGTACCAGTGCGGAGCGGGTGGGAGGTGAAATCTTCTGTCCCTCCCCCTCCATGCTTCGATCACTAGTGGCATCTGTCACCGGCAGCTGTCATCGGTGCGGGACAGCAGTGAGGGACACAGGATCGGAGGAGAGTATAATAAAATTAAAAAAACTAAGAAATGTCATTTTTTTTTCTCTTTGTGTCAGTGTGTTTATTTTTACATTTAACCCTTTGTGAACTGGTAAGGGGTCCATGAGACCACTATACCAGTTCACAAGGCTGGGGGCTGGCAAGTCACCTGTGGCTAGCGGGTGACTTGCTATTAACCCCCAGCCCCCATATTACCTGCCATAACCCTTAAAATTCCCCTCAAAAATGGGGTGCCCCCCACGCCAATTTTTTTCTTGACTTTATAGTGTGGATAGTAGTTGTAGATCTTCACAAATGTCAACAGGTTCGTCAATCAAGCTAAATACATAAGGGTCGATTCAAAGAAACATGTAACAGCTTGGATTTGGGTCACGATCATCCTATTTTTCACGTCCGCTCGTGCGTTCGTATGAACTTGCGAGTGATTCAATAAGCAAATACGTTTCTATCCTAAAATATACGTCCGTTCGTATGGCAGTTCGGGAATCAGACCTATGTCAGTTTCCATCCTGAATTTTCCGTTTCATTTCTCAGGTTGCAACATTGGTTTTGCCCTTTTTCCTTTTTTGTCTGGACGTAAATCCTTCTGATCTTGCGGCTCCGCACTACAAACTTACCTCATTAAAGTGCATTCTAAATATTTGGTCTTTTATTTTTCTTTATTTCATTCATTTTGTAGTAACCAACCATTAATGAATGCATTTGCATAAGTAAATCTTACTTTGTTTAATTTTTAGTTAACTTGCATTTTTTACTTGTGGATTTAATTTTAATATTTATGCTTCAAATGGTACAATTTTAAAATTTTAGTGTGGTTACCCACACCCTCTACATACAGATTGCTCACAAATATTAAAAAACACCCAGCAACTTCTGCATGTTATGAGCCTAGAAACAGCCAAGATGGCGGCTCAGGTATTATCGGGCAGCCTGCAAACAGAAAGGGCCTTGTGACTGTGTTGCTCTGGATTCTTTGATTTCTGACCTTTCCATGCCCCCAGCTCTGCTGTGTCTGTGCAAAATACAGCAGTAACCCACATCCTGCACTTTATCCCGCTCTCCTCTCCTCAGTAAGTGTGATGCATCTGACCAAAGATGTGCTTTAAAAATTAAACAAAGCAAAGGTAAACAACTACACCAATAAATGCAATCTAAAAATATTATTCTAGTACCTCAATTTTAAAATAAATAACAAAGGACATAAGTTTCTTTAATTAACGCAAATATATTGCAAAATAAAGGTTTACATGCAAAGGACTAATTAAGGTCCACATTAAAATGCTTTTAGAAGGCATACATGAATCAGGTATGCATTGCCATACAATTTATGGCCTCGGCCATGCTGATACATGCAGTTCATTGGAGCACAAGACGCGCAGACTCCTCCACATAGCCAAAAAACCTGTTCACGAACAGCAATCCGGCTGCTAAAAGGTGTCGGCTGTGGCTTTCTTTTAAAACGCGTTTAGAGGTTTCTCTGAATCACACCTAAACACATCCAATTAACCTAAGTTTTACGTTTTGATCGTAAGTTTTAGGATTTGATCCTAAGTTTTACGTTTTGATCCTAAAATTTAGGAACGAACTTCCGCTGATCGTAAGAGCATATACGCATTCGTACGTAGGCTCGTGCGAGTCGGAAATGGCCAAAAAAACAGGAAAAAATGACTAACACCCACCCAAACTTACGATTCTCGATACGAAATCAATTAACTTTTGCTCTTTGAATCGAGGGGTATGTGTCGCTACGTGGAACTACCTGGCGTTATCTTTTCTTAAATAACCCCCAGAATGAAAAGTTTGAAGGGGTGTGAAAAACTAAGCAATTTTTCTGACACCAATTGCTGGGTTCCCGAACTTCCTGTCTATATGCAAGCTTGTAAGCATTGTTAATGAGGCCTATAACTGTGGTGTCCTCTACATATTTAAGAATTTTACCTGACTCATTAGATGATAAGCAATTACTGGTGTATACGGAGAACAGAACTGAAGAATGTACACATCCTTGTGGGGCCCCCGTGCTGATGAACCTTACACTAAATGTTATTGATCCAGGTTTGATCTGTTGAGACCTCTGTGTTAGGAAGCTTTGTATCCATCTACATAGATGTGGGATAATGCCAACCTGGGATCGTTTTCCATTAAGGTTATTCAGGTTGATGGGGGTTTATGCAAAGCTTAGATCTACAAACAGCATCAGTTCATGTTCTGGACAGATCCAGATGTTCCAATGAATATTTCAGGGCCTGGTCAACCTTCAACTGACCTATTCAGTCTGTAGATGAACTGAAGTGGTTCAAGAACTGTATATTCTAATTATGGAAAGCCTAACAAGCCAAGTTTAGCAAAGAGCTCCACACTTTTCCTCAGAATATTTAAAATTTAGAGTTACAGTATTGTTCTATGAATCAGAATCAGAATTGATTTATTTGTCGCCAAGTATATGTATAGATTGTTATTTGTCGCCAAGTATGTATAGATGATATTTATGAATTTATCATTTCACATTTAAGAAAACTCCCACTCACTTTAACCCTTTAAATGCCAAGCACATAGTTTTTACGTTGTTGCTTCTCCGACCATTAAGTGCCAAGCCCTCGAATCTACGTGCTTGGCATTTACCCCTGCTACTGTAAAAATAGAAAAAAAAAAACTCACCTCCCGTATGGATGGAAAGCTGGGGGTCTCCTCTTCCTCCGGGGGCCCTCTGATCCCCCCGGGGTCTCCGGGGTTCAGGAGGGGGCCCAAAATTGCGCCCCCCAAAAACAATGACATTCACTTATCTCCTCGCCCGATCCCTCCGGCCGGGTCTTCTCTTTCCCCCAGGCTCCACAGGCTTCAGATGAGGACCAGGAAGAGGGTCCTACCCACCTCTTCTGACGGCCCTTGCCGCCGCCCATAGCCGCACCTTTTTGTGGGAGGAGCGGGATGACGACATCCAGCTCCTCATAGTCTCTCACCCAGCTCCGGCTCTGACAGATGCCAGTAGTACCAGTGCGGAGCGGGTGGGAGGTGAAATCTTCTGTCCCTCCCCCTCCATGCTTCGATCACTAGTGGCATCTGTCACCGGCAGCTGTCATCGGTGCGGGACAGCAGTGAGGGACACAGGATCGGAGGAGAGTATAATAAAATTAAAAAAACTAAGAAATGTCATTTTTTTTTCTCTTTGTGTCAGTGTGTTTATTTTTACATTTAACCCTTTGTGAACTGGTAAGGGGTCCATGAGACCACTATACCAGTTCACAAGGCTGGGGGCTGGCAAGTCACCTGTGGCTAGCGGGTGACTTGCTATTAACCCCCAGCCCCCATATTACCTGCCATAACCCTTAAAATTCCCCTCAAAAATGGGGTGCCCCCCACGCCAATTTTTTTCTTGACTTTATAGTGTGGATAGTAGTTGTAGATCTTCACAAATGTCAACAGGTTCGTCAATCAAGCTAAATACATAAGGGTCGATTCAAAGAAACATGTAAGCTTGGATTTTGGTGCCGATCATCCTATTTTTCCCGTGCGCTCGTGCGTTCGTATGAACTTGCGAGTGATTCTATAAGCAAATACGTTTCTATCCTAAAATGTACGTCCGTTCGTATGGCAGTTCGGGAATCAGACCTATGTCAGTTTCCATCCTGAATTTTCCGTTTCATTTCTCAGGTTGCAACATTGGTTTTGCCCTTTTTCCTTTTTTGTCTGGACGTAAATCCTTCTGATCTTGCGGCTGCGCACTACAAACTTACCTCATTAAAGTGCATTCTAAATATTTGGTCTTTTATTTTTCTTTATTTCATTCATTTTGTAGTAACCAACCATTAATGAATGCATTTGCATAAGTAAATCTTACTTTGTTTAATTTTTAGTTAACTTGCATTTTTTACTTGTGGATTTAATTTTAATATTTAGGCTTCAAATGGTACAAATTAAAATGTTGTGTGTGGTTACCCACACCCTCTACATACAGATTGCTCTCAAATATAAAAAAACACCCAGCAACTTCTGCATGTTATGAGCCTAGAAACAGCCAAGATGGCGGCTCAGGTATTCTCGGGCAGCCTGCAAACAGAAAGGGCCTTGTGACTGTGTTGCTCTGCATTCTTTGATTTCTGACCTTTCCGTGCCCCCAGCTCTGCTGTGTCTGTGCAAAATACAGCAGTAACCCACATCCTGCACTTTATCCCGCTCTCCTCTCCTCAGTAAGTGTGATGCATCTGACCAAAGATGTGCTTAAATAATTAAACAAAGCAAAGGTAAACAACTACACCAATAAATGCAATCTAAAAATATTATTCTAGTACATCAATTTAAAAATAAATACCAAAGGACATAAGTTTCTTTAATTAACGCAAATAGATTGCAAAATAAAGGTTTACATGCAAAGGACTAATTAAGGTCCACATTAAAATGCTTTTATAAGGCATACATGAATCAGGTATGCATTGCCATACAATTTATGGCCTCGGCCATGCTGATACATGCAGTTCATTGGAGCTCAAGACGCGCAGACTCCTCCACATAGCCAAAAAACCTGTTCAAGAACAGCAATCCGACTGCTAAAAGGTGTCGGCAGTGGCTTTCTTTTAAAACGTCTTTAGAGGTTTGAAGACTGTTCTCTGAATCACACCTAAACCCATTCGATTATCCTAAGTTTTACGTTTTGATCCTAAGTTTTAGGATTTGATCCTAAGTTTTACGTTTTGATCCTAAAATTTAGGAACGAACTTGCGATGATCGTAAGAGCATATACGCATTCGAACGTAGGCTCGTGCGAGTCGTAAATGGCCAAAAAAACAGGAAAAAATGACTAACACCCACCCAAACTTACGATTCTCGATCCGAGATCAATTAACTTTTGCTCTTTGAATCGAGGGGATAGACAACACAAATATGCCTAAGACATAATATGTATGCACCAAGTATATATATATATATATATATATATATATATATATATATATTCTTGTTCTCCGGCCAGGAGACATCCCCACCCACCATTAGTCACTGTGAGCTGGCACCCCTCCATTCACTGCAATGAAAAGGGGCATATGTTAGTAGGCTTTTGTACGCCTCTTTCAATTGCAGTTAATTGAGGGGATGCACCCCTGGACTAGGAGAGATGATCTGCGTGGGAAAAAAGGCGCATATATCTTTTTGTATTTTTAACTGTAAATTTTCTTTAAGCTCAGCACATAAAGGATTTTAATTTTTCATGTTAAGATGAAGAGAAACTGTCCCAAAACAGACGCATGAACCTGGACAGACACATTTGAACTGGTTCAAACACAGCCAGCACAGGGTCTTACTTTTATCTTCAGGAAGCAAATGCCATATTCTTCACCCCATAAAAAGCACTTTTATTCCGCCATAAGTAAAGGGAAAACCTTTTGCATTTTATGGAACCAATGTAAAACAACAAACAAAACAAAAGGGACTCCTGCCCACTATTCTCGCCACTGGTGGCCTGCAGCCTTGTCTATTGTCCTCAATGGACACTTGGTGCAGGGCATGCCCACTCATTACATGGGCGGGAGCATTTGCAAACTTGTGCGTGCCCCGCCCCAAGAGGCAGAGACGGGATTTATGTTTTTCTTTCTGACACGTTGCCATCTATGTGAAATAGGAGGGGGGAATGCCACACTGCCTATGGGGAATGGGAGGGGGAATGCCACAATGCCTATGGGGAATGGGAAGTCAAAATGCCACACTGCCTAATGGGAATTGGAGTGAGGTATGCCACACTGCCTATGGGGAATGGGAGAAGGGAATTCCACACTGCCTATGGGGAATTGGAGGGGGGAATGGCCAACTTCCTATGGGGAATAGGAGGGGGGAATGCCACACTGCCTATGGGGAATGGGGGGGTGCCACACTGCCCATGAGGTATGGGAGGGTGGCGAATGCCACACTGCCTATAATGGGGGATTCCATTGCCTGTAATTGGGGGATTCTTCACCTTGACTATTATCTGGTCCTTGGGGGAAGGTGTTTTAGCACAACATTTGGATTTTTTTTTCTTATTTTCCTCCTCCAAATCCTAAGACGTCTTATGGGTAGACGCAGGGCAAAAATATGGTAAGTTTCTGGATGTCTACAAAAAGCCACCAATTCTCAGGTAATCTCACCCATAACCAATAGGATGGAAAACTAACACTGGAGACTCAAATGTAATCCACTATGAAAACGTCTCTGCTTTCTCAATGTAACTTTGTTTTCCATCCAGTCTGAAGTACCAACTTTAATTCACCTAATACATTTCTTCTCTATTACCTGCATAAAACCTGCACATCATTGTAACACATACAGACTTTTTAATCCTTAAACTACACATTACCACCAACATCACTTCCAGTATTTGGGAATCCTCTTTCACCTATCCCCATCATCGCACAAGTTTTAGCCTTTCAAAAGAATGTTATTGTGCCTGACTAGGCCTCTGTATTCAGAATTGAAGTCTTCTCTTCCTACAGATTGTTTACAAGCATCATAATGCACCTTATTTTACAGACATATGTGGACATTGCTTGTTCTTCATTATTTGCCAACATCAAGCAAGTAAATGTTGTTTAAGTGGTATAATCTATTGCCACATACTGATTGTCTATATCCAGGAACTAGAAACCACTAAAAAAAGCACTAAAAAATCAACATAAACAGCAATTTCAAGGGAAAAGCATAATGTCATAGGCTGTATGAAAATATCTTATTTCTCTATAGGATAATCACTTGCATACAGTTATGACATTATGTAAATTACCAGAAAATATGATTAGATCATGAACACAACATGAACGAAGCAATTCTTCTTTTCACAAACTATTGGGTTTAACAAACAAATGGGAAGATGTTGCTGTGTCTTACTAACAACTTAGATTTTACAGCTTATCAAAATTCATGGATCGGCAGATGCCAATGTAAACTTATATACAATTTCATATTCACAATCAAAATTTACATATCACATTTAAAAAAGTAAAACTCTAAAAATACCAAGCAATCACACAACATGAAAGTTTTAATGAACATAGGAAGATTTGTATGCAAGCCATATTGCCATCTGTCATATAGCTGTATTCGTTAACCTAAAGCTGTTTCTATCACTTTTGTTTACTTAATTTATGTGCAAGACTAGAAACACAAACTGCTGTAAATCTGAAAACAGATAGAACTCATTAAAATGGTTTAACGTTTAGTATTCAGTTCTAGCTACTAAGGAAAATGTATTTGCTGAGGGTTATTTAAGAGTAGTGCAAGTTGTGATGTGAATGTGCAAATAAGGATTTAGAACTACATGCCTCCACAAGCCAACTTTAATATTCCCCACCTAACATAATAACTAGTCCCTAAATTTAAAAGAACCAATCTCGAATATATACAATGTCATCTAACTTTCTATTCAAAATATAAAAGAATCCTCTCATTTCAAATCAATGCACCCTGAATCTAAAAACTTCCAGGCTGAATTACATGTTGCCTAAATCAAAATGAACCTGAAGTTCAAATGAACACCCCTGGAATCCCTAAAAAGCCTGAAAACCTATCAGTTCAATACCCTCTTGAACTATAAGAGTCCTGCAGCTCAAATGAATGTACTCCAACTCTGACACCCCAACTCAAATAAATGCCCTCTATCAGGTCACTATAGAAAATTTCTAGGCCCCATACATGTAAATCCTTAGTCCTCCTTTCTTACATCTACTAAGAAATCTTAAACTCACCATGGGACCCTAGTTGTAACCAGTTAGTCTAGTCTGTAAAACTTTAGGATAGCTGATTTAGTGGAGTCAAAATACTCACCCAACCTCTGGGTAATGCAAAGCAGAGGAGGCATATAAACAAAAGGTTCAATGTTTCCAAACACAGAAGCAAGGAAGCATGGTCAATTGATCCAAGAATATTTCTTGACAACCCCCTGGTGCCAGGAAACTGCTTTTAAAGGGCCTTAAGCACTTGGTTGAGCACAGCAACTAGTGCACTTTTACTGTAATTAGATTGCACACCGCAATGAAACACTCGTACCTTGGGCGGGAGTTAGTGCACACGGGCTGGTATCTTGAGGGGAGGTTAGCCTATGCATACTAGTACAGTGAGTAGATCCATGATTGGGCACCAAAGTGAATAAACTCATTGAGGCCACCATACTTCTACCAATAGAGTATGTAGGGTGTGTGGTGTTGCATTATGCAGCTATTTCCATGTCCCCCAACAAAAGGAATTGTGTGGGGAAAAGGTACTGTAAGTATCACTTCAAACTGAAGCTCATTGGTGGTGGGTTAATGGATTAGAAAAAGCATTCTTCAGTTTTATCCCTAAATCCCTAATCTACATTAATTATGTGGACTACTATAGAAGAGCAAATGTTTGGTAGGGGTCAGGCTGTAAGGTTGAGGGCTACTAGTGGTAAATATGTGTTACAGGTCAGTGGAGCTGGGTGTCTGGGAGTATGACTGGGGATAGAAATTAGTGGTGCTGGGAGAGGGAGGGGTAAATGGAGCACAAAGGGGGCACATAAAAAGGGCAAAAGAAGGAGGATGTGTAAGCAGAGCCTGCAGTAATAGTACAACTAACCAGTTTCTGATTCCAGAAAGTTGCTGACTGCAGATGATTGGGGAATGTGCAACAAAGGTCCCATGATAATCAGGGTGGAGATGCAGCAATGATGACACAAGACATTTTCAGTGCAGCCAGTGCTGTGGCAGTGGGCTGCAGCTGTACCTAGCTGTATAATTTATATGATGAGCAGACAGCTCCCGGGAGCCTGGAAATTGGTCAGACTGCTGTTGGACTGCTAGGGGCACAAATAAACAGGTAAATGAAGAGTTAAAATGCTGGAAATGTTAGAGTAATGATAGGAGGATTGGTCAAAGTAATTACCTTTAAAATTCAAGTTTAAACAAATGTCACCCTAATACCAAAGAACCCTTTCAATTCAAATGACCCTGAGGTAAGACAACCTCTTGCACAAATTAATACCCAGAAATCACAAACACCACCTCCTAAAATAAATGTCAAAGTGCAAAAGAATCTTCCTTTAAATAACCCCCCCCCCCCCCCCACAATGATCTAAGAGAAGCTTCCTGACTAAATAAAACTTACTTCACAACCTCTAATATAACAAAAAGGAAAATCCCCTTAGATTGTTAACTACAACTTGTAAATTCTCCCCTCCCAAGGCCATTTTAAACTGCAGTTTAAAGTCACCATTTAGTCCACTACTCCACTGTCCCACATGGCCAAACAATAAGCCATAAGACATCCACCACAGTAAAATAGTTAGTTCCAGGGCAGTTTTAGGCTTCAGTAGTTAGTTATCCCAGTAATTACTAAGGCACAAAACACAAGCTTCAACCTGCCTGGGTTTGCTAAGATGTGCTCTTCTACTGTGAAACTCCCAGACACAACATCACCCACTGAAAAACATCACCAACAACATTTTACCAACAAACATCACTCTGTAACTGACAGTACTAAGAATGAAAACACAAAGCACTTCTTACCATGAGTAGATCAGCTGTACTCTCCAGATGTAACACACTGTCATGATTATTGAAAGACAAACACTGTAATCACAACACTGCCTTCACCTCAGCAATAAATATTTCAATGTTCCCACAGACCTATAGAAGCACAGTAAAACAAATACCCCCTAGACCCAAAAATGAGTATCCAGAGTGTAAGCAGATCCCCCCAGACCCTAAACAGAAAAGTAAAAATCCCCCACACAATAATATTAATAGGAAGTGTGCAAGCAGATACCCCCCACAGTCAAAATAATAAACAGATCGCCAGCAGATCCAGTCCCCAGACCTAAACATTAATATGCAGAAGTCCAGCAGACTGTACGAGTGCAGGTCAGTGCAGAGGTGCATCTGTGCATCATGAGGCCATGTGTGGCAGCCACCTCAGATGCCACTGCAGAGTAGCTGACAATTGCTGGACCTGTTTTTTATTATGGATTAAAGCACTGTTACACACTGTCATGGTTTAAGTCAATCATTGGTGGTTTGGCGGCCTGGCCCATGCCCCCTTACCCCTAAGGGTGCCCTATTAAGGAGTGGAGCAGCACATCCTGGGGGACACCTGTTTACTGATAATATTGGCTTATCTTAATTCATACCTTTTCATGGGCCACTTTGTATTGTTACTGACATCCTGTAACAAATCTGGATTTGTTATGTGTGCAAGAAAATTTGCATGCACAAGAGAGTTGGGACCACTCATGTCAATTTCATGGCTGCATGTTCAGAATGGTTAAAAACCAGTCCCCCAAGGGATCAGCTGTGGGGGAAAAAAGGAGATTATTGCCCTTTAGAGGGTCTTTAAGTATAACTCAGACAGCAATATGAACCCATCAAAAGTTGGAAGTTTACCTTTTGTAGGTAAAATTAAATAACAAGGTAGCATTAGCAATCTTATATCAAGGAAGCCAGCAAATTGGGGGTACACATCTAGCCCTCCCACATTTCTATTTGGGCTTATTTTCAGTAAAATGGGCTGAACACGTTTCACCCCTATTTTGCATTGGATTAAAGGGATAAACTAAAATTAGGACCCTGCTATGCTAATGACAGTGCAGGGATTATCATACGCAGAAGACATCTGATGTATTTCTTGGCTACCATGTCCAATTGATTGAAGCCCTCAAACAAGAACCCCCTTGAGTTGTAGTTTAAAGAAATAGTATTTTAGGACAATTAAGCAATCTTCACACAGAAATCTTTATGTCAGTATGTATGAACATATATTGATCATTTCATTCATTTTTACAATATGACCTAATTTAATGTAATTTTTGTTATAGAACTTTTACTTCTTAACTCCCCCGGGAACCCTTTTTTTTTTACTATCAACTGTTTTGTAAATCCACACAGTATATATAATCAGTGCTTCGCCAGAGTGGCTAAGCACTTTACACTTTTGTATAGCTGCCATTATTCAGTCAATAGAGTACATACTGTGCAATATTTGTATTGTACTTGCCTACAGTGTAAAATACAAGAGTAGTTTTTCCTTGGCATTCTTTTCTCCTTTAAGCTTTAAATATACTATTACTCTAATATAAAGATAATTTACCAAAGTGTTATTTTGTATTGAAAAGTTTCCCTTGGTACTTATTCTATGTTTTTCAGCATTGAATTCATTGTATTTATTTATATTCTGTAGTTCAATGGAGTAGTATACATACTGGTGCCATCTGGTGCCCATTTCAATTATAGAATTGCACACAGGAAGGTGTGGTTAGCTCACAGCTCCCCATTCCTGCTGAAGTAGAGGCTTCTGGGAAGAGAAACAGCCATTCCAGCATCATTCTGTTCCCAGTAGCTACAGGGCCCAACATTGCCAATATTTAGGCCCTTATTTATGAAGGAATAGCGACAGGTAGCAACTGGTGAGCGGCCGGTAATGACGGGCACCGCCACGAGAACGCCGGCTCCCCACCACAATCACACATTTATCAAGCCAATCCTGCTTAGCGACAAAGGTAGCGCCATATAGCGACTCATTCATCATTATTCCAGCCTCAGCCCACAGCGCCAGCGTCCGACCTTGAACAGCGACAGGTATGACCTCTCGCTACCTGGCGCGCTCCAATGCATTTCAATGGAACAATCTTTAAATATTAATAATTAATTGTTATTAATGTTTTTTTTTTTTTTTAATGTGAAAAATTCTGTGACCACTTCTGCCATTTTAGATAATTTTTTTAAGGGAAAAAAAAATGTACAGAATTGATATTACAGGTCTGATATTAATGTATTCATATTACTAAATTATTTTAAATACTTTTTTTTTTGGTTTCCAAAAATATGATGGTTTGGGGGTTAAAAAACTACTTTTAACACATCGCCTCCAGCGCTCTGGGGTTTAAACATGCATTTCACAGCGCTTTAATTTTTTGAGCGTGATTTTTTGATGAATATGGTGGAAGCCGGTCGCTCTGACCAGTCGCTATCATGCGCTCCCATACAGCGCGGAACCTGTCAAATAGCGACTCGTAACCTTGTATTGAACATTACGCCACACCGACTGAGTCGCTGTCAACAACCGAACAACGGCCAAGCACAGCGACTACTAGCGGGCGCTGTGAAAATACCGCTACAGTCGCTCAACTGTCGCTACATGTCGCTATTAATAAATCAGCCTCCCATTGTCAGATTCTCATGCTAGCAGCTAGTAGCATCATATTGTAGCCATACAGTTGCAGCCATGATCTAAATTTCTAGTTGCTGGTCTGTGTTTGTACTGGTGTTGTTTTATTTAAGGTGTGTATAATTATAGTGGATTGTTTAGTATCTGCCTTTTACTCTATTCCTACATCTAGACATTAAAGTGGACCAAAACCCACCCTAGCATTTATGAGACCCCACAGCAGGCTTACTCCTTCCCCGGGGCTGTTAGAAACCCCCCTGGGCACGCAGTAAACCTTTCCCCCGAGTCCACAGTGCATGTGCGACTGGTGCTGACATCACTTGTTTCCTTCCTCGGCCGTGTGTGGCCCCACCCATCACAACTGAATGGCTGCGCGTGGCCGTGCCCAGCCAAAGGGAGCCAAGTGTTGCCAATGCAGCTCACAAGTGTGGCTAGGATTCAAGCTGGATGCTCCAGCCACAGCGTGGGCCTGAAGAGAGGTAAGTGGATTCGGTGACCTGGGGTATTTTACACAGCAGGGCACCCCAAATTGGAGTGCCCCAGGGGGACAGACCAAAATCCAGGATAGTGACTGCAACTGGTCTGCTTCACTGTCCCAAAGCAATGATAAACAAAGGGGCTTATTTAAGAAGGCATAACGGCAGGTAGTGCCTGGTAGCGACAGGCAGCATCTGGTGAAAGCGGGGCGCTGTACGCAAAACCACATTTATAATATGTAAAGCGGCTAATATAATAAGCGGCTCAGTTTATAGCGCCAGCGCTCTAGCTTCCAGAGCGCCAGGTATTACCTTTCGCTCAGTGTTGCTCTCCCATACATTTGAATGGACGTTAATTTGCTAGTGTTTAAACAGCGTGTTTGATATTTTTTATCGCGCAAATCATTGATTGACCTCTCCTGGCAGCAAACAAACATTTTTTGGACTTTTTATGCAGAATTGTCATTACAGGTCTGCCACTAAAGTGTTAATGTTTTCGCTTTGTTACTGGTGGATATGTGTTCAGAAACAGACTTTAATCGCACAGCGTCTGCCACTCTATGCTATAGCAACCAAATTTAGAGCGCCAATGCTGTGTGTGGTGTGAGTCGCTGAGAGTCGAGCGCACTGAGCTGGCGCTACCTCTCGCTCCCTGCAGCGCTGTACTGGTGTTAGAGCGCCCAACATACATCTCATTCATCAATGCCGGACAGGTTAGTACAGCGACTGAGGCGCTCTGTTACAGTGCCCGATACCCGCTTACATCGTCTACTAGAGGTCGCTCTAAGCGCCGCTATACAGATGCTCATCTGCCAATACCTGGTGTTAGTAGTGAATCAGCCTCTAAGACAGAATGACTGTGTCAATCATTGCATAGGGCTTTGGCGCTCCTAATATTGGTGTATGCTAACATTTGTATAGTAGCTCTGGTGTGAACTACCAAAATCTTCAAATCATTTCACTTACTCTAAATACATTCTTTTGTGCAATTGCCAATTAATACTTTATGTCAGGACATATTTATGGAAAAATACAAATAACAAAGTAGCATTTTATCATATCTATGTAGTGAAAAATTATTGTATTAGGCAGGCCACATTTTCCGGGCAGGCTGATTCATTACTAACGACAGGTAGCGACAAATGAGCGTCTGTAGCGCGGATTTCAGAGCGACCGCTAGTAGTCGCTGTGCTCCGCCATGGATCTTTGTTTCAGAGCGTCTCAGTCGCTGGCCGGCATTGATTAATATGAAGTGTGAGTCGCGGTACTACGCTGTATGGGAGTGAACGGTGGCGCTAGCTCAGTGCGACTGACTCACACCACATTCATCAAAAAAACAGCCTCAAACATCGCCGGCACTCAGAATCGGGTCATTGTTGCCTACAGCGCCAGAAGCTGTGTGTTTAAAGTCTGTTTTTGAACATGTATCCACTAGTAACAAAGCGAAAACATATGGAATTACATTGTTATAACATTGTAACATGAACACATTAATACCAGACATGTAAGGACAATTCTGCATGAAAATATAAAAAATCAGAAAAGTTTTCAAAAATGTAATTTTCTAGGCCTTTCTAGGTCAGAAAGTTTTGAGATTTTATTAAAAAAAATTAAAAAAATTGGGATCAGGAAAGGGATTTAAGGAACATCCATAGAAATGTATGGGAGACCGACAGGTAATATGTGGCGCTCTGCAAGGCAGAATGCCGGCGCTGTATGCTGAGCCTGGGATAATGATGAATCGTACGCTACATGGCGTTGTTCCAGTCGCTCACCAGATTCGGCTTCATAAATGTGCAATTGCGTGCCGTGTCCGGCGTTCACCTGATGCTACCTGGCACTATCTGCCGCTGTACAGGCATTACCTGGCTCTATCCCTTCATGAATTAGGCCCTATGTTAATTTTACCAAAATGTTGTTCTCTGTTTCTTTATAAATATGTTTTTCATCACTTTAGTCACTCTCGATTTATTAGTAGGCAGCGTGTCTTTATCTAAGTAATTCTAAGTTTGTATAGCTTTGACAGTTGAAGTTATTCTTCTTGGTTTCCTTTGCTTTCTTTAAAAAAACATTCTAGATTAGTCAGAAATTGTTATTCCAATGTCTTTTTTAAGTTGGGTAACTGCTGCTATGTGAAAGACAGGCAGGTCAAAAAGCCTGAACATACATTTACCTTTCCTGGTGCCTCTCCTGTAACACATTCCTCAACCACTCTGCTGCTGGGTATGCAATAATAAAATGTAATGCACATGTATGGTAGTGTTATGTGGGCTTTGGGGGGGACGTATTATTTTAATTTGTAAGATTCAGTTTGGATTCACATGTGATATTCCCTTGAAATATGTGTTTCTACTCCACATTGTCAAGGTTGTCTTTGCCTTAAACGTGACGAAAGTGAAAATATAGCAACAAGAAAAACAATTGCTACATTACAAATGAAAAGTCACTCTCCCTGATGGATCTTTCCAAATATGTCAGATTAATATCTGCAAGAAATAGCAAATGCAATAACTAAATCCTTTCTTCATACTGTCAACAGAGAATTCACCTATAATGAAATCATCACAAGTTACGAAATAAAATAAACATTGACAACATGATAAATGTGAATAAACCAAACTCCTTTTAACATAAATCTAACTTCATACTCCCAAAAAAAATACATCATTCTACAGTATTAATCACTTCATGATAGAAATGTCAGCATTTGTCTTTTTTAGATAGTAAAGAAGAATATAAATTAGATGCCACAATAGCAATCATGTGTAAAGTTACTGCCTAGTTCTTGCTGCCATGTCTTTTGTGTAATTTCTTTATAAGCACTCCAAGTGCCAGTTTTTAAAGTTGCAGTTAATAAAGCTGTTGTAACTGCAATGAACTGGCTATGACAACTAAAGCTTCCCCTTGTATTCCTTTTATTGGGCGCTGTGTAAATACTTTCCGTTCTAAGAAAGTGCATCTTTTCTTATGATTAGAGGGTTTTTTGGTCAATGTATCCCCCCTTTATTAAGCCTAACATGGGTCTGTTCACAAGGTGGCTTGTGACTGTGTTTTGGTACCCACCCTCATACAGCCAAATACTTCCAGCCTTGTGCTGATAAAAGCCAGAAGCTCACAACACGTGTCCACAAGTGGAAGGTGTTTGGTTGTATAAATTTTAAGCTAATCCTTGGCATTGCGGCAGATCATTTGCATGGCTCCACCTACTGCAAGAAGTGATGGGTAAATCTATTTTTCTTTGTGTTTGATGCTGTGTAAATGCTTTTTGTTCTAGGAAAGCTCCCCTTTTCCTTTAAGTATTTTTTTTTTCTCGTCAGCCCCCTATATAATGTTGGTTGCTCCACAGGGCAGCTTGTGATTGTGTTTTGGTACTCACTAAATCTCACCCTCATACATCCAAATACATTGAGCCTTTTGCTCATGAGAGCCACAAGCTTGAAACACATGTCCACAAGTGGAAGGTGGTTGGCTGTGTATATTTTAAGCTAATCCTTGGCATTAGACACTTGACAGCCTTTTTCCAACCTTTTGATGGCACCAAGACATTAATAAATTATTTGCATTGCTCAGTCTACTGCAAGGAGTGATGGGTAAATCTATTATTCAATGTCTTGGACGATGTATAAATACTTTCCGTTCTTTCCTAGGACTTCATAATCATAGGTGCAAATAAGCACAGTAAGGGGCAAGCATGGTATCATGAAAGACTGACACATGGCTTGTGACCTTTGCTTGTACTGAACTGTACTTAAGAAAGATTCTACTTTTACACTACTGTACATGAGATACAGGCAACACTTCAACTTCTAGCCTGGTGCTTTACAGAGATACTAGTGTCTAAAGTAACAGCAAAAGGCCCTCAGGCCCTTATTCATGAAGGGATAGCGCCAGGTAGTGACTCTTTAGCGACAGGTAGCGAGAGGTATCGGCAAGAGAACGCCGGCTCCAGGACGCAATTACACATTTATGAAGCCGATCCTGTTTAGCGACTGGGATTACGCCATGTAGCGTTACATTCATCATTAACCCAGCCTTAATGTACAGCGCCGGCGTTCACACTTTCACAGCGCCAGCTATTACCTCTCGCTACCTGCCACTCTCCCATACATTTCAATGGAAGAGCCTCAAATCTCATTTCTCATCCCTTTTTTTTTTTTTCAAACTACAAATGTTGTAGACATTATTCCTGAACTGTATGTATGTTTTATTTTGTTTGTTTTTTGGGGTGAAAATATATTTTAGAGTCTTGCATTTAAATCTTAAAGTCACACCCCTACCACAATGTCATTCCCTTTATTTTAGAAACTTTAATGTTGTTTTTGTGTCCATAAATGAACTTTAATCTAACCGTGTCAGGCGCTCTATCCCACAGTCACAAAAAAAACAGCGCCCATGCTGTATCATTGAAATTTCTTGGTGAATCTGGGTTTAAGCGGCAAGGGCCAGTCGCTATGACCAGTCGCTACCTGTCGCTGCCTGGGGCTTGTACTTTTGATACATGTGTAGTTGTTTTTTTTTTTGGTTATTCCCTGCAACGCCTAGAGTCGCTGTTCTTGAATAAGCAGCAGACAACAGTTGGCCGCTTCTGAGTGGACTAGCATGACCTTGAAAACCTTATTCAACTTAACATTAATCCATTAGTTATGACAATGTGAAACACGTTGTTACCCCTAACATTCTAGAATCATTCTAATGTGTTCAAACCTATTACTGTTGGTATGGGTAGGATGGGTTACTATCTATGCAATCAAGTACAAAACCCAAATTTTAAAAGGTCATCAGAAATTTATTCAAATTAAGGCAAGCCAAATTGTGTCATCATTTGGATACCAAAAAAAATTGTCCAAAATTTTTAATCCATGGGTGGCCTTGTTTGTGCTTAGTCATTTGTAGGGGACGTGTTGGGGGCCAACAGTGCAGTAAAAAAAATAGACTGCTGCTGTATTAGCTGATGTAGCAACAACAAAGTTTCGCCCCATCAATTGATCGGTTTATCGCAGTCAACAATTCTACCTGGGGTTGGTTGCGTAGCTCCCGTACCTCTTGCCTCAGGTCACAAATTTGTTGTCCGTCCACCCCGATTGTTTTTCCAACGCCGCACTGCTCCTGCAGTCTATCCCACAGCTCTTGGCGACTGTAGGCTTCCAGCATCGGCTCCCTAACTCATAGAGCTCAGCACTGGTGGTTACACCTCTTGCAGTTGGTTGCGTTGTTACATCCACATCTATGGTTATATTATCCTATACCGTTTGTGCTGGCTCCGAAGGCTGACCACATGGGACTTGGGAGGAGGCCACCTACTGGGTTGCCGTCAAGGATTCCTACTAAGATCAAAGTATGGTGTATGTAACATGTTTTTACATGAGAGTCTAAAATAATTTTACAGTTTTCACAACCATAACCAAGTAGTTAATGGTACCTGAGTGTGGTCCTCCTCAAATAGTTCAGGTGTCTAGCTGTCAGGAAGGGGCAAATCATCATCCGATAATGGCGGCAACATCACATATGCTAAATAAAAAAAACTGTTTTATTTTTTGCTATGGTTTTATTGTGTCTCTACTTTGTCTAACCTGTATAGATTGTATATAATTTACCAAATTGGTCAATCCACACACCCTTTACATGTTTGATATTTAGGGAAGAAAGCTCATTGTTAAACAATAAAGGTCAACTCATGTGACCACATCATAATCACATTTATAAGCACACATGCCCGCCACATCGGAGATGTCCAGACTTAGCCCATCACTAGAGCTTTGCCCTAAAAATACATGGGTCATACCAAATGTAAATAGGCCAAATACATGTAATGAGATACAACATCCTTACATTAAATGTTGAAATCACATTCTTACTCTTATCCCTAGCAGCCGCGCTTTGAAGGGCCCTTTTAGGACCAGCACTTCCTGTATTCAGGCATAACAAAAGAAAATATAATAGTTATAACTTTAAGGTGGCCTAGTTTTGCTTCAATAAATAAAATGTCACCAAAAGAAAGGCCACATGTTTTTAACTGTTTACTTATTTGATCACTGAGAAATATTAACCGTTTGTTTGAAAAACATTACCAACTATACAGCTTTCAATGTGAGGTCTCATGGTTTTTCTGGCTAAAAATTGTTGAGATACACATTAATAAACTAAATACAGAAAGGATACAGTATGCTTAGCACTACACACCAATGGTGTCCTGTAGGCCTGCAACAGAGGAAGTGGGGTCCCAAGATAAAGCTGGGACTTGGCCTACAAATTAAAAACATTATTCAGCTAAATCCAGATATTTAACTTACTTAAGGGCAAGCCAAATTAACACATACACGTACTGGCTTCCAAAGAGTATGTATACTCATGAGGAGATGCTGATGCAATTCTGAGGGCATCTATGTTTAAAAAAATAACAACAATTATCCATTGTTAATGTGCGCTATTAAAATAACCCTCAAGACCTATACCATGGAATCAAATTATCAAGACTCTTTACCTTCAACATCAGACTGGGTTAATGTTGAGGCTGGGGGAAGGGCAGGAATCTGGGACCCATCTGCATCTGAGTCCTGAGAGTCCTCATGTGCCACTAAGAAAAAACATAGAGAAATGTTAACCAAAGGTATATAGGTATAATATGATACTTGCCATGACCTACTTTTAGGATTATCAAGAGGTTACAAACAAATATGGTGCAACATGAATTGGAACAATAATTTGCAAGGTCATCACAATGTACCTTCACCCCAGCCTGTGGTGTCATCCCCAGCATCCACACCCTGCAGCCGACAAAGGGGAATCTTGCACTTCAACATCTCCTTATATGGCCTGTATTTACTCTTTGGAGCTTGCTTCGTCCCACTGTCTACAAGTAGATCATTCTTCATCTTTTGCATAAGAGCCCTTTGCAAAGTGTAGAAGCGTTTCTTGCAGGCTGTGCCACTACGTAGATATTGAGCAGTGCTAGTAAGTGGCTCACCAATGGCATCCCACAATTTGCTCCTTTCTTGTTTGCCTAAACACTGACTTTGGGAGCTAAATATTAACTCCCACTTAGCCAGTGTCATACTCACAAGAGAATAATTATCTGCCGTTTAAATTCTGGCTCCCTCTTGGCATAGGCACGCTTGGGCTTGGGTGGGGCTCCACCATCAGCCTGCACCCTTTTCCTTGAGGAAGGTCTGCGGCCACCACGCACACCACTGGTACTGGGAGCCCCAGGAGGAACAGCAGTGGCAGGCAGATTTCCAGAATTTGGCTCCATCCTGTAGCTGCACACACCACCAAACCACAAACACACAAGGATGCATGCAAACTACAGAATGGCAACAATTGCAAAATGTTGCTGGCAGTTTTTATGTGCTTTATTACCCAATCACAAACAGGTGTGTGTAGCTACATCTTGACTACAATGAATGAGGTATCAGCCAAACGTGTTGAAGTCAATAAAGTAATTAATAAGCAACTTACAAAGCCAGATACACATTAGTAATTACTTGGATCCATGTCTCTGAACACCATTTGAAATGGTGTCCAAAAAACGGCTTTTTGAAATTTAAAATGTTTACCTTGGATTGGACAATAGATCTCTGTGCAACCAGATCCGCACAAAGACGCTATTATGGATGCGCTAGGCATTTCTGCCACACCTGTGGTAAGCTAATTACAAACAGGAACCAGCTAACAAACGCAAGAGGCGGATAAGCGGACCAGACCCTTGTATTGTTAAGTATGAATTTGGATTACATTATTCATTCATCTTGATACACTGTGGCAAAGGCTGTGGTGTTTTGTGCTTGTAACTTTCACATAGCTGCCAGGAACTGGCTTGCTGGGTTTCTTGATTACTGTCTGTGGCTTTGTTGTGTTTTTCTGGCATCAGTGCTGTTTCTTTGGGAGATTTGTTTTGGTGGCATCTGCAAAAATTGTGTAGGATACATCAAGTGTGGATTGTTTTGGGGACCTTTTGTGGGTTGTGCAGCAACCCCTCTTGGTTGTGCCAAACTTGGAAAGCATACTTTCAGCAGGCTGATGGTTGTTACCACTATACATCTGGTTTTGTGGTGAGCTGCATTTATGTGATTGGCTGAGGATTGGGATTGTTTGTGTATGTGGATTGGTTGTGTGTGTGGTGAGATTGTTTACATTAGATTGTGGGAGTGCATGAGCTATGGCCAGTGAGTGTGATGTGGATGTTGGGGTGATGTTTGGGGTATGGATGTGTTGTTGTGGCAGCACAGAGGAAGGTCAGGAGTCAAGGGAAGAGGATGCTGTGAGGCTTAGGGCACCCCGATCCTTTGGCATCCGCCTCTCTGTATGGGATTTAAGTGACAAGCAGATCAGAAGCAGATTTTGTCTGAATCGTGCAGCACTACAGTCCCTATATGATCAGATTAAGACCAAAATCGATCCATCCACCAGACGCACCCAATCCATCCCTGGCATTTCCAGGCAACCTCAGCCCTCCTCAGCGGGATCAGCCAGGCTACAATGAGCCGAATATTTTACAAGGTAGTCCTGGCTATTTGCGACCTTATCCCCGTATATATAAAATTTCCTGAGGATGAGGAGGAGGCTGCCAATATTAAACGTGCGTTCTACTGCATGGGAGGGATACCTAATGTGCTAGGGTGCGTGGATGGTACACATATCCCTTTCCACCCTCCCCGTGCACAGGAGCTGCATTATAGGAATAGGAAACAATTCCATTCCATGAATGTCATGGTGGTATGTGACCATGAAGCTGAGGGCCTTGAGATCTGGCTTTCCTGGCTCATGCCATGATTCTTATGTGCTCCAGCAATCAGTCCTGTGCCGGAAGTTTGAGAACAATGAAATGCCACCTGGATGGCTATTTGTAATTAATAATCCTTGACATAATAACAATTACAATATGTGGATAACAAAATTGCACAGCTAGATAAGCCAAGTATTAATGTATACATTATGTTCATGGTACTTTAATAATTGCTCTCTCTCACTTTGTTGATTCAACAGCAGACAAGGGATATGGGCAGAAAACGTGGCTAATGACTCCGGTCAGAAACCCACAGACCTCTGCCCAAGTACGCTGCAATGCAGCACATCCCAAAACCAGATGCATTGTGGAAGGAACCATCGGCCTGCTGAAAGCACGCTTACTCTGTTTGGCACGCCCAGGAGGAGAGATGTTGTACAGTCCACAAAAGGTCTCCAAAATCATCCTCGCCTGCTGTGTTCTACACAACATTTGCATATGCCACCGAATCGAACCCCTCGAGGAAACAGCACTGGTGTCAGAAGTCCCCAACATGGCCGCAAACAGTAATGAGGACACCCAGACTGGGTTTGAGCGACGACAAAGCATGATTACATCGTTTTTTTGGGTAAGTCTCCTCACCTTAACTATACTACAACTACAGTACTACAGGGGCATACTAAAAAATTAACAAAAAATATGTGGGTGGGCTAAAATTAATATAAAAAATAATGGGTAGCTTCAAATCATTTAAAAAATGTGGGTGTTAGTTAATAGTGTAAACTACAAAGTGGTTTGCTTATAATATTTAATCCAAAAATGTGGTTGGTAGATACATAAAACAACCCACATTAGGGTGTTTAAAATACATTATTTGTAAATAAAAACACAACCTTCTTCATAAAAATATATGCTTCAATAAAAAAAATTATGATTTATCTTCTAAATATCTGGTTACATGTGTTATTTGCCTTATGTTATAGCAGAATTTTAACTTTTACAGATTGATTGCTATACAACAGCATAGAAACGCTCAGGCGCTGTATTGAATAAGGTGTAACAACTCAACAGCGCCTCTAATGCAAATTTGAAACATCGCATTTAACATTGGCAGCATGATTACCAATAACGGCAGGTAGCGACTGAGGAGACCTGTAATAGCGACTGACGGCTGATCAGGGCGGCCAATAGCGGTCGTTCATAGCGTCACTATACAGACGCTCATCTGTCGCTACCTGGCGCTAATAGTGAATCAGCCTGCCTGTCTCCAAGCGCATTCATGGACATAAAGCACCAAGCCTGCATACGGAAACTGATTTATCTAGCATCTGTTAATACCACTCAGTGCAATTTTTTGCCTCAGAGGCATTTGATGTGCGATTTAACAAACAAAAAAAACAGGCAGCGCCAATGTTGCTGCCAGCATGCACCTAATTTAACACTTGTGTTATATAGGTTGCAGCACTGGGTGCTCTGATTGAAGCTGCACTGGTTTATAGTGGCGCTGTAGGTCAAGATCCTATGGAGCACATTGGGCAGAACTGTATTGAAGAGCTTTATGCTTATGAATAATATTACACACATTTATCTTATAGAACTTGCATTGTGACTTGTCAATAATGTAAACGCAGGACCAACCAGCACCAGATAAATATAGCGCAATTCTCTCGGGGAGCCCAAAATTATTAAATACACTGTGCAGTGCCGAAAAGACGGCCGGTACAAAGTGGCGCACCCTGGCGCTGTTATATTCTTCAGTCAGGTTCAACATGCACTGGCACAGGCTGGCCAATGTCGAATGCAATAATCAAAACAAATTTGTTAACATCAGGCGCTGTGATTACCAGCACCGTTCTAGTCAAATTAGCCAAAAAGAAAGAGATGCAAGCACTCCAAAACTAGTGCTAGTGCTATAGCCACCACACAGAAGCTAAACTGCACACTTCATAAATAAGACCACATATATATATATTTTTTTAGAGAAAAATCATTTTTCATGGCTTCTTTTGCTTACCAATGAATAATTTGGGCAACAACCACTTAACCACAGCTTAAATACTGTAACGCTGTAACACTTGTCCCCTTTTCCCCCAGCAATGATATCTTGTAACTGTAATGATTAAACACTGGCCAGCACCCAAAAAATACAGCACCAATCAATTCACAGTGGAAAAAAATAATAAATATGCTGTGCAGCACCAAAAAGACAGCGGTACAGGGTGGTCCCTAACTGGCGCAGGTGTAATCAGCATATGGGTCCAATAGACGCTGACACAGATCGGCCAAGACAAGGACAAAGATGCCAGTGCTCCAAAACTGGCTCTATAGACACAAGATAGATGCTAAATGGCGCACATGATAAATACGGCCCTTTCTTACTTTCTTTAACTCTGTTCATCTAGTCTTATTAATGATTGGAGATGGATTGCAGAGAAAAAAATGGGGTTGAGAAGAATGCAAGGTGCTTAATAATGTGTTTGCAAAACTTTTGGAATTGGAAGTATTAATATGCACACATGCATTGCATCTTTATTTTTCAAATTAAACTAAATGGCAAAAATGAAAAGGATAGATAACCTGGAATATGTGTTGCCATAGAAACATTAGCCCATAATTAGTTAATTTCCCATGCATATTTATTTCTGTTGCTCTATTTAAAATATAATTTGTTCTGCTGTATTGGTAATGTAATTCTGCCTTGTTTAGTTTTAGCTATCTAGTACTATACTTTTAGAATAATCATTCCATTACCTCCAAAATAAAAATATTGTTCCAACAAATTGAATTGTCATGACAAATTAAATTAATATGATCAAAAGACACATTAATACCATCTAAAAAATGTATTAGCAGGCAGTTTAAAATAAAACATATTCTGCACTCAGAGTTCACTTAGGGCCAATTTTATTGATTCGGGGCATTTCAAACAGTTAGGTCTATGCTGTACTAAGGGCCAAATTTATTAAATGGGTTAAGGCCACCTGGTCCTATCTGGAGCTGTAGGGAACTCAGCGCTGGCACTTATCCCATCCCCAGTGCTAATGATAGATGGGACATTACCTGGCGCTATCACAGGCACTCTGGATTTTTGACTTGATAAATACACCTTTTGCACTGGATCCTGACATTTACTTGACGTTCATCTGGCACTACATTAGCATCTCTTAAAAAAACCTTTAAATAAAGTCTTTTTAAATCAAAAGTCCAGTGTAACCTGACGTGTATTTGGGCAATTAAAATAACAAACATCAGCCTGACTGTCACTAATACCCATTCTTCCGTAACCAGTGCAGCGCTCACAGGGAGACTTGCTGTCAAGCTAGCCAATCAGTAGGCAGCAGTCCCACTTTGCTTACGAGCCACTCGGATGAGGCAGTGGCTTGAAAGTGTAGCTCCCTCAGGGGAGGGGGGCTGCTGTTTTTGGCAAGTTAAGCTTTATTTTTGTCTAATTGCCCCTGTCTTAACCCTTCTAGTGCCAGCTACGTGACTCTCACGTAGCTGCCTCTCCAACCGTTAAGTGCCAGCTATGTGAGAGTCATGTAGCTGACTTTAGAGCCCCATAAAAAAAAGTAAAAAAGTACAGACTTACCTGACCCCTTATTTGAAAGTGCCAGCGATTCTGTACACGAATCAAGTATTAGATTTTCGCCCCCGGGGGTCTGATCTTCAGGAGGGGGCCCTTAATAGGCCCCCCCGCCGGCGCCAACATCTGACCAAAAAAAAAAGTAAATGTAATTTACTCACCTCGCAGCGCGATGGCTCTCCCCGGGTCTTCTCTTCACCAGGGGGGGCTCCGATCCCCCCACCTGGGCTTTCCACACTTTGGGTGAGGGCCCAGAAACAAGCCCTCACCATCCTCTTCGGCCGGCGCTGACCCCGCCCCTAACCCCGCCCACTTGATGACGTCACCCCGCTCCTCGGGTTACCGGCACCCGGGCTCCGTTCTGTCGGTAGCGATCGGAGCATGGAGGGTGGCAGGCAGGGTGGCTCTGATCTCCCTGCCTGCCACCCTCACTGCTCTGATCACTACCGACAACTGTCATCTGCAGCGGTGTGGGACACTGGATGGGAGGTAAGTATAAGTGAAAGAAGAATAATAAAGAATTTTGTGTCTGTGTCTTTTTTTTTTACTTAACCCTTTGTGAACTGGTAAGGGGTCCATGAGACCCCTCATACCAGTTCACAAGGCTCTGGGTATGGCAGGTCATCTGCGGCAAGCGGGTGACATGCCATAATGCCCAGCCCCCCATTACCTGCCTCCCCAACTGCCAGGGGGGGGCAGAAGGGCCCGGGCCACGTGGCTATGTGGGCTAGTAGCCTGCAGGGCCAGGGGCCACCAACGCTGGCCCCTGTGCCCTGTTCTACAAGCTCCCATAGCTGGTCCGGGTCGGTAATGCTGGGTAAGGGGGACCCTACGTCATTTTTTGGGGGGATTTTAAGGGTTTTTAATCCTTAAAATTCCCCCCCAAAAATGAGGTCCCACTCCCTGGGAGGGGGGACCCTACGTCATTTTTTTTTTTAAGTTAACCCCTTACAACTAGGCAATCATATTGCATAGTTGTATTCTATCTGAAATCTCCTAAACTGCTGTTTCAGTTTGGGGAGTTTCCTGGGCAGGAAATGGTGTCTACCAATACATATGTGGTACCGTTGTAACCGGGAGAAATAGGGCTTTCACACGCAATAATATTTTATTAACAAACTTACATTTTTTATTAGAAAAAAACACTACAAATTGTAAAAAATAGTTTTTTTTATTTTTTGGCACATATTTCACCCAAAAGTATTAGGAATACACTATAAAAAGGCCAAACAAGACATTTCATGTTGAAGCCCAGACTCTGCTGAAAAAAACTATATATAATTTTCCTGGAAAATCCCTGGAAATCCTTTCAAAAATCCAGGTTGAACACGTGTAGCGCAAAAACGTGAAAAGTAGTCCGGCAACAGAGTGTGACAAAAAATCTTGGTAGGCCGGCACTCAAAGGGTTAAATCTCCATGTAAAAAACATTAAACCTGTTTGCAAAGCTGAATCACAGGCCAGTCCATGCAGCAACACCTGCTGCATATAAAACACTGATTCTGAAGATTAAGATGTCAGCATAAGGACAACAGCCACAATAGGTAGTATGGTGGTTGTGGCAGGCAGCTAGGTCTGCTGCAGTTGCTATATTTGCTCTAGATTCGAATACACAGGTACAATTTGTAGATGGTTTAGAGATAATGAAGGACATTGCCATTTACCAAAATGCATGGAGCTTTGGATAAGGGCTGACGCTTGGACATAGCTGTCCTAAGTGGACTTTATTTATTTCTATCTGACTTGTAAAATAACAAAAAACGATAATGATTCCATACAGTAGAATAGAAGCCTTCTTTAATCCCAGGCCAAGCATGCCAGTATATTATTGTGTAGTGCACCTCAAAAAGATGGCAAGGATGTGGCCGCAGGCTGCATGGGCCCACCGAGAGGATGGGATGCCCGTTGGACTCCAGGGCCAGCACACACAGTGGTTGTTCCCTTTTAGCTTGCATTCTGGAAACCATCTAGTAGGAGTTATCTGTGTAGAAGTTGTCTTATCTGAGAATTGGTGTGAATCTGATATGTAAAAAGATTCTAAAAGCTCAAAGTACAGCTAATCTGGTTTCTAGTAGTTAATAACCAATAGGACCAGTGTAAAATGAGCCCTTTAAAGCATCTTAAAATATCTGACTATATGTAAATGGCTCATTTATTCCAAGCAAAGCTCCTGGCAGGTTTACGAGTCATGTGCACACTGTTGAGTCAGCTGTGGGACCACTGTGGCTTGCCAAGCTCACATGCACTGAGAGCTGAGAACTCCAAGCTAGAGAGAGCGGTTGTTAGACCACTGCTATATTAAGGAGTGGAATGGCACATCTTGGGGGGGGGGGGGGGGTTCATAGCCTGCCTCAGGGCAAGAGAGGTGAAGTTCACCCTTGCACACACGTGATTAATGCTAGAAAATGGAACAACTATAAAGTAACTGTTGGTTCAAACCTGGAAACTAATGTACCACAATGGAAGCCACATACTTTTCAACCTTAAAGGAGCAGTATCACGAAATTTGCATTAAAAAAGATAAATAATTAAATAGCCACACAATAGCTTATAACATGTGTATAAATAATCTGGCGATAGAAAAAGAAAAAAATATATGCCTCTCTTTTAAATTGTATAATTATAATGGCTCAGTCCATTTGCTGAATAGGGGGATCTGCTGGGTTGTTTTTAGTGAGCTGCTTCATTTAGCCCACTGGTCTCCTAGCAACTGTAATCAGTGGTAACGGCTGTGTGTGTGTGAGGTGCTGCTTTTGTTATGAGACCAGGTGACTCAAATGTGTAAAATCTATACAAAATAAACTAAACTGACTGAAAATAACTGAAATTCTTCTTTGAATAACTGTGCAGGAAAATCTAAAGGTATTAAAGTGGAACAAAACACTGAGTTGCTGACCCTGAAGTCTATAAGACCCGGCCATTGACCTTCCCCCTTGGGCATTCTAAATCAGGATGCCCACTGTGTGAAACGACCCCTGGATAACCACAGATCCCCCCATTTTTCTGGCGGCGCGCTCACGCAGATAATCATTTAGACAGGCCGGGCAGCCAGGAAGGTTATTGCTCAGGCTCCCCATCTGCGTGCAAACAGAGCTGATTGGATGAGAGCCCGCACATGCGTTGTGGGACAGGGAAAGGTACATTTTAACAGGCGAACTTGGGGATTTCACATATCAGGGCATCCCAAGTCGGGATGCCCCTAGGGCCACAAAACAAAACTCCAGATAGAGAAAATCCTGGGTTGGGCTTTGCTCAAAACACACAAAGCTGAAAGAAAGATCATATGGAAAAATGAAAAATAAGAATATGAAAGAGAAAATGGTAAACTGAAAGATTCTGCAGCAGAGCCAACATGAAGGGAAAACTGTCAAAATCAGCTAAATGACTTCTAGAGCTTTTCTCTCTGTTTTAGAGATATAAGTTCTGGCCAGGCAATGTTGCAATGTTGTTATCTTATGCTGGAAGGCTGCCAGCACTGAACAGCTGATACTTTGATACATTGTTCTCCCCCTCTCCTCAGCATGGAACTGATACATTGTTTCGCCCCTCTCCTCAGCATGGAACAGGCCAGAGTGTCGGGCCCCGACACTCAGAAGACATAAACATGAGCTATTAGTCTCCAGCTGCTCAACACACACATCATTTTTTTCTACATTTGTAATTCTTACTCCAACACTTACCTACATTCAAAGTACCATTTAAATATAAGTCACCAAGAAAAATTCGCGATACTGCTCCTTTAAGCTGGCTTTCACTGTAAATGTTAGAAGTTCAGCCAAAGGGTTGCTGCCCCCCTGCATTGCACAGCCTCAGGGCACAGGCTCATGAGTTCCTGATGGATATTATAGCCTAACAGACTTGTAAACAACCACCATTGATACAAGACCATCTGTGCAATCGTTTGACAACTGATACAGGAACTTGTTAATTTGTCTAATTAGTGCCAACGCATATACTGTGCAAACAATGCAGTCAGAAACAGTTACTCTTATAAGAATTGTGGAATAAGAAATGAATTAATCAGTTTATCTGAGGTTTACTGCAATACAATACTGCATGTGACAATAAAGCTCCCGAATCTTGAGTCTTGAATCTTCAGAAGGCCTTTGGACAAGAGCAGCACAGTGCAGGGATAATGTAAAAAAGTAAGCAGATGAGCAATTGCTGAGTTACAGTACAAAAGCCTAAAGCATTGCTGAATTAGCTATAATTCAGACAGCAGTTAAACTGTTTTCTTTACTTCCAAGGACAGCATCTTGTTATGTCTCTTGACACCATATTTTTGTTCAACTGTAGAATAAATACAGCAGAAAAATACCATGCTTCCAGAACTAAAATGTCATTAGACACTGATGCTTGAAACCTCAGGGAATGACTGATTGTAACAGCAAATTCAATCTGTAGCACACAATGCAGTGCATTTGCCAGGTCTCGTGTCTCCGTATTACACAGTTAATGGATTGTCAAGGACAGGTCTTTGAAAAGCAGGAGACATTGTAATAAGTAGGCTCCTCTAATAACAAAGGTGCAGCATGCAAAATAGTTTTCCTTAATCTTTACTAAACTGTTTAATGCTTTTCCCATAGCAATGACAGCCTAACTTTTCAAAGTGTCAATTTTTTAGCTACAAGTCCCTAACACATCAGATAACAAAAACAATGTACAAAAAAATGTAAGATGCATGGTATCATTTATATGCCAATGAATGTCTTCCTTGGACAAACTCCTAGGTTCATGTAAACATATGGCTTTCCTTCTTCCTAATAAATAAAAGAAAACCCTTTGTATGTGACCATACTTATTCTTTTTTTCTATATATTCTTTATTTGTAACATTTTCACATTTCACAAAACCATTCCACATAGAGACAAGAGAAAAGCAATAATCATACAGTTCGTATATGGAGTTATTTTATGCAATGCAGTCGACTTATATCTCCGGCGGGGGGGTTTCTCCTGGTTCTTAAAGCATGGGGCCACTCCCCGGACACCCCCACCGTAGCCCCAGCCACTACCAACCAGGCTAGCTCGTGCCATCGCCTACCACGGCTTTCCCACTTATGTGCACCGCAGGGGCGCCCAGCGGGCGACCCCCCGTCCCTTCATAAACGCATCACCAGCCCCTAATCCTCAAAACTTCTACTGGACTGCATCCATCCGACCAACTCAAGAAGAACAAAGGTAATGACAGTAGAAAGAAGAAACAAAGAAGGATAGTTTAAGACGGGAGTAACAAGGGGGGTGTGTGTGCTGACAGCTTTGCCTAAATGTCTGCCTCCAGCAGTTCTCTATAGTTCTGTGAGGCCGTAAATTCCACCCAGCTAACCCATTTAAGGAAGTGCGCCTCAGCGGATTCATTACTTGCTGCAATCAGACCTTTGTACCTTTCTATTTCCGCTACTTTACTCAGCCACTGCGAGACCGTTGGGGGAGTTGATTTCATCCAATGTGAGGGGATACAGGACTTTGCGGCAATCACCATCTGACTCAGGACCGATTTCTGATATCTCTTGGTGGGCATCCCCGAGTGGTGGAGGAGGAGGAAGACAGGGCCGTCCGGCAGTTCCCCGTCTGTCATCCTCTGCATCGTACTCCTCACCCCCGACCAAAACCCCCAAAGCTCTGGGCATGACCACAAGATGTGGAGCAGGTCCCCCCTCTCCCCGCTGCAGCGCCAGCATGAAGGGGATACTGTGGGGCACCATTTGTTGATCAGGGCTGGTACTCTGTACCACCTCGTTAACAGTTTATAGTTACTTTCCTTATATCTGGTACATATAGAGGTCTTATGGGCCAGGCTCATTATCTTACCCCTTTCCCCCTGTGTAAAGGTGACCCCCAGGTCTTCCTCCCATTTCAGAAGGAATGGGAGGGGGGCTTGATCTTGTGGGCTGATGAGTAATTTGTATGCGGCCGAAAGCACGTGTTTGATCGGGTCCCCCTCTTCACAAAGTCTCTCAAAAGCGGTGGGCTCCCTCATATGACCAGTCTGGTGTCTTAGAGTCGTGAGAAAATGGCTCAGCTGCATCCTCTGCCACTCATCCCATCTCGGCAGCCCCCCTGAGTGAGCCAAATTGTCCAGGGAGCCACGGTCTCCCCCATTCTGGAAGTGCCTTACCCTGCACACTCCCTTCTCCACCCATTTCTCTGCAGTCTTACCGCATGTTCCCGGGGGGAATTCGGGATTCCCCATAACTGGGAACATCGGAGATGGGAACGGTGATATGTCCTTGTATAGAAAATATTTCTGAAAAACCCTGAGAGAAGCCCCGACTGTTGGGTGTTTCAGCTCCGGGACGAGGGCCTGTTTTTTAAGCCATGGGAGTGATTTTAGAGGAAGGGACGTACAGCTCTGTTCTATCTGCACCCACTGCTATTGACACGGGTGCCAACACCAGTCTATAACCCTGTTCAGATGTGCGGCTGCGTAGTACAGTCCCGGATCAGGGAGGCCTAGCCCACCCTCCTCCTTAGCCCTGATCAGCGTCTTCCTACTGATTCTGGGGTTTTTGCCCAACCAAATGAATTTCGTGAAAAGAGCCCCCAGCTTACTAATGAACGAGTTGGGGATTTTTATGGGAAGGGCCTGATTCAAGTACAGTAGGCGCGGGAGCAGGTTCAGGGCATTACATCTGCCGAACCAAGAGAACTTTTTGAGGTACCACGCTTCCGTGTCTTTGGAGAATGCTCGAAGCAGGGGGGGGGGGAGTTTAATGAGTATATCTCATCTAATGATCTACCCAGCTTCGTACCCAGGTATGTAATATGTTCTTTGGCCCATCTGAAAGAAAAGGAATGTTGGAGGTTGGCCGCTCTATTTGCTGGGAGATTGATGTTTAGGACTTCTGACTTTTGCATATTTATTTTGTAGTTGGAGACTCTCTTGTATCTCTCCAGCTCTTTGACTAGATTAGGGAGGGTCACTTCAGGGCCGGTCACAAAGAAGAGCAGGTCGTCCGCATATGCTGCGGTCTTGAACTGCCCCGACGGGAGAGAGATCCCCTGTATACTCGGGTTCCTACGCACCCTGCACCCCTGCCTCGTCCCATTCCCGATGCCGAAAGGCTCTGACAATGCGCCGTTTACTCTCACTAGGGCAGTAGGGTGCTGGTAAAGACTTGTGATCCAAGCACGCATATTCGATCCATGTCCAATGTGTTTAAGTACTCCAAACATGAAGTCCCACTGCACCCTGTCGAAGGTCTTTTCAGCATCGGTAGTGAGGAGGAGGGCTGTATGTATGAGGTTCGGTGCTTTAGTAGTATTATCACGGGCCTCTCTGTGTGGCATGAACCCCACCTGGTCTAATTGTATTATATGGTGTAGATAAGTGACGCTAGTATTTTAGCAAATAGCTTAAAGTCGGCATTGAGAAGGGAGATTGGCCTATAACTCGCACTTAACATAGGATCTTTATCCTCCTTAGGTATGACCGATATGTGGGCTCTAAGGCTGTCTGCCAGAGAGGGGTTCACCGAGGCCAGGGAGTTAAAAACTACCAGCATCTTTGGTGAGAGAACCTCTGCAAAGGTTTTGTAATACAGGAGGGGGAGGCCATCCGGCCCCGGTGCCTTCCCGTTGGCAGAATCTCTTAACGCTTTCGCTAGTTCATCGGACATGATCGGGCCCTCTAACTCCTCTAACAACCAGGGGGGAAATTTGGGCAGACACGATTGTTGTATTGGTTCAGTTCATCCACCCCGGCTCTTGCACCACCAGATGGGATATTATACAGAGCCTCATAATATTGCCTAAAAATGCTTGCAATGTCCTTATCGGAATGCTTCATGTTTCCTTCACTGTCCTGAAGTTTGGGAATGTATGTTTTGGCCCTTTCCCCCCTCAAAGCCGCGGCCAGGAGACACCCGCATTTATCTCCTGACTCGTAAAAAATCCTTCTACATTTAATGAGCTGGAGTTTCGCTTTGTCATTGAGAACCCCAGAGCCGCTCTCTGAGGGAAGTCAGGGCCGCCAAGTGTGGCGCTACGAGTGATACGAGGGTCTCTAGCCTTCGTATCTCATCCAGAAGTTCAGTGATTAGCTTACCTCTTTCTTTCTTAACTCGTGCCCCCTGTTGAATCAGTATTCCCCGGATTAAACACTTATGTGCCTCCCATACAATAGGTGGGCTAGTTTCAGGGGTTGTGTTATTGGCAAAGTAGTCCTGTAGGTTTTGCTTCAATACCTCTGCTATCGATGGGTCCTGGATAAGAGAATTATTTAATTTCCAGGTCCAGGGGGAGATTGCTGGTGTTTGGGCTACTAATGTAATGCGTACTGGGGCGTGATCTGAAATAGTGATATTCCCTATAGATCTTGCGGAGACGCGTTGCAGCATGTGGTGCTGGACTAGGAATAAGTCAATCTGCGAATACATGTTGTGGGGTGCCGAGTAAAATGTGTAGTCCCTTGTGTTTGGATTAAGTATGCGCCATGGGTCCACTAACTGGTGCGTATGCAATACTTTCCTGATCCTCCTTAACTTAGAGTAAGAAAGATATGAATGGCCCTTGGATGTTTCTAGCAGGGGTTCAAGTGAAAGATTGAGTTCCCCTCCAATTACAAGCTTGCCTTTTGCGAAATACGCCACCCTGTTTAGGACCTCCTCCAAGAAGGAGTCCTGCCCCACATTCGGCACATAGAGGTTCACAAAAGGGAAGAGCTCCAACCTAATTTTCCCTTTGATAAGGAGCCACCTCCCCTCTCCACCACTCAGGGAGCCCACCTCCTCCCAGGGAACCAATTTGGACAATAGGATGCTCACCCCTCTGGACTTCGAGTCCGGGAAATAGGATTGATAGGAGACCGGGAATACCTTATTCCTGAGTGACGGTGGGTTCGCAGCCCAGTGTGTCTCATGTCACATGAGCCTTCATCGCCCTAAGGCTCTGCAGTATCATTGACCTCTTTTTTTGGCGCATTTAGACCCTTCACATTAGGAGAAATCAAGTTAATTTTGCACATATTGAAATAACAGAAAGGGGGAGGGGGGTTCCAAAGAGTGAGAATCAGAAAAAAAGGGGGGGGTAAGAAAATATAGCAATAGAAAAAAAAAAACAGAAGAAATGAAGAATACACTTAACAAACAAACCCGACGCTCAAGAGAAGGCCTTGAACAAGGGAGACTAAGTAGCTAAAACGCTTGGTCTGTGGCCTTCCCCCAAACGGGAAAGGTCAGAGATCGGCCTATGTGGGGAACTGTGTCTGGCATCAAACGCAAGAGCCAGACTCCCCCCCTCCGTCGGGCCTGAAAGAAAATGTGCAACCGGCAAACAAACAAACTTGTTTCCCCCACTGTGGCCCCCCAGAGCCTAGACGGTCCATTACACCCCTTATCAAGCAGAACTCACTGAGCCTCGTCCGACGCCAGCCCAGGGAACCAGCCCGCCAACTCCAGGCGAGGTTGTTCCTTCAGGAGCGAAACGCTATCTTCCTATTCCATTGGACCTACGAGCCTACATATCTCCTCTCCAGCTCCGTCCCGTCCGCCATCTTAGCGGCTCTGCGTCCCTCTCCTTCTCCTGTCGGCTGCAGGAGAGACAGCTTCTCTCCTCCTTGCTTCTTCCACTGCTCAGGGGGCCATCGCATCTACGTCCTGGGGATGGTACAGCCTCCTCTCCACTTTCTGATGATCCCGATGGGAAGGGTGCTGCTCTTGGCGCCATATCTGCCCCCACGTGCTGCTGATGGTTGGGGCTCTCCCTCCTCCGCTTGTCTCCACCGACCATCGCCATTCTCCTCCTTTTCTCTTTCTTCTTTTTACCTGCCATTAGGTAAGTTAAGTTTCAGTGCCTTGTTGCCTTTTTAATTGCTAAATTGCCCGGAGGGGTTAGGAGCTCTCACACTCACGTCTGCCTCATTTGCTCGCCAGGCCATGCCCCCCGACCATACTTATTCTTAGCATGGAGGCCTGGTACCGCTCCCCTATGTTTATCTGCCACTAAATATATATTTGTGTGTATAAAAAAATATATATATATATATCTCAATAAACATTCATTATATATATATATATATATATATATATATATATATATATATATATTTACTATTTAAGCAAATTGAACACGTATACATTACCGGCCTAGGCCAACTCCTGAAACCAAAGATAAGGCAGAAAAGATTTTATATATAACATAAGGCAGTCAGGCAAGTAACATATTCCTGGTTTTTGCCAAACGTAAACTCATCTATCCGACCAGATAGAGAAGCATGAGTTGCTGCTCCACAGACCACATTTCTTCTGCCTCAGAATCCAGTGGCAGCATTGTGATTTACCACTTCACCCAAAGCTTGGCACTGTGCTTGGTCATGTAAGGCGTGCATGCAGCTGTTCGCTCCTGGAAACGCACTTATACCATGAAGATCAGGGTGCAGATTTTTTGTGCTAACTAGTGATGAGCAAACTCTTTAAAAGTTTGATTTGGACATTTCTTTGAAAGTCCCCAAGAAATTTGGTTCATGCAATTCAAATATTTTACGTACCCGCTCATAACACAGTATAAAAATAAGCTTACTCCATTCCCTGTTCCAGCAGGGGAACAATGTCCTCATCCTCTGGCTGGCTATGGTGTCTTAAGGGGGACAGAGGGTCCACATCCTATGGCCCACGCCGGGCTCCCGACATCTTGCTCCCCACCACAGGGAGAGGCTATTTTTACTGGCAAGTGAGCTGATGTCAGCTCATTCTGCTGGTATAAAAGGCCACCCCCTGCAGCAGGAGTGAGATGCCAGCAGCCAGAGAACTTGGCAATAGCCGGACACAGGGCAGTTTTGCTCTTTTCTAGCTTCAGCCCATCTCAGCAGCTGTCAGAAGCAGCGTTGAAAGGCGCTAGCCACGAGCAATCAGCAATGGATTGGAGGTCCACATCATTTTTTAATTTTTAAACCCTTTATACCCTTTCTTTATACCCTTAAAAAAATTCTACAAAATGGCATGGGTTCCCCCAAATCCAAGCAAAACGAGCCTACTATAGGGGCTAGATAACAAGGGTGTGGAGGCAAAGCGCTTGGAAGAACACTGGGCTCTGGGCTCTTGTTTCCCCTGTTGCCTCGAGAGGGGGTGCAGGTAATCGGGCGGGCTTACAACCACATCACCCACCAGTAAGCGCAGGTGACCCTGGACCCCTTACCAGTTCACCCCAAGTAATGTTAAAAAACACACAAAAAAAAAACATTTGAGCACTGGATTACCAGCCCTAAATGTTTGGTGCCCTAGGGGTATACACATTTTCTTTTAACATTTTTAAAACTAATAAAATTTTTAAAACTAATAATAAAAATATCAAGATTCATTTTGATTGAAAACAACATGCCGATATTTGAAGCATGTTTTTTTTTCAATGAAAAAGCATGTTGGTTAGTGAAGCTGACTATTTTCGCCAGCTCAGAGCAGGTAAGACATGCCGGTACCAAAAAACTCGATCTTACCCAAAAGTTACATATGTTCATGAATCACATGGGTCTACACTTTGAGACAATTGTCCTGTGATTTCTTGCAAAAACAAAAAATGACACACCAGAAAGAAATCGAAAGAATGGGGAAGTCGAGCGAGAACGGGTTTTTCTTGCATGGTGTTTAATTGAGCCAGAAATCTTAATTGATACAAGTTTTTCAAAGACAGTTGCTAAAAAACACCTCACCATCATATGTGTGTGTGTGTGTGAGTTTCAGGAGATTACTTTTACAGAACAGCAGTTAAAGCAACAAATAGTCGATTTATTTAATAAAGCTAAAAACAACTGTGAATATCCATAGAAAACTGATTAACCTTTCATATAATTGGTATATTGTGAAAAAAGCATTACCACAGTTATTGGTATTTTCCTTTTCGTACCAAACCTTTTAAATTGCCTTGTATATATACAGACTTCCTGGCTTGATTTCATACAAGTGGTATACTTCAGTCCTTTTGTGCATGTAGTATACTGTATATACATTGTGTTAGGCTGTCTGCTGGGATTTCTCTGGATGGAAAAAATCTGGATTGGGGTATACAAAGAGAAAGTGTCATGTCTTGAGTTACCAGCCCTTTAAGGGGCTGACAGTAAGGTGGACCGTCCATTCGCAGCACTGTATTTCCATGGGAGAATGACGAGACAAGTAAGATATCTTCCATTAATGAGCAGGGGGTTATCCACAATTTGGATGCTTTGTGAAAAATGGGTGTTGAGGCAAATTGTAAGTCAAGAGGCTTTACCCTGCAAAAACCAAGCTTGTAGAATCTACGTAGCTGCTTCTCCAACCGTTAACTGACAGCTATGTAGATTCTACGTACCTAAATTTTCCTCAATTTATAGCCAAAAGCTCAGCTCTGTCCAGGATCCAGTGCCAGGGGTCTGTTCATCCCCCGGGTAGCCTCTGATCCTGAGAAAGAACACAGATTCTATACCTCTTGTGCGACTTCTGTCATTTTGCCTTTTATACAAGGAGCCTTTTATACAGGCTCTCCGCCAATATAAAAGGCCCCGTGTGTTAACCCTTTGCCCCTTGAACTGGTATACTATTAATATTATTTATATAGCGCCATCATCTTCTGTAGCGCTTTACAAGGTATGATTACAGACAAGGTAAAACATATAGTACAGGGAACAAAAAATTTGATGCCACAAGGTTTAAACCAAGTGTTGTGAGCACAGGAGACAATAGGAAGGAGAGCCCAGAACTTGCGAGCTTACAGTCTAAAGCAGCCATACTCAACTGGCGGACCAGGGTCCAAATGCGGTCCCCTGCCCTGACAGCCCTGCACTCAGAGCCCAATAGGATTTTTGGGGTGGGGTGCAAGTGCCCTTTATTTAGTTTTGCCTGGGGAATCTATAGCCCCCCCCCAGTGTGCTTATTTCTAACTATCCATCCCCCTCCACCCGCGACAGCCCTCCACCCGGACCTCCACCTCTCACCAGATGCCTTTAAATGGACCTTTACAAGAAGTGGTTGAGTACCCCTGGTCTAAAGGATGGGGGTGGAGACGAAAAGGTAGGGACCACAAGTGGTTGAGTTGGGCTGCATGTACCATTTGAAGGCCAGGTCATATGCTTGCCTGACGAAGTGAGTTCTGAGGGCATTTTTAAAGGCTTAGAGTGATGGAGAGTGGCGGATTGAGCAGGGAAGGGCATTCCAGAGAAGTGGGGAGGCACGGGGAAAAGTCTTGAAGGCGGACGTGCGAGGAGGTAACCAAGGAGGAGGACAGGAGAATGTCAGAGGCAGAGGGAAGGTTACGCTTGGGTTGGAAACGCTGGATCAGAGATGAAATGTAGGAAGGGGCCTGGTTAGACAGAGCTTTGTAGGTAAGTGTTAGAAGTCTGAACTAAACTCTATGGGAGACAGATAACCAGTGGAGGGATCGACAGTGGGAGGCAGCACTGAAGAAGCGAGAGGAGAGGTGGATGAGGCAAGCAGCAGAGTTTAAAACAGATTGGAGGAGAGCCAGTTTGTTTGTTGGCAAACCACAGTGGAGGGTGTTGCAGTAGTCTAGTCGGGAGCTAGCATTTTAGTGGTGTCAGGAGAGAGGAAGGGACGGATGGGGAGATATTTTTTGAATTGGAGACGACAGGAGGTGGCTAGAGAGTGAATGTGAGGTGTGAATGAGAGAGCGAAGTCCAGAATGATGCCCAGGCATCGAGCTTGAGGAATTGCAGTTATTGTAAAATTATTTACAGAGATTGTGGTGTTAGAGAGGGGAGGGGAGTAAGATGGTGGGAAAATAGGCTCGATTCAGAGGCACATTCGTCTGCACTTCCGTAGCTGTCTGTGAAAGTTTTAGTGAGTGTTTGTCATTTTTTTGCTTTTTTTCGTTCATTTTTCATTCGTACGAACGTTCGGGAAAATGCGTATATGCGCTTTCGATGAACGAAAGCAAATCGGATCATTTGCGTTAGTTCGGATCATTTTCCAAACAAAATCTGATATTTTTCGTTCGTTCAGATAACTTACGTTGTTGGGATGGGCTTACGTCTGATTCAGAGAGCTGATTTCCGACGGACCACCACCCTATAAATCCGTTTCATTTCCGATCCACTTTCGGGACCTTTGAGGGCTCAGATTGCTATTGTTGAACATGTTTTGCGGCTATGTGGAGGAGTCTGCGCGCCTTTAGCACCAAGGCATTGCATGTATCAGCATGGCCGAGGCCATAAATTGTATAGCAATGCATACCCGAATCAATACATTTCATGTATGCCTTATAGAAGCATTTTAATGCTGACCTTAATTAGTCATTAGCATATAAACCTTTATTTTCCCACACATCCATATAATTGCTATATTTTTTTAGACTTATGTCCTTTGTGAATTATATTTGGATTGTTGAACTTGAATCTTAATTTGTTGCAGGAGTTATTGTTTTAGTTGGTTACCTTTGCTTTGTGCAATTATTTTATATTTGGTTGCAGGAACCGCAAGATGTGCCACTCTCACAACATACAAGCAGTGTTTGGTCCAGCTATGCGATTCCTCAGTGTTCTTTCAGGGCATCCAGGGTCGTCCCACGATGCTTATATATTGCAGAGCTCCGACTTATTTTGTCAGTTTGAGTCAGTTATCTGGTGGATGGCTCCTGGGTAAGTTTGCTCACATTCCATCAATCCATTTTCAATGTATGGCAATGAATATAGTTGATGACTTATGTCTTAACCTTATGACATGTTAAACAATATTGTAGCTTAGAATGTGTATTTTATGTTAGTATTTTTTAATTCTTTCAGGGGATTCTGGATATCCACTCCTGCCCTTGCTCATGATGCCCGCTCTTTGCCTGCAGAATGCGGGCTAGGGGTTCTCTAATCGTGGACTATGCAAAACCCGGGCCGTGGTGGCGAGGGCCCTCTGGCTTTTGGAGGTCAGATTTAGGTGTTTGGACCATACAGGTTATACCAATATTTTCATTTTCATTTTTTAACAGGAACCACACGTGCCAGATTGGCACAACTGAGTGTCAGGGTCCTTCAGTTGGTGGGCGAGATGCAGGAGCTGCGCGACTCGTTGGGGACCACAGATGAAGAATAATGTTCTGTGGCCTGCCATTGCTATGCATTTAGTTTTTTATCCACTAATAGCGTACGGTGCACCACTAATAATAATGAATTGAGGCGTGCTCACTTAACATATATTAATACAATCCAAAGTGGAACCTAGGGTCAAGCATCCCCATAGGAACCACAGAAAACGGAGCACAATCAATAATCTATCTATGAAAATTTATTTGAAACACCACCCCTCTAATGGTCCTGTAATATTAAATGAATGATGATATAAAAAATTGTTGTCCGTCCTCAACAATCACCCATATAATGCAAGATTGCTGCTTTAGTTAAAATTACTTACACTCACAACCAGTATCACCTATGTATATATATTTAATCCCCCTTTGTGCCGGCACAAAAACTACCTAAATAAACAAACCAAAGTACTTAACAAATATATATATATAACCCACTGTCACAAAACCTCACTGTGTGCAAACCTGCATGTTTAAAGTATTCATGAAAGATTTATAAACCTATACCACAAACCTTAATGAGAATGCTTAGAACAATCAAGGAAATATACATTGTGCAAAATATCATTAAAAGTGTACATGATTGAATACAAACAAATTCATAAACCAATTGAAATGACAAACAACATCCATCTATAATGTACCAAGGAGCAACCATCAAAATCTAACACGAAAGACACAAAGATTAACAAATATACAAATGTACAAAAAAAGAAGAGATACTCAGCTGAATTACTGAAGAGCATGCAATCATCGGGGAGGACAGACAGGACGTAGGGGGTTCTCCACCTGTGCTTCGCGGTACCAAAGACCGCTTCTTGCTTGGGTGACATAAGGTCTCTTGATTGTTCTAAGCATTCTCATTAAGGTTTGTGATATAGGTTTATAAATCTTTCATGAATACTTTAAACATGCAGGTTTGCACACAGTGAGGTTTTGTGACAGTGGGTTATATATATATTTGTTAAGCACTGGTTTGTTTATTTAGGTAGTTTTTGTGCCGGCACAAAGGGGGATTAAATATATATACATAGGTGATACTGGTTGTGAGTGTAAGTAATTTTAACTATAGCAGCAATCTTGCACTATATGGGTGATTGTTGAGGACGGACAACAATTTTTTATATCATCATTCATTTAATATTACAGGACCATTAGAGGGGTGGTGTTTTAAGATGTCTTTAGTTTTGGTTTTAAATGTTTGTCTTTTGATGTCTCAATATATTTTCATAGATTGATTATTGGCTGTGCTCCGTTTTCTGTGGTCCCTATGGGGATGCTTGACCCTAGGTTCCACTTTGGATTGCATTTAGTTTTTTATAGTTGTAAAAATTTTACATTTTCAAAATAATTTAAGATTTTATATTTTATGATGGAATAAAAAAAAATGTTTCAGTGTCATTTCATTTACAAAATACATTAACACAAAACTAATGGGCCCAGAAATATTTAAAGATGAATAATCACATGACCGAGAAGTGATTTGGGTAAGTTTTAGGGGGCTAAAATGGAAGAAGAACCTAACTGCGAAGTGGTTTGGGTGAGCTTTAAGGGTCCAAAAGGGAAGATGGAGGATAGTGCTAAGTGGTTTGGGTGAGCTTTAAGGGTCCAAAAGGGAAGATGGAGGATAGTGCTAAGTGATTTAGCTAATTTGTAGTAGAAGTGAGGGTGGCAAATATGTAGGTGAGCACTTTAATGAGTTAAGTTTGTAGTGCGCAGGCGCAAGATCGTAAGGATTTCCGTCTGGACAATTATTTATTGAAAAAGGGAAATAGAAACTGACGGGAAACGTAAAGGATACGTGGGAGGATACGATGGGAAAAGGACAAAAACCAAAGCCTACGTTGTAACATGAGAAAATAAAATGGAAAAGTCACGCTGGAAAACAACATTCTCGCATTTGTACTCTGCCGTACGAACGGACGAAAACTTCACAGAAGGATTGCAATGCATGCATAGAATCGCTTGCACACTCATACGAGAGCGGGAACATTTAAAAAAAAAAAACAGATCGGCACTAAAACAAAAGTATTTTTTTGTCTCTCTGAATCAAGCCTAATGACCAGTTCTGTTTTGTCCATGTTTAGTTTAAGGGAGCGATATGTCATGAAGGAAGAGATGGTGGTTAGACAATCAGGAAAACGAGAGAGGAGGGAAGAGAGATTTGGCCCAGAGAGGTAGATCTGGGTGTCATCTGCGTAAAAGTGATATTGGAAGCCTAGCAAGGTTATTAGTTGTCCGAGATCAGAAGTGTATATTGAAAAAGTAGGGGACCTAGGACTGAGCCTTGTGGTAAACCAACAGACAGAGGTCGGGGAGAGGAAATGGTGTTTGAGTAAGATACACTAAATGTGCGATCAAAGGAATAAGAGGAAAGCCAAGAGAGTGCAAGACCTTGGATTTCAAGAAAAGAAAGAATATTGAGAAGCAGAGCATGGTCCATTGTGTAAAAATCAGAAGATAGGTCAAGAAGAATGAGAGCAGAGGAGTGGCCTTTGGATTTGGCAGTCAGTATATCATTGGTGACTTTGGTGAGGGCAGTTTCAGTGGAGTGACATGAGCGGAAACCAGACTGAAGGGTATCTAGGAGGGAGTTTGTAGACAGGTAGTAAGTCAGTTCTTTGTGGACATGCTGTTCAAGAAGCTTGCATGAGAAAGGGAGCACAGTGATAGTGCGGTAACTGGGGAGGGTAGAGGAGTGGAGTTACAACAGCATGCTTATAGGCAAAAGGAAAGGTTCCGGTGGAGAGGTTGAATAAAGATGTTAGGGCTGGAATGACAGATGGAGACAGTTATGGGATAAGGTGGGATGGAATGGGATCAAGGGAGTAGGTGGTCAGGTGAGCCTTTGAGACCAGAGAAGAGAGACGTTGTGCAGTTAACTGTGTGAAATGAGTTAATGAGTGGGGTAGGGGGGAAGTTGGTAGGAGAGAAGTGTTCTGAGGGGTTAAGCCGTTTCAAATCATGTCAATTTTATCTTTAAAGTATGTGGCAAATTGCTCAGCCGTTGGCTGTGAGGATGGAGGAGGTGGGGGTGAGCAGAGTAGGGAGTTGAAAGTGTTAAATAGCTGTTTTGGATTCCCGGCCTGTGCTGATATGAGTGATGTGAAATATTCCTGTTTGCAGATGAAAGGGCGGTCCTGAGTTCCTGTAGGGCTTTCTTGTATAACAGGTATAACAAGTCCTCCTCAGGTTTTGTATTTCCTCCATTGTCGTTCAGCAACTCAAGAATGCGTTTTCTATGTTGCAGTCTTACGGCCTTATTTATCAAGGGCTAGCGCCAGGTAGTGTCTGACGAGCGCCAGGTACCGCCAGCTAACGGCGGCTACCGAATCAAGTACGCTCGGCGGCGGTCACAATGATGCATTTATCACGCTAAATGAGGCTAGCGTCGGCGAGAGCGTCAGCTAGCGCGGGATTCATCATGTAGCCGACTGCAATGAACAGCGCCGCTGCTAATCCCATCACAGCGACAGGTATGACCTGGCGCTCCCTGGCGTTGTCCAATGCATTTCAATGGAGCAATCTTTAAATAATCATAATTAATTGCTATTAATGTTTTTTTTTTTTTTTTTTTTTAATGTCAAAAATTCTGTGACCACTTCTGCAATGTTCGGAATTTTTATTTAGTAAAAAAAAAAAACAAAAAAAAAAAATGTGCAGAATTGATATTACAGGTCTGATATTCATGTATTCATATTACAAAATGTTTAGAAAAACTTGTATAATTTTTACATTAAAAAAAATGGTTGTTTGGGGGTTAAAAACTACTTTACACACATCGCCGCCAGCGCTCTGGGGTTTAAACAAGGAATTCACAGCGTGAGAAATTTTTGAGCGTGATTTGTTAATGAATCTGCAGCAAGCCGTTCGCTCTGGCCATTCGCTGTCAGGCGCACCCATACAACGCGGAACCTGTGAAACAGCGACCCCTAACCCCGTATTCAACATTACCGCACACCGACTGAGTCGCTGTCAACAAGCAAACCCTGGTCAAGCACAGCGAATACTAGCTGGCGCTGTGAAAATCACGCTACTGGCGCTCATCTGTCGCTACCTGGCGCTATTAATGAATCGGCCTCCCCGTATTAAGCCAAGGTTGTCTTTTTTTGGCTTGAGGGCTGTAGTTAAAGGGAGCAACAGAGTCAAGGGCAGCAGTTAGTGTGTTATGGTAGTATGATGCTGCAGCATCTACATTGGTGAATGAGGGCAGGGTGTGAAGGGAATGTAAAGCATTGGAGAGAGATTGAAGGTCTAGGTATAGGGGTCTCAAGAAGTCCCCCCCCCCCCGCTTTCCCTGCTTTCCCAAAGGCCAAGGCGGTGCAGAACAAGTGAATCGGGCTTTGCAGTAGCTGATGCAGGCCTTTGCAGAAAAAGGTGGGGTGGCACAAACCTCACCGCCTTTAGCTCAGCAATTGGTACAGAATGCCTTGACAAAATTTGATCAAAGAGGATGATATATAAGCCTATTTGAGAACCCTTAAAAGGATTTCTGAGAGAAGGATTTCCTGTGGATCAGTGGGGGATTTATTTCCTCCTTTCTAACTAGTGAAACCCAAAAAGCTTACTTTGACCTGGGAGTAGAGGACGCTAAAATCTATACCAAACTCCTTAGTGAAATCTTAGCTTGGCTGGAAGTTATGCTGGTTGGGCGTAGTGTGTATCCGTGACGACAGTAAGGACTATTCCACTGCAGAACTCACGGACTGTGGACTATAAAAAGTGAAGTGGGCATGGTCAAATGTTTGGTGCATGGTGCTATAATTAGTTGTGTAATTAGGATAATTACCTGGGGGACTGGGAGTCTCTTTTTGCTAGACCTGCCTATGCTGGCCACATGGGCACGGAGACAAGACTAGTGTGTCCGGTCAAAATAGAAGGGCATACTGTGATGGTGCTCCTGAACAAAAGAAGTACACTGACTTTATTACATGCCAGTCTTGTGGACCCTTGACAGGTTTCTGACCCACCAGTTAGGTGTAGTGTGTATCCATGGCGACAATAAAGACCCCACTGCTGAACTCACAGTGGAAGTGGGCGTAGTCAAAAGCCTACAAACACCTAGAAAAATGAAAAAGTGCTAAATGGTGTAGGCTAAAAAACTGGCACTGGCCTGATACCCCCGCTTTGCAGTGCACAATAATTTGCTCTACCAGGTAAAAAAAACACCAACTGAGGTTGTAGAACAACTGGTTGTGGCACAGTCTTATGTCATCTTTTAAAACACTTAGAAATTAAGGAAAAATGCCATAGGGTCCCCCTTCCAAGCATAACCAGCCCAGACACCAGCTAATATTTTATTATTTATTATGATATATATTACCTTTGATCCATCCCCAATCCCCACGCCGATCACTGTAGCTACTGCTCATCTGCTGCTAGAAGCCTTTTATATCTGCTGAGTAACAGAACATAAAGGGTTAATTATGTTCACTATTTGGGGAATTTTAAGGGTTAAAAGCTTGTAAAAGCTTCAAAACATATGTCGTGGGGTCCCCCATACCCAGCGTAGCCAGCCCAGGCACCAGCTATGGGGGCTTCTAGACCACGGCACGGAGGCCAGCCCCGGTGGCCCTCCAACCGTAAAGGCTACAAGCCTGCACAGCCTAAATGGACCATGGGCTCTTTTGCCCCCCCACAGGCTTTGGAGGGGCAGATAATGGAGGGCTGGGGGTTAATGGCAAGTCACCTGCGAGCCTCAGGCTTGTGAACTAGTATAGGGGTCTCATGGATACCTTACCAGTTCACAAAAAGTTAACTCACACTACTTTCATTAACTGAACATCCTCTATCCCAGTCCAAAACAGTATATTACGCCATTCTGCACTGCATATTGCTGCATATTGCTACTGCTATTTCCCTGCAATCCCAGGAAATAGAAGTCACAACACGCACCATCTCTGCGGAAATATATGGAGAAACTTGAATTTGATTGGGGCCTCCAAGAGAAATACATGCTAATTTGGTTGGGTTGGCTCGCTTTTCAAAATTCAGACCTTTTCAAGGCTTTAGGTAAAAGCAAGTGCCGAGCATGATTGACTATGTCAATATGACAGTTTTTCATGGTTATACATCCCTACCCACTTTTTCCATCCTTTTCCCAATTTCCACTCTCTTCCCCTATTTTTTTTCTTTGGTTTCCTGTTCTTATAGTTATTCCTGTTCAATTTGATTATACAGGGTAAAATTGCTCTATGTTTTAGAAAGATAATACCAAGTGGAAGACCAGGCACATGATTATATGCTGCTCCCCACTGTTCCCTGCCCCCTTAGTCCTGCTCTCAGCCCTCTGTACCTAGCCCTACTGTACCTACAAGCCAATGAACCACAGCCTCAATGCTATAGCCATAGAATCATGGTTGGACAGCCAGAGCTGATTTTTGGTGCCAGTCCACCACTGCCCAACACCCGCATGGGTAAATTGTAGAGTTTTTTGGACCAGTTTGCATGCTAGATTCAAACAAAGGAAAGGGTGGTGTCACAATACACTTACCTGCCCAATCCCTCGGCCTCTCGGCCAGCGTGCCTGGATCCATGTCACCCGGCAGCCACATCAGCAGCTGGTGCTGGCTCGAGCTTACCTTCTGCTCATGGCTGCATCCCCGGCTCACCTGTCTGTGCATGCAAGCACGGTTTTCCTTTGCCCTTAGGCAGCGCTGTAGCCAGTGCACCACCGGAGGTTAGATTAACGGCCAATGAGCCCTAATATTACTGATGGGTGAAACTCCCTAATTACATATTGGGCAATCAGCCCACAGTTTGTAGCTGGGCCAATAAGCCCCCAGCCAATCCCATCCACTTCTCTGTTTCATAGGTGTTCCCAGCATACTCACTGCCCATGAAAGCGTGCTGCTGGGTTGTATTGATCATGTGATTGTCGATTGAAATACTGTTGCTGACCTAGTTTGCTTGACCATTCCGTGACCACCGCCTGAACTGACCTTTGCCTGGATTCCGACTCTGTTCCCGCCTCATTCCTTGTACTGCGAACCATCTGATTACCCAGTTTGACCCGTTGCTTAACCTTTGACCCTTCTCATGTTTCTCCCTTGGCGCTTTGTATCGTGAGGACTTTTTATTCTGTGTATGACCCAATAACGCCCATTGTTACTTCTGGTTCATCCGTGTTTGCCCCTGTAAGTTCACAATCTTTGTGCTACCAAGTCCTTGGGCCAACCGTGTCAAGTGAGGTATTTAAAGCATCCTGGCGAACTGGGGCTTGACTATAGGTGAAGCTAGCTGCAGGTGTCCTTGGGGGTTTGACAGGTGGCTTTAGTGAGTTGTATAATTTTTACTGTACAAGAAGCCCCCTGGATTTTCTGCACTTACCCCTCAGTTCCACCGAACCACCACCTTCAGGTTTGGGGGTTGAGTGGGACCAGGACCCAGCCATTCGATCATTATTTTTGGCAACACCATCCAGCAGCCACTCATCTTGCCCCTTGTTAGTTTGCACCCAGGGAGAGTGGCTGATACTGTGGTCTGCTGGTTGGTGTCTTGACTGAAGGGGGAGTCACCAGGCCCACTCCCATGCCCAGAATAGATGACTTCCAGGCTACTGGCCGGGGAAAGAGCAGGCCGGGCTGTGGCAACACTGCTCAGCCTTTGGCTCCCTCGTTGGCTCCTTATGGGGCAGTGCTGGGGGCTTTGCTGTGGGGCCCACACTGGGGTCTGACCTGTGATCAGCATAGTGCTCCGTTGTCCTGACCATTGGTTGGACCATGGGCTGTGCTGGGAGCCCCAGGAGCTATGGTTTTCTGATTCCTGCTGCTGATGCCTGCTGCGGGTGACCAGCTCACAGTGGCTAGTGTGGGTATAAGCAGGGGAGTGCCTGCGGGGAGAATGGCAGGTCCTGGGGCTGCAGTACCTGGGCCAGGTGCTGCCAGTTCCTCAGCTATAGGCTACATGGGCGTATGGATTCAAGCACACTTCCAGGGTCCGCCAGGGCGCATCAGCACTTGCGCGCCTTGGTGCGACATACTGGCATACAAAGGTCCAACATGGCACCCGCCGTGTTCACCAGTGAGCAGCAAGAGGTAATTATGATGGCAAGTTACACTTTCATGTCATTCGGTTACTTCTGGTTACTTCTGGTTACTTCTGGTTCATCCGTGTTTGCCCCTGTAAGTTCACAATCTTTGTGCTACCAAGTCCTTGGGCCAACCGTGTCAAGTGAGGTATTTAAAGCATCCTGGCGAACTGGGGCTTGACTATAGGTGAAGCTAGCTGCAGGTGTCCTTGGGGGTTTGACAGGTGGCTTTAGTGAGTTGTATAATTTTTACTGTACAAGAAGCCCCCTGGATTTTCTGCACTTACCCCTCAGTTCCACCGAACCACCACCTTCAGGTTTGGGGGTTGAGTGGGACCAGGACCCAGCCATTCGATCATTATTTTTGGCAACACCATCCAGCAGCCACTCATCTTGCCCCTTGTTAGTTTGCACCCAGGGAGAGTGGCTGATACTGTGGTCTGCTGGTTGGTGTCTTGACTGAAGGGGGAGTCACCAGGCCCACTCCCATGCCCAGAATAGATGACTTCCAGGCTACTGGCCGGGGAAAGAGCAGGCCGGGCTGTGGCAACACTGCTCAGCCTTTGGCTCCCTCGTTGGCTCCTTATGGGGCAGTGCTGGGGGCTTTGCAGTGGGGCCCACACTGGGGTCTGACCTGTGATCAGCATAGGGCTCCGTTGTCCTGACCATTGGTTGGACCATGGGCTGTGCTGGGAGCCCCAGGAGCTATGGTTTTCTGATTCCTGCTGCTGATGCCTGCTGCGGGTGACCAGCTCACAGTGGCTAGTGTGGGTATAAGCAGGGGAGTGCCTGCGGGGAGAATGGCAGGTCCTGGGGCTGCAGTACCTGGGCCAGGTGCTGCCAGTTCCTCAGCTATAGGCTACATGGGCGTATGGATTCAAGCACACTTCCAGGGTCCGCCAGGGCGCATCAGCACTTGCGCGCCTTGGTGCGACATACTGGCATACAAAGGTCCAACATGGCACCCGCCGTGTTCACCAGTGAGCAGCAAGAGGTAATTATGATGGCAAGTTACACTTTCATGTCATTCGGCTATGCATGTGTGCCACATTACACTCCTGCCAAGGTGCAAACAAGTGACAAGAGTGGCTGTAAAATATTTGCGAATTCACATGGCACACACTACTCTGGCCTTCCAACATTACAGGCCACCATTACTATGCTGCCTCTGTCACATGTTTGCATGTGACGCAGGGGTGCCTAAGTGATTTATGCAATCCGCTACTACTGCGGGATGGGAAAGCTGGCTTTGCCTCGTTGCCATGGTCAGCGAGCCCTATCCAAGCATATATGAGGCTTGAGTGCTTGCACTGTCCCAGAAAATTACTTAAAGCGGCAGGGGCATGCATGTGGAGCTAAAGGAGACCCAAACAGAGGACATAAGTTAACATTGCACATCTGTTTGTTCTTTGCAGACTTTCATGGCGCAAAGGTACGACTTCAAGTCCAACACACATGAAGAGAGGACATTGGTAGAGGAAGTGGCGGCCCATGTGAGTGGCGAAGGGACGTCGCCTTACACCTTAACCCAAATAATGTAGCACTGGTCGGACCTCAAATGACGAAAGTGGCCCTGGGTGCGGAGGTTCTACAGCCAGTACATCTCACCTTCTCTATATACAATAGAGAAGGTGAGCTATCAGGGTAATGAGTAACATGTAACATAACTGCAGGTTCTTTCCCTCTACAGACCATGAAAAAGGGATGGCGCCACAGAGGAGGGCGGTCCCCTAAAACTATGGTCAACCAGTTTGGGTAAGTATGTAAAAATCTCTTTGCAGATGCCATGTTGTTCCCAGGAAAAAAAATTGTATATAGTTAATTTATTTTTAATGTAAATCAATAAAAAAAAAACATTTATTATCAACAGTTATATGCTGCGTGGTGGCAGACGCAAACCAAATGAACAGCAGTATAAAACAGAAGACCAAAACAGAAGGTGGCTGAAGTATGAGGTGAGTAACAGTGGATAGAAGCAGACAACAGGGCAACCAAGGTACAAAGGTAAGTATGTGCAAGGACATGAAGACTACAATGGGATGCCCTAGATGGCAGCAGGTGGGACAATGGTAAGTATGTACAAGGACATGGAGACTACCATGGGTACACTGGTGGGGGACAGCAGGAAGCACATAAATATACAACAAAAAAAGGGTTACGCAGGAAAGCCACTCAAGGACATGGCACATCAAGAACAAAGGGATCCCCAGCAGGTTACGGCCAAAAATTGGTAAAAACTCTGAAACTACTTCAGCTGCAAATTCCGTAAATACTCTGCTAAAACATATGCGTACGCAAAGCAAATATGTCCAGAACTAAACCACTCTTGTAGCTCTACCACAGTTCAATATATAGGAGTGAACCTAGTTCAGCCTCGGGTACTATTCCATAAAAGAATGGAAAATGCTGGAAAAAATGTGACCTTAAATGTTTTATTCCAGGGTCCAGATTATCAAGGTAATACGGCAAAGCCTCTACATTTTATTATCAAAAAGACACTGTCATTTTTATTGTTTTCTTAGATAAAAAAAGCTGTAACAAACTTATTCTGAAATGCTACAAAATGTTTTAACTTTATATATTGAAGCACTGCAGCAATTTTAAACTTGTTATAATATTGCCATTTACTGCCTAAAACAATACTGAATGGTAAAATAGTTACATTTACAAGATTATATTGTTTGAAACCAATTGTACAACACACTAATCTCCACTTGAAAGGGTGATTTTATGACTTCATAACATCCAAGCATTGTAAATGCAATATTTAAACCACTAATGCGTAGTGTAAAATATTGTTAGTACTTTGGTCTTGGCAGCTTGCACATTTTACCTTCATAAGGGCACCAGGGGAGCGCTTAAAATCTGTATACAGCTCTATAAAGGTGGCAAACCTATGGCCTGGCTTACTTATTTCCAATAATAATACAATATTTTAAGCAAGGGTAAAATTAAAGTATTTGTGTGGCATTTATTGATTATGGTAATGATGCTAAATGATTTTAAGAATTAATTTAAGGCTCCAAAATGCTGTGCCTTACCTTATCAAGTTAGATCATTTAAACCTGTAATTAAATTAGAATGCAGAAAGATTGCATGCTGCCCATTGGTCTCTGGAGGCTTATTAATTTCCTTGTCTATAATAGACTAGCCAGGATGTACAAAACTGAAATATTCACAGGGCACGTGTCAGGGTCAAGCAAACTGACCACTTAATTACTACAATTTTCCCTTAATCACAAAGGCAGACATTGTATGAAATGTTCTGACAAATAAAACACTAGAAGTACTTATTTCCCGGATCTAAAACTTGAGGAACCATGACATGCTGTGTGAGCAATATAGTAATGGTTGCTCCAGATACTACTGTGTCAAGGGATTTATTTGATCATTATCCAAATCGGCATGTAAAAATGTGCAAGATTTATTTATGTGCATATATGGCCATTAAATGCTTTTGCACACATAGGAAATGCGCTAATTCAATCTTTGCAGTGCAGCAAACACAAGCAGTGAGCAAAGACGTTCCAAGAGCGGTGGGCTGCCCAAACCAAGGAAACCAGGGAGCAGTTAGGGGGTTAGCCTTGCTCAAGAGCACATCTGTCAGATAACAAACCTGCAACCCTTTTGTCATAGGATCAGTTCCTTACCACTAGGCCATGACTAACCACCTGTTTACTTACAATAGATATAGTGGCTTTTCCATTAAGTCTGATAGACTGCTGCATCTTAGATGCAATTTGATAGAGAAGTTCTCCAAGTGGGGTGGAGTAGTATTCATGTAATTATGTATTTGTATGTATTTTTTACACTACTTGTACTAGCAAGAGCCTATATAGCAGTTCAAAGTTTAGGGGGACAGGAAACTACCTTCCCTACAGGCCAAAAATAACCTGCTTAGTAACCCATACCACTTCCTGAGTCACACTTGTAAGAGCACTATATCTGTGCCAAAGAACATGGAGCTTGGTATAGCCTAAATACCAGCCATGGGGAACCCCAGAGAATGTATGGAATTCAATGCTGTATGTATGTTATAGCAAGAGTGGCAACCATCATGGAAGTGGACCAAAAATGTAACCATTTTCACCTAGATATAGTCCATCTTTTGCTTGAGCCATAGGCCCTTCAGGCTTTTAGATTTAATAATAAGGCTTTTTATCATCAATAAACAAAATTAATGCAGTGAGAGGGCCCCTTAGCTAATGTATGTGTATAAACTTCTCTCTTTTCTTTTTTTACTTTGATTGCAAAGTTAGTCTTCATCATTTTTTCGAATTAAAATTGCCTTTAAACCATTGAAACCAAGTTTCAATATGGTATACTTTGTGTTTTTTAATCGTGGACATTAACATACATATTCTGTCTATATACTCTATGTATCTGTATATAAGGCTCGATTCAGAGAGACAAAAAAATACTTTCGTTCTAGTGCCGATCTGTTTTTTTTTTTTTTTGTTAAATGTTCCGGCTCTCGTATGAGTGTGCGAGCGATTCTATGCATGCATTGCTAACCTTCAGTAAAGTTTCCGTCCGTTCGTACGGCAGAGTACGAGTGCGAGGATGTCATTTTCCAGCGTGACTTTTCCGTTTCATTTTCTCATGTTACAACGCAGCCTTTCGTTTTTGCCCTTTTCCCATCGTCTCATCCCACGAATCTTTTGCGTTTCCCGATAGATTCTGTTTCCCTTTTTCAATAAATAATCGTCCAGACGGAAATCCTTACAATCTTGCACCTGTGCACTACAAACTTAACTCATTAAAGTGTTCGCCTACATATTTGCCACCCTCACTTCTACTACAATGTTTAGCTAAATCACTTAGCGCTATCCTCCATCTTCCCTTTTGGACCCTTAAACCTCACCCCAACCACTTAGCACTATCCTCCTTCTTCCCTTTTGGACCCTAAAAGCTCACCCCAACCACTTAGCGCTATCCTCCATCTTCCCTTTTGGACCCTTAAAACTTACCCAAACCCGGTTAGGTTCTTCTTCCATTTTGGGACCCTAAAACTTAGCCAAACCACTTCCCAGTTAGGTTCTTCTTCCATTTTAGGACCCTTAAAACTTACCCAAACCACTTCCCGGTTAGGTTCTTCTTCCATTTTAGGACCCTAAAACTTACCCAAACCACTTCCCAGTTAGGTTCTTCTTCCATTTTAAGACCCTAAAGGTTACCCAAACTACTTCCCGGTTAGGTTCTTCTTCCATTTTAGTCCCCTAAAACTTAACCTAACCTAACCTAACCTAAAAGTCCGAGTTCGCCCTCCCCACCCGCACGGGTGTCCAAATCAGCGGACAAGAGGGCAAGGCACAGGCCCCGAAGCCCAAGCTCTGGGTCACCCCTGGACCGGCCATCTACCTCCAAGGGGCATGGGTATTCTAAGGGCCCACAGAGGCACAGGGCCCCAAGCACGACTTCATCCACAACACCCTCTCCTCCTCGGCCACATTTGGCACTGGCACAGATGGAAAGGCACTCTCCATATGACACAGCTACGCCTGCAAGTTCAGTGGCCACCCAGCCAAGAACCCCAAGTCCATATCCAAGTCCAGTTCAATCAGAAGCCAGCCACCTGTCCTATATTCCTCCCCAACACAGCCAGGCCAGAATGTCCCCCGATTTGCCGCCAACCACTGATGAGCCAGAACATCTAGCAACAGGGTGCACATTGCACCGAGGCCACTTGAGTGGCAGGTTTGGTGAGGCCCAAACTCTGGCATTGGCTAGTGGCCTCACCTTGTATTATGATGAGCTATATGGGCGCAGATCCAAAGCAAGCAGCGCAAAGCCGAGATTTTGGAGGAGCTCACCAGACAGGTCAATGCAGCGGGGGAAGAGCTCAAAGATGTGGAGCAGAGGAGGAAAATATTGGACCTAAAATATGCAGTACGGAAGAAAGAAAATAAACGGCGTAATTACAGGTACATATATACTTTGTGGATTTGTCTTCGTCTTGTATTGGCAACATTTAGCTAAATGTGTGCAACTCTCTTTTTCAGCTTACAAACTGGCGGCGGATTCCCCACAAAAAAAAAACTGCAATTTACCCGAGCTGAGGAGATGGAGCTGGGTCTGCTACATCCTGTGGCCTTAGAGGGACACTCGGCCCAACAGGACACGGACATCCCTACTATTCCTGCAGGTTAGTAATGTTAGTGTGTATGCGAAATGTGATCTACGTGTAAAATTAGGCACAAACCCATATATTAACACATGCCCCTAGGGTGTGCCTTGTAGTGGAGGTAACAATTTAAACAGGGTGTGTTATGTGTGGCGACTCATCATTTGCTTTTTTCCTTGGCCATACATGAGTTTGGAGAGTCTGGAGGAACACTATTGAGATTAGCAAAGGACTGCCTGTTATGTATTTAGAGTCAATTACGTACAACACTTCCATCTTTATCTGTAGACAATTTGGGTTTGAGCTGTGCTTTGCTCAGAAAGACTTGATCTGGGGTGCTTGAAAGTTTGACCTAGAAAGAATGGCAAACAGAATGGCAAATGCTATTTGCAAGCTGAGTGTGGTCCCATAATGGGCTTTTAGGGATGCGTGAAGCCTCAGAACAGTCAGTACATGCATGTTTATTTTGGTTAAGGAGACCAATGTGTATGTACTTGTTGACTAATACATCTAACAGATAATGGCATTCATAGTCAAGTTAAACTTGGTCCATTGGGGGAGTTGCCATTCATGCATGGACCCGTGTTTTAGTGAACCATATGTATTAATACACATCAGCAATGCCTAGTTATGTGTTAACAAGCCTTCTTTTCCCCAATGCAGCCCAGCATCATCCCTCAGCTAGTGGGGAATTCTCAGCCAGTTTTACCATGCCGTCTACTTCCGTGCTGCCTCGGACCCAGGATCCGATATATATACGGTAAGTGTCTTTTTCTGATGTTGCTTATGCATGTGCCTTGCCATGTTTCTTTTTGCTGAATTACATATGTATTCCCCAAACTGAACCTTTTTTATTTACATGTCCCAACAGACCCACACACTGATGGAGGAAATCCAGGAGCTGGAGTAGGATGGACCCTTCATTGGACCTTCTGAACAGCTCCCCCTGGGACAGAATCTGCAACTGTCCCAACATGTTTCTACACCAAATCCTCAGCAGCAGAGTGAAGCTGCTGAGGACAGTCCCCACTGAGCCGACAGTCCCCAGTGTTAGCTCTGCTGCTGAGGATTTGCCAAGCAGACCTGTGGCTGTTGGTGGACCTAGAGCCAAATCATCTGCACGCCCCCCAAACCTGGGAATAGGGAGGCGTAGTCGACTACGTTGCCCAGTTGCCCAGGGCAGGGGCGCGCCGATGATGGAGTCAGCATGGCACCATGAGAGGCGGCTATTTCGCCTCCAAAATCAACGAAACCACGAGCATCTTCATGGGCAATTAGAAACATTAAACAACACCTTAAACTCCATGCTGACTGAAACATGGACACCTTATCCAATTATTACAGTGCCATGCTTGAGGAAGTTCGAAATAGCAACAGCCACATGGCCACCTTAACTAACAATCTCAGTGCCATGATGGCTGAATTTCGAACTTCCAATAGAAACATGTTGGAACAGTTGCAGATTCTGAATGCCAGACAGGACCAGGTGAGGGCCCACCTCCAAGGGCCCCAACCTGGGTTTTATGGGCATCCCCCATTTTAAGGCCTATTTGGCCTGTATCTGCCCCACATCTTTGCTCTACATCCCCACTGTATTGACCTGTCTGGTGAGCCCTACCAATATACCCCTTTGGGATGGCTTTGCTTGATTGCTTTGGATTTGCGCCCATATTGCTCATTAGAGTGCTGAAGTAGCCCACTAGCCAATGCCAGAGGGGAAGCCTCAATGAACCTGCCACTCAAGCTGTTGCGCTGCATGCTGGTGGCGAATTACATTGGTTCTGGCTCCTCCTGTTTGTAGGCATGATTGGGGGACATTCTGGCCTGGCAAACTACTACCTTGAACCCTGGCTGAGATTGAACTGGACTTGGATTGGGACTGGGGGTTCTTGTTTGGGTGGCACACTGAGTAACAGGTGTAGATGTGGCATAGGTTTGGCTGCTTTACACCTGTGCCTGTGGCAAATGTGACCAAGCAGGATAGGGTGTGTCTGTGGGCCTATTTGTTTGCTGCCCAATGTGGACATGGCAATGCTTGTCACATATGTTTTTTAAATTTTCATTTGTCAGAAACTTTGGACAGGAGTGCCTTACTTTAAAACTCCTGCCTCTGGCCAATTGCTATGTGGCCTGATTTGGCTAAACTTTCATTTGTGTTTTGGCTATGTATTTTATGCAACTATGGGAGTGACCATCAACTCCAATGTTTGCTTTGGAAATAAACTATATAACATTTTAATTAACCTGTTGTGGACTAAGTTTATGCCTTTATGTTTTTGGGGAATAAAGATGACTTAAAGTAGGCACTAACAAATTTGGAACATCCAAAAAAAAAGAGTCTAAAATCATGTGTGAAGTTCTTTGCAATTATTTATTTACTGTTTGTAAAAGTAAGAAACAAACATACAAACACAAAGGCCCAAAAACACAATTAACAAAACATAAAGGGACAAAACAAACAGGAACACCAAATTAAGCAAAATGTGTCTCAATTAAATTAGACCGCACGGCTTGGGCAGACGCACTCGGTGGGCCATGATAGTCCTCGTCTTGGTCATCGGTGGGTGGAGAGGGGGGGGCAAATCCACATACCGGGGGACACACTGCAAAATAGCAAAATTATGCAACACTGCACAGGCCATTATAATATCTATGACCTTTTTGGGGTCATACTGAAGTGCTCCCCCGGTATGGTCCAAGCATCAGAAGCGGGTCTTCAATTGGCCAAACGCCCTCTCCACCACAGCCCTGGTCTTCCTGTGCGCCCTATTATATGCCTCCTCGGCTGCATTCTGGGGCCGGAGGGCGGGCGTCAACAGCCACGGAAGAAGGGGATAGCCGGAATCACCTGGCAAAATGTATTATAAAAAACATAAATTGCACATTACTCAATAAATGGAATCCCCCAAACGGGCCATCAACATGACTAAGAGGCTAGGTCACATTTGCTACACAGCATGAGCATACATAGTGCACAGTCCAAAAAAAAAACACAAAAAACATCAAATGGATGTGGAAACAAATTAAACATCCAAGATGACGGATGAGGGCCATTCAGCCAGACTGCTAACAGGTATGGGTTTCGGACTGTGCTGCTCAGCATTCTTGGATGTCTTAAATTTTCAGGACCCTGTATCTGCTTTGTATGAGTCCAAAACAGCTCTAACCCGCCCCCTGCACTTTATCCCGCTCTCCTCTACTCAGTAAGTGTAATGCATCTAATCAAAGATGGCGCAGACCCTATTATAAATTCAAGGACATAATTTAAGCAGAGTGTGGGGAAGACTAATTCTAACTTTACTCTAAATTCAAATTTAACATTTGGCTAATGCAGGACAAACATTTGGCAAGGCTTTGTTGTTTGAAAAATCTAATGGTTAAGGTCGTGTTTCACATGTAAACAAGGTGTTCAAATAGGCATAGTTTCATACATGGGACATAAACTAAATTCATAGCCATGCATATAAAAAAAACGTCAAAAAGACGATATTGGCGTCAACTTACCATGGAGCCATCCACCCGAAAATTCCCCAGACTCAAACCGACCGTACAATCCAGATCTGCGAAGAATGTAGGCATCATGGGATGAGCCTGGGAACCCGGCGAGCATACTAAGGAACCGCATATACGGGGCCACCACAGCTTGGACATTCATTGAGTGGCCCATTTTGCGGTTCCTGGGATAAAAAAAAAAAAAACATTAGAAAGGGAAGGAAAACTAGGGAAACACTTACTAATCACACCCTAAGCAAAACCAGTGGCCCAATTAAAATAGCAATAAACAAGTACATAAGTATTTTGTTTAGCAAAAAAAGAATATGTATGTTTGAAAAAGGAAAGATTAACTTTCCAGTGTCTATTTCAGGTACACATTAAACTGTTTCCTTGGTGAACACATGTGACATTTATATGCAACTAAATATGGTCCATGGTTCCACAGGGACTCTTTTCAAGGAGGGAATAATTAAAAGGAGTAAATAATTAAAAGGAGGGATACATTACAATGAGGGTTAAATTACAAGGAGGGATAAATTACAAGGAGGGATTACTTTTAAGGAGGGAATAATTACAAGTAGGAAATAATTACAAGGAGGGATTAATTGCAAGGAGGGATTATGTAAAAGGAGGGATAACTTAAATAAATTACACGGAGGGATTAATTACAATGAGGGATTACTTAAAAGGAGGGATTTTTTTCAATGATGGATAACTTACAAGGAGGGATTAATTACTGGGAGGGAATAATTATAAGAAGGGACATTTTACAAGGAGGGACTTTTTGAAATTTTTTGGACATAAAAAAAAAACAGAAACAAAATATGACTGATTGGACTTGCCTGTAGATATACTCGTCGACTGCCGGAGGGACCAGGGCAACTTGGGTGCAGTCAATGGCACCCATGACGTTGGGCATGTCGGCGATGTTATAAAATGCCAGCTTAATCGCGTTTCTGGCTACCATGTCGTCAGGAAAACAAATATATTTCCGAGTAATGGTAGCCATGCCTTCCAAAAACTTGGATAGCGCGCGGCTCAGCGTAGGCTGGGACATCCCCACGGAGAGGGCACCCAGCCTCTGGAATGAGCCGTTCTCCAAAATATGCAAGCAGCCAAGCATCTTGGTCATACCTGAAATTGCTTGCCCCTTTCTTGTGGTGTGGGCTAACCATGGCCGCAGCTTACTATACAATTTATGGAGGGAAGCGCGATTAAGCCTGGTCAGCTCGAACAACTCAACGTCATGCATGCCATTGATGTTCATGCGTCGCCGCCGGTGCAATCTGGTCTCAGCCCTCCAGACAATTTCAATGCCCATGAGCTGCTCCTCAAATACACTAGAGTCATCCATAGCTGCTAGTCTTGAGGTCAAAATGGTCCCGTAAGGGGATCGCAAAGGAAACGGATTTATAGGGTGGTGGTCCATCGGCAATCAGCTCTCTGAATGAGACGCAAGCCCATAGCAATAACGTAAATAATCTGAACGAACGAAAAATATCAGATTTGGTTTGGAAAATGACCCGAACTAACGCAAATGTTCCGATTTGCTTTTGTTCATCGAAAGCGCATATACGCATTTGCCGGAACGTTCGTACGAATGAAAAATGGACGAAAAAATACAAAAAAAAGACACCCACAAAAACTTTCACAGACAGCTATGGAAGTCCAGACGAATGTGCCTCTGAATTGAGCCTATAATACCAATTTTTTTTTATGCCATTTGTTTTTTTAGCTTTACGCCTATATATTATTTTTGAACATTTGCTTATATGTTTTTTAGTATTAAATTACATGTTAAATGCAGGATGGCACTCCGAATGGCTGCCTTGGCATGTGACTTCCAAACTGGGATGCGTTTCCTTCTCCTATCCCCCTTTTTCACTTTATGTATACCTTCATTATGTCCTAGAACTAAATTAGAACCACCACCACCCTACTTGCTGGGACAGGAGTAGGGCAGACATCATACAGAGTACCACTGCACAGGTAGGAGCAGAATGTGCTGGAGGGAGAGATGTCTTCAAACATAGAAGACAGAGGAGGAAGGTGGTGGTGTGGAGAGCCAAAGGTAATGGCAGTATAGCTGTGTTTCTGGCCTCAGTGGGAAAAAACAGGCCAGTATTGAGACTTGAGAAGTCATGGAAATACATTCCATACATGAACACTAATCTCTACCCTTATTCATTTGTATCCCATTCTTTGTCCAATGTAATGAGGCCCATTTTCACAAAGAATTTCTTGTAAGTTTGTAGCCATATATATATGTTGTGGCCCGATTGGCATTAAAACAGGCAGGCACTGGCAGAGGTATTCTGTAAACACAGGATTTTTATTCTCAGGAACAGTCACCAGTTCAAGTTCAGCATTGCAGAAAATAATGCTTTCGTCAGCTTAAAAAGGTCAAGCACATAATTCCAGAGCTCACCCAGTAACAGGCTTTCAGGCAGACACTGGCTCTCTCCAGCTTCCAGCAGAGCAGCGGGATTAGCTCCTCCTGCTGCTCTGTTCACATCTCTTTTGCCTCTCTGACATCCAGCAGCTTCTCCCTTATTATCAACTCAGGTGCACACATGAGTGTTCAGCCAGTCCTGCCCAGACTCTACTGCCACCCTTTCAATTTAAACAAACTGCTTAAAAACCTAGCTGTTGCCAGTCAGTAGCTTTATGACTTATGCCACTGAAATCTTCAGCCTCAGTGGCACATATTGCTCATCCAGGACTACCCCGGCTGACTGCTTACAAATCCCCCCTTTGCCCAAGGCCAGGGGACTGGGCACTTGAAACTGAAAAACAGTTAACCCTTGACAAGACATAGTCATTTACATGTAGTTTACCTGGCCTGTGATATCTTACCTAATTGTAACCTTGCAATGCCAGAAACCAACGTGTTACTCTGGCATCGTTCCCTTTATTTTGTCTCATCCACTTTAAGGGAGCATGGTCGGACACCAACCGGAACTTTCTGCCCAACAGATAATAACTGAGAGCTTCAAGGGCCCATTTTAAAGCTAAGAAAGCTAATAGCTCCTCTCATAAGACGTTAGTTTCCTACTTAAATAAATTACTGGGTGTTCCACCCCATTTATCTCCTGAGACATCAATGCACCTAAGCCCACATCCAAGGCAACTGTCTGTACAATAAACTTTTTGGAAAAATATGGAGGCACAAACCTCTGGTAGTAGCCAACGGATGCCAAGAATGCTTTCACCTGTTTCTTTGTAAGGGGCTGTGGCCAACTTTGGATTGCATCAATTTTGTTCACCTGGGGTCTTATCACACCTCTATCCACCATGTACCCCAAATACCAGGCCTGCTCTACCACAATGGCACATTTCTCTGGGTTAGCAGTAAGGTCAGCCTTCCTGAGAGAATCCAAAACAGCCTGGACTTTACTTGAATGACTCTCCCAATCAACACTGAAGATCACAACATCATCCATGTAGGCAGAAGAATACCTAGAATGAGGCTTTAAAATCATATCCAATGCTCCTTGAAAGGTAGCTGGGGCCCCCTTTAATCCAAAAGTCATCTTAAGGTACTGGAAGTGGCCTTCCAGGGTGGAGAAGGCAGTCTTCTCTTTGACCTTTTTTGACAATGGGATTTGCCAACATCCTTTAGTGAAGTCCAAGGTAGAAATAAACCTGGTTGGTCCCAACCTCTCAATTAACTCATCCACCCAGGGCATAAGACAAGGATCAAAAGTGGACACTTAATTTAGCCTGCAATGATCATTGCAGAAGTGCCAAGTTCCATTCAGCTTTGGGACTATGCAATGGGGCTGCCCATGCACTTTTGGACTCCTCAATGACCCCCAAAGCTAACATTCTTTCTCAGAAACTGCCTGTCTTCATGCTTCGGGGATTCTATAGGGCTTAAAATTTACCTGACATGGGGACGGGGTCTGTAACTATGTAGTGTTGGATAACATTAGTGGTACCTGGGACATCTGAGAACATATCTTTATTGTGCTGTAAAAATTCCTTGCATTCTTGTTTTTGGGACTTAGGCAAAGTTTCACCAACTTTAACCCAGTCTCTACCTGAGTGGGAATCGAGGTGCTGGGAAGGCTTGCAGAGACTCTGTCTCACCACGGTTTAATTAAATGTCTTTGGTACAATTGAATGGGCTTTCTTTTCCCAGGCTGATGTATGTTATAAGTTACATTACTAACTTTTTCAATCACTTCAAAAGGTCTCTGCCATTTGGCCAAGAATTTGCTTTCCACCGTGGGTACCAGTATTAACACCCGATTACCAGGGTTGAACTGTCTAACTCTGGTGGCTCTATTTTTTATTTGGCTCTGAGCTTCCTAGGCTTTGTCTTAGTGTCTCCCATACAGTAATACAAATGGGGAAAAAACTGTGGAAAACTGTGTGACTTCTCGAATGGCAATCAACACATAAGGCAATAGACCATCCCAGTCCTGACCATCTTTTCCACCACATGTTTCAAAATTCCCTTTAGGGTTTTGTTATAACTTTCTACCAGACCATCTGTCTGATAAAAGACTGATGCCCTTAGTTGCTTAATCTTTAAGACTTTACACATTTCCTCCATCATTTTAGACATGAAAGGTGCGCTCTGAACAGTCAAAATTTTGGTACCCCAACCCTGAAAATTATTTGAAGCAGCTCCTGGGCAATATTTTTAGAGGAGGCATTCCGTAATGGGATAGCTTCAGGATATCTAGTAGCATAATCTAGTACTACCAAAATGTACTGGTGACAGAGGGGAGATTTCAAAAATGAGCCCACCAAATCCATCTCTATCCTTTCAAACAGAATCTCAATTGTTGGCAGGGGGACACTTTAGGGCTCCTAAAGTGAGACACTGGGGCTGTTAATTGACAAGTGGGGCAGGACTTGCAAAGATTTAAAAAATGTTTATGCCCTATTCCTGCCCAATAAAAATGTTTCAAAATTAGTTCTTGTGTTTTTCTGCACCCAGGTGACCCCCTAACACAGGAGCATGAGCCATATCTAAGACCCTGTGCTTATAAGGTGCTGGCACCAGTATTTGTTCCACAAATTCATCTCAAAGTTCTACCACCTGGTATAACAAATCACTGCTAATAGCAAAATGTGGAAATCACTGATCAGCATTAGGGACTTGTGGCACACCATTCATTACAGTTACATTTACATATGCATATTTCAGGGAGAGGTCTTGCAGCTGAGCAGTACCAAAATTGCCCCATGATACTTCCAGGTTGGGGACATGATGCTGCTCAGATGCAAAGACCTCGGCCTCCTCTCCTGCTAGAACCACTAGTAGAAAAAATTCTGTTAGGTCACTGAGTTTCTCTAGAAGTTCATCATGGACATTCTCAACAAAAGGGACTGTGGCTTCATATTCTGGGCTGGGCTTATCAGTATCAACCTCCCTGTTTGGTTGAATCCAAAATTACTAAAATGAAGTCCCATCCAATAATGAGTTAATGTAGCAAGTATTTTACCACACCAACCTCATGGGAGTAGGACTTCCCACCCACCACTATGTCAATCTTGGCAAGTGGATACTCCTTAGTGTCACCATGGATACATCCATCTTGCTTGCAGGTGTTGTTAAGATATGTGGAATGGAAGCCCTTTACAGGAGTGATCAGGCTTCCTGAGTCCAACAGTGCCACAAGTCTGACACTATTAACAGTAAGCAGCCACTCTTGGGGACCAACTTCCAGTACCTGCACTGCAGGCCAGATGGGCAAAAAATGAGCAGCGGCGACTGACTCCACCTTCCAATAGCTCCACCTCCTGGGGGCAGTCCACTGCAATATACCTCACTTGTTGACACCTCCAGCAGATTTTGTCCCCTGGCGCAGCTTAATGAAGTTGGTGACCCTCCAAGTTCTTCCGTACTCTTTCTGGAGGAGACACCAGCAGCTGAGGTGTGGCGGGGGAAACCTTGTCACTTTCGGTTCTCAACTGAGACAATCCTCTGTAGTTGTGTAGGATTCCACAAGGGACACCATCTGCTTCGAGGTCTTTTGGTCTCCTTGGGAAACCCAGCGATTTAGGACTCAGGGAAGCCCACTCATTTAGTCTAACATGATGTGGTGTACCATATCAGATGCAATTGGAGTCACTGGCTGCAGCCATATCCGGATCAGGTGCAGTAGATCAAACATCTGGGAGATTGGGGGCTTGTTTTTTTCAAAACACCATGCAAGTCTCTGTGGGCTCACACAGTTACAGTAACACCAAGCCAAGCCATTATCTTTGCTTTATAATTTCTAGTCCTTGCCTTGTGTTGTAGTCAGATCAAAATAGGCTTTCAGTGGCTCCCTAACCAGGTATGGAGACAGAACCTCCACCTATCCGCCTCTGGGGAGTTTTTCTCTTTCGCCAATTCTTTCAAATACATTGAAATAGGCTTTAACGTCATCATCAAAAGTAATTTTTTGTAATGCACACTGCACAGCTTTCCTCACATTACAAGTCACAGAAGGGCTGGTCTCCTTTTTCTCAGCTTGAGCACGGGAGTGGCTATCCCACCTAGACTCTACAGCCACTCCCAAATCCCGGACCCAGAAATCCAATTTAAAAAAACTTCTTGACAACCTATCTGTTGCCAGCTAGTAGCTTTACCTGGAACTTATGCCACTGAAAGCCTCAGCCTCAGTGGCACATATCCTCCATCCAGGAACAATCCTGCTGACTGTATATACTGGGTGATAATAAATCTAATTTAAATGTTTCATGCAGTGGCACTGTTCTGCTTCCTCTGTTTTTCCCCAGTTTTATTTGTGTAGTTGGTCCTGCTGGGGGGTAAGGGTAGGGTCATAACTATAGAGGTGCATGGAGGGGTGACTGCTAGGGATGAGCGAATCGATCCGGACGAACCCGGATTCGATCCGAATTTCAGGAAAAATTCGATTCGGATCGAATCCGAATTTCCCCGCGATTCGATCACTCGAAGTTTTCCTTTAACATCCATTCATTTACATTTACAGGCATTCTAAGATGGCGGACGGGACATGTCTGGACATGTATCCCGCGCCAGTGCAAGCTGGGGCAGTCACATGCAGCCTATCAGCAGCCAGCAAGCCCGGTGACGTCACACAGCGGTATTTAACGGCGGCCATCTTGCTTTTCCTCATTTCTCTATTGCATTCGTGAGAGACAGAACGCTGTGTAGCTGAGGGACAGACAGTTAGACAGGCAGGGACAGACAGGGACAGGCTGGAGACAGGCAGGAGACAGACAGGAGACAGACAGAAAGCCAGGGAAAGGTAGGAAAAAACGGAGGCTGTGACAGGGAGATTTTTTTTTTTTTTCATCCAGCCTGAGTGTTACTAGCTGGCTGACAGGCTTTGTTAGCCTTTTCAGGCTGCTTATAGTAACTAACTGTGCATATATACTGAACTGATCTTAGGTCTGCTGTGAGGCATCCCATTCTGTGACTACACCAGCCTCTGTTTAAGACCATATAAGCATTTGCTCTTATCATATTTGAAATTAGGCCTGATAAAGACACTTTTGCTGGGCAAAGCACTACTGGACCCTGCCAGGTGCACTCCTATTTGGGGCATCCCATTCTGTGACTACACCAGCCTCTGTTTAAGACCATATAAGCATTTGCTCTTATCATATTTGAAATTAGGCCTGATAAAGACACTTTTGCTGGGCATAGCACTACTGGACCCTGCCAGGTGCACTCCTATTTGGGGCATCCCATTCTGTGACTACAGCAGCCTCTGTTTAAGACCATATAAGCATTTGCTCTTATCATATTTGAAATTAGGCCTGATAAAGACACTTTTGCTGGGCATAGCACTACTGGACCCTGCCAGGTGCACTCCTATTTGGGGCATCCCATTCTGTGACTAAAGCAGCCTCTGTTTAAGACCATATAAGCATTTGCTCTTATCATATTTGAAATTAGGCCTGATAAAGACACTTTTGCTGGGCAAAGCACTACTGGACCCTGCCAGGTGCACTCCTATTTGGGGCATCCCATTCTGTGACTACAGCAGCCTCTGTTTAAGACCATATAAGCATTTGCTCTTATCATATTTGAAATTAGGCCTGATAAAGACACTTTTGCTGGGCAAAGCACTACTGGACCCTGCCAGGTGCACTCCTATTTGGGGCATCCCATTCTGTGACTACAGCAGCCTCTGTTTAAGACCATATAAGCATTTGCTCTTATCATATTTGAAATTAGGCCTGATAAAGACACTTTTGCTGGGCAAAGCACTACTGGACCCTGCCAGGTGCACTCCTATTTGGGGCATCCCATTCTGTGACTACAGCAGCCTCTGTTTAAGACCATATAAGCATTTGCTCTTATCATATTTGAAATTAGGCCTGATAAAGACACTTTTGCTGGGCAAAGCACTACTGGACCCTGCCAGGTGCACTCCTATTTGGGGCATCCCATTCTGTGACTACAGCAGCCTCTGTTTAAGACCATATAAGCATTTGCTCTTATCATATTTGAAATTAGGCCTGATAAAGACACTTTTGCTGGGCATAGCACTACTGGACCCTGCCAGGTGCACTCCTATTTGGGGCATCCCATTCTGTGACTAAAGCAGCCTCTGTTTAAGACCATATGAGCATTTGCTCTTATCATATTTGAAATTAGGCCTGATAAAGACACTTTTGCTGGGCATAGCACTACTGGACCCTGCCAGGTGCACTCCTATTTGGGGCATCCCATTCTGTGACTACAGCAGCCTCTGTTTAAGACCATATAAGCATTTGCTCTTATCATATTTGAAATTAGGCCTGATAAAGACACTTTTGCTGGGCATAGCACTACTGGACCCTGCCAGGTGCACTCCTATTTGGGGCATCCCATTCTGTGACTACAGCAGCCTCTGTTTAAGACCATATAAGCATTTGCTCTTATCATATTTGAAATTAGGCCTGATAAAGACACTTTTGCTGGGCAAAGCACTACTGGACCCTGCCAGGTGCACTCCTATTTGGGGCATCCCATTCTGTGACTACAGCAGCCTCTGTTTAAGACCATATAAGCATTTGCTCTTATCATATTTGAAATTAGGCCTGATAAAGACAATTTTGCTGGGCAAAGCACTACTGGACCCTGCCAGGTGCACTCCTATTTGGGGCATCCCATTCTGTGACTACAGCAGCCTCTGTTTAAGACCATATAAGCATTTGCTCTTATCATATTTGAAATTAGGCCTGATAAAGACACTTTTGCTGGGCAAAGCACTACTGGACCCTGCCAGGTGCACTCCTATTTGGGGCATCCCATTCTGTGACTACAGCAGCCTCTGTTTAAGACCATATAAGCATTTGCTCTTATCATATTTGAAATTAGGCCTGATAAAGACACTTTTGCTGGGCAAAGCACTACTGGACCCTGCCAGGTGCACTCCTATTTGGGGCATCCCATTCTGTGACTACAGCAGCCTCTGTTTAAGACCATATAAGCATTTGCTCTTATCATATTTGAAATTAGGCCTGATAAAGACACTTTTGCTGGGCATAGCACTACTGGACCCTGCCAGGTGCACTCCTATTTGGGGCATCCCATTCTGTGACTACAGCAGCCTCTGTTTAAGACCATATAAGCATTTGCTCTTATCATATTTGAAATTAGGCCTGATAAAGACACTTTTGCTGGGCATAGCACTACTGGACCCTGCCAGGTGCACTCCTATTTGGGGCATCCCATTCTGTGACTACAGCAGCCTCTGTTTAAGACCATATAAGCATTTGCTCTTATCATATTTGAAATTAGGCCTGATAAAGACACTTTTGCTGGGCAAAGCACTACTGGACCCTGCCAGGTGCACTCCTATTTGGGGCATCCCATTCTGTGACTAAAGCAGCCTCTGTTTAAGACCATATAAGCATTTGCTCTTATCATATTTGAAATTAGGCCTGATAAAGACACTTTTGCTGGGCAAAGCACTACTGGACCCTGCCAGGTGCACTCCTATTTGGGGCATCCCATTCTGTGACTACAGCAGCCTCTGTTTAAGACCATATAAGCATTTGCTCTTATCATATTTGAAATTAGGCCTGATAAAGACACTTTTGCTGGGCATAGCACTACTGGACCCTGCCAGGTGCACTCCTATTTGGGGCATCCCATTCTGTGACTACAGCAGCCTCTGTTTAAGACCATATAAGCATTTGCTCTTATCATATTTGAAATTAGGCCTGATAAAGACACTTTTGCTGGGCATAGCACTACTGGACCCTGCCAGGTGCACTCCTATTTGGGGCATCCCATTCTGTGACTAAAGCAGCCTCTGTTTAAGACCATATAAGCATTTGCTCTTATCATATTTGAAATTAGGCCTGATAAAGACACTTTTGCTGGGCAAAGCACTACTGGACCCTGCCAGGTGCACTCCTATTTGGGGCAGCCCATTCTGTGACTACAGCAGCCTCTGTTTAAGACCATATAAGCATTTGCTCTTATCATATTTGAAATTAGGCCTGATAAAGACACTTTTGCTGGGCAAAGCACTACTGGACCCTGCCAGGTGCACTCCTATTTGGGGCATCCCATTCTGTGACTACAGCAGCCTCTGTTTAAGACCATATAAGCATTTGCTCTTATCATATTTGAAATTAGGCCTGATAAAGACACTTTTGCTGGGCAAAGCACTACTGGACCCTGCCAGGTGCACTCCTATTTGGGGCATCCCATTCTGTGACTACAGCAGCCTCTGTTTAAGACCATATAAGCATTTGCTCTTATCATATTTGAAATTAGGCCTGATAAAGACACTTTTGCTGGGCAAAGCACTACTGGACCCTGCCAGGTGCACTCCTATTTGGGGCATCCCATTCTGTGACTACAGCAGCCTCTGTTTAAGACCATATAAGCATTTGCTCTTATCATATTTGAAATTAGGCCTGATAAAGACACTTTTGCTGGGCATAGCACTACTGGACCCTGCCAGGTGCACTCCTATTTGGGGCATCCCATTCTGTGACTACAGCAGCCTCTGTTTAAGACCATATAAGCATTTGCTCTTATCATATTTGAAATTAGGCCTGATAAAGACACTTTTGCTGGGCAAAGCACTACTGGACCCTGCCAGGTGCACTCCTATTTGGGGCATCCCATTCTGTGACTACAGCAGCCTCTGTTTAAGACCATATAAGCATTTGCTCTTATCATATTTGAAATTAGGCCTGATAAAGACACTTTTGCTGGGCAAAGCACTACTGGACCCTGCCAGGTGCACTCCTATTTGGGGCATCCCATTCTGTGACTACAGCAGCCTCTGTTTAAGACCATATAAGCATTTGCTCTTATCATATTTGAAATTAGGCCTGATAAAGACACTTTTGCTGGGCAAAGCACTACTGGACCCTGCCAGGTGCACTCCTATTTGGGGCATCCCATTCTGTGACTACAGCAGCCTCTGTTTAAGACCATATAAGCATTTGCTCTTATCATATTTGAAATTAGGCCTGATAAAGACACTTTTGCTGGGCATAGCACTACTGGACCCTGCCAGGTGCACTCCTATTTGGGGCATCCCATTCTGTGACTAAAGCAGCCTCTGTTTAAGACCATATAAGCATTTGCTCTTATCATATTTGAAATTAGGCCTGATAAAGACACTTTTGCTGGGCAAAGCACTACTGGACCCTGCCAGGTGCACTCCTATTTGGGGCATCCCATTCTGTGACTACAGCAGCCTCTGTTTAAGACCATATAAGCATTTGCTCTTATCATATTTGAAATTAGGCCTGATAAAGACACTTTTGCTGGGCAAAGCACTACTGGACCCTGCCAGGTGCACTCCTATTTGGGGCATCCCATTCTGTGACTACAGCAGCCTCTGTTTAAGACCATATAAGCATTTGCTCTTATCATATTTGAAATTAGGCCTGATAAAGACACTTTTGCTGGGCATAGCACTACTGGACCCTGCCAGGTGCACTCCTATTTGGGGCATCCCATTCTGTGACTACAGCAGCCTCTGTTTAAGACCATATAAGCTTTGCTCTTATCATATTTGAAATTAGGCCTGATAAAGACACTTTTGCTGGGCATAGCACTACTGGACCCTGCCAGGTGCACTCCTATTTGGGGCATCCCATTCTGTGACTAAAGCAGCCTCTGTTTAAGACCATATAACCATTTGCTCTTATCATATTTGAAATTAGGCCTGATAAAGACACTTTTGCTGGGCAAAGCACTACTGGACCCTGCCAGGTCCATTCCTGTTGGGGCATCCCATTCTGTGACTAAATCAGCCTCTGTTTAAGACCATATAAGCATTTGCTCTTATCATATTTGAAATTAGGCCTGATAAAGACACTTTTGCTGGGCATAGCACTACTGGACCCTGCCAGGTGCACTTCTGTTGGGGCATCCCATTCTGTGACTACAGCAGCCTCTGTTTAAGACCGTATAACCATTTTCACTTATCATATTTGAAATTAGGCCTGATAAAGACACTTTTGCTGGGCAAAGCACTACTGGACCCTGCCAGGTCCATTCCTGTTGGGGCATCCCATTCTGTGACTAAAGCAGCCTCTGTTTAAGACCATATAAGCATTTGCTCTTATCATATTTGAAATTAGGCCTGATAAAGACACTTTTGCTGGGCATAGCACTACTGGACCCTGCCAGGTCCACTTCTGTTGGGGCATCCCATTCTGTGACTAAAGCAGCCTCTGTTTAAGACCATATAACCATTTGCTCTTATCATATTTGAAATTAGGCCTGATAAAGACACTTTTGCTGGGCAAAGCACTACTGGACCCTGCCAGGTCCATTCCTGTTGGGGCATCCCATTCTGTGACTAAAGCAGCCTCTGTTTAAGACCGTATAAGCATTTGCTCTTATCATATTTGAAATTAGCCTGATAAAGACACTTTTGCTGGGCATAGTACTACTGGATCTTTTTTGGGGGGCATCCCATTCTGTGACTAAAGCAGCCTCTGTTTAAGACCGTATACGCATTTGCTCTTATCATATTTGAAATTAGCCTGATAAAGACACTTTTGCTGGGCATAGCACTACTTGTCCCTGCCAGGGCATCCCATTCTGTGACTAAAGCAGCCTCTGTTTAAGACCATATAAGCATTTGCTCTTATCATATTTGAAATTAGCCTGATAAAGACACTTTTGCTGGGCATAGTACTACTGGATCTTTTTTGGGGGCATCCCATTCTGTGACTAAAGCAGCCTCTGTTTAAGACCATATAAGCATTTGCTCTTATTATATTTATATTATAAGACACTTTTGCTGGGCATAGGCTTACTGCTGCCTGCCAGGTGCACTTCTGTTGAGGCATCCCATTCTGTAACATAGCATACCCCTCTTTATTTACACTAAGCAGCTCTCTTATTTACACTAAGCAGGCCTGTTGGAGGCTGAGTGTTACTGCTCACTTTTGGTGTGCATTATATTCTGTTTCATATAGACCCACCGCTGCCCGGGGGATCTTAAAATATCACCTACTCCCACGCCAGTTAGACTATGTCGGGCAGACAAGTGCCTGGAAGTGAAAAGAGGAGTGGCAGAGGCCAAGATTCCGCAGGCAGAGCTCGCATCAGACTGGGGGCCAGTAGCAGCAGGAGTCACGCTGAGAGACCTAATCTGCCAGTATCTGCTAGCGGTCGGGTCTCCACCAGTAACGCATCTGCCGTGGTAGATTGGTTGACGCGCTCATCAACAACATCATCACAACTTACGTCTGAGACCCCCAGTCTAGGGTCGGTAGGTTCCTCTGACACAACCCTGAGTTGGCATGCCCCGAGAGCAGTCCCTGTCCTCCCATTGCCTCTGTCCTACGCCGTTCCCTCCCCCAGCGACGTATCCTATGCTTTGGGTTCAGCTCCACTCTTTAGTGAGGAGGACCATCAGATAGAGGACAGTCAGCAGCTACTGCCCAGCCAAGAAATGGAGGTGGCTTCTCTAGCTAGGCAGACAGATAGTGATGTGGACAGTGTCGTGGGTGCTGCGAGCGTTCCAGCTCCTGCGCCAGACACTGTTGACGAATCCACGAACATCAGTGACGTACAGCCACAACTCGGTGATGATGATGATGACGATGAAGCCGATCGCACTTGGGAGCCGGGTGATGAAGGGGCTTCATCGTCATCATCAGGAGAAGAGGGGCGCAGGTTGCCCCGGAGTCAGCAGCTGAGGCAGCAAGGTGGTAGCAGTCAGCATGGGGGCACAATTCCAAAGGCTGGAGCCGGCCGGGGCCGGGGCCGGGGTAGAGCACCTGCTGTGCGGCAGTCTACCTTATCGGGAGGTAGTGGAGCAGGGGTTCCTGGAGTTGGCAACAGCAGCAGTGAATCAGTGAGGCCAGGGGGTGGGAAAAGTAGCTACTCGGCAGTGTGGCAGTTTTTCCTGAGGCATCCGCAGGAGGGTAACATGGCCACATGCAAGATATGTAGGCAAAAGGTGAAGCGTGGCCAGGGTCCAAATGTTGGCACCACGGCCCTGCGTCAACATATGATGCGTCACCATAAAACGACCTGGGAGAACCGAGGCTCCCAAGGGGTGGTCCAGTCTGCTTCCTCACCAAGTGAGCTCCCAATTTCTGCCAGCCAAGGCTCCAGCACCTCAGCCGAAGGCAGCTGTGCGTCATACCCATCCTCTGTCGCTCCTGCTCCTCCTCCTCCTCCTCCAAGTCATGCATCCCGCCAGCAATCCATCAGCGAAGCCATGTCCAAGAGACAGCAGTATGCGCCCACTCATCCTACGGCGCAGAAGCTGAATGTGCTCCTGTCCAAGTTGCTGGTGCTGCAGTCGCTCCCTTTTCAGGTGGTGGAATCTGCACCTTTCAGAGAACTGATGGCTTGTGCCGAGCCGAGGTGGAGAGTCCCAAGCCGTCATTTCTTTGCCAAGAAGGCAGTACCAGCGCTGCACACTTTTGTTGAACAGAAGGTGGGCCAGTCCTTGAGCCTGTCGGTGTGTAGCAAAATACATGGCAGCGCCGACATCTGGAGCTGTAACTACGGTCAGGGGCAGTACATGTCGTTTACGGCCCACTGGGTGAATGTGGTCCCTTTGCAGCAGCAACTTGGACAGGTCACGCCGCTTCGGCCTCCGCGCTCTCTGCCCATTGGGCCTGTGACACCGTGCGACTCGGCCTCCTCATCCTCCGCCATCTCCTCACCCTCCACTGTAGGCTCAAGTCTCAGTGCCCCTCCAGTCTACCATGTGTGCAGGGCACGGAGGTGTCACGCAGTGCTTCACATGGTTTGTCTTGGCGAACGGAGTCACACAGGGGAGGAACTGCTTAAATGTATTCATCAGGAAATCCAAACATGGCTTACTCCGAGAAAACTTAAAATGGGAATCATGGTTACCGACAATGGGAAGAACATTTTGTCTGCGCTGCGCCAAGGAAGCCTGACCCATGCCCCCTGCATGGCTCACGTCTTCAATCTGGTTGTCAAGCGGTTTCTGAAGTGTTCCCCCCATCTGCAGGACATCCTAACAACTTCACGGAAACTTTGCATGCACTTCAGCCACTCCTACACCGCCAAACACACCCTTCTTGAGCTACAGCGTCAGAATGGTATCCCCCAACATAGTCTGATTTGCGATGTTTCCACCCGTTGGAATTCCACCCTTCACATGTTGGACCGATTATATGAACAGAGAAAAGCCATCACGGATTTCCTGATGATCCAAGCAGATAGGGGGACTCCCCTGTGTAACTTCAATGTCAACCAGTGGCAGCTCATACGTGACACCTGCCGTTTGCTCAGGCCCTTTGAGGAAGCCACTTTATTTGTCAGTCGGCAGGATTACGGGATGAACGACGTGATTCCACTGCTTCATGTACTACAGCACATGTTGGAAACCATGGCTGGTCAGGGCACTGGAGACATGGCGTTTACATCTTACGGCCACATGAACCCCGTCGGAGCTGAACTGGAGGAGGAGGAGGAGGAAGAGGAGGAGGAGGAGTTGCCCAGCGAAACACAGTTTAGGCTTGGCGAAATGGCTGGTTTATCTAGTCAGCGGACAGGAGAGGAGGAGCAGGAGCAGCCAGAGGAGCTAGAGGTTTTTGAGGAAGGAGAGACAGAGGACCCGGGCACACCGTGGCAGTATGCAGTGGAGATGGAGACAGGTAGTCCATCCGAGTCACTTGCGCAAATGGCACGAAGCATGCTCACATGCTTGCGTAGTGACCCCAGAATTGTTTCCATCTGTCGGCGGGATGACTTCTGGCTGTCCACCTTATTGGACCCTCGCTTCCGGCACAAAATGGGGGCATTTTTTAAACCCACCGAGAGGGAGGACAAACTCAACTACTACAAAGACATTCTACGTAGGCAGTTGGCCGATGCCTATCTGCGCCATGGTCCATACTCTCGCAGGTCTGACTCGAGGGGACCTCTGCGCTCACCTTCCACTGCCATGGCCGCTGGGGGGGTTGGCAGCAGCAGCAGCAGAAGCTCCATCAGCAGCAGCAGCCTCAGTCTTCAGTCGCTAATGAGTAGCTTTCTACACCCGCATAGTGAGGCTACTCATGAGCAGCAGGAAGACCTGGAGCAGGACCTGAACCAGCAGGTCATGTCATACTTTGACATGACCATGCCAACACACCTTGAGGATCCGCTGGACTTCTGGGCAGCCAAACTTGATTTGTGGCCGCAACTAGCAGAGTTTGCCCTGGAAAAGCTGTCCTGCCCGGCAAGTAGCGTGCCATCTGAGCGGGTGTTTAGTGCGGCGGGGGCCATAGTTACGGCGAGGAGAACTCGTCTGTCAACTAAAAATGTGGAGAGACTCACCTTTGTCAAAATGAATCAGGGATGGATCAGCCAGGATTTCCACCCACCAATGCCTGATGCATGCGACTAGATTCAGCATGGTGCCACGTTTTACACTTTCCAAATGGTGCAAAACATATTTATGTCTTTAGGCCATTTTTTGGGCTCCTGCTGCTGCTACTGTCAACTCCTGCCAACTCCAGGGTGTGATTCATCCAATTTTTGGGCTCCTGAGGCCAACTCCAGTGTATATTTGGGCTCCTGCTGCTGCTGCTGCTGCTGCCAACTTCTGCCAACTCCAGGGTGTGATTCATCCAATTTTTGGGCTCCTGAAGCCAACTCCAGTGTATATTTGGGCTCCTGCTGCTGCTACTGTCAACTCCTGCCAACTCCAGGGTGTGATTCATCCAATTTTTGGGCTCCTGAAGCCAACTCCAGTGTATATTTGGGCTCCTGCTGCTGCTGCTGCCAACTTCTGCCAACTCCAGGGTGTGATTCATCCAATTTTTGGGCTCCTGAAGCCAACTCCAGTGTATATTTGGGCTCCTGCTGCTGCTACCGTCAACTCCTGCCAACTCCAGGGTGTGATTCATCCAATTTTTGGGCTCCTGAAGCCAACTCCAGTGTATATTTGGGCTCCTGCTGCTGCTGCTGCCAACTTCTGCCAACTCCAGGGTGTGATTCATCCAATTTTTGGGCTCCTGAAGCCAACTCCAGTGTATATTTGGGCTCCTGCTGCTGCTACTGTCAACTCCTGCCAACTCCAGGGTGTGATTCATCCAATTTTTGGGCTCCTGAAGCCAACTCCAGTGTATATTTGGGCTCCTGCTGCTGCTGCTGCCAACTTCTGCCAACTCCAGGGTGTGATTCATCCAATTTTTGGGCTCCTGAAGCCAACTCCAGTGTATATTTGGGCTCCTGCTGCTGCTACCGTCAACTCCTGCCAACTCCAGGGTGTGATTCATCCAATTTTTGGGCTCCTGAAGCCAACTCCAGTGTATATTTGGGCTCCTGCTGCTGCTGCTGCCAACTTCTGCCAACTCCAGGGTGTGATTCATCCAATTTTTGGGCTCCTGAAGCCAACTCCAGTGTATATTTGGGCTCCTGCTGCTGCTACTGTCAACTCCTGCCAACTCCAGGGTGTGATTCATCCAATTTTTGGGCTCCTGAAGCCAACTCCAGTGTATATTTGGGCTCCTGCTGCTGCTGCTGCCAGCTTCTGCCAACTCCAGGGTGTGATTCATCCAATTTTTGGGCTCCTGAAGCCAACTCCAGTGTATATTTGGGCTCCTGCTGCTGCTACTGTCAACTCCTGCCAACTCCAGGGTGTGATTCATCCAATTTTTGGGCTCCTGAGGCCAACTCCAGTGTATATTTGGGCTCCTGCTGCTGCTGCTGCCAACTTCTGCCAACTCCAGGGTGTGATTCATCCAATTTTTGGGCTCCTGAGGCCAACTCCAGTGTATATTTGGGCTCCTGCTGCTGCTGCTGCCAACTTCTGCCAACTCCAGGGTGTGATTCATCCAATTTTTGGGCTCCTGAAGCCAACTCCAGTGTATATTTGGGCTCCTGCTGCTGCTGCTGCCAACTTCTGCCAACTCCAGGGTGTGATTCATCCAATTTTTGGGCTCCTGAAGCCAACTCCAGTATATATTTGGGCTCCTGCTGCTGCTGCTGCCAACTCCTGCCAACTCCAGGGTGTGATTCATCCAATTTTTGGGCTCCTGCTGCTGCTGCTGCCAACTTCTGCCAACTCCAGGGTGTGATTCATCCAATTTTTGGGCTCCTGAAGCCAACTCCAGTGTATATTTGGGCTCCTGCTGCTGCTACTGTCAACTCCTGCCAACTCCAGGGTGTGATTCATCCAATTTTTGGGCTCCTGAGGCCAACTCCAGTGTATATTTGGGCTCCTGCTGCTGCTGCTGCCAACTTCTGCCAACTCCAGGGTGTGATTCATCCAATTTTTGGGCTCCTGAAGCCAACTCCAGTGTATATTTGGGCTCCTGCTGCTGCTACTGTCAACTCCTGCCAACTCCAGGGTGTGATTCATCCAATTTTTGGGCTCCTGAGGCCAACTCCAGTGTATATTTGGGCTCCTGCTGCTGCTGCTGCCAACTTCTGCCAACTCCAGGGTGTGATTCATCCAATTTTTGGGCTCCTGAAGCCAACTCCAGTATATATTTGGGCTCCTGCTGCTGCTGCTGCCAACTCCTGCCAACTCCAGGGTGTGATTCATCCAATTTTTGGGCTCCTGCTGCTGCTGCTGCCAACTTCTGCCAACTCCAGGGTGTGATTCATCCAATTTTTGGGCTCCTGAAGCCAACTCCAGTGTATATTTGGGCTCCTGCTGCTGCTACTGTCAACTCCTGCCAACTCCAGGGTGTGATTCATCCAATTTTTGGGCTCCTGAGGCCAACTCCAGTGTATATTTGGGCTCCTGCTGCTGCTGCTGCCAACTTCTGCCAACTCCAGGGTGTGATTCATCCAATTTTTGGGCTCCTGAAGCCAACTCCAGTGTATATTTGGGCTCCTGCTGCTGCTACTGTCAACTCCTGCCAACTCCAGGGTGTGATTCATCCAATTTTTGGGCTCCTGAAGCCAACTCCAGTGTATATTTGGGCTCCTGCTGCTGCTACTGTCAACTCCTGCCAACTCCAGGGTGTGATTCATCCAATTTTTGGGCTCCTGAAGCCAACTCCAGTGTATATTTGGGCTCCTGCTGCTGCTACTGTCAACTCCTGCCAACTCCAGGGTGTGATTCATCCAATTTTTGGGCTCCTGAAGCCAACTCCAGTGTATATTTGGGCTCCTGCTGCTGCTGCTGCCAACTTCTGCCAACTCCAGGGTGTGATTCATCCAATTTTTGGGCTCCTGAGGCCAACTCCAGTGTATATTTGGGCTCCTGCTGCTGCTGCTGCCAACTTCTGCCAACTCCAGGGTGTGATTCATCCAATTTTTGGGCTCCTGAAGCCAACTCCAGTGTATATTTGGGCTCCTGCTGCTGCTGCTGCCAACTTCTGCCAACTCCAGGGTGTGATTCATCCAATTTTTGGGCTCCTGAAGCCAACTCCAGTATATATTTGGGCTCCTGCTGCTGCTGCTGCTGCCAACTCCTGCCAACTCCAGGGTGTGATTCATCCAATTTTTGGGCTCCTGCTGCTGCTGCTGCCAACTTCTGCCAACTCCAGGGTGTGATTCATCCAATTTTTGGGCTCCTGAAGCCAACTCCAGTGTATATTTGGGCTCCTGCTGCTGCTACTGTCAACTCCTGCCAACTCCAGGGTGTGATTCATCCAATTTTTGGGCTCCTGAGGCCAACTCCAGTGTATATTTGGGCTCCTGCTGCTGCTGCTGCCAACTTCTGCCAACTCCAGGGTGTGATTCATCCAATTTTTGGGCTCCTGAAGCCAACTCCAGTGTATATTTGGGCTCCTGCTGCTGCTACTGTCAACTCCTGCCAACTCCAGGGTGTGATTCATCCAATTTTTGGGCTCCTGAAGCCAACTCCAGTGTATATTTGGGCTCCTGCTGCTGCTGCTGCCAACTTCTGCCAACTCCAGGGTGTGATTCATCCAATTTTTGGGCTCCTGAAGCCAACTCCAGTGTATATTTGGGCTCCTGCTGCTGCTACTGTCAACTCCTGCCAACTCCAGGGTGTGATTCATCCAATTTTTGGGCTCCTGAGGCCAACTCCAGTGTATATTTGGGCTCCTGCTGCTGCTGCTGCCAACTTCTGCCAACTCCAGGGTGTGATTCATCCAATTTTTGGGCTCCTGGGGCCAACTCCAGTGTATATTTGGGCTCCTGCTGCTGCTGCTGCCAACTTCTGCCAACTCCAGGGTGTGATTCATCCAATTTTTGGGCTCCTGAAGCCAACTCCAGTGTATATTTGGGCTCCTGCTGCTGCTGCTGCTGCCAACTTCTGCCAACTCCAGGGTGTGATTCATCCAATTTTTGGGCTCCTGAAGCCAACTCCAGTATATATTTGGGCTCCTGCTGCTGCTGCTGCCAACTCCTGCCAACTCCAGGGTGTGATTCATCCAATTTTTGGGCTCCTGCTGCTGCTGCTGCCAACTTCTGCCAACTCCAGGGTGTGATTCATCCAATTTTTGGGCTCCTGAAGCCAACTCCAGTGTATATTTGGGCTCCTGCTGCTGCTACTGTCAACTCCTGCCAACTCCAGGGTGTGATTCATCCAATTTTTGGGCTCCTGAGGCCAACTCCAGTGTATATTTGGGCTCCTGCTGCTGCTGCTGCCAACTTCTGCCAACTCCAGGGTGTGATTCATCCAATTTTTGGGCTCCTGAAGCCAACTCCAGTGTATATTTGGGCTCCTGCTGCTGCTACTGTCAACTCCTGCCAACTCCAGGGTGTGATTCATCCAATTTTTGGGCTCCTGAGGCCAACTCCAGTGTATATTTGGGCTCCTGCTGCTGCTGCTGCCAACTTCTGCCAACTCCAGGGTGTGATTCATCCAATTTTTGGGCTCCTGAAGCCAACTCCAGTATATATTTGGGCTCCTGCTGCTGCTGCTGCCAACTCCTGCCAACTCCAGGGTGTGATTCATCCAATTTTTGGGCTCCTGCTGCTGCTGCTGCCAACTTCTGCCAACTCCAGGGTGTGATTCATCCAATTTTTGGGCTCCTGAAGCCAACTCCAGTGTATATTTGGGCTCCTGCTGCTGCTACTGTCAACTCCTGCCAACTCCAGGGTGTGATTCATCCAATTTTTGGGCTCCTGAGGCCAACTCCAGTGTATATTTGGGCTCCTGCTGCTGCTGCTGCCAACTTCTGCCAACTCCAGGGTGTGATTCATCCAATTTTTGGGCTCCTGAAGCCAACTCCAGTGTATATTTGGGCTCCTGCTGCTGCTACTGTCAACTCCTGCCAACTCCAGGGTGTGATTCATCCAATTTTTGGGCTCCTGAAGCCAACTCCAGTGTATATTTGGGCTCCTGCTGCTGCTACTGTCAACTCCTGCCAACTCCAGGGTGTGATTCATCCAATTTTTGGGCTCCTGAAGCCAACTCCAGTGTATATTTGGGCTCCTGCTGCTGCTACTGTCAACTCCTGCCAACTCCAGGGTGTGATTCATCCAATTTTTGGGCTCCTGAAGCCAACTCCAGTGTATATTTGGGCTCCTGCTGCTGCTGCCAACTTCTGCCAACTCCAGGGTGTGATTCATCCAATTTTTGGGCTCCTGAGGCCAACTCCAGTGTATATTTGGGCTCCTGCTGCTGCTGCTGCCAACTTCTGCCAACTCCAGGGTGTGATTCATCCAATTTTTGGGCTCCTGAAGCCAACTCCAGTGTATATTTGGGCTCCTGCTGCTGCTGCTGCCAACTTCTGCCAACTCCAGGGTGTGATTCATCCAATTTTTGGGCTCCTGAAGCCAACTCCAGTATATATTTGGGCTCCTGCTGCTGCTGCTGCCAACTCCTGCCAACTCCAGGGTGTGATTCATCCAATTTTTGGGCTCCTGCTGCTGCTGCTGCCAACTTCTGCCAACTCCAGGGTGTGATTCATCCAATTTTTGGGCTCCTGAAGCCAACTCCAGTGTATATTTGGGCTCCTGCTGCTGCTACTGTCAACTCCTGCCAACTCCAGGGTGTGATTCATCCAATTTTTGGGCTCCTGAGGCCAACTCCAGTGTATATTTGGGCTCCTGCTGCTGCCAACTTCTGCCAACTCCAGGGTGTGATTCATCCAATTTTTGGGCTCCTGAAGCCAACTCCAGTGTATATTTGGGCTCCTGCTGCTGCTACTGTAAACTCCTGCCAACTCCAGGGTGTGATTCATCCAATTTTTGGGCTCCTGAAGCCAACTCCAGTGTATATTTGGGCTCCTGCTGCTGCTACTGTCAACTCCTGCCAACTCCAGGGTGTGATTCATCCAATTTTTGGGCTCCTGAAGCCAACTCCAGTGTATATTTGGGCTCCTGCTGCTGCTGCTGCCAACTTCTGCCAACTCCAGGGTGTGATTCATCCAATTTTTGGGCTCCTGCTGCTGCTGCTGCCAACTTCTGCCAACTCCAGGGTGTGATTCATCCAATTTTTGGGCTCCTGAAGCCAACTCCAGTGTATATTTGGGCTCCTGCTGCTGCTGCTGCCAACTTCTGCCAACTCCAGGGTGTGATTCATCCAATTTTTGGGCTCCTGAAGCCAACTCCAGTGTATATTTGGGCTCCTGCTGCTGCTGCTGCCAACTTCTGCCAACTCCAGGGTGTGATTCATCCAATTTTTGGACTCCTGAAGCCAACTCCAGTGTATATTTGGGCTCCTGCTGCTGCTACTGTCAACTCCTGCCAACTCCAGGGTGTGATTCATCCAATTTTTGGGCTCCTGAGGCCAACTCCAGTGTATATTTGGGCTCCTGCTGCTGCTGCTGCCAACTTCTGCCAACTCCAGGGTGTGATTCATCCAATTTTTGGGCTCCTGAAGCCAACTCCAGTGTATATTTGGGCTCCTGCCGCTGCTACTGTCAACTCCTGCCAACTCCAGGGTGTGATTCATCCAATTTTTGGGCTCCTGAAGCCAACTCCAGTGTATATTTGGGCTCCTGCTGCTGCTGCTGCCAACTTCTGCCAACTCCAGGGTGTGATTCATCTAATTTTTGGGCTCCTGAAGCCAACTCCAGTGTATATTTGGGCTCCTGCTGCTGCTACTGTCAACTCCTGCCAACTCCAGGGTGTGATTCATCCAATTTTTGGGCTCCTGAAGCCAACTCCAGTATATATTTGGGCTCCTGCTGCTGCTGCTGCCAACTTCTGCCAACTCCAGGGTGTGATTCATCCAATTTTTGGGCTCCTGCTGCTGCTGCTGCCAACTTCTGCCAACTCCAGGGTGTGATTCATCCAATTTTTGGGCTCCTGAAGCCAACTCCAGTGTATATTTGGGCTCCTGCTGCTGCTGCTGCCAACTTCTGCCAACTCCAGGGTGTGATTCATCCAATTTTTGGGCTCCTGAAGCCAACTCCAGTGTATATTTGGGCTCCTGCTGCTGCTGCTGCCAACTTCTGCCAACTCCAGGGTGTGATTCATCCAATTTTTGGGCTCCTGAGGCCAACTCCAGTGTATATTTGGGCTCCTTCTGCCCCTCATAGTGATGCCACTTCAACTCTCTGCAATTGTGCCGCTCTGCGATTCTATTAGCAATGCCTCTGATCTGCATGTGATATTTCTTCAAAGTATTATTTAACTAACCCAGCACGCATCCTGTGCGTGTTACAGCAAGGCTGAATGGTTTACAACCCTATTGAGGCTCTAGGAGGCTCAGAAATAGCCGTTTTTAATAGCGATTCGTCGCGAATTTATTCGGGTCGAAACGATTTTTGTCGGAAAATTCGGCGAATCAGTCGAATCGAATTTTTCAAAAGTTCGCTCATCTCTAGTGACTGCAAAGGGGGAGGAGGTTTGTGCTCATTTGCCATCATTTAGAGAAAGGGAGGTTTCCTTCTTTAGTTGTTTAGCTGCATCCAGTTTAGTTACAAGAAAGAAAAACTTTGCTTTAAGAACATAGAAAGGACCCAATTTAATGTTCGCACCAGGGCCCCATAACATTTAGTTGCTACTCCCTCATCTGGTGCTCCTCCTCAGCTAGGAGATTATGTATTTTGGGGAGGTGTAGGGCAGTACATACATGTGCAACAGATGACCTTTTTATAAAAAAGGATCCATTAGGGCTCAACAGTTTGACCTTTTCTCTATGTTCGTGATGAATGGACTCACATTGTTTCTCTCTTTTAGCATGGTCAGTATGCTGAGATTTTTAAGCAACATTACCTGGGCTTTTTCCCAAGGTCCCCATAGCATTATCTAGCCGAGAAGAAATGTATTTAATCCCTTTAAACACCAGCCACGTAAAATTTACAGGACTGCATCGCCAACCGTTAACTTCCAGCCCTGTAAATTTTACATTGCTGGGATTTTCTCCCATTTAGAGGCCAAAAATTTCACCCCCGTCCAGGTTCAAGGAGAGGAGACCCCCAGACGAGCCTCCGATCTTCGGGCCATGGTCTTCATAGGGGCAATGAACACCTCTCTGCCTCACACATCGCTGCTGGCTGTCCACAGTCTGTGGCCTTTTATCCCGGCGAGTGAGATGTCAGCTCATTCTGCCAGTATAAAAGGCCCCTCCCTGAAGTGGTGGTGTGTGAGCAGCGAAGCCTGGGGAGAGCGGCAGAAGCCAGGAGTTGGACACAGGACAACGATCCTCTGCCCGCTCCAGACTTCTGCCACTCACTTCCAGCTGAGGACAGCAGCGTTCGGATGGCGTAAGATTGCACCTGGTGATGGAAGGAGGAAAAAATAAGAAATTAAAGGACTCTTGCATATGTGTGTGTTTATTTTTAAACTTAACCCTTTTTGAACTGCTGAACTCCTTGAGACTCCTACCAGTAACCGATCAATCTGGTTGTTAGAAGCAGCAGCGGGACATCAGAAATCGCGATGGATCGAATGTAAGTAGAGGGGGAAAACAAAATAATAAAATACTTTATTTTGTGTGTGGTGTGTTTTTTACATTTAACCCTTTGTGAACTGGTAAGGGGTCGTGGAGGCTCATATACCAGCAAGCAGGTGACCTGCCATTACCCACTGGCCCATTACCTGCATCCCCAGAGCCCAGGGGGTACAGAAGAGCCTACGGCCCATACGGACTATGTGGGCTGGTATCCTTCAGGGCCAGCTGCTCGGCCTCTATGCAGTCTACCATCCTGTTGCTTGGCTGGTTTTGCCTGGATGGGGGGCATTTTTAAATAAGATTTTTAAGGTTTTGTAGGTAATGGTGTGGGGGTATGGCAAATCATCTGCTTGTTGGCAGGTGACTTGCTTGCCCCTCCTGACCTGTGAACTGGAATAAGGGTCTCAAGGACCCCTTACCAGTTCACAAGAGGTTTAATATAAAAAAACACACCACAGCACCAGTCTCTCCAGCTTTTAAAATCTTGCTCCCTGCTGCAGAGACGGGGAGGCCGATTCATTAATAGCGCCAGGTAGCGACAGATGAGCGACTGTAGCGTGATTTTTACAGCGCCAGCCAGTATTCGCTGTGCTTGGCCGGCGTTTGCTTGATGACAGCGACTCAGTCGGTGTGCGGTAATGTTGAATACGGGCTTAGGGGTCGCTGTTTCACAGGTTCAGCGTTGTATGTGAGCGCATGACAACGAATGGCCAGAGCGAACGGCTTGCTTCATATTCATTAAAAAATGACGCTCCGAATTTGCTGGCGCTGTCCATTCCTTGTTTAAACCCCAGTGCGCTGGCGGCGATGGGTGTTAACTAGTTTTTATACATGTTTTTGGAATCATTTTGTAATATGAATATATTAATATCAGACCTGTAAGATCAATTCTGCACAATTTTTTTTTTTTTATTTTTTTTACTTTAAAATAAAACCGAACATTGCAGAAGTGGTCTCAGAATTTTTTACATAAAAAAAAAATAAAAAATATTACCAATTAATTATGATTATGATTAATTAAACATTGCTCCATTGAAATGCATTGGGCAATGCCAGGGAGCGACAGGTCATACCTGGCGCTGTGAAGGAATTTGCAGCGGCGCTGTTCGTTCCAGGCGGCTTCATGATGAATCCCGCGCTAGCTGACGCTCTCGCCGGCGCTAGCCTCATTTAGCTTGATAAATGCGTCATTGTGACCGCCGCCGGGCGTACTTGAGTCGGTAGCCGCCGATAGCTGGCGGTACCTGGCGCTCATCAGACACTGCCTGGCGCTAGCCCGTGATAAATAAGGCCCATAATCTCACTCGGGAGCGGGAGTGCGAAATGCTTAAAAATAGCTTGACAACAAGTGGTGACACAATCTCTAGGTAGGCTGGCAGTGAAGGGGTTAAAAAGAATACCCTAATTAATAGAGGTGTAGTGCTACTCTCACCTAGCCCTAGTGACAGAATCACATGCACTGCCACATACAAAATTAGAATTGAATACACAAGTAGTCACAGTTACTGCCTGTATTTATCTTAAAAACAAAATATGTTGTGTATGGATCATAGGCTCATATTCCACTCTTCAACACAATATAATAGTCCTTATCCTATTGATCTAATCAATTAAAGTTCAATATCTTCAGTAAATAAGATTCTAATTCTCAATAATTATGCACCACACGTTTACTTGTCTTCATATAATCTGGCAATATAAGTAATCCTTTACTACTGTAAAGCACTCATATACCGCTTACCAGAGATCCAATCCACATGAGCATAGCATAAATCCTCCCAATTTTATGCACTCTAACGCCACTTTAATGGATATCCTTAACAGTTAATGAACTCTCCCCTGAGTGTATTTCTCTGCTTTCAATAGCATCCTCAAATCCCATGGAGAGCATTTAAAAATCTAAACACCTAGCATTGCATAACACTGTTTAAAACTTTAAGAACGAATATAAAAATATTGAATGCGCACTCACAATAGTTCCACACACGTATATTAAACCCACTCTGGGTCCACATTCTATCCCCCTGCTTGCGGCCGTAGTCCACAAATGCCCAATCAGTCTCCAATCCAGATACAATCAGATCCTCCACCAAAGCGTTTCGACCCTGCTGTGGAAATTTTTCAAGGTAGAACGATTGTCAGAATCTCGCTGTTATATCCAAAAAGTATATGGTCCCTCCCTACTTCATATGTTGAACCAAATCGCTGCCTTACTCACATTTAAGCGGTAAGTAAGGCAGTAATTTGGTTACAAAAATTATTTGAAGATCAGCACTCCTTAAAATGAAAATTTATTGAAGTCCTTTAAAAAATATCCAATCCAAACAGCCTTAAAAACACATACCGGACCCCGACAGCAATCCTAGACAGTAAGCTCTAACGCGTTTCGGACGCCATCTGGTCCTTAGTCATAGATAGCAAACACAGTATACAATCTCATATTTATAAGAGTAAAGAAAATTAAGGAACTTACCCCATTGAAGCAGTGCCGCAGCCGACTTCCGGGTTCGCTGGCCTACGAGGGGGAGGCGACATCACCTCCGGCGTCGCCGACGGAACCGCCAATGAGAGGCGAGAACCGTGGACCAATCAGAGCAGGGTACAAGACCCACTCCGATTGGCCGCGGCGCCCGCACTAGGCGGAAGCGTCGGCAAGGAGACGGCGGGGATGCCAGCCCCGAAATAGCTGTCAAAATCGGCAGCAGTAGATGTAAAGGGGCAGCAAACTCGGCGCGGACACCCAGTGCTGCGTCAAGGGGAAAGAAAGGAAAACATGCTTTTGGACAAGAAAAGGAGAACCAAGTCAATATTGATTTGTAGGAGAAATAATACAATGATGTGGAAAGGGCCAATAGCAATGCCAAGGACCAATATAAGCAACAGTCCATTAATGGTAATTGCACACTGCCCAAAAAAAGGAAAATAAATAATATAATACGGAATAACCATACATATAATAAATATTATTAATAATAAATATACATATATGGGTAAAGATCATGATTAAATAAACACATTTAAATTGATATATACATATGAGTTAATAAAAATATGAATATAAACTTGGAAAAATCCATAATCAAAAAATAAGATACTAATAGGAATAAGCTATATATGATTATTAATAAATATGCAATGAATATACAAATATGGCAATTGTAATCTGTAAAATGTTTCTCCATGATCAGGGGAATCTCAACTGGTGCCCCAAGTATCCCACCAGTATGTGAAACAGTGAAAGGAACAGTGAAAAGAATATAACAGTGATCAAGGGCATCCCAAAGGGTGCCTGAATATCCCTGAATATATTTGGGTGATCCAAATGGTGCCCGGATGTCTTTTCTATGTATAAAAACATGTAAATAATTGACAGCCATAACCAAAATTTGTAGCAATAGTAGAGGTCAAGTTTTGATGAAAGGCATCCCAATTGGGGCCAAGTAACCGTATAGTATATAGGCCGATCCAAGGGGGTATACACAAATCTAAGGAGAAAGACAGAATGAGAAAATGTAGAAAATCACAAAAAAGAAATAAAAAATAATATTCTTTATTATTATTACCTATCTGTAATAAAGGAAATATCCCATTTATGATTGAGGCCCTTAGGGTGTCTAGTACCTAGTGTAAATATCCAGTAGGTCTCCCTGGATAAAAGTTTCTTGTGGGCGTCTCCACCCCTGGGTCCAACAGTTACCTTCTCTATAGCAGTGATATTAAATGAGGGTAATAGGTCACTATGTATTTCATTATAATGACGTGCTACATTAGAGTTCCTCGCCAGATCTGTGCGGCCTATCCCTTCTAGGTGCTCCGCAATCCTAATTTTGAGCTTGCGTTTAGTGCAGCCCACATATTGCTTCTGGCAATATTGACATGTGATCAAGTAGATAACTGAAGTGGAATTGCAGATGAGTAAAGACTTAATTTTATAGATGTTATTTGTAACTGTAGAGGCAAAATGCAAGCTCCGGTTGGCATATTTACGTAGGCCACACCGTTTGCCTCCACATGGAAAAAAGCCAATAGTACTTAACCAAGTAGAGTTGTTGTTTTGAGAACTTCGAAAAAGCTTGGAGATAAAAGATTACCTAAATTAGAAGATTTGCGGCTCACAATGCGTATGCCCTTGTCTACTTCATCCGAGAGAGCTGGATCCGCTCTCAGGATTGGTAAATTCTTTTTAATTATAGCTGAAATCTTTTGAAATTCCAGGGTATAAGATGATAGTCAATCATCATGATAGAAATATAGGGATTACTGTCGGCCAGCCTACTATTGCATCTATTTGAAGTGTTTTGAGTTCTCTTAAGAATCTGGCGAATAAGAATAAAATTCAAATGTATAAACTGCAGGGATCATGATTATTTCAACTTTAATTGGGCTGGTCCTGTAAAAAGACAATAAAAAGATAATAATAGAAATGAATCTATATAGCACAGTAAATATTTGTCATGCCTCTGCTACATTAATGTATGTTTGTACATTTAGTATATTTCAGATAGCTAGCTACATATGGCTACATTGTGTTAATACAGCTCATTAGACTCATTTGTTATATTTATATTTTTGGGTGTGTCGATTTGTGTGTGTATGGGTGGTAGTGATATCACTTTTCATGTTCATTTATTTTTCTTTTCCCCTTCCCCTCCTTTGTAATTTCCACATGTTTGGGCCAAGGGCTCCATGTTCCACTTAATGGAGCACCTGTTGCTTGCGTCGGGCGCGCCCCGTCCGGTGCCGATCCGACACCTCTTACTGCAGGGGGGGTTGTGCGACTCGGCGCCGGCTGGGGCGCGCGCCCGCCGACTTGCGCTGTGTATTGCGGGCGCTTCCCGCCGCCCCCCGTGTTTATCCTTATGGCCAGCCTTTGATTGGCCGGGCGGCGTGCGTGTGGGGGCAGGGCCGGCGGTGGCCATGCGTCAGCGCAGCGTGGTGTATAAAGGAGGGGAGGGAGCGATGAGAACAGCCATCCCACCCTGGTGAAGTGGTTCATCCACGCAACGCGTCGGCAGGCTGAGTGTATGGGGGACCCCTGGCTTCTGATGACTTACTAATACGGTGATGTACTGCCTTCCTTTCATTACAATGTATTATATGCACTTTTGGCCAGTAGGTTCTGATCTTCCTTAGAACAGGTATTCATGCACAGTATTTGCACACATCTCTTGGAATAATTGTTATTTGCACAGCATTCCCTCCTTAAAGAAAATTGCACCTAGCACTTTCCTTGTTAAATGTTCTTTGTTTGTATGTTAATTCATTGCAGGTAGATACAGCAGTATTCACCTGCTTGTTATCACTACTGGCCCTCAGCATAATTTATATTATCTTTACATTATTCATATGGTCAGGAAGGATATTTTATATTTTATATTTGCATACTTAAAGCCTTTTTGTGGGAAACCCCCTTCCTTCATTGTGTTTCTGTATTTTAAACTGTGGACTGTCTTGTGATTTTGTGTTTGATTTTTTATGAGTCTCTTTTATATAAATAAAATTTGATAAAATTTTAGTACATCATTTCTTGGATAATTTTGTTGGGTGAGTGCGGACCATTTGAGTGCCTGTGGGGGGATTTCCAGAGCTCCCCCAAAGTGCTTTGTCTTTTAAGGGACACAGGACATCTTATCCATTTATTATCCAACTTTGCATGGACTGAGGGCTGGATCCTTTGTACGATGGATGTTACATCCCTCTACTCCTCTATACCCCATAATTTGGCCATTACTGCCCTTTTTTTTTTATTTATGTCATTACTCCAATTATGATTCTGATCTTTGTTTTTATGTTATCATGGCTACAGAGTTTTTATTGAGCCATAATTACTTTACTTTTGATTCTGAATATTTCTTACAACTGAAAGGAGCTTCGATGGGGGCACCATTTTCCCCATCTCTGGTCAACCTATATATGGGGTGGTGGGAACATCAGTATATCTTTGGTCACCAGAACCCCTGGCGGACCCAGTTGGCAGCCTATTATAGATACATTGATGACTTGTTTCTTATATGGAAAGGCACAGAATCCGATTTACGACAGTTCATTGAGTACTGTAATGATAATTGTTTGAACCTCGAATTTACAGCTCATTTTGATCAAAGAGAAATTGATTTCCTAGATCTTAAGTTATCAGTTGATACATTTACCAATTCCCTATGCACTAGCACTTTCCGTAAACCTACTGCAGGGAATAACATTCTACAGGCCTCCACACACCATTAAGGCCATTCCAGTTGGGAAAATGGTCAGGAGTAGACGGAATTGCACTAATATAGAAGCCTTTTTATGTGAAGCTGAGCAGATAGAATCACAACTTACTCAGAGGGGATATTCCCCCTGGATGCTCAAGAGGGCAAAGAATATTGCCCTCAATAAAAACCGAGATTCCATAGTAGGCAACCGACCCAATCGCAAAGAGCAGGAACATTTAGCGTTCATAACATTTAGTACCCCTTATACCCTGGAATTTCAAAAGATTTCAGCTATAATTAAAAAGAATTTACCAATCCTGAGAGCGGATCTAGCTCTCTCTCGGATGAAGTAGACAAGGGCATACGCATTGTGAGCCGCAAATCTTCTAATTTAGGTAATCTTTTATCTCCAAGCTTTTTTCGAATGTCTCAAAACAACAACTCTACTTGGTTAAGTACGGTGTGGCCTATGTAAATATGCCAACCGGAGCTTGCATTTTGCCTCTACAGTTACAAATAACATCTATAAAATTAAGTCTTTACTCAACTGCAATTCCACTTCAGTTATCTACTTGATCACATGTCAATATTGCCAGAAGCAATATGTGGGCTGCACTAAACGCAAGCTCAAAATTAGGATTGCGGAGCACCTACAAGGGATAGGCCACACAGATCTGGCGAGGAGCTCTGATGTAGCACGTCATTATAATGAAATACATAGTGACCTATTACCCTCATTTACTATCAATGCTATAGAGAAGGTAACTGTCGGACCCAGGGGTGGAGACGCCCACAAGAAACTTTTATCCAGGGAGGCATACTGGATATTTACACTAGGTACTAGACACCCTAAAGGCCTCAATCATAAATGGGATATTTCCTTTATTACGGATAGATAATAATAATAAAGAATATTATTTTTTATTTCTTTTTCGTGATTTTCTACATTTTCTCATTCTGTCTTTCTCCTTAGATTTGTGTATACCCCTTTGGATCGGCCTATATACTATACGGTTACTTGGCCCCAAATGGTAAAGCTTGTATATAAAATCCTAGTCAGAATCCCAGATATATACAACAGGCTGGAGAGGGTGGCATTCTTGTTAGTGGTGCTAGCCTAGCCTTCCTAACATCCCAGGCTTATATAAGATCACCCTCACAGTATTGAACGGTGCCATTCCCAGTATCAAATGGTCAAGCATCAATCATGACCTCCCCAGATTAGAATGCTGGCAGTAACCCTTTCATCTCTACCTCGGCCAATCAGATGATTAGCAAGCCAGATTCTGAAATGTACATCAGAACATCACTATGATATACTTTTCTAAGGTAAACACAGTATTGCTAAGGAAAACTGTTGTTTTATAACATGGTATTACAAAAAAATAGAAAAGAAAAAAAATTAACATATAAGCTCAACACCCTGAGCGCATCATATTGGCACACAATAATGAAAACCTTTAAAAATGCCACTGAAAGTGCAATTACCCTTTAAACTGGACCAACAGCCTTGCACAGTTGCTGCATGCATGATACTCAATCATTGTCAGCACTTACATTTGCTCCTGTATTCTCTTAAAGCTGAAACACTGCCTCCCCAATTTTCTCAAGGTAGCAGCCATTTTGGATGTTCTTTTCTCAGCATCCCAGCTGTGCTGCTGCCTGGATTAAATCGGCATAACCCCACAATGCATAGTGGCAGGAAACCCAGCAGCACTGGAGCTTCATGGGACACCATTTTGTTTGTAAAATTGCCCCCAGCAGGAGTTACAAAAAGGTTAATTAATATTAATGTGCAGCAATCTGAATTGCCCTGGGGAGGGATACAAATAAGCACTGTTTTCTGTAAGGATATCAGTCTGGTTTAAAGTGGACCAAAACCCAGGAGGATTATCCTGGGTTTTGGTCCTTTCCCCCCCGGGGCACCCCAATCGGGGTCCTACGGCGCATGCGTAGACCATTCAGCTCGCTCTGAGCCGCTGATGTCACCCCACCTAAGCTAGCGTCTAAGGCCAGAGGCTCCTAGCGTGCTGGCAGCCACATCCCCCGCTAGGGGGATAGCGGGCATGCGGCCGTGGCACGCTCATGCGCCTTTGGACCGGGAAGCAAGGTAAGTGAACAGGGTGACTTTCCCCAGGGGAAGGGAATTGATCGGCCCAGGAATCTGGTTCACACTGGAAGTCATCTTCTCAGCTCTTTGCTGTTTATTTGGCACCCACAGTACTGTTCTGGTAGGAACCTGACTGACACTTTCATCACACAATCACTCTTGTTTCAATTGTATAATGCATTAAGACATGACATTTTTATTCAGTGGAAAAAACAAAGGGTTTCGAATGTTCACAAACGTTTTAAATGAAGATGATTATTATATTGGGCAAGGAGCTTTGTGAGAAAAAAGGTCAGACTCTTGTTTAGAAATATTAAGTTTAAAGACGTTAGAGGATATTGAAGAGCAAACAGTCATTAGCTATGATGTGATAAAGATGTAAGAAAAGAGTGGAAAGGTCAGTTCAAGTGTCATCTGCACAGAAGTGATAATGGAATCCAGTTATTAACTGGAATGGACTAATAAATTGGCCAAGACCATGGTTAGAATTGGAGAATATTAGTGGAAGGGGCAAACCAGAGCTTGGAGCTAATTACTTTTATATTGTAGTAATATTTTGCTGATGCCTAATGAAAAGAAGACATAGGGCCTAATTTATCAAGCACTTCTGCCAGACAATGCCATTTCAGTGCAAATTAGAGTAGAGCTAAATTTGATTTAGTAATGTTTCAGCATTTTGCTGCACCTCTAATGTTTTAGTAAATGTGCTTCTTGTAGTGCAGCAACATACACAAGTGTTAAAAAAATATTTTATTATATTTTTTCTACTCTAATGTGCACCGATGTGGCACTGTCTGGCAGAAGTGCTTGATAAATCAGGGCCAAAGCATTAATGTGCAGATGGGAGGTGACAGGAAGGAAGGAGAGAATTAATGTTAGATGATTAATATTAGAGAGTAGGAAAGGAAAAACAGTAGTTAAGTTATATACAGTATATAGTTATAACAGTTTATAGTTATTAATAGTTTATAGCAAATCTGTATTTATATGGTTAGTATAGAATAATGGAAATATATTTCTGTGTAATATGTGTTATATTGAATCTCTGTAACATATATATATATATATATATATATATATATATATATATAAAAAATAACTAAAGCAGCACCAACATACAAAATCAATAGAAGGAATGTTTATTACCGTATTTGTTTTTAAATTAATAAGTAATGTCTTGCTCTAGCACAGAAGTAAGTATCAAGGGGTTTGCAGCATGTTTCCTTTTCAGTTTGTAGGTAACTAGGTTATTATTGTTAAAGAATCTATTTTTCTCGTGGTGCAACATATAATAATTATTATTTTGACCCCTAGAAACCATAGAATAATTAGGTAACTGTTTATTGCCTACTTCTATGTGATGTCTTGTTTTTTTATGTACTTCCCAGAATTTTTTCTTTAGTGACAATTTTACTATGATTGCTCCTAATGCAATATTTTGTCAGCTGCCAACCTCTCTTCATTGTCTGAATGTTATTTCCAGTCTTGAGGAATCATTGCAGTTGTACTAATTAGATCTCATATGACCTCTATAAAACTTATATATATTTATCATTTTGTTGTATGTTAAGTATACATTACATACATGCATAGTATTTTTTTTCTATTTTCTAGTACACAAAAATTGTAAAACAGGAAGAGATTGCTTTGTTTTAATTGGCCCATTGCTCTTTAGACCAAAGGAAGTTGTTATTTACTGTAGATACCTTTAGTCATGGTCTATATGTAAGGAAGTGATCCTGTGACCAGAGGGTTGCAGATTCGATTCCCAGTCAGGGCATGACTGATGTGCTCTTCAGCAGGGTGCCTAACCCCTTAACTGCTCCGCGGTAGCTGTATTTAGAGCAGCCCACTACTCCACTGTTTGTGTTCATCTCACTGCATGGATTTGTTAAATGTGGCAGAAAGAATGCCATTTTTTAATTGGTGTTATAAATCCAGATTTGCAACCAAGTTGGTAGGCGGTTGGAAGGGGAGATATCTGTTGTGGCGCGCTGGGAGGGGGGAGAGATTTCCTCATTGGGGGATAAAACCCGGAGAGATTAGTGTTACACCCCTTTCTAGGGTGATTCCCGGATTAGGGGTGTTTTACTTTATGCTGTAGAACCATAAGGAAACTGTATTGTGAAAAACAGTCCTTTTTATTGTGTAGCAAAGGTTTCTTAATTGGTATATATATAGTTTAAAAACTAACCAACTCAGTATAATATGCTGGAAAAGACGTGTTAAAGCACTTACCGCCGCGGCCCGGGGGTGCTTAACCTGCCCAGGGCCTATGAGGTTGAGATGTTCCAATTGGCGTAAAAAGGATGTATTTCTGGCCGCTAGTTAGATCACGTCTGTGTGGCTTTTTCTTTATATTTGTTTGCTGAGAAGTCCAACGATGAATTGGTTGTTATCGGTTAATAACGATCTGACTGCTTGTGTTCAGGATAAAACACAAATTTATTTAGATATGGCGTCAGGGATCAGGTAGCGGGTGGTGGTGGAATGGGGATTGGGTCGGTGTAGGTAGGGGGGGGGAAGGGAGAAAACAGTCCGTTGCAGCGCCGGTCCGCACTGTGATTGAAAAGTTAAAATCCTCTGTATGCGTTGATGGTTTTGTTCAGATAAAGTCCTTAATGCTTCAAATGTCTAAAGTAGAAGGATGATCAGTTGGAGCGGCGTCCCCGCCTGGCTCCAGTATCCGACGCGCGTTTCGGTGAGGTCACCGTCTTCAGGGAACTGATAGTAAGCTGCTTTTCAGCTGTCTTTTTTATTGGTTGAAATGTTCACATGATGTTTTCAAAGGATCATGGGAAATGTAGTAGCTATTTGTGGCAGCTTGTATGCAGCTGTTACAATTGTTTCACTGAAGTAGTTCAGTGTCCTTCTTTGGTCTTCAGCTGATACAAATGTTTCATAAAGGCGGCGTGGATTTAGGCTGTTACATATGTATCTTTCTAGCGGCGTGAAGTCTTCTTTATATTTTGCAACATTGTAACAGCTTTGAATAGCCGCATTCATCTCCTTTTCACGGCTGAAAGCCTGTTTCTTTCATTGATATAGGAGCTGTGCTGTGTCGGCATAAGCCGACAGGTACAGAAAAATAAGAAATAAAATATATTAGGAACAAAATATTGCCAGTGGACGAAAAGGATAAAAACTGGGGGGGGGGGGGGGTTATAAATGATGATGAACACTTAATGATAAAATCTTGTATTTAAATATGTGCGAGGATAAAAATTAATTTCATTCTAAAAAGATAGTATACAAACAGTATGGGCAAGCAAGTGAAATATATTTATAGAAACTGTATTTATAAGAGTATGAAAGATTAAATATTAATATGAAAAATGTAATAAAAATTTTAATAAAAAAATATATAATAAAAATATATAATAAAAAATATAATCAAAGGTGGACAGAGGGACATAGTGGTGAATTTAAATTACACTTTTTTAAGTAGGATGACAGAGTTGGAAACTAATGTTTTCTAGAATTCTTTATAATTGAAACTAATTATTCTGCAAAAAGCAATTGAGATCGATCTCTATATTCAACCCGTATGGGGTGAGTGAATTGAGTTCAAATATCCAGAAGGTTTCTCTTTTTGAAAGTTCCATATCAATATTTGAGCCTCTCCAGTTGTTCTTAATTTTTTCTATTATCCAATAATTGAGGTGTTTGGGGTCCTGGTTGTGGTTGGTTTTGAAGTGGGCAGACACGCTGTGGGTCTCCAGGCCCTTCGTGATGTTCCTAACGTGCTCTCTTAGGCGGATTTTAAATTGTCTCTTGGTCTGGCCGATATAAAGAAGGTTGCATGGGCATTGTAGGCAATAAATTACTTCTTTTGTGTTGCAGGATGTTATACCTTTGACTTTATATTCTTTTCCTGTCTTTGGATCTTTGAATGAGGTTATCTGCATGGGGTGGGACATGTGTTTCATTGCTGTTTTACACGCTATGCAATCTCTGCACCTATTGTACTTGTTATTTTGTGGGGTAGAGTCCAGTGGGGGATTAATATGGCTCTTGACCAGATGTTGTGAGAAGGTTTGGGGTCTTCTGTAAATGAAATGGGGTCTTTCAGGAATTATGTTCTGTAAGGAAGGGTCAATCAGCAATATGTTCCAGTGTTTTTTGAAGATCGCCTCAATCTGTTTATAGTTTCTGTTGAAGCCCGTTATGAACGGTATCTTTGTTTTTTCAGGTTCTCTCGGATCGGTTTTGGATTTTGATCTATCTTGTTTTTGTGAAGGGATATCTTTAATAGTGTTACTGATGGTTCTGTGGTCGTATCCTTTTTCAATAAATCTGGCCCCTAGAGCTTGGGCTTGATCACGATAAATGGCCTCATCTGTACAGTTTCTTTTTAATCTTGTGAATTGTCCTTTTGGGATGTTTTGTAGCCATTTAGGGTGGTGACAACTGTCAATTGGAATAAAACTATTGAGGTCAGTCTCTTTGAAGAACGTTTTAATTTTAATCTGGTTCTTGTCTTTGTAGATGGTTAGGTCTAAGAAGTTAATCTCGGACATGTTTGCTTCAAACGTGAATCTTATATTCCAATTGTTTTGGTTGAGTGATGCTAAAAAGGATTCAAGATGTCCTTTGGGCCCGTTCCATAAAAAGAGGCAGTCATCTATGTATCTTTTATATAGTAGCAATTCCTTTGGTCTGTGTTCGTGAAGAATCCCTGATTCCCACTGAGCCATAAATAAATTAGCCACACTTGGGTCAAATTTGCCTCGAATAGCTACACCAATCTTTTGTAGGTAAAATTGATTCTCGTACCAGAAGTAATTGTGCGTGAGTGCAAAATGTAAACATTCAATGATGAATTGTATTTACTTCTGTGGTAATTGATTGGTTTTTCCAGGAAGTACTGGACAGCTTTTAAACTTTTCTGGTGGGGTATGATCGTGTATAGAGAGCTTACGTCAGCTGTACCCATGGCTATTTCAGGTTTGTTTTGAAAATCTTGCAGAATTGTTAACAGATCCCCTTAGTCTTTTAGATATCCCGGGGTTTGTGTAACTAGAGTCTGTAGGAATTAATCGATGTAGGGTGGGTATCCGCGGGAAATTAATGTTTAAGTAATTAAATTCGTTTTTAGATAGAATGCCATTGTTTTCTCCTTTGTTGAGTAGAATTCTTAGTTCTTTGTGGAATTGATTGGTTGGGTCTCCTTTTAATTTTTCATATGTTTGGGTGTCATTAAGTAGTCGGTTGGTTTCTTGAATGTATTTTTCTTTGTCTAGGATGACTATTCCACCTCCTTTATCTGCCGGTTTTATTATTACTTCTTGTTTATCTTTAATGGTTTTTATGATTTTGCTTCGTATTTTTCCCGATGCAGATCTGTCTTGTTAGTTTTTGGTTTGAGTTTTTTTAGATCTCTTATTACTGCCTCTTTAAAGATCCTTATTGCTCCATTGTTATTTTGTGGGTTAAAGGTAGAGTTATTCCTTAAACCACTATGCATTAAAGATATAAACAAGAAGTAATAATAAAACCGGCAGATAAAGGAGGTGGAATAGTCATCCTAGACAAAGAAAAATACATTCAAGAAACCAACGACTACTTGATGAACATATGAAAAATTAAAAGGAGATCCAACCAATCAATTCTACAAAGAACTAAGAATTCTACTCAACAAAGGAAAAAACAATGGCATTCTATCTAAAAACGAATTTAATTACTTAAACATTCATTTCCCGCGGATACCCACCCTATACCATCTCCCAAAAATTCATAAAAACAAAGACAACCCGCCAGGTCGCCCCAATGTAAGTGGCATTGGATCACTGACGAGTAGAATAGGTGAATACATTGATTAATTCCTACAGACTCTAGTTACACAAACCCCGGCATATCTAAAAGACTCAGGGGATCTGTTAACAATTCTGCAAGATTTTCAAAACAAACCTGAAATAGCCATGGGTACAGCCGACGTAAGCTCTCTATACATGATCATACCCCACCAGAAAAGTTTAGAAGCTGTCCAGTACTTCCTGGAAAAAGCCAATCAATTACCACAGAAGCAAATACAATTCATCATTGAATGTTTACATTTTGCACTCACGCACAATTACTTCTGGTACGAGAATCAATTTTACCTACAAAAGATTGGTGTAGCTATGGGAGGCAAATTTGCCCCAAGTGTGGCCAATTTATTTATGGCTCAGTGGGAATCAGGGATTCTTCACGAACACAGACCAAAGGAATTGCTACTATATAAAAAATACATAGATGACTGCCTCTTTTTATGGAACGGGCCCAAAGAACATCTGGAATCCTTTTTAGCATCACTCAACCAAAACAATTGGAATATAAGATTCACGTTTGAAACAAACATGTCCGAGATTAACTTCTTAGACCTAACCATCTACAAAGACAAGAACCAGATTAAAACTAAAACGTTCTTCAAAGAGACTGACCGCAATAGTTTTATTCCAATTGACAGTTGTCACCACCCTAAATGGCTACAAAACATCCCAAAAGGACAATTCACAAGATTAAAAAGAAACTGTACAGATGAGGCCATTTATCGTGATCAAGCCCAAGCTCTAGGGGCCAGATTTATTGAAAAAGGATACGACCACAGAACCATCAATAACACTATTAAAGATATCCCTTCACAAAAACAAGATAGATCAAAATCCAAAACCGATCCGAGAGAACCTGAAAAAACAAAGATACCGTTCATAACGGGCTTCAACAGAAACTATAAACAGATTGAGGCGATCTTCAAAAAACACTGGAACATATTGCTGATTGACCCTTCCTTACAGAACATAATTCCTGAAAGACCCCATTTCATTTACAGAAGACCCCAAACCTTCTCACAACATCTGGTCAAGAGCCATATTAATCCCCCACTGGACTCTACCCCACAAAATAACAAGTACAATAGGTGCAGAGATTGCATAGCGTGTAAAACAGCAATGAAACACATGTCCCACCCCATGCAGATAACCTCATTCAAACATCCAAAGACAGGAAAAGAATATAAAGTCAAAGGTATAACATCCTGCAACACAAAAGAAGTAATTTATTGCCTACAATGCCCATGCAACCTTCTTTATATCGGCCAGACCAAGAGACAATTTAAAATCCGCCTAAGAGAGCACGTTAGGAACATCACGAAGGGCCTGGAGACCCACAGCGTGTCTGCCCACTTCAAAACCAACCACAACCAGGACCCCAAACACCTCAATTATTGGATAATAGAAAAAATTAAGAACAACTGGAGAGGCTCAAATATTGATATGGAACTTTCAAAAAGAGAAACCTTCTGGATATTTGAACTCAATTCACTCACCCCATACGGGTTGAATATAGAGATCGATCTCAATTGCTTTTTGCAGAATAATTAGTTTCAATTATAAAGAATTCTAGAAAACATTAGTTTCCAACTCTGTCATCCTACTTAAAAAGTGTAATTTAAATTCACCACTATGTCCCTCTGTCCACCTTTGATTATATTTTTATTATAGATTTTTATTATATTTTTTTATTAAAATTTTAATTACATTTTTCCTATTAATATTTAATCTTTCATACTCATATCATTAAGTGTTCATCATCATCTATAACCCCCCCCCCCCCCCCAGTTTTTATCCTTTTCGTCCACTGGCAATATGTTGTTCCTAATATATTTTATTTCTTATTTTTCTGTACCTGTCGGCTTATGCCGACACAGCACAGCTCCTATATCAATGAAAGAAACAGGCTTTCAGCTGTGAAAAGGAGATGAATGCGGCCATTCAAAGCTGTTACAATGTTGCAAAATATAAAGAAGACTTCACGCCGCTAGAAGGATACATATGTAACAGCCTAAATCCACGCCGCCTTTATGAAACATTTGTATCAGCTGAAGACCAAAGAAAGACACTGAAGTACTTCAGTGAAACAATTGTAACAGCTGCATACAAGCTGCCACAAATAGCTACTACATTTCCCATGATCCTTTGAAAACATCATGTGAACATTTCAACCAATAAAAAAGACAGGTGAAGCAGCTTACTATCAGTTCCCTGAAGACGGTGACCTCACCGAAACGCGCGTCGGATACTGGAGCCAGGTGGGGACGCCGCTCCAACTGATCATCCTTCTACTTTAGACATTTGAAGCATTAAGGACTTTATCTGAACAAAATCATCAACGCATACAGAGGATTTTAACTTTTCAATCACAGCGCGGACTGGCACTGCAACGGACTGTTTTCTCCCTTCCCCCCCACCTACACCGACCTAATCCCCATTCCACCACCACCCGCTACCTGATCCTTGACGCCATATCTAAATAAATTTGTGTTTTATCCTGAACACAAGCAGTCAGATCGTTATTAACCGATAACAACCAATTCATCGTTGGACTTCTCAGCAGACAAATAAAAAGAAAAAGCCACACAGACGTGATCTAACTAGCGGCCAGAAAGACATCCTTTTTACGCCAATTGGAACATCTCAACCTCATAGGCCCTGGGCAGGTTAAGCACCCCCGGGCCGCGGTGGTGAGTGCTTTAACACGTCTTTTCCAGCATATTATACTGAGTTGGTTAGTTTTTAAACTATATATATACCAATTAAGAAACCTTTGCTACACAATAATAAGGACTGTTTCCTTATGGTTCTACAGCATAAAGTAAAACACCCCTAATCCGGGAATCACCCTAGAAAGGGGTGTAACACTAATCTCTCCGGGTTTTATCCCCCAATGAGGAAATCTCTCCCCCCACCCAGCGCGCCACAACAGATATCTCCCCTTCCAACCGCCTACCAACTTGGTTGCAAATCTGGATTTATAACACCAATATTTCAAGTAGGGAAGTGACCCCCTACTAGTGGCAGCAGCTCACCGCCATCTCCAGCGCTCTTTACAACAACCATTTTCTCTCCATTTTTTAATTGCTCACCTGTAGAATGGATTTCTCTGTATTACTGTGCTCTACCTCAGATGGTAATAAATTAAACATGGCCATCCGAGTTGGAGCACAGTAGTATAGGGGAAAATACCATTTTGTGATAACTCATTAGTAAAATGGTTTTCTCTGAATTACTCTGCTCCACCTCGGGCAGCCATGTGTAATTGGTTACTATCTGAGTTGGAGCAGAATATAGGAGATTTGTCTATGTGTGTGTAAGTATACAATGCCCATATACGCCCCAAAAATTTCCCCAAATTTGCCTCAGGGGCATAACAAATAGAAGTGGATCTATACAGAAAAAAGACAAAACAAGATCAGAGCGGTGTTACTAAAATATTTGAATTGAGCTGCATTATAATCTAAAACATTTATCAAAGAAAACACTATGAAAGAGTGCAGCCTCACCAAGATGGCCATGACAATGGATGAAAATGCCAGTAGACAGCACTTGGCAGTGGGAACAGGTAAAATATTTTAATTTGGAGATCCCCCATCCTGCATCCCGCCTCAGCACCAGGGAAGGGGACCTCATCTAAAGACTAGATTTCCACTTCCAAACACTTAATGTTTGGTTGTGGATATGATCTGCTTGCACTCTGCGTATTAATAAGGGGTTTATAGGAAGACACGGGCAGGCTGATTCATCACTAACGGCAGGTAGCGACAGATGAGCGTCTGTAGCAGGCATTTTCAGAGCGCCCGCTAGTAGTCACAGTGCTCGGCCGTGAGTCGCTACTTTATAGCGACTCAGTCGCTGTTCAGTAATGTTGAATACATTGTGAGGAGTCGCTATTTGACCAGTACAGCGCTGTATGGGAGCGCATGGTAGCGACTGCTCATAGCGACCGACTCACACCATATTCAGCAAAAAAACAGCCTCACAAATCCCTGGCGCTGAAAAATACTTGTTTGAAGCCCACAGCGCTGGAGGCAGTGTGTTTAAAGCCTGTTTTAAAGCATCTATCAACTAGTAATAAAGCGCAAACATATGGAATTTCATTGTAACCACATTGTAACATGAACACTTTAATGGCAGACCTGCAATGTCATTTCTGAAGATTTTTTTTAAAAATCATAAAAATGTGAAAAAAACATCTTTTCTATGTCAGAAGAGGTCACAGAATTATTTGTGATTTTTTGGCAAAAAAAAAAAAAAAAACCCCGGTTTAAAGAGAAGAAATGGATTGTCCATTGAAATGTATGGGAGAGCGTCAGGTAGCGAGAGGTCATGGTCATACCTGGCGCTGTGCAAGGCTGAACGCTGGCGTTGTTCGCTGAGGCTGTGAAAATGATGAATCAGACGCTACATGGCGCTATCCCAGTCGCTAAACAGATTCTGGATGATAAATGTGTAATTGCGTGCCATGTCCGACGTTCACCAGTCGCTATCTGTCGCTACCTCACATTAACCAGGCGCTACCTGACGCTATCCTTTCATAAATTAGGACCTTAGAATATGTGTATTTATTCTCTGGGGAATTCCATTTATAATCTTATTGTTCATTTTGTGGTCTGGGGGTCCACTTTTACTTTTCTTATTACTGACATTATATGATTTGGGGGAATCTTCTTTTAATGTGCTTATTCATTTTTGGATCTGGGGACATATTTAAAGATTGGGCAGATCTGGGTAGAGTAAGCAGTGGCGGAACAATCACTGATGATCCTAAAAAGGGATCTGTTGGTGATATGGAGTGTGCAGCGTTAACAGTGTTGTTTTACAGTGATGGGAGCAGCAAGTAATGCTGGGTGTTGCAGTTCTGCATCCATCTATCTAGTTGGGGTGCACCTGCAATGTGAGGAATGCAAGCCTTTAGGCTGTACCTAGGAAGTGCTACCTATAGATTTGTACTGTGTTTTGGTGTGTTGCACTGCTCCAATGGCAAAACGGCACAGGCTTCCTAGTACAGCAAAAATGCAGTATACCTGGCAGTTTAAAAAACAATAGCTGACACCGGAGGGTTTTACTGCCTGAACTTTGCCATGTGAGGTGGGGACAATCTCTTCATTATAGCACCATGTCATTTGAACCATAGTAACACTTTAGTTGCTTGTTATTTGTCATTATGGGAAGGGGAGAATTTTAGATGTTAACACATAAAATAACAAAGCTGATATCAACAACCCAAATAACATTTCTGTATTGATGTATTGTATTCATTTGTGTAACTCCTATGTCCTTAACCATTTTAATATAAGAGGCCTTTAAAAAGTTTCCACACTTGTAGTTAGCTCTATTTTTTAAGAAAAGTGAGGAAACTTTATGAAAAGTTTTCTATAAATATATCTACAATCTGTTCACAGATTCATGCATCATCTAAACGTAAATGTATTATCTGTATAAAATCTATAAATCTATTATCTGTTCTGTTTTGCACTGTGAAGGTCTGTATCCTAAAGAGTACCCAAAGTCGATTGTAAAAGGTCAGTCCAGGAAATGGAAATACTAATGTGCCTCTCCTCTATGACCTGCTATGCGCTACAGATATTGTTACAGGGTTCTAATATTTGCCCCTCTATTACTTTCCATTTTTCCAACACCACACTCCAAATGTGGTTATACGGCTTTTGTCAGCCCACTTCCACAGCAGAAAAGGAGCAATCAAGATCTGCCACCACTGGAGACTGAAAGCTTGCTGGAACTGTAAATGGGTGACAAGACTGTCAATCATACTGTAGTTTCAAGGAGCCCTAAAGACCAAATGCTAGGACCGCAGGTGTGCTTCAGCTGTGGGCAAAAGCCAAAACTAGGTAACATTATTCACACAAGTGCGGGCAGAGGTGAGCAGAGCTGGGGAAAAGTAGCAAACTTTATGTTACCTATAATGCATAGGTCATTTTTGGTTTACTACATCAGAAAATAAAGTCACGGTTCAAAAGAGACAACACAAGCAAAAAAGCTTGACTGGGCTTATATTTCAAAGAACAAAAACAGAGAATTATACTTTTTCAAAGGTAAGCATCTGTTTCCCTCTCTTATCTAAAAATGCAGATTTATATGATTCCCTATTAGCACTTAGTATAGACTGCAACTGCAGAAGTAATAAGTTTGCCTTATTTCTAATTGCCATCTATAGCCATAGGCATTGTACCATTTCAGTAATATTTCCTGAGAGACAAATAAGATTTTCTCATTCTGAAAAACCAGGTTAAGAGAAGGAATATATCTTTTACTGTCAAAAGCAAGAAAAATAGCAATGGAATCATATATAAAATAATATCCTGCTTAGAATTAAACTACCATTTATCATTTGTGAATAACAAAGTTAAGACGGGAACACTGAAGCTCAAAAAATATGCTTAACAAAAGCAGGTAACAGATTGGATCTAAATGAAAAACCTTTATAAGAAAAAGGAGAGAACCTAAAAAAAATCAATAGATCATTTAAAGGACATACAATAACCTCACAAAGTTAGGATGCAAATACTGTGCTTGCAGTTATTTATGATTTGGTAGAACCCACTGCAAATCACAAAAAGGCTTTATAAAATAATGATATGTTTAAAAATAAATAAACAAAGATTATGTAACTGGAATTTTTAATAGGTTTTTATTTTTGCATTTTCAATGCAAGGAACAGTTGCAATGCAATAAAGTTTCATTCGCCGACACAGACACACTTGTACACACTTGTAAATTCCCCATCTTTCTCACCCACCCCTTTTTTAATAGTACATTAAGACTTCATCATGTTTCTCCAATCACCCTGTCGAAACCATATCAAATTTCAGAGGACAAGACCTGGAAGTACACGCCAACTGTTTTTCAGGCAGCATATCATCCACAGGTTTAACTACCAAGGAGACCTTTAGAGGGGCAACCTCCTTACACTTTAACGCCACCGCTTTACAAGCTTGGAACAGAATCAACCGAAACATAGCCCTAGGACCCATTCTTACCACATACATATTTAACATAGATAATAGGAGTGTTTGGTTTCAGGGGACCTTCAAATCCTAACACCACAGTCACTAGCCCCTGCGCCTTACCCCAAAAACTCTGAATATCAGCACATGCCCAACGCACATCAAAAAGATCTACATCTTGGACATTACATCTAATACATTTCATGGTGTCGGTCACTCCCATTCTCTACAGCTTTCTGGGGAATAATACAACCAGTTGTAATCTAAATTGTATGAGATATTCATCTGTACTCGTGATATATTTAACCCAGAAGTCTTCTATTCCCTCCCAGTTGGACGTTTGGGGTATTTTGGAGGACTATTTGAGTTATGTGTCACTGTAGGGATGCCTAGTGTACCTGCAGTGAGGCATATATCCTACTCATTGGTTTAGGCTGGGGGACCTGTCCTCAGCAATTTTGCCATCTCTGAGGTTTGACACTGCAGGCTCAAGAATCCAAATTGTTCCTAACAGCAGGTCTTAAGGTTAGGTACCTGTAGAATTGAGAATTGGGGACATCCCATGTTTCTTTATTCTGATCAAATGATACAAACATATAACTAGGATATGAACTGCCACAACTAGTTCTGCCAACAATGGATTATTTAACTCAACAAGTGTTCCTAAAATGGAGATATGGTATGTGGCACTGGCCTATCCAGGTGAAAATCATGTCTGGAAAAAAAAGAGTGGAGATTATTCAACAGCAATCAAGGCGGTAGGAATAGGCCAAAGCATGATCAAAGCTTAGGGAATCATGCCCCTGATGGAACTTAAACCGGACCTTCACCATGATTTATTGCAAAGCCCAAACCCTTAAAAAACGATTCCCCAGCATCTAAAGTTAATATATTTTAAGTTTTTAGTCACTTACTTATTATTCTTTCCCCCACTGGGGGAAACAGCAACTCTGTTCAGGACTTTAGGATACGGGCGCCGCCATCTTGACTCAGAAGCATCACACTTACTGAGGAGAGGAGAGCAGGATAAAGTACAGGGGGGCGGGTTATAGAGTGCTTTGCTCAGACAGAGCAGAGCTGGGGTCAGGAAAAGGTCAGCAATCCCAGAATGCAGAGCAGCACAGTCAGAAGGCACTTCCTGTTTGCAGGCTGCCTGATGTTCCATGAGCCGCCATCTTGGATGTTTAGGCTCATAACATGCACTAGGTGCAGGTAGGATGATTTTTAATGTGAGCAATCTGTATGTACAGGGTGTGGGAAACATATAAGATAGGCTCTTATTCAGAGTGAAGGGCCGCTTTAAATACAAAAAAAAGTGTTATTTTCTTTGCCAGTGATACTGCCCTTTCCAATGATTAGGGCTCAGTTGCAGTAAGACTTTGTAAAAGAGGTTTACGTTCTTGATTTTTTAAACTTTGCTCATTTACTGTGTTGTGTTTTCAGGGATATAATGGTGGTAAACCACAGCACTGCATCATTATATCATATCTGTGAACTTGCTCTAATTCCCCAGATAATTGCGGCAGCAATATCAAGAACTTTTCTAAATAACAGCTCACTCTTCGAGACATAAGGAAAACCGCGGATCAAGACACAATCCTATTTCCATCCAGCTTTATCCTCATAAAATGTGACTTTAACTGTAAATAAGATAAAATCATATCTTCCTTTAAAATCATAGTCATAAATTGCACTTCACCATTGATACCCATGTGACATGTTTGGGTGACAGAGGCCTTATTCTTACACTACTTGTGGTAGTAAGGAAGTTAAAAGTATTGTCCATACACACGTGTCCACATTATGTAGGACTACACATGGAAATGCTCTATTTTTTGCTTTTAAAAACAATGTTTTATTGGCAAGTAATTTGAAATGAAAGCTTTAGCTCAATTTATGCATGTCCTCTGTGATGGGAGTGGCAGGACAGAGTAATACAAGCCCACTGGGACAATGTGGAGAGCTCCATTTTAGCCCATTACTGGCAGGGAAGTGTTATCTAGATGCAAGCCTAGGGACTGAATTGGTGGTCCAGATAAGGGGGGAGGCGAAGGAAGCAGAGGAAAAGGAAAAATACATTTCCCTTTATTTCTATTACTAGAGCTGCATCAGATAAGCTGCCAGACAATTGATTTTAAATTTTGACTGATCACTCTTTTTAAGTAGAAGTAGATTTAATACTAAAAAAAGTTAAATGAAGGCCTAGACAATTGCAAAAATGGCCTATACACTGTCAGGATTTGCTTTATCATTATCCCCTGAAGTGGCGAATGAAAGAAATAAATGTCACAATTGTCTATGTACTAGTTATGCTGGGCTGCTCCCCTCCCATAGCCTCTGGGTCCCTAATGACCATTCCCAAAATTGGCACCTATGTAAGAGAAAGTAAATAAGCTACACTACCCCCCCCCCACAGCAAGCTTGATCCCTTGTAGTCATGTGGGTTGCAGCTGTCTCAATTCTGAGCTATCTGTGCACTGGGTACAGGGCCCCAATGTCAGGTCTGTGGGACACCCACCTTCTGAGTAAGTCCGCAACCCCCAATCTCCGCTGCTAGCTTCACCTATAGTCAAGCCCCCGTCGGCCGGGACGCTTTCTACTTCTCACCGGTCACGGTTGCCCCCAGGACTTCGTAGCACAAAGGATGCGGACTTACGGGGAGGAAGGCGGATGAACCAGGAACGAGACTGGGCAAGGTCGGGCAAGCAGGGGTCATACACAAGAGATCAGTCCAGACAAGCGCGGCACAAAAGGATGAGACGGAAGAGTAGTCAAAGTCGAGCCAAGGGTCAAGCCGGAAGGTCACGGGTAGGCAGTACAAGGGAGTAGGCAAAATCGGAGTCAGAAACAGGCGGCAATCACGGGATGGTCAATACACAGCAAGATCAAACGGAAAGTACAGATACAGATAATCACACCCAACAGCACGCTATCACGGGCAAGGAACAACTGCGGGGAACCAGGCTTTATTGGAGGGGAACTGATGGGATTGGATGGGAGGGAGTAGCTGATTGGTGCACGTAAACAACCTTGGGCTGATTGCCCAGTAACATTCTAAAGAGGGTGTTTTCGCCCAGTGAAGGCTGGACTCATTGGTCCACCTTAAATGCAAGGGCTCATTGGCCCACCTTAACTAAGCCCGCCGGAGGTCATAAGACAGCCCGCGCGCACGAGCACGAGCTGTCAGAGAGGAGCCAGGAGGAGAGGGGGCAAGTCTGCTCGGCCCCGCTCGCTCCTACGCCACTTGCCGGAGACGCGGCCACCGAGCGGGACGGAGGCAGACAGGCGCCGGAACCTGTGGCATCTGCAGGCGAAAAGGTGAGTTGTTTGTGACACTAGCCCCCCTTCACGAGGGGCCTCAGGACCCTTCCTAGGTTTGTCAGGATTGTTTCTATGGAATTCCTTAATCAAGACGTTGACATGTACATCCCTAGCCGGAATTCAACATCTCTCCTCAGGACCAAAGCCCTTCCAATCTATTAAATATTGTAACGAATTCCGAACCAATTGAGAGTTGAGAATTCTGTTAATCTCGAACTCAGGTTCATCTTCCACCATGACTGGAGGGGGAGATGACACCTGAACATTCCTGGCGGATTTTAACAGTACGTGAAAAGTACTTGGAATTTTCATGGATGGGGGAAGCTCAACTTCAAAGGTAACATTATTCAGTCTATTAGTGATCGGAAAGAGACCGATATACTTAGGGCCCAACTTCGGCGAGGGTTGTCGAAGAGCAATATTTCTAGTGGATGCCAAATCTCCCACCTGAAATGGTGGTTCTTGTGATCTATGTCGATCGGCGAACACTTTATACCTCACCGAGGCTTTTCCTTGTGCCTCAGACCATACATTCATTCTCTCTTGTAACCATTTCTCCAAGGCCGGCACATTGGAGGAAGGGCCAGAGAGAGAAGAGGCCTTGGGATTCTTGCCATAATTACAGAAAAATTACGAAAACTTAGTCGATACGCTAGGCACGTTATTAAGGGCGAATTCCGCAAACTCAATAAATTCCGCCCACTGTTCTTGACGATCCGACACAAAGCAGCGCAAGTATTGCTCCAAACACTGATTCACCCTCTCAGTCTGCCTGTTAGACTGGGGATGATAGGCTGAGGAAAGAGACACCTTAATACCCAACCGTGCGCAAAACGCTTTCCAGAAGCGGGATACAAACTGAACCCCCCGATCCGAAACTATATTCTGGGGTGTACCATGGAGACGGAAAACGTGTTTAATGAACAGTTGCACCAACTCCGGTGCAGAAGGAAGCTTTGCCAGGGGAATAAAATGTGCCATCTTACTGAAGCGATCGACCACCACACAGATTACAGTATTACCCTGAGACTGTGGCAGATCGACAATGAAATCCATGGATATGTGGGTCCAGGGTTCTCTGGGAATCCAGATCCCTGGATTGCCTTATTACGACCACATACAGAACATGCTTTGACAAAGTCATGAAATTCTTGTAGGACAGAGAGACACAACTGAGGTGGAACAAACTGACATTCAGGGGGTTTCCCCGGGGGAGCATCAACCTGGTACGGAATTAGCAAGCTAGACAAATCAGGGAGAAGGGCACCGACTACACAACCTAAAGGTAAAATAGGTTCTGTGGGATCAAATCAATCCTTACACTCTCCGAAATTGCGTGATAAGGCGTCCGCTCTGGTATTCTTTGCTCCCGGGTTTAAAGGTGATAACAAAATTAAAACGGGAGAAAAAGAGCGCCCAGCGAGTCTGACGAGAGTTGAGCCTTTTGGCTGATTCTATATACTGAGATAGCGCCATATAGCCACTCATTCATCATTATTCCAGCCTCAGCCCACAGCGCCAGCGTCCGACCTTGAACAGCGACAGGTATGACCTCTCGCCACCTGGCGCTTTCCAATGCATTTCAATGGAACAATCTTTAAATATTCATAATGAATTGTTATTAATTGTTTTTTGTTTTTTTTTTAAATGTGAAAAATTCTGTGACCACTTCTGCCATTTTAGATTTTTTTAAGGGAAAAAAAAAATTGATATTACAGGTCTGATATTAACCCTTTTGTTGCCAAGCACGTAACACCTACGTGCTGGCTTGGCTGGGCCTTAAGTGCCAAGCCCGTAGGTGCTATGTGCTTGACTTTCCCCCCTTCTAGTTTAAAAAAGAAAAATAAAAAATACTCACCTGACCCCTTGTTGGATCCGGCCGGGTCTCCTCTTTAATTTGGTGCCATCCGATCCCCCGTGGGGGGTCGGATGGCTCCAGGAGAGCCCCCGGAATAGGCCGCCCCCCCCGCTTTGGCAGCAGAAGCTGCTAACTGTAAAAAAAAAAAAAATGACATTCACTTACCTGCGTGTGCGCTGGCTCCTGCTGTCCCTCCTCTTCACCTGGGGGGCCTCCGATCCCCCCCCAGGACTCACCGATCTTCAGGAGAGAGCCCGAGAGGCTCTCTCCTCTCTCTTCTTCTCGATGGCGGCCGCCATCTTGCCGCTAAGCCCCGCCCCGCCCCCTTGGGCTATGACGTCATCCCGTTCCGTTCCCCTTTTGGGGGCGGGGCTATGACGTCATCCCAGCCCCGATCACCGGCATCAGCTCATTCAGCTGTCAGATGCCGGTGACCGGTGCCGGGGAAGGAGGTGGCAGGAGATCCTCTGATCTCCTGCCTCCCCCTTCTCTGGATGCCGATCACCGGCATCTATCAGCTGAGCGGCGAGGGACAAGAGCTTGCAATCGAAGGTAAGTACAGTAAAAAAATTTTTTTTTTTTTTAATAAAATACTTTTTATTATTGTGTGGTGTTTTTTTTTTTAACAGTTAACCCTTTGTGAGCTGGTAAGGGGTCCATGAGACCCCTTATACCAGTTCACAAGGCTGGGGGGGTGGCAAGTCACCTGCCCTAGCGGGTGACTTGCCATTAACCCCCGCACCCCCATTACCTGCCTCCCCAAAGGCCGGGGGGGGCAGAAGAGCCCGGGCCCACATAGGCTATGTGGGCTCGTAGGCTGCAGGGTGGGGGGCCACCAAAGCTGCCCCCCCACTCTGTGCCTACAAGCCCCCATAGCTGGTCCCGGGCTGGTCACTTTGGGTAAGGGGGACCCCACGCCATTTTTTTTTTTTATTTTTAAGGGTTTCTTTTTTTAATTAACTTTTTGTGTTCTGTCATCCAGCAGCTATAAAAGGCTTCCAGCAGGTGAGCAGAAGCCAGTGATCACCGAGGGACACAGTGCTCCTGGATGGATGGGAGGTAAGTATTAAAAAAAAAAAAAAAAAATAATAAAATAATTTTTTCTATTTGCGTGTGTGTGTTTTTTTTACATTTAACCCATTGTGAACTGGTAAGGGGTCCATGACCCCTATACCAGTTCACAAGGCTGGGGGAGGTGGCAAGTCCCCTGTGACTAGCGGGTGACTTGCCATTAACCTCTGGCACCCCCATTACCTGCCTCCCCAAAGCCCGGGGGGGGGCAGAAGAGCCCGGGCCCACGGGCTATGCAGGCTTGTAGCCTGCAGGGCCAGGGGCCACAAAAGCTGGCCCCTGTGCCCTGTTTCCACAAGCCCTGCATAGCTGGTCCTGGGCTGGTTACTTTGGGTAAGGGGGACCCCATGTCAATTTTTTTTTGGATTTTTAAGGGTTTTTAACCCTTAAAAATCCCCCCCAAAAATGCCCCCCCCCCCCAGGGATCGGGGACCCTATGTCATTTTTTTTTCTCGATTTAACCCTTTGTAGTGTGGATGGTAGTTGCATTTTATTTGTAAATGTTATAGATTACTTGTTTCAGTTAGGGGGGTCTCCTGGGCAGGAACGGGGGGCTACCGATAAATATGTGGTACCGTTCTAATCGGTAGAAATAGGGCTTTCACATGCAATATGCTTTTCCTTAATAAAATACATTTTTTAGTTAAAATAAAGGAGTCAATTTTCTAAAAATGTTTTTATTTATTTATTTTTTTACTTAATAATATTGTAAAAAACAAAATAAAATTTACAAACAAGACATTTACAAAAAATTTACAAACAAGGCATTTAATGTTAAAGCCTAAACTCAAAAAAAAAAAATATAAATATAATTTTCCTGAAAATTACAGCAAAAATGGCGCAAAATATGGCGCAAAATGGGGAAAAATGACCTGTCAACAGAGGGTGACAAAATCTCAAGTAGGCTGGCAATTAAAAGGGTTAATAGTACCTGTGCATGTTGGGTATTGTTCTGTTCGGGAGACCTTGCGCTTTCAGACTTAGCTTGTTTTTTATTGTTTGCATATTTATATTTTAGGAAAAGGTGTTTTTTATTCAGCTTCTTTATACATTTTTTAGGGAAACCCTGCGCAACCAAAGAATTCTTTGAGGAATTAATTCCAGAAAGATGAGCCCACTACAACAAGCTGGGTACGCTTAGAAAGCTTAACATGTGTACTTTCAGGGAATATATAATTTATGGGGGATATTCCAAATGTAAAGGGTTGTTTTGGTTGAAAAATCGCAAGGTGCGCACTTTGTCTGCAGAACTGAAATTTTCAAGTAAAATTACCGTTACGCACATGCTTTACTTTGGGGTGCTTGGCAACTCTTCCCTTGACAGAACCTATGCATGTTGGGTGTTGTTCTGTTCGGAGAATGTTGCTTTTTCAGATTAAACTTGTTTTTTCTTGTTTGTATATAGTTTTTTTAGGAAAATGTGGCTTTGATTCTGCTTTTTTATCCTTTTTTTTGGGAAACTCTTTGCAACCAAAGAATACATTGAGGAATTACTTCCAGAAAACTATGGGCACATCAACATGCCTGGTACACCTAGAAAGCTTGAGGTGTGTACTTCCAGAGAATATATAGTTTGTTGGGGGTATTTCAAATGTAAAGGGTTGTTTTTCTGGTAAAACTGCAAGGTGCGCGTAGCGCATATCACAGTTGTATTTTTTTCTGAAAATCCCCTAAAGCGCTATTTCAGTTTGGGGGAGTCTCCTGGGCAGGAAAGGGTGTCTACCTATACATATGTGATATTGCTGTAACCGGAAGAAATTGGGATTTCACACGCAATAAGATTTTATTGACAAACTTACATTTTTTATTACAAAAAAACTCTACAAATTGTAAAAAAATATTTTTTTTTAATTTTTTTTCACATATTTCACCCAAAAATATTGAGAATACACCTAAAAAATACAAACAAGACATTTCATGTTAAAGCCCAGACTCTGCTGAAAAAAACAATATATCGACAATATAGCGACTCCTCACCCAATATTCAACATTACGGCAAACCGACTGAGTCGCTATCAGCTACAGAACAACGGCCAAGCACAGCGACTACTAGCGGGCGCTCTGAAAATGCCGCTACAGTCGCTCAACTGTCGCTACCTGCCGCTATTAATGAATCGGCCTCTAAGTTTTTGTGATCGGTTTATACAGTAAAGGGGTGCAGAGAGCCTTCCAGCTAATGTCGCCATTCCTCAAAGGCCAGTTTATTACCCAACAGTTCCCTATTCCCAACATCGTAATTCTGTTCAGCAGGAGAGAATTTTCACGAAAAGAAGGCACAGGGATGTAGTCTCTCAGGATCACCAGAATACTGAGAGAGGACCGCACCCACGCCAAGTTCGGAGGCATCTACTTTCAAATGAAACGGACGATTGATATTGGGGAAGATTAAAACTGGGGCTGATGTAAAAGTTTCTTTTAGAGTCTGAAAGGCGCTTGTTTCTGAGGGAGACCAATTCTCAACAAAAGCCCCTTTCCGAGTTAGATCTGTTAAAGGGCCCACCGTAGAAGAGAAACCCTTTATAAGCCGCCTATAGAAGTTGGCAAATCCTAGAAACCTCTGAAGCGCTTTAAGGGTTCTTGGTTGCTCCCACTCCAATACTGCGGACACCTTGGAGGGATCCATAACCAACCCCTGCTTAGAGATCAGATACCCCAAAAATGGAATTTCAGAAACCTCGAACACACACTTTGACATTTTGGCATATAACCTGTTCTCCCATAATCTTTGTAACACTACCTTTACATGCTGGCGGTGTTCCAGCACTGAACGGGAGAAGATATATCATCCAGATAGACCACCATAAATCGGCCCAAATAATCGCGAAATATGTTGTTTACAAAATCTTGGAAGACCGCGGGAGCATTGCACAGACCAAAAGGCATAACCAATAGTCATAGTGCCCATCTTTTAAATTAAAGGCTGTCTTCCATTCATCTCCCTGGCGTATGCGAATGAGGTTATACGTCCCTCTAAGATCAAGTTTAGAAAAAATCTGTGCCCCAGATACTTGGTTAAAGAGGTCATCGATTAAAGGTAAGGGATACCTATTCTTTACCGTGATCCTGTTTAGTCCCCGATAATCGATACAGGGATGTAAACCACCATCCTTCTTTTCGACAAAGAAGAACCCGGCGCCAGCAGGGGAGGTAGAGGGACGGATGAATCCTTTATTCAGATTCTCCGCAACGTATTCTTTCATGGCTATCTCTTCTGAGCGGGTGAGATTATAAATTTTCCCCCTAGGGGGCATGGTACCTGGTAGAAGATTGATGGGACAATCATAGGCCTTATGTGGAGGAAGATAGTCAGCGGATTTTTCTGAGAAAACATCCGCCCAATCTGCATAGGCCGGCGTTAACCCCTCAAGAGAGACATGAGTCTAAACAAAATGGGCTCCATTTAACCAAGTCCCCAGATACCCAATTAACAACCGGGTTGTGGATCTTTAACCATGGAAATCCTAGTACTATAGGAGATACAGGGCTCTCTAAGATAAAAAATTCAATTTTCTCGGCAAAAGAGGAACCCACCACTAAATTCACATAAGGGGTTTTATAGGAAACCAATCCTCCCACAATTGGTTCGTTATTGACAGCCAGGACCCGAAGTGAATTTTCGAAGGGGATCAACGGGATATTTAACGTGGATGCAAGCGACCTATCCATGAAGTTGCCGGCCGCCCCACTATCAATAAAGGCGGTGCTAGACATCCTGGAAGGTCCTCAAGAGATCATAGCGGGTAAAAGCAATCTATTTATATGAGGGAGTGGTACCTGATCGCCTAGATGAGTTCCCTCAACCAGATCTAGGCGCTGTAGTCTCCCGCCGCCGGGGCTTTGTTAGGGCAATTCTTGGCAAAATGGCCAGAGTTTCCGCAGTACAGGCAAAGCCCTTGCGACCTGCGTCTTCTCCACCTAGGAGAGGTGAGTCATGCCAAGTTGCATGAGCTCCTCGGGTGCCAAAGAGGACAAGGCAGCGGGTCCCCTAGGGCTGAATTCTTGATGAGGAGGACCCCAAGGCACGTCTCTCCCTGAGCCATCTATCCACTCTGATGGCCAACTGCATGTACTCATCAAGGATCTTTGGCTGCGGGAAATTAACTAAAGTATCCTTAATACTTTCTGAGAGCCCGATTCTGAACTGACTGCACAAGGCTGGATCATTCCATTGGGAGCCGATGGCGCTGAATTCTTCGGCCGACCATTTTCCTTGTTTTAAACTCCGTAACTTAGAGTCTGCTGTAGAAGCCCGGTCAGGGTCAGAATACAGGACCTCAATGGCGGCAAAGAAGGCGGAGACTGACTGTAAGGCCTCATCGGTAGTTGCCAGTCCAAAAGCCCAGGTCTGTGGGTCACCTTGAAGGAGTGAAATGACTAGGCCCACTCTTTGTGTCTTAGTCCCAGAGGAGTTGGGCCGCAGGCGGAAGAAAAGCTCACACGAATTTTTGAAGTTTGAAAACTTTGAACGTTCCCCCAAAAATTTCTCTGGAAGGGGAACCTTCGGCTCGACTGAGGAAACAGGTGCCAGTGGTGCAGGTAGTTGGCGACTTTCCTGCGTAGCCACTCGTTGGGATAGTTGATTGATGGCGGTGGCCATAGCCTGCACCTGTTGCATAAGTTTTTCCATTTTCGTGGCCCATAATAATGTCAGGTCCCGTGGGACACCCGCCTTCTGAGTAAGTCCGCAACCCCCAATCTCTGCTGCTAGCTTCACCTATAGTCAAGCCCCCGTCGGCCGGGACGCTTCATATGCCTCACCGGGCACGGTTACCCCCAGGACTTCGTAGCACAAAGGATGCGGACTTACGGGGAGGAAGGCGGATGAACCAGGAACGAGACTGGGCAAGGTCGGGCAAGCAGGGGTCATACACGAGAGATCAGTCCAGACAAGCGCGGCACAAAAGGATCAGATGGAAGAATAGTCAAGTCGAGCCAAGGGTCAAGCCGGAAGGTCACGGGTACGCAGTACAAGGGAGTAGGCAAAATTGGAGTCAGAAACAGGCAATGGTCGGTCCAGGCGGCAATCACGGGATGGTCAATACACAGCAAGATCAAACGGAAAGTACAGATACGGATAATCACACCCAGCAGCACACTATCACGGGCAAGGAACAACTGCAGGTCTTATTGGAGGGGAACTGATGGGATTGGATGGGAGGGAGTAGCTGATTGGTGCACATAAACAACCTTGGGCTGATTGCCCAGTAACATTCTAAAGAGGGCGTTTTCGCCCAGTGAAGGCTGGACTCATTGGTCCACCTTAACTAAGCCTCCGGCGGGAGGCCTCCAGCGTCACCGGAGGTCATAAGACGAGCTGTCAGGGAGGAGCCAGGAGGAGAAGGGGCATGTCTGCTCGTCCCGCTTGCTCGGACGCCGCTTGCCAGAGACGCGGCCGCCGAGCGGGGACGGGGGCAGACAGGCGCCGGAGAAAAGGTGAGTTGTTCGTGACACCCAGCACAGCCCCTGATTGCATATCATCAGTGAACAATAAGTGAGCACTGAAGCTGGACTGCAGCAGTACACATAACTTTGTGGAATTGAGCTTGTGGCTATGTAGGTAAGTATATTTTTAACTGGTTAGGGACATTAAAGTTAGAAGGAAAGATCCGATTATTTAGATAGATAGCTAGACACAAAGGATTAGAGAGAAGAGAATTGGAGTGGGAGCGAGATGTCAGAAGCCAAAGTGATTGGCGACTGCAGGGCAGTGCAATGGGTTAAGCCTGTTTTTTGTCTTACCACTTCTGAATGAACCACGGTATGGACTGAAATAATTCCCTAACCGAGTCCTCTGATTTTCTCTTGGAAAATGTTATTTTTTCTGTCAAGTTGTCCATACTGGGACACTGCTTTATTATGATTGGGTTGTACCGAAGCTTTGCCTAACAGGAATAGACATTCCACCAGTGATAATTTAACCCAAAAAAGAGTGGAAAAGGTGCCATAAATGGTATTTAAGCCCTGAAGGACTGAATTGCTGCTTGAAGCAAATTTCTTCAGAATACCACATCCACAGATTCCCTTAATATTCGCCTTATAAAATGAAGTGAAAGTTTGTATCGATGAACAGGCAGTGGCTTTGAACACTTGGTTTAAAAAGCCTAGTGCTGATAGGCCAGTGAGTATCTACATATCTAGTAGAAAGAGCTGTTACCCATAAAGGGGGTTCCTTACACTAACAGAGTAGGCTTGAGTAACAGCCTGTCTGATCCAATGGGTAATAGTAAGTTTGTCAGATGCCAACCATTTCTTAAGCCCCAGGAGCAAGGCCAAGATGTTTCTTCCAAAAAGAAACTGTTGTTGTCATGAGTTCACAAATTCTTTAAGGACAAGGTCTTGGCCTTCTGAAAAAGAGAGGTTTAGGTTTGGAACTCTATATACAGTTCCATACCAGGTCCCCTCAGTTGCATATCTTGACCAAATGGAACAGGTGTCTGTCAGTCTGTCAGGGTTAGTCTCTGGACCTGATCTGCCAGCTTAAACCCCATATCAAGCTGTCTCAGGTTGTGGCTTCAGGCAGACCAGATCTCTTACGGCTGTACATTCCTCCCAATCTAGTAGGAAGTCCTGGTGATACACACCAGTCTCAATGCACCCCCAGTCCGTCATGCACAGGCTGGTCAGGATGGAAGCAGCCCAACCATCCTGGTGACTGGCCAAGAAAGTACAACAGGCATGCGAAGGTATACTTTGTGTGATGCAAATACAAGGATGGGCAGGAGGCTCACTATAGTCCACAGAAGAAGTCGAGCACTGTAACTGCAGCACATATGAGAGCACATATGAATGATGGATGCTCCTGATCACCATCACACAATGAGCCCTTTACTATCAGTCAACAAAAAACCTGCCCCTTGTGTCTGACAGCATTGATGTGCACCAAGGTAGTCCTGGGAGTCTGCTTTACACATTGGTGCCAGCAGTACTAAAACTGGAAAGCTGCAGCCCGCAGGATGTCATGGAATAGAGCCTGCAGGTTGGCAAGAAAGTGAGCATTATTTTTAAATTGTCTGGGCAGGGACTTTCAGAAGAACCTAAGCCAATGGTTCTAGTCACATCAAACTAAAACCTATAAAAAGAACTATTGTTTTTTCCATTATTTACAAGGACCCATTAATGCTATAAGCTATTTTAATACCAACCTTTGCTTGGATGTTAAGACACTAAAATAAAAACAAACGAAAAAATGAATAAAACAGAGCTCATGCAGGCAAAAAGCATCTAGCAACAGAATCATCGTGCATTACACTCAGCTCAGTGTAGCAGATCAATACAGCAAGCAGAGAAGGAAATATGATATTACATTACAGAGCCTGAGAGTACGGTATATCCACTGCAGACAGACGGCGATTGCTGCTAGATGACAATGTGGTGAATGCAGAGATATTGGACCCATCAACAGTGAGTGTCATAAGCCAGATCAAGAAAAAAAATGATTTACTGGCAAAACTGTTTGTTTTTATGCTGCCAAACTTGAGAGTGTCCAAAAATAACTTAAATGAATATTGCTGGCTATAAGAGGCCAGGGACTGAGGTTTTCTTGGTTTATTGATTTAGAAGAAAATCCTCTTCTATCACCTTAGAAATGTCCGGCAGAGCAGAATACCAATGTGAATTTTGTTGCCAGGTAATTTCAAATAAATAGTTTTTCTTATAGTCATCCTTTATTTAGAAATTTAAATTCCTGTTATTTTATAATACTATAAAATATCATAATATGATGGAATCTGCTCAGAATGTCATGGGTAGTGTAACACTGTTCTGAGTAATTATGTGTATGACCCTCTCTGCACAGATTACTGTATGGTGTTAAAGAATCCAAGAGTAAACAAAATAGAACGTTCCCTTTCTAAGAAAATGTCCATTATACTGCTTTCAACCTCTAAAAATGCTAATACAATAAATAGACAGAACTAAGCAGAAATGGCAAATATTACAAGGCTGCACAGACTCAAACAAAACAAACCCTTCAAATAAATAAAACTTCAGTACACTGGATTTTACCTGATCATGAGAAGGATGCCAAGTAGGGAGTGTCCCTCCTCTTACTGTCATGAATGACTTGCCTTCAGTCCGTGCCCGTGGTGTCCCTAGGCAACTGGCCAGGGTTTCTCCTGCCCAGCAGCCGCTTCTGCCTCAGATGCCAGCTCCAGCGGCGCGCGTGTCGCCGAGCGCGCCCTCCTCCCTCGTCCACTGGCATTCTACTCGTGCTTGCGCGCGATTACAGTCAGCTTATGTCCTCCGGTGGTGCTATACACAGAGTGGCCACTGGAGGCTGTTTAAAAGAGCTAAACCTAGGAGGTGCAGTTCTGGGCAGTATGCCTTTGGAGTTCAGCTGGGGCAATCAGCCCAGAGCTCTCCAAGTGCACCAATCAAACCACAGATCCGAAGTGCACCAGTCAGCACACAGATCCAAAGTGCACCAATCAGTCACTGCCTCCCTGTCCAATCCAGCCGGGTTCAGTCCTATAAAGGGATTACCTCTTCAGTGTGTCAGTGCCTGTGATAGCGTTTAGCTGGCTTGCTATTGTTCCTGTGATTTCCTGTTTATATCGTTATTGACCATCTGATTGAATCTCGACCACGTCTTCGTCTCATCCCTTGTACTGCGCAGCTCTCTGACCTCCCGTTGTGACCCCTGGCTTGACGTCTGACTTCGCTTGAATTCTCCTGAGCACCCGAATTGCTTCCAGTATTACCTGTTCCCGAAGCACCCGAACTGTTTCCAGTACTTACCCGACATTGCCCAGTCTGGCCTCTGGTTCATCTGCCTTCAACCCCTGTAAGCTCACATCCTTTGTGCTATTAAGTCCTGGGGGCAACCGTGTCCGGCGAGGCGTATAAAGCGTCCCGGCAAACGGGGGCTTGTCTAAAGGTGAAGCTAGCAGTGGAGATTGGGGGTTGTGGGCTTACTCTGAAGGTGGGTGTCCCTCGGGCTGACATTATCACAGGCCCAAAAAATTGATATGGAAGAACTTGTACAACAAGTGCAGGCCATGGCTACCGCCATTAACCAGCTGGCCCAACGTGTGGCTGATCAAGAAAATCGCCAGCTGCCTGCACCACCTGTATCCTCACCTCCTGTTGAGCCGAAGGTTCCCCTTCCTGAGAAATTTGATGGGGATCGTACAAGATTCTCCAACTTCAAGAACTCCTGTGAACTTTATTTCAGACTACGGCCCTACTCTTCAGGCACAGAAATGCAGAGGGTGGGCCTGGTTATCTCTCTGCTCCAGGGTGATCCACAGTCCTGGGCGTTTGGCTTAGTGCCCACAGATGAGGCCTTGCAATCTGTCTCAGCCTTTTTCTCCGCTATGGAGATCCTATATTCGGACCCTGACAGGACTTCGACCGCTGATGCCAGGCTTCGAAGCCTGAAACAGGGGAAACGCTCAGCAGAGGAATATAGTGCCAAATTCCGCAGCTGGGCGATTGAATCCCGTTGGAATGTATGCAAGGGTGGGAAAGGGAATTAGATATTCAGCATTCTGAAGTTGAATGGCTGACAAGTTGGCAGGCTTCTTTTGGTAGAGAGGCTTCAACGAACTCGATCGAGATCAACATTAAGGTTTTTTTAAGATGGCATTTAGTCCCAGACCGACTCTGCCACATCACTGGAGACCCAGGTAAACTTTGTTTTCGAGGATGCGGGTCAGTAGGAACGCAAGCTCATATTTGGTGGGAATGCCATGTAGTTAAAAAATTCTGGCAGAAAATTTTTGAGGTTCTCAGTAATGTCCTGGGTACCACTATAACATCAGAGCCCTGGATTGCACTATTAAATGGCCCAATAGTTGGAACAACTAAAAACAATAAGAACCTCATTTACCACCTTTTAACGGGGGCTAAGCTGGTCATAGCCAGGTCTTGGAAGTCTCCCAAACTCAGCTTTAAGGAATTCCAGGTCTCGATCTCAAATATTATGGCTATGGAGAAAATGACCGCATTACATAAAGGTACTATGGACAGATTTAGAGACACATGGGAACCCTGGATCCAGAAATATCTACCTGCCGACTTCGATACTAATCTATTAGAAGTATGATCTTGAAGTGCGGCTGATCTTCTCACGTAAACATTATTAGCCCTTATAAGACATCAGGTAGGAATCATCCCACTTCGGCTAAAGCGCTCTTTCCAATACAGACAGTATCGATACTACCACATCTTTCAGGGCTCTGCCCTCTCTTCCTCTCTGCTCTATCCCTTTCTAAATAATTTTCCCCTTCCTCCTCCACCCCCCCTATTTTTTTTTTTTTTTTTTTTTAATTTGTTATTGGTTATTAATCATTTTAGTTCAACAAATTGATCTGATTTTATTATTGTTTTATCTGTTACTACATGTAGATGAAAGTTAATGAATATGCGAAAGTTAGCTCTATCAGGATGCAATAGTTGAGATGCTGGTCAACAGACCTGAAAGTTGTATAGTACTACCCTTCTCCTTAGTGGAAGGATACTGTTGTGACTGTATGGCATAATCGCTGTATATTCTTATTCTTTCAAATAAACATTATTGAACAAGAATCCCGTTGGAATGATCCTGCTCTCTGTAGTCAGTATAGAATTGGTCTTTCAGAGGGTGTTAAGGATGTTCTAACAAATTTTCCTTACCCTAAAAGCCTGGATGAACTCATGCTTATGGCCATTAAAATTGACAGACGGCTACGGGAGCGACATATAGAGAAGAATCACTCTCACTTCTGGGAATCTTCCCACCAGGAGTCATCCTCTATGGGTGTTGTCTCATCTTCGCCCCCAGAAGAGCCTATGCAACTTGGTGCTACTCACCTTTCCCCGGCTGAAAAGAGTAGACGTCGCACCTTAGGCCTATGCATGTACTGCGGGGTTTCAGGTCACCTGGTTAGGACCTGCCCCAATAAAAGCCCTTTGGCGGGATTGCAACGTCCTGACAAGATAGAGAAAGTTTGTCAGGACGGTCAGGTAACTTCCCTTCATAGAAGTAAAATGTTGTTACCTGCTACTGTGGGTTGGGAGTTGTCCAGGAAATCCATCTCTGCTTTTGTCGATAGCGGAGTAGTTGGCAACTTCTTGGATAAATCCATAGTAGCCGCCTTAGGCATTCCCTTAATCCCCCTTGGGAAGCCCCTTCAGATTTTGGCAGTAAACAATACTCCTGTTCCTAGAGGAACTGTCACCTCCAAAACCCCTTTAATTAACCTAGTTGTGGGACCTCCCATTCTGAGAACCTTGAATTTTTTGTCTTAGACTGCCCTGAAGCCCCGATTGTCTTAGGGTTCCCCTGGTTAAAGGTGCACAACCCTACCTTTAATTGGGAAACTGGGGAATTGACAGGATGGAGCCCGCACTGTGCAGAACATTGCTCTAGTATCACTGTTGGAGCAACCCAAGTCTCAGAGCTTATTTGTCCGTCTGCCTCTCCATCCATGAGGGTACCTCATGTATCTTTATTGAAGTCCGCCGGAACCATTCAGGGTGATAATCCTGTTAAGTCTGGTGAGGGTCCTGAGGCCCCTCGTGAAGGGGAGGGTACTGTCATGAATGACTTGCCTTCAGTCCGTGCCCGTGGTGTCCCTAGGCAACTGGCCAGGGTTTCTCCTGCCCAGCAGCCGCTTCTGCCTCAGATGCCAGCTCCAGCGGCGCGCGTGTCGCCGAGCGCGCCCTCCTCCCTCGTCCACTGGCATTCTACTCGTGCTTGCGCGCGAGTACAGTCAGCTTATGTCCTCCGGTGGTGCTATACACAGAGTGGCCACTGGAGGCTGTTTAAAAGAGCTAAACCTAGGAGGTGCAGTTCTGGGCAGTATGCCTTTGGAGTTCAGCTGGGGCAATCAGCCCAGAGCTCTCCAAGTGCACCAATCAAACCACAGATCCGAAGTGCACCAGTCAGCACACAGATCCAAAGTGCACCAATCAGTCACTGCCTCCCTGTCCAATCCAGCCGGGTTCAGTCCTATAAAGGGATTACCTCTTCAGTGTGTCAGTGCCTGTGATAGCGTTTAGCTGGCTTGCTATTGTTCCTGTGATTTCCTGTTTATATCGTTATTGACCATCTGCTTGAATCTCGACCACGTCTTCGTCTCATCCCTTGTACTGCGCAGCTCTCTGACCTCCCGTTGTGACCCCTGGCTTGACGTCTGACTTCGCTTGAATTCTCCTGAGCACCCGAATTGCTTCCAGTATTACCTGTTCCCGAAGCACCCGAACTGTTTCCAGTACTTACCCGACATTGCCCAGTCTGGCCTCTGGTTCATCTGCCTTCAACCCCTGTAAGCTCACATCCTTTGTGCTATTAAGTCCTGGGGGCAACCGTGTCCGGCGAGGCGTATAAAGCGTCCCGGCAAACGGGGGCTTGTCTAAAGGTGAAGCTAGCAGCGGAGATTGGGGGTTGTGGGCTTACTCTTAAGGCGGGTGTCCCTCGGCCTGACACTTACTTCTCATTTTCCAATAGTTATGTTAATTTACTTTACACTGAGCACTAAAAATACCCCCCCCCCCACAAGAAAGTACGTGCAAAAGGGTAACAATGTTTTAAAATTTTGCATTTTAGGCTCTATATTTCACCATCCACTACAGATTCAATGTGAGGCAACCAACATTCTATCATCTTGGTTATCTCATATATAAATTGATCTTGCAACTTTTTAGCATATGATTAACTATACAGGTTCTTGTCATGTAACGGCAACATTATTGTTTTGCTCCTAAAATTCCAAATATTATTTTTTACTATGGTATTAGGGAATGTGAGAGAGTGGTAGTATAAAAAATATTGTTCCACCACCAGGAGAAAAACAGTAACAATACGGTTGCATGATAAGTATCTGCATAACTAATGTTTCTTCATATATGCAAATCAACTCAAAAGGCTTCCAGGACATGGTTTTACCTGTTTACCTAGCACTAGAGAACCAAACTGGAACCCTATGGCATGCTCCATGATTAGGTAGTGATAGAAAGCTTTAGTAGATGTGTGTATCCTGCTGTTTCAGCTAATCAGATGTAATAAAGGAACCTTCATGACCCACCTTTGCCCACCATTAAATATGTTGTAAGCCCAGTCATATTGAGATTATGCCATAATGGCATCCCACTATGGGGAGACACTGTTATCAGGTGCACCTTCCCACTCCTTCACTACAAGCCAGAAAACAGTAAATCACATGCAAAGGAGAGTATCTGTCACTTAATCAACTTGACTAACTGGATCTATAAGATTAATATGAGCCCAGTGTTTTCAGAAGTAAGCACAGTACAAGGGTTTTCCCCGACATGGATTAAACCTCTCATGCTGCAGCAAAAAAGATAACAAAAAATGGTCTCTCTTTAAGAATCCATTTGGAATTATTATACAAGGTTTTAAACATACATGTAAACTTTGTTAGATCTATCAGTTTTGAGACTGATCCTATCTAAAAGTGGCAGGGAGCAAGACATTTATCCTGTTTTCCAAACTTGATGAACCTGAACTGGCATGCTGGGGGGTCTCAACGCACAATTGCAAGGATGCCAGTTGCCCCAGTTTGCTTCCAAATGGGAGTATTTATCAAAGCTCAATAATCAAGCATTGATTGACTCTTAGGATCCATCTAAGTAAATAAGAGCATGACCTGCATACACTGAGATTCTCTTCCTCTATAGGTCCACAGGGGATCCCCACTATGGTTCTAGCTTGTCAAAACGTATGAGCCAGAGGCTCAATTGCAAGAAGCAGGGAGACATCTGCCCCCCCCCCCCCCCCCCCCGACAAGTATCTTGTTTTAAATCCAAAGGAGTAGAATTATTTAGATTTGCCCTAGGTGCATTGTACAGAAGTTTAAAGGGATTTTTCAGTTAAAATTTAAATAAAAGTAGAGAGGCAGCATACCTTTGGTTCCTGCCTCTCCACTGTGTAGCATCAACCTGGGGTTGGGGAGGAAGGGGAAACATGATGTCATGAGAGTGCTGCATGCAAGTTTGGGGGTGCATGCATGCATGTCTGTGGGTGCACATATGCTAGATTTGGAGAGCGTGCATGCAAGTTTGGGAGTAGGCACATGCACTCATGAGGGTGCTGCATGCAAGTTTGGGAGTGCACACATGCACATCTGTGGGTATACACATGCACGTTTGGGAGTGTGTGCATGTGCTTATGGGAGTGCAGCATGCCAACTTGGGAGTGCATGCATGCACGTCTATTGGTGCACACATACAAGTCTGGAAGTGTGCGTTTGAGAGTTCATGCATGCATGTTTGGGAGTGGGCACATGTGCATCTGGGAATGCTGATCTAGGAGTCTAGTGTTTGCTTAGCAACATGGAGAGAGGAAAGGCACACAGCCGAGGCATGAAATGCTAATTCTAGGGCTCTTACAGACCCTGCCGTTATGCAGCATCACCACTCCATGGTTACGTCCACTTTCTTCAGAAGAGAAATCATAAGGTGGAACTGTAAACCTTGATATCTAAGCCATTTATTCTTGAATTTAAAAATGATGACAATCGCTTTTGCCTGAAATATGACATTAACCCAATTTAAAAACCCATCCCAAATCCACTCTTCTCCTATCTGAATGCTTTCAGTGAGGCAATACATGGCCCCTGCTGCAACTTGGCCACATTCAACATATTTATATGCAAACACCTTATATTCATAGATGTTCGCTGGCATAAAGACATAATGACCTTTCTCAACCTTATTCCCAGTACCTTAGCTAGGATTTTCAAATCCCCATTTAACAAATATATGGGTCTGTGTAAATCACACAGGTTTGGGTATGACTACCACAAGAGCTTCTCTCAAAACCCGACAGTACCCCAGTTTTATGAGAAGTATTGTATGTCTTATGAAGAAATGGAAAAGCCATTCTCTAAATTTTCTGTTGACCTCAAGATACAGCGTCACACCAAAGGCTTTTTTTGCAGGAAGTTTCTTCAGAGGTTGGTCAATTGCCATCAGGGGGGCAATTTGCTACATACATACATACGAGTTGTACATACCTGGGTATATGTGTACTGTTCCACTAGGACTCCTGCTGGATCCCCTTCAATTTGTTTATTACAAATGTTTCATGTTTTACTCTTGTGTCAAAATATATTTTCACTTTTAGGCCCTGATTTATCAAGCACTTCTGCCAGACAATGTCATTTCAGTGCAAATTAGAGTAGTGCAAAACATTATTTCATCATCTTGCTGCTATAATTATAAATTAGATTTTTCGCTACTCTAACTTGCACCAATGTGGCACTGTCTGGCAGCAGTGCTTGATAAATCAGGCCCTTAAAGAGGACCAAAAACTAGCTTGATCGGCCTAGGAATCTATAAGATTCTAGGGCCGATCGATTCCCCCAGGGGGACCCTGCTGTGTGAAACCTCCAGTTCGCCCTATTCACTTACTTCATCTCCCAATCCCACGGTGCATCTAAGAGCAGCCACCACATCCCGCTATCCCTCTAGCATTTGTGGCATTTGTGGATGGCCAGCGCGGGCACGCTCCCTGTTAGATAGAAGCAGAGAATGCGGCTGTCAAAGCCACTGCTCTTAAACGTGCCATGGGACCGGGAAGAGGTGAGCTGGTCTTGACATCCGGGGGGTTTCCCACAGCGGGGCACCCCCGATCGGGGAAAAGACCAAAACCCAGGATAGTCAAAATCCTTTTGGTCCACTTTAAAGGAGCACTACCGTGATATTGTGTAATAATAAAAATACATATACTCACGTTGGCTAATGAGAAGAGGGGTCATTTATACACCTGAAGTGAATATAACCCCCCACCAAGCTTGTGTTTTTCCTCTCCTTGTAGGAATAAAATCCAGGGGCGACAGGTCTAGTGTATCAGGGGTGACAGAGCCTGTCACCCCGGATATCCTTTTCCTTTCATTAAAGTGGACTATCCTGGGTTTTGGTGTTTGCCCACAGGGCACCCCGATTGGGGGAGAAACCCCCCAAGTCAATAAAATCAACTCGCCTCCTTCCGTTCCTACAGCGCATGTGCGGGCGCTCATCCAATCAATGCGCTGACGCCCGCATCCCTCACTACCCTGTAACAGGGAGTGTTCCCACACCGGCCATTCACAAATGCCTGGTGTGGGCACACACCATGCTAGAGGGATAGTGGCAATGCGGCTGCAGCTCGTGCATGTGCCGTTGGACCAGGAAACAAGGTATGTATATGGGCGACCTGGGGGGTTTCACACAGTGGGGCATACTGATTTTGGATGCCCCGGGGGAGGGTATCGATCAGCCTGGGAATTTATAAGATTCCCGGGCCGATCGCCATGGGTTTTGGCCCACTTTGAAAGGAAGAAAAACAAACCTGGCTGGATATTTCTTGATGCCGGGTGGATAAGTGACCCCTACCCGGCCATCCTGCATATTTATATGGATTTTGACCATTTTTTGCAGTCATGCTCTTTTAATGTAGATTCTGTTAGCAACCTAGAATCTAACCTAATTGTTGTTGCATGTATTTATACATATAAAGTGAATAGCATTAATAGTTTCTACGCATTGCTTTTTTTGGCATTTTTTGGGAGGGACGGGGAGGTGTAGCCACACAACTGACTAAGAATGTTTGCATTTATCAAGCAGATTCTCAGAGCAAGAGCAGAAACATAAAACAGCAAGTACTTTTCTTTAAGAGTATATGAGGAATCAGGTTGAAACTGCATCTATTTTCATTAAAATAAAAAGGTTCCCTTGGGGCTTTGTTGCCATTACCTTCTAAAGTAAAAACTTAAGAGCAGTATCAAATCCCATTTGATATTTTACTACATTTATACCCAAGCCAATATATTTGTCTCTGTAAGATGCCATTAGTATGTATTCTCTGTCTGCTGGAATTGCTTATCCTCCTCCAATGCATTAAGGAAGGGGATTCATTATTTTATCTGACCTCTTCTTTTTATCTTATCTTTCCATGTATTTTTTTATTACTATTACATCTGTATATTCTCGTCACCTCATTTCATTTCTGTTTATTAGTTGCTAACATCAGTTTTTGCATTATCTATTGGACTATGACTGCAGTCATTTAATCAATTTTAGTATCCAATTCATTATCACCCAGTATCCTGAAACAATATTAAGATACGTCATCAGTGTTTCAATCACATTTTGACACTTGATTTTCTCTTTAGTTTCTCATTGGGGAGGAATGCTGACTACTCTAGTTTTCCTATTTACATGTTTATACCTTTTCAACTAAATTCTGATTTTTTTTACATATTTACAAAGAAATTACTTCACAATTTGCTATTGCATAGTAACATAGCATGTAAGGCTGAAAAAAGACTTTAGTCAGTTCAGCCTGTATATAAAAGAAAATCTCCCTCCAGTGATGGTAATGTTATTACATGAATTTAGGGCATTCTTTATGATTACCTCCCCTGACAGACAGTTCCATTGTATAACTGCTCTTACAGAGTTGTAGAATCTCCTATGTCATTTAACCTATGGACAAACCTACTATCAGATAAATGTTTGGAACATCTCCTCATGCCAGACATCATTAAAATTCTAGTGCACGCTGTGCCAGACCAGGCTACTGCAACACTTTGTGATCTACCGGCAAACAGAGTGGCACCCTTATCCATACTGAACTCTGCTACTTGCCTCATCCATCTCTCCTCTCAGGTCTACAAGTGCTGATCCCTTCTGTCAGTCTTTTCACTGGCAGCCAATATCTCAAAGAATTCCATTAACCTACAAAGGTCGCACTAGCTAAGCCCTTAGCTCATCTCTAGTCCAAAGATATCTACCTGGCTCGGCTCAGGACCTCCTCCTGTCCTCAACCCCAACAAACGATTGTATACTATATTGTGAAAAGTTTACAACTAGAGCTAAGCAAACCCATTCGGTTCAGTATGTAAAGCAGATTCCTCCCAAAGGACAGACAGTTTGGCTTGAGTGGCTGCTCTTTTTTTCTTGGATTCTGCAAGTTTGGCTATGCAGACCAGCAGACTACAGCATGCCTCTTGACCTACTTTATGTGTTACTGCTTTTCTGTGTCAGTTTGTGCTATTTGTACTGACTATGGAGCTGCAAACAGATACCTTGCCATTCTTTTATTTTTTTCCCGGTTCCATGTAAGTCCCTAGATTATAAAAAGGCAGCACTAATGACCTCTGAGACAAGAAACATCAATACCTGTACAAAGCTTGTTTAAATCAGACTGTTGTCAAGGTAGCACTAAGCTTAATATCAATTCTCACTGTTCTCAGCCACTGAAAATAGAAGAACAGGTTTAACATCATAAGATAACCAGCCTTAATCTCCAAAAACAACTGAGCTTATTTTAATGCAGACTTTAGAGTGGACCTAATGCCCCCCATTCCAGGTACTGATACCGATACAAGTTCCTGGTCAAATTATAAGGCATGCAACCGATGCTGGCAGAGGTTTTAAACCAAGAAAAAATCACAGTTGCTGCTTTTTCCTTCTTCTGTCCCCCTTTGAGTGTCGTTATCCCGCAGGTCGACTGGGCCCAGGGCTCCCTTGTGGTCTGGTGTACTCTCTGCATGTACACTTGGCCAAGTCTTCTTAACTGGCAGGTTGTCATCTTCCTGATGCCAGGAGCCGCTATTGCAGCTGTCCCACTGGTATCTGTAGGGAGGTTCCCCCCTTACCTTTTTGGCATCCCGCCAAGTAAATCCAGGCCTGCCGGGAATTACTGAATGCCAGATACTAGGAACTATCAGGGACGGAGAGCTTCCAAACTTAATTGTCCCTGTCCTGGCTTATCACATAGTAAAGTTTTTTTATTTCCCTAGGCACTAAGCATCAAAGAAAATATTGCACAAACGCATTGTTGAATGTATGCAGTTAGTTGTATAGCCTTTCATTTCATCTCATTTAATCTAAACAGAATTGTTTATGGAGAAAAAAAGGAATAAATTGCCTTCCCGTGGCTTTATAGTAGCATCATTTTAGAATAACACTTAAGATCACATACAATTGAGACCATTGTATCTTAAAGAAATATTGCAAGTCATCTTAACTTCAGAAAGTCCCGTTAAAGCAGGCCAAAACCCACTGAACTTGTAAAATACATTTGACCAAAGCCCCTGCCAATACTCTCTTCTTGGGATGTAGAACAAGAAATGGATATTTTCGTTTATCAAATCACCCTGGAACACAGTTTTTTTTTTTTGTTTGCTGTCCCTAAGTGTCAGATGACAGGTGATTAGTCATTGCATAAGTGCGGCAAATACATCATTGCCACACTCAGCAGTGGCAATGAATGGAGGAGAAGGAGCTTTACAACTACTAACAACTTTACAATAGACACCATTATCTGGGATTAGAATGAAACAAGAGCAGTAGAAATAGGCAAAAGTTACTATTCATAGGTGGAGCAATTCAGGGGAGGCTAGTTCTCAATGTGGGTTTGGTCCGCTTTAAGCATAAAGCAATCAAATGCCAGTCATTCTCAAGTACCTGCCTTGCCAAAGAGAGGAAGTGTAACTCATACATATTTTGTAGAAAAATTATAATTACAACTGCATTACCTATGTAATGTGCTGAAAAAATCATTCCAAAAGAAGAGCAATGGAAGTGAATGACTTTTCTGTCCCAGTACACTTTGTTCTCTAGTATGAAAAGGAGTGGAACGGAGACATTCAAAGGAATAGAAATGCCCACAATCATAGTTACTGTACACCATCATGCTCTATGACCTTTTCTCTAAAACAAAAAACTATATAAACTGCATACGAAATCACATGACCCACTTGGCAAAGCCCAATGTACCAATGACAGCATGTGGGCAAGTAATAGCAGTAACTGAGATCCAAAGACCAAGAAAGACCATAGGGCTGTGGGAAGCTAAACAATGACGTTTAGCTAAGTCAATTTGAGGACCCTGGTTCACTGGGACATTAAACTAACCTAATCCACCCCTCACACCATTTGTGAGCCCTGCATTAGAGATACATACCCTTTTCTAGTAGAGATCCAATCTTTAACTGAAGGGGCATCCCAAATCTGTATACACCAAGGTTATTTCTAAATGGGACCTGAAGTAATTTACCCTAGGTCTGCTTTAAGTTCTGCTAGAAGCGGTGCCCCAGTGATTATCATGATTACCCTTTTTACCCATTCAATAAAATGTTTAAACAATTGACTGGCTACTCCCCTAAAGCCCTCCCACTGGCAATCAGTGACATAAGGAAAATAAGAGGACTTAACGCCATGCAGATTTAATGAAAAAGCATGCAGGTGCTGCGCTACTGAACTGCATGGGACTGACCATTTTGCTACATACTGTACCTCCCTGCTTCTGAAAAACTCAGCCCCAAAAAGGCCAAAAATCTCTGTGCAATCATCCCTTATGTCTAGCTAGAAGTAGAAATGCATCAGTTGTATAATGACTATAATAATACAAGAACCCCTAAATACATTTGTTTCAACTGTTTAAATTATGTGTGGCTACTAATACAGATAAAAAGAGTTGCATAGCTTCCCTTATACACACAGCATTCCTGTCCTCCACAAGCTATTGCTTTATTGTCAGAGATGCTACCCCATTTTTCTGAGGCATATATCTCAGTTTGGTGTGGGCTTCTGCTGCCACAGCCCCCACCCCAACAACCACACACACTCAGGGCTCTATGGGGTGTAGCTAAACATGGGGAGGGGGTATTGAAAGTAAGCAATTTACTAAGCTTTATTTATTTATTTACTTATTTTTTTACTGGAGGTCCACTATAAATACTTCAAGAAATGAATTCAGAGTTCTATCAGCGGATTTTCATATTCCCTGATTTATTCTGGATAACTTACTGCATTATTCACTTGTACATTCCTTTGGCCACCATATAACATGCAAATCCCCACAAAAATTGGAAGAAATTAAGTTACTATGCTTCTATCTTTCTGACTTGAAAACCTTTCTAACTGCAGACCAATCTTGTTCGATGTTCTCAATTGCAGGTCTTCATTATTACATATGGTTAAGGAGATTAACAGAAAAACACAATCACAGTAGTTTTTATTTTATAAGACAGTGGAAACCAGCTGCAGTATAGGTAGAAAATGTGCCTGTATGCACATGTTGTTTTCTTTTATCTTCAAAACAGAAGACGCATAGTCTGTATTATATCAGCAACATACTATTATATCTGTACTTTTTTCTGTACTATAACTCGTAAAACACACCAAGCACTTTTCACCCTGCCCCCCCTCCCGCCCCACTCCTAGGATATAAAATATAAAATACCCAGTACATGTGAGGAGTTGCCTGTAGCTGGATCCTGACTTGCAGTGAATTATTGCTGAATTATTTTGTCATTTGATCATTATATCAGCCAAACCACAAAAGGGTCACCAACTCGGCAGGGGCGAGTAATTTTTTTTTTCAAATCGGCATAGTGGGGATAAAGATTAATGGGAGGGGAGTTAAAGATACATGAATCTTTAAGGTTCCCTTTAATCAAGCTACAGCTCTGATATTCTGTAATCTTTCACTTCAAGATTTAACAAAGATTCAATGAAAAAAACTATAAAAAAGTATAAAAGTCCAATTAAAATTTGCAAGTTGATTGCAGAGCATCAGATACTTTAACACCACGTGAGTTCACTTCAGTCTTGTGGTCCCCTAGCCAATATTATGCTCTTACAGACTCCAATATTCATACAGCACTTACATGATGTTCTCAATACTCAACTCCACCTTTCATAAATGGCAGGCCAACATAGACAGACCGATTTGCCACAATACTTCAATCAATGGTTTTGTTCCACATAATTACTTTATCCTCCAAACAACTCTGGCCTGTCCCTCTAAATCCAACAGAATACACAGACACAGAGAATAAAGTATTTTATTATGTGTCCCATGCCGATCACTCGAAATTCTGCTCTCCTACTGCTGTTGGAAGCCTTTTATTTAGGCTGAGAAGACATCAAGGGTTAATTATAAAAAGTAAAACCAATCTTCTCAAATATATATATATATATATATATATATATATATATATATATATTAGATATTTTGTATATTTTTTACTCACTTTTTTGTGGGTAAACACCTTTTCTAATGAGTTTCTTCCTTGGTGCAATTCAGCATATTTAGCTGTGCATTTTTTTAAGATTTGCACAGCTAATTGCACTTATGCAAAAAGATGTTTACTCCCTATACTGTTATCCCAGCGCTGTTTTTGTGTGCCCCCTTAACCCACATCTTCCTTCAAGCACTGGGATGTATCCCCTTATCCTACAAGAAGCTATAAGCACTGGATTTTGTGTGTACTGTTATCCCACAACATCCTCTAAACAATGGGCTGTCTCCTCTTATCCTACAAGAAGTTAAAGGCACTGGAGTTTGTGTGCCCCCTTAACCAACAATATCTTTTAAGCACTGGGGTGTATACCCTTATTCTTCAAGAAGCCCCCTTAACCCATATCTTTCTCTAAGCACTGGGGTTTAACCGATTATCGTACGAGAACTTATAACTACTGGGTTTTGTGTGCCCTCTTAGCCCACATCTTCTTTTAAGCACTGGGGTGTATCCCCTTATCCTACAAGAACCTATAAGCACTGAGAATTGTCCCCTTAACCCATAACATCATCTAGGCACTGGGGTGTAGAAGCTGTAATCACTGGGGTTTGCATGTACTGTTTGTTATTCCACAACATCCTTTAAGCACTGTGGTATATCCCTTTATCCTACAAGAAGCTATAGGCACTGGGTTCTGTGTGTACTATTATCTCACAACATCTTCTAAGCACTGGGGTGTATCCCCTTATCTTACAAAAAGCTGTCAGCACTGGGTTAAGAGGATACACAATGCCCAGTGCTTATACCTTTTGTAGGATAAGAGATACACCCCAGTGCTTAAAGGAAGATGTGAGTTAAGGTGGCACACAAATCCCAGTGCATATAGCTTCTTATAGAATAAGGGGACACACCACAGAGCTTGAAGGATAAGGGTATATACCACAGTGTGCCCACATAGCCCACAACATCCTCTAAGCACTGGGGTGTATACCCTCATCACACAAGAAGCTATATGCACAGAGTTTTGTATGTACTATTATCCCTCAACATCCTCTAATCACTGGGGTGTATCCCCTTATCATACAAGAAGCTATAAGCACTGAGTTTTGTATGTACTGTTTTCCACAACATCCTCTAATCACTGGGGTGTATCCCCTTATTCTACAATAAGCACTGGGTTTAGTGTGCCCCCTTAACCCACATCTTCATTTAAGCACTGGGATGAGTGTACCCTGTTACTTGCTCTAAGCACTGTGGATTGTGTATCCTGTTATACCACAACTTGTTCTAAGCATTGTGGATTGTATACCCTGTTATCCCACAACTTGCTCTAAGCTCTAAGCACTTGTTGGCACCACCTGCATAATACTTACTGGGTGTTAGATAAACCTACTCACTTGTTGGCACTCATTGCATTCTACTTCCTGGGTGTAAGAAACAACTACTCACTAGTTGACACACCTTGTATTAAATCCTCTTGCGCTTTGAAAGAATAGTTACTTGTGGGCACACCTTACATTAAACCCTTTTGGGCTTTGATAAACTAGTTTACTTGCATGCCCACCTTGCTTCAAACCCCCTTGGCTTTTGCTAAAACTATTTAATTGTGGGATCACCTTGCTTTAAACCCTCTTCGCCTTAAACTATTACATTGTGGAACATCTGGCATTAGACCCTATTGGCCTTTGATAAACTAATACATTGTGGCACACCTGACATTAGACCCTATTGGTCTTTGATAAACTATAAAATTGTGGCACACCTGGCATTAGACCTTACTTTCCTTGGATAAAACTATTTAATTGTGGGCACACCTTGCAAGGAGAGTGATAAAGGAGGGGCACATTGGCAGACAGAGTTGGCAGCGAAGGCTTGGAGTAACATGGTGACATTTATAGTGCAACAAAACTCCTGGGTGAAATCTCTATTACTATAACAAGATTGGTTATAGGTATTTTGATTGGTTGAGTTTTGTGAATATGGTTACAGTTTGGGACTGAGGGTGATGAACTACAAATGTGGGACCCATATACAGTATTTGGATAGACTGCATGCATCAGCATGTGGGGATTGTTACATATCAATGTAGTAAAAGGTTGGTTTGATGGAAGGACATACGAATGTCAAAAATCTAATGATGTTTGGGGAGACAGTGGGTATCCTAATTGTTGCATAAAATCGTTGTTATGCTATACAAAATGAAAAAATAAAAAATCTGAACCTATTCGTTGTGGCCCGCAACCAGTTTCCAAAACCCTTAAGTCAATGCTCTTAAAAAGTTTAGCACCCCTGGTTTAGGGGCTCACCAGCGAGCTCCTGGCCCTGCCAGTTCATCAGCTCTTATGCCATTCTGGTCTGGTGCACTTCCAGAGTTGCTGGCCTTTGGTAGAAAGACTACAGAATGGACTGGACCCCCCCCCCCAGGATCAAAGCTTCTCATTTAAATGATTCTCATTTAAACCAAAGAGCTCTATTCTGGCCTCTCCTTCTACAAAACATTGCTTCAATAGCCTTTTGGCTCATCTGGTTGACCTTTGGAATTTCTTTGCTCACTCCTGATGGTGAACCCAGCTGATGTCAGAAAGGCAGGAGAGGAGGAAGCAGAGTAGGAGGCAACAAGTGATGTCTGGCAATCCTGGTTTGCAGAAGTATATGCCCCAAAGCGTTTCACGGCTCGGACCTAGACACTACTACTTTAACCCAGTGGGCCTCCATAACAGGGATGACCTGCCAAGAAAAGTTGTGGCTGGGAATAATGTATTGTGGGGCAGCCGCAGTGATAATATTTTAATTAGCACCACGCTCCAACTGAGTTAACTGTCCTTCTTGCCATAAGATTTGTAAAGCTCTCCATCTCAAGACAGAATGGCAACATTTCAAAGGCAAGCAATTTTCAAATGCTCGTATTCAAGACCAGGGCACACAGGCGGGATGGGACTTCCACTTTTTAATTCCATTGTTTGGGGAATAGAAAGCAGAACGCTTCCCTGGGATGGTGTGGACAGGCTTGATGGTGGTGTGTTGGTGGTGGTCTGACATCCTCCTTTTGGTAGGAGACAGGTGGCCTTATTGTGGAGGTGGTGGTAGATGCAGAGACAATGGAGGCATTAGAGGGAGCCCCAGGTGTTTGCATATAAATATTTTAATAATATAACGATAATGTTTTTCTGTTTGCTTTGCAGATCCCTGGTGCTGGACTTCATTAACAATTTATGTTATTGTTATGTCAGTCACTGGGCTCTGCGTTTTTCCTGTGTAGTTCATTTCCTGCCATGCTGCAGTGAAAATTATGCATTCTTCACTGTGAGGACAAGTCCTCCTCAGAAGCCCCAAAACTCACCCTTGGCTGGCTGCACTTGGTCCAGCAATCCACCCTGCGAGCCACATGTGGAGCGGCGTGGCACTGGGGAAAAAGGCCTTTCATGTTTTTTAAATATATATAATTTCTAATAATAATGCTTTTATATAACATATGAAAAAGATCCTGTTCTATACGTGTATCAGCTTTTAGATGACTATAAAGAAGGAGATATTTGTATTATGCCTGGCTCTAATGATTCTCTTCCAGTGGAAAGAGAGCCAGGAGAGGTTGTGGGCCTAGTTGGGAAGCAAGTGGCTCAAAGTGGACTGCCATGGTAAGTGGAAGCCAAACCTTTAGTGTACTTCATCAAGTTCATCAAGTTTGACAATGATTTCCATTTTTATGTCTATTATTTGGTGAAGGCCTATGAGAACCCTGGCACCTGCTCACACCAAACATTTATTTACTGATGTAAATATTTATATATTGATGTTAATACTTATTAATTTATGTATATACAGTATGTATATATTGATTAATGTATTTATCTGTGTATTTCTTTAATTTTTTGTTTGATTATTTTGATTATTTTGATTATATATACAGTATGTATATATTGATTAATGTATTTATCTGTGTATTTCTTTAATTTTTTGTTTGATTATTTTGAGTACTTTCCCTAGCCCATTTTGTGCAGGGCAATCACCCTGGTGTTACGCCCCCCCCAGGCGGGATGGGACTTCCACTTTTTAATTCCATTGTTTGGGGAATAGAAAGCAGAACGCTTCCCTGGGATGGTGTGGACAGGCTTGATGGTGGTGTGTTGGTGGTGGTCTGACATCCTCCTTTTGGGAGGAGACAGGTGGCCTTATTGTGGAGGTGGTGGTAGATGCAGAGACAATGGAGGCATTAGAGGGAGCCCCAGGTGTTTGCATATAAATATTTTAACAATATAACGATAATGTTTTTCTGTTTGCTTTGCAGATCCCTGGTGCTGGACTTCATTAACAATTTATGTTATTGTTATGTCAGTCACTGGGCTCTGCGTTTTTCCTGTGTAGTTCATTTCCTGCCATGCTGCAGTGAAAATTATGCATTCTTCACTGTGAGGACAAGTCCTCCTCAGAAGCCCCAAAACTCACCCTTGGCTGGCTGCACTTGGTCCAGCAATCCACCCTGCGAGCCACATGTGGAGCGGCGTGGCACTGGGGAAAAAGGCCTTTCATGTTTTTTAAATATATATAATTTCTAATAATAATGCTTTTATATAACATATGAAAAAGATCCTGTTCTATACGTGTATCAGCTTTTAGATGACTATAAAGAAGGAGATATTTGTATTATGCCTGGCTCTAATGATTCTCTTCCAGTGGAAAGAGAGCCAGGAGAGGTTGTGGGCCTAGTTGGGAAGCAAGTGGCTCAAAGTGGACTGCCATGGTAAGTGGAAGCCAAACCTTTAGTGTACTTCATCAAGTTCATCAAGTTTGACAATGATTTCCATTTTTATGTCTATTATTTGGTGAAGGCCTATGAGAACCCTGGCACCTGCTCACACCAAACAATTATTTACTGATGTAAATATTTATATATTGATGTTAATACTTATTAATTTATGTATATACAGTATGTATATATTGATTAATGTATTTATCTGTGTATTTCTATAATTTTTTGTTTGATTATTTTGAGTACTTTCCCTAGCCCATTTTGTGCAGGGCAATCACCCTGGTGTTACGCCCCCCCCCCTAAAAAAACAATTAGTTTTTTATTTGTGTATCTCTTTAATTTTTTTTAGTTTTCTGTTATTGTTTTGAGTACTTTCCCTAGCCCATTTTGTGCAGGGCAATCATCCTGGTTTCCCCAGACCTTGCCACCCCATTTTACAGCCATTTTTGGGCCCCCAAGATCAGGTCCTCATTGACCTCGATGGGGTTTGGATTCGTGGGCCCAAACCAAACTTTGCCGGAAAGCTTGGCCGAAGTTGGTGAACCCCAACTTCAACCAACCTGCTCATCACTATGCATAACATTTTCATTAGTGGTGAGTAATCCTGGTTAGTGAGAAGAGAAAATCATAAGGTAGTTATTATTTTTTAGAGTTATTACAAGCCAACAGTAACATCCTGAAAGCTCTGTGCTATTCTGACAACCTTCTAGTAGTTTGTGCATTAAAATAAAAAAACTAAACCGAATGCATTAGGAAACATTTTTCATCTTTAGTGTATTAGAAATTGCTAGCTTGCTTTTCAACTGTGCTTCCTTTTTTACTTTGTTCAAAATAAAGATGTACTTAGTGAATAAAGTAATTCTCTATTCTGTAATGTTATTATTTTATCTGATGACTGTATACCATGGTCAGAGTTTTGACAAATTAATTATGGGTTAAAAATTTAACATTTCATGGCCCTTTAATTACTAAGCAAGAACACATCTATATGTGTATGCCACAAGCAAATTTTATTACAAATATAGCATAGCAGAGCGCTGTTCATTTGAAATAAGATAGATGCCTTTTCTTTTTTAATGGCATGCTGGTCATGATGGTGCATGATAGCAGCTGGGTAGCTTAAAACATACTTTATCACCAAATGTATGTTTTCCATTTTATGGGCCAAAAAGTGTGGTGGGGGGGCGACTATGGCCGATATAAACACATAGACACACACTCCATCACCTCCCAAGCCCGTCACTGTCCACTGCCTGCTGCTTCCAAACACAAGTTCCCAGGAGCCAGTTTCGGAAACTGGGTGGGCTTGGCCTGTGGTGTGAGTCAAAGGCCACGCCCACCCAAAAACTGTAACTGCCCCCCGGGAACTTGTGCGTGGAGGCGGCAGGTAGTGGAGGTGGAGGCAGCAGGCAGTGGGTGCTAGTAATGTATGTTTGTGTGTATTTTTTTGTTTTGTTTTTGGGGGAATGCGGTACACTGCCTATATTTGGGATATCTCACACTGCATGCATTTGGGATGTCTCACACACTGACTGTATTTGGGAAGCCTCACACCATGCCTGTATTTGGGATACCTCACACACTGCCTGTAATGTGGTGTCTGTAATGGGGTAATTGGGGGGATTCTGCACACGGCCTGTAATAGGGTAATTGGGAGGGGGTATTCCAGCACAGCATTTGGTTCAGAACGATCTGTATTTGATATTTTACACAGAACACATTTTTTGATTCATTGAATATCAGATATATCTGATATATATCTAAAAAAATATTGAAGGAAAAACTGCAGAAAACTTGTAATGTAACCTTTTAAATGTCAAGTTACAAAAGCTTTCGATCATGAAGTATAAAGTCCTTTGGTGATAGGCAAGTGATTAATAAGGTACGTTTTGTTCTGTTCTCATAATTGATGCACATTGTAGGCTTTATGGTCATTCAAACAAGTCTACGTCCCTCTCTATATATCTATTTAGTCTAAGCCTCCTGTCTGTCTCATATAATAACCTTTTTTCTGTCACATTCAGCCACTATGATGCAACATCTGAAGTACAGTAGTTACACCTGGTAGCCACTTCCCAGCAACCTCCTGGCTATTTAGGTGTGTGTTTGGCCATGTGATACTGTTGGAGCATTCAATGTTATTCTTTGTGAATAGAAGATGTGTGTTTCCCGGACAATTTGTCAATTGGTTTGTACATCTGCTGCCATTGGATTCCACTGCAGCTATCCATTCTGTCTGAACATTAACCTGTTCCTGGATTGTGATTCTACAGACATCCTGAGAGACATGCTGCAAGATGTCTTAACCTATTTAAGACAACTAATTTCAGTTCAAAGAAAATGGTTTCCAGTTCAGCTTCACCTTACAATCTGCTCTTCACCACCTGTTACCAGCTTTTAACCGATTATAGTCTATTTAGTCGATTATATTACCTAAGTCAGCCCAAAAACCCAGGAGCCCACAAACCTGTACTGCATGATCTGCAGATCTAGGCACCAGTTTAATTCGATAGCAGATTTAATTTGGTAACCCATTTCTATTGTCTTTGTATTGACAATATACTGAGGCATAATTAAATGTGGCTGGACACTGGTGCTATAATTAAATGGTACACTGGAGATGCTTATATAATAACTTTCTTTCTATATCGATAATTGAAACAATGTTGAGGCCCCCTAACATCATGAGCCCCATGACCCCCTGCCCCACTTTTACGGTGCATTTGACATTACAATGAATTCAATTTTTAAGTACATATGTTGTTTCACAGTGTACGTAATATGAAGGATATGTAGGGGGCAAGATGAGATTTTTGCCCCAGAACCTCAACAGAGGAAACCAGAAGTAATTACATGTAGAGCTGTGCAAAAAAGTCAGTTTTCCCAGTGGTAGTACACTCAGTACAGCAGTAGCAGAGTATCTGTGAATCTGGGTCAGGAAGGTGAACATGCAGTAAAGCATCTGACATTACAGAAAGCTATCCAAAAGGAGACATAGAAAATAAAGCTTCTATCTCTCCTTTTTATGTGTTGGGACAAGAGAGCCGATGAAGGATCAAGGAAGGGTGCAGGCCGTTGGATGAGCAAGATGGGTAAAGGATAGAGAGGTAACGAAAGGTATGAGACTATAATAAATAATAAGTAGATGGTTACATTAGAGAGGAAGTGGAATTGGAAAAGAGTTGCAGTTCAGAAGAAGAATGAAGAACATAAAGAGGGGGGCAAGAAAGGCACAATGGGGAGGCAGAGAGCACAAACATGAAAATTTAGAAGGGACACAACTAGGGAAGAGACAAGGGTACAGATATTAACAGTAGGAAGCATCAATGTACAGATGGAACAAAGAGGGATATATGAGGACAGGAAGGCAAAGGAGAATAATAGAGATGGCCCATTATGAGAAGCTAATACAGGAAATGAGCACCACATGAAAAGGAAGATGCAGGCTGATTTATTCACTTCTGACCCTCAGAACGATGTATCTGTACCTAAACCTTACTCAGGCCTAGTTCCATGTACAGCAACAGTCACAACCAAATCAATCTGTAGGGGATCATGATCCACAACCCAATTAATAATTTTTACATCAGATCCTCAGATTTTACTCCTATTTTAAGATCCTCAAGTATAGAAGAGTGGAGTGGGCTCCTAAACTGGCCGGACTACAACCTTACCTATTCTTGGCCAAATATGAGCTTAAGTACTGCTTCATAGGGGTGTTATACCAATTTTGGTTTGCTAACATATTGTATACATACATATATTCGACATTGTTTTAATATTTTTTGATCATCCATTGCTCCCTTAGGCGACGTCCCCTCCTTTGCAGTCAATAGAGGGTGAATGCCAATGTTAATGTGGCTGATAGTGGCGCCACATCAAGAACAAGAAAACGATGGATGATCATGCAGGGCAGCATAAGACATGGATCTGCCAATCAGGTAAGGCACCCAGAGAAGGACTAGTAGCGATAATGTGCGGGAGACAAAAAGTTAGTATACATCTTTTAAATATTTGCCTGGACAGTGTATTTACGGATAGTATTTAACCAGAGATATAAGGTGTAACTATTTCTTTTTCTATTAACCCTTACTGCATGCTGACTTGGCTTGTCTTATCTAATGGTACAGGCTAATGAGTGGAACATCAGGTATACCTTGTGAGCAGCCCGTTGTAAAATGTGAGCAAAGATGTCTGGTAAGACTTGTTAGCAGTGATCATTCTTCTATTTTTGATAATCCCAAACAAATCTATATTTTCTTAGACCTATTTTTATTTCTGTTAATCTTTTTCGCTCAGGATATTTGAATTCTATGATTATTTTTTTAACTCAAAGTCTTTGAACAAAATGCATTGTTTTTTAGATAGAGGCATTTTTTTGCCTCAGGCACCAGAAAGTCTATTAACACCCCTGAGGATATTTTATTATATCTGGTTTCAAAGGAAGGGGTAGGTTCTTGCCCATACATGAGTTACAATGGTGTCTTTGGAAATAGCAAAGTGTGGTCTATTACTTTAGTGACATAGCTAAACAGACAGAGCAATCTTTGGTGTTATAGGAAAAGAACGGCAGTGGAGATAGCAGGTGTGTACCCAGGAGACACTGGTGCTTGTTATAAAAGGCTTCTTTCAGTTTAGGAAGAAAGGTCATGAATTAAATTAGCAAATAAAATGTCACAGTAATAACTGTAAAATAAATGGATAAAAAGAAACTGTTCAGAATTCAGACTTTTGGTACATTTGCAGTAGATGAACAAACAAATGGAATTCCCCTGCTTCATACCAGCTTTTCAATCAGTAAAAACCCTTTCTTTCCTGTTGCCATTTTTCTGTGATAGAACACAATTATAAATGATTGTACATTTCATTGTAACATTTCTATTAGATACATGTACAGCTATGGGATTTCTGTTCTTTTTAAAAGGTTTTTTTTTAGGATCAAAATATGCAACAATACAGTAAAATACAATCTTAGCATGTTTAAGCCACCCTCTAAACACCTTTAAGAACATGTTCATGTTTTTTTATTACAAATTAAATTGAACTAAGTTAAAGCATTCCTGTACTGTGAAATAAATCCCCACCTGATAATTCTTCCACCGCTAACCCCAGTTACCATAATTGCTTAAAAATATACCTACCTGGTCCACATAATGAGTAATATTCTCCAGCCAGAAACTCTGTGCTGTATTTTCAATGATTAGTTAATGAAAGTGTCATCACCTAGCAGCACAGAGGCTATTGCCACTAATTGAAGATGGAGTAAAAAATCACTTAAGCTTTGCTAAAGCACCGAACATCCCCCCATACTAGTAATGAATTATTAGGAAGCTCTGATTTTAATTTTTAGTGTTTTAATACTCAAAGTTGACCAACACCAGCACTGGTACCGCATTTATAAGACAGTCGGGGGGGGCATCCAAAATGCTGGAGCCCCACACACATAATCCCCATAAGCCTGTAAAGCTAACCTTAATCCCTCAGAAAGCCTGTAAAGCAAACCTTAACCATGACCCTCCGCCGGCAATCTAGTGTCGCAATTGGCCCCAGGCGCTCATGTGTGAGCACCACTATTGGTCCAGCCTCCTGAATGGCCTGCCCACATGAGTGCCGTGGGGGTCAAGCGTGGTGCTGGATTCCTGGCGGAGGCCCCCCAGACTTATAGCTTTGGTACCAACACCCGAGCCAGCATGGGTATTGGTCCACTTCCAATGGAACAACTGCTGCCTGCTTGTACGCTTCTCCTCTGATGGCAGAGGGTTAATAAATCAGGTGTGCCCACATGTCCCACAAACCCCTTTTCCCAACTAAGTGACAATTCTTGTCTAAATATTCAGTACTACAATCGAATTAGGCAGACCTGTGTTTAAAACAATGATATTCTCTTCTAGTGTCAGAATTGCGCCAAAGAGTGTGGCCCACCTGAAGGCGATGAGCCTAGCCAGTGCTAGGAGGTGGTGACAATGTCCTCACCCTTCTCTGCAGGGGAGCCTCAAGCTCACCTGAACCAACCTACGGAGGAGGAAGCCCAGATGTCGAGCAGGGAGTCTGGGGATGGTGGCCATGATGACTCAGGTTTTGAGCTTCAAACACAAACACGCACAGGAAAATACAAAATAAACAGTAATGTGGTCTTTTGTGAAATTTCCTTCTAGATGGCCAAAATGTCCCCGCGGATGATCAGCTAGGGGGTAGAGGTGCTCAAGTACCACCTGAAGAAGGTGGTTGATGTAACACACACAAAACACTAGCCAATTAACACCTGTAACACATTCACTATTGTTTTTGTTTTCTTCTACAGACTTGGACAAAGAGGTGTGTCACGTAAGAAGGGTGGCTCTCTAACCACGAATCCCCCACCAGCCCAGTAAGTTTTAGGACAAGTGACTATTTATTAACATGCCTTCTTCAACAGGTTTGCAGGAAGCAGTGGTTGGACACCGTTTGCTTTTTTCTTTTACAGTTCACAGAGAAGATGCTCAGCTCTTTGCTGCTGTGCATAGATTGGTGGGGGATATTAATGGGCTGGTCACAGGCATGGGGAGCCACCCACCTTAAAGTAGACCAAAACTCACGGCAATCAATTCCCTCCCCCGGGGCATCCAAAATCAGGATGTCCTGCTGTGTGTAACCCCCCCAGGTCACCCCATAGACTTACCTTCTTTCCCGGCCCAACGCCGCATGCTCAAGCCACGGCCGCATCCCCAATATCCCTCTAGCTGGGCGCGTGCCCATGCCAGGCATTTGTGAATAGCCAGCACGGGCATGCTCCCTGTTAGAGGGTAGCGGGGGATGCGGAGACGAGTGCGCTGGTTGCGCAGCCACGCATGGGCCATAGGACCGGAAAGATGTGAGTTGGTTTTGGCAACCTGAGGGGTTTCACACAGCAGGCACCCCCGAATGGGGTGCCCCGAGGGCAAGGACCAAAACCCAAGATATTCAAAATCCTGGGTTTGGTCCACCTTAAGGCACTGGGAGCCTTCCACCTTCCTTTATCCATTGTATACAGTTGTACATTGTATATAGTTTTAAAAAATACTTTATTTTTTTTATGTGTTTTTAGTTTACAAAAGTTATCTTTTAATAAAAAAAAATCATTTTAAAACAAATAAAATTAAAAAGACAAATGAATTATTATAAATAAAAAGGACAAAATTAAGAATTAAATAACACTGTGGTGTCTTTCATTTAATATAATTTACAATCATAGTAATGTTGACATTAGATTCATGTGGGCATCCAAAATATACAACTATCAAGGAGAATGAGCTTCACTGGAGAGAAGAAAGTAGTTAAGGTAAGCATTAGGAAGAAGAAAAGAAGAATGCATGTCAAGCATGAAAGTGGTTAAGGTAAGCATTAGGAAGAAGAAAAGAAGAATGCATGCCAAGTATGAAAGTGTTTAAGGTAAGCATTAGGAAGAAGAAAAGAAGAATGGATGCCTAACAGGAAAGTGGTTAAGGTAACCATTAGGAAGAAGAAAAAAATAATGTATGCCTAACAAAAAGTGATTAAGTTCAGCATTAGGAAGAGGAACAGAAGAATGCATACCAAACATGAAATTGGTTAAGGTAAGAATTAGGAAGAAGAAAAGAAGAATGCATGGCAAACATGGGATGGCATGTTAAGCACTTTGAACAGAAGGGACTTGGCAGAGCAATAAGTAAGTAATGGAATACCAGGGCAAGGGTGTGGCAAACACTAAAAAAAGAGAGACTTGCATATGCGTACAAGCCAGTGTATGCGTATACATTCTATATAAGAGTACAAAAAACTGCATTAACACACTAAATTAAGGGTAAAAACAGGTCTTTTTTAAGGGAACTAGGAGGAGCTTGCTGGACACTGAAACATTAAGGGCCTTATTTATCACGGGCTAGCGCCAGGTAGTGTCTGACGAGCGCCACGTACAGCCAGCTATCGGCGGCTACCGACTCAAGTACGCCCGGCGGCGGTCACAATGACGCATTTATCAAGCTAAATGAGGCTAGCGCCGGCGAGAGCGACGGCTAGCGCGGGATTCATCATGAAGCCGCCTGGAACGAACAGCGCCGCTGCAAATTCCTTCACAGCGCCAGGTATGACCTGTCGCTCCCTGGCATTGTCCAATGCATTTCAATGGAGCAATGTTTAATTAATCATAATTAATTGGTATTAATTTTTTTTTTTTTTTTTTTTAATGTTAAAAATTCTGAGACCACTTGTCTCACTTGTACATTTCAGAAGCTTCCTCACTCTGGCTTGCTAATCACCTGATTGGCCGAGGAGGGGGGGCACCGGCAATTCCCTTGTGCAGGGAACAACAAACACTTTGTTAAAAATGGGTGTTCCAGTATAAACGCACTGCTCACGGATTTCAACTTCAAACACAAAGGGAGAATGACATTTTTTTTCAAACCAGTACTTTATTATTTTTTATATTTTCAAAAATGTCCACAGCGATAATTTTCGGTACTCGTGATATAATAGATGTATTTTCTTTCTAAGCTGGATTTAATTTGGCTGTATATGTCAACTAAAATTGTTTTGTACGCTGATTTAGAGAACAACAAATGAAAAGTACACAATGGCTGCTCCTTTTCATGTGTCATTAAACTTTGCATACAGCTTGATAGATAATAGTTTTGTCAATTATGTGCTCACAAAGAATAGTCTGGCAGCAGCTAAAACGTTGCAGGTAATGAAAATGTAGGGGGAGAAAGAAATATAAAGCGGTGACATTAGCTGTCCGTATAGAAAACACCTGTTTACTGGCAGTAAGAATAGCAATTTGAGTGGAATCCATCATAAAAATGGTGCATAGTGATTTTTACGTGTAAACACAGCCTTAGATAGTGTATAATATTTTGCTTTGATATAATAAGCATTCTTCTTAAAGTTCTGCAGTTTAATATGCCAGTTAAAAGTTTTAAGGAATTCACATGGGTAATTAAATAATGGAATTGCCACAATAATTAGTACATGTTTAATCAACTACTGTACTGTATTACTGCACACGTCCAGTATTTTTGATAGTTAAGTCTGTACATAAATTATGAAATAGGATTTTAAAGTAAACTCAAATTATTTTCCCAGAAGGCCCCTGACCAGGAGTGCCATTGCTGCAGGAGACTGACCCCACTTACCTGCCGCTGCATCTGCCATTGTATTGTGGATCTGGCAACTAAGCAAGCTCCATACAGTTTGGGCTTCTAGCATGTTGCAATGGAGTACAGGACCTGGTCAGGGTGCCTGTTGAGATTAATGGGTCCCTCAGTGTAGTACTGTGCACACACCCTATTAGAGGAGCAGAAGCCAGAGGTGTGAGGAGTTAACTAAGAGGCTGATTCATTAATAGCGACAGATAGTGACTGTTGAGCGACTGTAGCGGTATTTTGACAGCGACCGCTAGTAGTCGCTGTGCTTGGCCATTGTTCGGTGGATGATAGCGACTCAGTCGGTGTGCCGTAATGTTGAATACAAGATGCTGAGTCGCTATTTGACAGGTTCGCTGTTGTATGGGAGCGCATAATAGCGACTGGACATAGCGACCGGCACCCACCATATTCATTTAAAAATCAGCCTTAAAAATTCCTAGCGCTGTGAAATGCATGTTTAAATCCCAGAGCGCAGTAGGCGATGTGTTAAAAGTAGTTTTTTAACCCCCTAACCACCCAAAAAAAATGGAATGATTTTGAAATAATATTCAAACCTGAATAGTTTAAAATCAGACCTGTAATATCAATTCTGCAAAAAAAAAAATTTTTTTTTTAAATCCCCAAAAAATACATTTTCAAAGAAAGAAGTGTTCACAGATTTTTTTTTTGAAATAAAAAAAAAATATATATTAAAAAATAATTATTAATTAAAATACATTCTGCCATTGAAATGCATTGGAGAGCGCCAGGTAGCGAGAGGTCATACCTGTCGCTGTTCAAGGATGTTCGCTGGCGCTGTGGGATGAGGCTGGGATAATGATGAATGAGTTGCTAGGTGGTGCTATCGCAGTCGCTAAGCAGTATCGGCTTGATAAATGTGTGATTGTGGAGGGGAGCCGGCGTTCTAGTTGCGGTACCTGGCTTTACTGGCCGGCTCCCCAGTCGCTATCTGTCGCTATTCCTTGATAAATAAGGCCCTTAGACGTTGAGTGCCAAGTACGGATGGCCGGTACAGTAAGTGGGTCAGGTCTTGTGTCCCAAGGGCAGTCTTGGTCAGGGGACTACAATGTAAAGTGCACCACAGTAGATATTACAGGCTGTAGAATATTTACTGTGCAATTATCAGTTAGACTTTGAGACCCTCTTTTATTCGTTATTGATCAATACCTGTGTGCTGGGTTTGTGGAGACTTTCCAACTCACACATGTAGAGTACAATGTATATTTTAGATTTATTCATTTTTTTCTAATATTTGATTTTTAATCCCCTACATATGACTGAATTTAATGTGGAAAAAACAGACCTAGCATTTAGAAGATTCAAGGTCTGATTAAATAACCACCCCAAGGGCATCCCAATTTGGGTTTCCCCATTGTGTGAAACCTTGTCAGTCGTCCAAACCCACAGCGCATGCACAGCTGGCATTGGCTTCCCTTGCAACTTTCTAGGTCTGTGTGCAACCATGGCCAGCGTAACTGAATGGCTGGCTTGGCTGCGCTAAGGTCCTATTCAGTTTCTTTAGCAGCACACTAATATGCACGGCCAAAGAAGCAGATTGGAGAAGAGCCGTGTTTGCACCACAGGAAAGCTAGCAAGGCATGTATATTGGGCGTCCGATAGGGTTTCACACCCAGGTGCATCCACTTGACTAACTTTACTCAAGGCCAGGAAAGCCACACCCACTTGAGCGACACAGAGCCACAGGATTTTAAGAAATTTGAAAACATGTTGAGTAAATAACAGGTATGGGGGAGCAATCCTAACACAAATGTTTATTTTACATTCCAAATGATAAAAACAATAAGGCAGCACACAAAAAAAACTGATAAAGATGGAGTCATAAATCCAGATGGCTTCCTACTTATTCCAATGCAGGGGCTTCCCCAATTGTGATGCTCTGAAAGGTGGGGGGGTTGAGTAGACATCCATTTTTTCCCTTTTTGTCCTGTTAAAAAAACAGGAATGTAGAAAGAAAAAAATATAACATTGCAATAAGCAATCTAATAGTAAACATCTGCAAGAACGGGGAGGTCGATTCATTAATAGCGGCAGGTAGCGACAGTTGAGCGACTGTAGCGGCATTTTCAGAGCGCCCGCTAGTAGTCGCTGTGCTTGGCCGTTGTTCGGTAGTTGATAGCGACTCAGTCGGTTTGCCGTAATGTTGAATATTGGGTGAGGAGTCGCTATTTGACAGGTTCCGCGCTGTATGGGAGCGCATGATAGCGACCGGCTCCCACCATATTCATTAAAAAATCACACTCAAAAAATTCTCGCGCTGTAAAATGCATGTTTAAACCCCAGAGCGCTGGCGGCGATGGCGGCGATGGGTTAAAAGTAGTTTTTTAACCCCAAAACAACCATATTTTTGGAAACCAAAAAAAACAAGTTTTTTTTTAATAATTTAGTAATATGAATACATTAATATCAGACCTGTAATATCAATTCTGTGCAATTTATTTATTTATTTTTTTCCCTTAAAAAAATTATCTAAAATGGCAGAAGTGGTCACAGAATTTTTCACATTAAAAAAAAAAGCAAAGAATTAACAATTAATTATTAATATTTAAAGATTGTTCCATTGAAATGCATTGGAGAGCGCCAGGTAGCGAGAGGTCATACCTGTCGCTGTTCAAGGTCGGACACTGGCACTGTGGGCTGAGGCTGGAATAATGATGAATGAGTCGCTATATGGCGCTATCTCAGTCGCTAAGCAGGATTGGCTTGATAAATGTGTGATTGTGGTGGGGAGCCGGCGTTCTCGTGGCGGGGCCCGTCATTACCGGCCGCTCACCAGTCGCTACCTGTCGCTATTCCTTCATAAATAAGGGCCTAAGTCCACATTCACACCGAGTGTTTAAGGGCCAATTGCGCAACAGTGTGAGTGCCCTTGCAATTGCCGGTGATCAGTAGTTGGAAACCATTTGCGACAGTGATTCCAAAACGCTAGTGCAGCTGCCTCCAAACCGCCGCAGGTAAGGCTTTCTGGAGGCGACTGTGATCGCAATCCACCCCCTGAATGTGCCAATAGCTGAACACAGGTAGCGTTTCAAAGGTGATTGCCTTGAAATCGCTTTCACCCTGCGATCATCTCAGTGTGAACTGGCCCTTAGACATCAGGTACCAGTTAGTAAACTACCATTCATTTCTTAATCTTTTGCATTCACTCTATAAAAACTCTAATACTAATGGACACATTAAATATTGATGCTGCAGTGTTAGTAAAGCTTATTATTAGACACCCCCTACCTGCTCTTGCTCTTTGCTAAAGTGAGAGAAATCTCATCAGGTAGAACTGCTGGGCTTTAATGAAGGGAATGCACAGCCAAGGCTCCTCTGTAGACCATATTGATTTGTACAACAGGAGATCTAGATCGATAAACTTTATTGAATAAATGAACCTGCTTCTTTTCCCAGATTTATCACAAGAAGATATGACATTTGTATATAGCTACAACTTACAACAAAGCAGCAACATTTTTTTCCTAGAAATAAATAATTCTCAATGCCACAACCTATATCTGTAAGGATGAAGTGATCTTGGCTAGTAAAATCTCTGGTATATTGTAAAAATATTTGCATGACATATTAGCATTTTTCCAGTTTCCCCCCATTTAAAGGACAAGCACCGGTTAGAGATGTAATGGTGTAAAAGACACGTGGAATTTGTAGCAGCCTGTAAGGACCCTGAGCACTGGGCTGTTTTACAGAATAATGTGTTGCAGGCTGCTCAGTCCACTATTAATGAACACTAAAATAACACCTTAACTAGTTCATTATGTTTTTTTAAAAAACATAAAATCATTTACACTAAATGTTAGGCATGCTGAGTAAACTGATTCCAAATTCCGAAATCTTTATAATCTTTCAGTGTTCACGGATGTCCATAAGCTTTGTTTGTGGCATATATGTAGAGATTAATTATAATTACAGATCCATTTGTATTAACTATAAATTTAAAATTTGGCCAGCTGATACTGACAAACATTATTGACATTATTCTGAATTTGATTCCTAAAGTTTTGGATTAATTTTTAACCCAAACTTTTTAGAAATTGGAACAAATTAAATGTGATTTGAATCAATCTGTCACTCTAATTATAATATATACCATTTGATCAAATATTTCAACACCCTCAGAATTGGTATGTACTTTCATCAAATATTAAACAGTGGCACTGCAGACCAATACACCTACCAAGATTTTGCTCCATATAGCGCTTCATAGTTTTATGGACTAGTCATACAGGACATGCCGTTCTATTAAGCAAAAAGAAAAAAAATACATACCCTTTTTTTACCCTATAAGCCGCACTTATTTTCCCTAAGAGTGTGTGTGTGTGTGTGTGGGGGGGGGGAGTCAGTGCGTCCTATTGGGCGAATGAAAAAAAAAAGTACCTTTCCCAGTTCCGGAGACAGACAGACACATTAATGGCATCCTTTGTCATTGCCGTCCGCTGCCTTGACTGTCTCCACAGTAACCGCCGCTGTCTCCTTTGCTGCAGCAAGTTCAGAGGGAGCCCTTTCCACTCACTGGGTGAGGTGTGGCCTAAAACTTGTACCAACATTCAATGACGTTGGCAGGAGTCATAGGTCAAGGCCACCAAGAAGCCGGAAACTGCTTGCTCGAAAATCGCGGTGGTAGGCAGCGGCAGCCAAGGAGGCAGTGGTTACTGCGAAGGAGACAGTTAAGGCAGCGTCCAGTGGGTGACAATGATGAAGACGGTAATGTGTTTGTGTGTGTGTCTGTCTCTCTCTGTTTAAGTCAGTGGGAGACGCTGTGTGAGAGCTGAGGAATGTACATTTTTTGATTTTTGGGGTATGCTGCACATTGCCTACATTTGGGATGCCTGCACACTGCCTTTAAATGGAATGTCATGCACACTGCCTGTAATTGGGATGCCCACAAACTGCCTGTATTGAGGTTGCACGCACACTGCCTGTATTTGGGATGGCATGCACACTGCCTTTTAATGTGGTATAGTGCTCACTCCTGGTAATGTGGTATAGTGCTCACTCCTGGTAATGTGGGATAGTGCTCACTCCTGGTAATGTGGGATAGTGCTCACTCCTGGTAATGTGGGATAGTGCTCACTCCTGGTAATGTGGGATAGTGCTCACTCCTGGTAATGTGGGATAGTGCTCACTCCTGGTAATGTGGGATAGTGCTCATTGAAATGTGGGATGCCCCTAACTGCCTGTAATGTTGGATCTGTTATGGGGTAATGGGGGGGTAATGCACACTGTCTGTAATAGGGTGATTGGGAGGTAGGTATATAGCACACAATTTGGTTCAGAATATTTTTTTTCTTATTTTTCTCCTCCGAATCCTGTGTGCATCTTATGGTCAGGTGCGTCTTTTAGGGTACTTTCGTAGATCAGATATTTAGACTTTTATCTTTACTATTGTATCAGATGTACTCTAAGAAAAAAGATGCGTGACCCTTTATATGTGTCCTATTCTCTTTTCCCTCATTTGGGGTGTTGGTCCCTAATCATGCTCAATAACTATGTCGCTTGGTCCGGGTTAAGGCTGTCCCTGGTATGGGTGGCGAGCATTTGATTATGACCACACTACTTGTTTTTGTAAAAGTCTTGCTTCACATTTATTATATCATTTCATAAATCACAAACCACATAATTCCATTGCCATTTCATATACAGAAATTGATAAAATATATAACAATATCTTTTGTCTTTGCTCACGCTTTCCCAAAGAATTTCATAAGGTTGAATAAGAAGTCTCCACAGACTGTCTCAATATCTGGCAGACATGTTTCGCCACACCTCTGTGGCTTTCTCAATGCCCTGTGTTATTATTTGTATGCAAGGAATAGGAACATTAGTCATCATCCTTCATATCTTTGTCTTTTTATAACAATATTCAAGTGGTAAGACACCGGGGAGGACATGGTAAGAACACCGTCATGCTTCCTGGTCTAACAGCGCACATGCGCTGTTAGACCAGGAAGCAAGACACAGCCTGGCTGTCATTTCCTCTGGGGGGATCTCCTGACAAGCTCAAGCCCGCTACAGGCCAGCTGATTTCCTGCAAAATTTCATGACGGTGTTCTTACCATGTCCTCCCCGGTGTCTTACCACTTGAATATTGTTATATAAAGACAAAGATATGAAGGATGATGACTAATGTTCCTATTCCTTGCATACAAATAATAACACAGGGCATTGAGAAAGCCACAGAGGTGTGGCGAAACATGTCTGCCAGATATTGAGACAGTCTGTGGAGACTTCTTATTCAACCTTATGAAATTCTTTGGGAAAGCGTGAGCAAAGACAAAAGATATTGTTATATATTTTATCAATTTCTGTATATGAAATGGCAATGGAATTATGTGGTTTGTGATTTATGAAATGATATAATAAATGTGAAGCAAGACTTCTTTTACAAAAACAAGTAGTTTGGTCATAATCCAATGCTCGCCAGTCGCCACCCATACCGGGGACAGCCTTAACCCGGACCAAGCGACATATGTATCAGATGTAGCTATCAAGATTAACCAGACAGTGGTAAAACATCCTTGATTAGTATTAGTATTATTCCTTGAATTTTTAAATACTGTTTGTCTAATAGCCCACTCACTTCTTTAAAGGACTCCAAAGCATTCTATCTTTCCTATATTGCTATGAAAGTTCTTCTTTTGAAATGTATAATCTCACTGTAAATATCACTTGCTCCACCTAGTGGAATGATTAAAAAACATTTTAATGTTCGTATACAATGTTAAATACAGCTTATTCTAGAGTGTTTTCTTTACAAGCCAGGTATGCCCTTTTTGTAGCATGAAATACAGTATACAGGATCAGATTTTGTGAAATAAACCTGTCTATAGTTTTTTTGTGTGCCTCCACCAATAAATAAGTGGAGAAGGCTGAGGCCCTGGGGTTGTGACATAAAAAGCATTTTCAAGAAAAAAGTTATGAGAATATGAGTGGTGAAAGAAGAAGGGTTGTTTGAAACGCATTGTAGGTGAGAAAACATTGGGACACAATTTACAGTATTGCATTCAGTAGGCACATTGGAAATTATATCCCAGTATCAAGTCCTTTTCTTTGAATAGCCACTGGAAAAACATAATATAAGCGATGAATTCGTTTGTTGCAGGCCTCCTCTTTAGCTCCTTGTTACAAAAATCTTCAATAGCCTGTACAAATTACTTTTTGTTTTTGGGTTTGGCTGTTTTACGTACATCATTTTTCCAAAACGCCCAAACCATTTCTATGGAATTGAAATCAGGAGATCTAAAGTAAATACAAATGACAAACAGGTTGTTAGTGTGCAGTATTGTCATGTTTCTCGCTATTATTCATTTATTTATATTCTACTTCAATTACTGGTCAACTTACTCTGACGGGGTTCAAACCCATTTTATTTCTTGTACCAGTAAAAAAAAGCAGCTGAAGCACTTTGTTGTTGTGGGGTCATCAATTTGGACAGCATTCTTTGATGTATGGAACTGGGAGGCCGATTCATTAATAGCGCCAGGTAGCGACAGATGAGCGACTGAAGTATGGCGCTATGAGCGCCGCTAGCGTACGCCGCGGGCGGTAGCGATTCGCTATAGCAGGCCTCCTCAGTCGCTACCTGGCGTTGTTGGGAACAACGCCTACATTGCTGAATGTAGGCGCTGTCAATTTGACCACGCTATTCAACACAGCGCCTGCGCTTTGCTTTGCTGTGGGCTTGAAATCAAGTACCTTCAGAATTAAACACATTGCAACATGTTTCTTTTGTTTTTTTTTATTTTGTTTTGAAAAGTAAAGAAAATTAACTTAAATGTTAAAGCAAAACAAAACGCCTGTCATGGTGCATCTCGGGGTGCCTGAAAAAGATTAAAAAGTGCAGTTAGTATATATATTTAAAGTGGCTTTTTCGCTGTTAAAAAATATTGCATTAATTGGTAACAAACATTTGGGTCCAACTTGCACAACAACCCTAATTGTTATGTTGTTCAGCTTCCACCCCCCCTTATAGTGGTTTTGGTCATCTTACACCCCCCTTAGAGTGGTTTTGGTCATCTTACACCCCCCTTATAGTGGTTTAGGTCATCTTACACCCCCCTTATAGTGGTTTTGGTCATCTTACACCCCCCTTATAGTGGTTTGGGTCATCTTGCACCCCCCTTATAGTGGTTTGGGTCATCTTGCACCCCCCTTATAGTGGTTTGGGTCATCTTACACCCCCCTTATAGTGGTTTTGGTCATCTTACACCCCCCTTATAGTGGTTTGGGTCATCTTACACCCCCCTTATAGTGGTTTGGGTCATCTTACACCCCCCTTATAGTGGTTTGGGTCATCTTACACCCCCCTTATAGTGGTTTTGGTCATCTTACACCCCCCTTATAGTGGTTTTGGTCATCTTACACCCCCCTTATAGTGGTTTTGGTCATATTACACCCCCCTTATAGTGGTTTGGGTCATCTTACACCCCCCTTATAGTGGTTTGGCTCATCTTACACCCCCCTTATAGTGGTTTTGGTCATCGTACACCCCCCTTATAGTGGTTTTGGTCATCTTACACCCCCCTTATAGTGGTTTTGGTCATCTTACACCCCACTTATAGTGGTTTGGCTCATCTTACATCCCCCTTATAGTGGTTTGGCTCATCTTACACCCCCCTTATAGTGGTTTTGGTCATCTTACACCCCCCTTATAGTGTTTTTGGTCATCTTACACCCCCCTTATAGTGGTTTTGGTCATCTTACACCCCCCTTATAGTGGTTTGGGTCATCTTACACCCCCCTTATAGTGGTTTGGCTCATCTTACACCCCCCTTATAGTGGTTTTGGTCATCTTACACCCCCCTTATAGTGGTTTTGGTCATCTTACACCCCCCTTATAGTGGTTTTGGTCATCTTACACCCCCCTTATAGTGGTTTTGGTCATCTTACACCCCCCCTTATAGTGGTTTTGGTCATCTTACACCCCCCTTATAGTGGTTTTGGTCATCTTACACCCCCCCTTATAGTGGTTTGGGTCATCTTACACCCCCCTTATAGTGGTTTTGGTCATCTTATACCCCCCCTTATAGTGGTTTGGGTCATCTTACACCCCCCTTATAGTGGTTTTGGTCATCTTACACCCCCCTTATAGTGGTTTGGGTCATCTTACACCCCCCTTATAGTGGTTTTGGTCATCTTACACCCCCCTTATAGTGGTTTTGGTCATCTTACACCCCCCTTATAGTGGTTTGGCTCATCTTACACCCCCCCTTATAGTGGTTTTGGTCATCTTACACCCCCCTTATAGTGGTTTTGGTCATCTTACACCCCCCTTATAGTGGTTTTGGTCATCTTACACCCCCCTTTATAGTGGTTTTGGTCATCTTACACACCCCCTTAGAGTGGTTTTTGCCAAATTATGATGGGAGGTCAATTTTCCCTGTAGTGCAGTACTTGGATTAGAGTGAAGGGTAGTTAGCTTACCGCAAAAAAGGAAGTGATCATCCTTTCCCTTAGCTCATCGCCAGTCTGGGTGTCCTCACTTCTTTCTGCGGGCAAGTTGGGGATTTCGGGCACCAGTGCTGTCTCTTCAGGGGATTGAATTCTGTGGCATATACATATATTGTGGAGCACACAGCAGGCGAGGATGATCTTGGAGACCTTCTGTGGACTGTACAGCATCTCTCCTCCTGGGCGTGCCAAACATAGAAAGCGTGCTTTCAGCAGGCCGATGGTTCTTTCCACAATGCTTCGGGTCTTGCGTTGTGCTGCATTGTAGCGTTCATGGGCAGAGGTCTGTGGGCTCCTGACCGGAGTCAGCACCCACGTTCTCTGCCCATATCCCTTATCCGCTGTGGAAAAAACACAAGGAGAGAGACAGCAATTAGTACTAGTACATGTTTTTGTTTTCATTTTTACTAATTTGGCTTACTAGGCCACATATTTTAGGCAAAATACTTTGACATGGTTAATTATTTACCCAGTAGCCAGCCAGCTGGCATTTCGTTGTTCTCAAACTTCCGGCACAGGACTGTCCGCTGCAAGACGTAAGAATCGTGGCATGAGCCGGGGAACCCCGATCTCACCGCCCGCAGCTTCATTTCGTGGTCAGAGACCACCATGATGTTTAATGAATGAAATTGTTTTCTGTTTCGGTAATACAGCTCCTGTGCACGGGGAGGGCGGAAAGGGATATGTGTACCATCAACGCACCCCAGCACATTCGGGATCCCTCCCATTAGATAGAAAGCATGTTTTATTTTGGCAACCTCCTCCTCATCCTCAGGAAACTTGATGTAAATTGGGATCAAATCACAAATCGCCAGAACTACCTGGATTAATATGCGGCTCATAGTAGCCTGGCTGATCCCGCTGAGGAGGGCAGAGGTTGCCTGGAAGGTCCCTCGTGCCAAAATATTCAGAGTGGCACACAGGCGTACTATGCCTGGAATGGATTGAGTGCGTTTGGTGGATGGCTCGATTTTGTGCTTAATCTGATCATATAGGGACTGTAGTGCAGCACGATTCAGACGGAAGCGGCTCCTGATCTGCTCGTCACTTAAGTCCCATACTGAAAGGCGGATTCCAAAGGAGCGGGGTGCCCTAAGCCTCACAACACCCCGCTCTCTGTCCTCCTGCTCTTCCAGCATACGCATACATCCATCCACCCAGACACCATACATCACCCTCTTATCCATCACACACACACTCAACAGATATACAAAATCAAAAAAACAAAAACAAAAACCACAAACACACCACACACACAAACAATCACACTCCTCACACACTCACTACAATGCAGCTCACCACAAAACCAGAAATATAGTGGTCCAAACCACCAGCCTGCTGAAAAACAGCTTTCTAAGTTAGGCACAACCAAAAGGGGAGTTGCTGCACAGCCCACAAAAGGCCCCAAAATCAAGCCTCACTTGCTGTATGCTCCACAATATTTGCATATGCCAACAAAATCAATCTCCTAAAGAAACAGCACTGATGTCAGAAATCACCCAACAAGCCACAGAGAGTGAGGACCAAACCCAGACAGACACTCAAATGAGCTAAGGGAAACAAGCACCACACCACAGCCTTTGCCACAGTGTAACAATACCAGAAGCTTGCAAAATCCTTCCATTTATACTTCACTTTCAAAAAGGACAGGTCCGCTTTGCCGCCTTTTGCGTTGCTCTGCTATTTCCGGGCGCCAATTAGCTGACCCAGGTGTGCGTGAAACGGAGTGCGCACGCGCACGCTAGTAGCGCTACTAGCGTACGTGAGACGAAACTTGCGTGCATTAACGGACATGGCAGAAAATTCTGTAGTGGGCCAATGAAAGGTAAGCTGCTGTTTATTTAAATAGCCGTTAGGAAAGACACATGTCACAAGTGTTTAATATACATGAGTACATTGTTGTATTTGGTTGTGTGTTGTTTGGTTAATGAGGTATGTAATTAGTTAATTGGCTAACACACATGCTTCAGTCAGTGCAGTGGAGGTGTGGCTACAAGCACCTGGCCAGTATGTGTGAATCTATTAAGTGGACTGGTTTGTGATTGGCTGTTAGAGCACATAAAACCTGGCCAACCCAAAGAGAGTGCGATGCCATTCTGTAGTCTGCATGCGTGCTTGTTGGTTGTGTATTTGTGTGTGTGTGCAGCTACAGGATGGAGCCAAATTCAGGACATCTGCCAGCCACAGCAGGCCCAAGTAGGAGTGTGGTGGGTGCTGTGCGCAGACCTCCCTTAAGGAAAAGGGCCCAGCCTGAAGGTGGTGCAGCACCCCAGGCTAAGCGCCCAGGTGCCAAGAGGGAGCCTGAATTTAATTTGGCGGAGAATAATCATCTTGTGCGCCTTACCCTTGCTAAATGGGAGCTGATCTTTGGCTCCCAAAGCAAGTCAATAGGCAAACAAGAAAGAAGCAAACTGTGGGATGCCATTGGTGTGGAGCTTAGTAGCACTGCTCAACACCCACGTAGTGGCCCATCCTGCAGGAAACGCTTCTACACTTTGAGAGGGGCCCTTATCAAAAAGATGAATCACGATCTTGATGTGGACAGTGGGACCATCCAGGCTCCAAAGAGTACCTACAGGCCGTATGAGGAGATGCTGAAGGCCAAAATTCCACTTGCTCGGCTGCAGGGTGTGGATCCTGGGGATGACACCACAGGTTGGACTGAAGGTACATATTTTCTGCATTTTTTTTGCAGCTAATGTTAATGTATGTGATTTGCTTTTTCTCTTTCTGGCCAACTAACAGTAGGACCTGTGAAGTAGTACATTATACCTCATAAATGTTTTACTTTCCTGTCTGTTGCTTTCTGCATAGGTGCACATGGTGCTGTCCAGGATTTGGCTGAGGACACACTCCTGCCCTTCAACCAACCTCAAGCCTAACCCAGTCTGCCATTGAAGGTATTTAACACTAATTTAGGTGCTGGTTGTTTGGGGACCAAATGGGTGTGGGAGCACCTCAAACAATAGAGTGGGGCACTGTTGAGGATTAATAATATGGACCTGCGGCCTAATTTCACGGCCACTTTAACCCTCACAGCAACTAACTAACAAGGCCCTAACATGTGTAGCTATGTTGGAAGCCAGAGATGTGTGGCCATATATCTGCATATACATGTGGAAGCCACACTGGCCTTGATTAGTGAATATTAGTGAATGAGCTGCTCACACACACCTTAATGCATGTTTTTTTTTTTTTTGCCGCACATTACCAATGGCTCAATGTTTGCTTTGTTTTTGCCTAGCTGCCCCGCCATTGGCCCCAGCATCTCCTCAGGAGCCAAGCTACTCTTTGGATGTCGGTAAGTGCATGTGTCAACCTTGCTTTATCCGCTTTAACACAAGTGCATGTGTATCATTCCTCTATTTTCTTTGTAGGCCAAGTGACTGGTTCATCTTTGGACCCCACTTCCGATGTTGCAGGTCAACAGGACCCTGTTGGTGTGTATTGCAATAAATAATGCATCCTTTATGCTGTTTATGTTACACTGGTTCTATTTGGTTAGTCTAATAATCTACATGTTTGCTCTGTCAACTTGAAGATGCCTATTTTGAGTGCTTATTCCATCCCCAGGGTCAGTCTAATAGTTTTTTGAGTGATTGCAATGCATTTTTTTAAAAATATTTTTAGACAAACATTCACCCAAGTAGTTGGAGGAATATTTTGAGACATTAATTGTGTATTTTAGTTGGCCAGAATATCGGAAGTGGCTGTCCGGAAAGGGCCCTTCACGTTCAGGCTGCCAGAGATGAGGGTAAGTTGTTTTGGCTTGATGATCTAGTATGTATTTTGGCTCTACTTTTGTGGCACTTTCTTCAGGCAACTTGTGTTTCAACATGTATTTTCCAGGGCAAAGCTCGAGTGAGGGCCCCACTCCAGACATCTGGGAGATTGCGGGTATGTGTAATTTTAGCAATGTGTCTGATCTTATTTGGCCCAATTATTGCCTCATATTCCTCTTACATACATGTTAGCAATCTGAGTTTCTAATATACCTTTTGGCTAGTGTGTAATCTTGCACTTTGTGGAGGTATGGGCTCGAAAGGCTATCCATGTTACATTTGAGTTTTGTCCACTGACCTACTAACCTGACTTTCCTGTTTAGCATATGCCAACTTGCCGGAGCTCTCGGATGTGGATTTGCCCCTCTCTGGCAGCGATACCCCGCTCCTACCTGTGCCGGACGACACAGAGGTAACATGGCTGATTTAGAGGACCAATAACCATATTGCCATGTTCGTGGGTAGGCGATGAACCAACATGTCACATTTCCTTTCTTGGTTGTTTTTGCAGGAGGCGGGACCAGAACCCCAAGCTGGGACCTCTTCCCAAGTGCCATGCGGCCAAGCTTCAGAGGCTCAAACAAGGGTAAGTTGTATTGTTACAGTTTTGGCAAATGATTTGGAGGGGCATAGCTGCATTGGTTCTGTTTGACTAAAATGTGGTTTTCTATTTTGTTAGCCTCAAACCAGAGCAAGAGGAGGTGTGGCACCAACCAGTCAGGATTTTTATGAGCTAGGGGTCCGGATGCTGGAGGACTACAGTCGCCAACAGCCGCGTGATGGAACTAATGAGCGCATTGCGGCGTTGGAACATCAGGTGCTGATGTGTCAGCAACAAAATGAGGCCCAGCAGCGCCAGATCGACCAGTTGCTCCAAAATCAACAACATAACCAGGAACTTGGTCGCCTCGGCAATCTAACGGAGCAATCTTTCCAGCGCCAGGACCAAACTTTATTGTTGATACAACAGCTCATACAACAGCAGTCTATTTTTTTTACTGCACTGTTGTCCCCCAACACCGCCCCTAGCAATGACTCCCAACCTCCTCGGCCACCCAGCCAAGAATATTAATTTGTTTGTGGTTCTATTTTTTTTGTGTAAATAGATTTGATTAACCCACCTCTAAATTGTGTTTTTCCTAAGACATAGCTAAGAACACAGTCAGGGATGAGTATCTTGATCTACATATGTAAATGTAGTCCCAAATTTATGCCACACATTTGTGACCATAGCTTACTATGGTTTACACATTAAATGGCTACAAAGGTATGGCAAAATTTACACACAAATGGGTTTGTAGACACTTAAACTATGCTTGACAAGGCACAACACACTGTAATTAGCAAAATATAAAAATTTTAATTCTAAAGGTGGGCAACAGGCCCAACATTGGCCCACAAAGGGGCTCCAACAAGGGGCCAGTCATCCCCCCACCCTAACGACGCCGCCGCCTCTTCTTGGCCAGCAGCATAAGACGAAGACGCCGGATCGACCGCCACAGTCTGCGATGCTGGTTTTCACAAGCTGTAGAGATTAAAAAAAAAAACAGATTTAATAAATGGAATGTGACCTCAACAGACACAGATGTAGCAATGTAATGTCAGTGGGTCCAATTAGCTGACACTCACATTAACATTGTTGCCCACTGTGCCCTTAGTTGTTAACATTATATGAGTACTAGTGGCTGGCTTAAATGTGGCCACCACATCCCAAGCATACATTTACTCTTAACTCTTGGGAATCAAAGAAGGTATAAGTCCCAGTGTGGACATTTATGTGTTTAGTCACAGCCAAACATCAGGGCCTAAGTCCTAACGAGTAAACTAGTTTGTCCCAGAATCTTAGAGGTCACGACCTAAGCAGGCCCATTTGGTTGTGTCTAAACCACAAATTGTCTCTATGTGGCAAACTCAAGAATGTAAGGCAACAATCAAGCATGCAGACAGGCATGTAGGATTGTTGCCCAAACACATGTAACCTAGATGTTTGTTAATTAAACACATAGGTACATTGTAAATGTCTGCAGATTTGACTATAAGACATAGGGTTCACAAGTCTTTAGGCATATGAAGTGGGATGTACTCACCATCGCAGCTGTGGCGGGGGCCCATGCTGCTGGCCGTCCCTGGAGCTGGGGTGGGGAGGATGGTCACCGGCTCTGTCTGCGTAGCAACATCTGTCAGGAGAAAGCAAAAGAGAAAAGCAAAATTAGTGGGCCAATGACACCTGACTATTTGACATCCATCTGGTTAGGGAGTCTGGAAAATCAAATGCTTGCATGGTTACACACATGTTGTCCAACATTAGCATATTTCCTGGTCCATGAGTTCATGTAAATTATTTATGGTTGCAACATGGACCCCTAAAGATAATGTGCCAATAACCTTGACAGTGCTATGTTAAGGACTAATTTGCAGTTGATTGTCGAATGTTACTAGTGTGCAACATGTGTTAGCCGGAACAACTTAACCAAATAACACATTTGCTAGCCCCCATCATGGTGTGGGCAGAAACATAGGGGTGGTTGCCAGTTGGATTGCACTGTAGTGGGGTTTGTGATGTTAATGTACATTATCAAACCAGCTTGTACTATGGACCAGGAAACATGTGTCTGTTAAAAGTGGGCCAAGACCCAGGATTGATACTATTCTGTGTTTTGGTCCACTTTGGCAGAGCACCACAATTTGAGTGAGACACCGTCCGCCGCCGCTGCCTTCCGCACATCACTCCTCCAGTGTGTGCGCACGCGCAGCCCATTAGGAAACAGAGAGCGCAGGCGCACACACATCTAGAGGGGCACGCAGGAGGCTGCGCCGGTGGCTTCTGCCACCCCCAATGAGGTAAGGAGTTTGTGGGCTTTTTTGGGGGGGGGGCCCTGGGTGAGGGAGGTGATTGGGCAGGGAAGCTTCGAGATTCCAAGCACAATCAACAATGGGTGTTGGTCCACTTTAAGGAATGTCATAACATAGGGAATGTGATGGATAACAACAAACACTTACCATGACTATGCCCGTGGAGAAGGCGTTGCCAAAAGGCCATGGAGGTGCCCCCTATATGATGCCCTGCAAATTAGAGAGGAATGGCAAGGGCTAAGTACAAATGGCCAGATGAAACCTGTCACAGACTAACAATGACAAAATGTGCACTCACCAGGGGATGATCCGCCACTTGAAGCCCAGGGAGGGCTCTGAGGAGGAGGCGGGGAGCCTCGGCTCCTCACACTCTGCTCGGAAGATCCCCCAGCCAAAGGGCCACCCTCCTCCCTCTCACTCCCTGCTCCTTCAGGGAGTGTGGGAGAGTCCATTCCTTCCACCCCACTTGGACTCCCCACTTGAGAGTGGCCCCTTGGCTGGTGAGACTCCTCAGAGTCAGAGTGTGAGGAGCTGAGGCTTGATCCTGCCAGCCCCCCAGCAGCACACTCCTCTGGGGCGTCATCCTCTTCCTCCCCTGGGTCCTCTAAATAGGATCCGCGAGAGGAATCCCTTCCCACGTTTCCCCAGGGGAGGACGCTTATCTGTGTTGAGGGGGTGAATTAAAATAATTAATATTAAGACCACAAATGGACACAGCTTAGCAGATTATTTAAACAAAAGTATAAACATAGCATAAGCTTAAACTTAACTGATGCGTAGGCATCAAATAGGCGGTACACGCCTTCAAGGTCCCGGCGCTTGAAGTCCGACCACTTTTGTTGTATTACTCGGACGGAGAGCTGGGTGTTGAAGCGCCGGGACACTGTGGCCTTCACCTCCATGGCTATTCTTTTTTTTCCCCCACGGGCATAGTCATACTGCTTGATGCAGAAATCCTATGAGAAATGAAAAACAAACACAAATCAATACATGACATCAGAACAATGGCATAAACAGTTATACTGAGACCAGATTAAAGTGGACCCACACCCCGGATTTTGACTATTCTGGGTTTGGGTCCACTTTGGTGGGGCACACCAATCGGGGGTGGTCCGCTGTCTGAAACCCCCTTGGAAGGCCAGAAATACACCACTGACCACACTCCCACGTGACTGCGCCAGGCTAGCACAGCGCTCTGCGCCGCTGTGGTATGCGCATCCAAGGCCGCTTGGACGTGCATACCAGCTCAGCTGCCTCTGAGCGCTGAAGGACGCGTGGGACGTTTGACTCTAACAGGGAGGGCGCCTGCACAGGCCATTAACAAATGTCTGGCGCAGGGACCCACCCTGCTAGAGGGAAGCGCAAGACGCATCCGCAGCTCACGCATGCAGAGATGGGACGGGGCTGAGGTAAGGTTTATGGGCCTCCAGGGGGGTTCATCCCCGCAGGACATCCAGGTTGGGGATGCCCCGCGGGGAGTGATCAGATTGGTCCAGAAAAATAATAGATTTCAGGGCCAATACCCCCTGTGTGTTGGTCCACTTTAAACATAAAATGCAAGAAAAACATACTCACTTTGACCACCTGGCCATTTACGCGGCTATCCACGCGCATTATTTTTTTTTTTGCTTGCCCAGGAGGGGAAGGGGTGGGAGGGGTGTTAGGTGGGGGAGGTGAGGTAGGTGGGGGAGATGGGGGAGGGGTGGTGGGGTCAGATTCGGAGGAGGAGCTGGGGAGGCGCTGAATCCGTCTCCTGGGCAGCATGGTGGAAACGCTAAGGAGGAAACAGGAACCGGATATGACCAAAGCGACAGGGAACCAAAAAAAAAAAAAAAAACGCTCCGCGCACCAGGAACGAGCTAATATCAGCTATGTGCAAGCTAATTGGCGGAAAAAGTAAATTGACGCATTACAACTAGCTATTGGCCTAAGCGCTAGTCATTTTTAGCTTTAGGTGGCTTTGAAACGCAAAGGAGGAAACCAGAACCGGATATGACCAAAGCAACTGTGAAATAAATTTTAAAAAACAAGCTCCGCGCACCAGGAACAAGCTAATATCAGCTATGTGCAAGCTAAGTGGCGGAAAAAGTAAATTGACACATTACAACAAGCTATTGGCCTAAGCGCTAGTCATTTTTAGCTTTAGGTGGCTTTGAAACGCAAAGGAGGAAACCGGAACCGTATATGACCAAAGCAACTGTGAAATAAATTTTAAAAAACAAGCTCCGCGCACCAGGAACAAGCTAATATCAGCTATGTGCAAGCTAAGTGGCGGAAAAAGTAAATTGACGCATTACAACTAGCTATTGGCCTAAGCGCTAGTCATTTTTAGCTTTAGGTGGCTTTTAAACGCAAAGGAGGAAACCGGAACCGGATATGACCAAAGCAACTGTGAAATAAATTTTAAAAAACAAGCTCCGCGCACCAGGAACAAGCTAATATCAGCTATGTGCAAGCTAAGTGGCGGAAAAAGTAAATTGACACATTACAACAAGCTATTGGCCTAAGCGCTAGTCATTTTTAGCTTTAGGTGGCTTTGAAACGCAAAGGAGGAAACCGGAACCGGATATGACCAAAGCAACTGTGAAATAAATTTCAAAAAAACAAGCTCCGCGCACCAGGAACAAGCTAATATCAGCTATGTGCAAGCTAAGTGGCGGAAAAAGTAAATTGCGCAAGACGCATCCGCAGCTCACGCATGCACAGATGGGACGGGGCTGAGGTAAGGTTTATGGGCCTCCAGGGGGGTTCATCCCCGCAGGACATCCAGATTGGGGATGCCCCGCGGGGAGTGATCAGATTGGTCCTGAAAAATAATAGATTTCAGGGCCAATACCCCCTGTGTGTTGGTCCACTTTAAACATAAAATGCAAGAAAAACATACTCACTTTGACCACCTGGCCATTTACGCAGCTATCCACGCGCATTCTTTTTTTTTTGCTTGCCCAGGAGGGGAAGGGGTGGGAGGGGTGTTAGGTGGGGGAGGTGAGGTAGGTGGGGGAGGTGGGGGAGGGGTGGTGTGGTCAGATTCGGAGGAGGAGCTGGGGAGGCGCTGAATCCGTCTCCTGGGCAGCATGGTGGAAACGCTAAGGAGGAAACAGGAACCGGATATGACCAAAGCGACAGGGAACCAAAAAAAAACGCTCCGCGCACCAGGAACAAGCTAATATCAGCTATGTGCAAGCTAAGTGGCGGAAAAAGTAAATTGACGCATTACAACTAGCTATTGGCCTAAGCGCTAGTCATTTTTAGCTTTAGGTGGCTTTGAAACGCAAAGGAGGAAACTGGAACCGGATATGACCAAAGCAACTGTGAAATAAATTTTAAAAAACAAGCTCCGCGCACCAGGAACAAGCTAATATCAGCTATGTGCAAGCTAAGTGGCGGAAAAAGTAAATTGACGCATTACAACAAGCTATTGGCCTAAGCGCTAGTCATTTTTAGCTTTAGGTGGCTTTGAAACGCAAAGGAGGAAACCGGAACCGGATATGACCAAAGCAACTATGAAATAAATTTTAAAAAACAAGCTCCACGCACCAGGAACAAGCTAATATCAGCTATGTGCAAGCTAAGTGGCGGAAAAAGTAAATTGACGCATTACAACAAGCTATTGGCAAAGACGCCATTAATTATTAGCTTGATTTAGCAGGGGGTGCAAGATACTGTAATGCATAGGTCCTTGAAAACCAAAAAGCTTGGTGCTTAAAAATACAAATCTTATTCCTTCATAAAATAATCACACAATAAAACTATCCAACTACATGATAATGTGGCACACAGGAGAATGCATAACGGGTTGTTATGAGCTTGTACGCCTGAATAAATCCTGCAGAATGTGGACATGCACGCTCCAAACTACAGTGTATTCATTAAGAACGACTGGGGTCGCGGGAAGTGAATTCCTTGAAAATGGCAGAAGGGCACATGTATGAACAGCACAGCGCAGCACAGCGACGCTCGCGCCGCCACATAGCGAATCAAAACAGCGACTGCACAAACTCTGACCACCACAGATTCATCAAGGACAGGGCTGCCGAATAGCTTGGGCGCTGACAATTTCGATGAGCGAACGTGAGCGCCAAACATTACTGACTAAAAAGTAGCTTTACAAGCCCCGTGTGTTGTGAAAACAAGCGATTTTGAGCCCAATGAGTTTTGTGGGAGGAGATGCATTTTAGATGTCACTCACAACATTACAGTGTAAAAATTACAACTTTCATCTAAAAAAGAAAAATAACAAGACAGATTAATAAAACATATCCCAAGAAACATGTGTTGAATTTTGTGCCAAAGACAAGAACACAAAAACCACTTAAAACAATCATTGCAGCGTCTGCCATTGAAATGTATGGGAGAGCGGCAGGTAGCGCCAGGTCATACCTGTCGCTGTGATGGGATTAGCAGCGGCGCTGTTCGTTGCAGTTGGCTACATGATGAATCCCGCGCTAGCCGTCGCTCTCGCCGGCGCTAGCCTCATTTAGCTTGATAAATGCGTCATTGTGGCCGACGCCGGGCGTACTTGAGTCGGTAGCCGCCGTTAGCTGGCGGGACCTGGCGCTCGTCAGACACTACCTGGCGCTATCGCTTGATGAATAAGGACCTAAATTTACCATTTCTTTTTGGAAAAAATCCTCGTCTATGATGCTTATGGTACAAAAAAAAACATTGATTGTTAAACAGTACAGTGATATTATACATACATTGCTGTCAACCCCCTTTGTTTTGCTTAGGTGGCAAATAAAGAAACATACCAAATTTCTTAGAAGTGCAATTTATTGGTGAACAAAACACACTTTGCCTCACAAAAACAGGTCAATTGGTGAACAAAAACAAAATTGGTGCCAATCAGCACTAAAAAGAATAAGACAGACTTAAGGCAACGTGCAGCAGGTCAAGCTAGGGTGGGGGAAGTTGTTGGAAAAGAGTAGATTGGAAGTAGGTAAGAAAACAGAAGAATAAGGTGAGAGACAAAGCGGGGAGGACAATGACATAGGATGCCCCTCCAGGAACCAACAAGGAGAAGGTAAGTTACACGACAGGCACGAACACTCCATGGGATGCCCCTCCGGGAACCAACAGGGAGAAGGTAAGTTACACGACAGTCATGAACACTCCATGGGATGCCCTGCCAGGAACCAACAAGGAGAAGGTAAGTTACACGACAGGCACAAACACTCCATGGGATGCCCCTCCGGGAACCAACAGGGAGAAGGTAAGTTACACGACAGTCATGAACACTCCATGGGATGCCCTGCCAGGAACCAACAGGGAGAAGGTAAGTTACACGACAGGCACGAACACTCCACAGGATGCCCTGCCAGGAACCAACAGGGAAAAGGTAAGTTACACGACAGGCACGAACACTCCACGGGATGCCCTGCCAGGAACCAACAGGGAAAAGGTAAGTTACACGACAGGCACGAACACTCCATGGGATGCCCTGCCAGGAACCAACAGGGAAAAGGTAAGTCCCAATACAGGCACTAACACTCCACGGGATGCCCTGCCAGGAACCAACAGGGAAAAGGTAAGTCACAATACAGTCATGAACACTCCATGGGATGCCCTGCCAGGAACCAACAGGGAGAAGGTAAGTCACAATACAGGCATAAACCCTAAATGGGTGAAGAAGGTGAGTATCAGTGCAGCCATGCAGACTGCATGGGATGCCACTCAAGGAACCAACACGGGGAAGATATGTTACACTGCAGGGAGGAACTTAAACATGGGATGCCCCCAAGGAGGGGGACAGCAAGGTTTCCATAAAACACAAACACCATATGTGTAGGCCGGAATGCCAGTGAGATAGCCACCGACTCTGCGGCAACATAAGGATAAAAACAGATACAAACTCTGCTTCCGAGCCTTGATGGCTGGCCAAAACTGTAATGGCAAAAACGTTATATGTCCTTTAATGTGTCCCTCACTCTCTCAGGTGCCATCTGAGGCCACACCATTCACTTGCATGTTAACCACGGCCTTGGCTCTGGGATTTACAGTTTCCTGAGCTGAGCTTCCAAATCTTGTGATAAAGGAGATTTATTGCCCTGCAACTCACCCCCTGCCTTCCATCTGAGTTCCAGTGGCTGCCATGAGGCAGCATTTAGTGACAGGCGATCCACTACACAATGGGCTTCTGGACTTCGCCTATAGGAAATAATCCTTTCTCAGACTACATTACAGAGATCACCAACATTACCGATTACCACTGTACCACCAATGAATATTTCTGGACAACATATAATGCACTTACCACATATTATATGGCATATGAAAGTATTCTAAATGAATCACCAATGTATTCTTTTTCATTCTCTCAGCGCTCTCCTGTAGCTGCCATCCATTCACTCTCTCCAGTAACAGAGCATCCATTCACTCTCTCCTGTAACAGAGCATCCATTCACTCTCTCCAGTAACAGAGCATCCATTCACTCTCTCCAGTAACAGAGCATCCATTCACTCTCTCCAGTAACAGAGCATCCATTCACTCTCTCCAGTAACAGAGCATCCATTCACTCTCTCCTGTAACAGAGCATCCATTCACTCTCTCCAGTAACAGAGCATCCATTCACTCTCTCCTGTAACAGAGCATCCATTCACTCTCTCCTGTAACAGAGCATCCATTCACTCTCTCCAGTAACAGAGCATCCATTCACTCTCTCCTGTAACAGAGCATCCATTCACTCTCTCCTGTAACAGAGCATCCATTCACTCTCTCCAGTAACAGAGCATCCATTCACTCTCTCCAGTAACAGAGCATCCATTCACTCTCTCCTGTAACAGAGCATCCATTCACTCTCTCCTGTAACAGAGCATCCATTCACTCTCTCCAGTAACAGAGCATCCATTCACTCTCTCCAGTAACAGAGCATCCATTCACTCTCTCCAGTAACAGAGCATCCATTCCCTCTCTCCAGTAACAGAGCATCCATTCACTCTCTCCAGTAACAGAGCATCCATTCACTCTCTCCAGTAACAGAGCATCCATTCACTCTCTCCAGTAACAGAGCATCCATTCACCCTCTCCTGTAACAGAGCATCCATTCACTCTCTCCAGTAACAGAGCATCCATTCACTCTCTCCTGTAACAGAGCATCCATTCACCCTCTCCTGTAACAGAGCATCCATTCACTCTCTCCAGTAACAGAGCATCCATTCACTCTCTCCTGTAGCAGAGCGTCCATTCACTCTCTCCTGTAGCAGAGCATCCATTCACCCTCTCCTGTAACAGAGCATCCATTCACTCTCTCCAGTAACAGAGCATCCATTCACTCTCTCCAGTAACAGAGCATCCATTCACTCTCTCCAGTAACAGAGCATCCATTCACTCTCTCCAGTAACAGAGCATCCATTCACTCTCTCCAGTAACAGAGCATCCATTCACTCTCTCCAGTAACAGAGCATCCATTCACTCTCTCCAGTAACAGAGCATCCATTCACTCTCTCCAGTAACAGAGCATCCATTCACTCTCTCCAGTAACAGAGCATCCATTCACTCTCTCCTGTAACAGAGCATCCATTCACTCTCTCCAGTAACAGAGCATCCATTCACTCTCTCCAGTAACAGAGCATCCATTCACTCTCTCCTGTAACAGAGCATCCATTCACTCTCTCCAGTAACAGAGCATCCATTCACTCTCTCCAGTAACAGAGCATCCATTCACTCTCTCCAGTAACAGAGCATCCATTCACTCTCTCCAGTAACAGAGCATCCATTCACCCTCTCCTGTAACAGAGCATCCATTCACTCTCTCCAGTAACAGAGCATCCATTCACTCTCTCCTGTAACAGAGCATCCATTCACCCTCTCCTGTAACAGAGCATCCATTCACTCTCTCCAGTAACAGAGCATCCATTCACTCTCTCCAGTAACAGAGCATCCATTCACTCTCTCCAGTAACAGAGCATCCATTCACTCTCTCCTGTAACAGAGCATCCATTCACTCTCTCCAGTAACAGAGCATCCATTCACTCTCTCCAGTAACAGAGCATCCATTCACTCTCTCCAGTAACAGAGCATCCATTCACTCTCTCCAGAAACAGAGCATCCATTCACTCTCTCCAGTAACAGAGCATCCATTCACTCTCTCCAGTAACAGAGCATCCATTCGCTCTCTCCAGTAACAGAGCATCCATTCACTCTCTCCTGTAACAGAGCATCCATTCACCCTCTCCTGTAACAGAGCATCCATTCACTCTCTCCAGTAACAGAGCATCCATTCACTCTCTCCTGTAACAGAGCATCCATTCACCCTCTCCTGTAACAGAGCATCCATTCACTCTCTCCAGTAACAGAGCATCCATTCACTCTCTCCTGTAACAGAGCATCCATTCACTCTCTCCTGTAACAGAGCATCCATTCACTCTCTCCAGTAACAGAGCATCCATTCACTCTCTCCAGTAACAGAGCATCCATTCACTCTCTCCAGTAACAGAGCATCCATTCACTCTCTCCAGTAACAGAGCATCCATTCACTCTCTCCAGTAACAGAGCATCCATTCGCTCTCTCCAGTAACAGAGCATCCATTCACTCTCTCCTGTAACAGAGCATCCATTCACCCTCTCCTGTAACAGAGCATCCATTCACTCTCTCCAGTAACAGAGCATCCATTCACTCTCTCCTGTAACAGAGCATCCATTCACCCTCTCCTGTAACAGAGCATCCATTCACTCTCTCCAGTAACAGAGCATCCATTCACTCTCTCCAGTAACAGAGCATCCATTCACTCTCTCCAGTAACAGAGCATCCATTCACTCTCTCCAGTAACAGAGCATCCATTCACTCTCTCCAGTAACAGAGCATCCATTCACTCTCTCCAGTAACAGAGCATCCATTCACTCTCTCCAGTAACAGAGCATCCATTCACTCTCTCCAGTAACAGAGCATCCATTCACTCTCTCCAGTAACAGAGCATCCATTCACTCTCTCCAGTAACAGAGCATCCATTCACCCTCTCCTGTAACAGAGCATCCATTCACTCTCTCCAGTAACAGAGCATCCATTCACCCTCTCCTGTAACAGAGCATCCATTCACTCTCTCCAGTAACAGAGCATCCATTCACTCTCTCCTGTAACAGAGCATCCATTCACCCTCTCCTGTAACAGAGCATCCATTCACTCTCTCCAGTAACAGAGCATCCATTCACTCTCTCCAGTAACAGAGCATCCATTCACTCTCTCCAGTAACAGAGCATCCATTCACTCTCTCCTGTAACAGAGCATCCATTCACTCTCTCCAGTAACAGAGCATCCATTCACTCTCTCCAGTAACAGAGCATCCATTCACTCTCTCCAGTAACAGAGCATCCATTCACTCTCTCCAGTAACAGAGCATCCATTCACTCTCTCCAGAAACAGAGCATCCATTCACTCTCTCCAGTAACAGAGCATCCATTCACTCTCTCCAGTAACAGAGCATCCATTCGCTCTCTCCAGTAACAGAGCATCCATTCACTCTCTCCTGTAACAGAGCATCCATTCACCCTCTCCTGTAACAGAGCATCCATTCACTCTCTCCAGTAACAGAGCATCCATTCACTCTCTCCTGTAACAGAGCATCCATTCACCCTCTCCTGTAACAGAGCATCCATTCACTCTCTCCAGTAACAGAGCATCCATTCACTCTCTCCTGTAACAGAGCATCCATTCACTCTCTCCTGTAACAGAGCATCCATTCACTCTCTCCAGTAACAGAGCATCCATTCACTCTCTCCAGTAACAGAGCATCCATTCACTCTCTCCAGTAACAGAGCATCCATTCACTCTCTCCAGTAACAGAGCATCCATTCGCTCTCTCCAGTAACAGAGCATCCATTCACTCTCTCCTGTAACAGAGCATCCATTCACCCTCTCCTGTAACAGAGCATCCATTCACTCTCTCCAGTAACAGAGCATCCATTCACTCTCTCCTGTAACAGAGCATCCATTCACCCTCTCCTGTAACAGAGCATCCATTCACTCTCTCCAGTAACAGAGCATCCATTCACTCTCTCCAGTAACAGAGCATCCATTCACTCTCTCCAGTAACAGAGCATCCATTCGCTCTCTCCAGTAACAGAGCATCCATTCACTCTCTCCTGTAACAGAGCATCCATTCACCCTCTCCTGTAACAGAGCATCCATTCACTCTCTCCAGTAACAGAGCATCCATTCACCCTCTCCTGTAACAGAGCATCCATTCACTCTCTCCAGTAACAGAGCATCCATTCACTCTCTCCAGTAACAGAGCATCCATTCACTCTCTCCTGTAACAGAGCATCCATTCACTCTCTCCTGTAACAGAGCATCCATTCACTCTCTCCAGTAACAGAGCATCCATTCACTCTCTCCAGTAACAGAGCATCCATTCACTCTCTCCAGAAACAGAGCATCCATTCACTCTCTCCAGTAACAGAGCATCCATTCACTCTCTCCAGTAACAGAGCATCCATTCACTCTCTCCAGTAACAGAGCATCCATTCACTCTCTCCAGTAACAGAGCATCCATTCACTCTCTCCAGTAACAGAGCATCCATTCACTCTCTCCTGTAACAGAGCATCCATTCACTCTCTCCAGTAACAGAGCATCCATTCACTCTCTCCAGTAACAGAGCATCCATTCACTCTCTCCTGTAACAGAGCATCCATTCACTCTCTCCTGTAACAGAGCATCCATTCACTCTCTCCAGTAACAGAGCATCCATTCACCCTCTCCTGTAACAGAGCATCCATTCACTCTCTCCAGTAACAGAGCATCCATTCACTCTCTCCAGTAACAGAGCATCCATTCACTCTCTCCAGTAACAGAGCATCCATTCACCCTCTCCTGTAACAGAGCATCCATTCACTCTCTCCAGTAACAGAGCATCCATTCACTCTCTCCAGTAACAGAGCATCCATTCACTCTCTCCTGTAACAGAGCATCCATTCACTCTCTCCTGTAACAGAGCATCCATTCACTCTCTCCAGTAACAGAGCATCCATTCACCCTCTCCTGTAACAGAGCATCCATTCACTCTCTCCAGTAACAGAGCATCCATTCACTCTCTCCAGTAACAGAGCATCCATTCACCCTCTCCTGTAACAGAGCATCCATTCACTCTCTCCAGTAACAGAGCATCCATTCACTCTCTCCAGTAACAGAGCATCCATTCACTCTCTCCAGTAACAGAGCATCCATTCACTCTCTCCAGTAACAGAGCATCCATTCACTCTCTCCTGTAACAGAGCATCCATTCACTCTCTCCAGTAACAGAGCATCCATTCACTCTCTCCAGTAACAGAGCATCCATTCACTCTCTCCAGTAACAGAGCATCCATTCACTCTCTCCAGTAACAGAGCATCCATTCACTCTCTCCAGTAACAGAGCATCCATTCACTCTCTCCAGTAACAGAGCATCCATTCGCTCTCTCCAGTAACAGAGCATCCATTCGCTCTCTCCAGTAACAGAGCATCCATTCACTCTCTCCAGTAACAGAGCATCCATTCACTCTCTCCAGTAACAGAGCATCCATTCACTCTCTCCAGTAACAGAGCATCCATTCACTCTCTCCTGTAACAGAGCATCCATTCACTCTCTCCAGTAACAGAGCATCCATTCACTCTCTCCAGTAACAGAGCATCCATTCACTCTCTCCAGTAACAGAGCATCCATTCACTCTCTCCAGTAACAGAGCATCCATTCACTCTCTCCAGTAACAGAGCATCCATTCACTCTCTCCAGTAACAGAGCATCCATTCACTCTCTCCAGTAACAGAGCATCCATTCACTCTCTCCAGTAACAGAGCATCCATTCACTCTCTCCTGTAACAGAGCATCCATTCACTCTCTCCAGTAACAGAGCATCCATTCACTCTCTCCAGTAACAGAGCATCCATTCACTCTCTCCAGTAACAGAGCATCCATTCACTCTCTCCAGTAACAGAGCATCCATTCACTCTCTCCAGTAACAGAGCATCCATTCACTCTCTCCAGTAACAGAGCATCCATTCACTCTCTCCAGTAACAGAGCATCCATTCACTCTCTCCAGTAACAGAGCATCCATTCACTCTCTCCTGTAACAGAGCATCCATTCACTCTCTCCAGTAACAGAGCATCCATTCACCCTCTCCTGTAACAGAGCATCCATTCACTCTCTCCATGTAACAGAGCATCCATTCACTCTCTCCAGTAACAGAGCATCCATTCACTCTCTCCAGTAACAGAGCATCCATTCACTCTCTCCAGTAACAGAGCATCCATTCACTCTCTCCTGTAACAGAGCATCCATTCACCCTCTCCTGTAACAGAGCATCCATTCACTCTCTCCAGTAACAGAGCATCCATTCACTCTCTCCAGTAACAGAGCATCCATTCACTCTCTCCTGTAACAGAGCATCCATTCACTCTCTCCAGTAACAGAGCATCCATTCACTCTCTCCAGTAACAGAGCATCCATTCACTCTCTCCTGTAACAGAGCATCCATTCACTCTCTCCTGTAACAGAGCATCCATTCACTCTCTCCAGTAACAGAGCATCCATTCACTCTCTCCAGTAACAGAGCATCCATTCACTCTCTCCTGTAACAGAGCATCCATTCACTCTCTCCTGTAACAGAGCATCCATTCACTCTCTCCAGTAACAGAGCATCCATTCACTCTCTCCAGTAACAGAGCATCCATTCACTCTCTCCTGTAACAGAGCATCCATTCACTCTCTCCAGTAACAGAGCATCCATTCACCCTCTCCTGTAACAGAGCATCCATTCACTCTCTCCAGTAACAGAGCATCCATTCACTCTCTCCTGTAGCAGAGCGTCCATTCACTCTCTCCTGTAACAGAGCATCCATTCACTCTCTCCAGTAACAGAGCGTCCATTCACTCTCTCCAGTAACAGAGCATCCATTCACTCTCTCCTGTAACAGAGCATCCATTCACTCTCTCCAGTAACAGAGCATCCATTCACTCTCTCCAGTAACAGAGCATCCATTCACTCTCTCCAGTAACAGAGCATCCATTCACTCTCTCCAGTAACAGAGCATCCATTCACTCTCTCCAGTAACAGAGCATCCATTCACTCTCTCCAGTAACAGAGCATCCATTCACTCTCTCCAGTAACAGAGCATCCATTCACTCTCTCCAGTAACAGAGCATCCATTCACTCTCTCCAGTAACAGAGCATCCATTCACTCTCTCCAGTAACAGAGCATCCATTCACTCTCTCCAGTAACAGAGCATCCATTCACTCTCTCCAGTAACAGAGCATCCATTCACTCTCTCCAGTAACAGAGCATCCATTCACTCTCTCCTGTAACAGAGCATCCATTCACTCTCTCCAGTAACAGAGCATCCATTCACTCTCTCCAGTAACAGAGCATCCATTCACCCTCTCCTGTAACAGAGCATCCATTCACTCTCTCCAGTAACAGAGCATCCATTCACTCTCTCCTGTAACAGAGCATCCATTCACTCTCTCCAGTAACAGAGCATCCATTCACCCTCTCCTGTAACAGAGCATCCATTCACTCTCTCCAGTAACAGAGCATCCATTCACTCTCTCCTGTAACAGAGCATCCATTCACCCTCTCCTGTAACAGAGCATCCATTCACTCTCTCCTGTAACAGAGCATCCATTCACTCTCTCCAGTAACAGAGCATCCATTCACTCTCTCCAGTAACAGAGCATCCATTCACTCTCTCCAGTAACAGAGCATCCATTCACTCTCTCCAGTAACAGAGCATCCATTCACTCTCTCCAGTAACAGAGCATCCATTCACTCTCTCCTGTAACAGAGCATCCATTCACCCTCTCCTGTAACAGAGCATCCATTCACTCTCTCCAGTAACAGAGCATCCATTCACTCTCTCCAGTAACAGAGCATCCATTCACTCTCTCCTGTAACAGAGCATCCATTCACTCTCTCCTGTAACAGAGCATCCATTCACTCTCTCCAGTAACAGAGCATCCATTCACCCTCTCCTGTAACAGAGCATCCATTCACTCTCTCCTGTAACAGAGCATCCATTCACTCTCTCCTGTAACAGAGCATCCATTCACTCTCTCCAGTAACAGAGCATCCATTCACTCTCTCCAGTAACAGAGCATCCATTCACCCTCTCCTGTAACAGAGCATCCATTCACTCTCTCCAGTAACAGAGCATCCATTCACTCTCTCCAGTAACAGAGCATCCATTCACTCTCTCCTGTAACAGAGCATCCATTCACTCTCTCCAGTAACAGAGCATCCATTCACTCTCTCCTGTAACAGAGCATCCATTCACTCTCTCCAGTAACAGAGCATCCATTCACCCTCTCCAGTAACAGAGCATCCATTCACCCTCTCCTGTAACAGAGCATCCATTCACTCTCTCCAGTAACAGAGCATCCATTCACTCTCTCCTGTAACAGAGCATCCATTCACTCTCTCCTGTAACAGAGCATCCATTCACTCTCTCCAGTAACAGAGCATCCATTCACTCTCTCCTGTAACAGAGCATCCATTCACTCTCTCCAGTAACAGAGCATCCATTCACCCTCTCCTGTAACAGAGCATCCATTCACTCTCTCCAGTAACAGAGCATCCATTCACTCTCTCCTGTAACAGAGCATCCATTCACCCTCTCCTGTAACAGAGCATCCATTCACTCTCTCCTGTAACAGAGCATCCATTCACTCTCTCCAGTAACAGAGCATCCATTCACTCTCTCCAGTAACAGAGCATCCATTCACTCTCTCCAGTAACAGAGCATCCATTCACTCTCTCCAGTAACAGAGCATCCATTCACTCTCTCCAGTAACAGAGCATCCATTCACTCTCTCCTGTAACAGAGCATCCATTCACTCTCTCCAGTAACAGAGCATCCATTCACTCTCTCCTGTAACAGAGCATCCATTCACTCTCTCCAGTAACAGAGCATCCATTCACCCTCTCCTGTAACAGAGCATCCATTCACTCTCTCCAGTAACAGAGCATCCATTCACTCTCTCCTGTAACAGAGCATCCATTCACCCTCTCCTGTAACAGAGCATCCATTCACTCTCTCCTGTAACAGAGCATCCATTCACTCTCTCCAGTAACAGAGCATCCATTCACTCTCTCCAGTAACAGAGCATCCATTCACTCTCTCCAGTAACAGAGCATCCATTCACTCTCTCCAGTAACAGAGCATCCATTCACTCTCTCCAGTAACAGAGCATCCATTCACTCTCTCCTGTAACAGAGCATCCATTCACCCTCTCCTGTAACAGAGCATCCATTCACTCTCTCCAGTAACAGAGCATCCATTCACTCTCTCCAGTAACAGAGCATCCATTCACTCTCTCCTGTAACAGAGCATCCATTCACTCTCTCCTGTAACAGAGCATCCATTCACTCTCTCCTGTAACAGAGCATCCATTCACTCTCTCCAGTAACAGAGCATCCATTCACTCTCTCCAGTAACAGAGCATCCATTCACTCTCTCCAGTAACAGAGCATCCATTCACTCTCTCCTGTAACAGAGCATCCATTCACTCTCTCCAGTAACAGAGCATCCATTCACTCTCTCCAGTAACAGAGCATCCATTCACTCTCTCCTGTAACAGAGCATCCATTCACTCACATCTGTCCCCATACAGCAGCCTCCAGAATCTCTCCCCCATAACAGTCCCCTCTTGGTGGTGATCTTAAAGCTCTAGCAGGGATCTCTAATAAATAAAGCTCTATGTCCAGGAAAACATGATTTTATTAGAAATCACATGTGCAGCAGACAGAACACAGGGCAGTCACCAGAATGAGAGGTGACATGTTCTCTTGGAGAGAGCTGGCCCCTCAGGAGGGGAAAGAGGTGTAATGTGAGAGGACAGTATATGCAGATCCACATAGATTCGCATGGGGGGTGCTCCAGTGTGACTGCATTGAAGGAGATCAGGAGGCTGTGACTATGCTTGTGCTCTGCAGCACTGCCATAAATTCAGATGCCAGGAGAGAGAAATACTGCAAGTAGCAACAAAGGTGAGTGGTCTCATAACTATCAATGCATGAAATGTTCCACACGGGTTGGAACAGTATGACCAAGAATTCTAAGTACTGCCCTGATCACTAATTCCCAAGGGGTAAATTCAGCATCTGTGCACCTCAATGGATCCTCCTCAAGCACCCCATAGATGCAGTTTAGTCAGCATTGCTCCAGATACCTGTGGAAACCTACCAGGACCCAACTGAGCCATTTCTAGCCGGTTGAGCTGCTGTGCCTGATGCACACAGCGGATTCTCTGGATATTAGCTGGTGGTCATAATAATGTGACTTGACAGTGTATTTTACATGTGGTTTTCAATTTACTGTTAGTAGAGCATACACTGTTGTAATCACAGGTTGTTGGTAAGGGATATAAAACTCATACATGGGCATGATTGTAGGTGCACCATAAATTCCCTATATATATTTGCTTCACATTTTGAAAAAAAATGATTAGCAGTTTTCTTTGACATTAGTGCTACTGTGTAAAAGAACATTTAAAGTGGACCAACACCCAGGGGGAATCTATAAGATTCCCTGGCCGATCAGATCCCTCCCCGCGGAGCATCCGAAATCAGGATGTCCCGCGGGGTGAAACCCCCCAGGAAGCCCACAATCCTACCTTTTCCCCGTTCCATTGGCGCATGCGCGTCCGCCGGCGCCGCCTCCCGCGCGTCCCTCTAGCAGGGCGCGCTCCCGCGCTGGCCGTTTGTGAATGGCCGGCGCGCTCCCGCGCCCTGCTAGAGGAACGCGCAGGAGGCGGATGCGGACGCGGTCTGCTTGTCCGTCGCTGCCTCCCACTTGTCCGTCGGCGGGGATTCGCTGGAGCGGTCACGTGGGAGCGGGGTGAGGTGAGTTTTCAGGGCTTTCTGGGGGGTTTCACACAGCGGGGTGCCCCACCGAAGTGGACCAAAGCCCAGGATAGTCAAAACTTTAAGTCGAGTAATGGCCAAATTGATTCTACATGGCAAATATTCCTCCAAAAAAGAAGAATCCGGGTTTAGAAAAAAGTAATGCAAACTCAGGCCCTTATTTATGAAGGAATAGCGACAGGTAGCGACTGGTGAGCGGCCGGTAATGACGGGCCCCGCCACGAGAACGCCGGCTCCCCACCACAATCACACATTTATCAAGCCAATCCTGCTTAGCGACTGAGATAGCGCCATATAGCCACTCATTCATCATTATTCCAGCCTCACCCCACAGCGCCAGCGTCCGACCTTGAACAGCGACAGGTATGACCTCTCGCTACCTGGCGCTCTCCAATGCATTTCAATGGAACAATCTTTAAATATTCATAATTAATTATTATTTATTTTTTTTTTTTTTTTTTTTTTTTTAATGTGAAAAATTCTGTGACCACTTCTGCCATGTTAGATAATTTTTTTAAGGTAAAAAAAAAAAATGTGTGCAGAATTGATATTACAGGTCTGATATTATTGTATTCATATTACTAAATTCTTAAAATAAAAAGGAAAACACATTTTTCTAAAATATTAATATGCAAACAAGAAAAAACAAGCTAAATCTAAAGGCAGAACAATACCCAACGTGCATAGCTACTTTTAACTGCTGAGATGTTGGCACCCTCTGTTGACAATTCATTTTTCCCTATGTAAGAAAAAATACAATTCAGTGAGACTCACCCGTAGAATTGTTTTTGATTATATCCAGTCCAGGTCGTCCCAGTGATGACATGTGGGTATTCCGCCTCCAGGGGGCGCTCGACTGCAAGATCAAAAGATGTAGCTCCTCCCGGCCCCTTATATAGGCAGGTGTCCCTCTATGATTCTCCAGTGGTTAAAAAGCAGTAAAGAAAAAGAGGACAGGCCGGGAGGCCAAGAAACCATGTTACTTCGCATAGCTTCAGCTTGTACTCTCTCCAACAAGACTTAAGAATACAAAGTCCAATGATTAAAAAATGGTAATCACCATAACAGGCAAACAAGAGATAATGAACAAAAGGGCGGGGTGGGACGACCTGGAATGGATACAATCAAAAACAATTCTACAGGTGAGTCCCACAGAATTGTATTTTTTCCAATATCCAGTCCAGGTCGTCCCAGTGATGACATGTCGGACATCCAAAAGCAGTGTCCATTTGGGCGGGATCCCCAATGCGGAACAGCATGTAGTTCATCTCACTACCGCCTGAAGCACCTTTCGGCCAAGAGGCCCTGACATCAACCTTGTAAAACTTTGTAAAGTATGAACTGAAGACCAAGTGGCGGCCTTACAAACTTGTTCAACCGATGCCTGGTGCTGAAAGGCCCAGGAGGCACCAATAGCTCTGGTAGAATGAGCTGTGATCCGAAAAGGGGGTTCCTTCCCCTTGGCAGAATGTGCTTGCACCACCGCCTGTCTGATCCACTTACTAAGAGTGGAATTGGCTGGTGGCAAACCTTTCCTAGAAACTTCTGTTAGGACAAAGAGCAAATCTGATCTCCTGAAAGACTCAGTCGCAACCAAATAATACTTAATGGCTCTGACCACATGCAAGGCATGGAGAGTCCTTTCCTTAGAATTAGTCGGAGCTGGACACAAGGAAGGCAAGACAACTTCCTCATTAAGGTGAAAGGGAGAAGCGACCTTAGGCAAAAAATCAGGTTTAAAGCGAAAAACCACCTTATCCTTATGCCACTCAAAATAGGGAGGCTTCATACAAAGCGCGGCCAGCTCTGACACGCGACGCACCAAGGTGATCGCTACCAAAAAGACCACCTTGAGGGTCAAAATAGGCAATGCAGCATTGCACAAAGGTTCGAATGGAGGACCCTAAAGAGCAGACAGTGCTAAATTCAAGTCCCACACCGGTAATACTGACTTACGCAGTGGCTGGACATCGGTGACTCCCTGGAAAAAAAAGTCTTGATCAACCTATGGTTGCCAATGGATCTCTGGAAGAAGATGGCTAAAGCCGAGGCCTGACCCTTGAGGGTGCTCAGCTGCAGACCCAAATCTAAGCCGTGTTGCAAAAACTCCAGAATCCTAGAAATAGAAAATGTGCGGCAAGGGAGACTCCTGGTCTCGCACCAAGCAATGTAAGCGTGCCAAACTCTGTAGTATATCATGGAAGACTTCTTCCGTGCCTGAATCATTGTCTGCACAGCCGTGGGCCCCTTTTCCATCAGGATTGAGGTTTCAATAGCCAGGCCGTCAAGCCAGCGTCCGTAAATTGGGGTGCCGCAGCGACCCCTGTGTGAGAAGCCCTGGGTCATCGGGCATGATGTAGCGATCCACTGACATCTGAACTATGTCTGCAAACCAACTCCTTCCCGGCCAGCGAGGAGCCACCAGGATAGTGGGTACCCCTTCGTAGGCTATTTTGTGCAGCACTCTGCCCAGGAGTGGAAATGGAGGGAATGGATAAAGAAACTTGAACTCCATCCAAGGAATCGCCAGAGCATCTGTGGCAACGGCCAGAGGATCTCTTGAGAGGGAGACGAACCTCGGAAGCTTGTGATTGTGTCTGGACGCAAACAGGTTCACGTCCGGCTGACCCCAGCGGAGACACAGAGCGTGAAAGGTCTTGCTGCTGAGAGACCATTCCCCCAGGCGCCAGGCGCTCCAGCTCAGGGAGTCTGCCTCCAGGTTTTCTACCCCGGGAATGTAGACCGCCGAGATGCAGGGAACATTCTCCTCTGCCCAAGTCAGAATTTGGGTCACCTCTTTGAGAGCTCTCTTGCTCCGAGTCCCGACCTGGAGATTGATGTAGGCGACAGCCGTTTGATTGTCCGAGCGAACCTGGATCGCACGACCCCTTAAGTGGGAAGTCAAGCGAAGAAGCACCAACCAGGTTGCTCTCAGCTCCAAGAGATTTATGGGTAAGCGGTTCTCCTGTGGACCCCGCTGACCCTGGATCTTCTGAGTCTGCCAAACCCCTCCCCAGCCTGTCAGACTGGCATCCGTGGTAACTATATCCCAATAGGGAGTCAGAAAGGACTTGCCCGCCAGCAGGTTCTGGGAGTCCAACGACCACAAGAGGGACTGCCTGGCCAGGAGGGACAGCAAAAATTCTTGTTCCAGAGAATCCTGCATCCGATTCCAGCCGGTCAGCAGGTTCAATTGCAGAGGTCTTATGTGGAACTGGGCGAAAGGCACTGCCTCGAAGCACGACACCATTAGGCCCACCAATCTCATCCCCAGACATATTGACGGACGCTGACAAGACAGCAAGGCCTGCAACTGCATCTGGAGACCCAAAACCTTCTGCTGTGGCAGAAAGACCCTGACCTGAGCAGTGTATCGTCATTCCCAGGAAGGATCTGTTGAGGGAGTGATAAATGACTTTCGGTAATTGATTATCCAGCCGAAGGCCTGTAGGGTTGACAACACCATCCGAGTATCGTTCTCGGCCTGCTGAAGGGACTGGGCTGCAATCAGCAAGTCGTCCAGATAGGGCAGCACCCGAATGCCCTGGTTCCTCAGGATGGCCATGATGCCCGCCAGCACCTTGGTAAAGACGCTGGGGGCTGAGGAAATCCCGAATAGAAGTGCCACAAACTGGTAATGCTGATCCTTCAGAGCAAACCTCAGGAACTTCTGATGCCCCTGGAAAATTGGGATGTGCATCCCTGATGTCCACCGTGGTCATGAAGTCGCCAGGCCGAAGCGATCTTACCGCCGACAGTAAGGTTTCCATGCGGAAATGTCTGCCTCTTGCAAACCTGTTGAGACCTTCAGGTCCAGGATTAATCTTAACGTTCTGTCCTTCTTGGGAACCGTGAACAGGTTGTAGTAGAAACCTTGACCCTGTTCCTGACGAGGTACAGGGCAAATCACACCTAACCGCAGGAGGTGCTACACGGCCATTCTCAACCCCTGCACCTTCATTGAGTTTTGGGATATCCGAGACCGGAGAAATCTTGTGGGTGGCCTGACTGCCAGCTCTATTTTGTAACCCGAGGACACTACCTCCTGAATCCACCGATCCAAGACGTGCCGTCTCCAGATTTGAGCAAACAGCAGAAGCCGTCCCCTCACCCGGATGGGTGAGGGCGTCCCCTCATGCCTGACGGGACTTGGCAGGGAGCTTGAACTTGGCTACCCATGCGGGATTGGGTCGGCCGCGGGACTTACCTCTACCCCAGGTATCTCTGCGGACACCTGAAAATGAAGAGCCTCTTCCTCCACAAAAGGAATGATAGGCAGAGGGATTCCGAAAGGACCCAGCAGGCTTGCGTCTCTGAGGGAGTCTAGCATCCTTGACCAACAGGCCCAGGCGCTCCCCAAACTGCCTGTGCCCCACAAAGGGGAGACTCGTAAGTGACTTCTTGGCAGCCGCATCAGCCGACCATTGTCGCAGCCAGAGCAAGTGGCGGAGGGCAACAAGCAGGGCCAAAATCCTGGCACCAAGCAGGACCCCATCGTCCATGGCAGAAGCAATAAAAACAATGAATTCCAAGCAGGCCTTGAGTTCTTTATACTCCTCCACCCGCTTGCGAGTCTTAGCTCTATCCACAAGATGTCTTACCTTCCTTTTGATGGCCAGAGAGACAATCGCCGCAGCACACACAGGGCGGAGGAGGGCACCAGCAAAGGTGAACGCATGGCAGACCAACTGATCCATGCGTTTGTCAGTGGGGTCACGTAAGGAAGCAGTATCAGGTGAAGGCATAACAGTAGTGTTGGACAACCCCGCAGTTTGGAAGGGCGAGACCATAGCCGAACCAGCTCCTCAGGGAAGGGATACCGCCTATCCAGGCCCTTAGGCACTGACTGTAACTTGTTAGGCCTCTCCCATTCCTTAAAAATCATATTAGAAAAATGGGCCTGCTCCAGAGAGACCCGCCTCTGTCTTTCGGGCCTGAACAAATCACCTTGCTTCCTTCCGATGTAGCAATCTTTGGCAAAAATAAAGGATTTGGTCTCAGAATGGCCTTATTTGGGAGAATCGTGAAGTAAGGTACTTTCATTGATAGAGCTTGCAGCCCACTTACCCACCTGGCTGAAGTAATTGCCAAAAGGAAGCAAAACTTTAAACACACCTATTTATCCGGCACTTCCTCCAAAGGCTCAAATAGAGGTTCTAGTAATCCTTTCAAACACTATTGATAGGTCCCATGTTGGAAATCCTTTGAAGGTGGCTGGCCTCTTATGGATAATTGCCTTAAAAAAATTGAATTGACTAGTTGATCTAGTCTCAACTGGCAATCTAGAAAGACTGATAATGCTGAAGTCCATGCTTTTAGTGTACCTTCGCATACCCTTCCTGCAGGAATTCGAGGACTGCCGGTATATCTCCGTTTTTTAAGTTTGCTAGCTACACAAAATGAGGAAAAGCATTTCCAAACCTTCATAAATTTGTGGTCATTTTTCGACTGTCCAATAGATGGCTGGACAGCCCTTTCACTCTAAGATGGGCCCCCCCAAAATCCATGCTGTTAGTTGAAGTCTTTCTGGTTCTGGAAACAGAATATAAACCTAATGAATTAAATTCGGAATGCTTGGTAGAAGCCATGGTCCTTTCTTCACCATTCTTTTCAGCTCGGAGTACCAGGATCTTTTCGGCCAAAACTGTGCTAGGAGTATAAGGTCTTCTCACGTTAGCTTCCGGATAACTTGTGGCAGTATTCTGAAAGGAGGGAAGGCATAATCTGGTGAAAATTCCAGCCTGAGATATCTGGTAGAACGTGATTTAGTGCTAGCTTGGACGCCAAAAGTTCCCTGAAGTTGGTGGATTTGACTGTTAAACATGGTGGCCCCTTTCCCTGCACCTGTTGACTGTCCTGGTGGGCTCCCCAACCCCAAGAGCTGGCATCTGTTGAAATTACTGTCCTCCTCCTCCTTTTAGGAGTCTGTGCACCTGTCCCATGAAAGAGGAGGAATCCCTGCTAGGTTCTCATATGGAATTAAACCCACAGGACTGCCAGAATAGCTGCCAGGTTTCTGATTTCTCGTAGAGAAAACTGAGGGAATTGATGAATCTTTGGGTCATTGTCACAATCATCCGTATTTTTTCCAGCAAAATCCCTTGAAGGATATGGTCTACATCGTACCCAAGGAATCTGTAAGGATGACTGGGTATAAGACTCATTCTTTCTAAATTGACAACCCAGCCCAAGGTCCTTAGTAGACCTTTCCAGGGCAATTCAGATAGCTGCACATAAAAATCAATCTACTTTTTTCTAACTCCTGTTGTAAATTTTAAAAACAAACAAAGCAAATGTAAGTGCTGACACTGCTTCAGTATCATGCATGCAGATGGGGTGAGTTTTGGGGAGTTTCCTTTCCCCACTGTGCCAGGCTGTTCCGGTTTAAAAGGGTCAATCAGAACAGCCCAATGTAAAGCCGACACATGTATGTATGTACGTACAAACTTTTTGATCCCAAATGATCCAAAAAAACCTAATCCCACGCTCAGTAATCTAAACAGTTTTTTTTTTTAATTATATGAAACAAATAATAATCTAATATATTCCATAATAAAAACATTCATTCTTCCTTCCTTGTGAATCTAAATTTTTACCACAAATCACACGCGATTCCCAGCCACCAAAGCATAAGTTCGCACGTATGGACTAGAAAGACCTAGATCGTGCCTTTAGGTCCTCTTTGTAGCAGGTCCATTTGGACAAACTGTCCAAATATATTCTTTCATAAAAATTCCAACCAGTGGCTGGTTTAAAACTTTCAATTTAATATTAGCTTGCAGCTCATAAAACAAACAAATAAGATAACATAGTGTGATACTGTCAAATAACAGATTCAGCTACACACAAATATACGCTCACTAAATCACAGAGTAGTACAGGCATTTAAATTGTACCCTGAGGAGAAACAAGGTATTTTGGATCATTTGGGATCCAAAGGTTTGTTCATATATTTGTTAATTTCACTGGCAGGAATTTCTTATCCCAGCGCTGAATTTGTTTATTTTTGCTTTAAAAATATTATCAATAGAGTCTCTTAAGAATATATTTAGTGCGCGACTTTATACGATTGATCAATTTGTTCTCTTATGTATGTTTGTACGTATGTTATAGTCATTAGTGATAACACTGGGTATTCTACAGCGGCAGAAAGCTGACAGAGCAACGTGAATTGCAGAGCAGCCATATACCTTACACCTATAACAAACAGAGGTTAGAACCATAGGGATAGCACTAGTCAGCCTTATCCCTAAAGACGACCTGCCGTCAAAACATATTTCAGATCCTTAGAAGGATTCTAATATAGGAGGGCAAAACCAATCATGGAAGCCTGTTAAAGACAGGAAGACTGGAATGAAGCATGTCTTCATGGAAGCGATGCAGCCTCTGTATGTGTGCACTACTGTTCCCTGACTTCCACCAGATGGGCAGCTCTGCTAGAAGCTCTCCTTCATGGCATAAGAAAGAAAGTTGTATTAGGAAAATGTCCCAAAATAATCAGGACCCCTCCTAGCAGAGAGGAGCAAGGCCCGTAGGTCCGCTTTAATAAAGGAGACCTGAGTGTTAGCAGAAGGTGAACAGCAATTTAACCTGTAGAAGTTTATGATATATGCCATTAGTGTCAGGGAAGATGTAATGCATTAGGCAAATTTTTAGTATAGCACTAAAAACAAATAACATAAGGTTGCAAAGCAATATGGCATGATACGCATGATAACCCCCCCCCAAATTTGCATTTATTGTATAGCATCATCTTATACAATGTCTTATTTTTGCATTCAGCAAGGTTACCAAACTGCTGAGCCTGTTGTAAAACCCACAAGGTGTGGCCCAGCCAGGCCTTACACAGGTGCAATCAGACCTGTAATCAGCACAGCTCTGTCTCAGCTCAACTGCAGGGCTTTCAATCAATGAGGCTGCAGCAGCCCAGACACAGGCATCAGGAAAACACAGGTAACTCCTAGCTAGCACTTAGCAACAAAAAGGAAGGATATACAGAGTAAAGTTAACTGTACTGACAGGAGCAGAGCCAGATGCAGTCAGCTGAACCGCTTTATCCCAGACTGAGCGGCTGGCAGAGTAATCAATAGATTGGGATCTAGATTGCATTGATCTGATACAAAGTTTCCTATAGATTTTGATTAAGGGGAAGAGACTAATAACTTCTGCTTGATTTGCCATGCTTGTAGTGAGGTATCCTGATGATTCCCAGGAGTTGCTCTCTTAAACTGGGAAGGCTTATTTCTCAACCCTCTGTATGCCATAGAGGGAGATCAGAAGAAAATAGATAAGTAGACAGCACACGTTCCCTTTTAACTGCCTGTAACTAGCTGAAGTCTCACCCATTACTAGCTTTAGACATAATGACTTCTGCCAGGTATCACAGTGTTTAATGGGTTAAAGATCCCTGAGGGGGTACTTACCTCTATCCTTAACCCTGGGTTTAGGATTAGGTTATAAGTGACAGCATAAAATTATTTATTTTGGTATACATACCCCCTTACAGTAAAAAAAAATGCCATAATTAGGATTTATACATTACCATCTCCTGAAGCATTTTTGCACGTGGTAAGAGGGCCAAAAGATCTATTGTACTTCAGGGTCACCCAGGTTTAGGACTAAGCACCGCCACACCAGAGGCTCCGGTGAGTACCCAAGGGATCCCCAATAGGCACGCCCATCCGCTGCCAAATTGTCCGGGATTTAAAGGGAATAGCGCACAACTAGTGTGCCATCAGGCTATGTGGGACTGCCCTGGCATCCTGTGAACCTCCGGTGAACTACACCAGAAAATTAAGCTTAGCTGGCTTCTCCAGGGTCTCCTGGAGATGAAAGAAAAAAAAAACTAAAATAATATAGGCTGCAGGTTACTGTCCCATTGTTCCCAGGGAGGAAACACAAAGAACTGAAGTGGAAGGATGGGGCGGGGCTTTTAACCTCTGTACAGTTGTGTTTCCTCCCAGGCGGTGGAGCCTCTCTCCTCGTGCTGAAGGATATTCGTATATGTGCGGATTGGATCTGCTCATTGTTAATTATATTCGTTAGACATTCATCTATGGGTATTGCTGAGGTGGTGAAAAGGTCTACTGTCAACGTATGTCAAGAGACATGTAAAACTAAAAGATGTGAGCACAATAGTGAAAAAATAAAAAATAATAAAAAACAATGCTAAAACATTTCTTTTATCCCCCACAGACCAACACTTCTAGTCCGGCACACGGACACTTGGCCGATTGCTTAATCTCAGTCCCGTGCAAACAGACATCCACTGCAAGCAGCTCGCGTCTATTCAACCAATGGTCTGCCTCTTCATGCTCACAATACAGCACACCTGGTGCTCAGGCACACAATGGCCAGTGAACGGTCAGGGAGCCGTGGACCATGGCCCCAGCAGCCTTGCGGCATGGGACTGGGATCGAGCAAGTCAGGAGAGTGTCAGAGCGACAAAATATCAGCTTTGGTCTGCGAGTGATAAAAGGTAAGTAGAGTTTTCTTTTTGTTCAACCACAATCCTTACCTATCTGCTGAGCCACTGGCATCCATTCTCGGCTGTGCGTGGTCATGCCCACCACCCCTGAAGGGCTGTGTATGGCAGTGCACAGCCGAAGAGGTCAAGTGCCACTGATGTTCAACTGACTATGCACAGTAACAGGAAGCCCTTCCTGTGTGCAAGGTGGCCTGCACATCCATGAACCATCATTTTTGTTTCTAAAATTTACCACAGCAGGACAAGCAGAAAAGGGCACAGATAAATGATGCACAGCAATCTATAATTGCCCTGGGGAGGGATGCATATGAGCACTGTTCATTTTTGACTGATGGCCTGCTTTAACCTCTTGCAGTCTACTTAAGGGGTAATTCCACTTTCTATGGCATTTATAAAAGTTTCCATTATTGCGTGCCAAAATGATGTCCTCAAGCTGTGGAGCTTCGCGTTTTCTCATTTCTGTTTGCAACTCCATGTTAAAAAATACAATTCTGTGAAACTCACCTGTAGAATTGTTTTTGAATATATCCAGTCCAGGTCATCCCAGAAGTGAGGACATGTGGGTATTCCGCCACCAGGGGGCGCTCGACTGCAAGATCAAAAGCTCCTCCCCGGCCCCCTATAAAAGCTCACTATGTGTCTCACTATGATTTCCCAGTGGTTAAAAAGCAGTAAGAAAAAGAGACAGGCCGGGAGGCCAAGAAACCATGTTACTTCAAATAGCCTCAGCATCAACTCTCTCCAACAAAAAACTTAAGGACAACGGTCCAAAATAAAAATGGTAATTACCATAACAGGCAAACAAGAGCGGGGTGGGATGACCTGGACTGGAAATATTAAAAAACAATTCTACAGGTGAGTTTCACAGAATTGTATTTTTCCCTATATCCAGTCCGGGTCGTCCCAGAAGTGATGATATGTAGGACATCCAAAAGCAGTGTCCATTAGGGCGGGATCCCCCAGTGCGGAACAGCATGTAGTTCATTTCACTACCACCTGAAGCCCCTTTCGGCCAAAGACAGCATCAGCGGAGGCCCTAACATCAACCTTGTAAAACTTGGTAAAGGTATGAACTGAAGACCAAGTGGCGGCCTTACAAACTTGTTCAACTGATGCCTGGTGCTGAAAAGCCCAGGAGGCACCAATAGCTCTGGTAGAATAAGCTGTGATCCGAAAAGGTGGTTCCTTCCCCTTGGCAGAATATGCTTGCACCACCGCCTGTCTGATCCACTTACTAAGAGTGGACTTGGCTGGTGGCAAGCCCTTCCTAGGACCTTCTGTTAGGCCAAAGAGCAAATCCAATTTCCAAGGATTCAGTCGCAACCAGGTAATACTTAATGGCTCTGACCACATCCAAGGCATGGATGGTCCTTTCCTTAGAATTAGTCGGTGCTGGACACAAGGAAGGCAAGACAACTTCCTCATTAAGATGAAAGGGAGAAACGACCTACGGCAAAAAATCAGGTTTAAAGCAAAATACCACCTTCTCCTTATGCCGCTCAAAATAAGGAGGCTTCATACAAAGCGCGCACCGAGGTGATCACTACCAAAACGACCACCTTGAGGGTCAAAAATACCATTTTGTGAATACTCACCTGTAAAATGGTTAATACGAGTATGTCACACACCCAACTTCCAAATATTCATGACACTTGGGAACCCGACCTGTAGAGGGCGATCTTGCAGAGATGACATGGAAAAAGGAGCCCCTCCTGGTCCATAAGTACTGGGTTCCTCCCACTATTCCTCAGTCTTTTTAAAAAGCAATGAAGAACCAAGAAGAGCAAATTATATTCGATGATTGAAAAATAGTTTGAAAATAATAATCACCATATAAAGGATCCCTTCGAACAAAAAAGGGTGGGGGAAGTGGGGTGTGTGACATACTCGTAATAACCATTTTACAGGTGAGTACTCACAAAATGGTATTATTCCTAGTATGTCACACACCCCACTTCCAAATATTCATGACACTTGGGACATCCAATAGCAGTGTCTATAATGGGTGGGGATCCCCAAGGAATAATGCATAACTTAAATTACTGCAGCTTGCAGAATTTTGCGGCCAAAAGCAGCATTCGCTGAGGCCCGCACATCAACCTTGTAAAACTTAGAAAAAGTATGCACAGAAGACCAAGTCGCAGCCTTGCAAACCTGTTCAACAGAAACCTGGTGCTGAAAAGCCCAGGAAGCTCCAATAGCACGAGTAGAATGAGCGGTGACACGAAAAGGGGGAGCCTTCCCCTTAGCCAAATAGGCCCCAATGATGGCCTGACGTATCCACTTACTAAGGGAAGATTTGGCAGGAGCAAAACCCTTCTTGGGCCCAGAAGGCACAACAAAAAAGGCATCCGTCTTGCGGAAGGCCGAAGTAGTAACTAAATAATACTTAACACAACGAACTACATCCAAAGAATGTAAGACCCTTTCCTTGTCGTTACTAGGTTTAGGACACAAGGAAGGAAGAACTATATCCTGATTTAGGTGGAAAGCAGACACCACCTTAGGAAGGAAATCTGGTTTAAAACGCAAAACAACCTTATCTTGATGCCTCTCAAAATAAGGGGCTAGAGTAGACAAAGCCACCAGTTCAGAAACTCGGCGGACAGAAGTAGTAGCAACCAAAAAGGCAACCTTCTGAGTAAGAATAGGAAGAGGAATATCCTGCAAGGGCTCAAAGGGAGCGGCCTGCATAGCTGAAAGCACTAGGTTAAGGTCCCAAACAGGAAGTATAGGCTTTCTGGGAGGCCGCACATGCGTGACTCCTTGGAAAAAAGTCTTAACCAAAGGATGAAGAGCAAACAACCTTTGAAAGAAAATAGCCAAGGCAGAGACTTGCCCTTTCAAAGTACTAATCTGGAATGCCATATCCAGACCTCGTTGCAGATATTCCAGAATTCTAGGAATAGAAAATACTCTACAGGGCAAAGCCCTGGATTCACACCAATCAATATAGGACCGCCAAGTCCTGTAATAAATGACAGAGGAAGACTTCTTCCTAGCTCTAATAAGAGTCTGAATAACCGCATCAGAAAGACCTTCTTTCAAGATGGAGATTTCAGCAGCCATGCCGTCAAAGCCAGCGTTTGTAAATTGGGGTAACAAAGTTGACCCTGAGTGATGAGATCTGGAAGAAGAGGCAGATGGAAACGATCCACTGCCAGCCTTACGACGTCTGCGTACCACAGACGTCTTGGCCACCTTGGCGCCACCAGAATTGCTGGCGCCTCCTCTTGTGCTAACTTGCGCACCACCTTGCTGATCATGGAGAATGGGGGAAACAGATATAGGAACCCCAGATCCTTCCAAGCCAGAGACATGGCATCCGCTGCCAGTGCCATAGGATCCTGGGATAGAGACACAAAAGCTGTAGCTTGTGATTGTGGCGAGGAGCAAACAGGTCCAACTGTGGAGTCCCCCACTTGTGACAGAGGAACTGAAAGACCCTTGGAATGAGAGACCATTCTCCCTGGCGAGAACATCCCCTGCTCAGGGAGTCTGCCCCCACATTCTCTATCCCCGGAATGTAAACTGCTGATATGCAGGGAACGTTGATCTCTGCCCACTGAAGGATCAGAGACACTTACCGGAGGGCACCCCAACTGCGAGTCCCTCCCTGGTGATTGATGTATTCAACAGCTGTTCGGTTGTCTCACCGAATCTGAACTGGCAGACCCTGTAAGAAATGGGTCAGTCAAAGTAGAACAAGACGTATGGCCCGAAGCTCTAATACATTGATTGGAGAATGAGCCTCCTGAGGCCCCCACAATCCTTGGAACTGATGCTTCTTCCAGAAGCCCCCCAGCCCACCAGGGTGGCATCCATGGTAACCAGTTCCCAACGCGGAGCCAGAAACGACTTGCCCTTCTGGAGGTTGAGCGATATTAACCACCACTGAAAGGACTGCAAAACGTGGGGAGACAATAGACAAGTCTGATTCAATGATAGTGGGCACCTGTCCCACTTTGCCAAGAGGAAGAGCTGAAGCGTCCCTATGTGAAACTGGGCAAACGGGACTGCCTCGAATGCAGCTACCATCAATCCCACTAGTCTCATCCCTAGACGGATAGACTGATGAGGGTTGGACAAGAATAGACGAATCAAGTCCTGAATCAGAACCATTTTGGACTGAGGAAGAAAAACCTTGGCCTGAAATGTATCCAGAATCAGGCCCAGGAAGGGAATTTCCCTGGACGGACAGAGAGAGGATTTGGGTTAACTTATTACCCATCCGAACCTCTCTAGCGTAGAGACCACCGTCCTGGTATCCAACTCTGATTGTTCGAGGGAGGAGGCCGCGATAAGAAGATCGTCCAGAAAAGGCACAATGCGGATGCCCTGGACCCTGAAAATAGCCATCACTCCTGCCAGCATCTTGGTAAAGACTCTTGGAGCCGAGGTAAGGCCGAATGGCAGGGCCACAAATTGATAATGCTGGTCTTCTATCGAGAACCTGAGAAATCTCTGGTGACCCGGAAAAAGAGGAATGTGCAAATAAGCATCCTTGATGTCTATGGATGTCATGAAGTCCCCCCTGACTGAGAGCATCGATCGTTGATCGCAGAGACTCCATGCGGAATTTTCTGAAATGGATAAATTGATTGAATCTCCTTAGGTCTAGGATAGGCCGAACAGAGCCGTCCTTTTTGGGTACCGTGAATAGGTTGGAGTAAAACCCTAAACCCCTTTCCGCTGGAGGCACTAGGCAGATGACAGCCATGTTTAACAGATTTGCTACTGCTGCCCGCAGTCCCTGTGCAATTGCCGGATCTGACGGCATCCGGGACATGAAAAATCTGAGAGGAGGCCGGAACTCGAATTCCAGTTTGTAACCGGAAGAGACTACTTCCAGAACCCAATTGTTTGATTCTCCTGACCCCAGACCTGGAAGAAGAACCGCAGCTGCCCCCCCCCCCCCACCCGTAAGGGTGAGGGCGTCCCCTCATTGTTGAGCAGGCTTAGTGGCAGATTTGGTTTTGGACCCCCAATTCTGACTTGGACGGCCACGCCCCTTTCCTCTATTCCATGCATTCCCTCTAGGGGCTGAAAAGGCCGATCCTCTACCGGATCTAGACCCCCGAAAGGAAGGGTTAAAAGAGGCCACTCCACGAAAGGAACGACGTTGTTTCTTACGCTGAGGTAATTTACCTCCTTTAGTGACAGAATCCAATTTTTCTCCAAAGTGGCGCAATCCCACAAAAGGGAGCGCTGTAAGCGATTTCTTGGCTACAATATCAGCTGCCCACTGCCACAACCATACTGACCGCCGAATGGCGATTAGCAAGATCAAGAGTAATTCATTAGGTCTCTCACAACAGACCTAATAGCCACTGTCATGAATGCTGAAGTACCAACAGGCAGCAAGGCCGAGCCCACACTGGAAAAAGCGTGGCACGCCATTTGATCAATACGCTTATCCTCTCCATCTTTAACCCTTCTAGTGCCAGCTACGTGAGTCTCACGTAGCAGCCTCTACTCCACTTAAGTGCCAGCTACGTGAGACTCACGTAGCTGACTTTAAACCCCCACAGTAAAAAAAATATAAAAGTAAAATACTCACCTGACCCCTCGTTGGATTCAGCCGGGTCTCCTCTTTAATTTGGTGCCATCCGATCCCCCGTGGGGGGTCGGATGGCTCCAGGAGAGCCCCCGGAATAGCACCCCCCCCCCCCGTTTGGCAGCAGCAGCTGCTAAGTGTAAAAAAAAAAAAAAATACAAATGACATTTACTTACCTGCAGTCGCGCTGCCTCCCTCCGGGTCTCCTCTTCACTGGGGGGGCCTCCGATCGCCCCCCCCAGCCTCTTCAGCTTCAGGGGAGAGCCTGAAAGGGCTCTCCCCTTCCTCTCCCGACGGGCGCCGCCATCTTGCTGTTAAGCCCCGCCCCTTCGGGGGCGGGGCTAATGACGTCACCGCCGGGTGTCATCGGGGCACCCGGCAGTTCTCTTCTCAGATGCCGGTGATGGCTGGGCGGAGAAGGAGGGAGGTAGGCGATCCTCCGATCGCCTGCCTCCCCCCTTCTCTGCCCAGCTGTCACCTGCATCAGATCGCCGCGGGACAATGCATATGAAGATCGGAGGTGAGTAAAGGTAAAATGTTTTTTTTTTTTTAATAAACATATTACAAAACCTGTGTCTGTCTTTTTTCTTATACTGTTAACCCTTTGTGAACTGGTAAGGGGTCCATGACCCCTATACCAGTTCACAAGGCTGGGGGGATGGCAAGCCACCTGCGCTAGCGGGTGGCTTGCCATTAACCCCTGGCACCCCCATTACCTGCCTCCCCAAAGGCCAGGGGGGGGCAGAAGAGCCCGGGCCCACATGGGCTATGTGGGCTCGTAGGCTGCAGGGTGGGGGGGGGCACAAAAGCTGGCCCCCCCACTCTGTGCCTACAAGCCCCCATAGCTGGTCCCGGGCTGGTTACTGTGGGTAAGGGGGACCCCACGTCATTTTTTTTTTTGATTTTTAAGGGTTTTTAACCCTTAAAAATCAAAAAAAAATGGGGTCCGCCCCCCCTGGGAGGGGGGACCCTATGTCATTTTTTTTTTTTATTAACCCTTTGTGTTCTGTCATCCAGCAGCTATAAAAGGCTTCTTGCAAGTGAGCAGAAGCCAGTGATCGCCGAGGGACAGAGTGCTCCAGGATGGATGGGAGGTGAGTACAGTGTAAAAAAAAAAAAAAAAATTAATAAAATATTTTTTTCTCTGCTTGTGTCTGTGTGATTATTTACTTTTAACCCCTTGTGAACTGGTAAGGGGTCCATGACCCCTATACCAGTTCACAAGGCTGGGGGGATGGCAAGCCACCTGCGCTAGCGGGTGGCTTGCCATTAACCCCCGGCACCCCCATTACCTGCCTCCCCAAAGGCCAGGGGGGGGCAGAAGAGCCCGGGCCCACATAGGCTATGTGGGCTCGTAGGCTGCAGGGTGGGGGGGCCACAAAAGCTGGCCCCCCCACTCTGTGCCTACAAGCCCCCATAGCTGGTCCCGGGCTGGTTACTTTGGGTAAGGGGGACCCCACGTCAATTTTTTTTTTGATTTTTAAGGGTTTTTAACCCTTAAAAATCAAAAAAAAAATGGGGTCCCCCTCCCCTGGGAGGGGGGACCCTATGTCATTTTTTTTCTCGATTTAACCCTTTGTAGTGTGGATGGTTTTTGTGTTTTTTTTGTGAATGTTATAAAATACTTGTTTCAGTTAGAGGGGTCTCCTGGGCAGGAACAGGGGGCTACCGATAAATATGTGGTACTGTTCTAATCGGTAGAAATGGGGCTTTCTCATGCAATATGATTTTCCTTAATAAAATACATTTTTTATTTAAAATAAAGGAGTCAATTTTCAAAAAAAATTTTTTATTTATTTATTTATTTTTTTTACTTAATAATATTGTAAAAAAAAAAAAATGTACAAACAAGACATTTCATGTTAAAGCCTAAACTCTGCTGCAAAAAATATATATATATAATTTTCCTGAAAGTTCCAGCAAAAATGGCGCAAAACATGGCGAAAACATGACGCAAAATGGGGAAAAATGGCCTGTCAACAGAGGGTGACAAAATCTCAAGTAGGCTGGCAATTAAAAGGGTTAATAGTACCTATGCATGTTGGGTATTGTTCTGTTCGGGAGACCTTGCGCTTTCAGACTTAGCTTGTTTTTTCTGGTTTGCATATTTAAATTTTAGGAAAAGGTGTTTTTTATTCAGCTTTTTTATAAATTTTTTAGGGAAACCCTGCGCAACCAAAGAATTCTTTGAGGTAATAATTCCAGAAAGATGAGCCCACTAGAACAAGTTGGGTACCCTTAGAAAGCTTAACGTGTGTACTTTCAGGGAATATATGGTTTATGGGGGATATTCTAAATGTCAAGGGTTGTTTTGGTTGAAAAATCGCAAGGTGCGCACTTTGTCTGCAGAGCTGAAATTTTCAAGTAAAATTACCGTTACGCACATGCTTTACTTTGGGGTGTTTGGCAGCTCTTCCCTTGACAGTAGCTATGCATGTTGGGTATCGTTCTGTTCGGAGGTTGTTGCGTTTTCAGATTAAACTTGTTTTTTCTTGTTTGTATGTAGTTTTTTAGGAAAATGTGGCTTTGATTCTGCTTTTTTATCCTTTTTTTAGGGAAACTCTTTGCAACCAAAGAATCCATTGAGGGATTACTTCCAGAAAACTATGGCCACATCAGCAAGCCTGGTACGCCTAGAAAGCCTGAGGTGTGTACTTCCAGAGAATATATAGTTTGTTGGGGGTATTTCAAATGTAAAGGGTTGTTTTTCTGGAAAAACTGCAAGGTGCGCATATTGCGTAGCATAGTTGTATTTTATCTGAAAATCCCCTAAAGCGCTGTTTCAGTTTGGGGGAGTCTCCTGGGCAGGAAAGGGTGTCTACCTATACATATGTGGTACCGCTGTAACCGGGAGAAATTGGGATTTCACACGCAATAAGATTTCATTGACAAACTTACATTTTTTATTACAAAAAAAACTACAATATGTAAAAAATTTTTTTTTTTTTTTTTTTTGCACATATTTCACCCAAAAATATTAAGAATACACCTAACAAATGACAAACAAGACATTTCATGTTAAAGCCCAGACTCTGCTGAAAAAAACAATATATCATTTTCCTGGGAAATCCCTGGAAATCCCTTCCAAAATCACATTTAAACGTGGGGAGCGCAAAATAGTGCAAAATGGTCTGGCAACAGAATGTGACAAAAACTCCAGGTAGGCTGGCACTTAAAGGGTTAAGTGTAGTGGAGTCAGGAGAATGCAACACAGAAGAATGGGATAAATTAAGCACAGGGGCATCCACCACAGGTGGTGATAACCAACGCTTAACCGTATCAGCTGGGAAGGATATTTCTTGTCCCAGCCCAAGGGAATGCCAGGAAGCCGCGCAGGCTTCTCCCATTCTTTAAGAATAATTTCATCAAAATGCTTTTGATTTGGAAATTCTAAACGAGGTTTAGAGACTCCAAAGAATTCCTCTTTTTGAGAAGGGACAACTTCAGGAGGAGTGATAACCAAAACCTCAAATAACTGAGCAAGAGCCTTAGGGGTATCCACAACACTAGCTTCACCCTGCTCAATCACAGTACCAACAAATTGCTGTTCATCAGAAACATCTGAATCCTCATATAATTCTCCTTCTTCTAACTGAGAAGGATCATACCAATAAAGCATTTCACAATTATCCAACTCACTTACCGGAACGGCCAAATGTTTCTTTTTAGCTGAGGCCTTCTTGGCCACAGAGCTAGACATTAATTTTTCAAGATGAGCCAATCTGGCACATAAATCAGAATGCGACTCACCACCCATGACAATATCACTGGGGGTACGGACAAGACATGGCGGAGTAGGAGATAAGGCAGAAGCCACAGACGCCGAAGCCTGGGCCCCAGTTTGCTGCATAATAGTTAATTGAGCACAAGGGACGCAAAGAATTGCGTTATCCCCAACAAGGGATGCCCCACATCCAAAACATTGCCGAGTCTGTGCAGGGGGAACTGCATGCCCGTTGTCCTGAGATGCCTCCATATGGTGTTTAGTTTTATACTATAATTGATTATAGTCGCCAAGTATATATGGGATTTACGCAATTGCTACCCGGGATGCCCCTTTAAATAGTCCCAAGTGGGAAGATATTAACACAAATGGACCCCCAAATAAGGCTTTAAGGGCTAAAGACCAGGAGAAACCCCTTTAAAATAAAGAGTTTCCACCTACAAGGAAAACAAACAGTCACCAATGCACACAATACAATAAATGACAAAGCATGAAAAAAAAAAGGCAGAAAATACCATTTTGTGAGTACTCACCTAAAAAATGTATATTGTCAGTGTGCCACACACCCCGCTTCCCCTTTAATTCTTCACGATTGGGTTACTCACCGCCAGGTGACGCAGTTGCAGAGAGGAAGTGTTGTAACGAGCCCCCTTCCGGCCTGTATATACCTGGTACCTCCCACTTAACACCAGTGATTTAAAAAGCAGAAAGACAAGGTACCAGTAAATCTAAAGGTAACCTCAAAATAAATAAAAGCTTCACCATAGAAAGGATTCGGGATACCGAAAAGGGCGGGGGTGAAGCGGGGTGTGTGGCACACTGACTATATCCATTTTTCAGGTGAGTACTCACAAAATGGTATTATTCTCAGTGTGCCACGCACCCCGCTTCCCCTTTAATTCTTCACGATTGGGACATCCAAAAGCAGTGTCCACAAGGGATGGGTATCCGAAGGCAAAAATGAAGCATAACTTAGATGACTGCAGTCTGCAGAACTTTGGGGCCAAAAACAGCATCCGCTGAGGCCCGCGCATCAACTTTGTAAAACTTAGAAAAAGTATGAACAGAAGACCAAGTAGCGGCCTTACAAACTTGTTCAACAGAAGCTTGGTGCTGAAAAGCCCAAGACGCTCCAACGGCGCGAGTAGAATGAGCAGTGATATGAAAAGGGGGAACTTTCCCCTTAGCAGAATAGGCCACAATAACGGCCTGACATATCCATTTGCTAATGGAAGATTTGGCCGGTGCCAAACCCTTCTTAGGCCCACAGGGCACAACAAAAAAGGCATCCGTTTTACGAAAAGGAGACGTAATAATCAAATAGAACTTAACACAGCGTACTACATCCAAACAATGCAAAACCCTCTCTTTGTCATTCTTAGGATTAGGACACAAGGAGGGAAGAACAATATCCTGATTCAAATGAAAAGCAGAAACAACCTTAGGAAGAAAGTCTGGTTTAAACCGAAAGACCACTTTATCCTGATGCCTCTCAAAGTAAGGCGCCTGGATAGACAAGGCCGTCAACTCCGAGACACGCCGGACCGAAGTGATAGCTACCAAGAAGACAATCTTCTGAGTCAGGGTAGACGAAGCAATATCTTGCAAAGGCTCAAAAGGAGGAGCCTGAAGAGCAGAAAGAACCAAATTCAAATCCCAAACAGGGAGTAATGGTTTCCTGGGGGGCCGCACATGCGTAACCCCCTGGAAAAAAGTTTTAACTAAAGGATGAAGCGCAAAACACTTCTGAAAAAGATAGATAAGGCAGAAACTTGCCCTTTCAACGTACTTAGCTGAAGACCAGAGTCCAGGCCAGATTGTAAAAACTCCAGAATCCTGGAGACCGAAAAGACCCTACAAGGAAAAGATCTAATCTCACACCAAGCGATATAGGCTTTCCAAGTCCTATAGTAGATGATAGAAGACCACCTCTTCCGGGCACTGATCAGAGTCTTAATGACTGAGTCAGAAAGACCCTCCTCCTTCAAGATGGAGGTTTCAGCAGCCAGGCTGTCAAACCCAGCGCTGGTAAATTGGGGTAACACAACCGACCCTGAGTGAGCAGATCGGACCGAAGAGGCAGAACGAACTGGTCCACTGCCAATTGAACGATGTCTGCGAACCACACTCGCCTTGGTCACTTTGGGGCCACGAGAATGGCGGACACCCTTTCCAGAGCCAACTTCCGAACCACCCTGCCCAGCATGGGTATCGGAGGAAACAGGTATAGAAACCCCAGATCCCCCCAGCTCAGGGACATGGCATCCACTGCCAGAGCCAGAGAATCCTGGGAGAGCGACACGAAGTTCGGGAGCCTGTAATTGTGACGAGAGGCAAACAGGTCCACCTCCGGCGTCCCCCACCGGAGACACAGTGAGCGAAAAACCTGAGGATGGAGAGACCATTCTCCCAGATGGGAAGAGCCCCTGCTCAACTGGTCCGCTTCCTGGTTCTCCACCCCTGAAATGTACACCGTCGAGAGACAAGGAACATGAGCCTCCGCCCAGGTCAGGATCAGGGACACCTCTCAGAGCACCCAGACTGCGAGTCCCTCCCTGATGATTGATGTAAGCAACCGCTGTTCGATTTTCTGAATGAACCTGGACCGGAAGGCCCAGAACGTGTTGGGTCAGGAGAGCAAGAACCCGACGGATGGCTCTCAGTTCCAGAACATTGATGGGTAAGTGGGCCTCTTGAGGTCCCCACTGCCCCTGGAACTGAAGCTCCTTCCGGAATCCCCCCCCATCCCGAAAGACTGGCGTCCGTGGTGACAATTTCCCAAAGAGGGGTCAGGAAAGACCTGCCCCTCACGAGATTGGCCGAGACCAACCACCACTGGAGGGACTGCCGGACCCGGGAGGACAACTGGAAGGGCTGATCCAGCGACCGAGGCTGCCGGTCCCAGGACGCCAACAGATAGAGCTGAAGCGTCCTCGTGTGAAATTGAGCAAAAGGAACTGCCTCGAAGGAGGCAACCATCAACCCTACCAGCCTCATCCCCAGACGGATGGACGGCCGAGGATTGGAAAGAAGGACCCGAGCCAACTCCTGAATCAGATGAATTTTGGACTGGGGGAGAAACACTCTGTGTTGATGAGAGTCCAACTGCATCCCCAAAAAGGACACCACCCTGGCCGGAGCGAGGGAGGACTTGGGGAAGTTGATCACCCAGCCAAAGCTTTCCAGCATGGAGACCACCATCCTGGTGTCTGTCTCCGATTGATCGAGTGACGGAGCCATGATGAGAAGGTCGTCCAAATAAGGTACGACACGAATGCCCCGAGATCTGAAAATGGCCATAACCCCTGCCAGCACCTTGGTGAACACTCTTGGAGCCGAGGTAAGGCCAAACGGAAGTGCCACGAATTGAAAATGCTGATCTTTCATCACGAATCGAAGAAAACGTTGATGAGCCTGGCAGATGGGAACATGAAGATAAGCATCCTTGATGTCTATGGACGTCATGAAGTCCCTCTGCCGAAGAGAACCGATGGCCGTACGCAAAGTTTCCATGCGAAACTTCCGAATACGGATGAACTCGTTGAGTAACTTCAGGTCCAGGACGGGACGAACCGACCCGTCCTTTTTGGGGACTGCGAAAAGATTGGAGTAAAAACCGAGGCCCATCTCTAAGTGTGGTACCGGCTGGATGACCGCCATTTCTAAAAGATTCCTTACCGACGCCAGGAGCCCCTGTGCGGCCAAAGGATTGATGGGCACCCGAGACCGAAAGAACCGTGAAGGAGGGCAAGACTCGAACTCCAGTTTGTAACCGGACGACACCACCTCCCGGATCCATCTGTCCGGAACCTCCTGGTCCCAACCTGAGAGAAGTGTCGCAATCGTCCCCCCACCCGCACGGGTGAGGGCAGCCCCTCATTGCTGAGCGGGCTTACCGGCAGGCTTGGGCTTGGCGCCCCAGGACTGAGTGGGACGGCCACGGCCACGGCCCCGGGACCAACCTGCACCTCTGGTAGCGGGAAAGGAAACCCCCCTGCCCGCTCTAGATCCCCAAAAGGAAGGCCTAACGGTACTTGCACCCCGAAAGGGCGACGAGGCCTCTTGCGTTGAGGCATTTTACCACCTTTTGCAACTGAATCAATTTTATCACCAGTCGCAAACCCAAAAAGGGAAGTGCTGTGAGCACCTTTTTAGAAACTAAGTCCGCCGACCACTGGCGCAGCCATACTGACCGACGAATAGCCACCAGCATTACATCTGTCCTGCTACTCATTGCCAGCGTATCGTCCTGGGCGATCAGAACATTGGAAATAAAAGACTCACACTGCTTAAGAGCACTAAACTCATTACAAGCGGGATCAAGATCTGCGCATAGATCCTGAATAACGGACCTAACCGCCAATAGAAGAAGCGCCGAAGCACACACCGGCCGCATCGTCGATCCAGCACTAATAAAACCATGGCGAGCATACTGGTCAATCCGACGATCCTCACCATCCTTAATGGCAGTGGTCTCAGAAGACTGTACCATAGCCGTGCTAGAGAGCCCTAGCACAGCCCTCTCAAAGTGTTGTTGTCTGGGAAACACCAAACGCAGCTGAGGCACATTAAACAGCTCACCCGTTGGCAGGGCGACAGCCTCAGGCGGATCTAAATTCAAAATTTCAAACATTTGAGCCAAAATGGAGGGGGTGTCAAGGGATACCCCCGCAGCCAGATCGCCAATAGCATCGATCTCAAGCTGGTCTGCAGGCTCATCTGACTCCACAAGGAGTTCCCCCTCCTCGTCCAGGGAGTAATCGGACCAATCCACAGGTTCGCATCCCTCATCCTGTGAAGCAGAAGCTACAGGAGAAAGGTGTTTCCGTTTCGCTGTAGCCTTCTGAACTACTTTGGCGGAAACTATCTTCTCGAGGTTGGACAATCGTGCAGACACCTCGGATTGCGAATCCCCACTTTTGACAATGTCACACGGGGTCCGGAACAGGGAGGGGGGGTAGGAGATGATGGAAGTTGCGAGGAGCCAGAAGCCGTAGCGACAGAATGACGCACAATATTCTGCTTTGCACAAGGAATGCATAATATAACATCATCGCCTGGGAGCGGAGTCCCACAGCCCCCACACAGCCTGGATGGCCCAGAAGAGCCATTTCCGGTATTATCGGAAGCCTCCATATGGTGATTTATGGTATTCGCACAACCGTGGGTTTTAGGCATAAGCCACTCAAGATGCCCCTTTACATTAATGTCCCGGGAGGGAGGATTTAATTTATGATTATAATTATCCCCCCCTTTTTTTTTTTTTTTTTTTAAATATACCAATATATAAATATATCCCAATTTAGAATAATAGAACCGGGAACCACTGCATTGAGGGAATCCCAGGATCTGTGGGGAAAGAACAGTAAGATCCCCAGAAAAAAAGGGGGCAGCATGCAGTACAACATTCATGCAACAGCATATACCAACACATAGTAAAAACACCCCAGAGTGCTTAAAGAGGTCAAAAGAATTTGAACCAGTTTTTTTTTTTTTTTTTAAACAATCATGAATATAACAAGAGACGGCCCCACACGAGGTGAGGCCGCTTACCTGCCCAAGGCTGAAAGCAAAGCTGAACGCAAGGACAGCAGCAGCAGAGATAATTCACTTCCTGCGGCTGAGTGCCCCGCAGCTGACTCCTGATAAGAGGGAGGATGTGCGGCTGGGGCCGAGCTGCACGTCGACGCCGCTCCAGCCACGCCCCCTCTAACGTCATCCGGGCCCCGCCCCCCTAGATTCAAACAGTGCGGCCCGCCAAACGGCGGTGCCGCAAAACGCGATGGCGCCCAGCGCCTTCAGTAAACGGAGGGGAGGGAAAGCCTTTACTAGGAGTTTCAGGCCATGCGCCTGAACCGCCGAACGGCGGTGCCGAAAACGAGAGGGCGCCCGGACAATGGGGGGGGGGGGGGGAGCATCACAGGCAGCTTCAGCCATGCCTGAACCAACAGCGCGGCCCGCCCCGGCCGCCCTAAAGTGGAGCTAAACTCTGCCCGTGCAGGCCCAACAGCGCGGCCCGCACAATGGCGTAGCCGCCAGAGAGAGAAAGAGTTGATCAGTGTGGGCAAAATCTGTAAAAAGAGAGTGTTAACCGGTCAGGCCGTGTGCACCCATCCTGCGGTGCTGACCTGAAAACTGACAAAGGTTATCCATACAAGTAAAAACACACAAGTAAAAACACCACATGCATATACACTTCCCCAACCCCCCCCCCCCCCCCCCATAGTGAAGGGAGAAGGGACCGTAATGGGAGAGAAAGGGGCCAAGGGGAACCTCGGGACAGGGGCATCCCAAATCCGGATCACCATGCCGGATAGCCGCATTGCCCCCAAGCAAGAGGTTGAGCGGAGGAGATAGGCTCCTAGGCACCTATAGTGCCATCTACCAATTGCCCAGTGAGCAGCCTGAGCTGGGAGGCTTCCATTTAACCATATAGGTAACAAAATCAAAAACTGGGCAGAAATAGACCCAAAGGGGGTGCCGGGGTAAGACCCCGGCTACCTGCAAGCAGGAGACTTCATTCTTCTGTCTTGTCGTCATGCAGAGAGAAAAACACTGGTGTTAAGAGGGAGGTACCAGGTATATATAGGCCGGAAGGGGGCTCGTTACAAGACTTCCTCTCTGCAACTGCGTCACCTGGCGGTGAGTAACCCAATCGTGAAGAATTAAAGGGGAAGCGGGGTGTGTGGCACACTGAGAATACTCCCTTCAGCAAGCTGAGGGGTACTCACAGCACCTTTAAATATGGAACGCTTCACGAATTTGCATGTCATCCTTGCGCAGGGGCCATGCTAATCCTCTCTGTATTGTTCCAATCTTAGTATATGTGCTGCCAAAGCAAGCACAATGAGGGAAGACCATAGAGAAGCAACAGGAGCCAGGCAGACAAAGAGCACCCAGGTGCTCTTGAGAATGAAATGATTGCCGTGTGCCTAAGCCCCGCCCACCCCCAGAATCACATGACCAAGAATGGAGGGAAATTCAAATCTGAACATAGCCAGAAAACAAAGAGCTTTAAAAGGTAAGCAAAAGAATGCTGCGTAGACAGAAATAAAAAAATCAAAATAAAACATCCTATTAAATATTATAGTAAACATACATAATAATATATATGTAATAAAGATTTATTTTATATATCTTTTTTTTTTTATTATTATTTGTGTGCATGGTGACAAATAAGCCCAGATAACGCCTCCCCCCCTCCTTTTTACCCCAGCAGGGTAAAGGAGAACTAAAGGGGAGAGGATAGAAATGCACCCATAAGGCACAAGGGGATTATAAAGGGACAGGGGCATCCCATGCCGAGAACACCAACCCGGAAACTGCCTACCCACATTTGGGTCTAACGGAGGAGTAAAACTCCTGTATACACCAGAAGGTGTATGTATCTACCTTTGCCTGAACCATACAGCCAAGGCTGGGAGGCATACAATATAACCAAACAGGTTTAAAGAGTATCAGACAGAAATAGAGAAAAAAAGGGGCCGGGAGCAAACCTGGCTACTTGCAGCTTGAAGGAGAGTCATCTTCTGAATGCTTCGCCGACTGCAGAGATAAAAAGACTGAGGAATAGTGGGAGGAACCCAGTACTTATGGACCAGGAGGGGCTCCTTTTTCCATGTCATCTCTGCAAGATCGCCCTCTACAGGCCGGTTCCCAAGTGTCATGAATATTTGGAAGTGGGGTGTGTGACATACTAGGAATATAGGCAATGCAGCATCGCACAAAGGCTCAAAGGGAGGACCCTGAAGAGCAGAAGTACCAAATTCAAGTCCCACACCGGTAATACAGGCTTACGCGGTGGACGTACATGGGTGACTCCCTGGGTCTTGATCAATCTATGATTGGCAAAGGATCTCTGGAAAAAAGATGGCCAAAGCCGAGACCTGGCCCTTGAGGGTGCTCAGCTGGAGACCCAAGTCTAAACAGTGTTGTAAAAACTCCAAGATCCTAGAGATAGAGAATGTGCAACAAGGGAGACCCTTGGATTCACACCAGGCAATGTAGGCATGCCAAAATCTGTAATATATCATGGAAGAAGACTTCTTCCGTGCCCGAATCATGGTATGCACAACTGTGGCTGACAGCCCCTTTTCCATCAGGATTGAGGTTTCAATAGCCACGCCGTCAAAGCCAGCGTCTGTAAATTGGGGTGCCGCAGCAACCCCTGTGTGAGAAGCCCTGGGTCGTTGGGCATGACGGGCGATCCACTGACATCTGAACTATGTCCGCAAACCAACTGCTTCTCGGCCAGCGAGGAGCCACTAGGATGGTTGGAACCCCTTCCTGGGCTATCTTGTGCAGCACTCGGCCCAGGAGTGGAAACTGAGGGAATGCATAAAGGAGCCTGAACTCCGTTCAAGGAATTGCCAGAGGGTCTGTGGCAAAGGCCAGAGGATCTCTTGACAGGGAGACGAACCTTGGGAGCTTGAGATTGTGTCTGGACGCAAACAGGTCCACGTCCGGCTGACCTCAGTGGAGACAGAGCGTGAAAGATCTTGTTGCTGAGAGACCATTCCCCCAGGACGTGAGGCCCTCCTGCTCAGGGAGTGTGCCTCCTGGCTTTCTACCCCGGGGATGTAAACTGCCGAGATGTAGGGAACATTCTCCTCTGCCCAAGACAGAATCTGGGTCACCTCCTTGAGAGCTCGCTTGCTCCGAGTCCAGCCCTGGTGATTGATGTAGGCGACAGCCATCTGATTGTCCGAGCCAACCTGGATCGCACAACCCCTTAAATGGGGAGTCAAGCGAAGAAGCACCAACCGGATCACTCTCAGCTCCAGGAGATTTATGGGCAAGTGGTTCTCCTGCGGACCCCACTGCCAAACTCCTCCCCAGCCGGTCAGACTGGCATCCGTGGTAACTATCTCCCAGAAAGGACTTGCCCACCAATAGGTTCCTGGAGTCCAGCCACCAGAAGAGGGACTGTCTGGCCAGGGGGGATAGTGAAAATTCCTGTTCCAGCGACTCCTGCATCCGGTCCCAGACGGTCAACAGGTTCAATTGAAGAGGTCTCATGTGGAATTGGGCGAAGGGCACTGCCTCTAAGCATGACAGATCGATAGCCACTGAAAAGACAGCAAGGCCTGCACCTGCGTCTAGAGGCCCACCACCTTCTGCTGTGGCAGGAATACCTTGACCTGAGAGGTGTCTAACGTCATGCCCAGGAAGGACCTCACCAGAGAGGGAGTGATCGAAGACTTGAGGTAATTGACTACCCATCCGAAATCCTCGAGAGTGGATAACACCGTCCGGGTGTCGCTCTCGGCCTTCTGAAGGGACTGAGTCGCAATCAGTAAATTGTCCAGATAAGGCAGCACACGAATGCCGATTCCTCAGAATAGCCATGATGCCAGCCAGCACCTTGGTGAAAACACGGGGGGCTGAGGATATCCCGAATGGCAGAGCCACAAACTGGTAATGCTGATCCTCCAGAGCAAACCTCAGGAACCTCTGATGTCCCTGGAAAAGCAGGATGTGCAGATAAGCATCCCTGATGTCCACCGTGGTAAGAAAGTCGCCGGGCCGAAGCGAGCTCCCCGAAGACTGTAAGGTTTTCATGCGGAAATGTCTGACAAACCTGTCCAGGATAGGCCTCATCATTCCATCTTTCTTGGGAACCGTGAACAGATTGGAATAGAAGCCTTGACCCTGTTCCTGACAAGGTACAGGGCAAATCACACCTAACCGCAGGAGGTGTTGCACGGCCATTCTCAGGCCCTGTGCCTTCAATGGGTTCTGGGATATCCGAGACTGAAGAAATCTTGAGGGCGGCCTGACTGCCAGCTCTATTATGTAACTGGGAGGACACTACCTCCTGAATCCACCGTTCTGAGATGCGCTGTCTTCAGATATGAGCAAATAGCAGAAGCCGCCCCCCCACACGGATGGGTGAGGGCGCCTCCTCGTGCCTGAGGAGACTTGGCAGGGGGCTTGGACGTAGATCCCCAGGTGGGATTGGGTCGGCCGCGAGACTTACCTCGTCCCCAGGAATCTCTGCGGCCACCTGAAAATGAAGAGTCTCTTCCTCCTCGAAAGGAGCGATAGGCAGAAGAACTCCAAAAGGGCCGCGCAGGCCTCCGTCGCTGATGGAGTCTACCATCCTTGACCAGGAGGTCCAGACGCTCCCCGAACAATCTGTGCCCCACGAAGGGGATACTAGTGACAGCAGACCATAGCCGCAACCAGAGCGAGCAGTGAAGCGTAACAAGCAGGGCCGAAACCCTGGCACCGAGCCGGACACCATCGGCCATGGCAGAAACAAACGAAGGCTATAAAATCCATGCAAGCCTTGAGGTCTTTATACTCCTCCACCTGCTTGCAAAACTTAGCCATCAGAAAGAAGGTGAGACGTCTTGTGGATATTGCTAAGGAGACAATAGCCGAGGCACACACAGGGCGAAACCAAGCACCAGCAAAGGTGAAGGCATGACAGACAGCTGATCCATGCGCCTGTCAGCTGGATCACGTAAGGAAGCGGTATTGGGTGAAGGCATAACCGTAGTGTTGGACAATCCCGACACAGGGGAATCCACCTCGGGGGGGGACAGAACCATAAATTGACCAGCTCCTCAGGAAAGGGATACTGCCTGTCCAGGCCCTTGCGCACCGACGGTAGCTTGTTAGGCCTTTCCCATTCCTTGAAAATCATATTAGAAAAATGGGCCTGCTCAGGAAAGATTCGCCTCTGTCCCTCAAGCTGAAAGAAATCAGCCTGCTTCCTCTTAGCCACTCTTGGAGGAATAATGTGCAACGTCTCAAAAACTGAAGCAAGCAACTTCTCTGTATCATCAGGGAGCCACGTATCCTCATCCAAGGAAGAACCAGGCCCGCTGTTATAGCCAGCAGAATAATCCACTGTGGAAATGGAGTCCTCTTGAAGCTCGCCTTCCTCCACGAAGCCCAGACCTCTAAAAAGAGCATCATCATCATCAATATCCGAGTAAACGGGCTCGATGTGCTGCTTCTTACTTCCTTCTCAGGAGCCGTTCGCGAGATCTGTCTCGAGGCTGGCCACCCGGTATGCCAAATCAACATGGGACCCCCTGCTGGCAGCAGCAGGGGTTCTGGAGAGGCTACAGGAATAAAGGGCTAGGGGCAGATACGCCTGCCCGATCATGCTCCAAAAAGACGCTCCTGGCGCAAGTGGTACAAACAGTGCTGAATCCGCCCAGAGGGCTTGCACTGCACATGGGGCAGAGCTTCACCCGCCCAGATGGGGCCCCTAGCTCACTATCCCCACAAGCCTCCATTATGGTGATTAGCAGAAAAAATACATTTCTGTGGGTACTCACCTTTAGAATTGTTTTTACTATGCATGGCACAGCCTGTTTCAAGAAGTCCTTTCGTATGGGATATTCTGCCACAAGGTGGCGCAGTGCACTGCAGAAGAGTTGTGGCTCCTCCCGGTACCATATAAAATCAGGATCACCAATAGACCTCTCCAGTGTTGACAAGCAGTTATACAAGAAGCCGGGAGGTAATAAAGGTAAAAACCCCCAAAACTAACTTGGAACAACCACCACAAAGGCAACCAAGAATAACGATAACAAGGGTGGGGTGAAACAGGCCGTGCCATGCATAGCAAAAACAATTCTACAGGTGAGTACTTACAGAATTGTATTATTCCTATTGCATGGCCAACCTGCTTCAAGAAGTCCTTACGTATGGGACATTCAATAGTGTCCGTAAGGTAGGGTGGGATCCCCAAAGAGTAGCAACAGGCAGTTCAGACCACTACTGCCTGAAATACCTTGCGGCCAAAAGCAGCATCAGCTGAGGCCATAACATCAACCTTGTAAAACTGAAAAGCCCAAGAAGCACCAATAGCTTGAGTGGAATGAGCAGTAACACGGAAGGGAGGTACCTTCCCCTTAGCCAAATAGGCCTGCATCACTGCCTGACGAATCCACTTAATAGTAGACATGGCCGGAGGCAAACCCTTCCAAGGACCAGAAGGAAGAACAAAAAGAGCATCATATTTCCCAAAAGACTTTCCCAAAAAGAAAAAGTAGCCACCAAGTAAAACTTCAATGCCCTGACAACATCCAAAGAATGAAGCACCCGTTCCTTAGAATTAGCAGGGTTAGGACACAAGGAAGGTAAGACAATGTCCTGAATGAGATGAAAGGCAGACACAACCTTAGGCAAGAAATCCGGCTTAAGCCAAAACACCACCTTATCCCGATGCCGCTCAAAATAAGGAAGTTTAATGGAAAGCGCCGCCAGCTCAGAGACTCGCCTGACCAAAGTAATAGCCACCAAAAAGTCCACCTTAAGAGTCAGAATGGGCAACACCGCCCCACGGATAGGCTCAAAGGGAGGCCCCTGCAGAGCAGACAACACCAGATTCAAGTCCCAAACCAGTAGCATAGGTTTACGTGGCGGACGCACATGAGTAACTGGAAAAAAGTCTTAACCAACCGGTGATTGGCAAAGGATCTTTGGAAAAAAATTTGGCAGAGCCGACACCTGTCCCTTGAGGGTACTAAGTGAAGGCCCGAATCCAAACCAGGTTGTAAAAATTCCAGAATCCTGGGGATAGAAAACACCCGACAAGGAAGAGCCTTGGACTCACACCAGGCAATGTAAGCATGCCAGAAACTGTAGTAGATAAAGGACAAGGACTTCTTCCCGAATCATAGTATCAACAACAGAGGCCGGAAACCCCTTGTCCATCAAGATGGAGGTTTCAGCAGCCAAGCCGTTAAAGCCAAAGTTTGTAAATTGGGATGGCGCAGCTGTCCCTGAGTGAGAAGATCTGGATCCTTGGGCAAAATGTACCGATCTACTGCCAACTGCACGCCGTCTGCGAACCACACCCTCCTTGGCCAACAGGGGGCCACCAGAATGGCTGGTAACCCTTCCTGGGCTATCTTGCGCAGCACCCTGCCCAGCAGAGGAAAGGGAGGGAACACATAAAGGAGCCGAAACTCCGTCCAATGAATTGCTAGCGCATCCGTGGCGTAGGCCAGAGGATCCTGCGACAGGGAGACAAATCTTGGAAGCTTGTGATTGTGGCGAGATGCAAACAGGTCCACATCTGGCTGACCCCAGCGGTGACACAGGGAGTGGAACACCTTGTTGCTGAGGGAACATTCCCCCAGCCGAGACGTCCGCCTGCTCAGGGAGTCTGCCTCCTGGTTCTCCACCCCCGGAATGTAGACCACCAAGATGCAAGGGACATTCTCTTCCGCCCAAGACAGTATCAGGGACACTTGCTTGCTCCGAGTCCCTCCCTGATGATTGATGTAGGCAACAGCCGTCTGGATGTCCGAGCGGATCTGAACAGCCCGACCTGGAAGGTGTGTGGTCAGCTGAGAAAGAACCAACCTGATCACCCTCAGTTCCAGGACATTGATGGGAGCATGGGCCTCCTGGAACTTCAGAGACTTCCAAAATCCCCCCCCCCCCCCCAACCAGTCAGACTGGCATCTGTTATGCCAGTCTCCCAGCACGGAAGCAGAAAGGTCCTGCCCACTAGAAGGTTCCATGAGTCCAGCCACCACGAGAGGGACTGTCTGGCCAGGGGGGACAGAGCAAATTCCTGATCCAGGGACACAGGGTCCCGATCCCAAACTGACAAGAGGTGCAACTGAAGAGGTCTCATGTGAAACTGAGCAAAGGGGACCGCCTCGAAGCAGGAAACCATCAGGCCCACCAACTGCATCCCTTGCCGGATGGAGACACAAGAGCAGAGCCCGTGCCTGCCTCTGAAGGCCCTTCACTTTCTGCTGAGGCAGGAATACCTTGACCCGAGAGGTATCCAGAGTCATGCCCAGAAAGGACCTCACCAAAGACGGAGACAGTGAAGACTTGGGAAAGTTGATCACCCAGCCGAAGGACTCGAGAGTGGAGGTCACCACCTGAGTATCCTTCTCGGCCTGATGGAGACTGAGCCAGGTAGCTGGAGAATGTCGTCCAGGTAAGGGAGGATGCGAATGCCCTGGTTCTGCAACAGAGCCATCACGCCCGCCAGCACCTTGGTGAACACCCGAGGCGCCGAGGTGATACCGAACGGTAAAGCCACAAACTGGTAATGCTGATCCTCTAGAGCAAACCTCAGGAATCTGAGGACCTGGAAAGATTGACACGTGAAGATAGGCATCCTTGATGTCCACGGTGGTCATGAACCTGACAAACCTGTTGAGACCCTTCAAGTCCAGGATTGGCCTCAAAGACCCGTCCTTATTGGGGACCGTGAAAAGATTGGAGTAGTACCCCTGACCTTGTTCTTGGGAAAGCACCAGGCAAATGACTCCTGACTCCAACAGGTGTTGAACTGCAAGGCGCAAACCCTGAGCTGACAGAGGGATTTGAGACATCCGGGATCTGAGGAATCTTGGGGGTGGCCAGGCTGTAAACTATCTTGTAACCGGAGGACACCACCTCCTGAATCCACCGGTCTGAGACGCGGAGCTTCCAGACGTGAGCAAAGAGCCGAAGCCGTCCCCCACCCGGATGGGTGAGGGCGCCTCCTCATGCCTGAGGGGCCTTGGGAGGGGGTTTAGGCTTGGCCCCCCAAGAGAGACCAGGGCGACCACAGGACCTGCCATGTCCGGCTTCCCGAGAAAAGGGAGCCACAACCTCCTCTAAAGGCACGAAAGGAGGAGGAGGAAGTACCCCGAAAGGCCCGAGGCTGCTTCCTACGCTAAGGTAGCCTACCATCCTTGGCTAGAACATCCAGACGCTCACCAAAGAGCCGTAGCCCCGCAAAAGGAAGCCCAGTGAGAGCCTTCTTAGCTGCAGTGTCAGCTGCCCACTGACACAACCAAACAGAGCGGCGCATAGCCACCAATAGGGCAGAGGCCCTATCACCCAGCCAGACAGCATGATCCATGGCAGTAAGGACAAAGGCAACAAAATCAGAGCAAAGCAAGAGGGCCCTATAATCCTCCTACCAGCCATAGTGCCATCAGTGAGACGCTTGAGCTTTTTCTTAAGGGAAATAGCTGTAATGGCAGTGGCGCAGACCGGACGCAGCCCAGCCCCAACAAATGTAAAAGCATGGCAGGCCAGCTGATCCATACGCCGGTCTGCGATGTCCCGCAGTGTAGTAGTGTCGGGGGAAGGCATGCTCGAGGTGTTGGACAGCCCTAGAACGGGAGCGCCCACCTCAGGGGGGACACGACCATCGCTTGACCAGGTCAGCAGAAAAGGGATACCTCTTATCCAACCCTTTGGGCACCGCGGGCAATTAGGACGTTCCCACACCTTGAGCACCATATTAGAGAAATGTCCCAGCTCAGGGAACTCCAGACGTTGTTTATCAGGACGAAATAGCTCACCCTGCTTCCTCTTAGCCACCTCAGGGGGGCAATGTGCAAGGTTTCAAAAATGTCAGACAACAGTCTATCAGTGTCATCAGGGAGCCATGAATCCTCCCCGGACACAGACCCAGGGTCACTGTCGTACCCCTCCTGCTGGTCCCCAGAGGAGTCAGAGTCCTGGAAAAGCTCCCCCTCCTCTAAGGAGTAACGGCCACCAAGGGCATCAATTCCCTCATCCTCCTCAGCAAAGAGGGAGGGCGTGGGAGCCAGGTGCCGCTTCTTGCCAGAGGCATTAGCTGGAACAGGCCTGGCAAGCTGCCTTTCAATGCTGGCCATACAAAGTGCCAGATCAGATTGTGACCCCCTGCTAGTATCCCCCTCACTGGGGGCTAAATGCAGGCGCGGGGGGGGGTAGGCGATGCCGAAGGGAGCGCAGAACTGGGAAGATAAGCGCTCAACCCAGCCTGGCCCGCAATGATACCTTGGGTGCACGGCACGCACACCGCGCCACTACAACTCAAAGGGGATGTCCTGCACATGACACAGCCGGGATTGCCCCGAAGGACCCCCGAGCACGCTATCCCCAGAAGCCTCCATATGGTGACTAACACAGGAGCAATAAGCCAGTACAGGGAAAGGGCTAATAAGCCACCTGGGATGCCCCCAGAAGACCAGTAAAGGGGAGATGAGGGGGGTAAGGAGCAGAACTGGGAGAAACCACAGTTGTCCCATCTGAAAGACATAAGTAACATGCACATAAGCATCCTGCAGCCCATGCCCCAAGGAAACAAAACCCCCCAAAGTGGACTCACGAACCAAGGAGACCGCAGGCAGAGGCTCACCAAGCCGCCAGACCACGGGAGGAAGCGACACAGGAAACAATCACCGCCGCAGCCCAGGGAGGAAGAGGGGCCCCAGATGTGCAGCAGGCTCAAAATGGCGCCGGCACGAGAACCTTGAGGGGCGGGCCGGGGGGGGGGGGGGGGGACGGTGCAATAAGCGTCATCCCCGGCCCCGCATAGCATGAAAATGGTGCTCACGTGACCGCGCTGGCGCCATCACAATCCAAAAACACCTCACAGCCATAGCGCCGCCCTCCGCAGAGCGCAGTACAAAGCGGCGAAAAACAGTGTTAAAAAACACTCGCCGCTACCACTCGCCCCCCCCGAACACATGCCGGGGAGGAGGAGGAGAGCGAGCAGGCAGCAGAAACCAGAACAACAAGGCAAAACAAGGGAATAACCACCAGATAACAGTCCCCAAAAACACTCACCCTCTCAGAAGCTAGGACAGGAACCCTCAGTAGGCTCACCATAAAGCCTATGGCCAGCTACCATTTGTGGTACAGGGTCTGCGGCTTGGAGCAGCACCCCTTGAGCACCCCACCCTAGTGCTCCTCTTCCTTCACCCGATCCGTCAGCCGAGGCTGGGAGGCACAGATGGTCCGGAAGCGGGTGGAAATAGACATGCAGGGCCACAGGCTTGGTTGCCCCGCTCACCTGCGCAATATAAAGAGCCATCTTCTATCTTCACAGTATCACTGCAGAGGAAACAATGGAGAGGTCTATTGGTGATCCTGTTTTTATATGGTACCAAAAGGAGCCACAACTCTTCTGCAGTGCACTGCACCACCTTGTGGCGGAGTATCCCATACGAAAGGACTTCTTAAAACAGGCCGTGCCATGCAATAGGAAAATTTATATGCAGGTTACAAGGCACTGACGGTCCAAACCTATTTAGCCCTCCTATATAGTCCCTCTTTTTGTGATCCCTCTTAATAAAAGGGAGATGGGGCGGGGGACAGGGAGGAACCAAAGCCCACAATCAATGGGCCCAACCTGAAAGACACAAGCAAAGAGGCCATAAGCATCCCACAGCACATGACCAATAAAGATAACACAATAGATATTAGTAATAGGGACTCATGACACCGACAGTGTAGCCACAACGGAGGGGTCCCAGGCAGCGAAGCAGGAGAGGCAGTCACAAAATGGCGCAGAGTCAGAAGCTCAGTGCGTTCCTCCACCCCCCTCGACGGCGGGAACAGGAGTGCCTGCCTCCTCACAGCCAAGATGATGGTCTTTCTCCAAGAAGCCCCCACAAGTCTGCCGCAGGGTGGCCCCCGCACAACCGCGAATACGTATGACATGCGCAAGTAAAAAAACAAAAAAAAACTGTGACAATCACCACACACGCACACCACAAATAAAGCTTGTGGGGCAAGAGGGAATAAATCAGAGGGCAGTAAGTGGTTCCTCCCCCCCCCCCATAGGCTCACCATCAGCCTATGGCCGGCTACCCTTTAGACAGGGTCTGCGGCCCAGAGCCTAGCTCTGCAAAGCGCCTGACCCCCGGCGTTCTCCCTACCATCACAGTCCTGATAGCCGTGGCTGGGAGGCAAAAGTGGGTCCACGGGATCAGTGGTAATAGGGTCCGCAGCGGCCAACGGGCTAGGAGGCCCCGCTCAGCTGCAATACCCAGGAGAGAGTATCCAACATTATTCAGCAGCCAGACTGCAAGATGAACACTGGGAAATCATAGTGAGACACCTGCCTTTATAGGGGGGCCGGGAGGAGTGACAGCTTTTGATCTTGCAGTCGAGCGCCCCCTGGGGGTGGAATACCCACATGTCATCACTTCTGGGATGACCTGGACTGGATATAAGGAAAAAAAATTTTATCTAGCAACAATGCTTTTACCTTTACAACGTACACCATCCAGTGTGTTTGGTGTACCTGGCAGAGACTTCCCGACTGGCATGCTTATTGTCTGATTGGCCAAGGCGGAGATGACATGAATGCGGGAGGCCTGAACAATTCCTGTGCAGCTACATTTTTTCAGGCCTGACCCAGTGTATAGAAGAGACACTAACCCTGCTGTGGACACAAGAAAGCAGGAATCACGTGACCTATTCCAGCTGTGTAAACTAGAGAAGAAAAAGGATGCCAGCAAAGGTGGAAAGCTGCAATAAGCAGAAGAGGATTGATGCAAAATGAAAAGAGAAGAACTCTTTAATGTAAAGCAAATGTGGGGTGGAAGCGCATTAACCCAGTGCCGCCAGATTAACTTAAAGCGGACCAACAGTCAAAAAAACCCCAAAACAGACCAACACAACAAACTGTGATCATATGCATCCCTCCCCAGGGCAATTGAGATTTCTGCATATAAAAATTATTTTACCTTTTTCAAAATCCTGCAGTGGTAAATTTTAAAAACAAAATGGCGGTTCATGGATATGCAGACCAGCCTGCAAACAGGAAGTGCTGCTGGGTTTCCTGTTACTGTGCATTGTCAGTTACATCCAGGCAGCAGCATGGCTAAGATGCTGGGAGAGGAAGCTCCAAAATGGCCGCTACCTTTCTTTTCCAACTGTGCCAGGCTTTTGGTCCGATATAAAGGCAAAATGTGAACTTTACTAAAGAGAAACAGTTCTTTAATAGCTTTCAAATGTCTTCAGTTTTGCCTGTTTTGTTACAACATGATCTCTTGGTAGCTTTAAAGAAAATACATTCTAAATCGAAATATATAAATACTTTATTATATTACAGACATTAAATACATATTTAAAATGCAGAAATTTGAATTTGTATCTAGAAAAAGTATAACATACAAAACATGATGTAAACATTAAAGAGGACATTTGAAGAAAAAAGTTAAATTAGTCTGCTTTCTGCTTGCCCCATGCTCGCCATCTGGGGCAGCTTTCATTCAGCAGTACTTTGTATTTCTTGATAAACCCTGTAAAACTTTCTACCTTACGCTGACTCATCTTATACAGTCCCCATCATGAATAAAACATCTCAGAGACCGTTATAGCCAGACAGTAGCACCACCATGACATATGCATGCAGGAGGAGGCCCCAAAAGAAAGGAGAGAGTTCACTAGGGCTTAGCAGGACATATAAAGCAGGCCAATTTAAAGATGCAGCCCCCCCCCCCAAAGCCAGCATAGGGAGAGCAGAAAGAAGGATAAATTAAACATTTGCCTGGAATGTTCCTTTAAAGTACAGTCTTCGATTTCAAGCATCTGAGTAAGGTTTGAAAAAAAGCTGAAGCACCAAGAAGTGGGGGGGGGGGTCATTTTAAAATCCCACAGAACATATTAATTACTTGTTGCAATCAAGACCACTAAATATTTAATATACATTAAATCTCAGTCTAATTTCAGTTTCAGTCTAAATTTTAGTCTAAACCATTTTAGAAACTGAAATAACATTGCCAGGGGGTTAAATGTATTTCAATAATACTGATGGAAATTAAGACTGTTATACTGGACTTATAAATAATTGCTTGTCTATAATACTTGCAATTGAAAGCAGAAAACATACATTTTTGTCATCTGTATTATACCGGTTTGGTGGGGGAAACAAAAACATAAAAAGCTAATACACGCGGAACAATTGTTTATACAGCCATAAGCAATTTACTTTTTTACATATTATAACTCTGTAGGTGGCCAATAAGCAAAATAAGAATATTGCTCTTTATCTTCAGTCAATAGTATATCATTCCTTCCCAACAGGTCCTGAACATTAAAAAAATGTAATTGCAAAAATATAGTCCAAACCATTAAAACCATTTTGCATTATATACGGTACATGTGTAGACATCAACACCAAATATTTGCACTACAAATGTAGCACAACATTTGAAAAAAAAATGTTTTGTACATCTGCAATTGTTTTTATTTGGATTCAGCTATAAGATCTGGCAGTTTAGAATGACTACAATTGCGGAATTTAGTTGCAATTTGGTCAATGGTCTTCTCTGTAAAAGATCTTTTTTATTTTTTTTTTCAAGAGGCAGGAAGTCTTGGTTGCTGCCCAGGGAAATAAGCAGACAGTAATGGTGAACTTCCAGACTTTGTTAAACCGGGCTTACCTATAACAAAAACAAATACCTCTTTAAATCCATCCAGTACCATCGTAACCACAGCACTATTCACTAATTAAAAAAGGAAAGAAAAATATGTACAGAACACAAAATCGACAAAAGGGCCTTGGTACTTTGTAGAAGAGACAAGTGGAGGAAGCGCTGAAAAATTTAGTTAAAGAAAACAAGGTACATCTGCAATTTCGCTCAAAATACATTCATAAAAAAGGCAAGGTTAGCGCAATAAGACAAAAGAGAGCCATCAAGAAAATGGGGGCTGTTAAATGTTATCACACTGATGTTTTACAAGAAAAGGACTATGTAGATCTTACCAGAGTTCACATTTCTCTGTGATTTTGTAGGGACACTTCCGTTTCTTTGAAGGTACTTTATATCTAGGCCAGATGGCTCACTGTAAAATATATATAGCACTTGGTTTGACAAATTACCACATTAGTCATAGATCTACCAGTAAGATTCTCCTTAAACTGGACCTAAACCACCCCAAGACAGGGATGGTCTTGGTTTGCAGAAAGACTAAACTAACACCCTCTCTCAACCCGTCACTGAACCCTGCATTGGAATGACACTCAAAAATTCCTAGCAGAGCTTAATCTGAATTGGGGGGGAGGGGGGCAGTAGGAAACCACTGCTTACTTGCTGCAGCCAGGTCTTCTCCAATATTGAAGGCACCATTTCCTGTCCTCCATATAGAACAGTACATAACTACCTGCCTACATTTCTGGATTTTAACCGTTCAGAATGCACCAGTGACAATTGTTTAAAAGGGAGTTATTTGATGTATGAAAATCTAGTCAAGTTTAGACTATGGTGGGGAGCGTTCGACTTTACAGTTTTACAATTGGTAACATAAATCCATTTAAAAAAATTAAAAGCATGATATAATAAGGTAATGAAGACCATCACAATTTTGCAGGCAGAAGTGCAGTGATGGAAAACAGCCAATAGGTAAGAAACACATTCAATGTTTCATTGATTTGTGGTAAGATCTAGATCTTGGACAAGAGCTACATACACATTTTTGATATGGCTTTACATTAAAAATTATAATTTATGTTATATTACGTTCTATTACTAGCCTTAAAGGGAAAGTCCACTTTTGATGGTATTTTTGAAAATGTATATTTTTTGTACCAAAAGATGTCCCTTAATATATAAGCTGATCTAGTATTTTTTTCGTTCTTATTTTAGCAAAGTGTTTTATAGATGTGTTTTAAGTAAGCAATTTTAGCCATTTCAACTGTACACAAAGATATAAAAGAAGAGAGGTAGGTCCTGTACACACAGAATACTTCTGCTGGACATGTATACCATCACCTCAGCAGTGGCCATAGCAGCAGTGTTCTGTGTGCACAGGGCTAACTTGTCTCTTATTTGTGTACAGTTGCCAAAAGTAACAGATAGCAAATGTGTTATATGGAAGCATTTTCCACTAACTTAAGGAAAGTTAAAGTCCAGTCTAGATTAACCTACTTTACGTACAAAAGGTGAATATATTGTTTCTTAAAAGTAAATCAATCTTAAAACTTAAAATTTTACCTTGAGGTAGAAGGCAAGATCGGAGTGGATGTTGTGGGGACAGGCCTTGGCTCAGGGGCTGGACTACAGTCTGCGTTTGAATTTACATTAAAACGTACCTGAAAAAGGGGGGGGGGGAATATGATAAACAAAAATTCTGATTAGAATACCACCTAAGCCACACCAGTGCCGAAGAGTGCAAAATGGAGCAAGTAAAAGTTAATCATAATTTCATTGTGAAAGATTCTACGGTGTCAAGAAGCCAAAGACAGTGTGCCATAATGGTAAATAAAATAAAATGCCTGCCTGTGGACCAAGTCTTGATGAGCTGGATGCACTGATTGGTGCATTCATTCTTAAAGTTGGGGTAAAATTATTGCCATAATATTTAGAAGCTAAAGGACCAACTGCATTTGAGACCGCTGGTGTAAAGTAGGGTTCACTGGCAGAGGAAAAGGGTGGTGGCTGGGGAAAAGAAAACATTGTTGCATGTAAGATATTGTGGATATTACTTACTACTAAAAAAACAAAAGCTACTTACATAGAGTTAAATCTGTTCAATGCATGCAATGTGGTGTTAATAAAAAGTGGCAGCTAATGCATTCATGCTGGTAGCTACCTTCTAAAGTAGGCACTGCACAACACCTGCTGTGAAACTATTTTGATCCTTCAGTTCCTTCACACTCTACCAAAATATGGAAGGAATGCACTAATCTCCCTACTTGCCTTGTGTGCTTGTCTATTGACTGGAGTGTTAACAAGTACAGTAACTTGCAGTACCACTGGCACTAAGGTATCAATCAGAAAACTGCCCCCTTCAGAAAATCGCCTGTCAACCCAAAAGATAATACCATTTTGTGAGTACTCACCTGAAAAATAGATATTGTTGGTGTGCCACACACCCCGCTTCACTTCTTAAATATTCATCCATTATTGGGTTAATCCACCGCCAGGTGACGTAGTGCAGAGAGGAAGTCTTGTAACGAGCCCCCTTCCGGCCTATATATACCTGGTACCTCCCTTCAATCACCAGTATATTTAAAAAGCAGAAAAACAAGGTACCAGTATTCCACCGGTAACCTCAAAAATCAATTTTGATATAAATAAAAATGGGCTTCACCATATAAATGCTTCGGTAATACCGAAAAGGGTGGGGGTGAAGCGGGGTGTGTGGCACACCAACAATATCCATTTTTCAGGTGAGTACTCACAAAATGGTATTCTTGGTGTGCCACACACCCCGCTTCACTTCTTAAGTATTCATCCATTATTGGGACATCCAAAAGCAGTGTCCACAAGGGAAGGGCATCTCAAGGCCAGGTGAAGCATAACTTAAATGACTGCAGTCTGCAGAACTTTGCGGCCAAAAACAGCATCCGCTGAGGCCCGCACATCAACTTTGTAAAACTTAGAAAAAGTGTGAATAGAAGACCAAGTGGCGGCCTTACAAACCTGTTCAACAGAAGCTTGGTGCTGAAAAGCCCAAGACGTCCCGACAGCGCGAGAGGAATGAGCAGTGATACGAAAAGGGGGAACTCTTCCCTTAGCAGAATAGGCCGCAGTAACGGCCTGACGTATCCACTTGCTAATGGCAGATTTGGCTGGTGCCAAACCCTTCTTAGGCCCATGGGGCACAACAAAAAATGAATCCGTCCTACGAAAAGGAGACGTGATAATCAAGTAGTACTTAACACAGCGTACTACATCCAAACAATGCAAAACCCTCTCTTTGTCATTCTTAGGATTAGGACACAAGGAGGGAAGAACAATATCTTGGTTCAAATGAAAAGCAGAAACAACCTTAGGAAGAAAGTCTGGCTTGAACCGAAAGACCACTTTATCCTGATGCCTCTCAAAGTAAGGCGCCTGGATAGTTAAGGCCGCCAACTCTGAGACACGCCGGACAGAAGTGATCGCTACCAAGAAGACAATCTTCTGAGTCAGGGTAGACAAAGCAATATCTTGCAAAGGCTCAAAAGGAGGAGCCTGAAGAGCAGAAAGAACCAAATTCAAATCCCAAACAGTGAGTAATGGTTTCCTGGGAGGCCGCACATGCGTAACCCCCTGGAAAAAAGTCTTAACTAAAGGTTTAAGCGCAACATGCTTCTGAAAAAAAGATAGATAAGGCAGAGACCTTCCCTTTCAACGTACTTAGCTGGAGACCAGAGTCCAGCCCTGATTGTAAAAACTCCAGAATCCTGGAGACCGAAAAGACCCTACAAGGAAAAGATCTTATCTCACACCAAGCGATATAGGCTTTCCAAGTCCTATAGTAGGTGATGGAAGAAGACCTCTTCCAGGCACTGATCAGAGTCTTAATGACTGAATCAGAAAGACCCTCCTCCTTCAGGATGGAGGTTTCAGCAGCCAGGCCATCAAACCCAGCGCTGGTAAATTGGGGTAACACAATTGACCCTGAGTGAGCGGATCGGGCCGAAGAGGCAGAACTGGTCCACTGCCATCCGAACGATGTCTGCGAACCTCACTCGTCTTGGCCACCTTGGGGCCACGAGAACGGCGTACACCTTTTCCAGAGCCAACTTCTGAAGAACCCTGCCCAGCATGGGCATCGGAGGAAACAGGTATAGAAATCCTAGAACTCCCCAGATCAGGGACATGGCGTCCACTGCCAGAGCCAGAGGATCCTGGAAGAGCGTCACGAAGTTCGGGAACCTGTGATAGTGATGAGGGGCCAACAGGTCCACCTCCGGGGTCTCCCATTGGAGACACCGTAAGCGAACCACCCGAGGATGGAGAGCCTATTCTTTCAGACGGGGAGAGCCCTTGCTCAACCGGCCCGCTACCCGTTTCATCACCTCTGGAATGTAAACCGCCGAGAGACAGGGAACATGGAACACTGCCCATGTCCGGATCAGGGACACTTCTCTGAGAGTACTCAGACTGCGCGTCCTTCCCTGAAGACCAACGTAAGCAACCGCTGATCGATTGTCTGAACACATCTGGACCAGAAGGCCCAGAACGTACTGAGTCAGGAGAGCAAGCACCTGACGGATGGTTCTCAGATTCAGAATATTGATGGGTAAGTGGGGCCTTTAAGCTCTCCACTGCCCCTGAAACCGCAGCTCCTTCCAGAATCTGCCCCATCCCGACAGACTGGCGTCCGTGGTGACAATTTTCCAAAGGGGGGTCAGGAAAAGCCTGCCCTACACAAGATTGGTCGAGACCAAGCACAACAGGAGGGACTGCCGTACACGGGAGGACAACTGGAAGGACTGGTCCAGCGACTGAGGTTGCTGGTCCTAACACGCTAACAGAAATAGCTGAAGCGTTCTCGTGTGAATTTGGGCAAAAGAAAGACACACTCCGTCTTGATGAGAGTTCAGGCTGGGATGAACCGACCGTGAAGGAGGGTGAGACTCGAATTCCAGGTCGTAACCGGGCGACACTACCTCCTGGATCCATCTGCCTGGAACCACTTGGTTCCAATGGTAGAAGTGTCGCAATAGTCCCCCCACCCGCACGGGTGAGGGCAGCCCCTCATTGCTGAGTGAGCTTATAAGCAGGTTTGGGCTTGGTGCCCCAGGACTGAGTGGGCCGGCCACGGCCCCTCCCCCGAGTCCAACCTGCGCCACTGGTAGCGGGAAAGGACGCACCCCTGCCCGCTCTGAATCCTCTAAAGGAAGGCCTACCGGAACTTGCCCCCCTAAAGGGGCCACGGGGCCTCTTGCGTTGTGGCATCTTACCACCCTTTGCGACAGAATCAATTTTCTCCCCGAACAGACGCAACCCCAAAAAGGGGAGAGCTGTGAGCACCTTTTTGGAAGCCGTGTCCGCTGACCACTGACGCAGCCATACTGACCTGCGAATAGCCACCAGCATAGCTGCTGCCTTGCTACTCATAGTCAGCGCATCGTCCTGAGCAGCCAGGACATAAGCCACAAAAGATTCACACTGCTTAAGCGCAGTGAACTGTTTGCAAGCGGGATTAAGATCCTCATATAGCCCCTGAATTAAGGACTTAATTGCCAATAGCAGAAGGGCTGAAGCACATACCGGGCGCAACGCTGACCCGGAATAGATAAAACCATGTCGAGCGTATTGATCAATCCGACGATCTTCCCCATTTTTAGGGACAGTGGTCTCAGCAGATTGTACCATAGCCGAGCTGGAGAGCCCTAGTACAGGGGTATCAACGTCAGGAGGGACAGACCAAAGCTTCACCAATTCTGGTGGAAAAGGATAACGTTTTTCCCAACTGGAAGGAATTCCAGATAACCGCGTGGGATGTTCCCATTCCTTAAGAACCACCCTCTCAAAGTGGTGTTGTCTGGGAAAAACCAAACGCGGCTGAGGCTCTTTAAACAACTGACCCTTTGGCGGGGCGGCCGCCTCAGGCGTATCTAAACTCAAAATTTTAAACATTTGAGCCAGAATGGAGGGGGTGTCAAAAACTTGAGACTTTTAAGGCATAAGCCAACCCGGGATGCCCCTTTATTAGTAATGTCCCGGGAGGATTTTTTTTTTTTTTTAATATTTTTTTTTTTTTTTTTTTAAGTTAAGGTCCCCTTTAATAAACTATATATATATATATATTTATATATAGTCTATGTATATATACATTAAATAGATATCCCAAAAATTAGCCAGGCACATAGAGCCGGAGGGCCACCATAAGCAGGGATCCCAGGATCTGCAAGGAAAAGAAAAACCATCAGATCCTCCCATGTGTATTAAAAAACATATAAACATGGCACCAAAGTGCCCTTAAATAAGAGCCAAATCACGCCCCCTTAATACAAAGTGACTCCCCACTATATTACTGCAAGGAAATGCATTCCCCATTTAACGGCCCCAACGGGTGGGGCCGCTTACCTGGTCAGCGAAGGCAGCAGCCGGAACAAGACTGCAGCCAGCACGGAAGACAAAGTGCGGCTGTGCGCCCACGCGACTTCCTGCATTTGAAGGAAGCAAACGCTGGGCCCGCCGCAAGACGCCGCATGACGTCAGCGCCGCGCCCCCGACGCCGCGTCAGCGGGACCCGCCCCCCCCCCTACGCTGATCAGCTGGAAATCACTCTCAGCTGGGCCACTACACGTGCGCCCAGGCGGCGGAGGGGGGAGGGTAAAGACCGCATGCGCTGCCTAATGAATACATAAAATGCCAGGCGGGGAGAGGGGAGAGGAGAGGGGGTAGGGGGCCACAAAGCAACAGTCTGCAAAGAAAAGTGGCCAGCCCCTACCCAGCGCAGCCTGCCCTTCAAGCAGACCAAAAGTATACACATGCTGAATACAGTGAATGCATAATCATAAACACACACACATGTTGAAATGAAGTGATACAAGTGAAACACAACATACTTAAAGCACACCCTCACACCCCCCCCCATAGTGAAGGGAGAAGGGACCGTAACGGGAGAGTAAGGGGCTACGGGGACCCTCGGGACAGGGGCATCCCATTTCCGGATAACCATGCCGGATAGCCGCATTGCCCCACGCATGAGGTCGAGCGGTAGGAGATAAGCTCCTAGGCACTTAAAGTGCCATCTACCATTTGCCCGGTGAGCAGCCTAGGCTGGGAGGCTTCCATTTCACCATAAAGGTATACAAACTCAAACCGGGCAGAAATAGACCAAAAGGGGGGTGGCGGGGTAAGAATACCCCGGCCTACCTGTAAGCAGGAGACTTCCATCTTCTGACTTGTCAGCAAGCAGAGAGAAAAAATACTGGTGATTGAAGGGAGGTACCAGGTATATATAGGCCGGAAGGGGGCTCGTTACAAGACTTCCTCTCTGCACTACGTCACCTGGCGGTGGATTAACCCAATAATGGATGAATATTTCAGAAGTGAAGCGGGTTGTGTGGCACACCAAGAATAAGTAGTGGTATAGAGTAGAGGTCCCCAACCCTGTCTTCAAGGCCCACCAACAGGCCAGGTTTTGCAGATCTCCACACAGATGCACAGGTGGAGTGCAGGACATGCACTCCTGATCTAAATGCAGCACAGCTGCGGAGGCAAGGTCCATCCAGATCAGAGGAGTATAAGGGGCCAAGAACAGACAGGGTTTCCAATACCCTGTTTCCAAGGCATAATCCTTAAAAATAAATGGGAGAGTATTTCAGATACACCCCTGCAGTCCAGTTCCAACTGCAAGAAAGAAAAACTGGATTAGGAGGGAATCAGCCAATAGTATATAGGCCGGGAGGAGGAGCCACGCCTTTGTTCTTGCAGTCCACGCCCTTTGACCGAGATGTTAACCCAATCGTGACTGAATTACTCTGATGGCCTGAAGTAAAATGAAAGAGAAACATGACCTGTTGGTAGGCCTTGAGGACAGGGTTGGAGACCACAGGTTTAGAGTACATAAGTGAACTATTTTGATTGTATAAAAGACTGAGGGGATGTCTGCCATCTTTGACTCCATTGGAGAGACATTGCCTACTCTGACCAGACTAGAAAATGCCATCACAAGGATGTAAAAGGACTATAAAATAATTACACAATGGTAAAATAATTGTATCTATTGAGACTATTGTACCTTTGAAATAATTTCTTAAAGAAAAATTTTAAATCAATAGCTAACAAATACACAAAAGCAATTCAGACTTCTGAAGTGACACTGCACCTTATGCGATATACAGACTTGTGTTGACATTAAATTTTCCAAAAGCAATACAGCAGATGGTCTTAAAGAGAAGATAAAAACCATTTATACTGTAGTTGTAACCATGTTTCCACCTTTACACAGTTCACATTGAGGCACTCCATGATGTTATTTCTCATACAACCCTAGGGATACATTTTGTACTTTAGAACACCTGTCTGTATCATCTTTAGATTTTTTTTTCCCAGTACATATTACACGTAAATTTAGTTTACCACCATCTGTTGAACACCGCAGAAACTCAGCAGTATGTGGGTACTATCCATTTGGGAACGGTTTAAAAACAAGCAATTCTGGCTTTTGATGCATTTAAAACAGTTTAAGCATTAACTTAAAATCAAATCATTACAAAGAGTGCTTGTATATTAAACCCATAACAAACTGCTTGGCTATAAACACACAGACAAGACAGACACAACCATAATTATATATTTAATTATTATGAGAGAGCTTCTCGTTGATTCTAGATATACAGAATATTGCTAAACTGAATAGATGAATAGAAAACAATGGTGCAACCATTTTGTTATGATGCTACAGAAAATTTATAGCAGAACCTTAATTTGGCACACCTATACCTCTGACCACTTTTAATTGACAAGCAGTTAAGAGGAGCCATCTCTAACCTAAAGTCTAGTCCTGATTTGGGTTGTCCCAATGTGTGAAACCTCCCACATGCAGTGGTCATGTCTCCACTCAGTTGCAAAAAAAGCTGAACAAAATGCACATGCTCTGTGGCAGCGAAGGAAAATACAATTCTGTGACTCATCTGTAGAATGCTTTCTCTCAAATTTTCACATCAGAAAATCAGTAACTAATTGGTTAACTCTTGAAGGATGTGGACTGCAAGACAAAGGTGTGGTTCCTCCCAGCCTATAGATACTTCCGGCTGCACCTCCACAGTCCAGTAATTAAAAAGCAGTAGACACTACCAGCCGCAAGGATAAGACATGCTAAGCCACCCTCAGTCTTTGTTGGACACAAAAGGAGAGACATGATTAACTCCTCTCTACCCCTCTCCCTTTTTTTTTATGCTGAACAACTATTTACAAGCTTGACTAGGACTAGGCATTCAAAGAATGGATATAGTAACCTAGCAGATAGGGAGGGTCTGACACCCTGGAGTGGAAATAGAAAAAACTATTCTACACAGGAGAATCACAGAATTGTATTCTATCCCCTATTCCACTCCAGACCGTCGGGAATTCAGTAATGAATGGGACCTCCAAAAGCAGTGCCCTTACTTTAGGGTGGGATCCCAAATATTAAATCTTTTTCTTCTAATAAAGACTAAGCTATTCCAAAAACAACCTTTAGCTTACTACTGTCTGTAATACCTTTTTACCAAAGGCAGCATCTGCCAAGGCTCTAACATCTACCTTATAAAAGTTGGTAAATGTGTGAACTGAGGACCAAGTAGCAGCCTTCCATACTTTTTTTTTTTTTAATTTCACAACCTTCTGATTGTGGCAGGACACAAAAAAAGATCTACCTCTGGGAGCCCCCAGCACCTGCAAAGGGACTGAAAAGCCCTCTGACTGAGGGACCATTCTCCCTGATGGAAGACCGTTCTGCTCAGATGATCGGCTGCAAGTTGTCCAATCCTGGTATGTGGATCGCAGATAAGCATGGAACATGCTTCTCGGCCAAGAGTAAGATCTTGCTCATTTCCTTGAGAGCTTTCCTGCTTCTGGCGCCCCCTGGGTGGTTGATATATGCCACCGCCATCAGATTGTTTGAATCCTGATGGGATGACCCCTCATATCGGGTGTCCAATGAGAGAGACATAGCAGAATCGCTCTCAGTCCCAGGATATTTATCGGAAGTCTGCTCTCCCCTGGTCCCCATTGTCCCTGGATCGTTTGTGACCCCATGACACCAGCCAAACCTGTTAGACTGGCATATGAGGTGACAATCTTCCATTGTACAGGAAGAAAAGATTTGCCCATCTGAAGATGCTGAGAATTCAGTCACCAGGTCAGGGACTGCAAAGGGGGTGATCCAGAGTTTTTGGGTTTCAATCCCAAACCCCAAGCAATTCCATCTGCAGGGGTTTTGCATGAAATTGTGCAAAAGGCACTTTCTCGAAGCAAGACACCGTCAGGCCCAACAGACGCATTCCTTGATGGATCATAGGGTGAGGGCAGGTCAAGAGAGCCTGTAGCCTGGCCTGAAATGAAAGTCTCTTCTGTTCTTGAAGAAATACCTCGGCCTGAGATGTGTAATGACATTCCCAGGAAAGATAACTCCTGAAGTTGACTATCCAGCAGAACTTTTCTAGCATCGATAAGTCTGTGTATCCTTCTGGGCCTCCTGAAAAGATGGGGCTTTGATCAGCAGATGTTCTAGGTAAGGGATTATATGTATCCCTCGGTTACTTAGAAAAGCCATAAAACCTGCCAAAACCTTGGTAAACACCCTTGGGGCCGATGACAGCCCGAAGGGCAGAGCCACAAACTGAAGACGTAGGCCATTTGCTGCAATGCGCAAAATATTTTTGATGGCTTTTGAAACATTAGAATATGTGGGTACTTATCCTTTATATCCACTGCGGTCATAAATTCTCTCCTGGCTTAAGCAACTTCACTGTGGATATTAAAGATTCCATGCAATATTTTTTCAGGACGGACAAACCTGTTGAGACCCTTGAGATCTAATATTGGGAGCAGAGAACCGTCCTTGGGAATTATGAACAAATTGGGGTAAAAACCCCAATCTCTCTTTTTAGAAGGGAACATGACGAACTACTCCAATCTGTAAAAGGTGAGGTACGGTGAATATCAACGCTTCTGCCTTCACTGGACTTCGAGATACCCCTGACCAAAAGAACCTCAGAGGAGGTCTGACCCCCTAATTCGATATTGAAACCTTAGGAAACAACCTCCTGTATCCAAAAGATCTTTTATGATGTGGCACATCATAAAGTCGAACTTACAATAGAAAAAGAATGATGTGCCACCTGATCTATGCACTTATCCGCCGGATCCCTTTGTGGACGCACTATTAGAGGATGGCATAACGGTAGTCTTAGAGAGACCTGAAACTGGAGCATCTACCACAGGAGGGCGAGACCATAAATTAATCAAATACTTTGTATCTAGAACTCTAGGAATAGAGGGAAGTCTATCCAGCTTCTTCCATTACTTTAGCATAAGACTGGAAAATGGATTTGCTCAGGAAACAATTGTCTGTTTTTCTGACCTAAACAAATCACCCTTCTTCCTCTTGGGAAGCTTGGGAGTTGAGATATCCAAAATCTCTCAACAGGAACTAAAATCAGACCTTCCATCTGTTCTTTAAACCGAGAGCACCCCTGTGTAGAGGACCCTGAAACTTAATTACTCTCTTCCCAACTGAAAGAAAGTTCACCATTCGATAACTCCTCCTGAGAAACTATGGAAGCATATATATCTTCCTCAGAAGCAGAGGAAACCAAACGCGACCTTTTCTCTAACGCTTTCTTTGGAACTGGCAGTTCAAAATGGCTCTCTATATGGGCCAACCTCTCTGCAACATTTCGCTGGACACTATCACCCTGGTTATCCTTGCAGTGCTGAGCTGCCGAAGTAGCTCTAGGTTCTGATGGCCCAGTGCCGGAATTTTTTCTAGGAACTCTCTCGGCAGGAGATTTGTCTCCCAAACTTAGAGAGTACCACAGTAATGCACTCAGCACAAACAGTGCTGTTCTCATCCAGAGGCATACATACCGTACATGGGGTGACCCTGTCTGCTAAGGTACCAGACCTGATTACTCCAGATGACTCCGTCATAGTCACAAGTGACTAATTATATTATATATATTATATATATATTCCGCTGCAGCAGCAGCCTGGCGGCGAGCAGGCCCCAGCAAGAGTAGCTGCGGCGGCTCAGTGAGAAGCAGCGGTGTGGCCGGGGAAGCTGCCCCGCTATCCAAGACAGCCGTACAGTGACTAAACAATTGCTAGAGATTGGAAATCACCAGCGTAAGTTAGGGATAGACTTAGGCAAACATGGGCAAATAGCAGCAATTCTCACAGATTCTATGTATCACTTTATAAGGACTGATCTTCAAATGTGACATTTGATACAAACCTCAGTACCGCTGTATTTATTTTGTGGCGTTTGCACCTCTGGGTCGGGAGGGGCCTTCATATTTTTTAAGCTTTGGGTTTGTTGAGAGGCAAACAAACCATCCTTTCTTGATTAGTAATCCTTTTGTTTAATAGAATTAGTTTAAAGAATGGGATACACACTGCTTGTAATTTGAGGGATTCTGCACCTTGCCTATTTGGTTCAGGTTATTTTTCTGCTCCAAATCATAGGTTCATCTTATGGGCAGTTGTGTCTTATAGGGTGAAAAATATGGTACATCACTTCCACCCTGACATGCTTTCAAAAAAGGAGAAATAAAAATGTTAAACACAGAACTTTAAAACTGGTTGCTCACTAATTTCAAATGGAATCAAATGTTTTTCTTAAAATGAATATAAATATAGATGTGTCATCTAAAAGGTGCATAGTATAAAACAGTCGCTATTAAGGGTATCTCACGGGCAGAGATGGCAGAACAAAGTTTAAATTAATTCACTAGACACAAAAATGTGTTCACACATGAAAACCCACACATCTTAGTTTTGTTTACATCATTTAATAATTTGGCTTTTTCCTGAATTCCCCTCACTATATACAGAGGAAACATGAACCACAAGCACAGAGGGATATTAAAAGCATGAGCAATTGAAAATACACTTTCCCTTGATTGCAGAGGTCATTGATTCCAGCATTAAAAACCACAATAATTAGAAGACACTTAGTCAATCTGATTTTGTGTTTCATCTTTAAAGAGCAAATCTAAAAGGCCAAGTTCAATGGATGTTAATTTGCTTGATGTTTGTATCAAGATACCTGATTAATGGCAAGAAACTTTTTTAGAAACCAATTAGCATAGCTAGACTGCTTTAGCAGAACTTAATTTAAAGCTTATAATGCATTATACAAGCACATTCACTCTTATTAATGTACTTAATACTATCCTGATACTTTTGGAAACGTACATTACTTTGTACATTGATTAGTCTCTTATATGTTGGATTTCAAATAGTATATGTACCGTATGTTTCTACCCTGTCTGTAATTACTAGTTTGTAAAGCGCTATGGAAGATGATGGGGCTATATAAATAAACAATAATAATAATAATAATAATATACCACTGTACACAATTGATCATTATTAGAGATGAGCGAGTAGTGAAATATTCGAAATTTCGAATTTCGATTCGAATAGACCGCGTTACTCGACTACTCGACCGATTATCGAATCCCATTATAGTCTATGGGAAAAAAATGCTCGCCACTTGGAAATCTCAATTCGACCACTTGGAGGTCACCAAGTCCACCCTGAAACATCAGAAAATGATGCCAACACTGCTGGAATGCAACTGGGACAGCAGGGGAAGCATGTCTGGGTGCATATAACGCACCCAAGTCGCACTATTACACCACTATCACAGCCTCTCAACAATACACTCCAAACACAATATAACTTCTACGTAAAGTGAGACAAGACAAGGAAACCTTCTTTCCTCTACTTTGCCATGGACTCCAAGCCAAACTGTACAAAAAAGAACAAAATTCTGCACCCCTTAAAATCACATTGCCTATGATAACCACAGATGGCATAGGCAAGGGGGAAAACAAATAGACCCCACCCCTAATTGTCATTGTGTGTGAGATGTGGTCAGACATGTCTTCTTGAGTCATTGTGTCACCCCAGCAGTAAGGGAAGCTTAAAGGAGGAGGTTTGTTACAGTGTGTCACCCCAGCAGTAAGGGAAGCTTACAGGAGGAGGTTTGTTACAGTGTGTCACCCCAGCAGTCAGGGAAGCTTACAGGAGGAAGTTTGTTACAGTGTGTCACCCCAGCAGTAAGGGAAGCTTACAGAAGGAGGTTTGTTACAGTGTGTCACCCCAGCAGTAAGGGAAGCTTAGAGCTGAGACCTCTTAAAAATTTTATTAAGGCCCAAGAGCTGAGACCTCTTAAAAATTGTGTGGAGGCCCAAGAGCTAAGACCTGTTAACAATTGTGTGGAGTCCCAAGAGCTAAGACCTGTTAACAATTGTGTGGAGGCCCAAGAGCTGAGACCTCTCAAACATTGTGTGGAGGCCCAAGAGCTGAGACCTCTTAAAAATTGTGTGGAGGCCCAAGAGCTGAGACCTCTTAAAAATTGTATTAAGGCCCAAGAGCTGAGACCTCTTAAAAATTGTGTGGAGGCCCAAGAGCTGAGACCTCTTAAAAATTGTATTAAGGCCCAAGAGCTGAGACCTCTTAAAAATTGTGTGGAGGCCCAAGAGCTGAGACCTCTTAAAAATTGTGTGGAGGCCCAAGAGCTGAGACCTCTTAAAAATTGTGTGGAGGCCCAAGAGCTGAGACCTCTTAAAAATTGTGTGGAGGCCCAAGAGCTGAGACCTCTTAAAAATTGATTGTATTAAGCCCAAGAGGTGAGCCATAATTTTTGTATTAATACAGCAATTCTACGGCGGTTAAGGAGGAGGAGGAGGAAATGGCACTTCATACAGATGGCACTTCACTCTTGGCTGCTTTCCACTGTTGTACAAGCAAAGTCCGGGTCAATCCACTTGCTGTTCATTTTGATTAGCGTCAGCCTGTCGGCACTGTCGGTTGACAGGCGGCTGCGCTTATCGGTTATAATGCCCCTGGCTGCGCTGAACACCCTTTCTGATAGCACGCTGGCGGCAGGGCAGGCAAGCACCTCCAAGGCGTACAGGGACAGTTCCAGCCACGTGTCCAACTTGGAGACCCAGTAAGTGTAGGGCGCCGGGGGATCGGGGAGGACAGGGGTGTAGTCTGCCAGGTAGTCCCGCAACATCCGCCGATACTTGTCCCTCCTGCTGATAGCGGGCCCCGCAGTGATGGAAGTTGCACGAGGGGGTGCCATGAACGTGTCCCACACCTTGGAGAGTGTTCCCCTGGTGGCTGTGGGCCTGATCGATGTCGTCAGACTCTGGGAGACACTCTCCGCTCTGCCGCCAGCGATGGTGGGTGGGAAAATCTGCATCATGTTCTGCACGAATTCCCTCTGGTATTCCAGTAATCGATTCGCCCTCTCCTCTACCGGAATAAAAGAGGAGAAGTTATCTTTATACCGGGGGTCCAGGAGTGCGAAGACCCAGTATAGTTTGTTCTCCAATATCCGGACAACACGTATGTCCCGGGAAAAGCAGCCCAGCATGAAGTCAGCCATGTGTGCCAGACTCTGAGTAGGCATGACCTCACTGCCCCCACCAGAAGGATCATTTTCCATTTCCTCCTCTTCCTCCTCCTCTCTGCCCCATCCGCGCTGAACCAATGGGACGCACACAGCCTGACTGCTACCCTCGCCGCCAGCATCCTCTTCCACAGCCACCTCCACGTTGTCCTCCTCCTCCTCCTCATCCTCCTCCTGCAACTGCCACCGAGCAGCAGACAAAAGTGTGGTCTGACTGTCTACCTGCGTTGCGTCTCCTCCTACCCCCGTCTCCTCTGTGTGCAATGCGTTCTCCCTTATTGCGATGAGCGATTCTTTAAGGACGCATAGGAGCGGGATGGTTACGCTCACTATAGCGTCCTCGCTGCTGACCTTCTTAGTGGACTCCTCAAAGATACGCAATACATCGCATATGTCTGCCATCCATGGCCACTCGTGGTTGGCAACCTGAGGGAGCTGAGTTGGATGCACGCGTGGATGCATCATCTGGTACTCCATCAATGCTCTCTGCTGCTCACACACCCTGGCCAACATGCAATAGGTGGAATTCCAGCGAGTGGGCAGGTCGCACAACAGCCGATGTTGAGGCAAATGGAGGCGTTGCTGGAGTTTTTTTAAGCTAGCAGCAGCTACAGTTGACTTCCGAAAGTGAGCGCACAAGCGCCGCACTTTCACCAGTAGCTCTGCCAGGTTGGGGTAAGTCTTTAGAAACTTTTGTACTACCAAATTAAAAACGTGGGCCAGGCATGGTACGTGAGAGTTCTGCAAGCTCCAGAGCCGCCACCAGGTTACGGCCGTTATCGCACACGACCATGCCTGGTCCTAGCTGCAGCGGCGACAGCCACATCTCCGTCTGCTGCAATATGGCGCGCCTCACCTCTGCGGCGCTGTGCTTCCTGTCGCCCAAGCTGATGAGCTTAAGCACTGCCTGCTGACGTCTCCCCGCGCCAGTGCTGCAACGCTTCCAGCTGGGGGGGGGGGGGGGGGAGAGAGGAGGAGGAAGAGGAGGAAGAGGAGGAAGAGGAAGAGGAGGAGGAGGAAGAGGAGGAGGAGGAGGAAGAGGAGGGGGGTCTATCAGAACCCGTGCTGGCAATCTTGGGCGGGGGTGGTATGTAGGCCGTCCCTGTTTGCGACCCCGTCCCCGCTTCCACAACATTCACCCAGTGTGCCGTCAAAGAGATGTAGCGTCCTTGGCCGCAAGCGCTTGTCCACGAGTCGGTGGTCAAGTGGACCTTTGCGCTGACTGCGTACCTCAGGGCCCGCCTGATGTTACGCGACACGTGCTGGTGCAGGGCGGGGACGCCACACCGGGAAAAATAGTGGCGGCTAGGGACGGAATAGCGAGGTGCGGCAGCCGCCATCAGGCCGCGGAAGGCCTGCGTCTCCACAAGCCTAAACGCCAACATCTCCAGGGCCAGCAGTTTGGAGATGAGGCAGGTTAAGGCTTGGGCTTGGGGGTGACTGGAGGCGTACTTCCGCCTGCGGTTGAACGCCTGCGAGATGGACAGTTGATGGGACGAGGAGATGGAAGGTGCAGACGAAGATGCGGGGGAAGGGGGGGCTGAAGGAGAAGGCCCCCAAAGTAGCCGAGGCAGAGGCAGATGTGGAGGTGTCCTGGCTGGAGGTCTGGACCGCAGTGGCAGCACACAACAAAGGGGAAGAGGCAGTGGCAGCAAGACCGGGCGCAGGTTGTATTGCGTTTGCTCTCTCCCACTCAGCCCAGTGCTTGACTTCCAAGTGACTGCGCATGCCTGAGGTGGTCAGATTGGTCTTCTCAGAGCCCCTACTCAGTTTTGAGTGGCAGATTGCGCAAACCGCGTTCAGTTTGTCGTCCGCGCAAACATTAAAAAATCTCCACACCACAGAAGTACGAGGCCTCGATGGGGGAGCTTTGCGCGACTGCCTGCTGCCGGGAAGAGCTTCGGCCCTGCTGGCTGTGGCCTGCCTTCTCTGTCTGGACTGTCCTCTGCCTTTTGCTGCCTTATTCGGTGATGCGCAGACCGCATCTCCACTGCTTTCCCCGCTGGACATCACCCCTGTCCAAGTGGGGTCGGTCATTTCGTCGTCCACCACCTCCTCTTCCACTTCCTCTCTCTGCTCCTCCTCCTGCCCACTGGACATTCCAACAGCCTCCCTTGATGGCAACTGCGTCTCATCATCATCGCTCATGATAGCAGATGCTGGTTCCGGGTCCACATCACTAGGAGATGGCGGATGCTCAAGTGTTTGGGCATCACTACAAACAAATTCCTCTGCTAGCTCCTGGGATTCTTGCAGCACATCTGGAAAAGGACCCGAAAAGAGGTCCTGGGAGGGGTCAAGGGTGGGCTGACTGTTGGCCAGGTTGGGAGGAAGGAGGGTCAGAGTGAGACTGTGTGGATGACTGGGTGGTGGACAAGTGACTGGAAGCGTTATCGGCCATCCATTGCACCACCTGTTTACGCTGCTCAGGCCTCAACAGAGGTGTACCCCGCCCCCCGCTTAACTGTCCCATAAAGGCAGGGAAGCTGGATGAGCGTAATGCTGGCTGCCCCTCACCAGCACGCATTGTATCCCCACTGGCTTCAACGCGGTTTGTGCCCCCACCAGCATTTCCGCGCTCCATCCTCGTCCACGTCCCTTTGCGCTAGCCCTCCGCATTTCAGACGTTTTACTTTTTTGGCCACGCGTTATGCCAAATATATATATATTTTTTTAGGAGAACACCTGGCTATACAGCCGTATACTGCCAGAAGGTGAAATGGTGCCTATACGCACCGGGTATATAACAGGGTTTTGTTGGCACAGAGGACACAAAACAGTAGTGCCAAATATATATATATTTTTTAGGAGAACACCTGGCTATACAGCCGTATACTGCCAGAAGGTGAAATGGTGCCTATACGCACCGGGTATATAACAGGGTTTTGTTGGCACAGAGGACACAAAACAGTAGTGCCAAATATAGAAGGTTTTTTTTTTTAGGAGAACACCTGGCTATACAGCCGTATACTGCCAGAAGGTGAAATGGTGCCTATACGCACCGGGTATATAACAGGGTTTTGTTGGCACAGAGGACACAAAACAGTAGTGCCAAATAATACCATTTTGTGAGTACTCACCTGAAAAATGGATATTGTTGGTGTGCCACACACCCCGCTTCACTTCTTAAATATTCATCACTTCATGGGTTAATCCACCGCAGGTGACGTAGTGCAGAGAGGAAGTCTTGTAACGAGCCCCCTTCCGGCCTATATATACCTGGTACCTCCCTTCAATCACCAGTATATTCAAAAAGCAGTAAAACAAGGTACCAGTATTCCACCAGTAACCTCCAAAATTAATTTTGATATAAATAAAAAAGGGCTTCACCATATAAATGCTTCGGTAATACCGAAAAGGGCGGGTGTGAAGCGGGGTGTGTGGCACACCAACAATATCCATTTTTCAGGTGAGTACTCACAAAATGGTATTATTCTTGGTGTGCCACACACCCCGCTTCACTTCTTAAATATTCATCACTTCATGGGACATCCAAAAGCAGTGTCCACAAGGGAAGGGCATCTCAAGGCCAGGTGAAGCATAACTTAAATGACTGCAGTCTGCAGAACTTTGCGGCCAAAAACAGCATCCGCTGAGGCCCGCACATCAACTTTGTAAAACTTAGAAAAAGTGTGAACAGAAGACCAGGTGGCGGCCTTACAAACCTGTTCAACAGAAGCTTGGTGCTGAAAAGCCCAAGACGCCCCAACAGCGCGAGTGGAATGAGCAGCAATACGAAAAGGGGGAACTTTTCCCTTAGCAGAATAGGCCGCAGTAACGGCCTGGCGTATCCACTTGCTAATGGCAGATTTGGCTGGTGCCAAACCCTTCTTAGGCCCATGGGGCACAACAAAAAAGGAATCCGTCCTACGGAAAGGAGACGTGATAATCAAGTAGTACTTAACACAGCGTACAACATCCAAACAATGCAAAACCCTCTCTTTGTCATTCTTAGGATTAGGACACAAGGAGGGAAGAACAATATCTTGGTTCAAATGAAAAGCAGAAACAACCTTAGGAAGAAAGTCTGGCTTGAACCGAAAGACCACTTTATCCCGATGCCTCTCGAAGTAGGGCGCCTGGATAGTTAAGGCCGCCAATTCTGAGGCACGCCGGACAGAAGTGATCGCTACCAAGAAGACAATCCTCTGAGTCAGGGTAGACAAAGCAATATCTTGCAAAGGCTCAAAAGGAGGAGCCTGAAGAGCCGAAAGAACCAAATTCAAATCCCAAACAGGGAGTAATGGTTTCCTGGGAGGCCGCACATGCGTAACCCCCTGGAAAAAAGTCTTAACTAAAGGTTTAAGCGCAACACGCTTCTGAAAAAAGACAGATAAAGGCAGAGACCTGCCCTTTCAATGTACTTAGCTGGAGACCAGAGTCCAGCCCTGAGGGACCGAAAGGACCCTACAAGGAAAAGATCTTATCTCACACCAAGTGATATAGGCTTTCCAAGTCCTATAGTAGGTGACGGAAGAAGACTTCTTCCGGGCACTGATCAGAGTCTTAATGACTGAATCAGAAAGACCCTCCTCCTTCAGGATGGAGGTTTCAGCTGCCAGGCCATCAAACCCAGCGCTGGCAAATTGAGGTAACACAATTGACCCTGAGTGAGCAGATCGGGCCGAAGAGGCAGAATGAACTGGTCCACTGCCAGCCAAACGATGTCTGCGAACCTTAATCGCTTTGGCCACCTTGGGGCCATGAGAACGGCGTACACCCTTTCCAGAGCCAACTTCTGAAGAATTCTGCCCAGCAAGGGCCACGGAGGAAACAGGTATAGAAATCCCAGAGCTCCTCAGTTCAGGGACCTGACGTCCACTGTCAGAGCCAGAGGATCCCGGGAGAGAGACACGAAGCTCGGGAGCCTGAGATAGAGATGAGGGGCCCACAGGTCCACCTCCGGAGTCTCCCATTGGAGACACAATAAGAGAACCACCCGAGGATGGAGAGCTTATTCTTCCAGACGGGGAGAGCACTTGCTCAACCGGTCCGCTACCTGTTCCATCACCTCTGGAATGTAAACCGCCAAGAGACAGGGAACATGGAACACTGCCCATGTCTGGATCAGGGACATTTCTCTGATGGGTAAGTGGGGCCTCCACTGCCCCTGAAGACGCAGCTCCTTCCAGAATCTGTCCCATCCCGACAGACCGGTGTCCGTGGTGACACCTCTCCAAGGGAGGGTCAGGAAAGACCTGCCCTATACAAGATTGGTCGAGACCAATCACCACAGGAGGAACTGCCGTACACGGGAGGACAATTGGAAGGACTGATCCAACAACAGAGGTTGCTGGACCCAACACGCTAGCAGAAATAGCTGAAGTGTTCTTGTGTGAATTTGGGCAAAAGAAAGACACACAGCGTCTTGATGAGAGTTCAGGCCGGGATGAACCGACCCCTGAATGGACCGCGAGGGAGGGTGAGACTCGAATTCCAGGTTGTGACCTGTCGACACTACCTCCTGGATCCATCTGCCTAGAACCACATGGTTCCAATGGTAGAAATGTCGCAATAGTCCCCCCACCCGCACGGGTGAGGGCAGCCCCTCATTGCTGAGTGGGCTTATCAGCAGGCTTGGGCTTGGTGCCCCAGGACTGAGTGGGCCGGCCACGGCCCCTCCCCCGAGTCCAACCTGCACCACTGGTAGCGGGAAAGGACGTACCTTTTCCCGCTCCGAACCTTTGAAAGGAAGGCCTACCGGAACTTGTCCCCCTGAAGGGACCACGAGGCCTTTTGCGTTGTGGCATCTTACCATCTTTTGCGACTGAATCAATTTTTTCCCCAAACAGACGCAACCCCAAGAAGGGGAGGGCTGTGAGTACCTTTTTGGAAGCCGTGTCTGTTGACCACTGACGCAGCCATACTGACCTGCGAATAGCCACCAGCATAGCTGCCGCCTTGCTACTCATAGTCAGCGCATCGTCCTGAGCGGCCAGGACATAAGCCACAAAAGATTCACACTGCTTAAGTGCAGTGAACTGTTTGCAAGCGGGATCACGATCCTCATATAGCCCCTGAATTAGGGACTTAATTGCCAATAGAAGAAGGGCTGAAGCACATACCGGGCGCAATGCTGACCCGGAATAGATAAAACCATGTCGAGCGTATTGATCAATCCGACGATCTTCCCCATCTTTGGGGACAGTGGTCTCAGCAGATTGTACCATAGCCGAGCTGGAGAGTCCTAGTACAGGGGTATCGACGTCCGGAGGGACAGACCAAAGCCTCACCAATTCTGGTGGAAAAGGATAACGCTTTTTCCAACTGGAAGGAATTCCAGATAACCGTGTGGGATGTTCCCATTCCTTAAGAACCACCCTCTCAAATTGGTGCTGTCTGGGAAAGACCAAACTCTGCTGAGGCTCTTTAAATAACTGACCCTTTGGCGGGGCGGCCGCCAAAGGGCGTATCTAAACTCAAAATATTAAACATTTGAGCCAGAATGGAGGGGGTGTCAAAAACAACCCCCTCTGACCAATCGCCGATCTCATCAGCCACATGCTGACCTGTCGGCTCATCTGACTCCGACGGGAGTTCATCCTCGTCAGGGGATCCATCGGACCATTCCACAGGTTCACAAAACTGGTCCTGTGGAGCCGAAGGTACCGGAGTCAGGTGCCTTCGTTTTGTAGCGGTTTTAAACGCTGCTTTAACGGGCATCATTTTCCGGGGGCAGGGCTGTGCTGCTGCCTCGGAATGCGAATCCCCACTTTTGACAGTGTCATGCGGGGTCCGGAATAGGGATGGAGAGGTAGGAGATGATGAAGGATGCGATGGCACCGCAGCCGAAGCAACAGACTGGCGCACAATAGTCTGTTTTGCACAAGGGATGCAAATAAAGATATCATCAGCTGGGAGTGGAACCCCACAACCTACGCACCCCCCAAACGGAAAAGCAGAACCGTTTCCGGAATCTACGGAAGCCTCCATATGGTGATTTATGGTATTCGCAATAATGGGACTTTTAAGGCATAAGCCGACCCGGGATGCCCCCTTTATTTTAGTAATGTCCCGGAAGAGAGGATTTATATAAAAAATGTGTTTTAAGTTTAGGTCCCCTTTAATAGAAACTATATATATATATATATATACTTATATATAGTCTATGTATATAAACATTCAAATTAATCCCAATAATTAGCCAGGAAAATAGAGCCGGAGGGCTAGCATAAGCAGGGATCCCAGGATCTGCAAGGCAAGAAAACAACCATCAGATCCTTCACATGTGTATAACATATAAGTATGGCACCAAGTGCCCTTAAATGACGCCCCCTTGATAATAGTGATTTCTCACTGTATTATTAAACAATATCTCCCATTTAACGGCCCCAACGGGAGGGGCCGCTTACCTGTACCGCAATCAGCCGGTAAGCCTGCAGCCAGCAGCCATGAGCCGGCAGAAGACAAAGTGCGGCCGTGCCCCCCCCCCCCCCTACGCTGATCAGCTGGAACACTTTACAGCTGATCCAGCACGCGCGTCCAGGCAGCGGAGGGGGGAGGGTAAAAACCGCATGTGCTGACAAAGCTCAATGAATGCCAGGCGAGGAGAGGGGAGAGGGGGAGGGGGCCACAAGCAACCAACTGCCAGAGAGGTGGCCAGCCCATACCCAGCGCAAGCTGCCCTAAAGCAGACCCAAAATATACACATGCTACAGTGAATGTATAAACATGACATATATGTTAACATGCAGTGATACAGTGAAACACACATACTAAAGCACACCCTCACCACCCCCCCAACAGGAGAGAAAGGGGCTACGGGGACCCTCAGGACAGGGGCATCCCATTTCCGGATCACCATGCCGGTTCGCCGCATTGCCCCACGCATGAGGTCGAGCGGTAGGAGATAAGCTCCTAGGCACTTAAAGTGCCATCTACCATTTGCCCGGTGAGCAGCCAAGGCTGGGAGGCTTCCTATTTCACCATAAAGGTATACAAACTCAAACCGGGCAGAAATAGACCAAAAGGGGGGTGGCGGGGTAAGAATACCCCGGCCTACCTGTAAGCAGGAGACTTCCATCTTCTGACTTGTCAGCAAGCAGAGAGAAAAAATACTGGTGATTGAAGGGAGGTACCAGGTATATATAGGCCGGAAGGGGGCTCGTTACAAGACTTCCTCTCTGCACTACGTCACCTGCGGTGGATTAACCCATGAAGTGATGAATATTTAAGAAGTGAAGCGGGGTGTGTGGCACACCAAGAATATATATATATTTTTTAGGAGAACACCTGGCTATACAGCCGTATACTGCCAGAAGGTGAAATGGTGCCTATACGCACCGGGTATATAACAGGGTTTTGTTGGCACAGAGGACACAAAACAGTAGTGCCAAATATATATATATTTTTTAGGAGAACACCTGGCTATACAGCCGTATACTGCCAGAAGGTGAAATGGTGCCTATACGCACCGGGTATATAACAGTGTTTTGTTGGCACAGAGGACACAAAACAGTAGTGCCAAATATATATATATTTTTTAGGAGAACACCTGGCTATACAGCCGTATACTGCCAGAAGGTGAAATGGTGCCTATACGCACCGGGTATATAACAGGGTTTTGTTGGCACAGAGGACACAAAACAGTAGTGCCAAATATATATATATTTTTTAGGAGAACACCTGGCTATACAGCCGTATACTGCCAGAAGGTGAAATGGTGCCTATACGCACCGGGTATATAACAGTGTTTTGTTGGCACAGAGGACACAAAACAGTAGTGCCAAATATATATATATTTTTTAGGAGAACACCTGGCTATACAGCCGTTTACTGCCAGAAGGTGAAATGGTGCCTATACGCACCGGGTATATAACAGGGTTTTGTTGGCACAGAGGACACAAAACAGTAGTGCCAAATATATATATATTTTTTAGGATAGCACCTGGCTATACAGCCGTATACTGCCAGAAGGTGAAATGGTGCCTATACGCACCGGGTATATAACAGGGTTTTGTTGGCACAGAGGACACAAAACAGTAGTGCCAAATATAGAAGGTTTTTTTTTTTTTTTTTTTTTTTTTTTTTTAGGAGAACACCTGGCTATACAGCCGTATACTGCCAGAAGGTGAAATGGTGCCCATACGCACCGGGTATATAACAGTGTTTTGTTGGCACAGAGGACACAAAACAGTAGTGCCAAATATATATATATTTTTTAGGAGAACACCTGGCTATACAGCCGTTTACTGCCGGAAGGTGAAATGGTGCCTATACGCACCGGGTATATAACAGTGTTTTGTTGGCACAGAGGACACAAAACAGTAGTGCCAAATATAGGTTTTTTTTTTTTTTTTTTTTTTTTTAGGAGAACACCTGGCTATACAGCCGTATACTGCCAGAAGGTGAAATGGTGCCTATACGCACCGGGTATATAACAGTGTTTTGTTGGCACAGAGGACACAAAACAGTAGTGCCAAATATATATATATATATTTTTTAGGAGAACACCTGGCTATACAGCCGTATACTGCCAGAAGGTGAAATGGTGCCTATACGCACCGGGTATATAACAGGGTTTTGTTGGCACAGAGGACACAAAACAGTAGTGCCAAATATAGTTTTGTATATAGGTGCTAATACACCACTGAAGTCTTTCTGTCCCTATTCGAGCAGCAGCAGCTACCCCTCACTAAAGCAGCCGTTTTGTGCAGAGTGTATATAGTTTTGTATATAGGTGCTAATACACCACTGAAGCCTCTCTGTCCCTACTGCAGCAGCAGCTATCCCTCACTAAAGCAGCCGTTGTGTGCAGTGTGTATATAGCTAGAATGAGCTATATACCGTTCAGCATAGTAGCCCTAATAAGGGCTCTCAATGACTCTCTTGTCTTCTGGTAGCTGGTATATATGGTGGTAAATGCGATATTCTGAGCTTCTGGGGCCCTGCCTGCCTACATATGAGCTATATACTGTTCAGCATAGTAGCCCTAATAATAAGGACTCTCAATGACTCTCTTGTCTTCTGGTAGCTGGTATATATGGTGGTAAATGTGATATTCTGAGCTTCTGGGGCCCTGCCTGCCTACATATGAGCTATATACTGTTCAACATAGTAGCCCTAATAAGGGCTCTCAATGACTCTCTTGTCTTCTGGTAGCTGGTATATATGGTGGTAAATGCGATATTCTGAGCTTCTGGGGCCCTGCCTGCCTACATATGAGCTATATACTGTTCAGCATAGTAGCCCTAATAATAAGGACTCTCAATGACTCTCTTGTCTTCTGGTAGCTGGTATATATGGTGGTAAATGCGATATTCTGAGCTTCTGGGGCCCTGCCTGCCTACATATGAGCTATATACTGTTCAGCATAGTAGCCCTAATAATAAGGACTCTCAATGACTCTCTTGTCTTCTGGTAGCTGGTATATATGGTGGTAAATGCGATATTCTGAGCTTCTGGGGCCCTGCCTGCCTACATATGAGCTATATACTGTTCAGCATAGTAGCCCTAATAATAAGGACTCTCAATGACTCTCTTGTCTTCTGGTAGCTGGTATATATGGTGGTAAATGCGATATTCTGAGCTTCTGGGGCCCTGCCTGCCTACATACAGCTACAGCCTGTCTTTCCCTGCTGTGAGCGTCTATCCCTCACTAAGTTCAAGCTGCTAATGCTGACGAAGAGGAAATGCTGAGTTTTGTAGATGCCGTTCTCGCGATGGCAGCGTCCTCCCAGGACCTGTCCCACCCCCCCTGCATGGCGATTGGTGTAAAAAACGCGCCAGGGAAGGTGGGAGGGGAAACAAATTGTAAGTGCGCCATCGCCGCTGTACTCGATCGAAATCGAGTATGACGAATAGCGTAGTATTCGATCGAATACCGACTCGGTCGAATACTACTCGCTCATCTCTAATCATTATACTTCAACTACCAGCAAAGTGAAACTGGTAAATGGATAATGACTTTAAAAAACTTTAAAAAATACAGGGTATAAATGGGATATCCACATAATTCGTATAGAATGAACAGAATAAAAAAGTAAAAAAATCCAAACATGGCAAGGCTAAATTAAGAATGAATATTTGTAATGGGGGGTTTAAACAGACCACACAAATGACCAAAACTACAGGTGGCCCAAAATCATGTTGGGGGGTTATCGCTATGGTGCACCAAGACCTAGGGGAGTACTGGCCTGAAGATTGGCAGGATACAATCTGGCCGAAGGAATGGTGGTGCCTGAATCCAGACTACGCTGAGGTTGTGAAAGGCATAAAAGAGCAATAAGGAGCCCAAGGAGTAAAACAGCCCCCAAGATGAAGGCAGGCAGAAAAGATCATTGGCAGGGGTTACAACAGAATTTGCCAGGACCAAGGGTCACAACAGAAAACATGCTTGGAGGGGAGTCTCCTGGTTTACCAAACTGAATCCATTAAGCAGTAAATAGGGTTGAAATTGCATTAATCGGCAGGTCAGGAAAACTGAAAAATAAAATTAGGGAGGGCTATGAATAAAATCAGAATTCTGCGACACTCAACTGTAGAATTGTTTTCTCTTCTACATCCATTCCAGGCCGTCAGCTTCAGCCACGAGCGGGTTAATTCCTGCCCAGAGAGCGTGGACTGCAAGATAGAAAGGTGTGGCTCCTCCCGGCTGCCTCAGACCAAGCCAGAAATTAAAAAGCTGTAAAATCACCTATCAGGAGGCTAAGGCCTATTATGTATAGGATATCAAGTTAAAGCCACACCGATCTCCACTTATTTCTTTTCTTAATTTGATATCTTTTTTTTTCATGCTTAATACTATTTACATATATACACGTACACTGAGACAGGGCATCTAAGTCTTAGAATTGTAACCCAAAAACAGGGACGGTTTGACGGCCTGGAATGGATGTAGAAGAGAAAACAATTCTACAGATGAGTGTCACAGAATAGTGTTTTCTCTCCCAATCTATTCCAGGCCGTCAGCTTCAGTCATGAACGGGACTTCCAAAAGCAGTGCCTACGTATGGGCGGGATCCCAAATGAAAAACAGTAGCAGGTAGTTCAATTCACTACCGTCTGTAGGACCTTCCATACTTGTTCCTCCGAAGCACGATGCTGAAAAGCCCAGGAAGCACCAATAGCCCTAGTGGAATGAGCTGTGACTCGAATAGGAGGTTCTCTTCCTTTAGCAGAATAGGCCCTTACTACCGCCTGTCTAATCCAACAACTGATAGTGGATTTAGCTGGAAGAAGCCCTTTTTGAGGTCCTTCTGCTATGACAAACAAAAAGTCCGACTTCTGAAAGGACTCTGTAGCAGAGATATATTACCTTAAAGCTCTAACTAAATCCAAAGAATGAAGGACCCTCTCCTTCAGATTAGCCAGAACCGGACATAAGGATGGCAATAGCACCTCCTCATTAAGGTGAAATGAGGAAACCACCTTGGGTAAAAAAATCCAGCTTAAAAGACGGAAGACAGGCTTATCTCTGTGTAATTCAAAATAAGGGGCCTTGACCAATTCAGAAACCGGACGTACATAGACACCAGAAAAATTACCTTGAGCGTCAAGATGCTCAAGGGAGCGTCAATCAGGGGCTCAAAAGGAGTACCCTGGAGGTCTGATAACACTACATTTAAGTCCCATACCGGCAAAATAGGTTTGCGTGGTGGGCTTACATGGGTGACTCCCTGAAAGAAGGTTCTAACGAGTCTATTTTCGGCGATGGGCTTTTGAAAGAAGATTGATAAAGCTGAAATCTGACCCTTTAGCGTGCTTAGCTGGAGGCTAGACTCTAGGCCATTCTGCAGAAATTCTAGAATTCTGGACACAGAATATCTTCTGCAAGAAAAATTCCTAGACTCACACCAAGCGATGAACGCCCACCAGACCCTGTAGTAAATCTTAAATGACGTCTGCTTTCAGGCCTGGATCATGGTATGTATTACCCTGGCCGACAAACCTTTCTCTGTCAAGATTGTGGTTTCAATAGCCAGGCCATCAAAGCCAGCATTCGTAAATTCGGGTGCCGAAGAGGCCCCCTGTGTGAGAAGATCTGGATCATCGGGCAGCCGCCAAGGATGTCCTGCCGACATTTTTACTATGTCCGAGAACCAGCTTCTCCTTGGCCAACGAAGATCCACCAGGATGGTTGGTACTCCCTCGTGAGCTACCTTCTTCAGGACTCGACCCAGGAGCGGGAACAGAGGGAATGCATATAGGAGATTGGACCCTGCCCACGGGGTAATCCGTGTGTGTCTGTCGCCACGGCCAGAAGGTCCCGACAAATCTCGGAAGTCTGTGATTGTGTCTGGACACAAAGAGATCCACACACTAGACGACCCCAGCAGAAGCAAAAGGCTTGAAAGACCCTCTGCCTGAGAGACCACTCCCCCTGAGAGAGAGTTGTCCTGCTCAGGGAGTCGGCCTCCAAGTTTTCTACTCCTGGGATGTAAACTGCCCAGATGCAGGGGATATTCTCCTCCGCCCATAGCATTATCAGGCCCACTTATTAGTCCTCTCTTGTTCCTTGAACCCCCCCCCCCCGGTGGTTGATGTAAGACACTGCTGTCAGATTGTCTGACTGGACTCGAACAGCATGTCTTTTCAGACTGGGGGTCCAATGTTGGACCACTAACAAAACCGCTCTTAACTGCAAAAGGTTATGGGAAGCAGCTTCTCCCTCGGATACCATTGTCCCTGGATCGTCTGGGCCCCCCCAGACGCCTCCCCAGCCTGTCAGACTGGCATCCGATCGCCTCCCCCCCGGCTCTTCAGCTTCAGGGGAGAGCCTGAAAGGGCTCTCCCGACGGGCGCCGCCCTTTGGGGCGGGGCTTATGACGTCACTCACCGGGTGTCGTCCTGGCTCCCTGCTGCTCTTCATTTAGATGCGATCATGCTGGCCATAGGAGCAGAGGGGCAGGTGATCAGATCATCACCTGCCCCTCTGCTACTGCAGCCAGCATGATCGCATCTATCATCACATTGGGGGACAAAGGAGCTGACAATCGGAGGTAAGTAAAAAAAAATACGTTTTTATTTTTTAATATAAGTAATTTTTTCTTATGTGTCAGTGTGTTTTTTTTAATGTTAACCCTTTGTGAACTGGTAAGGGGTCCATGAGACCCCTGTACCAGTTCACAAGGCTGAGGGCTGGCAAGTCACCTGCAACTAGCGGGTGACTTGCCATTAACCCCCGCACCCCCAATTACCTGCCTCCCCAAAGCCTGGGGGGAGGGGGCAGAAGAGCCTGGGCCCACACACAGACTATGTGGGCTTGTAGGCTGCAGGGTGGGGGTCCACAAAAGCTGGCCCCTCCACTCTGTTCCTACAAGCCCCCATAGCTGGTCCCGGGCTGGTTATGATGGGTAAGGGGGACCCTACGTCATTTTTTTTCTTTATTTTTAAGGGTTAGCCTAACCATAAAAATTCCACACAAAAAATGGGGCCGCCCCCCGCCTCCCATGTAGGGACCCTATGTCATTTTTTTTTGGATACCCCTTATTTTTTTTAACCCCTTATGTTTATAGTGTGGATAGTAGTTGCATTTTATTTGTAAATGTTATAAAGTGCTCTTTTCAGTTTGGGGGGGGGGGGGCTCCAGGGCAAGAATGCGGGGGCTACTGATACATATGTGGTACCGTTGTAATCGGGAGAAACGGGGCTATCACATGCAATATGGTTTTCATTAATAAAAAAAAAATTTTATTTAAAATAAAGGAGACAATTGTCTAAAAATACAATTTTATTTATTTTTGTTTTTTTACGCAAAAATATTCAAAAAACAGTAGAAAAATTACAAACAAGACATTTCACGTTAAAGCCTAAACTCTGCTGCAAAAAATATGCATATAATTTTTCTGGAAATTCCAGCAAAAAATAAAATTTTGTGAGTACTCACCTGATTAATGGATATTGTCAGTGTGCCACACACCCCGCTTCACCTTTAATATTCTTCACGATTGGGTTACTCACCGCCAGGTGACGCTGTTGCAGAGAGGAAGTCTTGTAACGAGCCCCCTTCCGGCCTATATATACCTGGTACCTCCCATTTATCACCAGTGATTTAAAAAGCAGAAAGACAAGGTACCAGTAATTTAACGGTAACCTCAAAATAAATAAAAGCTTCACCATATAAAGGATTCGGGATACCGAAAAGGGTGGGAGTGAAGCGGGGTGTGTGGCACACTGACAATATCCATTTTTCAGGTGAGTACTCACAAAATGGTATTATTCTCAGTGTGCCACACACCCCGCTTCACTTTTAATATTCTTCACGATTGGGACATCCAAAAGCAATGTCCACAAGGGATGGGCATCCCAAGGGAAGATGAAGCATAACTTAAATGACTGCAGTCTGCAGAACTTTGCGGCCAAAAACAGCATCCGCTGAGGCCCGCACATCAACTTTGTAAAACTTAGAAAAAGTATGAACAGAAGACCAGGTGGCGGCCTTACAAACTTGTTCAACAGAAGCTTGGTGCTGAAAAGCCCAAGACGCCCCAACGGCGCGAGTGGAATGAGCAGTGATACAAAAAGGGGGAACTTTCCCCTTAGCAGAATAGGCCGCAATAACGGCCTGACGTATCCATTTGCTAATGGAAGATTTGGATGGTGCCAAATCCTTGTTAGGCCCACAGGGCACAACAAAAAAGGCATCCGTCTTACGAAAAGGAGACGTGATAATCAAGTAGTACTTAATACAGCGTACTACATCCAAACAATGCAAAACCCTCTCTTTGTCATTCTTAGGCTTAGGACACAAGGAGGGAAGAACAATATCCTGATTCAAATGAAAAGCAGAAACAACCTTAGGAAGAAAGTCTGGTTTAAACCCGAAAGACCACTTTATCCTGATGCCTCTCAAAGTAAGGCGCCTGGATAGACAAGGCCGCCAACTCCGAGACACGCCGAACCGAAGTGATAGCTACCAAGAAGACAATCTTCTGAGTCAGGGTAGACAAAGCAATATCTTGCAAAGGCTCAAAAGGAGGAGCCTGAAGAGCAGAAAGAACCAAATTCAAATCCCAAACCGGGAGTAATGGTTTCCTGGGAGGCCGCACATGCGTAACCCCCTGGAAAAAAGTTATAACTAAAGGATGAAGCGCAAAACGCTTCTGAAAAAAGATAGATAAGGCAGAAACTTGCCCTTTCAACGTACTTAGCTGAAGACCAGAGTCCAGCCCAGATTGTAAAACCTCCAGAATCCTGGAGACCGAAAAGACCCTACAAGGAAAAGATCTCATCTCACACCAAGCGATATAGGCTTTCCAAGTCCTATAGTAGATGATAGAAGAAGACCTCTTCCGGGCACTGATCAGAGTCTTAATGACTGAGTCAGAAAGACCCTCCTCCTTCAAGATGGAGGTTTCAGCAGCCAGGCCATCAAACCCAGCATTGGTAAATTGGGGTAACACAACCGACCCCGAGTGAGCAGATCGGGCCGAAGAGGCAGAACGAACTGGTCCACTGCCAGCCGAACGATGTCTGCGAACCACACTCGCCTTGGCCACCTTGGGGCCACAAGAACGGCGGACACCCTTTCCAGAGCCAACTTCCGAACCACCCTGCCCAGCATGGGTATCGGAGGCAACAGGTATAGAAACCCCAGATCCCCCCAGCTCAGGGACATGGTGTCCACTGCCAGAGCCAGAGGATCCTGGGAGAGCGACACGAAGTTCGGGAGCCGGCAATTGTGACCTCCGGTGTCCCCCATCGGAGACACAGTGAGCGAAAAACCTGAGGATGGAGAGCCCATTCTCCCAGACGGGGAGCGCCCCTGCTCAACCGGTCTGCTTCCTGGTTCTCCACTCCTGGAATGTATACCGCTGAGAGACAAGGAACATGGGCCTCTGCCCAGGTCAGGGACACCTCTCTGAGAGCACTCAGACTGCGAGTCCCTCCTTGATGATTGATGTAAGCAACCGCTGTTCGATTGTCTGAACGCACCTGGACCGGAAGGCCCAGAATGTGTTGAGTCAGGAGAGCAAGAACCCGACGGATGGCTCTCAGTTCTAGAACATTGATGGGTAAGTGGGCCTCTTGAGGTCCCCACTGCCCCTGGAACTGAAGCTCCTTCCAGAATCCGCCCCATCCCGAAAGACTGGCGTCCGTGGTGACAATTTCCCAAAGGGGGGTCAGGAAAGACCTGCCCTTCACAAGATTGGTCGAGACCAACCACCACTGGAGGGACTGCCGGACCCGGGAGGACAACTGGAAGGGCTGATCCAGCGACCGAGGCTGCCGGTCCCAAGACGCCAACAGATGAAGCTGAAGCGTCCTCGTGTGAAATTGAGCAAAAGGAACTGCCTCGAAGTAGGCAACCATCAACCCTACCAGCCTCATCCCCAGACGGATGGACGGCCGAGGATTGGAAAGTAGGACCCGAGCCAACTCCTGAATCAGATGAATTTTGGACTGGGGGAGAAACACTCTGTGTTGATGAGAGTCCAACTGCATCCCCAGAAAAGACACCACCCTGGCCGGAGCGAGGGAGGACTTGGAGAAGTTGATCACCCAACCAAAGCTTTCCAGCGTGAAGACCACCATCCTGGTGTCTGTCTCCGATTGAGTGACGGAGCCATGATAAGAAGGTCGTCCAAATAAGGTACGACGAATGCCCCGAGATCTGAAAATGGCCATCACCCCTGCCAGCACCTTGGTGAATACTCTTGGAGCCGAGGTAAGGCCAAACGGAAGTGCCACGAATTGAAAATGCTGATCTTTCATCACGAATCGAAGAAAACGTTGATGAGCGCGGCAGATGGGAACATGAAGATAAGCATCCTTGATGTCTATGGACGTCATGAAGTCCCCCTGCCAAAGGGAACCGACGGCCGTACGCAAAGTTTCCGTGCGAAACTTCCGAATACGGATGAACTTGTTGAGTAACTTCAGGTCCAGGACGGGACGAACCGACCCGTCCTTTTTGGGGACTGCGAGAAGATTGGAGTAGAAACCGAGGCCCATCTCTAAGTGCGGTACCGGCCGGATGACCGCCATTTCTAACAGATTCTTTACCGACGCCAGGAGCCCCTGTGCGGCCAAAGGATCGATGGGCACCTGAGACCGAAAGAACCGTGAAGGAGGGCGAGACTCGAATTCCAGCTTGTAACCGGACGACACTACCTCCCGGATCCATCTGTCCGGAACCTCCAGGTCCCAAACCTGGGAGAAGTGTCGCAATCGTCCCCCCACCCGCACGGGTGAGGGCAGCCCCTCATTGCTGAGCGGGCTTACCAGCAGGCTTGGGCTTGGTGCCCCAGGACTGAGTGGGATGGCCACGGCCCCTCCCCCGAGTCCAACCTGCACCTCTGGTAGCGGGAAAGGAAGCCCCCCTACCCGCTCCGAATCCCCGAAAGGAGGGCCTAATAGTACTTGCCCCCCGAAAGGGATGACGAGGCCTCTTGCGTTGTGGCATTTTACCACCTTTTGCAACTGAATCAATTTTATCACCAAACAGCCGCAAGCCCAGAAAGGGGAGAGCTGTGAGCACCTTTTTAGAAGCTAAGTCCGCCGACCACTGGCGCAGCCACACTGACCGACGAGTAGCCACCAGCATTGCCGCTGTTCTGCTACTCATAGCCAGCGCATCGTCCTGAGCGGACAGAACATAGGAAACAAAAGACTCACACTGCTTGAGAGCAGTAAACTCCTTACAAGTGGGATCAAGATCCACACACAGATCCTGAATAACAGATCTAACCGCCAACAGAAGAAGCGCCGAAGCACACACCCCGGGCGCATCGTTGATCCAGCACTAATAAAACCATGGCGAGCATACTGGTCAATCCGACGATCCTCACCATCCTTAAGGGCAGTGGTCTCAGAAGACTGCACCATAGCCGTGCTGGAGAGCCCTAGCACAGGGGTATCGACGTCAGGAGGTACTGACCAAAGCTTCACCAATTCTGGCGGAAAAGGATAACGTTTCTCCCAACTGGAAGGAATTCCAGATAACCGCGTGGGATATTCCCATTCCTTAAGCACAACCCTCTCAAAGTGTTGTTGTCTGGGAAAAACCAAACGCGGCTGAGGCACATTAAACAACTGACCCTTTGGCAGGGTGACAGCCTCAGGCGGATCTAAATTCAAAATTTCAAACATTTGAGCCAGAATGGAGGGGGTGTCAAGGGAAACCCCCGCAGACAAATCGCCAATAGAATCAACCTCAAGCTGATCTGCAGGCTCATCTGATTCCACCAGGAATTCTCCCTCCTCGTCCAGGGAGCAATCGGACCAATCCACAGGCTCACATACCTCATCCTGTGAAGGATGAAAGGTGCTTCCGTTTCGCAGTGGCCTTCAACCCTGCTTTAACGGAAATTATCTTCTCGAGGTTGGATAAACGTGCAGACACCTCGGATTGCGAATCCCCACCTTTGACAATGTCACACGGGGTCCGGAACAGTGAGGGAGGGGTAGGGGATTATGGAAGTTGCGAAGAGCCAGCAGCTGGAGCGACGGACTGACCCGCAATATTCTGCCTTGCACAAGGAATGCATAATATAACATCATCGCCTGGGAGTCCCACAGCCTCCACACACCCTGGATGGCCCAGAAGAACCATTTCTGGTATTATCGGAAGCCTCCATATGGTGATTTATGGTATTCGCAAAACCCTGGGTTTAAGGCATAAGCCACCCGGGATGCCCCTTTATGTCCAGGGAGGGATGATTTAATTTATAATAAAGATCCCCTTAAAATATTTGTATAAATATATATATATTTTTTTTTAATATATATATGTATATATATATATATATATATATATATATATATATATATATATATATATATATATATATAAATATATCCCAATTTAGAGAAAAAGGACTAGCCAGGTAAAATAGAACCGGGAGGCCACTTTATTGAGGGAATCCCAGGATCTGTGGGGGAAGAAAAACCAACAGTAAGACCCCCAGAAAACAAATGGCAGCATGCAATACAACATTCATGCAACAAGTAACACATGATAATGCACAGCACCAGAGTGCTTTAAAGAGGCAAAATAAATTTGCCCTCTGTTTTTCCTCCTTTTCTATTAAATATATATATCTTTTTTTTTTTTTTTTTTTTTTTTAACATAAAAGTCAGTCATAATACGGCCCCACGCGAGGTGAGGCCGCTTACCTGCCAAAGTAAGGCTGAAACGCCTAGGCACCCGACCAGTAGTAATGGTAGGAAAAAAATGGAGGCAATGTTCAGGAATGGCAACAGTAGCAGCCTGAAGCGGCAACAGCAGCAGCAGCATTAGTAGTAGAGCGGCAGCAACGGTAGCAGTGACAGAGCGGCCGGTATCAGCAGTAGCAGCCAGACACATATGCGGCTGAGAGCCCCGCACGTGTCCTCCTAATAACAGGAAGGAAGTGCGGCTGGGGCCAGGTCGCATGACGCCGCCACCACCTCTGACGTCATCCGGGCCCCGCCCCCTTCCAGATCTAAACAGTGCGGCCCGCCAGACGGCGGCCGCAAAACAAGAGGGCGCACAACACCCTCAGTAAAGGAAGGGGGGGGGGGGAACTAGAGCTTCTGGGCAGCTGAGCTGCCCACCAATACGCTGACAACGTGGGCCGCCAAACGGCGGCCGTTTAAAAAGAGGAGACAAGGGGGAGGGGAGCTGTAATCACCAGGAAAAGGCGCAGACAGCCAAAAGCAAGCCTGCCACAGCGCGGCCCGCCCCGGTCGCCCTTAAAGCCGACCCAAAATTCTGGCCATGCAGGCCAGCAGCCGCTTAAAGAGACAAAACTGCCAGAGGATAACAATGTGCCCTATAAGGAGGATTAGTCAGCCCAGTGCACTCTTGTTTGCGGTGCAGCCCGACAAGTAAAAATAAAAACACACATGAAATATAAACATACAGTGAAAACACACATGCAATACACATCCCTCTACACCCCCCCCCCCCCCCCCCCCCCCAGTGAAGGGAGAAGGGACCATAACGGGAGAGCAAGGGGCCAAGGGGAACCTCGGGACAGGGGCATCCCAAATCCGGATCACCATGCCGGACAGCCGCATTGCCCCCAAAACAGGGGGTCGAGCGGAGGAGATAAGCTCCTAGGCACCTATAGTGCCATCTACCAATTGCCCAGTGAGCAGCCTAGGCTGGGAGGCTTCCATTAAACCACAAAGGTACAAACAATCAAAACCGGGCAGAAATAGACCAAAAGGGGGTGCCGGGTTAAGACCCCGGCTACCTGCAAGCAGGAGACTTCATTCTTCTGTCTTGTCGCCATGCAGAGAGAAAAACACTGGTGATAAATGGGAGGTACCAGGTATATATAGGCCGGAAGGGGGCTCGTTACAAGACTTCCTCTCTGCAGCGTCACCTGGCGGTGAGTAACCCAATCGTGAAGAATATTAAAGGTGAAGCGGGGTGTGTGGCACACTGAGAATATTACAGTTAAAAATGGCGCAAAATGGGGAAAACTACCTGTCAACAGAGGGTGACAAAACTTCAAGTAGGCTGGCAATTAAAAGGGTTAATAGTACCTATGCATGTTGGGTATTGTTCTGCTCGGGGGACCTTGCACTTTCAGATTTAGCTTGTTTTTTCTTGTTTGCATATTGATATTTTACAAAAACATGGTTTTTATTCTGCTTTTTTATAATTTTTCTTAGGGAAACCCTGTGCAATCTAAGAATTCTTCAATGGATTACTTCCAGAAAGATGAGCCCACTACAACAAGCTCAGTACGCTTAGAAATCTTAACATGTGTACTTTCAGGGAATATATGGTTTATGGGGGATATTCCAAATGTAAAGGGTTGTTTTGGTTGAAAAATTGCAAGGTGCGCACTTTGTCAGCAGAGCTAAAAATTTCAAGTACAATTACCGTTATGCGCACGCTTTACTTTGGGGTGTTTGGCAACTCTTCCCTTGACAGTACCTATGCATGTTGGGTATCGTTCTGTACGGGGCATGTTGCTTTTTCAGATTACACTTGTTTTTTCTTGTTTGCATATAGTTTTTTTAATGAAAAATGTGGCTTTGATTCTTCTTTTTTATTCTATTTTAGGGAAACTCTGTGCAACCAAAGAATTGATTGAGGGATTACTTCCAGAGAACTGCGCCCATGTCAACAAGCCTGGTATGCCTAGAAAGCTTGAGGTGTGTACTTCCAGAGAATATATCATTTGTGGGGGGTATTTCAAATTTAAAGGGTTGTTTTTCTGGAAAAACTGCAAGGTGCGCTTAGCGCGTAGCATAGTTTTATTTGATAATCTCCTAAAGTGCTGTTTCAGTTTGGGGGAGTCTCCTGGGCAGGAAAGAGTGTCTACCAATACATATGTGGTACCGCTGTAACTGGGAGAAATTGGGGTTTCACACGCAATAAAATTTTATTGACAGACTTACATTTTTTTATTACAAAAAACAAAAATTTCAATAGTTTTTTTATATTTTTTTGCACATATTTCACCCAAAAGTATTGAGAATACACTAAAAAAGGCCAAACAAGATATTGCATGTTGAAGCTCAGACTCTGCTGAAAAAAATAATATATAATTTTCCTGGAAAATCCCTGGAAATACCTTCAAAAATCAAGGTTGAACATATGTAGCGCAAAATAGTGAAACGTGGTCTGGCAACAAAGGGTGACAAAAGCTGCAGGTAGGCTGGCACTTAAAGGGTTAAAGCCAGCGTTTGTAAATTGGGATGGCGTAGCTGTCCCTGAGTGAGAAGATCTGGATCCCTGGGCAAGACGTACTGGTCTACTGCCAACTGCATGACATCTGCGAACCACACCCTTCTTGGCCAACAGGGGGCCACTAGGATGGCTGACACCCCCTCCTGGGCAATCTTGCTCATGACCCTGTCCAGTAGAGGGAACGGAGGGAAAACATAGGGAAGCTGAAACTCCATCCAAGGAATTGCCAGTGCATCCGTGGCGAAGGCCAGAGGATCCTGTGACAGGGAGACAAACCTGGGAAGTTTGATTGTGATGGGACGCAAACAGGTCCACATCTGGCTGACCCCAGCGGTGACACAGGGAGAGAAACACCTGGAAGTTGAGGGACCATTCCCCCAGACGAGATGTCCCCCTGGTCAGGGAGCCCGCCACTTGCTTCTCCACCCCTGGAATGTATACCGCTGAGATGCAGGGGACATTCTGTTCAGCCCAAGACAGTATCAAAGACTTCCTTGAAGGCTCGCTTGCTCCGAGTCCCTCCCTGATGGTTGATGTAGGCAACCGCCGTCTGGTTGTCTTAGCGGATCTGAACAGCCCGACCCTGAAGGTGAGTGGTTAGGCGAGAAAGAACCAACCTGATCGCCCTCAGTTCCAGGACGTTGATGGAAGCATGGGCCTCTTGTGGGCCCCACCGACCCTGGAACTTCAGGGATTTCCAGAAGCCTCCCCAACCGGTCAGACTGGCATCTGTGGTGACCATCTCCCAGCACGGGGGCAGGAAGGTCCTGCCCCCCAGAAGGTTCCTTGAGTCCAGCCACCACGAGAGGGACTGTCTGGCCAAAGGAGACAGAGCAAATTCCTGATCCAGGGACACAGGGTCCCTATCCCAAACTGACAAGAGGTGCAACTGAAGAGGTCTCATGTGAAACTGAGCAAAGAGGACTGCCTAGAAGCAGGACACCATCAGGCCCACCAACTGCATCCCCTGACGCATGGAGGGATAAGGACACGATAGCAGAGCCCGAGCCTGCATCTGAAGACCCCCCAGAGTCATGCCCAGAAAGGACCTCACCAAGGACGGGGACTTGGCCACAATCAGGATGTCGTCTAGGTAAGGAATGATGCGTATGACCTGGTTCCTTAGCAGAGCCATCACCCCCGCCAGTACCTTGGTGAACACCCGAGGTGCCGAGGTGATACCGAAGGGTAGAGCCACAAACTGGTAATGCTGATCCTGCAGCTCGAATCTTAGAAATCTCTGGATGACCTGGGAAGATAGGCACATGAAGATACGCATCTTTGATGTCCACAGTGGTCATGAAGTCGCCTGGGCAAAGGGTACTGACAGCAGAGCGTAGCGTCTCCATACAAAAATGCTTGAATCTGACAAATTTGTTGAGACCCTTCAGGTCCAGAATGCGCCTCAGAGAGCCGTCATTTTTGGGGACCGTGAAAAGATTGGAATAGTACCCCTGACCCCGTTCTTGATGGGGCACCTGACAAATGACTGACACTAACAGGCATTGAACCGCCAGAAGCAACCCTTGAGCAGACAGGGGGTTTAAAGACATCCGGGATCTGATGAATCTTGGGGGCGGCCAAGCTGCAAACTATCTTGTAACCGGAGGACACTACTTCCTGAATCCACCGGTCTGAGACATGAAGCCTCCAGACGTGAGCAAAGAGCCGAAGCCGTCCCCCCACCCAGATGGGTGAGGGCGCCCCTTCATGCCTGAGGGGGCTTGGGAGAGGGTTTGGGCTTGGAACTCCAGGAGAGACCGGGATGACCACGGCCCCAAGAATCTCTGCGGCCACTAGAGAGGAGGGAGCCACGGCCTCCTCTGGGAGCCCGAAAGGAAGGGAGGGGGACGGAGGACCCCTGAAAGGCCAGAGACTGCCTCCTGAGGACGCTGAGGTAGCCTGCCATCCTTGGCTAGAACATCAAGACGCTCCCCAAATAGCCGCAGCCCCTCGATCGGCGCATAGCCACCAAGAGCGCAGAGGCCCTACTGCTCAGCCACACAGCATCATCCATAGAAGTAAGGATAAAGGCCACAAAATCAGAGCAAACCAAGAGAGTCCTATACTCCTCCCCCCCGCTACGATCCGTAGCGCCATCAAGGAGACGCTTGAGCAGTTTCTTAAGGGCAATAGTTGTAATGGCAGCCGCACAGGCTGGGCGCAATCCAGCCCCCACACAGGTAAAGGCATGGCAGGCCAACTGATCCATGCGCCGGTCCTCACTGTCCCTCAGAGTGGTAGTGTTAGGTGAAGGCATGACCGAAGTATTGGACAAGCCTAGCACGGGAGTGTCCACTTCAGGGGGAAATGACCACCTCTTAACAAGATCAGCAGGAAAGGGATACCTCTTATCCAAACCCTTGGGCACAGCAGGCAGCCTGTTAGGACGTTCCTATTCTTTAAGCACCATAGTGGTGAAATGTCCCTGCTCAGAGAACTCCAGACGCTGTTTACTAAGACAAAACCGCTAACCCCGTTTCCTTTTAGACTCCACAGGGGCAGCAATGTGTGACATCAAATTCCTCATACTCCTCTGTATAGCGTGAGGGAGTGGAGGTCAGGTGCCGCTTCTTGCCAGAGGCCTGACTAGGAATAGGCCCAGCAAGCTGCTTCCCAATGTTGGCCACACGAAGTGCCAGATCAGACTGTGACCCCCTGCTAGCATCCCCCTCACTGGGAGCTAATTGCAGCAGTGGGGGGTTGGTGAGCTGGGGGGCGCAGAGCTGGGAAGCGATGCAGGCAAACCAACCTGGAGCGCAAGGACACTTTGAACGCACAGCACGCACACTGTGACATCATTGCTGATAGGGGATACCCCACACATGGAACACAGCCGAGATTGCCCCGAAGGACCCCCGAGCACGCTATCCCCAGAAGCCTCCATATGGTGATTAACACAGGCGCAATAGGCCAGCGCTGGGTAAAGGCTAATACAAAAGCCACCCAGGATGCCCTCCCACGGGATGCCCCCAGCTAAGAAAAGGGTGGGGGGATGAGGGGGAGGAAGGAGTAGAGCCGGGAGAAAGTACAACTCACTGGTATCCCGCCTGAAAGACATAAGTAAAAACTACACATGAGCATTCCGCAGCACATGCCCGAGACCAATAAAAAACCCCTCAAGGAGGACTCACGGACCAAGAACACTGCAAGGTAACCAAGGCACAGACCGCAGGATAAAGCGACACACCGGAGGAAAGCACTGCAGCATGGAAGGGAGAAATCCAGACGCGCAGCTGATCCAAAATGGCGCTGGCTGAGGTACCTCAAGGGGCAGGCCACGGGGGTACGGCGCGATGCGCATCATCAGCAGGTCCCCCCCCCTCCCCCGAAGAGCGCGAAAACGGCGCCCACGTGACCCCGCCAGCGTCATGACAAAGCAAAACGCCACAGGCTATAGCACCCACAGCTGCGGAGCGCAGTACAAAATGGTGCGGCGGCCAAAAAACACCCAAAAACACAATGTAAACGGCCAAAACACCACAAGTAATACCACCCCCCCGAACAAAGTCAGAGAGGGGGGGGGGGGGGGAGAGAGACAAGAAGGCAGCGGCAAGTATCCAGGCCAGAAGGGGGGGGGTCCCCTGAAGGAAAAGTCCCCAAAACACTTACCCCCTCAGAAGCCAGGACAGGAACTCCGCATCCCTAGAAGGCTCACCATAAAAGCCTATGGCCGGCTACCCTTTGTGGAACTGAGTCTGCGGCTTGGAGCAGCGTTCCAGGAGCACTTGACCCTAGTGGTCTTCTATCCTCACCCGATCGGTCAGCCAAGGCTGGGAGGCAGTGAGGGTCCAGAAAAGTGTGGAAATAGACTTGCAGTGCCGCAGGCTTAGTTGCCTCGCTCATCTGTGCAAGAGAGCCAGCCATCTTCTAACTTTGCAGTTCCACTGCAGAGGAAACACTGGGAACTCTATGGTTAATCCCGTTTTTATAGGGGGCCGGGAGATGCCACAGCTTTATGCAGTACCACTGCGCCACCTTGTGGCGGAATAACCCAACTGTTATGAATACCGAAGCAGGCCGTGTCATGCAATAAAGAAAAACTCTGGCCTGGGCAGTGTCCAGGGTCATCCCCAAAAATGACCTGTTGACAGGGTGATGTGCGATTTTGGTTCGAGTGGCCTGGCTAATAAAAGCCAAGATGTGCTTCTATTCTGGTGCAGGTATCCCTCCTATCCTCCCCTATCCTTTGGTTCTCCTAGTTCTGATGTGAGGAGCCAATTAACCCAACCAGCGCTTTCAGTCTAAAGCGGTCTAATGCTACTAAAGGTTTTTGTTTTTTTTTAGTTCTGAGTGGGTGTTTGGTTTTGTTTGGCCATCACATCACACATGAAGGTGGATCGTGTACAAAAGGTTCATATGAACCAACTCTACTAGTCTTTTAAGAGAAAACACCTTTTCTCATGATTTTTCCTTGGTGCAATTCAACGCCATATATTTAGCTGTGCATTTTTTTTCTAATCACACAGCTAAATATGGTGCTGAAATTCACAAAGGAAAAATATGAGGATAGAAGTCTCACTGTGTTGGATCAACCCTCAAGTCTGTTAATTGAGAACCATCAGCAAAAGGAGGTCAAACAGTGGCATCCCTGACACCAAGGGTCCTCAGGTGGTTATCAAGGTCACGATGATCCTAAGGCAGATAAAACTTCAGACCATCATAAAATAGAAATGGACAGCTCAGCCTCAGATGAAGATTTGTGCTCGGACAAAAGCCCCTCCATGCTTGCAGTTCAGGAAAAAAATGTATCGGTTTAGGATGCTTTTAACCTATGAAAATAAAATGTTATGTTTTACCCGAGAATGCTGGACATCCTTAGGATCATTATGATCTTGGTAGCCACCTTAAATACCCTTGTCATCAATGCTCTGGAATGGTAGTCCTGGATAAAATTGACACTTTTTAATTAGGTCCTATATATCAGTAAGCCAGCTGTCACAGCCCTTACGATGCTTGGACTGCCTACTAGGCTATGCCTAGTACATTCCTTGTGTAGGATACAGGCAGGCTCAGTGATCAACAAAGCTTGTGAACAGTTTGGGGATAAACAGGAACCTATTTCGTTTTGGGATGGAAGCACAAATAGAGCATCAGTCTTCCTAAAAGATTCAGTAGCCACCAAATAGAACTTCAGAGTCCTGACCACATCCAGATAGTGTAAAACCCGCTCCTTAGGGTTACTAGGATTAGGGCATAGAGAAGGCAGAACAATGTCCTGATTGAGATGAAAGGCAGACACAACCTTAGGCAGAAAATCTGGCTTAAAACGAAACACCACCTTGTCCCGGTGTCTCTCAAATTAAGGGGGTTTGATGGAAAGCGGCGCCAACTCAGAAACACAAACAGAAGTGATAGCCACCAAAAAGACTATAAGAGTCAAAATGGACAAAGGGGCCTCACGTAAAGGCTCAAAGGGAGACCCCTGCAAGGCAGATAAGACCAAATTCAAGTCCCATACTGGTAACATAGGCTTACGGTGGAGGACGCACCTGAGTAACCCCTTGGAAGAAAGTCTTGACCATACGATGGTGACCAAAGAATCTTTGGAAGAAAATGGCCAGAGCAGAAACATGACCTTTAAGCGTACTAAGCTGAAGACCCAAATCCAAACCATGTTGCAGGAATTCCAGAATCCTAGGGACAGAAAACACCCTACAGGGAAGCGACTTAGACTCACACCAGTCAATGTAAGCATGCCAGACCCTATAGTAGATGGATGATGAGGACTTCTTCCTAGCCTGAATCATGGTATTAACAGAGGCAAGCAGCCCCTTCTCCATCAAGATGGAGGTTTCAGCAGCCAGCCGTCAAAGCCAGCGTTTGTAAATTGGGCAGAACATACTGATCTACTGCCAACTGCACGACGTCTGCAAACCACACCCTTCTTGGCCAACAGGGGGCCACCAGAATGGTTGGCACCCCTTCCTGAGCAATCTTGCGTAGCACCTTGCCCAGCAGAGGAAAAGGAGGGAACACAGAGAAGGTGAAAGCTCTTCCAAGACATTGCTGGTGCATCCACTGGGACCTGGGACAGAGAGATAAAGACTGGAAGCTTGTGATTGTGAAGGGACGCAAACAGATCCACATCTGGCTGACCCCAGTGGTGGCACAGGGAGCGAAACACCCTGCTGCTGAGGGACCATTCTACCAGACGAGAGGTCCCCCTGCTGAGGGAGTCTGCCTGCAGATTCTCCACCCCCGGAAGGACCGAGACGTCCTCCTACATTGAGCTAACCTACTGCCCCTGGCAAACAAATCCAAGCATTCACCAAAACGCAGGCCCTTGAAAGGGAAACCAGTGAGAGCCTTCTTAGCAGCATTATCAGCTACCCACAGACGTAGCCAGACAGAGCGGCGTATAGCTACCAACAGGGCAGAAGTTCTACCACACATTCTAATGGCATCATCCATAGCAGACAGGACATATGCAACAAATTCATGGCAAAGCAGGAGAGATCTATATTCTTCTCCTCCCACGTCATCAGAGGCTCCTTCTAAGAGGCTCTTAAGCAAACCCTTAATAGCAATAACTGTAATGACAGAGGCACAAACTGGGCGTAGCACGGTCCCCACACAGGCAAATGCATGGCAAGCCAGTTGGTCCATACGCCGGTCCTCACTATCCCTCAGGGTAATAGTGTAAGGGGAATGCATGACAGATGTATTGGACAGCCCCAGAACGGGCGCGTCCACCTCAGGAGGACATGACCAACGCTTAATCACATCAGCAGGAAAGGGATACCTTTTGTCCCAAATCTTGGGCACCCCTGGCAGCTTGCTAGGCCGCTCCCATTCTTTGAGCACCAGATTATTAAAGTGCAACTGCTCTGGGAATTCCAAACATGGTTTAACCGTATGAAAGAGCTCACCCTTCTGCTGTGGAGCCACGGCAGGAGGGGAGATACAGAGCACTTCAAAACTATGAGCCGTGAGTGAATAAATAGGCACGGCACTCCAAAGCATAGATTCAAATGCTTATATTCAAAAATAGTGATCAAAAAGTCCAATAGTATACAAAGTATAAAGGAAATCATGGCCAAACATAAGAAACAGTCTTATCTTCCAACGTTTCGGGGGTCGGGTGCCCCCTTTCTCAAGGAGGACTGTAAACCGGATTGTGCTGTCTCCCCCATCTATAAGTACACAGACTCAAGTGCAAAGTTCACAAATTCCCGCCTGACGTCATTATGACGTCAGCGGGCGTGCGGGTATGCCCCATGTAAATATTAAACACATCCAGTATTGAAAATAATAACAATGGGGCTGTGATTACTTACCTGCGTCCACCGGGACTCCATGCTGTGGAGGTCCCGTCACCGCCAGCCGCCGCCCGCCGATGCCGCGAGCGGCGGTTTCCCCGTCTGTCAGCGGGGACAGGGAGCTGGCAGCCGGGCTTGACAGGGCTGCCCGGTAACTGATGACGCGGCGGGGGTCGCGATCCAATTGGTTCGCGGCTCCTGCCTCTGTCACCAGCCCGTGAGACAGACAGCGCCTGTCAGAGCACCGCAGCTTCAGCATAGAAGCTGCCGTACATAGAGGACCGCTGTCACGGGACTGTCAGTGTCCCTGGGTGGCGGTGAAAGCCCAAGAGAGGGCTAGTAGGAGCAGGAAAAAGGAATGCTTATAAGGTATAAAACATATACATTATGTACATTGAGGGGGAAATAAGGAGTTACGGACCACAGGTGGAATCCAGGAGAAGGAAAAGAAGGTATAGAAAGCTGGGAGGATGCAAAGCAGGAAAAGGGGGTGAGATATGGGGCATGAAGGGGACATGGGTAGATCGCGGAAAGGGGGAGGGACATTAAAGGGGGGGGGGGCACGGAGACAATGGTGGGGATATAGGCAGGACTGGGAAGAGGGGCTTGGGGGGGAGGGGCTAAGAGGGGCTAGGAAAAGGGAACCGACTGGGTGGGGGGGGGGAGGGGGGGGGGGGAAGGGGGGAGGAAAGTTAAGGAGGGGGGAAGGAGTGGAGAATACCTAGGATTATAGGCCAAAAGGAAGGCAAGATATATAGGGGGGGAAGGAGCAGTAGCATGATATGCAGAAGTTTAAGAGAAGGGATCTGGAATCAGCAAGGGACCACTACAGTCTTTTCAGCGTCGTGGTAAGTAGCAGGCAAAACCAAACGTGGTATTGAGTCCCCTCGGCTGGACCGTGTCCAGTTTATGGATCCAATAAGTCTCTCTCTGTAGCAATTTAAGGTGTCGGTCCCCTCCTCGACGTGGTCTTTCTACATGCTCAATTACCATGCCACGGAGTTCGTGAGTCTGGTGTTTGTGTGTCACAAAGTGGACTGCCACAGGCTTATCGTAGTCCAGAGATTCACCGTTATTGTGTTTGTTAATACTAATGCGCACATCGCTACGGTGCTGCTGGAACCTCTTTTTGAAGGGGCCTATAGTCTTTCCAACATATAAAAGGCCACACGGGCATTTCAGTAAGTATACACAGAAATCGGTGAGACATGAGAACACTCCGCGGATCTTAAAGCACTGTCCAGTGTGCGGGTGAGTAAATTCTGAGCCACGGATCAGGGAGTTACATACGTTGCAATTGTTGCACCTAAAGCATCCGGTGCGAGTTGTGAGCCTGATGGGTTTCTTGGAGTATTTCTCAAAGGGGTCAGCCGTGACCAGGGAGTCTCTCAGATTTCTGTTGCGCTGGTAGACCTTAAGAAACGGTTTCTTGATGACCGGACATACCGTGGCATCTGCCGTCAGTATACACGCGTGTTTTTTAATGGTGTGCTCTATGGTAGGAGCAGCCTGATTAAACGTTAACATGAACGGAGTTCGTTCTTCCTGTTGCCTCTTATCCCTCCTTTCACCCGCCCAGATTACTTCAGCACGTTTGCGGGCTTGGGTAAGTACCGATTCGGGATACCCCCGGACACGAAATTTATCCATCATCTGTGTTAATTGATCCGTTCGGATCACCGGGTCAGAATTGATCCTCAGGACCCTTAAGAACTGCGAGATAGGGAGGCTGTTCACCAACGGTCTAGGGTGTGCACTGTCATATCTCAACAGTGTATTCCTGTCCGTGGGTTTGGTGTAAAGGCCTGTGGTGATGTGTCCATCAGGCATCTTGTTAATGGCTACATCCAGGAAGGTTACATGCGTGTCTGAGACCTCTGGGTTAAATGTGATGGTGGGAAAGATGGAATTAATATGTTCCATAAATCTATCAAAGTCATTTCTGTCCCCATGCCACACGGTAATCACGTCATCTATGAATCTACCCCAATATCTGACATGCTCAGTATATAGTGCTGATGGGTATATGTATCTCTCTTCCAAAAAGCCAACAAACAAGTTAGCGAAGGCTGGGGCTATGGCACTGCCCATAGCTGTGCCAAGGATCTGTTTATAAAAAGCATCTTCAAATCTGAAGTAGTTATTATGCAACACGATCTCGAGTCCCGTGGTGAGGTACTCTGATGGTATTTCCGGGGGTTCACGAGCCAGAAAGTGCTTTACCGCTTTTACTCCCTGGTCATTCGGTATATTAGTGTACAGAGAGGAGATGTCCATGGTAGGCAGAAGGTCATCCTTCTCAATACCTACTTGTCTGAATTTCTCAAGAAAATCTCCAGTGTCCTTCAGGTAGGACGGTAGTTGCTGCACATAGGGTTGAAGGTAATAATCTAGCCATTGTGCTAGCGGTTGTGTGGCGGAGTCTGTCCCAGCCACTATGGGTCGGAATTTTAGCGGGTCACAGCCCTTGTGGACCTTGGGGAGGCCGTAAATAACAGGTGTAATGGGATGTTCAATCTGAATATATTTGGCAGTACTTTCACTCAGCCATCCATTTGTGATCCCAAGAGAAACATATTGCTGCACCGCGTTCTGTATCCCCCATATGGGGTTACTTGGGATGGTCTCATAGCTGACAGGGTCTGCGAGCATCTGTGAGATGCTATCACGATATTGTTTGTAATCCATCACTACTATCGCCCCGCCCTTGTCGGCAGGTTTGATGATGATAGAGGTATCCTGTTTTAGGGCAGACAGGGCAGCAAGTTCACCTCGAGTGAGGTTGGGGTGATATTTCTTGGTTTTCATGGTTTGTACAGTCTCGGCCCGGACCGTTTTGATATAACTTTCAATAGAACCAAAGTGGCCAGGGGGTATGAACTGGCTCTTAAGTTTTAGATTCGTGGGGCCCGATGGGGTGCCTTCCCGGGGGTCGGTGGGGGAGCGTGAGAAGAATTGTTTAAGTTTAAGTGTTCGCTCCAGTTTAAACAGTTCAATATCAAATTTGAATGCATCGAAGCGTGATGTAGGGCAATAAGAAAGTCCCCTGCTTAGCAGGCTTACCTCATCACTGTTGAGTGGTCTAGAGGACAAGTTCATTATTGGGGTCTCTTGTTGGCTGACCTCAGTGTCATGGACCCGTTGTCGTCGCCTCTTCCCGCCCCTCCTGGGTCGTTTGGTCCAGTAGGCGCCCGAAAATGGGGTTCGCGGTTCTTGCTCCTTGTACTCCTCTTTTGGCCCCTGGAATGTGGTTCGCTATCTGAAGACAAGTTTTCAGAAGCCGGGTTGCTGTCTGACGTGTGGTATGGTTGTGGTCTGTTGTGCTGGCGTCTCGTTGAAGTGGCTGCCTGTCTCCTGAACCGTTGTTGGTCTGAGTCTTTACCGGCAAGCCAAAGGTAAACACGATTCTCTGAGTAATCCAGGCACACTTGTCTGAATTTTTCTCTTTTATATCTCTTAAGCTTCTCAGTATAATTTAATATTTCAGTCTCAAGAGTTTTGAGGTCCACCTCAGGTTTTGTTGTCTCTGAGATGCCCTCCTGTACACGTAATTCAAGTGTATATATTTCGCGATTAATCTGGCACAACTGTGCTCTTACCTCTTCAATAACAAGGATCATGTAGTTTAAAGAATTTTGATTTGAGACCTCGCACCACCGCTCACAAAACTCAGGTTTGTTTCTTCCAATGGTGGGTTGGTTTTTGATCCTGAATCCACGGGGGATTTTTTTAATATGGTAATATTCTGACAGAGTCTGTCCGTGTAGTTCCAAATCAACTCGTTTTTTCTTTAACCGTTTCAGTTCTTTAAATAAATCTGCAGAGGTGTCCTTCCCAAATGCAGCGGATGGGTTAGGGGGGAAAAGAATAGTCTCCACTTCTTCTGGGTTGAAGGTCCGCGTTTTTGCACGATTATCCGGGTGGCCATCGATGTCCTGGAAAATCTCCATTGAAGAACACAATCTAATAGAATTGTCCAATGAACATGGGTAGGTGCAACCGGCGGGGTGCCAGTAGTTCTGCAAAAATCCAATGTTGCTGGTGCACTCTTACAAACACATTATTGGTGGGTGCCCGGGCCGCGGTGGCGCCGCTGTATATCAAAAGTGAATAAATAGGCACGGCACTCCAAAGCATAGATTCAAATGCTTATATTCAAAAATAGTGATCAAAAAGTCCAATAGTATACAAAGTATAAAGGAAATCATGGCCAAACATAAGAAACAGTCTTATCTTCCAACGTTTCGGGGGTCGGGTGCCCCCTTTCTCAAGGAGGACTGTAAACCGGATTGTGCTGTCTCCCCCATCTATAAGTACACAGACTCAAGTGCAAAGTTCACAAATTCCCGCCTGACGTCATTATGACGTCAGCGGGCGTGCGGGTATGCCCCATGTAAATATTAAACACATCCAGTATTGACTGCACCTACCCATGTTCATTGGACAATTCTATTAGATTGTGTTCTTCAATGGAGATTTTCCAGGACATCGATGGCCACCCGGATAATCGTGCAAAAACGCGGACCTTCAACCCAGAAGAAGTGGAGACTATTCTTTTCCCCCCTAACCCATCCGCCGCATTTGGGAAGGACACCTCTGCAGATTTATTTAAAGAACTGAAACGGTTAAAGAAAAAACGAGTTGATTTGGAACTACACGGACAGACTCTGTCAGAATATTACCGTATTAAAAAAATCCCCCGTGGATTCAGGATCAAAAACCAACCCACCATTGGAAGAAACAAACCTGAGTTTTGTGAGCGGTGGTGCGAGGTCTCAAATCAAAATTCTTTAAACTACATGATCCTTGTTATTGAAGAGGTAAGAGCACAGTTGTGCCAGATTAATCGCGAAATATATACACTTGAATTACGTGTACAGGAGGGCATCTCAGAGACAACAAAACCTGAGGTGGACCTCAAAACTCTTGAGACTGAAATATTAAATTATACTGAGAAGCTTAAGAGATATAAAAGAGAAAAATTCAGACAAGTGTGCCTGGATTACTCAGAGAATCGTGTTTACCTTTGGCTTGCCGGTAAAGACTCAGACCAACAACGGTTCAGGAGACAGGCAGCCACTTCAACGAGACGCCAGCACAACAGACCACAACCATACCACACGTCAGACAGCGACCCGGCTTCTGAAAACTTGTCTTCAGATAGCGAACCACATTCCAGGGGCCAAAAGAGGAGTACAAGGAGCAAGAACCGCGAACCCCATTTTCGGGCGCCTACTGGACCAAACGACCCAGGAGGGGCGGGAAGAGGCGACGACAACGGGTCCATGACACTGAGGTCAGCCAACAAGAGACCCCAATAATGAACTTGTCCTCTAGACCACTCAACAGTGATGAGGTAAGCCTGCTAAGCAGGGGACTTTCTTATTGCCCTACATCACGCTTCGATGCATTCAAATTTGATATTGAACTGTTTAAACTGGAGCGAACACTTAAACTTAAACAATTCTTCTCACGCTCCCCCACCGACCCCCGGGAAGGCACCCCATCGGGCCCCACGAATCTAAAACTTAAGAGCCAGTTCATACCCCCTGGCCACTTTGGTTCTATTGAAAGTTATATCAAAACGGTCCGGGCCGAGACTGTACAAACCATGAAAACCAAGAAATACCACCCCAACCTCACTCGAGGTGAACTTGCTGCCCTGTCTGCCCTAAAACAGGATACCTCTATCATCATCAAACCTGCCGACAAGGGCGGGGCGATAGTAGTGATGGATTACAAACAATATCGTGATAGCATCTCACAGATGCTCGCAGACCCTGTCAGCTATGAGACCATCCCAAGTAACCCCATATGGGGGATACAGAACGCGGTGCAGCAATATGTTTCTCTTGGGATCACAAATGGATGGCTGAGTGAAAGTACTGCCAAATATATTCAGATTGAACATCCCATTACACCTGTTATTTACGGCCTCCCCAAGGTCCACAAGGGCTGTGACCCGCTAAAATTCCGACCCATAGTGGCTGGGACAGACTCCGCCACACAACCGCTAGCACAATGGCTAGATTATTACCTTCAACCCTATGTGCAGCAACTACCGTCCTACCTGAAGGACACTGGAGATTTTCTTGAGAAATTCAGACAAGTAGGTATTGAGAAGGATGACCTTCTGGCTACCATGGACATCTCCTCTCTGTACACTAATATACCGAATGACCAGGGAGTAAAAGCGGTAAAGCACTTTCTGGCTCGTGAACCCCCGGAAATACCATCAGAGTACCTCACCACGGGACTCGAGATCGTGTTGCATAATAACTACTTCAGATTTGAAGATGCTTTTTATAAACAGATCCTTGGCACAGCTATGGGCAGTGCCATAGCCCCAGCCTTCGCTAACTTGTTTGTTGGCTTTTTGGAAGAGAGATACATATACCCATCAGCACTATATACTGAGCATGTCAGATATTGGGGTAGATTCATAGATGACGTGATTACCGTGTGGCATGGGGACAGAAATGACTTTGATAGATTTATGGAACATATTAATTCCATCTTTCCCACCATCACATTTAACCCAGAGGTCTCAGACACGCATGTAACCTTCCTGGATGTAGCCATTAACAAGATGCCTGATGGACACATCACCACAGGCCTTTACACCAAACCCACGGACAGGAATACACTGTTGAGATATGACAGTGCACACCCTAGACCGTTGGTGAACAGCCTCCCTATCTCGCAGTTCTTAAGGGTCCTGAGGATCAATTCTGACCCGGTGATCCGAACGGATCAATTAACACAGATGATGGATAAATTTCGTGTCCGGGGGTATCCCGAATCGGTACTTACCCAAGCCCGCAAACGTGCTGAAGTAATCTGGGCGGGTGAAAGGAGGGATAAGAGGCAACAGGAAGAACGAACTCCGTTCATGTTAACGTTTAATCAGGCTGCTCCTACCATAGAGCACACCATTAAAAAACACGCGTGTATACTGACGGCAGATGCCACGGTATGTCCGGTCATCAAGAAACCGTTTCTTAAGGTCTACCAGCGCAACAGAAATCTGAGAGACTCCCTGGTCACGGCTGACCCCTTTGAGAAATACTCCAAGAAACTCATCAGGCTCACAACTCGCACCGGATGCTTTAGGTGCAACAATTGCAACGTATGTAACTCCCTGATCCGTGGCTCAGAATTTACTCACCCGCACACTGGACAGTGCTTTAAGATCCGCGGAGTGTTCTCATGTCTCACCGATTTCTGTGTATACTTACTGAAATGCCCGTGTGGCCTTTTATATGTTGGAAAGACTATAGGCCCCTTCAAAAAGAGGTTCCAGCAGCACCGTAGCGATGTGCGCATTAGTATTAACAAACACAATAACGGTGAATCTCTGGACTACGATAAGCCTGTGGCAGTCCACTTTGTGACACACAAACACCAAACTCACGAACTCCGTGGCATGGTAATTGAGCATGTAGAAAGACCACGTCGAGGAGGGGACCGACACCTTAAATTGCTACAGAGAGAGACTTATTGGATCCATAAACTGGACACGGTCCAGCCGAGGGGACTCAATACCACGTTTGGTTTTGCCTGCTACTTACCACGACGCTGAAAAGACTGTAGTGGTCCCTTGCTGATTCCAGATCCCTTCTCTTAAACTTCTGCATATCATGCTACTGCTCCTTCCCCCCCTATATATCTTGCCTTCCTTTTGGCCTATAATCCTAGGTATTCTCCACTCCTTCCCCCCTCCTTAACTTTCCTCCCCCCTTCCCCCCCCCACCCAGTCGGTTCCCTTTTCCTAGCCCCTCTTAGCCCCTCCCCCCCAAGCCCCTCTTCCCAGTCCTGCCTATATCCCCACCATTGTCTCCGTGCCCCCCCCCCCCCTTTAATGTCCCTCCCCCTTTCCGCGATCTACCCATGTCCCCTTCATGCCCCATATCTCACCCCCTTTTCCTGCTTTGCATCCTCCCAGCTTTCTATACCTTCTTTTCCTTCTCCTGGATTCCACCTGTGGTCCGTAACTCCTTATTTCCCCCTCAATGTACATAATGTATATGTTTTATACCTTATAAGCATTCCTTTTTCCTGCTCCTACTAGCCCTCTCTTGGGCTTTCACCGCCACCCAGGGACACTGACAGTCCCGTGACAGCGGTCCTCTATGTACGGCAGCTTCTATGCTGAAGCTGCGGTGCTCTGACAGGCGCTGTCTGTCTCACGGGCTGGTGACAGAGGCAGGAGCCGCGAACCAATTGGATCGCGACCCCCGCCGCGTCATCAGTTACCGGGCAGCCCTGTCAAGCCCGGCTGCCAGCTCCCTGTCCCCGCTGACAGACGGGGAAACCGCCGCTCGCGGCATCGGCGGGCGGCGGCTGGCGGTGACGGGACCTCCACAGCATGGAGTCCCGGTGGACGCAGGTAAGTAATCACAGCCCCATTGTTATTATTTTCAATACTGGATGTGTTTAATATTTACATGGGGCATACCCGCACGCCCGCTGACGTCATAATGACGTCAGGCGGGAATTTGTGAACTTTGCACTTGAGTCTGTGTACTTATAGATGGGGGAGACAGCACAATCCGGTTTACAGTCCTCCTTGAGAAAGGGGGCACCCGACCCCCGAAACGTTGGAAGATAAGACTGTTTCTTATGTTTGGCCATGATTTCCTTTATACTTTGTATACTATTGGACTTTTTGATCACTATTTTTGAATATAAGCATTTGAATCTATGCTTTGGAGTGCCGTGCCTATTTATTCACTTTTGATATACAGCGGCGCCACCGCGGCCCGGGCACCCACCAATAATGTGTTTGTAAGAGTGCACCAGCAACATTGGATTTTTGCAAAACTATGAGCCAAGAGCCTGTCAGTGTCATCTGAGGACCATAGATCTTCCCCAAAGGGAGACCCTGTACCATCATAAACCCTGGGTTGCTCCTCAGATGATTCTGAATCAGAGAACAATTCCCCCTCCTCCAGGGGGGGATTAACCAGTAGTGTCAAAAACTTCCTCAGTTTCCACAGGAAAGAGGGAGACGGTGGGAGACAAATGCCGCTTCTTAGCAGAAGCCTTACGCAATGCAGACCCAGCAATATGTTTCTCAATGCTGGCTACCCGTGCAGCCAAATCAGGCTGAGACTCCCCGCTGGTATGCTCCTTGTAGGGGGGTCAGATGCAGGCGTGGGGGGGTAGGCGAAGCTCGAGGGGGCGCAGGCCCAGCAACAGGTAGCCTAGACTGCAGTGCAAGTACCTGCTGGGTGCAGGATAAACATACCCCAACATCATCGATTGGGGATACCCCACACGCAACACATAGCCGGGCTTGTCCCGAAGGAACCCCAGGCTCATTATCCCCATAAGCCTCCATATGGTGATTTGAACAGGCACAGTACGCCAGTAAGGGTTAATGCTAAAGAGCTACCCGGGATGCCCCAATAGACCGCTAGGGAAGTGGGAGATAATGAGGGGAGAGGGCCGGGAGAAACCGAGAAAAAGGGAAAGTGAGCGTAAGTGGCCCCTGTTGCCAACCAACAGGGGAACCTGCTCCTTGTGGCTGGGTTCCCAAAACCTTTCCCCAGTGGCATCCCAATTTTAAATGCCCCTAAGGTAAGCAGTCAATGGGTTTTGGTCCTCTTTTCATGCTTAGGCCAGCAGAAAAATACCATTTTGTGAGTACTCACCTGAAAAATGGATATTGTTGGTGTGCCACACACCCCGCTTCACTTCTAAATATTCTTCACTTAATGGGTTAACTCGCCGCCAGGTGACGTAGTGCAGAGAGGAAGTCTTGTAACGAGCCCCCTTCCGGCCTATATATACCTGGTACCTCCCTTCAATCACCAGTATATTAAAAAAGCAGAAAGACAAGGTACCAGTATTCCACCGGTAACCTCAAAATCAATTTTGATATAAATAAAAAGGCTTCACCATATAAAAGCTTCGGAAATACCGAAAAGAGTGGGAGTGAAGCGGGGTGTGTGGCACACCAACAATATCCATTTTTCAGGTGAGTACTCACAAAATGGTATTATTCTTGGTGTGCCACACACCCCGCTTCACTGCTAAATATTCTTCACTTAATGGGACATCCAAAAGCAGTGTCCACAAGGGATGGGCATCTCAAGGCCAGGTGAAGCATAACTTAAATGACTGCAGTCTGCAGAACTTTGCGGCCAAAAACAGCATCCGCTGAGGCTCGCACATCAACTTTGTAAAACTTAGAAAAAGTATGAACAGAAGACCAAGTGGCAGCCTTACAAACTTGTTCAACAGAAGCTTGGTGCTGAAAAGCCCAAGACGCCCCAAAGGCGCGAGTGGAATGAGCAGTGATACGAAAAGGGGGAACTCTTCCCTTAGCAGAATAGGCCGCAGTAACGGCCTGACGTATCCACTTGCTAATGGCAGATTTGGCTGGTGCCAAACCCTTCTTAGGCCCATGGGGCACAACAAAAAAGGAATCCGTCCTACGAAAAGGAGATGTGATAATCAAGTAGTACTTAACACAGCGTACTACATCCAAACAATGCAAAACCCTCTCTGTCATTCTTAGGATTAGGACACAAGGAGGGAAGAACAATATCTTGGTTCAAATGAAAAGCAGAAACAACCTTTAGGAAGAAAGTCTGGCTTGAACCGAAAGACCACTTTATCCTGATGCCTCTCAAAGTAAGGCGCCTGGATAGACAAGGCCGCCAACTCCGAGACACGCCAGACCGAAGTGATCGCTACCAAGAAGACAATCTTCTGAGTCAGGGTAGACAAAGCAATATCTTGCAAAGGCTCAAAAGGAGGAGCCTGAAGAGCAGAAAGAACCAAATTCAAACCCCAAACAGGGAGTAATGGTTTCCTGGGAGGCCGCACATGCGTAACCCCCTGGAAAAAAAGTTTTAACTAAAGACTTAAGCGCAACACGCTTCTAAAAAAAGGATAGATAAGGCAGAGACCTGCCCTTTCAATGTACTTAGCTGGAGACCAGAGTCCAGCCCTGATTGTAAAAACTCCCGAATCCTGGAGACCGAAAAGACCCTACAAGGAAAAGATCTCATCTCACACCAAGCGATATAGGCTTTCCAAGTCCTATAGTAGGTGATGGAAGAAGACCTCTTCCGGGCACTGATCAGAGTCTTAATGACTGAATCAGAAAGACCCTCCTCCTTCAGGATGGAGGTTTCAGCAGCCAGGCCATCAAACCCAGCGCTGGTAAATTGGGGTAACACAATTGACCCTGAGTGAGCAGATCGGGCCGAAGAGGCAAAACGAACTGGTCCACTGCCAGCCAAACGATGTTTGCGAACCTCACTCGCCTTGGCAACCTTGGGGCCACGAGAACGGCGGACACCTTTTCCAGAGCCAACTTCTGAAGCACCCTGCCCAGCAAGGACATCGGAGGAAACAGGTATAGAAATCCCAGAACTCCCCAGCTCAGGGACATGGCGTCCACTGCCAGAGCCAGAGGAACCTGGGAGAGTGACACGAAGTTCGGGAGCCTGTGATCGTGCCGAGAGGCAAACAGGCCCACCTCCGGGGTCCCCCGCCTGAGACACAGTGAGCGAAACACCTGAGGATGGAGAGCCTATTCTCCCAGACGGGGAGAGCCCCTGCTCAACCGGTCCGCTACCTGGTTCTTCACCTCTGGAATGTAAACCGCCGAGAGACAAGGAACATGGGACACCGCCCAGGTCAGGATCAGGGACACTGCTCTGAGAGCACTCAGACTGCGAGACCTTCCCTGAAGACCGATGTAAGCAACCGCTGTTTGATTGTCTGAACGCATCTGGACCGGAAGGCCCAGAACGAGCTGAGTCAGGAGAGCAAGCACCTGACGGATGGTTCTCAGTTTCAGAACATTGATGGGTAAGTGGGCCTCTTGAGGTCCCCACTGCCCCTGAAACTGCAGCTCCTTCCAGAATCCGCCCCATCCCGACAGAGTGGCGTCCGTGGTGACAATTTTCCAATGAAGGGTCAGGAAAGACCTGCCCTACACAAGATTGGTCGAGACCAACCACCACAGGAGGGACTGCCGGACCCGGGAGGACAACTGGAAGGACTGATCCAGCGCCCGAGGCTGCTGGTCCCAAGACGCTAACAGAAAAAGCTGAAGCATTCTCGTGTGAACTTGGGCAAAAGGAAGAAACACTCTGTGTTGATGAGAGTCCAGGCCGGGACGAACCGACCCATCTCTCTCGGGGACTGCGAAAAGATTGGAGTAGAAAACGAGGCCCATCTCTAAGAGCAGCACCGGCCGGATGACCGCCATCTCTAACAGATTCCTTACCGATGCCAGGAGCCCCTGCGTGGCCAAAGGATCGATGGGCACCCGAGGCCGAACGAACCGTGAAGGAGGGTGAGACCCGAATTCCGGGTCGCAACCGGCTGACACTACCTCCTGGATCCATCTGCCTGGAACCACTTGGTTCCCAACCTGGGAGAAGTGTCGCAATAGTCCCCCCACCCGCACGGGTGAGGGCAGCCCCTCATTGTTGAGTGGACTTATCAGCAGGTTTGGGCTTGGTGCCCCAGGACTGAGCGGACCGGCCACGGCCCCTCCCCCGAGTCCAACCTGCACCTCTGGTAGCGGGAAAGGTAGCACCCCTGCCCGCTCTGAATCCTCGAAAGGAAGGCCTACCGGAACCTGCCCCCCTAAAGGGGACACGAGGCCTCTTGCGTTGTGGCATCTTACCACCCTTTGCGACTGAAATCAATTTTCTCCCCAAACAGACGCAACCCCAAAAAGGGGAGAGCCGTGAGCACCCTTTTAGAAGCCGCGTCCGCTGACCACTGACGTAGCCATACTGACCTGCGAATAGCCACCAGCATAGCCACTGCCTTGCTACTCATAGCCAGTGCATCGTCCTGAGCGGATAGGACATAGGACACGAAAGATTCACACTGCTTAAGCGCAGTAAACTGTTTACAAGCGGGATTGAGATCCTCATAAAGCCCCTGAATTAAAGACTTAATCGCCAATAGCAGAAGGGCTGAAGCACACACCGGGCGCAACGCTGACCCGGAGTAAATAAAGCCATGGCGCGCGTATTGGTCAATCAGACGATCCTCCCCATCCTTAGGGACAGTGGTCTCAGCAGACTGTACCATAGCCGTGCTGGAGAGCCCTAGCACAGGGGTATCGACGTCAGGAGGGACAGACCAAAGCTTTACCAACTCTGGCGGAAAAGGATAACGCTTTTCCCAACTGGAAGGGATTCCAGATAACCGCGTGGGATGTTCCCACTCCTTAAGAACCAACCTCTCAAAGTGGTGTTGTCTGGGAAAAACCCAACGCGGCTGAGGCTCCTTAAATAACTGACCCTTTGGCAGGGTGGCCGCCTCAGGTGGATCTAAATTCAAAATTTTAAACATTTGACCCAGAATGGAGGGGGTGTCAAAAACAACCCCCTCCGACCAATCGCCAATCACATCAGCCTCAAGCTGACCTGCAGGCTCATCTGACTCCAACGGGAATTCATCCTCGTCCGAGGATCCATCGGACCATTCCACAGGCTCACATAACTCGTCCTGTGGAGCCGCAGGTACCGGAGTCAGGTGCCTCCGTTTTGCAGCGGCCTTTAACGCTGCTTTAACGGGCACTACTTTCCGGGGGCTGGACAAACATACTAAATGCACACCCTCAAACCCCCCCCCCCCCCCATAGTGAAGGGAGAAGGGACCGTAACAGGAGAGAAAGGGGCTACGGGGACCCTCGGGACAGGGGCATCCCATTTCCGGATCACCATGCCGGATAGCCGCATTGCCCCACGCATGAGGTCGAGCGGTAGGAGATAAGCTCCTAGGCACTTAAAGTGCCATCTACCATTTGCCCAGTGAGCAGCCTAGGCTGGGAGGCTTCCATTCCACCATCAAGGTATAAACACTCAAACCGGGCAGAAATACACCAAAAGGGGGGTGCCGGGGTAAAAACCCCAGCCTACCTGTAAGCAGGAGACTTCCATCTTCTGACTTGTCGTCAAGCAGAGAGAAAAATACTGGTGATTGAAGGGAGGTACCAGGTATATATAGGCCGGAAGGGGGCTCGTTACAAGACTTCCTCTCTGCACTACGTCACCTGGCGGCGAGTTAACCCATTAAGTGAAGAATATTTAGAAGTGAAGCGGGGTGTGTGGCACACCAAGAATAAAATAAGTTTGAGAAAATGTTTTCTTTTTGAGAATCATCTCTTTACCTGGTTACTTTGTATTGCACCAATGTTTGAGGCTGGGCTGGCAGATTTAAGAGAAGTGGGCATCTCAAACACTTGAGGTCCTTGAAGAGTAGCGATTTTGTTTTCGTTCAACTGCTTGTTAAGCCATGAAATCACTGAAGGAAAAATCAATGGCACATTTTACAAACAAAAAATAAAATCATCCATTCTGGTAAGGATTTATTTCCCGTATTCTTGAAAACATACACTGATCAGAATACATTCATTGTTAAAAGCAAAAACCCAGGATTTTTACTATCCTATGTTTTGGTCTTGCCCCCGGGGGAACCCTAATCAAGGATGCCCCACTGTGTTAAACTCCCTAGGTCACCCAAACTAACTCACCTTTCCCAGGTCCTGCAGCGCATGGACAGCCTTTCGTCCAATCAGCACACTTGGATTAGCTCCCGTCTATTTGTCGGAGACTACGAGTGCGCCGGCGGGTGCATCCCCGCTACCCCATAACAGGCAGCATCCTGCGATGCCCATTCACTAATGTCTGGTGCGGGTGCGCATCCTGCTAAAGGTCAAATAGGGAATGGCCACTTCTCATGCATGTGCCTGTGGAGTGGGGGAAAAGGTGAGTTTACTGGCCAAACTGGGTGTTTTCACACAACAGGGAGTCAAGCGACCCTGGAATCTTATAGATTCCAGAACTATTGGGCCTGGGGTTGGTTCCACTTTAAAGTGATTGACCACCCGTGCTTAAAAAAAAAAAAAAAAAAAAAAATGTCCCCATAACAGGCAGCATACCCATTCTAGCCATTCAAACACCTTCACCTCCCGAAGGCCGAACAGCAGTAGGCGGTGCTTCTGTGTCCAGCTCGCGCCCCCATCTCCAACATCAGTCACAGTTGCACTACCATGCCCTCTGCAGTCAATATAATGGAGTGGGCATGCAAGATCTCGGCACACCTCCTCCTTGCAATTAATGGAGAGTGCGTGGCAGTGCTGCTATGACTGCTGGTTGTCAATTGCTTTAACGTATTGAATTTTGTTTGCTTCCAGCTCTTGGTAAGTATTGAATTGGAGTCATGTATACAACACTTAAATTCCACATTTCACATTTTGTTTGTTAATAAATTCCATCTCCTGTGTGCGTTGAATACTAGTAGTGGTACTACCATACTAATAGTATTGTTTGCATTGTGGTACATATGGCAATGGATACAGTCATTTGGGGGGGGGGGGGGCTGTTACGACTGGATTGAGATTATTTTGCCATATAACAGTGGATCTATTATCATGATGCATTTATGGTAGTACTAAAGTTATAGCAGGCGATGGCCGTATTGGATCGGGGAGGGTTTACAAAGGATGGCATTGTGAATATGGGTGCCCTGGGGGAGGGAGTAAGCCTGCCCTGGAGACCCAGACTCTGGGGTGAGTTTTAGTCCACTTTAACATAACAAATATTAGACAGGGATGCCCCCTCTGCCTTGAGCCCTTCCTTTGACATATCAAGGCCAATCCTGATGCACAAGGCCTTACTTGAATCTTTGTGTAACACAAAGTAGCAGCGTTTGCGGACAATTTCTGTCCCCAACCTAAAAAATTCAGGAACTATAGCTTGCTTTCACAGTTTAAGCCCTAAACCTATCTGTCTATACATGAATCGTGTCTGGAAAGACTCAGAACCAACTTCCCGTTTCATTGGGCCATAAAGTCCATCAAATAAAGTTCTAGCACCAAATTTAAGCCACATCCTCCACTCCAACTTTGCTAAAGAAAACTTTTAGAAAAGATTGGAGCATCACTATACTCTCCTGGTTCGGAAAGTGCAGTGTCCTTTTCTCCCTCTCTCAGCACCCACAGATGCTACCAATCACCATCACCCCCGCCTACTTTAAAACACTCAAGTCATAATTTATTATGTTTGTCTGGGAAAGAGTGCGCCCCAAATTTTCCCAGGAGATAGTGACCCTCCCTAAAGAACATTTGAGTAAGTCTTCCTGACATAAAAATACTACCACCTAAACAGGGTAGTGGACTGGAATACAAAACAGAGCACAAGGCCTGGGTGCAACTAGAACAGTCCTATCTAGTCTGCCTTGGTCAAAAGGAAACATGGTCAGAGATTAAAAGGCTCATCCAGCAACTGACCCAATATTTGCACTAGGACTTTCGAGATGAAAGGAATTTTCCCACAAACATCTCCACTGAGGTAGTACAAAAGTCCTTGGACTTGTGTGGACTTGCTGGATGCCAGATTGATGGAAGATGGAATACACCCCCCCATCACCACTAACTTTCAATCCACCACATACCCCAAGACCCTTGTTAAACTTGAAAACCAGATTGGTTGAGAAGCAAAGGGGAACACTTGAAATCTCAAAGACACACTAAGGCTATAAGCATCTATTTAGTCAGAACTCTTACGGGAATCATGTAATGACTTTACTTTTATATTCATTCGTAAGGATCTTTATTTTTTGCTCCTTGTATATTATTTATACAGGTACCAAATATCAGATAGATACATCCCTCGCAGTGGTGTGTGAAACCACGGAGTGTGCAGGTGCCGGCTGAGACGTCCCTCCTGACAGCCTTGGGTCCCAATACATTTCAGGACAGGTTATGCTTATTTGGCTATTGACTTTTTTGGATTACTTTGCTTATTGTTCTTGGTCGATTAGTGTTTGCTAATATTTTTTGATGTGTGATTAGCAAATCCAGATTGGTATGATTGGTATTGGTATCTCACTCTATAGGTACTTATGTATTGTTAGGATTGTATATTGATTAATTTGGTGGCGTTAGTCACTTAGATTTAGTAATACATTAGCTTTTTCATTTTTGCACTAGCACCTTTTTTTAGTATATGAGAGCTCTGTATTAGAGACCTTTAGTGTTTGATGGACTAAGACTTTGTTTTATTTTCCTGATAGTACTGTTTTTATGTATCTGAAATACCGACCATCTATTTATCCATTTGCTGTTGGTGGAGCCCAAGCTTTTTATTTTTTGTGATTATCTGGTCACAATACATTTTGGATATTTTTGATATGATGCTAGGCATGCATTCCCTGTAACAGGTGACTAGTCAGTTGCTCATCTGCTCTTGTTGAGTGTGATGTGGGGACTGCACATTTACAGGCCTTGATGAGGGAGAATCCAGGGGATTCATACTACTTACTATGTGATAACTAAATGTGATCATAGATCCATGAATCTACATGAAAAACAGATACTTGATGAATTGTAAACAGACATCTTACAATGGGGAAATGGGGAGACCAGAGAGTCACATTGTGACTCAACCATACATAAGTCATACAGTAGCTAACAGATTTGAAACATTTACCATTCTCATTAGTTTTTAAAAGTTTCTTGCTTTCTTCCAGTTTCTCGGATGTGTTGTCTAGCTGCTCTTGTAACTTTAACACCTATAAAAGACAATGGTTTGTGACTGTAGGCATGGGCTTTAAAATAAAATAAACGGCAATGCATGAAAGTAATTGTCCAGACAAACGAAAAGTGCTATATTCCCTTTTGTATCCCAGAAGATGATCCTAGTTCTGACCCTTACCTGATCGCTAGATCCAAGTTCCACACCAGCCCATAACAATAGTTATTTCCATATGCTTACTAATGCAATGCAAGGGGCATTTCAAGACCTGGCACACTCCTCCATTGAAAAGGAGGTTTGGGTAGTGTGGGATTCGGATCCCGTGATCAAGTACAGATAAGACTGTAAGACAAACGTGTGGCTCTTCCCAGCCTATATACGTCCGGCTGCACTTCCACAGCCCAGTAATTGGAAAGCAGTAGGAACAGCTGCCCGGGAGGAATAAATATCCATATATCTTTTTTAGAGACAAAAGGGAAGACAAGATAAACTCCTCTTCACCATTCTGTTTAATTTTCATATTTTTTTTATGCTGACCAACTATTTACATATTTATATATACACAAATTCCCCTAGGACTAAGCATCCAAGGATATAGTAAACTATCAGATAGGGAGGGTCTGACGCCCTGGAGTAAAAACAGAAGAGAAAGCAATTCTACCTGTGAGAATCACAGAATTGTATTTTCGTTTCCTATTTACTACCTGCCATCAAGCAATCAGACACGATTGGGACCTCCAAAAGCAGTGACCTTACTTGGTGGGATCCCAAACAAATCTTAATAAAGAGCTAGAAGTTCAAGTTCCAGACAGGCAGAAGAGGCTTACGGTAAGGTCGCACATGAGTGACCCCCTGTAAAAAAAGTCCTAATAAATGTAAAGCCTTTTCTGCCAGGATGGAAGTTTCAATAACCGTCAAAGACAGAACTCATAAATTGGGGTGCTGTAGGGGCCCCTGTGTGAGAAGATATGGATTGCCAGGCAACCTCCAAAGGTCTCCTTCTGACATCCTTACTATGTCTGAGAACCAGCTTCTCCTTGGCCACGAGGAGCCACTGAATAGTTGGGATTGCCTGGCGGGCTACCTTTTTAGTACTCAACCAGGAATCAGAGGGAATGCATAGAGAAGTTTGAATGCTGACCACTGAAGAGTCATCTGTTGTTTTGCTAGAGCATCCCTGGACTGGGATACGAATTTCACAACCTTCCGATCGTGCCGGGACACAAAGATCTAGGTCTGGGACCCCCCAGTGCCTGCAAAGGGACTGAAAAACCCTCTGACCGAGGGGCCATTCCCCCTGATGCAGGAACACTCTGCTTAGATTATCGGCCTGCAAGTTGTCCACTCCTGGTATGTGGATTGCCGAGATGCATGGAACATTCTTCTGTGCCCAAAGCAAGATCCGGCGCACTTCCTTAAAAGCTTTGCTGCTGGTTGATATATGTCACTGCCATCAGATTGTCTGTTTGAATCCAGATGGGATGACCCCTCAGATCCAATGTTTGAGTCACAATAGAATCACTCTCAGTTACAGGATAATATGGGAAGACTGCTCTCCCCCAGTCCCCACTGCCTTTGATTCGCTTGTGACCCCATGACACCCCCCAACCCCAGACTGGCATCAGTGGTGATAATCTTCCACTGTAATGAAAGCAAGTATTTCCCCTTATGGCTAGGCTGAGGATTAAGCCACCAAGTCAGGAACTGCCTTGTTGAACGTGTCATGTAAAAAGTTTGATCCAGAGTTTGTGGGTTTCGACCCCAGATCTAGAGCAATTCCATCTGCAGGGGTATTATGTGAAACTGTGCAAAGGGCTCCGCCTTGAAGCAAGACACCATCAGGCCCAACAGACACACGCCTTGACGAATCGTCGTTTGAGGGCAGGACAAGAGATCCTGTATTCTGGCCTGAAGTGAAAGTCTATTCTGTTTCAGAAGAATACGCAGGAAAGATAACACTAGAAGGTACGATATGCGACTTTGGATAACAGACTATCCAGCCAAACTTTTCTAATGTTGATCAGACAGTCTGTGTATCCTTCTGGGCTTCCTGAAAGGATGGGACCCTGATCGACAGATCGTCTAAGTAAAGGATTATATGTATCCCCTGGTTTATTAGGAAAGTCATAAGGCCTGTCAAAACCTTGGTGCTGACGATAGGCTGAAGGGCAGAGCCACAAACTGAAGATGTAGCCCATCTACTGCTCAAATATTTTTGATGACCCGAAAATATAGGGATATGTAAGTATGCATCCTTTATATCCACTGTGGTCATAAATTCTTACGTCTAAAGCGACATCAATGTGGATTTAAAAGATTCCATGCAAAACTTCTTCAGACGGACAAACTTGTTGAGGCCCTTGAGATCTAATATTGGGCGTACAGAATTGTCCTTGGGAATTATGAACAAATTGGAGTAAAATCCATCTCTAAAAGAGGAACATGCCAAACTAATCCAATCTCCAAGAGATGAGCTACGGCGGATCTCAATGCTTCTTTCATTAGATTTCGGGATTCCCGTGACCAAGAGAACCTCCAAGGAGGTCTGGCCCCTAATTCAATCTTGTAACCTGAGGATACCACTTCCTGTATCCAAAGACCTGTTACATGGAGCATCCAAATAAAAGCAAAGTGCAGAAGCCGCCCCCCCAACCGCAGGTGTGGGGGCTTCCATTCATGTCTGAGGAGGCTTTGAAGGGGGGTATCCTTGTTCCTCCAGAAAGATCTTGCCCTATTTTGGGACTTCTATTCCAAAATGCTTTTCAGTATCCCGAGGAGGCAGAACTACTCTACATCCACGAAAGGGCTGAAAATTGGAGGCCCTGCGAAAAAAAGTGCTAGACTTCCACCTCTGTGGACGTTTAGTAGACTTACCCCTAGTAGCTTCCTTTACCATCTCATCTAGCTACTCCCCAAACAGACACCCCCCATGAAAAGGGAGTCCTGTCAGATTCTTCTTAGAGGCAGCATCAACCAACTATTGCATTAGCCATAATGAGCACCTTAGAGCTACTAACAGAGCTAAACCTCTGGCACTTAACTGAATTAAATCATCAATAGAAAAAGCATGAAGTGCCACCTGATCTGTGCACTCATCCGCTGGATCCTTTGCGCAGGCACCATCAGAGGATGGCAACAGAAGTCTTAGAAATACCTAAAACTTGAGCATCTACCACAGTAGGGCGAGACCATAAATCAATCAGATCTGAGGAAAAAGTAGACTTCGTATCCACCTTAAACAAATCCCCCTTTTTCCTCCTGGGGGTTTCTGGAGCAGAGATATCCCAAATCTCTAAAATGGAACTAATCAGACTTTCCATTTGTTCCTTAAACCGTGAGTCCCCTTGTGTAGAGGATTCTGAATCACTTCCTTCCCTATTGGAAGAACCTCCCCCCTCCGATAACTCATCCTAAGACTAAGGCAGCAAAAAGATCATCTTCAGAAGAAACTAAATGCTTCTTTTTCTTTGATGCCTTCTTTGAGGCAGGCAATTCCAAACCACCTTCTATGCAAATGTATCCGCAATCTCTCAGTGGTCACTATCGCCCTAGTTATCCTCACTAGGTTGGGCTACCAAAACAGCCCTAGGTTCTGAGGGTAAAGGGACAGGGGCCTCTTCAGGAACCCTTTCTAAAGGAGACATCTGTCTTCCATATTTAGGTCTGTACTATTGTGGTGCAATCCCTACAGATAGTGCTGTCCTCATCCAGTGGCCTTAACGTACATACTGGACATGGGGTAAGCCTGCCTGCTAAAGTACCCGGATGCTTCTGTCATGGTGAATAATAATAATATAATCTAAAGAATCCCTGAGACCTAACGCCTAAGACCGAAGTATATAACATGCCTTGATAAGTGATTACTCTGGGACCTTAGGGGTGGAGCACACCAAATATTGCGATGAGGCAGCGGTATGCAGACGAGGACTGTCGGAAGAAGCTGACCAAAGTCGCGACCCCGCTCATGGGGAGTTGGGAAGAGTGGGAAAAGCAATAAAAGGCGAAAATCTTCCCCCTGGTCCCCACCAGACAAAAACCTGCAGCTGACCTTTCCTTAAAGCGGAACTGCAGCCCAGAGTGACAACTTTTTAATAAACAAAAGTGACACCACAAAGCAGCCAAAGACCCTGGTGCTTACCCTTACCACCCTGATTCGTATCACAGCATAGATGGGGAAGCATCATGGGTCCAACAGATCAGTTGGATAAGGGCCTGGAAGACTGAGATAGTTAAATTACCCTGCTTCCTGGTAAAAAAAAAAATCCTAAAAAAACAAAAAAATACCATTTTGTGAGTACTCACCTGAAAAATGGATATTGTCAGTGTGCCACACACCCCGCTTCACCTTTAATATTCTTCACGATTGGGTTACTCACCGCCAGGTGACGCTGTTGCAGAGAGGAAGTCTTGTAACGAGCCCCCTTCCGGCCTATATATACCTGGTACCTCCCATTTATCACCAGTGATTTAAAAAGCAGAAAGACAAGGTACCAGTAATTTAACGGTAACCTCAAAATAAATAAAAGCTTCACCATATAAAGGATTCGGGATACCGAAAAGGGTGGGAGTGAAGCGGGGTGTGTGGCACACTGACAATATCCATTTTTCAGGTGAGTACTCACAAAATGGTATTATTCTCAGTGTGCCACACACCCCGCTTCACTTTTAATATTCTTCACGATTGGGACATCCAAAAGCAATGTCCACAAGGGATGGGCATCCCAAGGGAAGGTGAAGCATAACTTAAATGACTGCAGTCTGCAGAACTTTGCGGCCAAAAACAGCATCCGCTGAGGCCCGCACATCAACTTTGTAAAACTTAGAAAAAGTTGTTCAACAGAAGCTTGGTGCTGAAAAGCCCAAGACGCTCGCAACGGCGCGAGTAGAATGAGCAGTGATACGAAAAGGGGGAACGTTCCCCTTAGCAGAATAGGCCGCAATAACGGCCTGACGTATCCATTTGCTAATGGAAGATTTGGCTGGTGCCAAACCCTTGTTAGGCCCACAGGGCACAACAAAAAAGGCATCCATCTTACGAAAAGGAGACGTGATAATCAAGTAGTACTTAATACAGCGTACTACATCCAAACAATGCAAAACCCTCTCTTTGTCATTCTTAGGCTTAGGACACAAGGAGGGAAGAACAATATCCTGATTCAAATGAAAAGCAGAAACAACCTTAGGAAGAAAGTCTGGTTTAAACCGAAAGACCACTTTATCCTGATGCCTCTCAAAGTAAGGCGCCTGGATAGACAAGGCAGCCAACTCCGAGACACGCCGAACCGAAGTGATAGCTACCAAGAAGACAATCTTCTGAGTCAGGGTAGACAAAGCAATATCTTGCAAAGGCTCAAAAGGAGGAGCCTGAAGAGCAGAAAGAACCAAATTCAAATCCCAAGTAATGGTTTCCTGGGAGGCCGCACATGCGTAACCCCCTGGAAAAAAGTTATAACTAAAGGATGAAGCGCAAAACGCTTCTGAAAAAAGATAGATAAGGCAGAAACTTGCCCTTTCAACGTACTTAGCTGAAGACCAGAGTCCAGCCCAGATTGTAAAAACTCCAGAATCCTGGAGACCGAAAAGACCCTACAAGGAATAGATCTCATCTCACACCAAGCGATATAGGCTTTCCAAGTCCTATAGTAGATGATAGAAGAAGACCTCTTCCGGGCACTGATCAGAGTCTTAACGACTGAGTCCGAAAGATCCTCCTCCTTCAAGATGGAGGTTTAAGCAGCCAGGTCGTCAAACCCAGCGCTGGTAAATTGGGGTAACACAACCGACCCCGAGTGAGCAGATCGGGCCGAAGAGGCAGAACGAACTGGTCCACTGCCAGCCGAACGATGTCTGCGAACCACACTCGCCTTGGCCACTTTGGGGCCACAAGAACGGCGGACACCCTTTCCAGAGCCAACTTCCGAACCACCCTGCCCAGCATGGGTATCGGAGGAAACAGGTATAGAAACCCCAGATCCCCCCCAGCTCAGGGACATGGCGTCCACTGCCAGAGGATCCTGGGAGAGCGACACGAAGTTCGGGAGCCTGTGATTGTGACGAGAGGCAAACAGGTCCACCTCCGGTGTTCCCCATCGGAGACACAGTGAGCGAAAAACCTGAGGATTGAGAGCCCATTCTCCCAGACGGGGAGCGCCCCTGCTCAACCGGTCCGCTTCCTGGTTCTCCACTCCTGGAATGTATACCGCCGAGAGACAAGGAACATGGGCCTCTGCCCAGGTCAGGATCAGGGACACCTCTCTGAGAGCACTCAGACTGCGAGTCCCTCCTTGATGATTGATGTAAGCAACCGCTGTTCGATTGTCTGAACGCACCTGGACCGGAAGGCCCAGAATGTGTTGAGTCAGGAGAGCAAGAACTCGACGGATGGCTCTCAGTTCTAGAACATTGATGGGTAAGTGGGCCTCTTGAGGTCCCCACTGCCCCTGGAACTGAAGCTCCTTCCAGAATCCGCCCCATCCCGAAAGACTGGCGTCCGTGGTGACAATTTCCCAAAGGGGGGGTCAGGAAAGACCTGCCCCTCACGAGATTGGCCGAGACCAACCACCACTGGAGGGACTGCCGGACCCGGGAGGACAACTGGAAGGGCTGATCCAGCGACCGAGGCTGCCGGTCCCAAGACGCCAACAGATGAAGCTGAAGCGTCCTCGTGTGAAATTGAGCAAAAGGAACTGCCTCGAAGGAGGCAACCATCAACCCTACCAGCCTCATCCCCAGACGGATGGACGGCCGAGGATTGGAAAGTAGGACCCGAGCCAACTCCTGAATCAGATGAATTTTGGACTGGGGGAGAAACACTCTGTGTTGATGAGAGTCCAACTGCATCCCCAGAAAAGACACCACCCTGGCCGGAGCGAGGGAGGACTTGGAGAAGTTGATCACACAACCAAAGCTTTCCAGCGTGAAGACCACCATCCTGGTGTCTGTCTCCGATTGATTGAGTGACGGAGCCATGATAAGAAGGTCGTCCAAATAAGGTACGACACGAATGCCCCGAGATCTGAAAATGGCCATCACCCCTGCCAGCACCTTGGTGAATACTCTTGGAGCCGAGGTAAGGCCAAACGGAAGTGCCACGAATTGAAGAAAAGGTTGATGAGCGCGGCAGATGGGAACATGAAGATAAGCATCCTTGATGTCTATGGACGTCATGAAGTCCCCCTGCCGAAGGGAACCGACGGCCGTACGCAAAGTTTCCATGCGAAACTTCCGAAAACGGATGAACTTGTTGAGTAATTTCAGGTCCAGGACGGGACGAACCGACCCATCCTTTTTGGGCACTGCGAAAAGATTGGAGTAGAAACCGATGCCCATCTCTAAGTGCGGTACCGGCCGGATGACCGCCATTTCTAACATTCTTTACCGACGCCAGGAGCCCCTGTGCGGCCAAAGGATCGATGGGCACCTGAGACCGAAAGAACCGTGAAGGAGGGCGAGACTCGAATTCCAGCTTGTAACCGGACGACACTACCTCCCGGATCCATCTGTCCGGAACCTCCAGGTCCCAAACCTGGGAGAAGTGTCGCAATCGTCCCCCCACCCGCACGGGTGAGGGCAGCCCCTCATTGCTGAGCGGGCTTACCAGCAGGCTTGGGCTTGGTGCCCCAGGACTGAGTGGGATGGCCACGGCCCCTCCCCCGAGTCCAACCTGCACCTCTGGTAGCGGGAAAGGAAGCCCCCCTACCCGCTCTGAATCCCCGAAAGGAGGGCCTAACAGTACTTGCCCCTCGAAAGGGACAACGAGGCCTCTTGCGTTGCGGCATTTTACCACCTTTTGCAACTGAATCAATTTTATCACCAAACAGCCGCAAGCCCAAAAAGGGGAGAGCTGTGAGCACCTTTTTAGAAGCTAAGTCCGCCGACCACTGGCGCAGCCACACTGACCGACGAATAGCCACCAGCATTGCCGCTGTTCTGCTACTCATAGCCAGCGCATCGTCCTGAGCGGACAGAACATAGGAAACAAAAGACTCACACTGCTTGAGAGCAGTAAACTCCTTACAAGTGGGATCAAGATCCACACACAGATCCTGAATAACAGATCTAACCGCCAACAGAAGAAGCGCCGAAGCACACACCCCGGGCGCATCGATGATCCAACACTAATAAAACCATGGCGAGCATACTGGTCAATCCGACGATCCTCACCATCCTTAAGGGCAGTGGTCTCAGAAGACTGCACCATAGCCGTGCTGGAGAGCCCTAGCACCGGGGTATCGACGTCAGGAGGTACTGACCAAAGCTTCACCAATTCTGGCGGAAAAGGATAACGTTTCTCCCAACTGGAAGGAATTCCTTAAGCACAACCCTCTCAAAGTGTTGTTGTCTGGGAAAAACCAAACGCGGCTGAGGCACATTAAACAACTGACCCTTTGGCAGGGTGACAGCCTCAGGCGGATCTAAATTCAAAATTTCAAACATTTGAGCCAGAATGGAGGGGGTGTCAAGGGAAACCCCCGCAGACAAATCGCCAATAGCATCAATCTCAAGCTGATCTGCAGGCGCATCTGATTCCACCAGGAATTCTCCCTCCTCGTCCAGGGAGCAATCGGACCAATCCACAGGCTCACATACCTCATCCTGTGAAGTTGGAGGTACAGGAGAAAGGTGCTTCCGTTTCGCAGTGGCCTTCAACCCTGCTTTAACGGAAATTATCTTCTCGAGGTTGGATAAACGTGCAGACACCTCAGATTGCGAATCCCCACCTTTGATAATGTCACACGGGGTCCGAACAGTGAGGGAGGGGTAGGGGATGATGGAAGTTGCGAAGAGCCAGCAGCCGGAGCGACGGACTGACGCGCAATATTCTGCCTTGCACAAGGAATGCATAATAAAACATCATCGCCTGGGAGCGGAGTCCCACAGCCTCCACACACCCTAGATGGCCCAGAAGAACCATTTCCGGTATTATCGGAAGCCTCCATATGGTGATTTATGGTATTCGCAAAACCCTGGGTTTAAGGCATAAGCCACCCGGGATGCCCCTTTATGTTAATGTCCCGGGAGGGAGGATTTAATTTATAATAAAGATCCCCTTAAAATAATTGTATAAATAAATATATATATATTTTTTTTTAATATATATATGTATATATATATATAAATATGTCCCAATTTAGAGAAAAAGGACTAGCCAGGTAAAATAGAACTGGGAGGCCACTTTATTGAGGGAATCCCAGGATCTGTGGGGGAAGAAAAACCAACAGTAAGACCCCCAGAAAACAAATGGCAGCATGCAATACAACATTCATGCAACAAGTAACACATGATAATGCACAGCACCAGAGTGCTTTAAATAGGCAAAAGAAATTTGCCCTCTGTTTTTCCTCCTTTTCTATTAAATATATATATATCCCTTTTTTTTTTTTTTTTTTTAACACAAAAGTCAGTCATAATAAAAAAATAGACGGCCCCACGCGAGGCCGCTTACCTGCCAAAGTAAGGCTGAAACGCCTAGGCACCCGACCAGTAGTAACGGTAGGAAAAAATGGCAACAGTAGCAGCCTGAAGCGGCAGCAGCAGCAGCAGTAGTAGTAGTAGTGCGGCAGCAACGGTAGCAGTGACAGAGCGGCCGGTAGCAGCAGTAGCAGCCAGACACATATGCGGCTGAGAGCCCCGCACGTGTCCTTCTTATAACAGGAAGGAAGTGCGGCTGGGGCCGGGTCGCATGACGCCGCCACCACGCCCCCACCTCTGACGTCATCCGGGCCCGGCCCCTTCCAGATCTAAACAGTGCGGTCCGCCAGACGGCGGCCGCAAAACAAGAGGGGGCGCACAACACCCTCAGTAAAGGAAGGGGGGGGAACTAGCGCTTCTGGGCAGCTGGGCTGCCCACCAATACGCTGACAAGGGGGGAGGGGGAGGGGAGCTGTAATCACCAGGAAAAGGCGCAGACAGCCAAAAGCAAGCCTGCCACAGCGCGGCCCGCCCCGGCCGCCCTTAAAGCTGACCCAAAACTCAGCAGCCGCTTAAAGAGACAAAACTGCCAGAGGATAACAATGTGCCCTATAAGGAGGATTAGTCAGGCCAAGTGCACTCTTGTTTACGGTGCAGCCTGACAAGTAAAAGTAAAAACACACATGAAATATAAACATACAGTGAAAACACACATGCAATACACATCCCTCTACCCCCACCCCCCCCCCTAGTGAAGGGAGAAGGGACCGTAACGGGAGAGCAAGGGGCCAAGGGGAACCTCAGGACAGGGGCATCCCAAATCCGGATCACCATGCCGGACAGCCGCATTGCCCCCAAAACAGGGGGTCGAGCGGAGGAGATAAGCTCCTAGGCACCTATAGTGCCATCTACCAATTGCCCAGTGAGCAGCCTAGGCTGGGAGGCTTCCATTAAACCACAAAGGTACAAACAATCAAAACCGGGCAGAAATAGACCAAAAGGGGTTGCCGGGGTAAGACCCCGGCTACGTGCAAGCAGGAGACTTCATTCTTCTGTCTTGTCGCCATGCAGAGAGAAAAACACTGGTGATAAATGGGAGGTACCAGGTATATATAGGCCGGAAGGGGGCTTGTTACAAGACTTCCTCTCTGCAACAGCGTCACTTGGCGGTGAGTAACCCAATCGTGAAGAATATTAAAGGTGAAGCGGGGTGTGTGGCACACTGAGAATATAAATGAGAGGAGTTCCAGATACACCTTGCAGTCCAGTTCCAACTGCAAAAATGAAACTGGATTGTGGAAGTGCAGCCGGGAGGAGCGACACCTTTGTCTTGCAGTCCACGCCCTTCGGTCAAGAGTTAACTCAACATTGTGTATTCTATGCACAATGTTCTTAGATGAGCAACAATTGCCTATCCACTTTCTGGCAATGGAGTACAGCATGAATTATAATCAAAGAGCTTGCTTTTACCATCTGCTTTCTCAAGTTTGTTCAAAAGGTAAAATGTTACATTGACTGGGAGGTCTGCTTGTATCTGAAAATGAAAGCTATCCACATAACCACATTTCTCCATTACCTCCTCTTCCTTCATCTTTAAGGTGTGTTTCACATTAGTTAACTCCTGATTCTCTTTTTGTAGCAGTAGATCCTTCTCCCCCAAAAGCTTCTCTTGCTGCATTGTCACTGCATTTTTCAGCTTCATCTTCTCCACTAACTTCTTCATGTCCATTTGCATTTTTTTAATTATTTCATTGGCCTAAAATGAATTGTATATTAGTAACACGAAGGCCATCCATTTGCAAAAAGCAGAAAAAATTAAGATATAAATTACTTTGATAAGTTCTTCAGACAGAGATTTCACTGTGGTTTCCAGCTTGCCAATTTGCAGCTGCTTTTGTTCCAGGGATTCTTCCAGCTTTTTCTAGAAAGGAAAATAAATCCAATAGCATAAAAATGATTCATGGCAGCAGATGCAGCAAAGATTGAGTATGAAATTAGTCATTTACCTGATAATAAATTCTGCTTTCAGCGTGCAAACAGTGGAAGACAAGAATGCTTAGCATTAGGCTTTTTAATACCAAGTCTTAAGACTCTTATGTTACCCATGTATGTCGAAATAAAAAAAAAAACAAAAAAAAAAATGTACATGTACAGGATGATTGTTCCTTTCCACCATCACTAACAAACTACAGAGGAAAATACAAACAATGTAAACATGGACATTGCATATCAATATTAATTGTTCAGTAAGATTATTTTTTTCTTCAATTAAGCATAAATAAAACTTGGTTTTAGCTGGATTTCTGTGTCCACCTGAAAGTGGGAATAAGCAGTGAAGCGGACAAGACAATGACAGCATATGAGAGAAGGTGACGAAATACAATTAGAGTATACATTTTTGTCTCCACCCAAACCAACCTAATGTAATATCATAGAAGGAATAATTAGGAACTATTCTAACATAAGATATATAACTCTGTACTTCAGTAACCTTTATACTTACCAGGGGGAAACCATGCTGTCATGGAAGATACAGGTATATTATATTACCTTTTTTTATAACCTTTTTTATAATTACTTTTGTACTTCTTAGCACCCTGTACTTCCATGACAGCACATGAGCGAAATACCAAAGATCTTTACCTCAGGGGTGGGAAGCTCTACCAAATATAAGATCTTGAACATCGGCTATATCAAGTCTGCGGTGTTTAATGAAAATGTCAGTAGTTGACCATGTTCCAAATATGTACTATTGACACAGAAGATTCCTCAGCCCAAGACGTAGCAACTGCGCCTTTGCTAGAGTCGGTAATGGCCGTTTTGTATAATCATAAGCCATTTGTATAATTTGTTTATCCAGTTAGCCAGCTAGGTTTTAGTTACAACTTCTTCCTTTGTTTTTCCCCCGTAGGCAATAAATCTGTCATCTTTCCTAAACTGTTTAGAAATCTCCAGGTACTGTAATACACCTTGTTACATCCAAGGAATGTAATCTTCCTTCTCCAGGAGTAGAAGGGTTTTGTAGAAAGGACGGTAACACAATTAACACTTTATGGTGATGGTCTGATGCTATTTTAGGCAGAAAAGCCGGATCCAACGACAGCCCAGTTCTACAGAGACTCTTCGAGCTGAGGTGACTGCTACAATAAAGTCTTCCACATCAAGTACTTGATAAGCAATTTCTCAATGAGTTCTAAAAAGGAACCTCTATTTTTTATAGGGACTCCAGGTAAATCCTATGGAGGGCATCTACTCCTAACAGAGGAGACACTAAATATATATTTAATCTCAAGAATGTTTTGCAAATCTATATTAAAAAAAAATAAAAAAAAACTGCTCACACTAGGTCTTATAAAGTAAAATGGCATATGTTTCAGGGTTTTTTGGAGCAGAATGTCTCTACCTGTTTAAATTTGTTGTGATTACATCCACCCCTGGCAGACCCCACAACTGAGAGATCTGACTGAAGATCTTTGTTTAACATGCATTCGCCTAGATCTAGAGAATGGTGGCTTAGATAGTCTGCTTGGACATTCTGGGATCACCTTAAATGTACCACCTTCAAAAGACAGCAGGTGTTCTTCTGCCCAACCGAACATTTGCCTGCAGCATGACTTTAGAACTGAACTTCTGGTTCCGCCTTGCTTGTGCAGATGAGCTACTGTGGTCGTATTGATCCAAAAAGGTCAACATGGTGATTCTGTACTGTTACTTTAAAGAAAACTAGCGCTCTTTGGGCCGCTAGAAATTCTCTGTGGTTCGACGAGAACCTTGACTTTTGTTGATCTCCCCCCAAGCCAGAGAGACTGGCATCCATGATCACAGTGACTCTTGGTTCTAATATCCAAAAGACTCCTTCTCAGATTTACTCGTTCCTCCCAACAGCCTAGACTTTGTAGAATCTGGAAAGTAAAATACATGGTATTATCCAATGAAGTCTATTTTCGGTCCTATAAATTAAGTATATGTCTTTGCAGGGACCTGAACCTAGATCGGGCCCACTGAACCTCCTGAATGGCTGCACTCAAATAAAAAGACATGGCTTTGTCTTTCAGGAACGTGGCACAACCGTGAAATCTCTATCAAGGGGTAATCTCTATCAAGAGGGGTAATTTTTTTGCAAGAGTCAAGTCTTTGTTGCAAATCATTGTTTGATCCCCCCTTTTCTATTTGGGTTGAACAGGAAGCCCAAAGTTTTATTTATTTTATTTTTTAAACTTCCACTCTGCCCTTTTTGTTTGCTATTCTGTTGAAACCTTTGGCCATGAAAACGTGTCCTAGGGGTAAAAATTTTTCTTGATGGAAAAACCTTTTCTTGCTGTGCCTGACTGAATTTCCTGCTCCATTTTCTCCAACCACAGGGTTAAGGACCTAGACACAGGCGTGGAAGCTATTTGGGTCTTGAAATTCAACACAAATGTCTCCCAAAGCTTTTTTAAGAGAGCCCTCCTTTTCCATAGGGTTACTTAGACTGCCAATATCCAAGGAAGGTCCGACTTTTTAGATAGTTTATATACCGCTACATCCACTTTGGGGATGGATTCCCAAAGCTTAACCTTAAAGGGATACCTAGCCCTATAAGATTTTGGCGCAAAGAATTTATCAGGGTACTGCCATTTCTTTAGCACTATATCCCTCATGGCTGTGTGAACAAGAAATGTTCTGCCCTGAACATCCAGCAGTCCATCATAAAGCTCATCCTCATGGCTCTTTTGTACCGCTGAAGGTCAGTTTTTAAAAATTGTAATAAATTACATAACTCTTCAGTCTCTTCTGCCGGAAAACAAACATTTTGTTTCTTAACTGGTGCAGAGGAAACTGGTAAACTTTCTACATTAGCATTGGAATCATAATACGCCCTCTTCATGTTCAGATTCTTCTTCTGATTCATCTGAATTATGCTTCCTCTTGGCTCCAGTGAAAGTCGGAGCTAGGGCCTGAACCTTACTTCAATTTCAGTCTCAGAGAAAAATCCAGGAAAGCAGGAGACTCTTCCTGGATAATTTAAATGGTGCATTGCTTGCAGGTTTTTTTTCTGTGAGTTAGGCAGTATCATGGAACAAAAAGGGCAAATTTTAATATGTTTAGTCTTGCTTTTGTGTTTCTCCCCCAACTTTTCAGATTTTTTCCGTTTGATGGCTTTATCTGTCAGCTTTACAGATCATTCTTTATCAGAGAATTTTTCTGCATGCTTCTAAGAAATTCTTTCAGAGGGCTTGTCGGCAGAGCCCACTTTTCTGAGACATTTTAGTTTCTATAAAACATGAGAGATAGGCACTCCGTAAAGTTTTCACGAGGAGCAGATCATATGTACATTACATATGTAATTGCAGAATAAAAAAAAAGGATGTTTTACCTCGGCTGAGACATGCTGACACTGTATGGCAGTCAGAAATATGGGGTCCCAAAGCAGCTGCCAGCTTGGCCTCATCCCTTTAAATATTTAAATAGAGTAACTAGGACCGCCCCTTACACCTGTAATTTTGTCTTCATCTCAACAATTTTTTTTTTTATTAGCATTATACCGAAAGGAAATTCTCAGTCCCCTAAATGTCCTAATATTCCAAAGGCAGAACACACCGTGAAAAAAATATTGGATGCTGTTAGACAGGAGTCCCAAGATGGTGGCTAAATCTTCCCATATTCCTTTACTCCTATAGGAGTAGTAAGATAGCCATTCAAATCTCAAGAGACACAACAATACCAGTGTCCCAGAAATCAACAAAAATGGTAGCAATATTTAGTGAGTTAACAGAGGCCAGGATTGGTGGTCTTATGAGAACACGAGACCTCAACCACACCCAGAGGATATTGACAGCTACCCGCCGACAGCAGTGCAATGCGGGACCCTGTCACAGCCCCTGGGAGCTAAATACACATTCCACCTAAGGGACAAAGGTACAGCACCTGGCAGAAGAGACAGCGCCCAGCCACCCTCAAACGCAAGCGGTGCACCGGATCTACAGTGAAGGTATTTTTTACAGGATATACAGAACACATAACTAGGCCTGTAAAACCCTCAGGGTGGTTCTTCACAGCATATACACTGCCATTCTACCAAATGCGCCATCCACCGGGTCTCTGACGTTTACCTTATACAATTTTGTAAATGTATGAACTAAAGACCAGGTAGTGGCCTTGCACACCTGCTCTACAGAAGCCTGATGCTGAAAAGCCCAGGATCCCCGATAGCTGATATAGAATGGGCCGTAACCCGAAACAGGGGATTCTTCTCCCTGGATACATATGCTTTTATTACGGCTGATGTAATCCATTGGCTGATGGTAGACTTAGCTAGTGGTGGATCCTTCTGTGGCACCTCAAATATAATAAATAAGGAGTCAATCCTAAAAAAAAGTCTGCGTAGCAGAGATAAAGATCCTCATTAAGATGGAAGGGGGAAACCAACTCAGGAAGAAAGTCCTGTTTAAAACGGAAGACAGCTTTGTCCTTGTGTAGGACTAAGTAAGGAGGCTGCTAACAAAGCAACCAGCGCACATTTCCACTAGGAAGATGGCCTTAACCCTTTAAGTGCCAGCCTACCTAGACTTTGTCACCCTCTGTTGCCAGACCATGTTTCACAATTTTGCGCTACACATGTTCAACTGTAATTATTGAATGGATTTCCAAGGATTTCCCAGAAAAAATGATATTTTTTTTTTTTCAGCAGAGTCTGGGCTTCAACATGAAATTTGGGCGAAATATGTGCAAAAGAATAAAAACAATTTGTAGTGTTATTTGTAATAGAAAATTTAAGTTTGTCAAAATCTTATTGCGCGTGAAATCCAAATATCTCCCGGTTTTAGCGGTACCACATATGTATTGGTAGACACCCTTTCCTGCCCAGGAAACTCCCCCAAACTGAAACAGTGCTTTAGGAGATTTTCAGATAAGATACAACTGTGTAAGGAGATATGCGCACCTTGCAGTTTTTCAAGAAAAACAACCCTTTATATTTGAAATATGCCCCACAAACTATACAACCCCTGGCAAAATTTATGGAATCACCAGTCTCTAAGGATGTTCCTTCAATTGTTGAATTTTGTTGAAAAAAAGCAGATCATAGAAATTACAAAAAACTAAAGGCATTTCAAATGGCAACTTTCTGGCTTTAAGAAATACTAAAAGAAATCAAGAAAAATAATTGTGGTAGCCAGTAACAATACCATTTTGTGAATACTCACCTGTAAAATGGGTATTATAAGTATGTCACACACCCCGCTTCAAGAAATTCATAACGTGTAGGTAATACTGACCTGTAGAGGGCGATGCCAGGAAAAAAAGAGAGCCCCTCCCGGTCCATAAATACCTGGGACCTCCCACTCATTACCCAGTATAAGAACAGCAGTAAGGTAAGGGACCAGGAAGAGCCCAACACAAAGCATAACAACGCAAAGTTCACCATATAAAGGATCCAGAATACAAAAGGGCAGGGTGAAGCGGGGTGTGTGACATACTTATAATACCCATTTTACAGGTGAGTATTCACAAAATGGTATTATTCTAAGTATGTCACACACCCCGCTTCAAGACATTCATTACACTTGGGACATCCAATAGCAGTGTCCATAAAGGGTGGGGATCCAAAAAAAGGCACAAACTTAACCACTGCAGCTTGCAGAACTTTGCGGCCAAAAACAGCATCCGCTGAGGCCCGAACATCAACCTTGTAAAACTTGGAAAAAGTGTGAACCGAATACCAAGTAGCAGCCTTACAAACCTGCTGAACAGAAGCCTGGTGCTGGAAGGCCCAGGACGCCCCCAACAGCACGAGTAGAAAGAGCAGTAACACGAAAAGGGGGAATCTTCCCCTTAGCAGAATAGGCCCCAACAATGGCCTGGCGAATCCATTTACTAATGGAAGACTTGGCAGGAGCCAAACCCCTCCTAGGCCCAGAGGGCACCACAAAAAGGGCGTCAGTCCTACGAAAAGGAGAAGTAGCCACCAAACAGTACTTCACACAGCGAACTGCATCCAAAGAATGCAAAACCCTCTCCTTGTCATTGCTAGGCTTAGGACACAAGGAGGGTAGAACAATATCCTGATAAAGATGAAAAGCCGAGACCACCTTAGGAAGGAAATCTGGCTTGAAGCGGAAAACAACCTTGTCCTGATGCCTCTCAAAGTAAGGGGCCTTAATGGACAAGGCTGCCAACTCCGAAACACGCCGAACAGAAGTGATGGCAACCAGAAAAGTGCAGCGTAGAAAGTGCAATATCCTGCAAAGGTTCAAAAGGAGGACCCTGCAAGGCAGACAAAACCAAATTCAAATCCCAAACTGGGAGCAAAGGCTTCCTAGGAGGCCGCACATGCGTAACCCCCTGGAAAAAGGTCTTAACCAGAGGATGAAGAGCAAAAGACTTTTGAAAGAAAACCGCCAGGGCAGAAACATGCCCTCTCAGCGTACTAAGCTTCAAACCTAGGTCCAGACCATGTTGCAAAAATTCCAAGATCCTAGGGATAGAAAACGCCCTGCAAGTCAAGGCCCTGACCTCACACCAATCAATATAAGACCTCCAAATCCTATAGTAGATGGCAGAGGAAGACTTCTTTCTAGCCCTAACCAGAGTCTGAATGACAGCATCAGAAAGACCTTCCTCCTCCAAGATGGAAGTTTCAGTAGCCACGCCGTCAAAGCCAGCGTTGGTAAATTGGGGTAGAGCAGGGGACCCCGAGTGAGTAGATCCGGCAGAAAGGGCAGAACTAACTGATCCTCTGCCAACCTTACCACGTCTGCGAACCAAACCTGTCTTGGCCACCTTGGAGCCACCAGGATTGCTGACGCACCCCTCTAGGGCCAGCTTGCGCACCACTTTGCCCACCAAGGGAAACGGAGGGAACAGGTATAGAAACCCCAGATCCCTCCAGTTCAGAGACAAGGCATCTGCTGCCAGAGCCAGCGGATCCCGCGAGAGAGACACAAATGCCGGAAGCTTGTGATTGTGACGAGAGGCAAAAAGGTCCACCTCCGGAGTCCCCCACCGGAGGCAAAGCGACTGAAAAACCTGGGACAGAGCGACCATTCCCCCCGGCGAGATGACCCCCTGCTCAGGGAGTCTGCCTCCCGGAATGTACACTGCCGAGATGCATGGGACATTGCCCTCTGCCCAATCCAGAATCAAAGACACTTCCCTGAGGGCACACCTGCTGCGAGTCCCTCCCTGGTGATTGATGTGGGCGACCGCCGTCCGATTGTCCGACCAAACTTGAACCGATAGTCCCCGTAACGGATGAGTCAAGTGAGCCAGAACCAACCTGATGGCTCTCAGCTCCAGAACATTGGTGGGATCGTGAGCCTCCTGAGGCCCTCACAGCCCCTAAAACTGAAGATCCTTCCAAAATCCCTCCCAACCTGACAGGCTGGCATCCGTGGTGACCGTCTCCCAACGAGGGGTCAGAAAAGACCTGCCCCTCGTCAGATTGCTCGGTTTCAGCCACCACCGAAGGGAACGCCGCACCCGGGGGAACATCAGAAAGGACTGATCCAATGACAACGGGGACCCGTCCCAGGCCGCCAAGAGATGGAGCTGGAGCGTCCTTGTGAAACTGGGCAAAGGGAACCACCTCGAACGATGCCACCATCAATCCAACCAGTCGCATCCCTAGCCAGGCGGGGGATGGATAGGAGACGCTGAGTCAATTCCTGAATCAGAAGAACCTTGGCTTGGGGGAGGAACACCCTGGCCTGAGAAGTATCCAGAGACATTCCCAGGAACTCCACCACCCTGGAGGGAGTGAGGCAGGACTTTGGAGAGTTTCGGTTGGGTGATCAACTATCCCGAGTGGACACCACTGTCCTGGTATCCAGCTGCGCCTGACAGAGAAGATGCCATGATGAGAAGATCGTCCAGATAGGGCACGATGCGGATACCCCTGGCTCAAAGGATGGCCATCACTCCTGCCAACACCTTGGTAAAAACCCTTGGAGCCGAGGTAAGGCCAAACGGAAGAGCCACAAACTGAAAATGTCGATTGTCCACGCCAACCTGAGGAATCTCTGGTGTGCCGGAAATATTGGAATATGCAGGTAAGCATCCTTTATGTCTATGGACGTCATGAAGTCCCCCTGACGAAGTGAGTGGATGGCTGAGCACAGAGTTTCCATACGGAACTTCCGGGGACGAACAAACCTGTTGAGCAACTTCAGATCCAGAACGGGACGAACGGATCCGTCCTTCTTGGGCACCGTGAACAAATTGGAATAGAAGGCCAGGCCCCGGTCTGAGTGGGGCACCGGACAGATGACAGCTATGTCCAAGAGACTTGCTACTGCCGCCAAAAGCCCCTGGGCGGCCAGAGGATCTGACGGCACCCGAGAACTGAAGAATCTGGGAGGGGGCCGGAACTCGAACTCCAGCTTGTAACCGGAAGACACCGCTTCCTGAATCCCCCTGTCCGAGACCTCTTGGACCCAAACCTGGCAGAAGAGTAGCAGCCGCCCCCCCACCCGCAAGGGTGAGGGCGCCCCCTCATTGCTGAGCCGGCTTGGCAGCGGCTCTAGGCTTGGAGCCCCAACTGTGTCCTGGACGGGCCGGACCCCTGCCCCAGGAATCACCTATGGACGAGGGGAAAGCCGAACCCCTGCTGACTCTAGCCCCACGAAAGGACTGAGAGGAGGAAGCCACCTCCCGAAAGGGGCGACGCTGCTTTTTACGCTGAGGTAACTTACCTCCCTTTGCCACCGAATCCAATCTCTCTCCAAAGAGCCGCAACCCCACAAAGGGAAGGGCCGTAAGCGACTTTGGGGACACAAAATCAACAGCCCACTGGCGTAGCCAAACCAACCGCCGGATAGCCACAAGCAGGGCCGCAGCTCTGCTACACATCACCAATGTGTCGTCCAAGGCGGACAGCACAAAGGACAAAAATAACTCACAGCGCTTAAGGTCGGCAAACTCCTCACTAGCCGGGTCAAGCCCGGAAGAGGCCAACAGTCCTCTAACAACCGACCTGGCAGCTACCAATAAAAGCGCAGAAGCACAAACCGGCCGCAAGGCCGATCTAACACTGGCAAAACCAGGGAGGGAGGGCGGGAGGGAGGGCGGGTCGCGGTTCGCGCGTCACGCCCCCATCTTTCCCGGCCAGAAGCCGGGAAATGAGCGCCCCCCACCCAGAGGAGAAGAAGCCCTCATGGGCGCTCAGCGCCGCCATTGCAGCACGCCAGAGGCCAGTGCCGCAGACGCCAGTCAAAAAGTAAAAGCACACACACAGTTAAGCACACATACACAATAAATGACAGGAATCCATAAGGGACAGTCTCTTTCTTTCATATGTAGCAGAAAAAGACTAGGATACAAACCTTATGTTCCTGAGCACTTTCACATGCATCTGTACTTCGGATTACTACTTGCTCTTTGTCTTTAACTTCCTGCTCTAGAACTGCTGCTCGCATCTTGTATTGGTTTAGGAGTTTCTCTTTTTCATGGCATTCCGAGTCCAAGGTGGCATTCTCCCGGCGAAGTGAAGCTGCCTCTTGCTTTGTTCTATAATTTTCCTATAAAATAAGGATTACACATAATGTTATCTCAAAAGTTTAATGTCCCCAGAGGACCCTCAAAGATCTGGGTTGGCCCAAAGTATAATGGTGTTTAAAAACTTTATGTCCAATGTTGCCATCCATCAAGAAAAAATATTTATAACAGATTATAAACATCAGATTATCTACAGCAATCCACCAAAGAACCTGGTCTTTAGTACATGAGGGGCTGCAGAAAGGCACATATGGTAGCCAGGTAAGTTTTTTCAAACCCTTTAAGTGCCAGCCTAGAGTTTTTGTCACCCTCTGTTGCCAGACCATTTTTCACAATTTTTCAACTGTGAATTTTAAAGGGATTTTTCTACCAAAACAACCCTTTACATTTAGAACACCCCCACAAACTATATTCCCTGAAAGTACATACGTTAGGCTTTCTACACATACCCAGCTTCTTGTAGTGGTGTAGTGTAGTGTAGTTGCAATATCAATATGCAAACAAGAAAAACAAGCTAAATCTGAAAGCACAAGGTCCCCGAACAAAACAATACCGAACATGTATAGGTACTTTTAACTGACAGGCTGCTTAAGATTTTATCACTCTGTTGACAGGTCATTTTTCACAATTTTGAGCTAGATTTAACTGATTTATGCAGGAATTTTTAGGAAAATTATATTTTTTTGCAGCAGAGTTTAGGCTTTAAAATGAAACGTCTTGTTTGTAATTTTCCCACAGTTTAAAGTAAAATATTATATTAATAATACCATTTTGTGAATACTCACCTTGTAAAATGGGTATTATAAGTATGTCTCACACCCCGCTTCAAGATATTCATAACGTGTGGGTATATACTGACCTGAAGAGGCGATCTGCAGAGATGATTGGAGGAAAGAAAACCCCTCCCAGTCCACAAATACCTGGGACCTCCCACTCATTACCCAGTATAAAGAAAGCAGTAAGGTAAGGGACCAGGAAGAGCTAAATATAAGTCATAACAACGCAAAGTTCACAAAACGAAGGATCCAGAATACAAAAGGGCGGGTTGAAGCGGGGTGTGTGACATACTTATAATACCCATTTTACAAGGCGAGTATTCACAAAATGGTATTATTCTAAGTATGTCACACACCCCGCTTCAAGATATTCATAACGTGTGGGACATCCAATAGCAGTGTCCATAAAGGGTGGGGATCCAAAACAAGGCATAAAGCACAACTTAAACTACTGCAGCCTGAAGAACTTTGCGGCCAAAAACAGCATCCGCTGAGGCCCGAACATCAACTTTGTAAAACTTTGAAAAAGTGTGAACAGAAGACCAGGTAGCAGCTTTGCAAACTTGCTCAACCGAGGCCTGGTGCTGAAAAGCCCAGGAAGCCCCAGCCGCACGAGTAGAATGAGCTGTAACGCGAAAAGGAGGATCTCTCCCCTTAGCAGAATAGGCCCCGACAATGGCCTGACGAATCCACCTGCTGATGGTAGACTTTGTAGGTGCTAAACCTTTCTTGGGCCCAAATGGCACCACGAAAAAAGCATCAGTCTTGCGAAAGGCAGAAGTTACCACCAAATAGTACTTCACAACACGAACCACGTCCAAAGAATGTAGGGCCCTCTCCTTGTCATTGCTGGGATTAGGACACAGAGAGGGCAGAACAATATCCTGATTTAAATGAAAGGACGAAACCACCTTAGGAAGGAAGTCCGTCTTAAAACGGAAAACCACTTTGTCCTGATGTCTTTCAAAATACGGAGCATGAATCGATAGAGCCGCCAACTCAGAAACACGTCTAACAGAAGTAATAGCTACCAAAAAGGCTACCTTCTGTGTAAGGGAAGACAAAGGAATATCATGCAAAGGCTCAAAGGGAGGACCCTGGAGAGCAGAAAGAACCAAATTCAAATCCCAAACTGGAATCATAGGCTTCCTAGGAGGCCGCACGTGTGTAACCCCCTGGAAAAAAGTCTTAACCAAAGGATGAAGCGCAAAAGACTTTTGGAAAAACGCCGCCAGGGCAGACACCTGTCCCTTCAGAGTACTGAGCTGGAGCCCCAGGTCCAGACCATGTTGCAAAAACTCCAAAATTCTAGAAATAGAGAATTCCCTACAAGGGAATGACCTAGATTCACACCAGTCAATACAAGACCTTCAAGTCCTATAATACACAGACGATGAGGACCGTTTCCTAGCACTAATAAGAGTCCGAATCACAGCATCCGAAAGACCTTCCTCCTTCAAGATGGAGGTTTCAGCAGCCACGCCGTCAAAGCCAGTGTTGGTAAATTGGGGTAACGAAGAAGACCCTGTGTAAGTAGATCTGGCAGCAGGGGCAGAACGAACTGATCTTCTGCCAACCTTACCACGTCTGCGAACCAGACCTGTCTTGGCCACCTTGGAGCCACCAGGATTGCTGGTGCTCTCTCTAGAACAAGCTTGCGCACTACTCTGGCAACCATGGGAAACGGAGGGAACAGGTACAGAAACCCCAGATCCCTCCATATCAGAGACATGGCATCCGTAGCGAGAGCCAGAGGGTCCTTCGCCAGAGACACAAATGCTGGAAGTTTGTGGTTGTGACGGGAGGCAAATAGGTCCACCGCCGGAGATCCCCATCTGCGACAAATTGAGTGAAAGACCTTGGGATTGAGAGACCATTCCCCCTTGCGGACTGACGTTCTGCTCAGAGAGTCCGCCTCCATGTTCTCCACTCCCGGGATGTAAACTGCCGAGATGCACGGGACATGGCACTCTGCCCAGTCCAGAATCAGGGACACTTCCTTGAGAGCATTCATGCTGCGGGTCCCTCCCTGGTGATTGATGTAGGCCACCGCCGTCCGATTGTCCGACCTGACCTGGACCGGCAAGCCTCGCAGTTGATGAGTCAAATGACAAAGAACCAACCTGATGGCCCTTAATTCCAGAATATTGATATGCTCGTGAGCTTCCAGGGGACCCCACAAACCCTGAACTTGCAGATCCTTCCAAAAACCCCCCCATCCTGAGAGGCTGGCATCCGAAGTGACTATCTCCCACTGAGGAGTCCGAAAGGATCTGCCCCTCAGCAGGTTGGTTGAGTTCACCCACCACCGAAGCGAGCGGCGAACTCGGGGGGACATTTGAAAGGATTGATCCAGCGACTGAGGAGACCTGTTCCAGACCGACAACAGATGGAGCTGTAGTGTCCTTGTGTGAAACTGAGCAAAGGGGACTGCCTCGAAGGAGGCCACCATCAAACCCACCAGTCTCATCCCTAGCCGGATGGACGGTCGAGGAATGGACATAAGCGACCGAACCAACTCCTGAATCAGAAGAACCTTGGACTGAGGAAGAAACACTCTGGCCTGATCTGTATCCAGAGACAATCCCAGAAAGGATACTGTCCTGGACGGGTGGAGTGAGGACTTGGGGTAGTTGATCACCCAGCCGAACCTCTCCAGAGTGGATATCACCGTCCTGGTGTCCAACTCTGCCTGGCTGAATGACGGTGCCATGATGAAAAGGTCGTCTAGATACGGCACTATGCGAATCCCCTGCGCTCTGAGGAGAGCCATCATCCCAGCAAGCACCTTGGTGAAAACTCTTGGAGCTGTGGTGAGACCGAAGGGAAGAGCCGCAAACTGAAAGTGTCGATCCTCCACCACGAACCTCAGAAACCTCTGGTGCGCGGGAAAAATGGGAACATGGATGTAAGCATCCTGGATGTCTATGGACGTCATGAAGTCCCCCTGACGAAGAGATTGAATAGCCGCAGCCTTACAAACCTGTTGAGAATCTTTAGGTCCAGAATGGGCCGGACGGAGCCATCCTTCTTGGGGACCGTGAACAGATTTGAATAAAAACCCCGACCCCTTTCTAAAGGGGGTACTGGGCAAATGACTGCCATTTCCAGAAGACTTGATACCGCCGCCCGGAGCTGCTGCGCAGCCGGTGAATCCGGGGACACCCGAGTCCTGAAGAAACGCGGGGGGGGGGGGGGGCGGGACTCGAACTCCAGCTTGTAGCCGGAAGACAGCACTTCTCGGATCCATTTGTCCGAAACCTCCTAATTCCAGACCTGGGAGAAGTGTTGCAGACGTCCCCCCACCCGCACGGGTGAGGGCGCCCCCTCATTGTTGAGCGGGCTTGGTCGCGGGTTTGGGTTTTGAACCCCAACTGTATCCTGAACGGGCACGTCCTCTGCTCCTATTCCAGGAATCTCCTCTTGTAGAAGGGAAAGCAAAACCTCTTCCCGCTCTAGATCCCCTAAATGAAGGGGTGAAGGAAGCCGCTCCTCGAAAGGGGCGTCGCTGCTTCTTGCGTTGAGGTAGCCTTCCACCCTTGGCCACAGCGTCCAATTTGTCTCCAAAGAGTCGTAACCCAACAAAGGGAAGAGCCGTCAGTGACTTCTTTGACCCAAAATCAGCCGCCCACTGGCGTAACCAAATTGAACGCCTGATAGTAACCATTAGAGCAGAGGCTCTACTACTCATCATCAAAGAATCATCCAAAGCGGCTACTATGAAGGACAAAAATACCTCACATTGTTTTAGATCACGAAATTCATCACTGTCCGGATTTAAACCGGAGGAGGATAACAAATTCCTGACCACCTATCTGGTAGCCACCGCCATCAGCGATGAGGCACATACAGGCCGTATAGCTGCCCCAATACTGGCAAAACCATGACAAGCCATCTGGTCAATGCGTCTATCCTCACCGTCTTTAAGAGAGGAACAGTCAGGGCTATTCAACACGGCTGAGTTGGATAACCCCAAAATTGGAGCGTCCACTTCGGGGGGGGGGGGGGGGGGGGGGACGCCCAGCGCTTAACCGTATCCACTGGGAAAGGGTATCTTTTATCCCAACTCTGAGGAATGCCCGGGAGCCGGGCAGGCCGATCCCATTCCTTAGAAATAATAATATCAAAATGCTTTTGATTAGGAAATTCCAAGCGCGGCCTGGATTCATCATAAAACTCACCTTGCTGTTGAGGAACCTCCGCCGGAGGCAAAATAGCCAGAACCTCAAACATCTGAGTCAGAACATTAGGAGTGTCCAAGGAAATCCCTGACCTCCGATCGGAATCAGCGCCAACAATTTGCTGATCATCAGAAATATCTGAATCCTCACATAACTCCCCTTCTTCAAGAGGGGAAAAATCTGACCAATCCAGGCCATCCGCATCATCATATACAAAATGATTTACCGGCGATAAATGCTTCCTCTTAGCCGTTGCTTTCTTGGCAACCGCAGAATAAACAAACTTTTCAATACTGGCCAATCTGGCACATACATCAGATTGCGACTGCCCCCCCCCCCCCCGTAGCAACATCACACGGGGCACGGGTCAAGAAGGGAGGGGGAGAGGATGAGGCCGGCGGCGCTGACCCAGAAGCCTGGGGTCCGGACTGCCGTGTAATAGTCTGCTGTGCACATGAAATACATAAGAAAAAATCATCCCCTGTTAGGGATACCCCACATCCCATGCACTTGCGGGATTGTCCCGAAGGAAGTCCGGAATCCAGTGATGCCTCCATAGGGTGAACTTGAGTAAGTCGCTATGAGTGAGGGAATTACGCTATTAAGCAACCCGGGATGCCCTTAAGGTGTCCAAGTGGGAGGATTTGTAAAAATAATAGTAAAAATACCCAGGTACCCTAGGACCGGGAGAAGCCTAAAAACCCCTGAAGATTCAGCCTAAAAAACACAGAAAGACAGTACGAGTCTTAAATCCCTATATATATAGTATATATATATATAATCAAATGTGTAAATAAAAAATGGCCCGCAGGGCCACTCACGGAACCTGTAGGTGTCAGAAGCGCTGCGTCCTCTGCCTGAGGTAATTCAGATCAGTGCGGGAGACTAAGAAGGGGGGCGTGGTCAGCGCGGACCGCGCGCTGCAAGGCTCCGCCCCCCCCCCTCGCAAACGGGCACGAGGAACAAGTTCCTCAGGAGTGCCTGTGACTAGAGGGGGCGGGCCGCGGCGAAGCGCCGCGAGTCCGGTCCCGCCCCCACAGCTAAAACGTGAGGGGAAGCTCCCCTCCATTGTGAACGTGCGCGCCGGTGCCGGCGGGACCCGCGGCACCGGGCGCATAATAAAGAAAAAAGCCGGTAGCGGCCCGCAATGTATGCGGAGCCGCTCACCGCTCGAGCCACGCTACAATATGTCAGAACATAAAGGGCGCGGGCCGCGGCCTCACACAGAAGGCCCAGCCCCGCCCCCACACAGAAGAGCGTGAGGGGAGAAACCTCCCCTCAGCTCTTCTGAGGTAAAAAACCAGCACCTCGGCGGCAATGGCGGCCGCGGTGCCTGGCAGGAAACAAAAGTGACAGGAAAGTGACAGAGAAAAGACTCACAGACAACATTAACAATGCAACATAAAATAGAAGGATTACTTCTATACGCCCCACGTCATGTAAAACACTGAAACCATAGGATAGTGCCCCCAAACAAGATAATAATGTGGGGAAATGGCCAATAAGGGGAAAAAATTATTGTCATGGACAGGGCATCCCAAACCGGGGTCACCAACCCGGTATAACCGCCTACCCTTTTAATAGGGTCTTGCGGCGGAGCATAGCTCCTGAGCACCTGTGGTGCTAGTATACCCTCGCTCGGACATCAGTCAAGACTGGGAGGCATTCAATATATATATATATATATATATATATATATATATATATATATATATATATATATATATATATATATATATATATATATTATTCATATGGAAATAAAGAGTCCGAACGGAAATAAAAAATATTGGCCGGGAGTAGACCCGGCTACCTTAAAATCCCCCAGTGCAAGGAGGAGATATCATCTGCTGCTTGCTCACCGTCTGCAGAGATGAAGACTGGGTAATGAGTGGGAGGTCCCAGGTATTTGTGGACTGGGAGGGGTTTTCTTTCCTCCAATCATCTCTGCAGATCGCCTCTTCAGGTCAGTATAAACCCACACGTTATGAATATCTTGAAGCGGGGTGTGTGACATACTTAGAATATTATATATATATATATATATATATATATATATATATATATATATTTTTTTTTTTTTTTTTTTTTTTAAATTGTCTTAAATTTAAATGAAACTTTTTATTAGAGAAAACTTTGGGCGGGTGCAGACGACGTCGCCCACAAAAGGCAGGGCAAGTAATGGGCGACAGCAGAAGTGGGGTAAGGGGCCTATAAGGGGCATATGGAAGAGCCCAGGGGAGGGGGGATGGGACAATCGAAGCCCCCCCCAAGTGAAGAGGAGACGGCAGGTGAGTATATTTTCGCCCAGATCAATTGAGGGGTCATGTGAGTTTTTTTTAACTTTAGTACTTTTTTTTTATGAGGCTTTAAAATCAGATAAACGAGACTTATGTAGCTGGCACTTAACGGTTGGAGATGCAGCTACGCAAGACTCGCGAAACTGGCACTAATAGGGTTAAATGAAAGTTGAGTATGGTCTGTTCAAGGTGCATCGTAAACTACTTAGAGGCTTTACATTTGTACCAGTGTCCCATAGTATGGAACCGCCTTTTAATTATCCTGCAATGAGGACTGGGCCTCAGTGCCGTAACACTGTTCTGTCCCCACAGGGTGTGCCGCTGTACCTGCCGCTGTACCATGGGAGAAGTCAGGGACAATCTGATTTTTTTTTTCCCCTGGGGAGCAGACTTTGCTGTGGCCCAAGTCCTGGGAAATCCAGGCCCACGCTTATCCATAAACTAGATGAAAGTTAAGACTTAGGATAAGTAGCCGAGCTGTGAAATGTTTTTTTCTTAATTACTTCTCTTGTCACTATTGGAAAACTATTATTGGCTGGCTGTGAGGGAAGACTTTTGAGCCGTGGTTAATTAATCTTCTAATAAGTTGGCTTAACACATGAACAAGAAAAAATATAAGGTAGGACAATCACTCTGGCCTGGGACCTCAGAGTTCATAAAAAAAAAAATGAATAAATATTCCCACAGACTACCCCCCTATACATATGGCAATGTATTTTTGCGATTCATAAAATGTTTTATGACACAAAAGCTTGCATACCTCTTCCAGTGCTGCAAGCCTCCCTTTAAGTTCTCGGATGCAGGACTCCGACTTGTATTTCTTCTCTGTCAAGTCTTTATTAAGAGTTTCCAACTCGCACACCCTACCTTCCAAATGCTGTATTGTTCGGTTGCTTGAGGACTCTAGCTCTTTCTTTTGTTGCTCAAATTGAAGCTGGTATTGAGTTTGAAGCTAAGAAAAGGCAGGTAGAAGTTAATTATTATATACAGTGACAAGCATTTGCGTACTGTGCAGTTGCAACCTCAAATTTATACATTATTAACAGAAGCAGGTATTGAGATAAACAAGCAAAGTAGGGTTAATATAAAGATTAAATATTTGTGATTTCCCATTTGTAAAAATCCAGTGACAAGCTTTGATTTTCACACTAGAAAGACCTGGGGACTGTGTGTATGGTAAAGAATGCAACAAATACAAATAAACTCTGTTTTAAAAGCAGTTTTAAAATAAAATAGCAAAAATGTATCTAACCTGTGACACTTTCTCCCTCTCGGCTGTAATTTCTTGTGCATGTCTGCTTGTTATTAAAGAGGTCTGTGAAGTCCACTCATTTCTCAGTTTCTCAAGTTCTTTGCATTTTTCAGCCAAGGCCTGTTAAAATCAAATGCAAGCAAAACTTTTTAAATTGTAACTTAACACGGCCAGGTCAGACAATCCTGTGTATAGAGACAAACTATTTTAGGCATATCACAAAATTGCTTTAACCTTCCCGAACAAGCTTTTCACATAGTCATGCCATCAATGATTACGCTGGCAACAATTGCTTAAAGAAACTGAAGCTAGTGCATCTACTATGTGGTTTCTAATTTGACTACAGTTCCAGACATTCAGATGTGTACTCTGGTTTGAGCACTTTATATTCTGCCCCTGGCTTTTTAACCATGCCCAGCTTTTACCCCTGCATTGAAAATGACCTTAGTTCCCCCTACAACGAACCTTTGATTGCTTAAATCGGACCATCACCCTAAATAAAAGCCTATCTTATATAGGTTTCCCCCACCCTGTGCATCCTACCTGCACCTACTGCACTTTCTGAGCCTTTAAACATACAAGATGGTGGCACATAGAACCTCAGGCTGGTCTGTCTGTGCAAGGCACAGCTATAACCCGCCCTCCTGCACTTGTCCCCCTCCTCGTTTCAGTATGTGATGCTTCTGAGGCAAGATGGAGGCACCCATATCCTAGAGTGCAAGGGTTTTGGCTTTATATTAAACGATGCTGAAGGACAGGTTTAAAAGACTATAGAACTCTTCCAGCTAATCTGGTACATTTTTTGGTGTCATCAGTTCCCCCTGGAAAAAGTTAGCTCAACTTTTTTCATCTCCACCATCCTGGGTTGTAAGGAATATCTTCCAAATTTTAGTGTAACACTGGTAAATGTTCTTTTTTAACTTTAGTCACTGAGAAACCACTAACCTTTGGTACAGAGACACAGGGCTTGTCCAAAACACCTTAAAAAATCCTTCATTCTTTCTATGAAAGCCAGGGTTAAAGGCAAACTCCCGATCCAACAGCATGGGCTCTTGTCGAATGGAATAGTAAATGTTTCGATTTGCTTCAAGGTGAAGCACAAGGATCCATGTCCTCAGTGGCACGCGCACTCTAGTCCCAGCCTATTTGAATGACTGGGACAATTCTGTGATTACTCACCTGTAGAATTAGGATTATGAGTATACAGTACGTCCTGCTCCAAATCTAATACTTACAGTTGGGATATACTCCGCCAGATGGCACTGGACTGCAGAGACATCGAAAATAGGCTCCTCCCGGCCCCTCAAATACCCGGGGACCTCCCACAAATTCCCCAGCATTGAAAAGCAGTTAAGGAGAAGCCGGGAGCATTAAACAATCCAACTATCAATTATAACAATGATAACAATCACCATACAGGGGATCCAGAAAAATGCAAACCAAGGGTGGGTTGGAGCAGGACGTACTGTATACTCATAATACCAATTCTACAGGTGAGTAATCACAGAATTGTGTTATTCTTAGTATACAGTACGTCCTGCTCCAAATCTAATACTTACAGTTGGGACATCCAATAGCAGCGTCCATAAACTAGGGTGGGATCCCCAAGAAAATCAGCAGCAGGCAGTTTAAACCACTGCCACCTGCAGAACCTTTTCGGCCAAAAACAGCATCAGCTGAGGCCCTAACATCAACCTTGTAAAACTTTGAAACGGTATGAACAGAAGACCAAGTAGCGGCCTTGCAAACTTGTTCAACAGAAGCCTGCTGCTGAAAAGCCCAAGAGGCACCAATAGCACGAGTGGAATGAGCAGTAAGGCGGAAGGGAGGATTCTTCCCCTTAGCAGAGTAGGCCTGAATCACAGCCTGACAAATCCACTTGCTGATCGTAGACTTGGCAGGAGCCAAACCCTTCCTAGGACCAGAAGGGACCACAAAAAGAGCATCAGTTTTCCTGAAAGGTGCAGTAGCCACCAGAAAGTGCTTCAGCCACCAACCACATCCAAAGAGTGCAAAACCCTCTCCTTAGCATTGCTAGGATTAGGGCACAAAGAAGGAAGAACAATATCCTGATTCAAATGAAAGGCAGACACTACCTTAGGCAGAAAATTAGGTTTGAAACGAACCACCACCTTGTCCTGGTGCCTCTCATAGTAGGGGAGCTGAATGGACAGCGCCGCCAACTCAGACACACGCCTGACAGAAGTGATAGCCACCAGAAACACAACCTTGAGCGTAAGAATGGCCAAGGCAGCATCCTGCACAGGTTTAAAGTGAGCACCCTGCAAGGCTGACAGAACCAAGTTCAAATCCCAAACAGGCACCATAGGTTTACGAGGGGGACGCACATGAGTGACCCCCTGGAAAAAAGTCCTGATCAGAGGGTGCTGAGCAAAGGACTTCTGGAAAAAAAATAGCCAGGGCACAAACCTGACCCTTCAGAGTACTGAGTTGGAGCCCCATCTCCAACCCATGTTGCAGGAACTCCAGAATCCTGGGAATAGTGAAGGCACGACAGGGAAGAGACTTAGACTCACACCAGTCAAGGTAGGCACGCCAAACCCTGTAATAAATGGAAGAGGAAGACTACTTCCTAGCTTTAATCAAAGTATCCACAACTGAGGAAGACAGCCCCTTCTCCATCAAGATGGAGGTTTCAGCAGCCAAGCAGTCAAAGCCAGAGTTTGTAAATTGGGATGGCGTAGTGAGCCCTGAGTGAGCAGATCTGGCACCAAGGGCAGAGCGTACTGATCTACTGCCAGCTGTACCACATCTGCGAACCACACTCTTCTTGGCCACCTGGGGGCCCCCAGAACTGCTGGCACCCCTTCTTGCGCATCCGAGGTCAGGGCCAGAGGATCCCTGGACAGAGAGACAAAGGCTGGAAGCTTGTGATTGTGGTGGGACGCAAACAGATCCACATCTGGTTGACCCCAACGGTGACACAGAGATTGAAACACCCTGCTGCATAGGGACCATTCTCTCTGGTGAGAGGTCCCCCTGCTCAGAGAGTCCGCCAGGTGATTTTACACCCCCGGGATGTACACAGCTGAAATGCAGGGGACATTGGCCTCCGCCCAAGTCAGGATCAGAGACACTTCCTGGAGGGCCCCCTTGCTCCGGGTCCCTCCCTGATGGGTGATGTAGGCAACTGCCATCTGGTTGTCCGAGCGCACCTGCACAGGCAGGCCCTGAAGAGGAGTAGTCAAGCGAGCCAGAACTAACCTGATTGCTCGCAGCTCCAAGACATTGATAGGAGTGTGGGCCTCCTGAGGGCCCCACCTCCCCTGGAACCGCAGGGACTTCCAGAAACCCCCCCCAACCTGATAGACTGGCATCCGTGGTGACATCCGTGGTGACATCCGTGGTGACATCCGTGGTGACATCCGTGGTGACCGTCACCCAGGAAGGGGCAAGAAAGGATCTGCCCCCCAACAGGTTCCTTGAGTCAATCCACCACAAGAGGGACCTCCTGACCAGGGGGGAGAGCACAGAGACCCTGTCCAGGGACGCTGGGTCCTTGTCCCATACAGACAATAGGTGAAGTTGCAGAGGCCTCAAGTGGAACTGAGCATAAGGGACTGCTTCGAAGCACGCCACCATCAGGCCCACCAGCTGCATCCCCTGCCTGATGGAGGTATGGGGACAAGCTAGGAGGGACTGGGCCTGTGCAATCAGACTGTCCACCTTCTGCTGAGGAAGAAAGATCCTTGCCTGAACTGTATCCAGATTCATTCCTAGGAATGGAGTTACCAAGGAAGGGGACAGTGAGGACTTGGGGTGGTTGATCACCCATCCAAATGACTCCAGAGTGGACACCACCAGATGAGTATCCAACTCTGCCTGATGTAGAGACTGGGAAGTGATGAGAATGTCGTCCAGGGAAGCACGCGGACGCCCTGACATCTGAGCAGAGAAGTGAGGCCGAAGGGCAAGGCCACAAATTGGTAGTGTTGATCCAACAGAGCGAACCTGAGGAACCTTTGATGACCTGGGAACACAGGAATATGAAGGTAGCATCTTTGATGTCCACAGAAGTCATGAAATCCCCTTGGCGCAGGGAACTGATGGCAGAGCGCAGAGTCTCCATGCGAAAGCGCCTGCCCCTGACTAATTTGTTGAGAATCTTTAAGTCCAGGATGGGCCTCACAGAACTATCCTTTTTGGGTACTGTTAATAGGTTGGAATAAAAGCCCTCGCCTTTTTCTCTTAAGGGGACCTGGCAGATGACCCCCAGCTCCAGGAGGCCTTGCACTAGCTCCTGAGCTGACACAGGGTCCTGAGGAATCTGGGATCTGATGAATCTTGGAGGGGGACAGACAGTAAACTCCAACTTGTAACCGGAGGACACTACCTCCTGAATCCACCGGTCTGAGACATGAAGCCTCCAGACGTGAGCGAAGTGCTGCAGCCGTCCCCAAACCCGGATGGGTGAGGGCGGCACATCATGCCTGAGGGGGCTTGGGAGAGGATTTTGCTTTGGGACCCCAGGAGGAGCCAGGACGTCCACGTCCTCTACCCCAGAACTCTACCCCAGAAATCTCCCCGGGCCCCAGGGAAAGACACCCCCCTTCCCTGTCTTGCACCACGGTAAGGGGAGGATAAGGAACCCTGACCCCGAAAGGGCCGAGGTTGCCGCCTGCACTGGGGTAACCTGCCTTCCTTAGCAAAAAGGTCCAAGCGGTCTCCAAACAGATGCAGTCCTTAAAGGTAAACCCAGTGAGGGCCTTCTTGGCAGCGTTGTCAGCAGCCCACTGCCGCAGCCAAACCGAGCGGCGTATAGCCACCACAAGGGCAGAGGTTCTGGCACACATTCTGATGGTGTCATCCAATGCTGATAGGACAAAATTTACAAAAACATCACAACTGGAGAGTGCATTAAACACCTCACAAGGTAAATCATCAGGGGCACTATCAAGCATATTTCTGATAATGGTTATAGTGGCCACAGCAGTAATGGCAGAGGCACAGACCGGGCACAGCGCCGTCCCCGCACATGCAAAAGCGTGGGATGTCAGCTGATCAATACGCCAGTCTTTGGCATCCCGCAGGGTAGTAGAATCAGGGGAATGCATGACAGAGGTGTTAGATAGCCCTAGGATCGGGGCATCCACCTCGGGGGGGGGGGGGGGGGATGACCAACATTTAACCACCTCAGTAGGAAAGGGATACTTCCTATCCCAACTCTTTGGAACCCCGGGAAGTTTACTGGGACGCTCCCATTCCTTGAGCACAAGGTTATGGAAATGTGCCTGCTCTGGAAATTCCAAACGTGGTTTTGCTGTATGGAAAAGCTCCCCTCTTTGCCTGGGAGCCTCAACAGGGAGAGAGATAGACAGAACCTCAAAAATCTGGGTCAATAATCTGTCAGTGTCATCCAGGGCCCAGGGTCAGAGCCAGAATCGTCATGACCCCTTGGTCTCTCATCAGATGAGCCTGAATCAGAAAAGAGCTCCCCTTCATCAGACGGGGTATAGCCACACAGATTCATAAACTCCTCAGTTCCCAAAGGGAAAACAGTAAGATTAGGCGTCAAGTGCCGCTTCTTAGCAGGGGCCTTACACGCTAAAGACTTCGCAATAATAATCCCCACTAGTATGCAACTCAGTAGGAGTGAGATTTAAGCTTGGGGGAGTAGGTGAAGTGAAACGAGGTGCAGCCACAGGCCGGCCAGATTGCAATGCCAGCACCTGTTCAGCACAGGGTACACAGACCCGTGCCTTGTCAGCGTCAGCATGAGGCTGCCCACACGCTACACACAGCCGGTCTTGTCCCAACGGGACCCCGGTAACATTATCCTAAGATGCCTCCATATGGTGATTATAGCGGCGCAATACGCCGATAGAGAATAACGCTATATAGCAACCCTGGATGCCCCAATAACCCGCTAAGGACGTGGGAGTATAATTTTTACAAGACCTACAAGTAATATACTAAAAACAAAAGTGAAGCAGATAAAGCCGCCCGAGAGGGCACTTACGGACCGCGGTAGGTACTAGTCCGTCGCGCATAGGCCAACCAAGTCAGCAAAGATGGTGTTGGTATACCTCTAGGGGCGGGCCAGTAACAGCGATGACGCGGAAGGCGCCAAAGACGGGCCCCCCCCCCCCCGAAGAGCGCAAAGCCAGAAGGCCAACAGCCAAAGATGGCGCTACAAGCGCCTGAGGTAATGACGCCGTCAAGCATGGAACCAAGTCAGCGCGCGGCGGCGGCAAATTTAAAGGCAATAAAGGCAAGTCAGCGCGGCGGCTGACATAAGAATAACGATATGTGAAAGTTGAAAGCACAGACTTCATAACCGACATATGTATACACATACAACCCCCCCCCCCTTTTCCCCCCAAGACTATAAGGAGGATGAGGGAGGACAGCGGCCACTTAAATAGGGCCCACCGATAGGCAGGGGCAAGGGGCAATAGTGCGGGAGGGGCATCCCATAGAAGCTCACCATAAGCCTGAACCGCCTACGCTTTGGTGGGGGATTGCGGTGGAGAAGCGCTCCTAAGCACCTGACAGTGGTGCTGCCTACCTTCACCCTACCAGCGCAGCCAAGGCTGGGAGGCATATTAGTGGAACGGGTGGGAATAGTCCTACAGGGCCACAGGTTAATAACCCCGCTCACCTGCGAGTAGAGAGCCAATTTCTCGTCCTTCGCAGCCAGACTGCAGAGAAATTCTGGGGAATTTGTGGGAGGTCCCCGGGTATTTGAGGGGCCGGGAGGAGCCTATTTTCGATGTCTCTGCAGTCCAGCGCCATCTGGCGGAGTATATCCCAACTGTAAGAATTAGATTTGGAGCAGGACGTACTGAATACTAAGAATAACACAATTCTGTGAAACTCACCTGTAGAATTGTTTTTTCTGGGGATCCATTCCAGACCCTCCTTACACTTGGAGTTACTTCCTTGCCAAAGGGTGTGACTGCAAGACAAAAAAGGTGTGGCCTCCCGACCGATAAGTAGCAGCTGCCTCCAAATCAACACCAGTACTTAAAAAAACAGTAAATCATATAACCAGAGGCAGGCCGGGAGGTCCCCTTATAGGAGACCATGTTACCTCACACTGAACGCCGCTTTAATTCTCTCAAAATATACTCTTATTTATTATTATTTTTTTTTCAATGCCAATGAAATAATAAATGGACTAAACACCATCAAAAAAGCATCAAAAGATAGATCATGACCCAAAAAGGATGGGCCGGAGGGTCTGGAATGGATCCCCAGAAAAACCAATTCTACAGGTGAGTTTCACAGAATTGTGTTTTTTCTTCTGATCCATTCCAGACCCTCCTTACACTTGGGATCTCCAAAAGCAGTGCCATCTATGGGCGGGATCTCCAGGGCAGAACAGCAGGTAGTTTATTTCACTACCGCCTGAAGAATCTTTCGACCAACCATAGCGTCAGCTGAGGCCCTAACATCTACCTTGTAAAATTTGGTAAATGTATGAACCGAAGACCAGGTGGCAGCTTTACAAACTTGTTCCACCGAAGCCTGATGCTGAAAAGCCCAGGAGGCACCAATGGCCCGAGTGGAATGGGCCGTGATCTGAAAAGGGGGTTCCTTCCCCTTGCCCGAGTAAGCTCTTACCACTGCCTGTCTAACCCACCTACTGACAGTGGATTTAGCAGGTGGGAGCCCCTTTCTAGCACCTTCTGATATAACAAAAAGAAAATCCGACTTCCGGAAAGATTCTGTAGCTGCCATGTAATATCTTGTGGCTCTGACTACATCCAAAGAATGAAGAGCCCTTTCCTTAGTGTTAGCCGGAACTGGGCAAAAAGAAGGTAGAATTACCTCCTCATTAAGGTGAAAAAGAGAAACAACCTTAGGTAGAAAATCAGGCTTAAACCGAAAAACTACCTTGTCTGTGTGTAACTCAAAATAAGGAGACTTCATTCATAAGGCGGCTAATTCGGAAACTCATCGCACAGAGGTGATTGCCACCAAGAATATCACCTTAAGCGTCAAAATGCTCAATAGAGCATCAAAGGTTCAAAGGGAGCACACTGGAGAGCAGATAGCACCAGATTTAAGTCCCACACCGGTAAAATAGGCTTGCGCGGTGGTCAGACATGAGTGACTCCCTGAAAGAAAGTTCCAATAAGTCTATTGTTAGTGATAGACTTCTGGAAAAATATAGATAAGGCCGAAACATGCCCCTTGAGGGTGCTTAATTGGAGACCCAACTCTAAACCATTCTGCAAAAAATTCTAAAATTCTAGAAACAGAATATCTTCTGCATGAAAACTTCCTGGACTCACACCAGGAGATGAACGCCCGCCAGACCCTGTAGTATATCTTGGAAGATGTCTTCTTCCGGGCCTGAATCATGGTATGAATAACCTTGGCCGATAAACCCCCCTCTGTCAAGATCGAGGTTTCAATAGCCAGGCGTCAAAGCCAGCATCTGTAAATTCGGGTGCCGAAGAGCCCCCTGTGTGAGAAGCTCTGGATCGACTGGCAGGCGCCAATGGTCTACTGACATCCTTACTATGTCTGAAAACCAGCTTCTCCTTGGACAACGAGGAGCCACCAGGATGGTTGGTATCCCCCCCCCTGAGCTACCTTCCTTAGTACACGACCCAGGAGTGGGGGAAATGCATACAGGAAATTGAACCTTGTCCATGGGGTTGTCAGAGCATCCGTTGCTATGGCCAGAGGGTCTCTCGAAAGAGACATAAACCTCGGCCATTTGTGATTGTGTCTGGACGCAAAGAGATCCACTTCTGGCCAACCCCAGCAAAGGCAAAGGGCTTGAAAGATCTTCTGACTGATAGACCATTCTCCCCGATGCAGCGACCCCCTGCTCAAGGAGTCTGCATCCTGGTTCTCTACCCCCGGGATGTAAACCGCTGAGATGCAGGGAACATTCTCCTCTGCCCAAACCAGAATCCGACTTACTTCCCTTAGGGCACTCTTGCTCCGAGTACCCCCCTGATGGTTGATATAGGCTACCGCCATCCGATTGTCTGACTGGACCTGGACAGCCTGCCCCTTTAAACTGGAGGTCAGATGCTGGAGCACTAGCCAGACTGCTCTTAACTCCAAGATATTTATGGGAAGCCGATTCTCCTTCGGACCCCACTGCCCCTGTATCTTCTGCGTCTGCCAAATGCCCCCCCCAGCCTGTAAGACTGGCATCAGTGGAAACGATTTGCCACTGAGGTGTCAGAAAGGACCTGCCTAATGATAGGTGTAGAGGATCCAACCACCACAGGAGAGATTGCCTGGCTGAGGGAGTCAGAACAAACGACTGATCCAGAGATTGCGGGGCTCGATCCCAGCTTGACAACAGATTTGACTGAAGAGGCCTCATGTGAAACTGGGCAAAGGGCACTGCTTCGAAGCAGGCCACCATAAAGCCTACTAGTGTCATCCCTAGCCGAATAGTTGTCTGCTGACAAGCCAGTAAGGTCTCTATCTGGCTCCAGAGCAGCAGAGCCTTCTGCTCTGGCAGAAAAACTCTTACCTGGACTGTGTCCAGAGTCATTCCCAAAAAAAACCTTACTGGCGATAGGGTGATATGTGACTTTGGATAATTGATCACCCAGCCAAACTCTTCTAGTGTTGACAATACAGTCTGCGTGTCTTTCTTGATCTCCTGAAGGGCAGAGCAGAGATCAAAAGATCGTCCAGGTATGGGATTATGCATATCCCCTGGCTCCTCAAGATGGCCATAAGACCTGGCAAAACCTTGGTGAACACCCTTGGAGCCGGGGATATGCCGAAAGGAAGTGCCACAAACTGGAAATGTTGGCCTTCCAGGGCAAACCTAAAAATTTCTGATGCCCTGGAAAAATCGGGATGTGAAGATACGCTTCCCTTATGTCTATTGTGGTCATAAGACCTCCGGGTTGAATCGATCTTACTGCTGATCTCAAAGTTTCCATGCGGAAATGTTTTACCCGGATAAACTTGTTGAGACCCCTTAGGTCTAAAATAGGATGCACCGACCCATCCTTCTTGGGAATCGTGAACAGGTTGGAGTAAAACCCCTGACCTTCCTCCTGAAAGGGTACCTGACAAATTACCCCTTTCTGAAGAAGATGCCGAACAGAGGCTCTCAGGGCAACTGCTTTTAACTGGTTCTGGGATGCCCCTGACCAAAAGAATCTTGTGGGCGGTCTGGCTGCAAACTCGATCTTGTAGCCTGATGACACCACCTCCTGGATCCAAAGATCCGCCACATGGTGTCTCCAGATTGGAGCAAACTGCAAGAGCCGTCCCCCCACCCGCCCCTGCATGCCTGGGTCGACTTGGCTGGAGGCTTAGGCCTGCTTCTCCAAGCGCCACCCGCCCCGTTACGGCCCTGCTTCTGCCCCAAAAATCCCTACGGGAACATGATATGAAGGGCCGATATGATGAGGGCCTCTGAAAGGGATGAGCCGACCTTCTTCTCTGAGGAGGCTTGCCATCCTTGACCATGAGGTCAAGCCGCTCCCCAAAGAGTCTGCTCCTCAAAATGGGCAAATCTATAAGAGATTTTTTAGCAGCAGCATCAGCCGACCATTGTTTTAGCCATAAAGAGCGTCGCAAGGCAACAAGAGCAGAAGTTCTGGCACCTAGCCTGACCGCATCATCCATAGCAGTGATAGCAAAGGCGTTAAAATCCAAGCAAGCCCTAAATTCCTTGGACTCTTGAGTATGTCTGCGAGACTTAGCCCTGGCCAAAAGTTGCTTTACCTTCTTCCTTGAAGCCAAAGAAACGATAGCCGTGGCACAAACAGGGCGTAATGGAGGACCATAGCAAAAGCATGGCGAGCCAGCTGATCCATTCATCTCTGTGGGATCTCTTAAAGAAGCTTTAGTAGCAGACGGCATGATAGTAGTATTGGACAGGCCTGACACAGGTGAGTCCACCTCTGGTGGAAATGACCATAACTATCATATCAGCCGGAAAAGGATACCTTGAATCTAGGATCCTAGGGGCAGCAGGCAACTTGTTAGGACTTTCCCATTCCTTTAACACCATCCTGGAGAAATGTGACTGCTTTGGAAACACCTGCCTCTGTCTCACAGGCCTAAACAGGTCATCCTTCCCCCTCTTTGCCAATTTAGGAGGGGTAATGTTTAAAGTTTCGAACACAGAAGAACGTAAACTCTCTGTTTCACCTGAGAGTAAAGGATCTTCACCAGAAGAAAATAAGATAGAATTACTGTCCTCCTCACCGGAGCATACCTCACCTTCTCAGAGTGGTTCATCAATTTCTTTCTCCTCCTCAGAACCAAAAGAGGCAAATAATCCTCTTCCTCATGAGCAGGCTCCAAATGCCTCCTCTTATTGTCGGCCTTTTTAGGGACGACCAAAGAGAGCTGTCTTTCCAGGTTATCCAACCTGTGTGCCATATCTTCCTGCGCTCCACTGCCTTCCCCTTCTCTAGGGGCTACTTGAGGATGCTGAGGTACAGAAGAAACCAAATTTATTGCTGGACTGGATGGAGGAGCAACCACCCTATAATGGTCTGAACCAATTCTCCTGGCGCAAACAAACCGTGCTGAAAACACCCAGGGGGTCCTGCTTACATAAAAGGGCAGAGCCTGCCCTGCTCAAGTGGGATGCCCGACTCACTATCTCCTGATGCCTCCATCATGGTGTTTTTTTTTTTTTTTAATTTTAGCAAAAAGAAAAAGACCTAAGGTCCTAAGCCTATACCAATCCCCAGGAAGACTGGGAGGAACCACAACCCCTTTATCCTTCTTCCCAATCTAAAAATAAAACAGGAGAAAAGACCTATTAAAAATGACTTTTTCAAAATGGCATAATACCAGCCATAATAATACTTAAAATTCAATAAGACATAACATCAAAAATAGTACAATCGACGTCCACTTACCCCAGCAGCAGCCGAATCAGACTACTCACCTTCCCACTTCTCACACAATGCCCCTAGACCCAAGGAGAAAACATGGTGTAGCAGGGGTTAATACTTTAGGGGCCCCCTCAGGTGCACCTGCCCCGCCGCAACGCTAGAGCGGCCTAAACACAAGAGCCCCATAGAACCCCCAGGGCTAGAGCGAGTTGCAGCAGTAGGGTTTAGTAGCCGCTGCCAAGTTCGGGGCAGAAAGAAGCCGCAGCGTGGACAGCGGAGGAGTCCAGCATATGGCCGCTGCTGCCGTATACTGCACCTCGTACGTATGGGGGTCCGCTGCCACCTACCTCCTGTCTTCCCATGCAGGGGTATTCAGCGGAGGTCTCGGTGGCGGAGCGCACGCTCTCTCATCCTCCTTTCAGCCGGAGAGCGCGCGAATGAAGGACTGGAAAGCCGCAATCACGCTTCCGCCCCCGACGTGACGTCACCAACAAAAAACACGCCCCTTAAAGCTGAAGGCGGGAAATTTGAAAAATATATATATTTTTTTTGCTTTTAAATAACCTAAAACATGTGGGAAGAAGGATGGGTTGTATAAAATGCACACAGTTCCTCAGCAGGTACACCAGAGAAAAACCTGCGGGCAAGGAAGTAATCCCAAGTGTAAGGAGGGTCTGGAATGGATCAGAAGAAAAACAAAGCCATTTGCCAAATTACATAGTCATGGCAAACTGTTCTGACTGGACAGGCCCCAGTGCATGTGCCGCTGGAATCGAAGAGGTGAGTGGTTATGTGTGATCTGGGAGGTTTCACACAGCGAGGTATCCCACTTTGGAGAAGGGCAGTGGCCAGCCCTGGAAACTTTTAGATTGCAGGGGTGGGTGCTCTGGGTTTTATTCGGTTTTAAAAGCAAATAGCAGCAACAGAAATGCGCAATTTGGGGCATAAACCCCCCTTAGAGTAAGAAGCATGACGAGTCCTGAATTCAGGTCCCCCCCCCCCCCCAAACCCAAGCAACAGGAGGTGGCGGGGGGTGGGATTAATGTAGGCCAGGGCTGGTTAACTGACAGGCAGGAGATGAAAGGGGTAGTGACCCCCTCCCAGGGACTATGCATGGTAGGCCGCATCGCCACTTGGGGAAGGGGGGGTTCAGAGCCACAGCCGGTGACAAAAAATACAATTCTGTGATGTGCTGAAGGCCACAAAGCTCAATACTGACTGTTTGTGATGCTTCCCCCTCGTCATCACCCCTCTTGCTTTAGACTGTAAGCTCGCAAGGGCAGGGCTCTCTCCCCTATTGTATCTTGTACTCAGAATATCCATTGTCAACTCTGTAAAACTGCATTTGAAATAGTATATGTACCGTATGTTTCTACCCTGTCTGTAATTACTACTTTGTAAAGCGCTACGGAAGATGATGGCGCTATATAAAACAAACAATAATAATAATCCTCACCTGTAGAACTGGTACTATACATATACAGCACGTCCTGTTCCGGAATATTCCTTACCCATGGGTAATACATCCACAAGATGGCGCTGGACTGCAGAGAAACAGCTTGTGGCCTCTCCCGGCCCTATATAAGTCAGGGACCTCCCACAAAATCCCCAGTATTGACAACCAGTTAACAAAAAGCCGGGAGAACAAAACCAGAATTCAACAATGAACATATGAACAAGAATAATGATAACAAGAGTGGGGTGGAACAGGACGTACTGTATACGTATAATACCAATTCTACAGGTGAGTAATCACAGAATTGTATTACTCTAAGTATACAGCACTTCCTGTTCCAGAATATTCCTTACCCATGGGACATCCAATAGCAGTGTCCGTAAGGTAGGGTGGGATCCCCAAAAAGTAACAGCGGGCAGTTTAAACCACTGCCGCCTGCAGAACTTTGCGACCAAAAGCAGAATCAGCAGAGGCCCTAACATCAACCTTGTAAAACTTAGAAAAGTTGACAGAAGACCAAGTAGCAGCCTTGCAAACTTGTTCAACAGAAGCTTGGTGCTGAAAAGCCCAAGAGACACCAATAGCACCAGTAGAATGAGCAGTAAAAGCCTGGTGAATCCACTTGCTGATAGTGGACTTAGCTGGAGCCAGACCCATTCTAGGCCCAGATGGAAGCACAAATAGAGCATCAGTCTCCCTGAAAGATTCAGTAGCCACCAAATAGAACTTCAGAGTCCTGACCACATTCAGAGAAGGCAAAACAATGTCCTGATTGAGATGAACGGCAGACACAACCTTAGGCAGAAAATCTGGCTTAAAACGAAACACCACCTTGTCCTGGTGTCTCTCAAAGTAAGGGGGTTTGATGGAAAGCGGCGCCAACTCAGAAACACGCCTAACAGAAGTGATAGCCACCAAAAAGACTACCTTAAGAGTCAAAATGGACAAAGAGGCCTCACGCGAAGGCTCAAAGGGAGATCCCTGCAAGGCAGATAAGACCAAGTTCAAGTCCCATACTGGTAACATAGGCTTACGTAGAGGACGCACGTGAGAAACCCCCTGGAAGAAGGTCTTGACCAAACGATGGTGAGCAAAGGATCTTTAGAAGAAAATGGTCAGAGCAGAAACATGACCTTTGAGGGTACTAAGTTGAAGGCCCAAATCCAAACCATGTTGCAGGAATTCCAGAATCCTAGGGACAGAAAACACCCTACAGGGAAGCGACGTAGACTCACACCAGTCAATGTAAGCATGCCAGACCCTATAGTAGATGGATGATGACTTCTTCCTAGCCTGAATCATGGTATTAACAGAGGCAAGCAGCACCTTCTCCATCAAAATGGAGGTTTCAGCAGCCAGCCGTCAAAGCCAGCGTTTGTAAATTGGGATGGCGTAGCTGCCCCTGAGCGAGCAGGTCTGGATCCTTGGGCCGAACATACTGATCTACTGCCAACTGCGTGACGTCTGTGAACCACACCCTTCTTGGCCAACGGGGGGGCCACAAGGATGGTTGGCACCCCTTCTTGAGCAATCTTGCGTAGCACCTTGCCCAACAGAGGAAAAGGAGGGAACACAGAGAAGCTGAAAGCTCTTCCAAGACATTGTGCATCCATGGCCAAGCCCAGAGGGTCCTGGGACAGAGAAACAAAGACTGGAAGCTTGCGATTGTGATGGGACGCAAACAGATCCACATCTAGCTGACCCCAGCGGTGGCACAGGGAGCGAAACACCCTGCTGCTGAGGGACTATTATCCCAGACGAGAGGTCCCCCTGCTGAGAGAGTCTGCCTCCAGATTATCCACCCCCAGGATTTACACAGCTGAGATGCAGGGAACATTCTCCTCCACCCCAGACAGTATCAGGGACACTTCCTTGAGGGCCCTCTTGCTCCGGGTCCCTCCCTGATGATTGATGTAGGCAATCTGGCCGTCTGGTTGTCCGAGCGGACCTGAACCTATTGTCCCCGAAGGTGTGGAGTCAATTGGGCGAGAACCAACCTTATCGCCCTCAATTCCAGAATGTTGATAGAGGTGTGGGCCTCCTGAGGGCCCCACTGACCCTGCAATTTCAGGGATTTCCAGAAGCCCCCCCAACCTGTCAGACTGGCATCTGTGGTGACTCTCCCAGCACGGGGCCAGGGAGGATCTGCCCACCAACAGGTTTCTTGAGTCCAGCCACCACGAGAGAGACCGTCTGGCCAGAGGGGACAGAACCAGCACACCTAATCCAGGGACCTTAGGGTCACGATCAAGAGGTGTAGTTGAAGAGGTCTCATGTGAAACGGAGCATATGGAACCGTCTCGAAGCAAGACACCATCAGGCCCTCCAGCTGCATCCCCTGCCGGATGGAGGGATGAGGGCAAGACTTAAGAGGAACCTGGCTTGGGCCTGAAGACTCTCCACCTTCTGCTGAGGCAGAAAAATCTTGACCCAAGACATATCCAGAGTCATGCCCAGAAAAGACCTCACCATTGACGGTGACCGGAAAGACTTGGGGTGGTTGATCACCCAGCCGAAAGACTCCAGTGTGGACACCACCCGCTGAGTATCCAACTCAGCTTGCTGGAGAGATTGAGACATAATGAGAAAGTAGTCTAAGTAAGGAAGGATGCGAATGCCCCGAGAATCTCAGAGCCAGTACGCCTGCCAGTACCTTGGTGAATACCCTGGGGGCCGAGGTGATAACGAAAGGCAGAGCCACAAATTGATAGTGCTGATCCTCCAGAGCGAACCTGCGGAATCTCTGATGACCTGGAAAGACTGGTACATGAAGGTAAGCGTCCTTGATGTCTACAGAGGTCATGAAGTCCCCTGGGCGTAGAGAATTCACAGCTGAGCGCAGAGTCTCCATGCGAAAATGTTTGAAACTAACAAATTTGTTGAGGCACTTTAAATCCAGGATAGGTCTGATGGACCCGTCTTTTTTGGGAACGGTGAAAAGATTGGAATAGTAGCCTCTGCCCCTTTCCCTCAAAGGCACCTGGCAGACAACCCCCAACTCCAGAATGTTTTGGACAGCAAGGCATAGACCCTGAGCTGACAGGGGGTTCTGAGCCATCCGGTATGTGATTAATCTTGGGGGCGGCCAGGCTGCAAACTATCTTGTAACCGGAGGACACTACCTCCTGAATCTATCGGTCTGAGACATGAAGCCTCCAGACGGGAGCAAAGAGCCGAAGCCGTCCCCCCACCCGGATGGGTGATTGCTCCCCTTCATGCCTTAGGGGGCTTGGGTGAGGATTTTGGCTTGGGACCCCAGGAGAGGCCAGGACAGCCACGTCCTCTGCCCCTTCCCCAGTGATCTCCGTGGGCCCCAGTAAAGGAGCCTCCTCGACCAGGTCTGGAACCACGGAAGGATGGGAGAAGGGCACCCATCCCCCGAAAGGATCGAGATGGCCTCCTACGTTGAGGTAACCTACCACCCTTGGCAAACAAATCCAAGCATTCACCAAAAAGACGCAGGCCCTTGAAAGGGAAACCAGTGAGAGCCTTCTTAGCAGCATTATCAGCTACCCACTGACGTAGCCAGACAGAGCGGCGTATAGCTACCAACAGGGCAGAAGTTCTACGACACATTCTAAGGGCATCAACCATAGCAGACAGGACATATGCAACAAATTCATGGCAAAGCAGGAGAGATCTATATTCTTCTCCTCCAGCGTCATCAGAGGACCCTTCTAAGAGGCTCTTAAGCAAACCCTTAATAGCAATAGCTGTAATGGCAGAGGCACAAACCTGGCGTAGCACGGTCCCCACACAGGCAAAGGCATGGCAAGCCAGTTGGTCCATACGCTGGTCCTCACCATCCCTCAGGGTAGTAGTGTCAGGGGAATGCATGACAGATGTATTGGACAGCCCCAGAACAGGCGCGTCCACCTCAGAAGGACATGACCAACGTTTAATCACATCAGCAGGAAAGGGATACCTTTTATCCCAACTTTTGGGCACCTCTGGCAGCTTGCTAGGCCGCTCCCATTCTTTGAGCACTACATTATTAAAGTGCGACTGCTCAGGGAATTCCAAACGTGGTTTAACCGTATGAAAGAGCTCACCCTGATGCTGTGGAGCCACGGCAGGAGGGGAGATACAGAACACTTCAAAAATATGAGCCAAGAGCCTGTCAGTGTCATCTGAGGACCATATATCTTCCCCAAAGGGAGACCCTGCACCACCATAGACCCTGGGTTGCTCCTCAGATGATTCTGAATCAGAGAATTCCCCCTCCTCCAGGGGGGAATAACCAGTAGTGTCAAAAACTTCCTCAGTTTCCACAGGAAAGAGGGAGATGGTGGGAGACAAATGCTGCTTCTTAGCAGAAGCCTTACGCGATGCAGACCCAGCAATATGTTTCTCAATGCTGGCTACCCGTGCAGCCAAATCAGGCTGAGACTCCCCGCTGGTATGCTGCTCATAGGGGGTCAGATGCAGGCGTGGGGGGGGGTAGGCGAAGCCCAAGGGGGTGCAGGCCCAGCAACAGGTAACCTAGACTGCAGTGCAAGTACCTGTTTGGCGCAGGATGCACATACCCTGACATCACCGATTGGGGATACCCCACACGCAACACATAGCTGGGCTTGTCCCGAAGGAACCCTAGGCTCATTATCCTCAGAAGCCTCCACATGGTGATTTGAACAGGCACAGCAGGCCAGTAAGGGTTAATGCTAAAGAGCTACCCGGGATGCCCCAATAGACCGCTAGGGAAGTGAGAGATAATGAGGGGAGAGGGCCGGGAGAAACCACAGGACCGAAGCTTTATCCCGCCTGAAAGACACAACAATATATTCCCATAAGAATAAAGCATAAGAACAAATAGAGAAAAATTCATCCCACCGGGGTTACTCACACAGACCGCAAGGAGCTAGCAGCGCAGGAGGAAGACAAAATGGCATCCGCAAGCTCGAGGGGTGGGCCGTTAAGATATGAGGTAAATTGCATCATCCACAGAGCCCGCCCCCCCCGAAGAGCGCCCATGTGATCTGGCCGGCCAGTAGCGGCCCGGCAGCTCTGAGGTGAATGGGGCTGCCAGCCGCGGAGCACAGTACAAACGCGCAACGACGTGTTTTAATAAAGTAACAGGCACACATATGTCTACAGTCACAAAACACCAGACACCCCCCCCCCCCCAGATCTCCCGAAGGGAGAGTGAGGGAGGATAACAATACCCCGGGGGAAATGGCGCCCGGGGCCAATATGAAGAGAGGAGGTGGAGGGGGAAAGGGAATAGGGTTTACCGCAAAGGATAACCTGGCCAAACACATGAGGCAGTGGGGGCATCCCAAAAGGTTCACCACTAGCCTAAACCGCCTACCCTGTTAGAGCAGGGACTGCGGCAGTAGCTTAGCTCCTCAGCTCAAAGTGCTTCTATCGCCTACCTTCACCCGAACCTTATCAGCCGAGGCTGGGTGGCAGTCAATGGGACGGAACGGGTGGGAATAGTCCTTCAGGGCAGCAGGCAATAAGCCCCGCGCACCTGAGCCACGAGAGAGCTGTCTATCTTCTCAGCGCAGACCGCAGAAATAAACTGGGTATTTTGTGGGAGGTCCCTGACTTCTATAGGGCCGGGAAAGGCCACAAGCTGTTTTACTGCAGTCCAGCGGCATCTTGTTGATGTATTGACCCATGGGTAAGGAATATGCTGGAACAGGACGTGCTGTATACTTAGAATAGCAAGCCTATCCAGCCCCGGGGAAAGGCAATCCCACACTAACAGTGGGACAGCCAGCGCCAGATGAAAACAGGCGCGCCTCCCCTAAGTCCACACATCACCTCTGGGACAACATACATGAGCAGGTGAGAGCAGGCATGCCTCCCCTTGGCATCTGGACTATAGATCCCATCTCAGCTGGGCCCACTCAGCAGGTAGGGTGGGTCTACGCCTGGGGCGGGGGGTTCAGGCAGGGTGATTGTCCGTGTCTGTGGGAGCATCTTATGGAGCAAAAAATACTGTAATTTAATGTGGTGTTTGTGAATATATAAAGCCAACTGGCATACAGCTCCAATCTTCTGGGGAAGAAAGTTTGTAACACGCAATACCATTTAGTTATCAGAAGTCTCTTCTCCTTCTGGAATAACAGAAAGGAATAACCAAACTTTTTAAGCTCCTGTCCTTATGAGTTCCTTTCCATGCAGACAGCAACTCTAAACCTACCAACTGCTATACAAACGTCCGTAGTAGATAAGTTCTGCGATAAGGCAACTCCACACATATGTGCACTCACTGCCCTCATTGCCCCCAAGTGTATTCGCTAGTGCATTTGACTTGTGTGTTCACTGGTGTGTGTTCCCTGGTGTGTGTGTGTGTGTGTGTATACATACATATAAATAGACAAACACATTATTATATTTATTATCTACTGTAAAAGGCAACTTGAACAGAATAATCACCTGTTGCGTAATAGAGAGTTTGTGAGAAAGGTCTTCTTCTGACTTCTGCAATTTCCCTTTTAAAATTGAAGTTTCCAACTAAAAGATAGGGACAAAAATTGTTAAAGTGAAAAAAAAAAAAAAAAATAGGAAAATACAAACAAGTTACACACTGTATATCATTTCACACCACCATTCTTTAAAACAAAACAGAATTGTACATAAAAATTTAGACATCCTTAGCAGGTAATCGTCAACTTCCAAAAAAGCCAAAGAAAAAGCCAGGGCACCTTCATTTAGCTCAATGGAAGACATTGGCTTTTTCATAGTCAAACATTGCTGAGTTATGTCTGCTCACCAGAATATACACTTAATAGAAGGGGTACATAAACCTGTCCTACCTAGGAAGTGATGGGTTTCCTTGTATTAAGATTACCGTATTTTTCGTCCTATAAGACGCACTTCTCCTCCCCCTCGGCGCCGCGGAGAAGATGGCAGATACAGCTGCCTCCATCGCTTCCTTTCTGCGGTGCCAGCATACAGAGTGAGCACACGGCCTTATACAGCGGTGGGCATGGCCGACGCTCGAGCATCGGCCACGCCCACCACTGTATAGTCCGGGTGTGTCTTTCTGCTGGGGACATGGAGAAGTGGCAGGGACAGTGCGAGCGGCAGAGGCAGCTGTATCTGCCTCTCGCACTGTCCCTGCCACTTCTCCACGGCCACGGCAGACAGACACCCAAACTATACAGCGGTGGGCATGGCCGATGCTCGAGCGTCGGAGGGGACAGGAGATCCTCTGATCGCCTGCCTCCCCTTCTCCTCTGGCTGCAGATCACCGGAATCTGTCATCAGATCAGCGAGGGACAGATGATCGGAGGTGAGTAAAAATAAAAAAAAAAAAATGTTTTTATTAAAATCATTTTTTTCTCTGTGTCAGTGTATTTTTTTACATTTAACCCCTTGTGAACTGGTAAGGGGTCCATGAGACCCCTATACCAGGTCACAAGGCTGGGGGCTGGCAAGTCACCTGCAGCTAGCAGGTGACTTGCCATTAACCCCCGGCACCCCAAATACCTGCCTCCCCAAAGCCCGAGGGGGGGGAGCAGAAGAGTCCGGGCCCACACAGAGTATGTGGGCTTGTAGGCTGCAGGGTGGGGGGGGCCACAAAAGCTGGCCCCTCCACTCTGTTCCTACAAGCCCCCATAGCTGGTCCCGGGCTGGTTTTGACGGGTAGGGGGGAACCTACGTAATTTTTGGGGGGAATTTTAAGGGTTAGCCTAACCCCAACCCTTAAAATTCCCCCCAATAAATGGGGTCCCCCCATGTCTTTTTTTTAAATTAACCCCTTATGCTCCGTCGCATAGCAGCTATAAAAGGCTTCCAGCAGCAGCAGGAGAGCAGAAGCCAGATTGATCAGAGTGGGACACAGTGCCCACGGATGGATGGGAGGTAAGTATATATAAAAAAAATATATATATTATTTTTTTCTCCGTGTGTGTTTTTTTTACATTTAACCCCTTGTGAACTGGTAAGGGGTCCATGAGACCCCATACCAGTTCACAAAGCTGGGGGCTGGCAAGTCACCTGCGGCTAGTGGGTGACTTGCCATTAACCCCCGCCACCCCCAATTACCTGCCTCCCCAAAGCCCACGGTGGGGGGGGGGGGGGGGCGAAGAGCCCGGGCCCACACAGGGTATGTGGGCTTGTAGGCTGCAGGGTGGGGGGGCCAACTGCACCCTGTTCTACAAGCCCCCATAGCTGGTCCCGGGATGGTTATTTTGGGTAGGGGGGACCCTACGTCATTTATTTTTAAGGGTTTTTAACCCTTAAAATTCCCCCCAAAAAAGGGGGGACCCTATGTCTTTTTTAATTAACCCCTTATGTTTATAGTGTGGATAGTAGTATTTTTATTTGTAAATGTTATAAAGTGCTCCTGGGCAAGAATGGGGGGGGGGGCTATCGATACATATGTGGCACCGTTGTAATCGGGAGAAATGGGGCATTCACATGCAAAATGGTTTTCATTAATAAAACAAATGTTTTATTTAAAATAAAGGAGACAATTGTCTAAAAAACATTTTAAAAACAAGACATTTAACCCTAAGTGCCAGCCTTCCTAGAATTTTTGTCACCCTTTGTTGCCAGACCACGTTTCACTATTTTGCGTTACATATGTCCAACCTTGATTTTTGAAGGGATTTCCCAGGAAAATGATATATTGTTTTTTTTCAGCAGAGTCTGAGCTTCAATATGCAATATCTTGTTTGGCCTTTTTTTAGTGTATTCTCAATACTTTTGGGTGAAATATGTGCAAAAAAAAAAAAAAAAAAAGATTTTTTTAAATTTGTAGTGTTTTTTGTAATAAAAAATGTGCTAAGCGCACCTTGCAATTTTTCCAGAAAAACAACCCTTTAAATTTGAAATACCCCCCACAAATGATGTATTCTCTGGAAGTACACACCTCAAGCTTTCTAGGCGTACCAGGCTTGTTGACATGGGCGCAGTTTTCTGGAAGTAATCCCTCAATCAATTCTTTGGTTGCACAGAGTTTCCCTAAAAAAGAATAAAAAAAGCAGAATCAAAGCCACATTTTCCTAAAAAAAACTATATGCAAACAAGAAAAAACAAGTAAAATCAGAAAAAGCAACATGCCCTGAACAGAACGATACCCAACATGCATAGGTAGTGTCAAGGGAAGAGTTGCCAAACACCCCAAAGTAAAGCGTGCGCATAACGGTAATTGCACTTGAATTTTTCAGCTCTGCTGACAAAGTGCGCACCTTGCAATTTTTCAACCAAAACAACCCTTTACATTTGGAATATCCCCCATAAACCATATACTCCCTGAAAGTACACATGTTAAGCTTTCTAAAACGTACTGAGCTTGTTGTAGTGGGCTCATCTTTCTGGAAGTAATCCATTGAAGAATTCTTAGGCTGCACAGGGTTTCCCTAAGAAAAAATATAAAAAAAGTAGAATAAAAACCTGGTTTTCCTAAAATATCAATATGCAAACAAGAAAAAACAAGCTAAATCTGAAAGCGCAAGGTCCCCCGAGCAGAATAACCAACATTCATAGGTACTATTAACCCTTTTAATTGCCAGCCTACTTGAAGTTTTGTCACCCTCTGTTGACAGGTCATTTTCCGCCATTTTTAACCGTGATTTTTGCTGGAATTTCCAGAAGTTTAGAGTTTAGGCTTTAACGTGAAATGTCTTGTTTGTAATTTTTCTACTGTTTTTTGAATATTTTTGCGTAAAAAAAACAAAAAAATAAATACAATAATTTTTTTAGAAAATTGTCTTATTTTAAATAAAACATTTGTTTTATTAATGAAAACCATATTGCATGTGATAGCCCCATTTCTCCCGATTACAACGGTACCACATATGTATCGGTAGCCCCCCCATTGTTGCCCAGGAGACCCCCGAAACTGAAGAGAGCACTTAAAACATTTACAAATAAAATACAACTACTATCCACACTATAAACATAAGGGTTAATTAACACTAACCCTTCAAAATCCCCAAAAAATTGACATAGGACGACCCCATTTTTTGTAATTTTAAGGGTTAGGCTAACCCTAACCCTTAAAAATCCCCCAAAAAATGACAAAGGGCCCCTTACCAGTTCACAAAGGGTTAACATTAAAAACACACTGACACATAATATCATTTTGTGAGTACTCACCTGAAAAATGGATATTGTCAGGTGTGCCACACACCCCGCTTCCCCTTTAATTCTTACGATTGGGTTACTCACCGCCAGGTGACGAAGTTGCAGAGAGGAAGTCTTGTAACGAGCCCCCTTCCGGCCCATATATACCTGGTACCTCCCACTTACAGTAACACCAGTGATTTAAAAAAGCAGAAAGACAAGGTACCAGGAAATCCAACGGTAACCTCAAAATAAAGAAAAGCTTCACCATATAAAGGATCCGGGATACCGAAAAGGGCGGGTGAAGCGGGGTGTGTCGCACACTGACAATATCCATTTTTCAGGTGAGTACTCACAAAATGGTATTATTCTCAATGTGCCACACACCCCGCTTCCCCTTAAATTCTTACGATTGGGACATCCAAAAGCAGTGTCCACAAGGGATGGGTATCCGAAGGCAAAAATGAAGCATAACTTAAAAGACTGCAGTCTGCAGAACTTTGCGGCCAAAAACAGCATCCGCTGAGGGCCCGCACATCAACCTTGTAAAACTTAGAAAAAGTATGAACAGAAGACCAAGTAGCGGCCCTACAAACTTGTTCAACAGAAGCTTGGTGCTGAAAAGCCCAAGGCGCTCCAACGGCGCGAGTAGAATGAGCAGTGATACGAAAAGGGGGAACTTTCCCCTTAGCAGAATAGGCCGCAATAACGGCCTGACGTATCCATTTGCTAATGGAAGATTTGGCCGGTGCCAAACCCTTCTTAGGCCCACAGGCCACAACAAAGGCATCCGTTTTACGAAAAGGAGAAGTAATAATCAAATAGTACTTAACACAGCGTACTACATCCAAACAATGCAAAACCCTCTCTTGTGTCCTAATCCTAAGAATGACAAAGGAGGGAAGAACAATATCGTGATTCAAATGAAAAGCAGAAACACCCTTAGGAAGAAAGTCTGAACCGAAAGACCACTTTATGCTGATGCCTCTCAAATTAAGGCGCCTGGATAGACAAGGCCGCCAACTCCGAGACACGCCGGACCGAAGTGATAGCTACCAAGAAGACAATCTTCTGAGTCAGGGTAGACAAAGCAATATCTTGCAAAGGCTCAAAAGGAGGAGCCTGAAGAACAGAAAGAACCAAATTCAAATCCCAAGTAATGGTTTCCTGGGAGGCCGCACATGTGTAACCCCCTGGAAAAAAGTTGTAACTAAAGGATGAAGCGCAAAACGCTTCTGAAAAAATATAGATAAGGCAGAAACTTGCCCTTTCAACGTACTTAGCTGAAGACCAGAGTCCAGGCCAGATTGTAAAAACTCCAGAATCCTGGAGACCGAAAAGACCCTACAAGGAAAAGATCTAATCTCACACCAAGCGATATAGGCTTTCCAAGTCCTATAGTAGATGATAGAAGAAGACCTCTTCCGGGCACTGATCAGAGTCTTAATGACTGAGTCAGAAAGACCCTCCTCCAAGATGGAGCTCTCAGCAGCCAGGCCGTCAAACCCAGCATTGGTAAATTGGGGTAACACAGCCGACCCTGAGTGAGCAGATCGGGCCGAAGAGGCAGAACGAACTGGTCCACTGCCAGCCGAACGATGTCTGCGAACCATACTCGCCTTGGCCACCTTGGGGCCACGAGAATGGCGGACACCCTTTCCAGAGCCAGCTTCCGTACCACCCTGCCCAGCATGGGTACTGGAGGAAACAGGTACAGAAACCCCAGATCCCCCCAGCTCAGGGACATGGCGTCCACTGCCAGAGCCAGAGGATCCTGGGAGAGCGACACGAAGTTCGGGAGCCGGCAATTGTGACGAGAGGCAAACAGGTCCACCTCCGGCATCCCCCACCGGAGACACAGTGAGCGAAAAACCTGAGGATGGAGAGCCCATTCTCCCAGACGGGAAGAGCCCCTGCTCAACCGGTCTGCTTCCTGATTTTCCACCCCTGGGATGTACACCGCCGAGAGACAAGGAACATGGGCCTCCGCCCAGGTCAGGATCAGGGACACCTCTCAGAGCACCCAGACTGCGAGTCCATCCCTGATGATTGATGTAAGCAACCGCTGTTCTATTGTCTGAACGCACCTGGACCGGAAGGCCCAGAACGTGTTGAGTCAGAAGAGCAAGAATCCGACGGATGGCCCTCAGTTCCAGAATATTGATGGGTAAGTGGGCCTCTTGAGGTCCCCACTGCCCCTGGAACTGAAGCTCCTTCCAGAATCCCCCCCCATCCCGAAAGACTGGCGTCCGTGGTGACAATTTCCCAAAGAGGGGTCATGAAAGACCTGCCCTTCACGAGATTGGCCGAGACCAACCACCATTGGAGGGACTGCCGGACCCGGGAGGACAACTGGAAGGGCCGATCCAGCGACCGAGGCCGCCGGTCCCAGGACGCCAACAGATAGAGCTGAAGCGTCCTCGTGTGAAATTGAGCAAAAGGAACTGCCTCGAACGAGGCAACCATCAACCCTACCAGCCTCATCCCCAGACGGATGGACGGCCGAGGATTGGAAAGTAGGACCCGAGCCAACTCCTGAATCAGATAAATTTTGGACTGAGGGAGAAACACCCTGTGTTGATGAGAGTCCAACTGCATCCCCAGAAAGGACACCACCCTGGCCGGAGCGAGGGAGGACTTGGGAAAGTTGATCACCCAACCAAAGCTTTCCTGCGTGGAGACCACCATCCTGGTATCTGTCTCTGATTGATTGAGGGACGGAGCCATGATGAGAAGGTCGTCCAAATAAGGTACGACACGAATGCCCCAAGATCTGAAAATGGCCATCACCCCTGCCAGCACCTTGGTGAACACTCTTGGAGCCGAGGTAAGGCCAAGCGGATGTGCCACGAATTGAAAATGCTGATCTTTCATCACGAATCGAAGAAAACGTTGATGAGCCTGGCAGATGGGAACATGAAGATAAGCATCCTTGATGTCTATGGACGTCATGAAGTCCCCCTGCCGAAGAGAACCGATGGCCATACGCAAAGTTTCCATGCGAAACTTCCGAATACGGATGAACCTGTTGAGTAATTTCAGGTCCAGGACAGGAACGAACCGACCCGTCCTTTTTGGGGACTGCGAAAAGATTGGAGTAGAAACCGAGGCCCATCTCTAAGCGCGGTACGGGCCGGATGACAGCCATTTTTTAAAAGATTCCTTATCGACGCCAGGAGCCCCTGTGCGGCCAAAGGATCGATGGGCACCCGAGACCGAAAGAACCGTGAAGGAGGGCGAGACTCGAACTCTAGTTTGTAACCGGACGACACCACCTCCTGGATCCATCTGTCCGGAATCTCCTGGTCCCAAACCTGGGAGAAGTGTCGCAATCGTCCCCCCACCCGCACGGGTGAGGGCAGCCCCTCATTGCTGAGCAGGCTTACCAGCAGGCTTGGGCTTGGCGCCCCAGGACTGAGCAGGATGGCCACGGCCCCTCCCTCGGGTCCAACCTGCACCTCTGGTAGCGGGAAAGGAAACCCCCCTACCCGCTCTGAATCCCCGAAAGGAAGGTCTAAAGGCACTCGCACCCCGAAAGGGGAGACGAGGCCTCTTGCGTTGAGGCAATCTACCACCTTTTGCAACTGAATCTAATTTATCACCAAACAGTGGCAAACCCAAAAAAGGAAGTGCTGTGAGCACCTTTTTAGAGACCAAGTCCACCGACCACTGGCGCAGCCACACTGACCAACGAATAGCCACCAGAATTGCCGCTGTCCTGCTACTCATCGCCAGAGCATCGTCCTGAGCGGTCAGGACAAAGGAAATAAATAACTCACACTGCTTAAGAGCACTAAACTCATCACAAGCGGGATCAAGATCTGCGCATAGATCCCGAATAATGGACCTAACTGCCAACAGAAGAAGTGTAGAAGCACACACCGCCCGCATCGTCGATCCGGCACTGATAAAACCATGGCGAGCATACTGGTCAATCCGACGATCCTCACCATCTTTAATGGCAGTGGTGTCAGAAGAATGTACCACAGCCATGCTAGACAGCCCTAATACAGGGGTATCGACGTCAGGGGGAACTGACCAAAGCTTCACTAATTCCACCGGAAAAGGATAGCGTTTATCCCAACTAGAAGGGATTCCAGCCAGTCACGTGGGATGTTCCCATTCCTTAAGCACAACCCTCTCAAAGTGTTGTTGCCTGGGAAACACCAAACGTGGCTGAGGCACACCAAACAACTCGCCCTTTGGCAGGGCGACCACCTCAGGCGGATCTAAATTCAAAATTTCAAACATTTGAGCCAAAATGGAGGGGGTGTCAAGGGATACCCCCGTAGCCTGATCGCCAACAGCATCGATCTCTAGCTGGTCTGCAGGCTCATCCGACTCCACAAGGAGTTCCCCCTCCTCGTCCAGGGAATAATCGGACCAATCCACAGCTTCGCACCTCTCATCCTCCGAAGCAGGAGCTGCCGGAGAAAGGTGTTTCCGCTTCGCTGTAGCCTTCTGACCAACTTTGGCGGAAACTATCTTCTCGAGGTTGGTCAATCGCGCACACACCTCGGATTGCGAATCCCCACTTTTGACAATGTCACACGGGGTCCGGAATGGGGAGGGGGGGTAGGAGATGACGGAAGTTGCGAGGAGCCAGAAGCCGGAGCGATGGACTGACGCACAATATTCTGCTTTGCACAAGGAATGCATAATATAACATCATCGCCTGGGAGCGGAGTCCTACAACCCCCACACAGCCTAGATGGCCCCGAAGAGCCATTTCCGGTAATGTCGGAAGCCTCCATATGGTGATTTTATGGTATTCGCAACAACCGTGGGTTTTAGGCATAAAGCCACCCGGGATGCCCCTTTAAATTAATGTCCCGGGAAGGGAGGATAACATTTTAATTATCCCTTTTTTTTTTTTTTTTTAATTTCCCAATTTAGAGTAATAAGACTAGCCAGGTATAACAGAACCGGGAGGGCCACTGCAGTGAGAGGATCCCAAGATCTGTGAGGAAAGAGACAACAGTAAGATCTCCAGAAAAAAAGGGCAGCATGCAGTACAACATTCATAAAGAAAACAGCATACAAATACATTTGCAAAAAGCCCCAAAGCGCTTAGGAGGCCAGCCAATATACACTACCAAACAAGCTGAAACAGACCTAGTATAAACGGAACAGCCCCACACGAGGTGAGGTCGCTTACCTTAACAAGCGTGCAGAGCAAAGGCAGCAGCAGCAGAGTCTGAAACACCACTTCCTGCAGCCGCGTCCCCCACACCTGACTCCTGATTAGAAGGAGGAAGTGCGGCGGGGCCGAGCTACGAGTCAAGCCGCTCAGGCCACGCCCCCTCATCACGTCATCAGGGCCCCGCCCCCTTAATTCAAACAGTGCAGACCGCCAAATGGCGGTGCCGCATACAGAGAGGGTGCCCCGACGCCCTCGCATTAGTGGTGGGGGGGGCGGGAGTACAACCCTGGCAGTTCACGCCGTGCGCCTGAAACTGCTGACAGCGCGCCCCGCACAATGACGGCCGCATACAGAGAGGGCGCATCGACGCCCTCGGATCAGTGGAATCCTGGCAGTTCAGGCCGTGCCTGAAACTGCCAACAGTGCGGCCCGCAATGGCGGTGCTGCCAACAGAGAGGGCGCCCAGACGCCCTCGGATCAGTGGGGGGGGGGAAAACAAACACAATACATAGTCTTTAGCAGGTCAGGCCGCGTGTGTGCATACCGCGGCGCTGAGTCTGACTGTTAATACATCAACACACAAGTAAAAACACCACATGCATAAAATACACTCCCCAACCCCCCCCCCCCCCCCCCATAGTGAAGGGAGAAGGGACCGTAACGGGAGAGAAAGGGGCCAGGGGGAACCTCGGGACAGGGGCATCCCAAATCCGGATCACCATGCCGGATAGCCGCATTGCCCCACGCGTGAGGTCGAGCGGAGGAGATAAGCTCCTAGGCCCCAATAGTGCCATCTACCGTTTGCCCAGTGAGCAGCCTGGGCTGGGAGGCTTCCATTAACCCCGTAGGTAACAAACAATCAAACTGGGCAGAAATAGACCCAAAGGGGGTGCCGGGGCAAGACCTCGGCTACCTGCAAGCAGGAGACTTCTTTCTTCTGTCTTGTCGCCATGCAGAGAGAAAAACACTGGTGTTAAGTGGGAGGTACCAGGTATATATGAGCCGGAAGGGGGCTCGTTACAAGACTTCCTCTCTGCAACTTCGTCACCTGGCAGTGAGTAACCCAATCGTAAGATTTAAAGGGGAAGCGGGGTGTGTGGCACACCGAGAATAAAATGACTTATTAAAAAATAAAAACTTTTTTTTTACTTTACTTACCTCCGACCGTCAGCTCCTTTGTCCCTCGATGCGATGACAGATGTGATCATGCTGGCTACAGTAGCAGAGGGGCGGGGCTTAACGGCAAGATGGCGGCGCCCGTCGGGAGAGGAGGGGGGAGAGCCCTTTCAGGCTCTCCCCTGAAGCTGAAGAGCCAGGGAGGGGGCGATCGGAGGCCCCCCCAGTGAAGAGGAGACCCGGAGGGAGGCAGTGCGACTGCAGGTAAAGCCCAGACTCTGCTGAAAAAAACAATATATAACTTTCCTGGGAAATTCCTGGAAATCCCTTCAAAACTCACAGTTGAACATGGGGAGCGCAAAATAGCGAGTTTACTTTTAACTTTTTTTTTTTTTTTTTTTTTTTTACTTTTGCCTATGGGGATGGGATGCCACACTACCTATATGGGAATGGGGAAAGGGATGCCACACTACCTATATGGGAATGGGGAATGGGATGCCACACTACCTATATGGGAATGGGGAATGGGATGCCACACTGCTTATATGGGAATGGGGAATGGGATGCCACACTGCCTATATGGGAATGGGGAATGGGATGCCACACTGCCTATATGGGAATGGGGAATGGGATGCCACACTGCCTATATGGGAATGGGATGCCACACTACCTATATGGGAATGGGGAATGGGATGCCACACTACCTATATGGGAATGGGATGCCACACTACCTATATGGGAATGGGGAATGGGATGCCACACTACCTATTTGGGAATGGGGAATGGGATGCCACACTACCTATTTGGGAATGGGGAATGGGATGCCACACTACCTATATGGGAATGGGGAATGGGATGCCACACTACCTATATGGGAATGGGATGAGGGAACGCCACACTGTCTGTAATTGAGTGTTTTAGCACAAAATTTGGCTTAGAATATTTTTTTCTAATTTTCCTTCTCCAAATCCTATATAATATACTTTATAATCCTATAAGAATATACTTTTATTTGTTCCATTCATAAATTGCAGGGACATCTCAAAAGATCCAGAATGGGAAATCCCAAAACTGCAGCTGAACCTTATAATCATCAAGAAATGAGAACACTAAATCTCACCCACTATGTTAAGACCTCAAAAAGCAGCTTGTAAAACCTTTATTTAAAAAAAGTCTTCTGAATGCGTTAGTACACAAGTGAAACAGGGGGAAGACAGACACAAGACTGAATCGCCCCCAAAGTATGACCAGTGCATCTTTGCCAACAGCTAGTGGATCTTTAGATAATTCCATGATGTAATACAACCTTACTTTTGTGAACTAGTCCAAACAACACAAGCAACAAGAAAAACTGAAGAAATACAGGTTCAGTGACGACCACCCCCTGTAAAAGAGCCAATGCCTGGCAAGAAAGTTCATTAGTGATTTCTTGACTCCTGGGATGCAAACTATCCATAGCACTGGCACATAAGCCTCCACCCAATAAGACCTGCTTCCTCCATGTTTTTTCTGCCTCTGGCACTGCACTGCTGTCAGCCCAGCATCGTCTGACTGGACCAGGAATCCCTTAAAATCAATGGATGGACCAATTCTGCTGCAACAGAAGTACTGCTCACAATTCCAAGATAAAGATTGAAACCATTGCCCCTTCAACACTCCAAGCCAGTCTGTCCAGCTGGTATTCACTGTAAGAACCCAGTCTGTCTAGCCGACATCCATTGCAAGAACCCTGTACTAATTTAGAAGGTAAATACAACAGGCAGTCATAGTTAACATGGTTGAAAGTCCATCAAGTTCAACCAAGGGTGTTGGGGTAGAGGAAGTTATTTTTTATTTCATTTTATTTTTTTTTTACTGATAACCGCTAATAGTAACTGTTCATTTTTTTTTTTAAATAAGCTATTCCACAGATTTATAGTTCTTTTGGTAAAGAATGATTGTCGCCTCCGGAGACTGAATTTCTTTTTTTTTTTTTTTCAGTCGAAGGGATTGCTCCCTTGTCTTTAAGAGAGGATTTTACCTGAAATAGTGTTTCCCCATATTTTTTTTGTATTGGCCATTTATATATTTATACAAGTTAATCATGTCCCCCCTCAGCCGTCTCCTCTCAAGACTAAACAGATTTAATTATAGTGATCTTTCCTCATAACTAAGATCTTTCATTCCTCTGATTAGTTTGGTGGCTCTCCTCTGCACCCTTTCCATAGTCAGAGCATCCTTTCTATGAATGGGTGCCCAGAACTGGACGGCATATTCCAGGTCAGCAAGCTGACTTTAGCCACCAGAGCCCTCCAACCGTAACACACAAATCCTGTTCAGCAACAAAGGATACCTGTTGCATTTTGTCATAATGGGCACTTAGTATGCAAATGGACAAACAGAAAAGGCTCCAAGGAGGTTTCACAGGAACTCAAGAATCTCTGAAATTTAAGACACTTGATACTCAGGAGTTCTGGTACCCAATACATGATTCATGATAGTCCTTAGAAACCTCTGCAAGATTCAATTAATTTTCCATCCCCTGGAAGGTGCTGGAATCCACAGAATCAAAGAGAATGAAGCCAACCAAGCATGTCTAGCATGTTCAAAGCTTTTGTCACTTTTCTTTCTACCCCCTCATAACTTCTCGTTCTGCACTAGTCGGTGGTCCAAGCAAGGAATCTTTAAGATTCTCAGTTTCCTGAAAGTCCCTTACCTTGGTGAACACACTTTGGAATTGCCACCCATGTATGGCAGAGCTACCATAGTGTTTTTGATTTCGTAGACTCAAATGGTCTATCCGCTGTTCAATTATTTTATTAATAGAATCACAGGAAAAACATATGGTAGAACAAAAAAGCTGCACAAGACCGGGCAGCCCTAATTTTGCTGCAACTGTCTTAAGCTGGTTAAGGATCTTCCTTAAAAAGGAGAAAAGCCCTAAATCAGCACACGTGTTAGCTTTGTAACTCCAGGGGCATCCATGTTTAGCATCTGTTATGGTCCTCTTAAACTACATAGTTCAGGATTGTCTGTCTTTGGGGGGGGGGGGGGGGGGTCCTAAAAGATCTGTGAAATATGAGAAAGGAGGCTTTATTATATTATGGGCTTTTGGCACAAATCGGGAGATAAAATAAAGATGGATTAGATAACATTACAACAAAAACATGAACCTGCTCAATTAGACATTTTAAAAAAAAAAATATGAGCAGACTTACCTTTAAGCTCTTTATGCAATTGGCAAGATATTTCTTTACATCACTGTCATTGCCTTCTAATAGTTTCAAGGAAAGATGAACAAGGTGCTTAAAAGGATTAGTTTCAATTATATTTAAGCTTGCAGACATGCAGTCCTGTCCATTTGAGCATGTCAGTAGCTGAAGTAAAAACCTGAAAAAACAAAAGAAAAAAATATACCGGACAAAAACCACAAAGGGGAAAGCAGGGTGTAAAATAAGTTATCAAAGAAACTGGTCAGAAGACATTTCAAGTAAGGTTACTTCCTTTTGAAATCGACGTGGGTTGCGTGTACACATTAATAACGCGACTAAAAGGTATAATAAGTGGTGACCCACTTTCTCTTCACCCCCCTAACTACTAATATCTCATTAAATCGCCACACCTTACCTCAAATGAAAAACTTAGAATGGGAGATGCAGGCCTGACAAACCCTGCATGCAACGCCCATGCAAGAAAGTCCGGAAGACTAATTCCAGCTCTGTATTTTCCATTTCACTCTAAGCAGGACGACAGCGGATCTTAACGGAGGTGGATCTAGTCCCAGATGTGTTGCAGCAAATAGGCATGATAGCCGCTGTGGCACATAAACATGTCAGCATACCAGCACTCCCAAGACCCAGAATGAGCCATGACTGCTGTAGAACACCTAAGCCAGGTCTGTATCTTTACATTATAACTCATACTATACATAAAAGGAATAAGAATATCTAGATGTCAGGGCAAAGTATACCGAGGCCTCCCCAAGGATAGTGACCGTTATTAACCCTTTTTTGTGGCATTTGTTGGTGCGGGACGAACTTTTTTCTAAAACGCATGGAAAACAATGGCAGACGGCCCTAAAAGTCCTTTCTAACACTCTGAAGTCACCCAAGGCTGTATAAAAGCATGTTTTAGTGAACAAATTAGCATTTGAATTGGACATGGCTAATTAGTATACTATTTATCTGGAGCCTAATAAGCCCCAAAAATGGGGAGAAGCAACAGGGTTTGCATTCCGGCAAAGTGAAAAGTAATGGCTTTTTACAAGCATTGAAAAAGTTCACCCGCACGACATACTGTATGACTGGGCGCATATTGTTGTCTGGTGAATATGGATTATGGTTAATGACAGGATGGAGGATGAGCACTAGACGTCGATGACAAGACTGAGATTGTACTGCCTGTGTATGAGGCCTGGCTACTAAGACAGATGGCAGGTTATAGGAGCAGCACTATAAGCAAGTGCAATGAGGTTTTGATGGGGCATTTGCAAGGCATTTTTGGTTGTCCCAGGCAGCCTTGTGATGCCGCTCCAAGTGCCTACATAGAGCCGTAGTTCCTAGACTTGTTCCCCCGGCCAATTTCCTGCTTGGAGATCCGGCACTGTGCTAGGTTTGGTTCCTCTGGGAAGGTACATGGCAGAGTACCGTACAGAGCTAGCCTTTCCAACACCACCAGGCTCCTCTGGCAGGCATTTTCTGGAGTCTTCAAAAGCAGCATCAGTGTTGCCTGAGTGGACCATACCAGCAGACCTACCCTGTGCCATTTTGCAGATGATATGGCCCTACATTGGCTCAGCTCTTTGTCGCAGCCAGTGCCAGAACTGACAATGTCCCTTCCTTGTTGCCTGGTTCCCAAGTCCTGTCCAAAACGACATTATCACACTCCTCCTCCTGATCCCTACAACTTCCCTGTTCCGATGTTTCATCATGGTCTACCTGGGCATATGGCTGCTGACCAGTGTTGCTACTGGAACCAACATCCTTATCCTTAGTGGCAGAAGGAGTTGCAGGGATGTATTTTCCTCTACCCCATCCTTTCCCATCACATACTTTCTCAGACAATTTACTTAGTATTTGAAAAAATAAATAAATATTTGGAGCAGTGCATACACCAAAATGACAATTGCACAGCCCAGCTAAAACAGACAGATGTACCCTAAAATATTGCTTGTCTAGTGGGGGAAAAAATATACAATTCTGTGAGATACTCACCTGTAGAATTGGTATTATAAGTATACAGTACGTCCTGCTCCAGATAGATTACTTACACTTGGGTTATCCTCCACCAGATGGCGCTGCACTGCAGAGACATGCAAAACAGGCTCCTCCCGGCCCCTCAAATACCCGGGGACCTCCCACAAATCCCCAGCATTGAAAAGCAGTGAAAAAGAAGCCGGGAGAATTTAACAAACAAAAACTGGTAACTATAACAATGATAACAATCACCATACAGGGGATCCAGAATAATGCAACAACCAGGGTGGGGTGGAGCAGGATGTACTGTATACTTATAATACCAATTCTACAGGTGAGGATCTCACAGAATTGTATTATTCTTAATATACAGTACGTCCTGCTCCAGATAGATTACTTACACTTGGGACATCCAATAGCAGTGTCCGTAAGGTAGGGTGGGATCCCCCAATAAAAAAAGGTAACAGCAGACAGTTTAAACCACTGCCGCCTGCAAAACCTTGTGGACAAAAAACAGCAACAGCTGAGGCCTAAACATCAACCTTGTAAAACTTGAAAAAGGTATGAACAAAAGACCAAGTAGCGGTCTTGCACACTGGTGCAATAGAAGCCTGGCACTGCAAGGCCCAAAGGGGCACAAATAGCACAAGAAGCAAGAGCAATAAAGAGATGGAGAATTCTTCTCCTTAGCAGCACAGGCCTGAATCACGGCCTGACGAATCCACATGCTGATAGCAGACTCGGCAGAAGCCAAAAACCCTTCCTAGGACCAGAAGGGACCACAAGCAGAGCATCAGTGTTCTAGAAAGGTGTAGTAGCCACCAGATAGTACATCAGACACCTAACCACATCCAAAGAGTGCAAAACTCTCTCCTTAACATTGCTAGGGTTAGAGCACAAAGAAGGAAGAACAATATACTGATTCAAATGAAAGGCAGATACTACCTTCAGACAGCAATTCTGGATTGAAAGAAAACAACACCTTGTCCTGGTGCCTCTCAAAGTAGGGGGGGGCTGAGTGGACAGCACCGCCAACTCAGACACACGCCTGACAGAAGTGATAGCTACCAGAAACACGACCTGGAGTGTAAGAATAGCCAAGGCAGCAACCTGCACAGGTTCAAAGGGAGCATCCTGCAAGGCAGGCAAGACCAATTCCAAATCCCAAAAACAGGGACCATAGATTGTCGTGGGGAACGCACATGAGCAACCTCCTAAAAGCAAACTTAATCAAGGAATGCTGAACAAAAAACTTCAAAAAGAAGACAGACAGGGTAAAAACCTGACCCTTCAAGGAACTGAGTTAGAGACCAACTCCAACCCATGCAGTAAAACTCCAGATCCCTGGGAACTGAGAACACCCAACAGGGAAGAGACCAAGACTCAACCAGTCAATGTAGGTACACCATACCGTATAACAGATGGGAGAAGAAGTCATCTTCCTAGCCTTCACCATGGACTCAACCAACGAGGTAGACAAACCCTTCTCCATCAAAATGGAGGTTTCAGCAGTCAGGCCATCAAGGCCCAAGTATGTAATTGGGATGGCGTAAGTGGTCCTAAGTGAGCAGAACTGGCACTCCAGGCAGAAGGCACTGATCTACTGCCATCTGCACCACGTCAGCGAACCACACTCTTCTTGGCCACCTGAGGCCACCAGAACCACTGGCACCCCTTCCAGAGCAATCTTACGCAGAATCATGCCTAGCAGGGGGAATGTAGAAAGACATACAGAAAATGAATGTCCTGCCATGACATTACTAAGGCCTCCATGGGCACAGCCAGAGGATCCTGGGACAGGGAGACAAAGGCCAGGAGCTTGTGATTGTGAAGGAACGCAAACAGGTACACATCAGGTTGGCTTCAACGGTGGTATAGAGATTGGAACACCCTGTTGCAGAGGGACCCCCCCAGAATGTATACCGCTGAAATGCAAGGAACATTGACCTCCACCCAGATCAGAATCAGAGACACTACCTGGAGGATCCTCTTGCTGCGGGTCCCTCCCTGATGATTGATGTAGACAACTGCCATCAGAGTGACCATGCGCCCCTGAGCAGGCAGGACCTGAAATGAGTAGTCAAACGAATCAGGACTAACCTGATCGCCCACAGCTTCAAGACAATGATAGGTGAATGGGCCTCCTAAGGGCCCCACATCCCCTGGAACCGCAGGGACCTCCAGAAGAACCCCCCCCCCCCCAACCTGATAGACCGGCATCCATGGAGACCATCTCCCAGGAAGGAGCAAGAAGGTTCCGCCCCCCAACAGGTTCCTTGAGTCCATCCACTACAAGAGGGACCTCCTCACCAGGGGGGAAGGCACCCAGACCCTGTCCAGGGATGCTGGGTCCTCGTCCCATACAGACAATAGGAGAAGTTGCAGAAGCCCCAAGGGGGACTGAGCACAAAGGGCCGCTGCGAAGCATGTCACCATCAGGCCCATCAGCTGCATCCCCTGCCTTGGTGAAGGAACAGGGACAGCTAGGAGAAACTGAACTTGTGCAAGCAGATGTCCATCCTTGCCTAGATAGTGTCCAGATTCATTCCTAGGAATGAAATTACCAAAGAAGGGGACAGCGAGAACCTGGTGGTGGCTGATCACCCATCCAGATGACTCCAGGGTGGACACCACCAGCTGAGTATCCAACTATGTCCGATGTAGAGGCTGGGAAGTGATGAGGACGTCCAGGTAGTGCGGCCCGCGGACGCCCCTTGGCCTCAGAGACATCACCCCCGCCAGCGCCTTGGTGAGCACTCTGGAAGCTGAAGAAAGGCGAGATGTCAAGGCCACAAATTGGCAGTGTTGAACCTCCAACGTGGATCTAAGGATTCTTGTTGTCCTGAAAACACAAGGATGTGAAAGTAAGCAACTTTAATATCCCCAAACGGCCTGAAGCCTACGGTTCGCAAGGAGCAAATGGCCGAGCGCAGAGTTTCCATGAGGAAGGCGCCTGTACTTGACAATTGCAGAAGATCTGTGCAACCAGAATGGGCCAGACTGAGCCATCTTTGTTGGGAACATAGATAAGGTTCGAGTAGGGTCCCTTGCCTCTGTCCGTTAAGGGAAATCTGCAATGACCCCCATACGCAGCAGACCTCTGCATGGCCTGCGCCAGCATCTGAACCGGTAATCATGGGGGGGGGAACGCACAGCAAACACCATCTTGTAGCCGGAGGACACTACCTCCTAAAACCACCGGTCTGAGGCATGGTGCCTCCAGACTTAAGCAAGGTGCCGTAGCCGTCCCCTCACCCAGGCGGGTGAGGGCACCCCATCACGCTTGAGGGGACTTGGGAGAGGATTTGAGCATAGCCCCCCCAGAGGAGCAGGGGTGTTGTCTTCTGCTCCTAGGACAGGGAGTTGCGGGAGACCCCACGAAGGACGCCCCTGGTTCCTGTTTAACACCATGGTGGGGGGTGGAATGGGGGCCCTGACCCCAAAGGACCCGAGACAGTCGCATACGCTGGGGTAACTTAGCTCTCCTGCCAAACAGGTCTAGACGGGCCCCGAACAGACGCAGCCCTTTAAAGGGGAGCCCGGTAAGGGTATTCTTCGCAGCATTGTCGGCACCCCACTGTCGCAGCCAGAGCAAGCGACGTATAGCCACCACAAGGGCAGAAGTTCATGCACACATTCTAATGGTGTCATCCAATGCTAACAGGATAAATTTTACAAATTGGAGAGTGCATTAAACACATCCCAAAGGAGATTCTCAGAAGCACGATCGAGCATTTTCCTGATGAGGGTTCTAGTGGCCACAGCAGTAATGGCAGAGGAACAGACCGGGCGAAGCGCCATCCCCGCACATGCAAAGGCGTGGGAGGCCAGCAGGTCAATGCGCCGGCCCTCAGCATCCCAAAGGGTAGTATAGTCAGGGGGATGCAAGAAAACGACCAACATTTAACCACGTCAGGAGGAAAAGGTTACTTACTATCCCAGTCTCCTGGAATCCCTGGAAGTTTACTGGGGCACTCCCATTCCTTGAGCACAAGGGTATGGAAATGTGCCTGCTCTAGAAATTCCCAGTTTGGTGATGCTGTATGGACACGCTCCCCTCTTTGTCTGGGAGCCTCATCAGGGGGAGAGATAGACAGAACCTCAAAGATCTTGATCAATAATCTGAGTGTCATCCTGAATCCAGGGGTCAGGATCAGAGTCTTCATAAGCCTCAGGTCTCTCATCAGATGAGCCTGAGTCCAAAAAGAGCTCTCCATCAGAAGGGGTATAGCCACACAGTCAAACTCCTTAGTTCCCCTTGGAAAAACAGTAACATTGGGCGTCAAGAGCCGCTTCTTACCCGGGCCCTTACGCGCTAAAGACCTCGCAAAAATCTGTTTAGCCTTAGGCAGTCTAGACGCCAATTCCGGCTGAGAGTCCCTGGTTGTGTGCGACTCAGCAGGAGATTTAAGCCAGGGGGATTAGGTGAAGCGAGGCGAGGTACAGCCACTGGCAGGCCTGATTGCAAAGCCAGCGCTTGCTCAGCACAAGGTATGCAGACCCGCGTCTTGTCAGCATCAGCATGGGGTTGACCACACGCCATACACCGCCGGACATGTCCTAGAAGGAACCCGGTCACATTATCCTTAGATGCTATAAAGCAACCCTGGATGCCCCAATGACCTGCTAGGGAGTGGGAGTAAATTTACAAGAGCCCGCTACTCAATCACACCGGGCCGGGAGAAGCCAATGGATTCACCCTCTGAAAGACACAATGAGAAGAAGAGTGTCAGCACCGAAACACACTACAGTGAATTATAAAGCCGCCCGTGAAGGCACTTACGGACCACGGTAAGAACGTCACACCCACACACGTGCGACCAGACAATATGGTGCCGAGAACCTTGAAGGGCGGGCCAGCGCGAGCCATGGCACAAGGCGCGCCCTGCCAGGCCCCGCCTCCCCGAAGAACGCAAAGTCCACAGACAAGCAGCCAATGAGGACGCAGAAGCGAGGTGACGCCGCCGCCCGGCGCGGAACATCCAAATGAAGGAAAAGGCGCGCGCGGCGGCGGCCTTAACAGTGTAAAAGACAAGTCAGCGCGGTGATTGACACTACATATACCAGTCCAAGCAGACATTACAAAGAGGACCATAAGCGTGTAATCACAGTACCTGGACATCCACACGCAAACACACACAACCCCCCCCCCCTTCTCTTCCTCCCGAGGTCTACTGGGAGAATGAGGGAGGATGGCGGCCCTTTGCACAGGACCCACCGCTACCGGGGCATGGGACAATAATGCAGGAGGGGCATCCCATAAGGCTCACCATCAGCCTATACCGCCTAAGCACACATGGTGCTGCCTACCTTCACCCGACCAGCGCAGCCCAGGCTGGGAGGCACATCACATCAAGGACGGGTGGGAATAGTCCCAACAGGGCCGCAGGCTTTAATAGCCCCGCTCACCTGCGACAGAGTGATAATTTCATGTCTTCGTAGTCAGCACTGCAGAGAAATCTGGGGATTTGTGGGAGGTCCCCAGGTATTTGAGGGGCCGGGAGGAGCCCGTTTTGCATGTCTCTGCAGTGCAGCGCGGAGGATAACCCAAGTGTAAGTAATCTATCTGGAGCAGGAAGTACTGTATACTAAGAATAACATTTTCACCTGCCAAGGAATATTTTTCAGGGGGGGTGCAATTCTGTTGTAAGTATGCAAGTGCGTCTCTTTCTAGGTTCGGTGCCTCTTTATTAAATACAGTTAGAAAAAAAAAAAACACAATCTTTTTTTAAACTTTTTTTAAACTGTATTAAAACACCATGGACCCCAACCTAGAGAGATGGTGCGTGAACACTTAAAACAGAGCTGCAACAGCTCGATAATGGTGGATAGTCTAATCTAACGGAAATGTTAGATGTAAGCTAGATTTCCATAAGTTTCAGTCTGTAGATAATCTTCTACAGAGGCTATAGCAAAACTGAAGGCCACTTTCTGTGCAAGGCATACTTAGCCACACCCCACCCAAGTGGAGCTCTGCATATTGGCCATCCTGTCAGGGGGAGCATATAAACCTATATTAAAAAAAAAAAAAACTAACATCTTGTACATATCTGGTTTTTAGCCTTTAAGATCCAGCATGATACCGCATCTGCATGACCCCCCACCTTGTAGCGAGGAAGTGTGTCAAGTTAACACCTATTGCAGTGAACTGGTTGGAGTGCCCAAATGACGGCTGCAGAGTACTCCTTCAGCAGAATGTCCATTGCAGGGCCGACTACATATATTTGCAATCCAAAGCATGCAAAGATCATAAGAAAAGTCTGCAGAAAAGTGCAGAATGAATATTCAACGCGATTTGTATACGTCTTCTGATACATCCATTTTTACATGGTGTGTAACTCACCAAAACTCTGCTGTAAGTGGTAGAAAAAAAAACAAATCAAGCAAATACAAAACTCTATGCATCTGGTTTAAAACCAGAACCCCCACCTCCAACTTAAGATAGGGAACTTTTCATTATCAGCATCACCCGCATGCATTTCCTATCAAACATCACAACATTCAAACCACATCTAGGCTTTTCCTAAGGTGTTACGCATAGGAAGTTGTTATCTTTCAGAGAGTGATGACCCAGGGCAGAATCAAGTACACTTGCAATTTTCAAGCAGATCGATAGAATGAGCTACGCAACACAATAAAAGTCTTGCACTGTAAAGCTCGCTGTAAGCACCTTATTTTTCAAATAATTCTTGACAGCATTACTTCTAATGCTATATAACCTGCATATTTACCCTACTAAAAAAACATTTTTAGGCTTTTACACACTCAAACTAACATTGCTTATTAAAAAAACACGGTGCACGAATCACCCAACTGTGGTTTCTGTGATAAATAACTATTAACCAAATCGTACGTGTTTTGGAGTTTCAAATGTACTAATGCAAGAGTAACTAGATAGGCGGAAATCAACTGCAGGTCCACAAAAAAAAAAATTTTTTTATTAAGTTACAAAACATTTGTACAACAAATCAGAGCTGAAAAGTAAATCAGACATTAAATGAAAGACGTCAATAATAGCGGCTTCCCCATAACACAGATCTGCTTAAATAGTCACTTAACAGGAGAAAACATGCAGCTTAGCTATTCAAAGCTTTTTGTGTGCATAATTGTCATTGAAAACAGGTAATGCACCGATAATTAACTTATAAAAGTTCCCTCAATGCGCACCTTAATTCTAAACAAGGGTTTGCCAGCAGCCACACCACTGCTGTTGAACAACAGAGTGCAAAAAATGTGCTACATGGACCAGATAAGCATTATGCCCAATTTTCTAACTTTCCATGGAATTTCCAGTTGAAGGACACCTGAAATGGAGAGTGGAACAAAATTTGAGGCACCAAAGCCTAGTGCTGTTAGCTAGTCCACTTTATCCCTTCCCTTTCTGACTGCAGGCGATGACACTGTGGAACATCACTGTCAAGTTTCCCTGCTTTACTCCTAACGTTCATGGGATTATGCAGAACTTTCAGTGCTGCTGCAAGAGGAGAAAAGGGGACACAGCAGTGTTGGAAGGCGAGCTGCTGGACCCAGTGTCAGCTTTTTATAGCAGTTGTCAAATATTTAAGGCCATCCCTGGACAAAAGTAAAATAAGTTGTACTCTACCAATTGTGAGCCTTGATCTAATACAGCCCCACCTGTTAATGCTGTCAGCACAAGACATTAACAGCTCAACGGGACAAAAGGCAAACCCAACAAGCTAAGTTCACAAAAGCTTCTGAAGAACATCTTACAAGGTCAATAGGCCCTCCTTCAAAGCTGGGGAGCACAAAATTATATCATATGAAGAGAGCAAGTTGCTCTATCAGACAAAATACCCCAGTGAAGTAATATGGCTCCCAGGACACTGAAATAAGAGAAAGAAAACCCCCAGAAGAGAGGGGTACATAACAGCTCAAGAACCTAGTTCCTTACTGGTAAGTGTAGACTGGGGAGATTGAGGCAACTGATTCATGTACTCAGACTATCAGAAAATGCCCAAGGGTCAGTGCAGGTCATGGCCCTTTTTTATAAACGGCATAGAAGAGGGAATTAAAAGCAGAGTCTCTATTTTTGCAGATGAAACAAAGATATGTAGCACAGCGCAGTCTATTGAAGAGGTTCACAAGCTTCAGCTGACTTGGGACACTGAGTGTGTGACCATCCACTTAGCAAATGAAGTTCAATGTGGAGAAATGTAAAGTCATCCACTTGGGGTCTAATAACATATTAGGGGAGTAAAACTGTAAGAAACAGCATGCAAAGTCAAGCAGCTGCTTCCAAGGCCACAAAGATATTATCATGCATTAAAAGATGCATGGAATCACGGGATAGTGATGTCATTTTGCCTCTTTACAGGGCACTGGTGAGCCCTCACCTGGAATATGCCGTCTGGCATAGAAAGGAAGCTCTGACTATGGAAAGGGTGCAGAGGAGAGCCACCAAACTAATAAGAGGAATGAAGGATCTCAATTATGAGGAAAGATTACAAAAATTTAATCCGTTTAAGATACGGCTGAGGGGGACATGATTAACTTGTATAAATATATAAATGGCCAATACAAAAAATATGGGGTTACACTATTTCAGGTAAAAATCCAGTCCCGGAGGCGACAATCATTTTTGACCACAAGAACTATAAATCTGTGGAATAGCCTCCCGCAGAAGCTTGTAACAGCATCAACCACTGACAGCTTCAAAAAAGGATTAGATGCTTATTTAGAAGTAAACATTAACAGTTACTATTAAAAAATAATAACTTCACCCTACCCCAACACCCTTGGTTAAACTTGATGGACGTCTTTTTCAACCGTATTAACTATGCAACCCCAAGCCCCCCACCCCCACAAAATCAATGTTCCTCAGGACCAACCTCTAAAAAGATCCCATTTTATAAAAAGAACTTTTCTTTACATAATTTCTCAACAACATTGAATTTACCTACCACAGGAACCAAACCTTTGTCCCAAGTGAATAGAGTCAATAGGTTCACACTGTCCATAAGCAAGCAAGGGAAAAGCTTGTGTGACAAAAAAAATAAATAAATAACTAAAATGACTCTCACTGTCTGATAATTGAATTTGGGCACCCACCAGGGGTTGTTGCATTATAGGGCGTATAGCCCTTTGAATGCCACTAATGGTGTATAGACTAACCCCGCCAGAGAGGAATGCATGAAGCTGTGGTTCCAGACCTAACATGGAATACAGAAATCTATGAACCTACAGTACCAAGCTAAATCTAACAAGGCATAAATCATCTAGTTACTAGCCAGGGCTAGGGTAGTATTCACTCCTGACTGATCTATAGCTACATGCTTATTGGTTGTACCATTGTGTTGGAAAACCTGTGGAGAGTGTAAAAAAGCAATTCTGTGAAGACTCACCTGTAGAATTGTTTTTGTTCTTGCATGGCACGGCCCGCTTCGGTATTCATAACAGTTGGGTTATTCCGCCACAAGGTGGCACAGTGGTACTGCAGAAAAGCTGTGGCTTGTCCCGGCTTCCTATAAAAACGGGCTTAACCATAGGGTTCCCCAGCGTACACAAGCAGTGAGACAAGAAGCCTGGAGAGAATAAGTAAAAAATGTGAAAAAGGTAAAAAAACCCAATTGACTTGGAACAATCACCATAAAGAGGCAACCAAGAATAACGATAACAAGGTTGGGGCGAAGCGGGCAATGCCATGCAAGAACAAAAACAATTCTACAGGCGAGTACTCACAGAATTGCTTTTTTCTTTATTGCATGGCACGGCCCGCTTCGGTATTCATAACAGTTGGGACTTTCAACAGCAGTGTCCAGAGTAGGGTGGGATCCCCAAAGAGTAACGGCCAGTAGTTCAAGCACCTTGTGGCCAAAAGCAGCATCCGCTGAGGCCTTAACATCAACCTTGTAAAACTTTGAAAAAGTATGAACAGAAGACCAAGTAGCGGCCTTGCAAACTGTTCAACAGAAGCTTGTTGCTAAAAATCCCAAGAGGCACCAATAGCACGAGTGGAATAAGCAGTAATCCTAAAGGGAGGTTCCTTTCCCTTAGCAGAATAGGCTTGAACCACCGCCTGATGGATCCACTTGCCGATAGTGGATTTAGCCGGAGGCAAACCCTTTCTAGGTCCAGAAGTGAGAACAAAAAGAGCATCAGACTTCCTGAAAGGCTCAGTGGCGACCAAATAAAACTTCAGAGCCCTGACCACATCCAGGGAATGCAGAGTCTGCTCCTTGGAATTAGCAGGATTAGAACACAATGAAGGCAAGACAATGTCCTGATTAAGATCAAAGGCAGACACAACCTTTGGCAGGAACACCACCTTATCCTGATGTCTCTCAAAATAAGGAGGTTTGATGAAAATGCCGCTAGCTCAGAAATTCAGAAAGTGATAGCCACCAGAAAGGCTACCTTAAGATTCAGAATAGACAAGGAAGCTTCACGGACAAGGTAGCTTCACGGATAGGCTCAAAGGGAGGCCTTTGCAGAGCAGACAACACAAGATTCAAATCCCAGACTGGTAGCAAAGGCTTACGGGGTGGACGCACATGAGAAACACCCTGAAAAAAGGTTTTAACCAACCGGTGATTGGCAAAAGAAAAAAATTGCTGAAACATGGCCTTTTAGGGTACTAAGTTAAAGGCCCTGATCCAAACCATATTGCAAGAATGCCAGAATCCTGGGAATAGAAAACACCCGACAGGGAAGAGACTTGGACTCACACCAGGCAATGTAAGCATGCCAGACCCTGTAATAAATAAAGGACGAGGACTTCTTCCTGGCCCGAATCACGGTATTAACAGAAGCAGGCAACCCCTTTTCCATCAATATGGAGGTTTCAGCAGCCAAGCCGTTAAAGCCAGAGTTTGTAAATTGGGATGGCGTAGCTGCTCCTGGGTGAGAAGATCTGGATCCTTGGGCAAGACGCGACGGTCTACTGCCAACCGCACGACGTCTGCGAACCAAACTCTTCTTGGCCAACAAGGGGCCACCAGTATGGCTGGTACCCGCTCCTGGGCTATCTTGCGCATGACCCTGCCCAGGAGAGGAAACGGAGGGAACACATAGAAAAGCTGAAACTCCGTCCAAGGTATTGCCAAGGCATCTGTGGCAAAGGCCAGAGGATCCTGAGACAGAGAGACAAATCTGGGAAGTTTGTGATTGTGACGGGACGCAAACAGGTCCACGTCCGGCTGACCCCAGCGGTGACAGAGGGAGAGAAACACCTGGTTGTTGAGAGACCACTCCCCCCAGACGAGACATCCCCCCTGCTCAGGGAGTCCACCACCTGGTTCTCCACCCCTGGGATATAGACCACTGATATGCAGGGAACATGCTGTTCCGCCCAAGACAGTATCAGGGACACTTCCTTGAAGGCTCGTTTGCTCAGAGTCCCTCCCTGATGGTTGATGTAGGCAACCGCCATCTGGTTGTCTGAGCGAATCTGAACAGCCCGACCCAGGAGGTGAGTGGATAGGCGAGAAAGAACCAACCTGATCGCCCTCAGTTCCAGGAAGTTGATGGAAGCATGGGCCTTTTGTGGGCCCCACCGATCCTGGAACCTCAGGGACTTCCAGAAGCCTCCACAGCCGGTCAGACTGGCATCCGTGGTGACCATTTCCCAGCACGGGGGCAGGAAGGACCTGCCCCCCAGAAGGTTCCTTGAGTCCAGCCACCACGAGAGAGACTGTCTGGCCAGGGGAGACAGAACTAATTCCTGATCCAGGGACACAGGGTCCCGATCCCAAACTGACAAGAGGTGCAACTGAAGAGGTCTCATGTGAAACTGAGCAAAGGGGACTTCCTCGAAGCAGGACACCATCAGGCTCACCAACTGCATCCCCTGACTGATGGAGGGATGAGGACACGACAGCAGAGCCCGAGCCTGCAGCTGAAGACCCTCCACCTTCTGCTGAGGAAGGAACACCTTGACCTGAGAGGTATCCAGAGTCATGCCCAGAAAGGTCCTCACCAATGACGGGGACAGAGAAGACTTGGAATAGTTGATCACCCAGCCGAAAGACTCCAGAGTGGATGTCACCATTTGAGTGTCCCGCTCGGCCTGAGAAAAAGACTCTGCCACAATCAGGATGTCGTCCAGGTAAGGAATGATGCGGATGCCCTGGTTTCTTAGCAGAGCCATCACTCCCGCCAGCACCTTGGTGAACACCCGAGGTGATACCGAAGGGTAGAGCCACAAACTGGTAATGCTGATCCTGCAGCTCGAATCTTAGAAATCTCTGATGACCTGAAAAGATAGGCAGATGAAGATAAGCATCCTTGATGTCCACAGTGGTCATGAAGACGCCTGGGCGAAGGGTACTGACAGCAGAGCGCAGCGTCTCCATGCAAAAATGCTTGAATCCGACAAATTTGTTGAGGCCCTTCAGATCCACAATGGGCCTTAGAGAGCCGTCCTTTTTGGGGACCGTGAAAAAAGATTGGAATAGTACCCCTGACCCCATTCTTGATGAGGCACCAAACAAATGACTCCGGACTCTAACAGGCAATGAACCACCAGAAGCAACCCCTGAGCGGACAGGGGGTTTAAAGACATCCGGGATCTGATGAATCGTGGGGGGGGGGGGGGGGGCAGGCTGCAAACGCTGCAAAATCTTGTAACTGGAGGACACTACCTCCTGAATCCACCGGTCTGAGACATGAAGCCTCCAGACGTGAGCAAAGAGCCGAAGCCGTCCCCCCACCTGGATGGGTGAGGGCGCCCCTTCAAGCCTGAGGGGGCTTGGGAGAGGGTTTGGGCTTAGGATTCCAGGAGAGACTGGGGCGACCATGGGTTCTACCATGGCCCCAAGAATCTCCGCGACCACTGGAGAGGAGGGAGCCACGGCCCCCTCTGGAAATGTGAAAGGAAGGGAGGGGGCAGAGGTCCCCCGAAAGGGCCGAGACTGCCTCCTACGCTGAGGCAGCTTCCCATCCTTGGCTAGAACATTAAGCCGTTCCCCAAATAGCCGCAGCCCCGTGAAGGGGAGTCCAGTGAGAGCTTTCTTAGCAGCAGCGTCAGCTGCCCACTGCCGCAACCAGACAGAGCGGCGCATAGCCACCAAGAGCGCAGAGGTCCTTCCACACAGCCGCACAGCATCATCCATGGCAGTAAGGATAAAGGCCACAAAATCAGTGCAAAGTAAGAGTCCTACATTCCTCCCCCACACTACCAGCTATTGTGCCATCAAGGAGACGCTTAAGCAGTTTAAGGGCAATAGCAGTAATGGCGGCAGCACATACAGGGCGCAAGCCAGTCCCCACACAGGTAAAAGCATGGCAGGCCACTTGATCCATGCGCCGGTCCTCTCCGTCCCTCAGAGTGGTAGTGTCAGGGGAAGGCATGGCCTAGCACGGGGGCAGAAAATGACCACCTCTTAAAGTGGACCAACACCCAGGATTTTGACTATCCTGGGTTTTGGTCCACTTCGGCGGGGCACCCCGATCGCTGTGTGAAACCCCCCAGAAACCCCAATAAACTCACCTCTCCCCGCTCCCACGTGACTGCCCGGTCCAATCCCCGCCAACGTCCAGGCGGGGAACAGGAACGTCCAAGCGGCTTCCGCCGCCGCCTCCCTCGCGTCACTTTCGGCGCGCGCACGCCCGTGCCGGCCATTCACAGACGGCCGGCGCGGGGGCGCGCACGCCTAGAGGGGCGCGAGGGAGGCGGCGGCGGAAGATAAGGTAGGTGATTTGGGGTGTTTGGGGTTTCACCCCGCGGGACATCCCGATCTCGGATGTCCCGCGGGGTGGGAGGTGATCGGCCCGGGAATCTTATAGATTTCCGGGCCGATCACCTCTCGGTGTTGGTCCACTTTAACAAGATCAACGGGAAAGGGATACCTTTTATCCAAACCCTTGGGCACCGCAGGCAACTTGTTAGGACGTTCCCATTCTTTTAAGCACCAAGGCGGTAAAATGTTCCTGCTCGGGGAACTCTAGACGCTGTTTACCAGGGCGAAAAAGCTCCCCTTGCTTTCTTTTAGCTACCTCAGGGGCAGCAATGTGCAAAATTTCAAAAATATGTGACAGCAGATTATCAGTGTCCTCAGGGTACCATGACTCCTTTCCGGACGCAGACCCAGGGTCACTATCGCAACCCTCCTGCTGGTTCCCAGAGGAGTCAGAATCCTGGGAGAGCTCACCCATCTCAAGAGGGGTTTCTGGGCGTTGTCCCAAGAGCCCATTTTCTCTGGCATCTCAAGAGGGGGCGACAGTCACCAAGATCATCAATCCCCACATACATCTCAGTAATGGAAGCAGGTCTGGGGTCCAGGTGTCTCTTCTTGCCAGAAGCCTTCCTAGGAGCATTCCTGGCAAGCTGCTTTACAATGTTAGCCACCCGCAGAGCCAAATCAGAATGTGACTCCCTGCCAACATTCCCCTCACTGGGGCCCAACTGCAGGAGCGGGGGAGTAGGTGAAGCCAAGTGAGGCACAGAGCTGGGAAGCGAAGCAGGCAAACCAGCTTGAAGCGCAAGGACACTTTCAGCGCACGGCACGCACACCGTGACACTGTTTCTCACAGTGGATACCCCACACATGGAACACAGCCGTGCTTGCCCCGAAGAGCCCCCAAGCACGCTATCCCCAGAAGCCTCCATATGGTGATTAGCACAGGCGCAATAGGCCAGCAGTGGGTACAGGCTTAATACAGAAGCCACCCGGGATGCCCCCAGAAGTTAATAAAGGGGGGAGAAAAGTAGTGGAGCCGGAAGAAACCACAACCCAATGGTATCCCGCCAGAAAGACATAAGTAAAATCACACATAAGCATCCCGCAGCAAAATACCCCAATTTAATTAAAAAAAAAAACCCCAAGGGGGACTTACGGACCAAAGACACCGCGGGGTCACACAGGCACAGACCGCTGAATAAGACCCAAAGGAAAATGAGGGGACACAGTCCCCAAACTACTTACCCCCTCAGAAGCTAGGACAGAAACTCCACATCCCTAATAGGCTCACCATAAAGCCTATGGCCGGCTACCCTTTGTGTTACAGGGTCTGCGGCTTGGAGCTGCGCTCCAGGAGCACTTGACCCTAGTGCTCTTCTACCTTCGCCCGATCCGTCAGCCAAGGCTGGGAGGCAGTGAGGGTCCAGAAACGGATGGAAAGACTTGCAGGGCCGCAGGCTTGGTTGCCCCGCTCACCTGCGCAAGAGAGAGAGCCATCTGCTACCTTCGCAGTTCACTGCAGAGGAAACACTGGGGAACTATGGTTAAACCTGTTTTTATAGGGAGCCGGGACAAGCCACAGCTTTTCTGCAGTACCACTGCGCCACCTTGTGGCGGAATAACCCAACTGTTATAAATACCGAAGCAGGCCGTGCCATGCAATAAAGAAAAGAGCAGTAGCAGTCACTCGCTTAACCAATACACTCGAATAAAAATTCCGGGCATACAGTATATGGACCCAGTGTTACCAACCCTCCGTATAGTGTCCAAATGCAATAAGCCAAATGTAATAAAGAGATGTTTTCCAAGATGTACAATCACAAATAAAAAAAAAAATTATAGGAAAATTCATACCTGGGCATAGGCTTCTTTTGCTCGGATATACATTGCTCCAACAGATCTATAAACCTCTGTGGAAAAGCTGAAAATTCCACCAATAATCCTTGCTGGTTCTTTAGACTAAAAAAAATAAATTATTAAATGACACAAATAATGTAGTACATTTCAGTACAAACAAAAATGTGCTATTTTAGATAAATGGCACAAAATTCGAATAAAAATAATTGTCATTTAAGATGATGAAAAGCACAAAGTAGGCATATATTTCAGGAACATTATCTAGTACTCATTTCTAGGCCATGAAGGGGCTACATTCAACAAAGATTCACTGAAAAAGTACCTCATCTTGGGCCTAGTTTCTTGGCAGAAATTTTCAAACTTTGTGTTCCTCTGCTCCATCTTAGTTTCCCCAGGGAGGTGTAGCTATCCCATAATCTCGGGATCTCCTGGTTGCAAACTGCTCGAGTGCGAGCGGTTCCTCTCCTTTCAGCCCCATCTATGACACACATGCTTCGGCCACTTTCCTCATGTGGGAGCATGTCTGATGCGATCATGTCATGCATGGACAAGCGTTTTTCTTGTCCACCCAATTTAAATAACCATGCCCCCAGCATGAGGCCTTAATTAGGAAAGCTAAATTGGCTCTCCACTCTGCAACAGAACGAAAATTTAGGCTTTCATCAGATGACTGAGGCTCTGGGATATTAGACTACATATATATATATTAAATATATATATTTTATATATATATTTTATATATATATATATATATATATATATATATATATATATATATATATATTTTTTTTTTTTAATACATCCTGCAAAAAATAAAGTGTTTAAATAGATATTAAACAATCCTCATTTACCTTTGAAAATCTTCTTCCCCTAAAGTAAGATTGTACAAAAAAAATGGATCAGCATCATCTGATAATCGAACAGTTAGGTCCTAAAATTAAAAAAGAAGAATGCTTACTGTAATGTTCTTTGCAAAATCAAATATGACTTTTTACCAGAGTAAGGCAGTACAATTATGGCAGCCAATATTCAACTCGCTCAAGTTTCCTAATATTTACCTGCTTCCTGTGTCTTCCATATCTCTCACTCAGCTACTCTCATTATCAGGGCTACAATAAATTCATTAGCCTATTGCTGATGATCTAGAGCCCTCTATTAGTTGAAAGACTGCATAGTATCAGGAAAGAGTGGCTGGGTGCTGCCATTATATGGGAAAGCAGCCGAGTAAGCACATCAACAATCTTGCGCCACAAATGTTTAATCTTAGCTGTTCACTTAAAAATATAGGTGCACTTGAACCATTGTGCCTTATTTAAACAGCCAGCAATTAAGAAATCAAATGAAAATATGGGCGATGTGTTTTTCCCAAAATAGAACTTACACTACTCATGGGTTTAGAGGGTTAGAATGTAAAGCAACCCATAGGAACATCAACCAAAAAAGAAAATTGCTCCATGGGGCAATTGCTCCATGTACAAAATAATGGTAAACGCAAAAATATTCCTATTCTGTAGGGATACACTCAATTTTTCCCTCTTTTAAAAAGCGGAGCTATACAGCCAGAGTAATTTAAAAAAACAAAGTTTCCCTGGTGTTGTGATGTCCTCTGATGGGAGCGGACGAGCTAAGTGATCGACGCATGCTTTGCATTTTGCATTGGAGTCAGATGGGCTTGAGTGGCCGTGTAGAGCGATTCATTCTAGCTTACCACTAGGGAGTCAACCTGACACGAGCCTCTGGATTCAATTTGTGGTCAGTGTCAGTGGAAAGACACTGGAGGTACAACAGAAGAAATTCCTCTTCACATCGGTTACCAGAGCAAAGAGACAGCATAGAACCAACATTGCAGGAAGTAAGCTTCCAGGCAATTGATTTTTAAGTTTGACTGGTCTATTCACTTAACCCTTTAACTGTCAAGCCTACCTGGAGTTTTTGTTACGCTTTGTTGCCAGACCATTTTTCCCTATTTCGCACTATGCATGTTCAACTGTGATTTTTGAAGGGATTTCCAGGGATTTCCCAGGAAAATGATATATTGTTTTTTTCAGCAGAGTCTGGGCTTTAACATAAAATGTCTTGTTTGTCATTTGTCAAGTGTATTCTTAATAGTTTGGGGTGAAATATGTGAAAAAAAATAAAAATCTATTTTTTACAATTTGTAGTGTTTTTTTGTAATAAAAAATGTAAGTTTGTCAATAAAATCTTATTGCGTGTGAAATCCCAATTTCTCCCGGTTACAACGGTACCACATATGTATTGGTAGACACCCTGTCCTGGCCAGGAGACTCCCCCAAACTGAAACAGCACTTTAAGAGATTTTTAGATCAAATACAGCTATGCTAAGCGCTATGCACACCTTGCAGTTTTTTAATAAAAACAACCCTTTACATTTGAAATACCCCCCACAAACTATATATTCTCTGGAAATACACACTTCAAGCTTTCTAGGTGTACCAGGCTTGTTGATGTTGCCACAGTTTTCTGGAAGTTCTCCCTCAATGTATTCTTTGGTTACACAGAGATTCCCTAAAAAAGGATAAAAAAAAAGCAAGATCAAAGCCACATTTTCCTAAAAAAAACTATATGCAAACAATAAAAAACACAAGTTAATCTGAAAAGGCAACATCCCCTGAACCGAACGATACCCAACATGCATAGCTACTGTCAAAAGAAGAGTTGCCAAACACCAAAAAGTAAAGCATGTGCACAATGGTAATTTTGCTTGAAAATTTCAGCTCTGCAGACAAAGTGCGCACCTTGCGCTTTTTCTACCAAAACAACCCTTTACATTTGGAATACCCCCCACAAACCATACATTCCTTGAAAGTACACATGATAAGCTTTCTAAGTGTACCCAGCATGTTGTAGTGGGACCATCTTTCTGAAAGTAATCCCTCAAAGAATTCTTTGGTCGCACAGGGTTCCCTTAAAAAATGTATAATAAAAAATGAGTTTTCCTAAAAAATCAATATGCAAACAAGAAAAAACAAGCTAAATATAAAAGCGCAAGGTTCCCCGAGCAGAACGATACCAACATGCATAGGTACTTTTAACCCTTTTAACTGCCAGCCTACTTGAGATTTTGTCACCCTCTCTTGACAGGTCATTTTTAACCATTTTGCGCTATGCTTAACTGTGATTTTTGCAAGTATTTCCAGGAAAATGATATATTTTATTTTTGCGTAAGAGTTTAGGCTTTAACATGAAATGTCTTTTTTGTAATTTTTTTTACTGTTTTTTAAAATATTTTTGAGTAAATTAAACAAAAAAATATTTTTTTAGAAAATGGTCTCCTTTATTTCAAATAAAACTTTTTTTTTTTTTTTTTTTTTTTTTAAAGAAAACCATATTGCATGTGAAACCCCCATTTCTCCCGATTACAACGGTACCACATATGTATCGGTAGCCCCCCCGTTACTGTTCAGAAGACCCCCCCAAACTGAAAAGAACACTTTATAACATGTAAAAATAAAATACAACTACAATCCACACTATAAAGGGTTAACTCAAGAAAAAAAATTGGCATGGGGTTCCCCTTCCAAGGGGGGGGGGTGATCCCCATTTTTTTTTAATTTTAAGGGTTAAAACCCCTTAAAAATTCCCATAAAAATGACATGGGGTCCCCCCTACCCAGCATAACCAGCCCGGGGATCAGCTATGCAGGGCTTGTAGAACAGGGTGCAGGGGCCAGCTTTGGTGGCCCCCCGCCCTGCCAAGTACAAGCCTGCACCGCCTAAATCAACCCGGGCCCTTCTGCCCCCCCCTGGGCTTCGGGGAGGCAGGTAATAGGGGGGCCGGGGTTCATGGCAAGTCACCCGCTAGCCGCAGGTGACTTGACAGCCCCCCAGCCTTGTGAACTGGTATAGGGGTTTCATGGACTCCTTACAAGTTCACAATGGGTTAAAGTGGACCAACACCCAGGGCTGATCGGCCCGGGAATCTATAAGATTCCCAGACCGTTCTATTCCCTCCCCCATCGGGATGCCCCTCTGTGTGAAACCCCCCGGAACACCCGCTACCACTTACCTGAATCCCGGACCTACGGCGCAATGTCGGCCCGCATCCCCGCTATCCCTCTAGCAGGGCGCATGCCCGCGCTGGCTATTTATGAATGGCCGGCGCGGTCACGCTCCCTGTTAGAGGGAAGTGGGGGATGTGGTCTTCAGCAGGCTCAGAGTGGCTGAGCTTAGACGTCTCTTAGACGTCCATAACTCAGCCGCTCTGAGGGCGCTGATTGGACGAGCGGCCGCGCATGCACCATAGGATCGGGGTGAGATGAGTTATTGTGGGCGATCGGGGGGGTTTCAAAGAGCGGGGCATCCCCGATCGGGATGCCCCGGGGGAAAGGACCAGTATCCAGGATAGTCAAAATCCTGGGTGTTGGTCCACTTTAAATGTAAAAAGAAACACAAACACACCACACCACAAAATGCTGGAAGCATTTTATACCTGCCGTGTAACAGGACATAAGCGGTTAATTAAAAAAAAAAAAATTGACATAGGGTCCCCCCTCCCAGGTGGGGGGGGGACCCCATTTTTTTTGGAATTTTAAGGGTTAAAAACCGTTAAAAAATCCCCCAAAAAGCCCCCCCCCACCCAGCATTACCGACCCGAGCCAGCTATGTGGGCTTGTAGAAAAGGGCGCAGGGGCCAGCGTTGGTGGCCCCTGGGCCCTGCAGGCTACTAGCCCACATAGCCACTAATGGCCCGGGCCCTTCTGCCCCCCCCCCCTGGCCGTTGGGGAGGCAGGTAATGGGGGGCTGGGGGTTAATGGCAAGTCACCCACTAGCCGCTGGTGACTTGCCAGACCCAGAGCCTTGTGAACTGGTATAAGGGGTCTCGTGGACCCCTTAGCAGCTCACAAAGGGTTAACTGTTAAAAAAAAAAAAAAAAAAAAACACCACACAAAGTATTTTATTAAAAAAAAGATTTTTGCCTCCGATTGTAAGCTCTTGTCCCTCGCCGCTCTGATGACAGATGCCGGTGATCGGCATCCAGAGAAGGGGGAGGCAGGAGATCAGAGGATCACCGGCATCTGACAGCTGAGAGAGCTGAAGCCGGTGATCGGGGACGGGATGACGTCATTAGCTGCAAGATGGCGGCCACCGTCGGAGGAGCAGAGGGGAGAGAGCCTCCCGTGCTCTCTCCTGAAGATCGGTAAGTCCTGGGGGGGGGATCGGAGGCCCCCCAGGTGAAGAGGAGGGACAGCGGGAGCCAGCGCACACAGAGGTAAGTGAATGTAATTTTTTTTTTTACAGTTAGCAGCCGCTGCTGCTGAAGCAGGGGGGGGGGGCGGCCTATTCCGGGGGCTCTCCTGGAGCCATCCGAGCCCCCACGGGGGATCGGATGGCACCAAATTAAAGAGGAGATCCGGCCAGATCCAACGAGGGGTCAGGTATTTTTTTTCTTTTTTGCCTGCTAGCAGGGGTAAATGCCAGGCACGTGAATTTTACGTGGCTGCCACTTAAGTGGAGGAGAAGCAACCACATACATTTTACGTGGCTGGCATTTAAAGGGTTAATCTCCATTACTACCCTAGTGAAATAGAAAAAAAAAAAACTTCCAAAAAATGCCCAATGTGTCTTTATCACCAGGGACATCTGCAGACACACAGCGCAGCCTGTTGGGTCCTGACATGCAGGTTAAGGAAGCAGCAATCTACAGCACCTTTTATTAAAGGGGCCCAAACAGTTAGGGGGTTTAACTCCTACCTAACCCTTTACCAAGGGGAAACATGTTTAAAAATTTAAGAACCAGGTGAACTGTGATGCATAACTGCTTGCAAGAAATTGTGGTATACACAGAAGACCTGCTAGCTTCCTTAGGGTCCACTATCAGACTTCAGTAGATCAGGTCTCTAACGCTCAACTGGCATATGCCATTACCCAGCTCTCATACAATTTTGTCATTACTAATCATGTAATAGGATCAACAAGGCCAAAAATTGTCCCATGAGAGTTCAAAGACTAATGGTTTGGTTAATTAGGTCGAATTTGAATTTTCATGTTTTTCTGTGAAAAAGATGCAATTTTTCTGCATAAAAATTCCATGCGAGATTCAATAACCTTGAAAAAGAAGCACAAATAATTCAATTTTCAAAAATAAATTGTGTAGAATTTTCTAGCACAAAATAATTCTAGTGATTCAGATGGCTCCACACAAGAGTTAAAGTCAAGTGTTTCATACACAATTTTTATAGCAGCTTTCAGGGGGAGAAAAGTTTTCTGAGTTAATGTAGCCTTCTACCCACTGTGAATGGAGGAAAGCACAAAGTACACCATCAGGAAGGCCTATGAACATGAAATTTATTTAATATAGGCCCCCACAAATATTAGCAAAAACATTTATATGAAATAAATCCGTGGCACACACAGGACAGTGGGCAGGCCATGGTGAGGAACAAAATGGATGAGGCTCAATGTGCTTTCTGTATGACTGAGAACAGTGTGGTTAGAACTATCCCAGGGTACCATGAGCAAAACACATGGGCCAAACACAAAATTAGTACAGCAACGTGCACTGGATCAGGAGAGACACATGTAAATGATGCAAACTATACATAATGCCATGACAACAAAAATGTATATAAATCAATAAAAATGTGTACTACGACTAACAGTCACGCATGACCAATATAAAACACAGCCTATGGCATCTCAAGGCTGAGGTGCGTCCCCGTGCGCCGCCAAATAACATAAGCGGGAGGCTACACAAGCGTATACACATACACAAGTGTATGTGGCCACTCCTGACACCCATTTGTGTTCCCTGTACCTAAATAGGTGCACATTCTAATGCATGGCATATGGCGACGATTGCACAAGAGGACGGGCATGCAGGGTTTAAACATGGAAAGCCCAATTTGTGGGATCCCACATAGCAAAAATACAAATACTGTATTTCTGGGGGGAAAAGGTCAGTGCGCCTTATCGGGTGAATGTAAAAAAAAAAGTAAACTCACATGTTATAGGCGCTCCCACGTTGCTGACCGGGCTAGGCTGCCTGCCACACTGCAGGAGGAGCGCCACTCCATCTTCTGGCCTGGGCACACACAAGCACCCGGGTCCAAGCAGCAGTCGGCGCAGGTCACACCCATCCACTGCATGGAGCAAAGTATAGGCATGTGCCCCGGCCGGAGGGCAGAAGAAGATGAAGTGGCAGCCGCTGTCCCTGTCCCCGCCGCTGCTTCTTACTGGCCGGGCCACGCAGGTACCCGGCTCCTTAAAGTGGACCAACACCCAGGGGTGATCGGCCCGGAAATCTATAAGATTCCCGGGCCGATCACCTCCCACCCCGCGGGACATCAGAGATCGGGATGTCCCACGGGGTGAAACCCCCCAGAAACCCCAAAAAGACCTTACCTGATCCGTCGCCTCTCGCGCGCCCCTCCAGACGTGCGCGCGCCCCGCGCCGGCCCTCTGAATGGTCGGCGCGGGTGCGCGGACGCCGAGAGTGACGCGCGGGAGGCGGCGGAAGAGGCTTGTACGTTCCTGTCCCCCGCCTAGACGTTGGCGGGAATTGGCTGCGGCATTCACGTGGGAGCGGGGAGAGGTGAGTTTTTTGGGGTTTCTGGGGGGTTTCACACAGCCGAAGTGGACCAAAACCCAGGATAGTCAAAATCCTGGGTGTTGGTCCACTTTAAAGCCGGTGGGTGTGGCCTGTGCCAACACTGTGCCCACCCAATTGATGGATCCGGGCGCTTGTGTCTGCCTGGCTGAAAGAAGCATCAGCAGGGAATCTCTTTCATCTTCTTCTGGCCTCCCGCAGTGTGGCAGCCGGTCCAGCAACGCGTGAGCGCCAGTTACCTTTGAGTTGACTATTTCTTTTTACATGTGAGTTGTGACCTCTAATGCCGCCGATGGGGAACGGGGGGGGGGGGTTGCCACACTGCTTACATGGGGAATGGGAGGAGGGTGCCACACTGCCTTAATGGGGAATGGGAGGGGGGAATGGCACACTACCTATATGGGGAACAGGAGGGGGGGGGTGCCACACTGCTTATATGAGGTATGGAAGGATGCCACACTGCCTATATGGGGAATGGGAGAGGCCACGCTGCCTGTAATTGGAGGATTCTGCACCTTGCCTATTTGATTCATAATTTTTTTCCTATTTTCCTTCTCCAAATTCTAGGAACTTCTTATATTGCGAAAAATATGGTATGTGGATGCCCCGACCAAAGCTACATAACTATGCTCACTGAAAATCTTTCACTGGAGGCCCCTCACATTCCCCCATAACTGTACATACACAGCTAAATAAGAGCTAAGAGAAAGTGAAAATCCAGCTGCCTTGATCTATTACTAACATAAATGTATGCATTACATAGACAATGCTAAGTGGTGTAACTTTAAAACCATGCTTGTATTTTCACTCAGATCTACACTTTAGCCTCCTATGTAACTCTTCAAACATAAACCTGCACCATTACATACCGTATTTTTCGCCCTATAAGACGCACCCGCCCATAAGACGCACCTAGGATTTGTGGGAGGAAAATAAGAAAAAAAACATTTTAAACCAAAAAACGCACCATCACAGTGTGGCATTCCCTATCCCATTCCCATAGGCCATGTGGGATGCCCCCATCCCATTTCCCGTATACTCAGTGTGGCATTCCCCTATCCCATTTCCATGGGCCATGTGGGATGCCCCCATTCCATAGACCGTGTAGCATGCCCCCATCCCATTCCCCGTATACCCAGTGTGGAATTCCCCCCTTCCATTTCCCACATAGGCAGTGTGGCATTCTCCCCCCTCCCATTCCCCATATACCCAGTGTGGCATCCCCCCTCCCATTCCCATATAGTGTGCACCCCATTATCATAAGCAGTGTGGCATTCCCCCCTCCTATTCCCCATATAGGCAGTGTGCCCCCCATTCCCATAGGCAGTGCGGCATCCCCCCCCCATTCCCATATGCAGTGTGGCATCCCTCTCCCCCCATCATCATAGGCTGTGTGGCATCCCTCTCCCCCCATCATCATAGGCTGTGTGGCATCCCTCTCCCCCCCATCATCATAGGCTGTGTGGCATCCCTCTCCTCCCATTATCATAGGCTGTGTGGCATCCCCCTCCCCCATTATCATAGGCTGTGTGGCATCCCTATCCCCCCATTCCCATTGGCAGTGTGGCATCCCCCCCCCATTATCATAGGCTGTGTGGCATCCCTCTCCCCCCATTATCATAGGCTGTGTGGCATCCCTCTCCCCCCATTAGTATAGGCTATGTGGCATCCCCCTCCCCCCATTAATATAGTCAGTGCGGCAAAGGTAGGAAAAAAAAAAGTAAAACTCACCTGTCCGCTACGTGAATCGGGTGGGCGTGGCCTGCGCCTCGTCAGCTTCGGCCCAGGCCACGCCCACCCGATTCACGGAGCTGGCCGTAAGAAGCAGCGGTGGGCTCTGTCCCAGCCCCGCCGGTGCTATCGCTGTCTTTTCAGGCAGCCACAGCAGCGGCGGGGCCAGAGACAGCACCCGCCTGGGGCACATGCGAGCAACCGGGTCTGTGCAGCAGGTGGGCGTGGCCAGGCCATGCCCACCCGCTGCCCTGACCTGGGTGTTCGCCTGTGCCCAGGAAGAGGCAGCAGATGGAGGAGCTGCGGGCGCAGTCTCTGGCCCCGCAGCTGCTATTGCTGCCTGAAAAGACATCGATCGCAGCAGCGGGGCCGGGACAGAGCCCGCCGCTCCTCTGTCTCCTTTTGGGCTCTGTCAGTGTGGCAGGCAATGTGGGAGTGCCGGGAATGGGCACGTTTTTTTTTTTTTTATTTCTTTTTTTACATTCGCCCGATAAGGCGCACTGTCATTTTCCCCCAACTTTTGAGGAAAAATGTGAGCCATCAACATGAGGACATGAATTTCCATCCACTTGAGGATTCCACCTTTATTACCTTGCTCCTGGTGGTTAATATGACTGGATTCTGACTGTCTAGCCCTTTTGCTCTTCTTGCCCAGTTCAGGAAAGCATGATGTACTGTGCCTCAGCACCAGCACATTGATTGTCAGCAGACCAACAGCACAGGATCATTAAATCCCTGTCCAGACATACACACTAACTTTCTCCCACCTTATGCCTGTGGGATACTGTAAAATAAGCGATCTCAATGAATCTCAAAATATCAGTTTATATGTAATATAATTACATCATGTATTCTAATGAAAGCCACTTTCCCTGTTTTAATGCCTGGGTCATGACTAAGAAGGAGCATCTGTGAAGTTGGAAATGTCAAAATCTTGTTCTCCCAAATAAGAAAACTTGAAAGTGAAGATCATTCTTCCAGGCAATAAGCATGAATTATGGACTGAAGAAGCAAATACTCAATACACAACCATGTGGGGAGATGTCTGTCCTGAGACATTATGCCCCAAAGCCCAAGGACTAAAGACAGCAAAGATTTGGTTAAACATCGACCTAGTCAGGGAAAAGCAAGCAAAGGAGGAAACTTATCTAATCTCTCAGGGAACCACACAGAGCACCAAGAGGCAGAGTGGCTGTTAAACCACCGTTTTGCGCAGACCTAGAGGATTACAACCGAGGCCAAACTTTGGAGTCCCTGTACGGTTTCTACACTTCACTGCTGGAAATGGATGGGAGGCACAAGGGATGGGCATGAGGTGAGTTGCTTGCTGCCTTATTGTTGCCATACAGTCCTTTCAACATAGGGTGCATCGAATAAGCCCTCCTACATTTCGACTCCTGTTCTCACATTACTGGCTCAGCTGATACATTTATCCTTTTTCCATCCGGTCTACGAGTGACTGCTCAATATATTATAAAGCTGGCGCCCACAGTCTGTCAATGGAGGATCGCCATGCCATGAAACAAGTGATTCAGAAGGGCGGAAGCTGTAAAGGTAACAAAAGATGGTACCATTGATTTATTTCTGTCAGCGTTAAAGAATGTACATGGCAGACACAGCTGACACTAATCGACAGCGTCCCTGCATCAGAATGCGCTGTACACATATAAAATCAGAGAACATGCTCAAGACTTCTAAATCTGTTAGGGGGTTATTACACAGCTTCCTGAAATTCAGTCCGGCTTGAGGTTGGCTTTTGTTGTGACATTTCTCAGGCCTATAGAAGTTGGAACCAAAGACCACAGACATCTAAAGCACAGCCTAGCTATACTCCCCCCATCCATTCCACACTAAGAGAGAACCAGAATGGGAGGAACAAGGGAAACAATTATTTGTTCTCATCCTAAACACCTAGAATAACTGAAGGGAGACTAATAGCTAATTTCTATGAACAGATGAATCAGCTGTTCATTGAGCAAGTGAGCGGATCTTTTGTAAGATTGCAAGAAACATCGGCATACTATTTATGGTCGATAATCTGTTTCCAAATGTCAACGTTCATGTGATTAAAGAATCTTTATGCCAACCAAAATGCAATGCTCAACTAACGAACAGATTTATGTTCATTGCTCAATCACAGCGGCCATTTCCATGGATTTATTCTCATCCGATTGTGGTCAATTTAGTGATTTTTCGCTTGCAAACCAATCCGTGTAAATGACACATAACAGAAGGAAAAATTGTACCTAGAGGGAGGCTTTTTCAATCCATAATGGACAGAATTCGTTAGGCATGTCCATGAATGAAAAATGTATTTTTTTAATCAAAACTTTTTATAGAGCGAAAACCACCACTACCACCCCAGCCCACCAAATTTAGGTCATTACGGCAACTCGGATTAAATAAATGGAGTGATTGTGAGGTTGCATCCCTATTGGCCTGTGAATCCTTGAATTGTATCCGAGGGTACCACAAACTGCAAGATTTTGCATCTTTTCTTGTTGGGAGTGCATGATTTCATCCATAATCACTCAAATTTGCTTTATCAACACATGCCTTAATTAATAGAGACACTTGTGATCTTCAATGTCTCTGGAGTACAGATTTGGCTGCATTGGTTAGGTGCTTGCTAAGTGATTTTTTTTTTTAAAACTTCTCAAAAATCTGTCTGAACATTGTCTACTACCAGAATGTGCATTGTCTAATTGCATGGGATGTTTCTCTTCGCCAAAGGCACAAGCCAATTCACCTCCTTTAGTGCCAGCTTGCTCCTGGTGCCACCTTAAATGGTTGATATAGGCCAACTGCTTTTTATGTCTGGATCCTGCCCGGAACACCCTTTAGTAAGTCCAATGTCTAAGAAAAATAGTCCCTAAACACAGACCCCCAACCCATTTTTCATAAAATGGGTGTTCTTAGAATAGGTAGGGAATCCTGATTGCAGATGCCTCCTTGCGCATTAACCCCATTAAACCAGAGAAAACTTGTCTTCTCCTCGGCCCCCCTTCCACTACGCTTGTCCACCATGTAACGTGGCGGCCATTCACATTGTTCCAATTTCGCTGGGGGACCAGGGAGAAAGTTAGTTTGTCTCGGGTTCAGCCGCGTTTTTAAAGGGGGCATAGGAAATCGGGATGCCCCGCTGTGTTAGGACCGCCACCCATTTTTCTGGTTTGACTTCCATGAGCCCTGCCAGGACTTTTGTAAATACAGGAGAAGCTGTGAACAGGCAGATATGCAGAGCAACAAACTAGAAGTGCTGGTCATCTGCAATGAATCTTACATTTCTGATTGTAAAATTTGAATATGCAGGTGCAGATTCTCCCATTCCTTCTCGATGATCTCAGTAAAATGCATCTGTTTAGGAAACGGTCTTCTCTGCTTCCGAGATCTATAATGGGCTACCCTACGTCTCTTATGTGGAAATGGAGCTAGTGCCCTCAGACCAGCTATATAGAGTTCAAAAATCTGTCAATATGGCCCTTACAGCTGAGCCGACTCGGAGTCCTCAGCTTCTTCACTGGAGACCAGCCCGCTCTGAACTTTCTTCAACAGTATCTAAAATAGCATACCAATATTCCTCAGACAGATTCTACAGGTAGCTAATGCTTTCGCCTTATAGTCAATTTAAACAAATTAGAAGTAGTTGTTGGTGTGGTAAATGTGGAACTGGGATGGCAAACATTCCTCCAACCATGCTAACCTCTGCACTTCCAGGGATGGATCCTGCACCGCCACTTGCATAGGTGGGTCAGGTCACAACTGAACCGAAGGTGAACCACTAGTCCTGAGGGATTGGCCCCTGATGGATCCACATATGGAGGTAACCCATCAAGGGTATAACTGTCTCTTAAAGTGGACCAACACCCAGGATTTTGACTATCCTGGGTCTTGGTCCACTTCGGTGGGGCACCCCCGATCGGGGTGCCCCGCTGTGTGAAACCCCCCCGAACTCACCTCTCCCCGCGCCGACAGACAAGCCGCGGACAAGCGGCTCCTCCGCCGCCGCCTCCCGCGCGTTCCTCTTGACACGCGCGTGCCCGCGCCGGCCATTCACAGACGGCCGGCGCGCGCACGTCTAGAGGGGCGCGAGAAGATAAGGTAAGGAGTTTGGGGGGGTTTCACCCCGCAGGACATCCCGATCTCGGATGTCCCGCGGGGAGGGAGGTGATCGGCCCGGGAATCTTATAGATTCCCGGGCCGATCACCCGTGGGTGTTGATCCACTTTAAAAACACAATTCTGTGATACTCACCTGTAGAATTGTTTTTTCTGTCAATCCATTCCAGGCCGTTCCTAATCATCACGATTGGGTAATTACCTGCCCGAAGGGGCGTGACTGCAAGACAAAAGCGTGGCTCCACCTCCCGGCTCATATCCTTCCGGCTGACTTGCTAGATTTCAGTTAATTAAAAAGCAGTATAACCAGCCGCCCGGGAGGCATACCTATATCTTTTGGAGACAAAAAAGGCTGGAGACAACAAAGAAGACTTCTCTCTCTGATTATAAATAAGTACTTTTTTTTTCCCTTTATCACTCCACAAGACTAGGCATCCAAGACATAGATATATCAACCTAGCATGTTTTTCAAAGCGAAATGTTGTTATCAACAAACACCATAAAAAAGGGTATCAAGGATAGATCGTAACTTCCTATATTCCCCCACAAGGGGCGGGCCGGGCAGCCTGGAATGGATTAACAGAAAAAACAATTCTACAGGTGAGTATCACAGAATTGTGTTTTTTCTTCCAATCCATTCCAGGCCGTCCTAATCACCACGATTGGGACATCCAAAAGCTGTGCCTATATATGGGCGGGATCCCCAACGCGGAACAGCAGGTAATTATTTCACTACCGCCTGAAGAACTTTTCGACCAATACAGCGTCAGCTGAAGCACTAACACCTACCTTGTAAAGTGGGCGAAGGTATGAATCAAAGCCCATGTGGCAGCTTTACAAACCTGTTCCACCGAGGCCTGATGCTGAACTGCACAGGAAGCACCAATGGCCCTAGTGGAAAGAGCTGTGACCCAACAAGGGGCTCCTTCCCCTTGGCAGAATAGACTCTTACCACTGTGTCTAATCCATTGGCTGATGGCAGACTTAGCTGGTGGAAGACCTTTCCGTGGACCCTCAGATATGACAATAAAAAGTCCAACTTATGGAAAGATTGTGTAGTAGTGAGATAATGCCTTAATGCTCTCACTAAAGTCACTACATTCAAACAGTTAAGAACTCCCTTCCTTATCAGAAACTGGAGCAGGACATAAGGAAGGCAAAACCAAGTATTCATTAAAATGAAAAAGACACCTTTAGGAAGAATCCTAAAACACTCAAATAAACGAGGCTTACTGATAAGCTGCTAATTCAGAAACCCGCCTGCTGAAGTTATTGCCCCCAAGAGATAACCATAAGCACCCTTAAAGTTAATGACGCTTCTACCCTGGCTCAGAAGGGAGGACCCTGAAAAACAAGTTCAGGTCCCAAGCCGGCAGAAGTGGATTATGAGGAGGCCGCACATGAGCGACTCCTTGTAAAACAAGTTCTGATAAATTCATTCTCAGCTATGGGTTTCTGAAAAGAGGAAAAATGGCAGATATTGGTCCTCATCAAGACTTCTGCAAAAATCAATATATTCTGTAACAGAACCGTACTACAAGCGAACCCCTGGATTTGCCGAAAATTGCTTGCCCCACTCAATAATAGATCATCTGATAAAGATTTCTTCCTGGCCTGAATCATAGTCTGGATAACTCGCAGAAAAAAAACCCTTTGTGCCAAGATAAAGGATTCAATAGCCAGGCAGTCCAAGCCAGAACTGAATTGGGATGCCTTAAAAGGCCCCTGTGTGAGAAGATTTTGAATAGACACCTCCACAAGTTGCCCTCGGATATCCTTACTTACTATGTCTGAGAACCAGCTTCTTCTTGGCCACAGAGGAGTCACCAGAATGGTTGGGACTTCCTTGTGAGCTAAACTTTATTAGTACACGACCCAGGAGTGAAATCGGCGGAAAATGCATAAAGAAGCTTGAATGCTGACCACTAAGTCAGGGCATCTGTTGCTATTGTTAGAGGATCCCTGGACCCAGACAAACTTCGGAACTTCCGACTGTGCCCTGATGCAAGATCTACATCTGGCATCCCCCAGCACATGCATAGGGATTACAAAATCCTCTGGCTAAGAGACCATTCCCTCTGATGCAGGACCGTTCTGCTGAGATGATCGGCCTGCAAGTTGTCCACTCCTGGTATGTGTACCACCAAGATACATGGAACCGGTTTCTCGGCCCAAAGTAAAAACCCAGCTCACTCCATCAGGACTTTACTGCTTCTGGTGCCCTTATGGAGGCCGATATATACCACCGCCGTCCAATTGTCTGTTTGAATCCGGACGGGATGCCCCTTCAGATGGTATGTCCAATGTCTGAAATACAATAGAATCACTCTCAGTTCCAGGATATTTATGGAGAGTCTGCTCTACTTCAGACTCCATTGTCACGGAATAGTTTGTGACTCCATGACACTCCCCCAACCAGATAGACTGGCATCCATGGTGATGATCTTCCACTGTACTGGAAGAAAGAATTTGCCAATCTGAAGAGGCTGAGGACCAGGCTAGAGGCCGTCTTGCTGACTGTGTCATGTAAAAAGAGTGATCCAGAGTGTGTGGGTTCCGATCCCAGATTGTGAGCAATTCCATCTGCAGGAGTCTCGTGTGAACCAGTGCAAAAGATACTGCCACAAAGCAAGATACCATCAGGCCCAAAAGACATATTCCTTGATGAATCGTCGAATAAGGACAAGACAAGAGACCCTGTACCCTGACCTGAAGTAAGAGTCACTTCTGTGTTGGAAAAACACTTCTGCCTGAGACGTGTCTAATAACTCTTCAAGCTATGATAGGATATTTGACTTAAGAATTCGACTGGATAGTCAATTATCCAATGTCGATCAGACAGTCTGCGTATTCTTCTGGGCCCCCGGACATTATGGGGCCCATATTATCAGATAGTTTAAGTAAGGGATTATATGTATACCCTGACTTCTAGAGAAAACATGAGACCTGCCAACACCTTGGTAAACACCCTTGGTGCTGAAGATAGACCGAAGGGTAACGCCACAAACTGAAGATGTAGGCCACCTACAGCAATGTAGGTATGTATCCTTATATATACACTGCCCGGCTGGAGTAAATTCACTGTGGATCAACAACTCCAATCTCTAAAAAGGCGAGATACGGCAGTTCTCAATGATTACTGCGGAATTCGGTATACCCCTGTCCAAGAGAATCTCCAAGGGGGTCTGGCTCCTAATTTGATCTTGTAACCTGATGATACAACTTCCTGTATCCAAATATCTGTTAATGAAGCCTCCAAATATGAGCAAAATGCAGAAGTGGTCCCCCCACATCTGCAAGTGCGGGGCATCCCTTCTTGCCTGAACAGGCTTTGGAGGGGGTCTAGCTTTATTCTGCCAAACATCTGTTGCCTTAATTTGGAACTTTGTCTTATTCTAAAAATCTCTTTGGTATCCCGAAGAGGCCGAACCTCTAACCAGAACCCCGGAGTATTAGAGGCCCTGGGGAAGCAGTATTAGACTTCGGCTTCTGTGGCAGATTAAATGACTTACCACTAGTAGCATGCTTTACCAAGTCAACCAAGCACTCCCCAAACAGACGCCCCACCTTAAAAGGGGAGTCCCGTCCTATTCCTTTTTAGAGGCTATGTCAGCTGGCCATTGCTTAAGCCATAAAGCACGCCTTAAGGCGACCACCAGAGCTAGGCCTCTGGCCCACAACCAGATCAAACCTCCATAGCCTGGATCACATACCTGTTAGAGCCAACTGGCTTTGATCAACTGGGAGCATGGCTTCCGTGAACGAGCCATACAAGTCTTAGAGTCCAGTTTCTTTAACAACCTCTTGCTCACAAAAAATGCTATGGATGTAGCACAGGCCGGCCGCAAGGTCGACCCCATATGACATGCTACCTGATCCACGCACTTATCCGCTGGATCCTTTGGAGAAGCACCATCAGAGGATGGAATAACCAAAATCTTAAAGAGACCTGGCCCCAGAGCGTCCACCACAGGAGGGTGAGTAATTCAATCTGATCTGGAGGAAAAGGATACATAGTATCTAGTACTTTAGGAATGGTCGGAAGACACCCTGACTTCTGCCATTCCCTATTGATCAGATTATAATACAAATGCTCCGCAACATCCTCCAGAAATGGAGAAAATTAACCATCCATCCAACTTCTCCTTAACCGGACACCCCATGTGTAGAGGACTCTCCAACAGATAACTTACTAGGAGACTATAGCCGACAATATCCTCTTCCACTCAGAGGAAAAAAATCTTCTCTTAATTTTTTTTTTCAGTAGCCAATACTCCATTATGACACTCTAAAGGTTTAGGACCACTTGAGGGCTGCTGACAGAGATTAAAGACTCAGAAAGACTATGGCAGCCACAATATCCTCTTCAAATCAGAGGAAAAAATCTTTTCTTTTAAAATCTTTTCAGTAGCCAATACTCCATGATTACTCTATAGGTTTAGGATCACTTGAGGGCTGCCGACCGTTTACAGACTCAGAAGGGGCCTACGGCAACTACAATATCCTCTTCAATATACTCATCACGGTCCGCATGAAAACTGCAAAGGGGTTTCTCAGAAAGCACCGGCGATAGGGGTCAGAGCCCCTTCAGGGAGGAGACAACTGTCTCCCTGTCCACTACAACCGTAGCATAATCCCTGCGCACCGTGCTATTCTTATCCAGTGCCACTGCATGCCACTGGATATGGGGTAAATCTGATAAAGACCAGATGACTACCCCAGATGCCTCCTCCATGGTGAAATTAATAATACTAGTCTATGACCCTGGGAATCTGAGACCAAGTATATATAGGTTCTCGACAGTCACCTACTGTGAGTCCTGAGGGTAGACCACCATATAATTATATATTACAATCTAAATTACCTTGCCCTTTCCCAATCAATAAAGATAAAAATATAAAAAACCTACCAAAAGGTTTAGGTCCACTTGAGGGTAGCCGTGCAGTGGCTTAGAGAAGCCCTTTTGCGATCTCTGGCGATGCTAGGCACCTTGCCTAGCCGAAAATGTTTGAGCTTGGTCGGCAAGAAAACTGTGCCCTGTCGCGGAGGAGAACCGGCCACTTCAGCGGAGATGGTGACTTCGCCAAACCGAAAATCTTCCAACGTCCCCGGCTAGAGAAAACGCGTAGTACCGCTGAAAAGAACCGGAGATCTCAGCGGAGCTAGCTGCTACGCCAAGCCAAAAATCTTGCTACAGAGGCGGACAGAGAAAGCGCTCTGCGCCCGGTACTTCGCCAAGCCAAAAATCTTTCCACACAGGCGGACGGAGGAAGCGTTCTGCGCCCGGTACTCTGTACTCCGCCAAGCCGAAAACCTTTCCACAGAGGCGGACGGACGAAGCGCTCTGCACTCGAGCTTCGCCAAGCCGAAAATATTTCCACAGAGGCGGACAGAGGAAGCGCTCTGTACCTGGTACTCGGTACTTCGCCAAGTCGAAAATCTTTCCACAGAGGCGGACGGACGAAGCGCTCTGCACCCGGTACTCAGAACTTTGCCAAGCCGAAAATCTTTCCATGGCGAGGGACTATTTCCTTGTTGCAACTTTAGCTCCGCCCCCTAAAAAAGGCGCAATTTTTGCATTTTTCAACCAGAGAACAAACACACACATGGGAAAGAGCAATAAAAAACAATGAGAGGGAAATTCATTCCCTTGGTCACCAGACAAAAACCTGTGGCTGCTTATACTTTTCCATGAAAGCCTTTAGCCAGAGTACCAGAGCACTACAAAGCGCACACTGGGCCCTGCGCTTACCTTACCATCCTGATCCGGATACAGTTTTACGCCAAGCCGAAAACTGAGGCGGCATAATGGGTCAATCCAGATCAAAGCAGCATAAGGGACCGAGGAAGACAGACAGGGTCTTGCCCCCGCTTCAAAGGTATAATCTGAGAAACAAAAAGGAAGGGGAGTCTAGAGAGCCATGCATTCATTCCAACTGCAAGAATGAAACTGGAATCTAGCAAGTCAGCCAGAAGGATATGGGCCGGGAGGTGGAGCCACGCTTTTGTCATGCAGTCACGCCCCTTTGGGCAGGGAATTACCCAATCGTGATGATTAGGACGGCCTGGAATGGATTGGAAGAAAAATTAGCAAAATGCTACTCCTTCAGACGGCCAGAGCAGAAGCCAGCGATCTACTTCCCTTGTGCTCAAGGTGGAGACCATCAACCTGTGCTCTGTGTGGAGACCAGGCAGCAAGGGAGCCATGGCGTATTACGTGGTACGTAAATATGTCTCCAGTCTGAGTAGTGGGGCAGAAGATGGGTAAAAGCTGCTGCTCAAGGCCTCCGTTTGCAGCACAGAAACAGTCTAGTTCTAGTGGCGAGCCCTGATAAGGGCCCATAGCCTTGAGAGAAACTTAACATGGGAGCTTGACAGAGGTTCAAAGGGTGGTGCAGCCAGAGCTCTAAGCATCCGTGTAAGATCCCATTGAGGATCTAACATCAAACGGATTGGTCTGGACCACCTCACAGCTAGCAAAATACGCCTGACGAGAAGGATGAAAGTCACTTATCCAAAAAAAAAAGTCTTGATCACCTCCCCGAAAAAACCTTTTTCAGGAGCATTGCAATATCAGGGTCCATAGTGACAGACGCCACATCTGTGGATCCTGACAAAACACTGGTCATTAGGATAAAAGATCTGGTCTCACCGGGAGTTCCCAAGGCTCTTGGACCGACAGCATCTTCAGAGTTGAAAACTATGGTCGGCCAACATGGGGCTGGCAATAGAATCGTGGCCGAATGGCAGGATATTTTGTTGAGAACCTGTGTTCTTACTTTGGGGCGGAGGCATAATATCTCAGTGGTATGCTTCCCTAAGTAGGTTTTGAGAAACTCAAATTTTGCAACCAGGTATTTAAAGGCTGTTTGTTTAAAAAGGCGTGTAAATGTAAACTCATATTCCCAACAAAGGGAATATGAGCAGCTTGGGACTTATGATGGTATTTGTGTAAGAGTAAACGGGCCACTGTACTCGATATTTCCACTCTGCCAATGGCCCAAGACAATACGCAACCACCAGTACACTTGAAAACACATTTGCCTCAGGTCTGGGCACACACCACTCCAACCCACCCACAAGCTCTGTCTTCAAGTTGCCATACGTACAGATGGACAAGCCAGTCCCGGGATATTTCTTCAAACTATGTGGGCTGCGAAGCTAATTCAAATGCAACAACCCCCCCCCCATTTTTGGATGTAAACAAAACGGCAGGAAACCATGTTTAATATGTATATTGTAAGTAAATGTGAACTTACCTTCTTATGAACAGGGTTTGTTGATGAATTTGTCTCAACAGTCAGCCGGACACTGCTTCGCCTGTAAAAGAGAATGTTATGTTCATTTAAGCATAACATGGGTTTTAAGGGGGGGCTGAAGCTGTGTTGAGTGTGTCGGTTATCCAGGACCAACTAGATAACCCAGAGAAAACTGTGGTTCTGAGGTCTAAGCTTACAGTAGAGAAACTGCAGAGAACATGCTCCCATTTGTTTTTCATTTCTTGGTTCAACCCTTTAGCCCATTTACCCTTTAAGTGCCAACCTACAAAGAGATTGCAACCCTCTGTTGCCAGACCATTTTTCACTATACGTGTTCAAATGTTTTTGAAGGGATTCCCAGGAAAATTATATATATTTTTTTACAGCAGTGTCTGGGCTTTACCATGAAATGTGTTTGCCATTTTTGTAGTGTATTCTCAATATTTTTGTATATATTTGCCAAAAAAACTTAAGTTAGGTACCTGGTAACTTTTATCTAAACATCCGAAAGGGCAGCATACGCCTGAGACCTCCGGGCTCCTCCTACCAATTTGAAACACCTGACCACCAAACAGAATAAAATCTTGACTCCTCCTCCCATTCCTCAGTTGTTGTAGAGATCTGAAAGAGAAAAGAAACAGACCCACAACTCCAACATATAATCAATACATAATCCAACTCCACATAAGAAAAAAAAGGGAGGGAAGCCGGCGCATGCTGCCCTTTCGGATGTTTAAAAAAAAAAGTTGCCAGGTACATAAATTAAGTTTTCTCAAAACATCCTTCGGGCAGCATACGCCTGAGAGATAGGCGAGTACTACCTCGTTGGGTGGGAAGAATAGCATGGAGGACACTTCTGCCAAAAGACAGATCCATCTGGCACAGAAGATCCAACTGAAAGAGTCCAGCAAAAAAACCAAGTGGCTGCTTAACCCCAGCCTGCTCTGCCCCAGATGAAGCATCACTTCTTGTAAATGAAACATGATACTATTTGGCCTGACATAATTTCGATAAGCCAAATCCTGCAAAGAAGACTAGAACCTCTTTGTCCTTTACTCTGACCTACAACGTACATGAACCCACTGTCGGATCTCCCTTAGTCTGGTAAAGGGACATCAACAATGTGTAAAACATCTAAAGTATATCATACGAAGCTTCCTCATCAGTTATAGAAAGAAGGACCATTCCTTGAGTCCAAGAAAACTGATGAGACCTTAGGTCAATAGCAAGGATCCACTCTCAGAATACTGGATCTGGGAAAAAAAAAAGCTCAAAAAGGTTGAACACTTGATCCTGAATAAAAATCTTAACCCTAAAAGTTGCTTGGGTAAGAGTTAAGGACTAGCCTAGTGCCAGAGACAGCCTCGGCCCCCGAGAAAGCCTATGGCTAAGGTCAGCCCAGGGCTAGAGACACGGCCCAGGGTTAGAAACATCCTAGGGACCCGAATGGATAACACCAATGAACCAGAAAAAAAAGCATAGGCTAGACTGAAATGCCGTGTAAGGGATAAGGTGTCTGCTCCCAATGCTGGACCCTCTGGATTCAAAGTACTTGACCAGCTTGTGACTTCTTGCTGAAGCAATAGATCCATATTTGAAAAGTCCCTTAAAAGCCAATCTGCTTGAACACCCTAGAGGTGACTGACCAACCTGACTATCTCATGAGAAGCACTCAGAAAATCTGCCACATGATTCAAAGTTCATTTTGGAACACTTGTGACGGAGACTTCAGGTTTCCTTCTAAACCAATAAGGATCACTAATGTGACCACCATCTAGCGATGAATCTTGCTCTCCCCTGATGGTTAATGTATGCTACAGTTGTAGCGTAGTCTGATCTTATATGTACATGCTGATCTTCCAATGTTCTACATATTCCATCAAGGCTACTTTATTGTTATCCATTTTCTTAGGTTAGAGGAGGACTGGCTCAGTGCCTTGGGCTACTTTCCTTGTGCTGTCCAACTTTCGCAATGGGTTACCTAACCCCAAACTGAGGTATCTGTAGTAACCATCTTTCCTTTTGGGGTTCCCGATATAGCTTCCCTTGAGCGGGCACTGAAACTATATCTTCCAACCCATACCGGGAGCCGTTTCAAATGCTCAGGATATGTATATGAAGAGTCCTTGAATACAAGTCATCATCTTTACTGCGGAAAAATGCCAATCTTAACAGTCCTAATATCCACATGGCTTGTCTTATAGAAGACGTTGAACTGGCACAAAGGAATCAAACGGCTTCCTGAAGGGCCGAAATCTTTTGAGAAGTCAGAATAGGAGTCTGAAGAAAAGTGTTGACTTCAAATCCCAAATAACTCATTGCCTGAGAGGGAACCAGACTTGAACTCTCGAGGCTCAGAACCTAACCGAGCTGAAAACAGCTCCAAGATGTAACTGAGGCCCTGTAGCAATTTGTCCCTTAAATGGGCAAAAAAAGTAGCAGATAGTCGGGATCAGCCTCTCTGTCTTCGATATGCCAGAGGTTCTGCCAATATCTTTGTAAAAAATTCTCGGGCTGAATCCAGCCCGAAGGGAAGCAATCTAATTGGAAGTGTAAAAAACCCAGATCTATTGAGACCATGAAAGGGCTCTGTGGAAGCATATTTTTCACTGAAGAATAAATATTTTATTCCAAATGTCTGTATCAACCCGGAGATGATTCCTATAAAATAAAAATGAGTCTCTACTCAAGGCTTCCTTCACCAGAAAGACAGTGGCATAAAAAACCCATTCCTCGCTGGTGACGGGGGAACTGGGATGACGACTCCCCTGGCCCCCATGTCTAGCAGACTTTCCTGAAAGTCTGATCGTTCCCCCAACCTCATGGGTATAGGAGAAACCAGAATTGAGGGGTACAAGTAAAGTGAACCCATCTTTTATGTCCCTGGAAACAAAAGGGCAATTCAAGGTATTGTTCAACACTGAACAAAAACTCTTAGTCAGGCCCCAACCCGAGACATGGCGTCATTGTTTCTTGGGTTGTACCACCCAGTTCCATACAGAGTGGAACCTTTAAATTCTCTTTTCCTGCAGAAAAGGTAGAGGAGGAAGGCACCCCCGGGACATCTAGTAGTGTCCCTGTATGACAGGATTGTCTAAAAGAGGACCTAGGAAGGAACTCCATTACTACAGGAGGCCTAGGTCAGGCAGGCAACCCATGTTCCAAATCTGCCCAAAAAGGAAGTCCTTAAAAGGGCATTGCACAAAGACCCATCTTTGACCTGATGTTTTGGACCAGGTCCTCAACCAGAGAGTCCTGTGCCCGGAATTTGTCACAGCCATACTTTGTGCCCAAAATCTTACTGATTCAGCCATGGCGTCTTGTTGCTGACAAAAAAGGATAGGTAAGGCTATTAGTATCTCCCAGTTTTTTAAAGGACACATGTGGAAGCCAAAAATTGGCATTAAAGAATTGGATTCTGCTTGCCAAGAGTATGGAATCCATATTCTTATCTAGGGGATCACGCAGAACCCCAAATCTTCAAAGGCTAACCTTGCCCCTTTGGGAACTTTAGCAAAAGGGGAGCACCCTGTTCTCATTCTTCTAAAATCATATGTTTTAGAAAATTATGGAAAGGGAATGGAGATGTCGAACCAAGGGCCAATCATAGTAGAACCCATCAAGCCTAGGGCCCTCGGTAATCTCAGGCGAACTCCCATCCAAGCACTGACCGGGCCTGACCCTGCTTAGCTTCCGAGATTGGGCGCATTCAGGGTTGTGTGGCCGTAGGTCTATTTGGATCTGGGGCCCGGCTATTTTTCCTCTATACCCATTAATAAATATATCAACCGTAAGAGTTGAGAGAATGTAAGCCCCCAGGGGGATACAAAAATGAAGAGTCAGAGGCCCGATTTATCCCCCTGGGAAGAAATCCCCCCCTTCCTCAGAGTCCTCATCTGATATATATGATTCTAGATTGGATAAAATAGGAGAAACCCCTCATATGTCCCAGCGGAGAGGAATTAAAGGGCCCTGTGGTTGTTTGAAAAAAAACTAACCTGGTTACCTAAACTTTAGGTAATATCTGGATTCTTGTTCCGTACAACCATCTTTTCCATGCATTATGGACATAGGGGTATTCTTATATGAATTATTCTCACATATAAAGGTATCTCATGCCCTTCTTTAGTGATTTAAATCTCAAAGAAGATTTTAGGTACACTTTAATGAGCTTTATCCGGGGTCTTGACTAAAAGACAATAAAACATTATATATACATATATAAATATATATTAACTCACCGGGCAGAGCTGGGCCTCCTCATCCCAGAACCGGCAGCAGACGGATTAGCTGGTGCTGTAGCTTGGTCTGCATTTATTAAATCTGTGGATGCTTTTTCCCTCTGGGTCCGGTATTTCCACAACGCAAATGTTCTCTGCCTGATCCGCCATCCAGGGGAATTAGCTTCCTGAATCCTCCTAAATAGGGCATAATAATAATCCCCTTAATTTCTTTTAACCTTCTATTTGCTGGAAATCAAGAGGGAGGCCAATAGCAATGATGGAAAGACACTGGTGCTGTCCCTTTAAGACAAAACACGTGTTTCTTCCCGGGCAGGATTCCTGAAAATCTGTGGAAAAACCTCACGGATTCCGGTGCAAGAAGCAGACTCCCCTCCCCTTCCTTCCAAAAGCAAGTAAGTTCAAATTTCCGCATGCGCGCCCGGGAATGCTGTCGCTGCCATGGAGGTAGAGGAAGGGGAGGACGTCCCGCCTGTGGAGGAACGCATGATGGTTGGCTGCACTGCTGCCGATCGATCCGCCGGGCCGACTGCTACCCGGCCGCTGACACGGAGGTAAGCGGCATCGGCGTTGTAGTAATGTCAGGTGGAGAAGAGAGAGAGAAGCGTCATCCACCACTCTTCCCCGCCTCTTAAAAGGTACAATGTGAAAATAAACATTCAAACACAAATGAAGAATAAAACATATCCAGTGCAACCAATTCTCAAGAAAAAACTTCCTCTGAGCCATCACAACATAAATACTATTTTAGGGCCGGCCACCCCAGCTTCTTCCAAACAGTCATCCTCAGTAAGAGGAAAAATAAAGCTTACCTCCCTTTGTAAAAATTCAAAGAATGGGATTCTTGGCCTAAAAATCCCGAGGGTATCCCGGGCCCCAGGCAACCATACAAGCCTCCAGGACCGAGAAAAGAGCCCCCTGCAAAGGCCCACAGCGCCGGAAATACTTACCTAAACCTTCCTGATTCAGGAGCTAGTGGTCTGGCTCCTACCTCACGGAGGAACACGAAAACAACTGAGGAATGGGAGGAGGAGTCAAGATTTTATTCTGTCTGGTGGTCAGGTGTTCCAAATTGGTAGGAGGAGCCCAGAGGTCTCAGGCGTATGCTGCCCGAAGGAAGTTTTGAGAAAGTGGCTGGCCACCTCTTCCTAAACTAGAAACACAAAACTGATAAGAGTATTAAAGCCCTGCCCGTTCGTCTTTTAGGCAAGCATTTAGGGATCACTCCAAGACCCAAAAGGGAATAAAGACAAAAGGAAAATGACCATAATGAAACTAGGATGGGGTGTAGGATGCAGTCCTGGATAACTATTGGAAATACAATTACCGGTGAAACTAACTGGGGTTTTCCCCAGGGGTCCTCCAGGGCAGCTAGCCACAGAAGGCAAGCAAACAAAGCATCCTACCTCAGGGTGCGCATACTGCCCTTAGTACCACCTTCCCAAATTTTTGCTGGTCGTGATCCCATAATTCCACCTTATAATACCTCAGGAAGGTGTGTGGAGATGACCAGGTGGCTAGGAAGGGGATGCAGCTGGTGGGCCTGATGGTGTCTTGCTTCGAGGCGGTTCCATACGCTCAGTTTCACATGAGACCTCTTCAACTTCACCTCTTATCAGTTTGGGATCAGGACCCTCGGTCCCTGGATCAGGTGGTGGTTCTGTCCCCTCTGTCCAGACGGTCTCTCTCGTGGTGGCTGGACTCAAGAAACCTGTTGGTGGGCAGATCCTTTCTGACCCCATGCTGGGAGACAGTCACCACAGATGCCAGTCTGACAGGATGGGGGGGGGGGCTTCTGGAAATCCCTGAAATTCAAGGGTCAGTGGGGCCCTCAGGAGGCCCACACCCCTATCAACATTCTGGAATTGAGGGCGATAAGGTTGGTTCTCTCCCAATTGACTCCACACCTTCGGGGACGGGCGGTTCAGGTCTGCTCGGACAACCAGGCAGCGATTGCCTACATCAATCATCAGGGAGGGACCCGGAGCAAGAGGGCCCTCAAGGAAGTGTCCCCGATACTGTCTTGGGCGGAGGAGAATGTTCCCTGCATCTCAGCTGTGTAAATCCCAGGGGTGGAGAATCTGGAGGCAGACTCCCACAGTAGGGGGACTTCTCGTCTGGGAGAATGGTCCCTCAGCAGCAGGGTCTTTCGCTCCCTGTGCCACCGCTGGGGTCAGCCAGATGTGGATCTGTTTGCGTCCCGTCACAATCACAAGCTTCCAGTCTTTGTCTCTCTGTCCCAGGACCCTCTGGCCTTGGCCATGGATGCACTAGCAATGTCTTGGAAGTGCATTCAGCTTCTCTATGTGTTTCCTCCTTTTCCTCTGTTGGGCAAGGTGCTACGCAAGATTGCTCAGGAAGGCGTGCCAACCATTCTGGTGGCCCCCCGTTGGCCAAGAAGGGTGTGGTTCGCAGACGTCATGCAGTTGGCAGTAGATCAGTATGTTCGGCCCAAGGATCCAGACCTGCTTACTCAGGGGCAGCTACGCCATCCCAATTTACAAACGCTGGCTTTGATGGCCTGGCTGCTGAAACCTCCATCTTGATGGAGAAGGGGCTGCCTGCCTCTGTTAATACCATGATTCAGGCTAGGAAGACGTCATCATCCATCTACTATAGGGTCTGGCATGCTTACATTGACTGGTGTGAGTCTAAGTCGCTTCCCTGTAGGGTGTTTTCTGTCCCTAGGATTCTGGAATTCCTGCAACATGGTTTGGATTTGGGTCTTCAGCTTTGTTTCTTTTGAATTTGTGCAAGCACATGGTGTGTGGGGTCTAGGCTGTATTGCAAGGTCTTTGACCCTTCCACCCCATGGCTTGCACTTGAGAGGTTTAGGGCAACCTCAGGTAAGCCTGCTCCCAATTTATCTATTGCACTGTATGTCCCAAATGGGCTCTCAGAGATTAGAGTTAGGACTGCACCCCACAGAGGCACTTTGGCGTAGTGGTGCAGCTTAAGCATACTTCTGCAGATGTGTGTGACCGAGTCCTCTGTTTTTAACCAAGTTTAGAGACAGATTATAGGCTGGCCTGCAAGCTAACAGGGTTGAGTGCTGTGGCTCCTTTAAGACTTTTGTATTCTAATTGCCCTGCTAACGTGCACCTCCCAGGTTAGTTATAAAATGGTCTGAGCGGCTGCCACCCCCCCCCCCCCCCCTTTGGGTCTTCAGCTTAGTACCCTCGAGGTCCGCAGGCAGGGAGCTGTTCGGCCCGGGAATCTTATATCGGGTGTTAGTCCACTTTAAAACGAAACACCACCTTGTGCTGGTGTCTCTCAAAGTGAGGGGGTTTGATGGAAAGCGCCGCCAACTCAGAAACACGCCTAACAGAAGTGATAGCCACCAAAAAGACTACTTTAAGAGTCAAAATGGACAAAGGGGCCTCACGCAAAGGCTCAAAGGGAGACCCCTGCAAGGCAGATAAAACCAAGTTCAAGTCCCATACTGGTAACATAGGCTTACGTGGAGGACGCACGTGAGAAACCACTTGGAAGAAAGTATTGACCAAACGATGGTGAGCAAAGTATCTTTGAAAGAAAATGGCCAGAGCAGAAACATGACCTTTGAGGGTACTAAGCTGAAGACCCAAATCTAAACCATGTTGCAGGAATTCCAGAATCCTAGGGACAGAAAACACCTGACAGGGATGCGACTTAGCCTCACACCAGTCAATGTAAGCATGCCAGACCCTATAGTAGATGGATGATGAGGACTTCTTCTTAGCCTGAATCATGGTATTAACAACAGAGGCAGGCAGCCCCTTCTCCATCAAGATGGAGGTTTCAGCAGCCAGGCCGTCAAAGCCAGCGTTTGTAAATTGGGATGTCGTAGCTGACCCCGAGTGAGCAGGTCTGGATCCTTGGGCTGAACATACTGATTTACTGCCAACTGCACGACGTCTGCGAACCACACCCTTCTTGGCCAACGGGGCCACCAGAATGATTGGCACCCCTTCCTGAGCAATCTTGCGTAGCACCTTGCCCAACAGAGGAAAAGGAGGGAACACAGAGAAGCTGAAAGCACTTCCAAGACATTGCTAGTGCATCCATGGCCAAGGCCAGAGGGTCCTGGGACAGAGAGACAAAGACTGGAAGCTTGTGATTGTGACGGGACGCAAACAGATCCACATCTGGCTGACCCCAGCGGTGGCACAGGGAGCGAAAGACCCTGCTGCTGAGGGACCATTCTCCCAGACGAGAGGTCCCCCTGCTGAGAGAGTCTGCCTCCAGATTCTCTACCCCCGGGATGTACACAGCTGAGATGCAGGGAACATTCTCCTCCGCCCAAGACAGTATCAGGGACACTTCCTTGAGGGCCCTCTTGCTCCGGGTCCCTCCCTGATGATTGATGTAGGCAATCACCGTCTGGTTGTCCGAGCGGACCTGAACCTATTGTCCCCGAAGGTGTGGAGTCAATTGGGCGAGAACCAACCTTATCGCCCTCAATTCCAGAATGTTGACAGGGGTGTGGGCCTCCTGAGGGCCCCACTGACCCTGCAATTTCAGGGATTTCCAGAAGCCCCCCCCAACCTGTCAGACTGGCATCTGTGGTGACTCTCCCAGCATGGGGCCAGAAAGGATCTGCCCACCAACAGGTTTCTTGAGTCCAGCCTCCACGAGAGAGATCGTCTGGCCAGAGGGGACAGAACCACCACCTGATCCAGGGACCTAGGGTCACGATCAAGAGGTGTAGTTGAAGAGGTCTCATGTGAAACTGAGCGTATGGAACCGCCTCGAAGCAAGACACCATCAGGCCCACCAGCTGCATCCCCTGCCAGATGGAGGGATGAGGGCAAGACATAAGGAACCTGGCTTGGGCCTGAAGGCTCTCCACCTTCTGCTGAGGCAAAAAAATCTTGACCTAAGATGTATCCAGAGTCATGCCCAGAAAGGACCTCACCATTGATGGTGACAGGAAAGACTTGGGGTGGTTGATCACCCAGCCGAAAGACTCCAGTGTGGACACCACCCGCTGAGTATCCAACTCGGCTTGCTGGAGAGATTGAGACATAATGAGAAAGTAGTCTAAGTAAGGAAGGATGCGAATGCCCTGAGATCTCAGCAGAGCCAGTACGCCCGCCAGTACCTTGGTGAATACCCTGCGGGCCGAGGTGATACCGAAAGGCAGAGCCACAAATTGATAGTGCTGATCCTCCAGAGCGAACCTGAGGAATCTCTGATGACCTGGGAAGACTGGTACATGAAGGTAAGGGTCCTTGATGTCTACAGAGGTCAAGAAGTCCCCTGGACGTAGTGAATTGACAGCGGAGCGCAGAGTCTCCATGCGAAAGTGTTTGAATCTGACAAATTTGTTGAGGCACTTTAAATCCAGGATAGGTCTGATGGACCCGTCCTTTTTGGGAACAGTGAAAAGATTGGAATAGTAGCCTCTGCCCCTTTCCCTCAAGGGCACCTGGCAGATGACCCCCAACTCCAGAAGGTTTTGGACAGCAAGGCACAGACCCTGAGCTGACAGGGGGTTCTGAGCCATCCGGGACGTGATGAATCTTGGGGGCAGCCAGGCTGCAAACTATCTTGTAACCGGAGGACACTACCTCCTGAATCCACCGGTCTGAGACATGAAGCCTCCAGACGTGAGCAAAGAGCCAAAGCCGTCCCCCCCACCCAGATGGGTGAGGGCGCCCCTTCATGCCTGAGGGGGCTTGGGTGAGGATTTTGGCTTAGGACCCCAGGACGGCCACGTCCTCTGCCCCTTCCCCAGTGATCTCCGCAGGCCCTAGTAAAGGAGCCTCCTCGACCAGGTCTGGAACCACGGAAGGATGGGAGAAGGGCACCCATCCCCCGAAAGGACCGAGACGGCCTCCTACGTTGAGGTAACCTACCGCCCTTGGCAAACAAATCCAAGCATTCACCAAAAAGACGCAGGCCCTTGAAAGGGAAACCAGTGAGAGCCTTCTTAGCAGCATTATCAGTCACCCACTGACGTAGCCAGACAGAGCAGTGTACAGCTACCAACAGGGCAGAAGTTCTACCACACATTCTAAGGGCATCATCCATAGCAGACAGGACATATGCAACAAATTCATAGCAAAGCAGGAGAGATCTATATTCTTCTCCTCCTGCATCATCAGAGGCCCCTTCTAAGAGGCTCTTAAGCAAACCCTTAATAGCAATAGCTGTAATGGCAGAGGCACAAACCGGGCGTAGCGCGGTCCCCACACAGGCAAAGGCACGGTCCTCACCATCCCTCAGGGTAGTAGTGTCAGGGGAATGCATGACAGATGTATTGGACAGCCCCAGAACAGGCGCGTCCACCTCAGGAGGACATGACCAACGCTTAATCACATCAGCAGGAAAGGGATACCTTTTATCCCAACTTTTGGGCACCCCTGGCAGCTTGCTAGGCCGCTCCCATTCTTTGAGCACTCACCATTAACCTAAACCGCCTACCCTGTTAGAGCAGGGACTGCGGTAAGAGCCTAGCTCCTCAGCATAAAGTGCTTCTATCGCCTACCTTCACCCGAACCTTATCAGCCGAGGCTGGGAGGCAGTCAATGGGATGGAATGGGTGGGAATAGTCCTGCAGGGCCGCAGGCAATAAGCCCCGCTCACCTGCACCATGAGAGAGCTGTCTTCTATCTTCTCAGCACAGACTGCAGAAATAAACTGGGGATTTTGTGGGAGGTCCCCGACTTATATAGGGCCGGGAAAGGCCACAAGCTGTTTTTCTGCAGTCCAGCGCCATCTTGTGGATGTATTGCCCATGGGTAAGGAATATTCTGGAACAGGACGTGCTGTATACTTAGAATAATCACCATTCGTCTTACCGGTAATGGTGTTTCTACAAGATGTTCAGACCGGTAACGGAGAGAGAGGCTCCTGCCCATATGGGCTGTCCTGAAGGACTCATAGAAACACTTACCGGTAAGCCTAAGTGGAGCTTTCTCCCCTCATCCTTCAGGCCGGCCACAGAGAGGACAAACTAGAAATGCATTCCTAAGGGTGAGATACTGCCTGTAGAACTTAAAGGATTGTTGCTTATTGGATAATAAGTCTAGGCAGTAATGTTTTAAAAATGTGGGGCAAAGACCATGTGGCAGATTTACAAATATCATCAATAGATGCCCCCCTTCTTTTCTGCACAGGATGTTGAGGCCGCTCTAGAGGCGTGGGCTGAAATATAAGAAGGTGGAGTATCCATACAGGTGTAGCACAAAGAGATGGCCTGTCTAATCCATCTGGCAATGGTATTCTTAGAGGCCGGGAGACCTCTATACTTGCCACTAAAGGAAAGAAATGATCTGTTCTCCAGAAATTATGACTCTGTTCTAAGTAGGAAATAAGCCAGCTACAGACATCTAAAGATTCAGCATTTTCCTCATTCAACTCTGAATAGAGTATAAATGAAGGCAATAAAATATCTTTGAGTACAGTGAAATTTAGAAAATCTTGGGCAGATATAAGGGATCTGGCGTAAGAATAGCTCTGTCTGGAAGAACCATAGAGTAAGGTTTTGGCATGGAGAGAGCCTGAAGGTCGCTAACCCTTCTAGCAGAGTTAATAGCTAGGAGGAAACTAGTTTTGAGGAATAAAATCTTGTCTGTAGCCTCCACCAGTGGTTCAAATTGAGGTTTTACCAAGCACCTCAGGACCAAAGATAGGTCTCAAGAGGGTACACAACTGAGGAACAGGGGTCTTCCTAGCTATGGCAAAACATTTTTTTAATCAAACCTTCACTTCGTAAGCTCTTGTCTCGGAAGACAGATAGAGCCGAGGCCTGTGTTTTGAGTGGGTACACAACTGAGGAACAGGGGTCTTCCTAGCTATGGCAAAACATTTTTTTAATCAAACCTTCACTTCGTAAGCTCTTGTCTCGGAAGACAGATAGAGCCGAGGCCTGTGTTTTGAGTGCATTGCTGCCAATCTCAACCCTCCTGTAAGAACTCCAGAATTGTGGCAGTAAGATCCTTCTGCAGCCTGTTCAGCCTGCCCATAAGACGCACCTAGGATTTGGAGGAGGAAAATAAGAAAAATAATATTCTGAACCAAATAGGCAAGGTGCATAATTCTTCAATTACAGGCAGTGTGGCATTCCCCCCTCCCATTCCCCATATAGGCAGTGTGACATTCCCCCCTCCCATTCCCCATATAGGCAGTGTGGCATTCCCCCCTCCCATTCCCCATATAGGCAGTGTGGCATTCCCCCCTCCCATTCCCCATATAGGCAGTGTGGCATTCCCCCCTCCCATTCCCCATATAGGCAGTGTGGCATTCCCCCCTCCCATTCCCCATATAGGCAGTGTGGCATTCCCCCCTCCCATTCCCCATATAGGCAGTGTGGCATTCCCCCCTCCCATTCCCCATATAGGCAGTGTGGCATTCCCCCCTCCCATTCCCCATATAGGCAGTGTGGCATTCCCCCCTCCCATTCCCCATATAGGCAGTGTGGCATTCCCCCCTCCCATTCCCCATATAGGCAGTGTGGCATTCCCCCCTCCCATTCCCCATATAGGCAGTGTGGCATTCCCCCCTCCCATTCCCCATATAGGCAGTGTGGCATTCCCCCCTCCCATTCCCCATATAGGCAGTGTGGCATTCCCCCCTCCCATTCCCCATATAGGCAGTGTGGCATTCCCCCCTCCCATTCCCCATATAGGCAGTGTGGCATTCCCCCCTCCCATTCCCCATATAGGCAGTGTGGCATTCCCCCCTCCCATTCCCCATATAGGCAGTGTGACATTCCCCCCTCCCATTCCCCATATAGGCAGTGTGGCATTCCCCCCTCCCATTCCCCATATAGGCAGTGTGGCATTCCCCCCTCCCATTCCCCATATAGGCAGTGTGACATTCCCCCCTCCCATTCCCCATATAGGCAGTGTGGCATTCCCCCCTCCCATTCCCCATATAGGCAGTGTGGCATTCCCCCCTCCCATTCCCCATATAGGCAGTGTGACATTCCCCCCTCCCATTCCCCATATAGGCAGTGTGACATTCCCCCCTCCCATTCCCCATATAGGCAGTGTGGCATTCCCCCCTCCCATTCCCCATATAGGCAGTGTGACATTCCCCCCTCCCATTCCCCATATAGGCAGTGTGGCATTCCCCCCTCCCATTCCCCATATAGGCAGTGTGGCATTCCCCCCTCCCATTCCCCATATAGGCAGTGTGACATTCCCCCCTCCCATTCCCCATATAGGCAGTGTGACATTCCCCCCTCCCATTCCCCATATAGGCAGTGTGGCATCAACAAGTGTAGGGGAAAAAATAAAAAAAATAAACACCTGACAGCCGGGGAACACACAAGTGCCTGGCTCGGTGAATCGGCTTGGTGTGGCCTGCACAGTGCCGACCTTGACGCGGTGCAGGCCACGCCTACCCGATTCACCGAGCCGGCCGCTCTGCGATGTGCTCTGTCCCCGTCCCTGCTATCGCTGTCTTTTCTGGCAGTAACAGCAGCGGCAGGGACAGAGACAGCGCCCGCCGCTTCTCCATCTTCTGCCTCTTCCTGCCAGGGCACGGGCGAGCACATGGGTCAGGACAGAGGGTAGGTGTGGCCTGCACCGACTGGCCTCCTGCAGTGTGGCAGGCAGCCCGGTCAGCAACGCGGGAGCACTGGTAACGGGCGAGTTTAGTTTTTTTTTTTTTACATCCGCCCGATAAGACGCACTTTTGGGGAAACATAAGTGTGACTTATAGGGTGAAAAATGTGATACATACATTGAAGCTTTCTAGGCGTACCCAGCTTGTTGAAGTGGGATCATCTTTCTGGAAGTAATCCCTTGCGAAATGCTTTAGTTGCACAAGGTTTAAAAATGTATAAAGCAGAAAAAAACAACACATTTTCCTAACATATCAATATGCAAACAAGAAAAAACAAGCTATATCTGAAAGCACAAGGTCCCCTGAGCCCAACAATACCCAACATGCATAGCTACTTTTAACTGCAAGCCTACTTGAGATTTTGTCACCCTCTGCTTTCAGGTCATTTTTCACCATTTTACACTACGTTTAACAGTGATTTTTACAGGAGTTTCCAGGAAAATTACATACTTCTTGGCGACAGAGTTTAGGCTTTAACATGAAATGTCATGTTCGTAATTTTACCCCCTTTTTAAAATATTTTTGTGTAAACAAACTAAAAAATATATATATATATATATCTCATTCACTTTAATAAAGCCCATTTCTTCCAATTACAACAGTACCACATATGTATCGGTAGCCCCCAGTTCCTGCCCAGGAGACCCCCCCAAACTGCAAAGATCGCGTTATAACATTTACAAATAAAATACAACTACCATCCACACTATAAAGGGTTAAATTTAAAATACTGGCGTGGTATCTTTCTCTCTGCCCTTATTCCATTTTTAATCTTATTTCCACATTCCCCCTTCATTTTCCTATCTATATTTGTTCTTTATTTTTTTCCCCAAATTCCCCGATTCTTGTTTTCTTTACAACCTCCTTCCATCTCTTCACTTTCCTTACATTTACCCTATTTCATAGGCTTGTCCGTCATCCTTTTTTTCACATTCCCACCACATTCCTTCTATCTCTTTCTGTTATTGCCTTCCTTCTCCCTCCTTTCCAGTCTTCTCTTCCTTTGTTTCCACATTTCCTTGTCTCACTCCATTTTTTACCATGAGTCTCTTTCTTTCTCTGCGCTCTATCCATACCTTTTCTGGGTTCTCTAAGTGAATATGCAAATGTGAATGTATGTTTTGGGGGTGGGCACTTTTCATTGCACCTAAAGCTGGCCCTGATGTGGAGATCTGAAGTTCAGTGATAGCAGGAGTAATTGTGAGATTGGCAAAGATCTACACAAGCAGTGTGTTCTACAAATGCAGGAATGCAAATGCAGGAATGCTGATAGACAATATATGGACAAAGGTATTCTGACCAATACCTACACAAAGGCATTTTTTGACATCTCATGCTAAATCAATATACATTATCTGGGAATTGCATCACCCCACTAGAACGGCTTGCACTCTTTCAAGAGAATCATTCATCCAGAAGAGCATTTGTGAAGTTAGACACTGGTGTTGGAGAAAGGGCTGGCTCTAGGTCATGGTTTCAGTTTATTCCATTTTTTTTTTTATAGGGCTGCACAGGCTCCACAATGCAGTGAGGTAGGTAAATTATCCTTGCATTAAATAAACCCAGACTCATCCATCAGACTGCCAGATAGATAAGCATGATTTGTCACCTCAAAGAATATGTTTCCTCTGTTCCATAGTCCAGTGTGGGCACTCCATCCAATGCATGCCATTGTGAGGGGGTGTAAGGCTCACATACAGCTGCTCGGGCAAATAAACCCATGCCATGAAGCTCCCAATACATTTCTTTTGTGTTGATAGATTAATCTCTCTAGTTACCGAGTCAGCAGAGCATTTGTTGTCTGTCCCCAGAGACAGAGTTCATGTAAGTATACTTTTTTTTTTCTGGGGGCTTGGGGGTGAATGCCACACTGCCTATGGGAGGAGGAGGGGGGGGGGATGCCACACTGCCTATGGGAGGAGGAGGGGGGGGGATGCCACACTGCCTATGGGAGGAGGAGGGGGGGGGATGCCACACTGCCTATGGGAGGAGGAGGATGCCACACTGCCTATGGGAGGAGGAGGGGGGGATGCCACACTGCCTATGGGAGGAGGAGGGGGGGATGCCACACTGCCTATGGGAGGAGGAGGGGGGGATGCCACACTGCCTATGGGAGGAGGAGGGGGGGATGCCACACTGCCTATGGGAGGAGGAGGGGGGGATGCCACACTGCCTATGGGAGGAGGAGGGGGGGGATGCCACACTGCCTATGGGAGGAGGAGGGGGGGATGCCACACTGCCTATGGGAGGAGGAGGGGGGGGATGCCACACTGCCTATGGGAGGAGGAGGGGGGGGATGCCACACTGCCTATGGGAGGAGGAGGGGGGGGATGCCACACTGCCTATGGGAGGAGGGGGGGGGGGATGCCACACTGCCTATGGGAGGAGGAGGGGGGGGGATGCCACACTGCCTATGGGAGGAGGAGGGGGGGGGATGCCACACTGCCTATGGGAGGAGGAGGGGGGGGGATGCCACACTGCCTATGGGAGGAGGAGGGGGGGGATGCCACACTGCCTATGGGAGGAGGAGGGGGGGGGGATGCCACACTGCCTATGGGAGGAGGAGGGGGGGGGATGCCACACTGCCTATGGGAGGAGGAGGGGGGGGGGATGCCACACTGCCTATGGGAGGAGGAGGGGGGGGGGATGCCACACTGCCTATGGGAGGAGGAGGGGGGGGGATGCCACACTGCCTATGGGAGGAGGAGGGGGGGGATGCCACACTGCCTATGGGAGGAGGAGGGGGGGGGATGCCACACTGCCTATGGGAGGAGGAGGGGGGGGGATGCCACACTGCCTATGGGAGGAGGAGGGGGGGGGATGCCACACTGCCTATGGGAGGAGGAGGGGGGGGATGCCACACTGCCTATGGGAGGAGGAGGGGGAGATGCCACACTGCCTATGGGAGGAGGAGGGGGGGATGCCACACTGCCTATGGGAGGAGGAGGGGGGGGATGCCACACTGCCTATGGGAGGAGGAGGGGGGGATGCCACACTGCCTATGGGAGGAGGAGGGGGGGATGCCACACTGCCTATGGGAGGAGGAGGGGGGGATGCCACACTGCCTATGGGAGGAGGAGGGGGGGGATGCCACACTGCCTATGGGAGGAGGAGGGGGGATGCCACACTGCCTATGGGAGGAGGAGGGGGGGATGCCACACTGCCTATGGGAGGAGGAGGGGGGGATGCCACACTGCCTATGGGAGGAGGAGGGGGGGATGCCACACTGCCTATGGGAGGAGGAGGGGGGGATGCCACACTGCCTATGGGAGGAGGAGGGGGGGTGCCACACTGCCTATGGGAGGAGGAGGGGGGGGATGCCACACTGCCTATGGGAGGAGGAGGGGGGGATGCCACACTGCCTATGGGAGGAGGAGGGGGGGATGCCACACTGCCTATGGGAGGAGGAGGGGGGGATGCCACACTGCCTATGGGAGGAGGAGGGGGGGATGCCACACTGCCTATGGGAGGAGGAGGGGGGGATGCCACACTGCCTATGGGAGGAGGAGGGGGGGATGCCACACTGCCTATGGGAGGAGGAGGGGGGGATGCCACACTGCCTATGGGAGGAGGAGGGGGGGATGCCACACTGCCTATGGGAGGAGGAGGGGGGGATGCCACACTGCCTATGGGAGGAGGAGGGGGGATGCCACACTGCCTATGAGGAATGGGATGGGGAGATTCCTTACAATGCCAAACAATTCGTTTTGAAAAAACTTCATGTATGAAGACACTTTAAGTAGAAATTTTTCACACATATATTACACTGCTACCCAACTTACAAATACACTTTCACATTGATTCTATTACGACAGTCTATTTCTTGGAAACAATCATAAGGATCTTACTGAGAATATAAATGTGTGAAATAGCTTTATTATTTACATCCCATATATGAATATTTATATTTTCACTATTATGTATATAATTGGTAATGCTCACCTAATGATTATTCATCTGTGGTTTACTGTATCAAGATAACGCTTTGTTTAAAAACAACCAGATAAGTACTTGGAAATCATTGCCCAAGATCATACTGCCACCAGGCAGACCCAGCTCAGTAACTAACACTATACTAAATAGAGAAGGGGCAGCATGAAAAAAAGGAAATGTGTCTACTGACTGGTACATTTCTTTTCTCATCTGCTTCCATTCTGGGGCACCACTAGCAGAAATGTGTAGGTTTATCTCAGCGATGCGCAGAGGAACCTCCATGTTGCAAAAACCTCTTCTGCTGCTTTATCCAGACCTTGCCTGGTGTAGCAGCCATGGAAGTGGGACAAGCTGGCCGCATGGCCGACCCCACCATGAAGAACGCATGCCTGGCCAGCTGGTCCAACCTCCTGTCTGCTGGGTCTCTCAAGGCCACACTATCCGAAGTAGGGATAAGGGTGTCCTGAGCCAAACCTGACCTCAGTGGGAGGTGGCGAAGACCAAACCTTGACTGCCTTAGGAATAGACTGAAGCTTATCCCAGCCTGGGTGTATGGTTCACCCCTCTTCAGCTGCCACTCCAGCCGAGGAGTGGAGAGGCGCCTGAATAAGCTCCCCAGTCTGATCCGTCAGGTGCTCCGGATGGTCACCCAGTGCATGCACGGCTTCCGGATGAAATCTCCCCCTTCGACCAGCTGGAACTAGATTCTGAACCCATAAGTAGGGCCTCAAAGTAAGAGCTAAAACCCTCAGGGTGGGCTGAACCGGGTGCAAAAACAGACCTGGCAGCCCTCCCTTCCTTGAAGGGGTATCCTGCTCCGACGAGCCTGAAGCCCCAGGGGAAACTGGATCATCCGACTGAGACACGGAACCTGCCAGCTGCGTAAGGTGGTGCAGGACAGTAGTGCACCCGGTACACAGGGATCAGGTGCACCTTGGCACATGGGACACGCGGCACCACTCTCCGTTAAAATACAAATGCCCGGTGCCTCTGACATGGTAAAATGGCTGCTCTAACAGCTAAGCAATACAGCTGGAGTGCTGGTCCCCACACCCTGACAACTACTGGTCAGACCTGCCTGCACTACCAGAAAAGCAACCTCCCTGCTACTGAAATCAAGCCACTGGCCAATTATGCAGCAGCTCCTGGACCCCCCACCATGCAACAATATGAACAAATGGCAGATTCTGAAGAGAACTCAAAAGGCTTTGCCCCCCAGAAGGAGCCCTACCTGAGCAGGGAAACCGTGGGCCAGTAGCTGCACTGGAACCGATCCTCAGCCCAGGAACAGGGAAGCAGTGCATGAGCTGGCAATCAACGATCCTGGAATACAGCAGGGACCTCCGGCACCGCACAAGAGGGAGCTGCCTCATGCTCCGGTCGCCTTACCCCCTTCTCCCGTACTTCAAAGCAAGGCCCCCTTGGCTGAGGCCGACCCCCCCCCAAAAAAAAAATTCTGGCACCGAGCTCTGAATCATCTCTGACCAGCGTGGCTGCCCTTCTCTCTCAGGGTGTCATGGAATATAGTAGTAAACACACACTGACATATGGGAGCCCGGCCACCTAGCTCAGGCCCAACGTCACCAAACATAAGCAAGACAGCAGGGCCACCACAAAAGGCTCAATAATCAGGCAGGGAGTTCCTGATCCTCAGGGCTCAGAACCAGTAGGATGAGCTACAGTGCGCTATCTGCTTGGAAACTGACTTCAGGTATCTAACATAGGGCCCCAGGAACGCTGCAGCTGGTGAGGGGCACTGTACTAAAAACCCAAAAAATCCAGACATTTTCCCAGTCCCTTGCAACTGTAAGAAAAGAACTGAGGATATCTTGCCACAGCCTGCCCTATATAGGCCTGGAGGAGCTATTATTTTCTATCTTGCACAGGCATGCACCTTATCAGAGAGTAGTCAGGATGCAGCCGATGGCCCACTCAACTGCTTTTGGCTAGACTCGGTTCTTAGCCAAAATTGACTAGCAGAGCCAAGTGTGCAGATTGGAGCGGAAGCCTGTGCAACCTCCAAAGGACTGGGGAAAGGTCTTACTGGATGACTTGGGGGGGGGGGGGGGTTCAAACAGTGGGGCATCCCAAATCAGGGCCATTTTAACACAGCACAGACCGGCTGTCACAACAAGAAAGGTGCAGGTGCACTCATGAAACTCACAGATCACACTGAGGAGCAGGCGAGACAGCATGCACGAGGCGACAGCATATCTCCCCCCGGAAGTATTCATACTTACTCTCAAATAGGATATAATGTGGGCACTAGGTTACAGCGACACATCATATATCACTGTCCCCTACCCGCCCACTATAGGCAGGATCGGCTGCCTGCCTACCAGCGCTGTACCATTTTAAGCTTAATGTTATAGCTTATAGCACTAACTTACTGTCATTAAACCTCCACAGTTCACAAACCAAGCTCCCATCCCTTTTCCCTCAACCTCCCCTAAATTGAGTGTTCACAAAGGGACCCAGACACCTGCTAAGTCAGAGCAAACTCACCTTGCTACAAATTGAGGTTTAACCTCTAGCAACAAAGAACTCCCTGCCAGACTACTAATCAGTTATTTAACCATTTACCACTAGGACTTGTACCTCTTGTACTATACCACCAGACAAGCACACTCCTATTTATATAAACACGTATGTTTCCCAAGAACAGGTGAACTTAGACTGCGATACGTGCTACCCTTACAAGGTACTTCTATGTTTTAAGCACTACACAGATCCATCAGCCCTCCGTTATCTTCTTACTCTACTCCTGAAGAAGCCCACTATACCACCAGGGTGAAACACGTCCAGTCAATCCCCTACTTCAATCACAGTTGTTGGTAAGGGAAACCATTTATGTATGCACCCTATGAGATTTCTATATAGATTTGATAAATATATATTGTAAGCTCAGAAGTATAACCCTAGAAACTACACTGTTTTTTGCATGGGAACATACACAATAAATACACGCATACTCTACTACAACTGGTCCAGGTCAATCATCTTGATGAATCTTCATGAATCTAATGTACTCAGGTGGGACCATTTGCATATCCCCTACCCCAAGACCTACGACCAGCCACCTCTGTATTCCTTCGGGTACCCCATAAAAGGAAATATATTTATCTTAAGCAAACACCATTAGACGTTTTAACCAAACTGTGTCAATTGGCAGAACACCTTACAATCTGGCTGTTAAAACTTTTTCCATGATGTTACAGAGAAACAAAAACAAAGATTTTCACTATATGCAGTTTTGTACCTCCTCCCTGGGGAATTCCTATTTGAGATACCTGGCTGTGTGAAAGGGACAAGTCCATAGCTGACTGAAAAGCCTGTTCCTGCTTTAAATCTAGTCAAATATAAATGAAAATCTGATCACCCCTGCAGCCAGGTTGGCAATTAACCTTGGTGTCTAGCACCTCACATAACTGCTGGAGGTCAATCAGGTGCACGGAGCCCATCCAGCAAACCCTAGTGGTTGCAGGGTAGCAAAGCAGCAGCATGTGAAATCAATATTTAGTCCACAAGGACTTCATGTTCTGGTCCACTTTAATCTAGGCAGAACATGAAGTCCTTGTGGACTAAATATTGAATACAAATATTGATTTACTTTGCCTAGATCAACCACTGGATGCTTACAAGCTTTATTCGATTGACTGTATACCAGGGGTGCTCAACCTTTGGAAGAGCGTGGGCCAGTAAGCGATTTGAAAATTGATCGAGGGCCACATTGAATAGGTTCAGAATTTTTCATTTTGAATTAATTATATCTAAATGCCTACAATGATAAACATACAATTAAATATAGAAAACGTCTTGTTATGGTGCCAGGAATGTCACCCAGGGGTGGTGTTGGACCATCAATGTCACCATGTTCCTCCAAGCCACCACTGTCCCTCCTATTTGGCAACGTGTCCCTCCTTTATCAGGCTCTTTCTGAGCCTCTATTTAAAGTGGACAAATCACCCCACGCGGCCGGCCAGAAATATATAAGATTCCAGGACCGGCTGCTAGACTGTCCCGGGGCATGCTATATCGGTTGGCATGATGCATGAACCCCCCAGGGCGCCGTTGATCTTACCTGATCCTGGCGTGTCCCGCAATGTGACCTCCGCTGGCGTCGCATCCCCGGCTTCTCTGCAGCTGTGTGTGTTCCCCACATCCAGCCATTTAGACAAGTCGGGCATGTGAGAGTGCGCACGTCACAGGGAAACTGGGTATGCGGGCGCACCTATGCCAATGCAAAGTTCTAATCAGCGGCTTTATGCTGTGCATTATTTTGCGCCACATAAAGCATTGATTGGACTAGTGCCCACACATGCACCGTGGGGGAACAGGGAAAGGCGAGTGAAAGCAGATGATCTGGGGGTGTTTCACACAGGGGAGCATCCTACATTGGGATGCCCCCAGGGCAGGGACCAGTCACCAGGGTAGTAGAAATCCTGGTGATTGGTGCACTTTAACTACCTTTACACAACCAGTTCTATTCACCCCCACTGTCCTAGCAGCAGGTCAAGGGCCACAGGTTGAGCATATATGCTCTCAACTCAACGGACAGGAATCCAAGTCCACGTACAAGCGTTTAAACTTAAAGCCACACATTTCTGTTGGGAACACTGCTGTACCAACATAGATTTGCAGACGTGATTAAAGCACACCTGGCTTTGGAAGAGATATGTGCGCTGTCTCTTTGACAAAAGGTGAAACATAATTTATACTACACAGCACCATGGAAGATAATGGTACTTCATAAACAAAACAATTATAATACACACAATAGTGAGCTCTACAACATATAGAACAAACCTCACACTTCTATGATGCGCCTTTACACACAAACAGACCAATCACCATTCCAGCAGAATAACAGGCACTGGGTGCAGCCATGTGCCATGGAGCAAGTAGGTTGCTATTGGTAACCACATTCCCTGAGGCACAATGTCCACATAGACACAATATCCAGCAGCAGCCCATTCCCATCACGTTTCGAGTGCTCCATTATCCTCATACGACCCGGTGTAAGCCTCTGAGGGCTGGTACAGTTACCTTTCCTCACAGTCGCGGCATTTGATAACAATGGAGACCACTTTACAGAATAGCGCCTCGGTCATGGTGGCCGCGTGCGGATAGCTTCCCCCCTAGGCGGGCATCTCCCTTGTTCCGGGCAGCGCAGGTGAAGCGAGGCCGGCTCGGGCTCCGGTAGCGCACGCTGAGGGCAGGGGGCGGGGCTTCTCTCACACACATACACACACCTGCTAATGAGAGTTGGACAGAGGCTCAGGTGCGGGGCTGGCTGCGGCAAGGCGCCACCATGCTCGTCACCGAGCTCACCTTACACCGCCAGGTCCTCCCCTCCAGCCGGCCTTTCCTTCCACCCGCTACTCTTGAGGGAATTCGCGCCAGCTTCCCGCCGCCCTCAGCCTCACCTCCCCGCACACACACACACAATGAATGGGGCCGCTGCCAGTGACCCAGGCACAGGGCGGAATGCTCTTTGTAGGTAGGGCTGCGCTTTTTACACCGGCACTAGCGCTCGCGAAGGTTTTTATTTTTTTACCTGCTTAAAGTGGACCAAAACCCACTGAACTTGTGAAATCATTTTGACGAAAGCCCCTACTCATACTCCCTTCTGCCCTGGAACTTTTTATTTTTTGCTGTCCTTCTCTGTAAGTTGGCAGGTGATTAGTTATTGCATACAGGGCCGGATTATAAGAGGGGCGCAAAGGGCACGAGCCCCGGGGCCTCCACCACTTGCCCTGCAATGGGGGCCTTATGGTCTGGTCCAGGAGGCTTTTCAGTGTGCAACAAGTCAACGACAGTGGGGGCTCCCGTGCCTGGGCAAGCCAAAGCCACCACATGGCAGGACGGAGAGCCCCCGTCAGTAACGCTACAGTGATGGGAGCTGTCAATCGGCGGCTGCTCACTGCACATAAGCCACGTTCCTGTAAGTAATGTAAAAAGAAGAGGAGGTAGTGAATAGATAACTCCTCACCTACCCCCACAAAAGAGCCGCACCACATATATGTATATTGCAAATAATTTTTATTGAACGCAAACACAGAAGCCAAGTGGCTTACCCATATCTTTTTTCTGAGGGGCCCTTGTCCATATTGACTTCCCAGTTATTTGTTGTATTATATTATATAATAGACGGATAGACTTTGTGTCATATGTGTTTTTAATTGGTGCAATATAGTTAGTGTGTTTATTGATTGTGTTTAATAAAAAATGATTTGTAATATCCATATATGTGGTGCGGCTCTTTTGCGGGGGTAGGTGAAGAGTTATCTGTTCACTACCTCCTCCTCCTCTTCTTTTTACATGGTTTATTTTGAGTGAAGCACACAGTAGGACTGTTACAGGGGTGGTGCAATTCTTTGTTTGGTTGTATGTTCCTGTAAGTAGGCGGGTGCCAGGCAACCACCAATCAGTTACTTGGCTGGACTATTATTTTAAAGGAAATAAAATAGTGTATATGGGGCCTCCACCAGAATTTGTGCCCAGGGGCCTCCACCACACTTAATCCGGCCCTTATTGCATAACTAGCATCATTGCCACACACAGCAGTGGCAATGTATGGGGGAGTTGGGGCTTTACAGCTAAAACAGGCACCAGTATCTGGTTTAGGGTGAAGCAGGAGCCGTTAAAATAGGCAAAAGTTACTACTATTCATGAGGGGAGCAATTCAGGGGATGCTAGTTAAAAATGTGGGTTTTGGTCTGCTTTAAAGTGGACCAAAACCTAGATTCCCAGGCTGTTCCATCCCCCCCCCTCACCGTGCATCCAAAATCTGGATATCCCCCTGTGTGAAGTCTCCCAGGTCGCCCCATTCACTTACCTTGTTTCCCGGACCCCCAGGAAATCTATGTGCAGTGGGCGCATCCCGATATAACTCTAGCAGGGCGCGTGCCCACACCAGGCATTTGTGAATGGTCAGCATGGGCACGCTCCCTGTTAGAGGATGCGCCCATCAGAGCTCTCTTAGTCGTGCCATGGGACCAGGAAGAGGTGAGCTGTTCTCGACATTCGGGGGGGTCTCACACAGTCAAAATCCGGGGTTTTGTTCCACTTTAAATCCAGTTTCAAACCATCTCAAACTGTTTCAATGTAGAGCATTGCTGACAGTAACTCACCTCCGAGCCTTAAAGCAGACCAAAACTCAGGATTTCCACCCCAGACATCGTAATATAGCATGTCATGCTGTCTGAAACCCCATTTCCACATAGCACATGCCCAGCCCTTGGCGGCATTCGTGGTCTGAACACTCAGCAGGTTTTGTTTCTTGCTCCGGAAGCATCCCAACTTGGGGTGGACCTGCTTTGTGAAATGTCCCAGATGGCCCAGAAAAACCCATCTTTCCCTGCTGCTAGCACATGTGCCTGCTCTTGTCCAATGAGAGCTCTGTTTATGGCAATTGGGAGAGAGAGCAGCCACATCCCCAGCATCTGAGTGGCTGGGGGAAGTGGCAGACTGGGGCCAAAGAACGGCCCAGGATTTCACAAGCACCTGGCCAGCCAATGGTATCGCTGATGCTTCTTGGCCAGTCAACCAGTGCGCTCCCAAGACTGAGGCTATATCATTAGGGTGAGGACATGGGCTGGGGTTGCTTAAAGCAGACCTTTACCCTGAATGAGAGCATATCTTATGTTTCCCACATCCTGTACATACAGATTGCCCACATTAAAAATCATCCTACCTGCATCTAATGCATGTTATGAGCCTTTAAGCATCCAAGATGGCGGCTCATAGAGCATCAGGCAGTTTGCAAACAGGAAGTGTCTTCTGACTGTGTCACTCTGCATTCTAAGATTGCTGTCCTTTCCCTTACCCCATCTCTGCTCTGTCTGTGCACAGCACAGCTATAACCCCACCCCCTGTACTTTATCCCGCTCTCCTCTCCTCAGTATGTGATGCTTCTGAGTCAAAATAACGGCACCCGTATCCTAGAGTCCTGAAAGAATAAAAAGTAAGCTACTAAAAACTTGAAATATATTAATTGTAGGTGCTGGGAAATAGTATTTTAAGGGTTTGGGCTTTTCATTGAATCATGCTGAAAGTCCAGTTTAAGTGAGGGGATTGAGTGATGAAGGGGATGGGGGGCTGGGATTAGATGAGAGTGTTAGTAAAGGTAACAGTCCAAACTGGCCCAAAGTAGTGTGGCCCACTGAGCATTTGCCCAGGTCCCCCTTTGACTAGTCCGCCCCTGGCTAGGGGGGTGGGAGTGCGCACACAGCCCAGAGATGCTGGGGATACGGCCACTGATATTTATATAAGCATAGGGAGTCTGAAAAGAGGTGAGATCTGAGGTGCCCACAGGAGGACATCACTACTTGGGATGTCCTATGGGAAGGTCAGCAGCTGGCCCTGGAGCCTGCCACAGTGGTTTTTGTTCTGCTTTAAAGTCTCTGTCCAAGCTAAAAAAAAACACATACTTGCTGCCCCCAAGCCACTAGTGCGGTTTTGGTGTCTCCTTCTTGACCCTCTAGTCAAAGTCCGATAGTTACATGCTTCCATGCAGAATGGTTGTCCTATGTGACTGCAAGCAACCAGTGAGCTCAGACCAGCAGCCAAAACCAGGGATTGTGGAAAAAGTTAAGCACCAGGTCCAGGTCCCCCCCCCCCCCCCCCCCCACAAAAGAGCCGCACCACATATATGTATATTGCAAATAATTTTTATTGAACGCAAACACAGAAGCCAAGTGGCTTACCCATATATTTTTTCTGAGGGGCCCTTGTCCATGTTGACTTCCCAGTTATTTGTTGTATTATATTATATAATAGACGGGTAGGGTGTTCTTTGTGTCATATGTGTTTTTAATTGGTGCAATATAGTTAGTGTGTTTATTGATTGTGTTTAATAAAAAATGATTTGTAATATCCATATATGTGGAGTCGCTCTTTTGCGGGGGTAGGTGAAGAGTTATCTGTTCACTACCTCCTCTTCTTCTTTTTTACATGGTTTATTTTGAGTGAAGCACACAGTAGGACTGTTACAGGGGTGGTGCAATTCTTTGTTTGGTTGTATGTTCCTGTAAGTAGGCGGGTGCCAGGCAACCACCAATCAGTTACTTGGCTGGACTATTATTTTAAAGGAAATAAAATAGTGTATATGGGGCCTCCACCAGAATTTGTGCCCAGGGGCCTCCACCACACTTAATCCGGCCCTTATTGCATAACTAGCATCATTGCCACACACAGCAGTGGCAATGTATGGGGGAGTTGGGGCTTTACAGCTAAAACAGGCACCATTATCTGGTTTAGGGTGAAGCAGGAGCCGTTAAAATAGGCAAAAGTTACTACTATTCATGAGGGGAGCAATTCAGGGGATGCTAGTTAAAAATGTGGGTTTTGGTCTGCTTTAAAGTGGACCAAAACCTAGATTCCCAGGCTGTTCCATTCCCCCCCTCACCGTGCATCCAAAATCTGGATATCCCCCTGTGTGAAGTCTCCCAGGTCGCCCCATTCACTTACCTTGTTTCCCGGTCCCCCGGGAAATCTATGTGCAGTGGGCGCATCCCGATATAACTCTAGCAGGGCGCGTGCCCACACCAGGCATTTGTGAATGGTCAGCATGGGCACGCTCCCTGTTAGAGGATGCGCCCATCAGAGCTCTCTTAGTCGGGCCATGGGACCAGGAAGAGGTGAGCTGTTCTCGACATTCGGGGGAGGTCTCACACAGTCAAAATCCGGGGTTTTGTTCCACTTTAAATCCAGTTTCAAACCATCTCAAACTGTTTCAATGTAGAGCATTGCTGACAGTAACTCACCTCTGAGCCTTAAAGCAGACCAAAACTCAGGATTTCCACCCCAGACATCGTAATATAGCATGTCATGCTGTCTGAAACCCCATTTCCACATAGCACATGCCCAGCCCTTGGCGGCATCCGTGGTCTGAACACTCAGCAGGTTTTGTTTCTTGCTCCGGAAGCATCCCAACTTGGGGTGGACCTGCTTTGTGAAATGGCCCAGAAAAACCCATCTTTCCCTGCTGCTAGCACATGTGCCTGCTCTTGTCCAATGAGAGCTCTGTTTATGGCAATTGGGAGAGAGAGCAGCCACATCCCCAGCATCTGAGTGGCTGGGGGCAGTGGCAGACTGGGGCCAAAGAACGGCCCAGGATTTCACAAGCACCTGGCCAGCCAATGGTATCGCTGATGCTTCTTGGCCAGTCAACCAGTGCGCTCCCAAGACTGAGGCTATATCATTAGGGTGAGGACATGGGCTGGGGTTGCTTAAAGCAGACCTTTACCCTGAATGAGAGCATATCTTATGTTTCCCACACTCTGTACATACAGATTGCCGACATTAAAAATCATCCTACCTGCATCTAATGCATGTTATGAGCCTTTAAGCATCCAAGATGGCGGCTCATAGAGCATCAGGCAGTTTGCAAACAGGAAGTGTCTTCTGACTGTGTCACTCTGCATTCTAGGATTGCTGTCCTTTCCCTTACCCCATCTCTGCTCTGTCTGTGCACAGCACAGCTATAACCCCACCCCCTGTACTTTATCCCGCTCTCCTCTCCTCAGTATGTGATGCTTCTGAGTCAAAATAACGGCACCCGTATCCTAGAGTCCTGAAAGAATAAAAAGTAAGCTACTAAAAACTTGAAATATATTAATTTTAGGTGCTGGGAAATAGTATTTTAAGGGTTTGGGCTTTTCATTGAATCATGCTGAAAGTCCAGTTTAAGTGAGGGGATTGAGTGATGAAGGGGATGGGTGGCTGGGATTAGATGAGAGTGTTAGTAAAGGTAACAGTCCAAACTGGCCCAAAGTAGTGTGGCCCACTGAGCATTTGCCCAGGTCCCCCTTTGGCTAGTCCGCCCCTGGCTAGGGGGGTGGGAGTGCGCACATAGCCCAGAGATGCTGGGGATACGGCCACTGAGATTTATATAAGCATAGGGAGTCTGAAAAGAGGTGAGATCTGAGGTGCCCACAGGAGGACATCACTACTTGGGATGTCCTATGGGAAGGTCAGCAGCTGGCCCTGGAGCCTGCCACAGTGGTTTTTGTTCTGCTTTAAAGTCTCTGTCCAAGCTAAAAAAAAACACATACTTGCTGCCCCCAAGCCACTAGTGCGGTTTTGGTGTCTTCTGATACTTAGCCCCAGGGACCCTCTAGTCAAAGTCCGATAGTTACATGCTTCCATGTAGCATGGTTGTCCTATGTGACTGCAAGCAACCAGTGAGCTCAGACCAGCAGCCAAAACAAGGGATTGTGGAAAAAGTTAAGTACCAGGTCCAGGGTTTGAGCCTCCCACACCTGTATGCCTAGTTTAGAGGCCTTTCAGTCCTATTTGGAGGGTCCCTTTAAAGAGGCCCAAAACCCTTCTTGGACTCCCCCACCACACCAAAGAACCTCAGACAATGCGTCCTACTCAGTGGTGTCCCAGTGTTTGTCCACTGCCCAACTGGCATTTTTGAGGTTTCTGATTGGCTGATATCAATGGTACAAGCTGACATGACCTAGCCCACTGGCTGCATTCCTGGCTTCCCTGTAGACTGGGAAGTGATCCCAGCCCCAATCTGAATGGCGACGTGGAAGCCGAAGGGAAATTTCTGTTTACCAGTGTCTGTGGTGGTTTCACACACCAGGGCAAATCCATTTCACATTCCCCTGGGGGCAGACTTGCGGCCGGCCCTGGAGTTTTTTGATCCCAGGATCATGCCGTGTGGCTTTTGTGACAATTTAATGTCCTTTTTGGCTATGGGTGGTGAACGGGTTCACCTAACCAAATAGCCATAATTGCATCAAAAACTAGATCACAGATGCACACCATAGACATAGAAATATGTAGAACATGAATTGTAGTTAGGTTTCAAACACAGAAATGAGATCTGGACGTTCAGATACATATTGTAATACAGAGGTGATCACTATGCGAGACTGTAACACTTTTCACGAAATAATCTTACACAGGCAGCAGTGTGCCACATTTGTAACAAGATGAATGTAACAAAAATAAAGATACATTATATGTACACAATCCCCATGGAAAGCTGGTATATCTGATACAATGTATAGCTTCATGTTCACACTTTCTTCAAGATCACAAAAATACAAAAAAAAAGGACTATGAACATTTATTTACAATGGCCCCAACAAGGTTAAAAGGGGCTATTTGCAGGGATAATATGACATTTCTATTGCAAAGGTAGACTGCCTCTCCACATACACTATTGCCATCACTTACAGTGTCTGATTAAGGGAAGATAATAAGAAATATGGGCTGCAATCTACTGTCATTAAGGCCACGAGTAGCCGTATCCCCAGCCCTCCGCCATATGTGCCCTCCTGGCAGACCAGCACAGAGCAGGGATACTACTGCAGAGGAAAGCCCCTCTGATGTTGCATTTGAACAGCGCAGGATCCCAAAATTATATGACTATGCCATTTTGACTGTGGGGGGTATATAGGGTTTTGAACTGTGGGGCATCCCTAATCAAGATGCTCTCTAGGATGCAACAGCCACCCCCTCTTCCAGGTCATCTTCCCCCCCAACTTGACCCCCCCAAGACAAAATCCTGGCTGCATCACTGGCTACACCCTATTGGGTGCTGAGGCACATACCCCCCCAAGAACTCCCCGAGCCCCTTCTTCGATTTGCATTAGCGGTAAAGTTGCCTACCAGTATAATGTGTGATATGGTTTCCAGTTTCCCATCAGAAAAAGCTCTGCTGAAAATGTATATCTTTTATTGTGGCATTGATTGGTGATATTAGAGTAGAAGGACATCAGCAGAACTTTCCAGGTCAGTCTGCTTTACAATGGCAAAGAAAATAGAAATAGCAAAAACAAAATAAGAAAATAGATGTGACTGAACCACAAACAGCGATAGAGCAATGTATGGAAAGGCAGGGCAGATGAGAAAAAGTAGAATAAAGAAAATGGGGGGGGGGGGGGGATAAGGGAGTATAGAAAAGAAAGGATATATGGGGAGTATATGAAAGGAAGGTGAAAAGAAGGTGAGGGGCAGGAGGCCAGGGATGGAGGAATGTACAGAAAGTAAAATGGAGGGGGAGTGCAAAGGGGAATTAGAAAGAACTAACGTGTAAGAGAGCAAGAATGTGAAAGGTAGATAAAGAAATCATGAGTGGGATAGAGAGAGGGATTGATGGTGGGAAAGGAATTAGAGGAATGGAGGGAAAAGGGGAAGAGAGATGGAAAATGTGAATACAAGGGAGATGAAAAGTAGAAGAAATATGAAAACGAGGGAGATGTAGGAAGTAAAAACAAATGTATAATACTGGAGAGAAAACAAAGCAAATAGGAAACTAGCAAAAGAAAAACAGAAAGCTAAAGGGAAAGCTAAAGGAGAAATGTAAAGAAAAAGAGGGGAGAACAAAGGGTAAAATGTAACACTTTATGAGTTCTGATTTAATTGAACAAAGTAAACTTCACTATGGGTGTTCTACCATTGAGAATGAGGTGGTTAGAAGCAGTACGGTGTCCAGCTTATTGGTAAGATTAAAACTTAACTTTTACCCTGAAAATTTAAAAGGAAGAGCACAAATCCACGCAGGAAGAATATCCAGTATACATCATCCTGACATCCGCACTTAGGTACATACATGAATCCCACTACAGGGACCTTGTACCTCTCCAGTAATGAGGGGGTTAATCTGCTGTCTGGATCTACAGCAGTGGGACCTACTGCTACAACCTCCCTCTCTAACAAGTGTGTCTCAAGGCATCGGCTGACACTCTGCTCATTAGTATTGAAATATCGACATCCCTTCATGAATAATTCACTAACCAGTTCCTAATAGTACATGTTTTGGAAGGGGGAAAATGTTTGATCGCTATTAGGTTTTTCCTCCAGAAAGTCACGGAGAGCCAATAGCTACTGCAGCACATCTCTACTGAATGGTCAGTCTAGAGCCACCATCAAGACTGACAGCTGGGCCTCTCTTTAGACTTACCTTACAGCCCGCTATTACCCCCCCTTCTGACAGCTCAGCTGCTCGCCACAGCTGGATGACATCAGCTCTCTCCGCCGATATAAAAGGCCGCTTCCAGCACTGGCAGAGTTGTCAGAAGCAGCCAGTGATCGGTGGAGGGCATGTGCGGTGGCAGGGGACTCCGATCCCCTGCTGTTGCACCTGGCTTCCACTGATCACTGCACGGCTGTCATTGACAGTGGTGATCAGAGCAGGACAGAGGTTCAGAGGTAAATAAAGAAAAAAAAATCCTTTTATTAAATGACATTTCACTCTGCTGTGTTTTTTCTACAGTTAACCCTCTGTGAACTGGTAAGGGGTCCATTAGGCTTTAGGGGCTGGCAAGTCACATATGGCAAGTGGGTGACTTGCCATTAACCCCCAGCCCTATTATCTGCCTCCCCAAGGCCCATGGTGGAGCAGAAGAGTCTGCGGCCCATGAGGGCTATATGAGCCTGGAGCCTTCAGATCCCAGAGCTACCCAGGCTAGACTGGATAGAGGGGACATTTTATTTTAAATTTAACCCATGCAAATTTAAAAAAAAGCATGCCCCCCCCCCCCGGGGTCCAACACCATTTTAGGAATGGGGGGGGGGGCTACTGATACATATGTGTTACGGTTGTAATTGTGAGGAATAGGGCTTTCGACAACAAGCCTAGTATGCCTAAAATGCTTGAGGTGTGTACTTCCAGGGAATATGTACCGTAATTTTCGACCTTGCCCATAAGACACACTTTATTTAGAGATTTAGAGGATTTAGAGGAGGAAAATAAGAAAAATAATATTCTGAACCAAATAATGTGGTGTGGGTGCAAGTTGCAGAATCCTCTAATTACAGGCAGAGTGGCATATCCCTCCTATTCCCAATAGGCAGCATGGCATTCCCTCTTCCCATAGGCAGTGTGGCATTCCCCCCATCCCATTCCCCATAGGCAGTGTTTCGTTCCCCCATCTCATTCCCCATAGGCAGTGTGGCATTCCCCCCATCCCATTCCCCATAGGCAGTGTTTCGTTCCCCCATCTCATTCCCCATAGGCAGTGTGGCATTCCCCCATCCCATTCCCATAGGCAGTGTGGCATTCCCCCATCCCTTTCCCATAGGCAGTGTGGCACCCCCCTTCTGTCCCCCATAGGCAGCAGAAGAACATAGCTGCTGGCCTCCAGCTGCTGCCGCTGCACGCGCCCGGTCTGTGCAGCGGGTGGGTGTGGCCTGCGCCTGCCGCTGCAGGAAGAGACTGTCAGGATTGTACCAAACACCCGTCTGTCTTAAGCCAGTATCCCCCAATCTCCACCGCCACTTCTGCCTATAGACAAGCCCCCGCTTGTGGGAGACACGAGCAATGCCTCTCCCAGTCGGTTGCCCCCAGGACTTAACAGGCGCAAGGGATAGTAGCTTAAGGTGCAGCTTGGTGTTAGGCAGGGAATCCCGAATGAGGATGCCGGGTGCGAAAAGTCCGTAAATCAGGCCGAGGTCAAACCAGGAGGTCACAGGCGAGGTATCCAAGGGAGATGACAGAGAATGGTCGAGGGTAGCCGAGGTCAATTCCAGGAGGTCACAGGCGAGGTACAGGAGGGTCAGGCAAAAGGGTGGTCAGGCAAAGCAGGAGGTCAGGGCAGGCAGCTAGCAAGAATAGTCAGAGTCCAAATCCAAATCCAAATCCAAAATTTTCTCCAGTAACGCAGCACACATCCAGAACCCAGAAGCTATAACGGGCACTGGGAAACTGGAACAGTGCAAATATATAGGGAAGTCTGGCCAATGGGAAAAAGGGAAAAAGGAGGGAAGGAAGGTGCTTGGTGCAAACAAGGAAGTGGGATCGGTCCCAGGAGCTGGACGGCCCAGGCCAGACAGGCCGACCAGTCCCTGGGTCCGATCCCAGGAACCAGCCACAGATTGGGGAATTCAAACTCGCCCCCGGCGGGCGCGCTGGGGGAAGCGCCGCCGGGAGGCATAAAGCAGACGTGCTCGCGCGCGCGCGCGAGCACGTTGATGATCGGGCGCGCCCCCGCCAGGAAGGGGAAGCGCTGAGCCGGAGGGGAGAGCCGCAAGGCCGCGCAGCCGCGCGGAGCGGGCTGCGACGCGGCCACCCACAGCATCCTGCACCGCCCGCCCCTGATCCCCGCGACGGTGCCGAGGAGCTGGCAGGCCCGGGGACCGTCGGGCCGCAGCCCGGTGGGAGCCAGCCGGCAACGCGCCGCGGGACCCGGAACGGCGGTGAGGTAAGTGCCTAACATTACCCCCCCCCTGAGGAGGGGCCACTGGACCCTCCAATCTGGGTTTTAAAGGATTCTCTCTATAAAACTTCTTTACTAAATTCTGTGCATGAACTTCTCTGGCAGGAACCCAAGATCTTTCTTCCGGACCGTACCCCTTCCAGTCAATAAGATATTGAAGAGAGTTCCGAAAGAAGCGAGAATCAAGGACCCGGGCCACCTCAAACTCCTGATGCCCATCAATTACTACAGGACTAGGAGGACTATTAGGTTCATGGTTTCTTGCGGACTTAAGAAGTGAAACATGAAAGGATTTACAGATTTTCATGGATGAGGGGAGGGCCAACCGGTATGTCACCTGATTAACTTTGTGAGTTATGGGGAATGGGCCAATAAACTTAGGTCCTAACTTAGCGGAGGGTTGGCGTAGCGCCAAGTTCTTGGTTGAAAGCCAAACCCAGTCCCCCACCTTAAAGTTAGAATTAGACGATCGCTTGCGATCAGAAAATTTTTTTTGTAGACAAGCGGCCCTAGTTAGGTGTTGTTGGATTTTATTCCACTCCCCTGGCCATCTAGAAACCCATTCATCCACGGAGGGAACTCTAGAGGGTTGGTCCGAAAGAGCAGAAAACTTCAGATCCTTGCCATAAACACAGTGGAAAGGAGAAACCCCTGTGGATGAATGCGTAGCGTTGTTAAAAGCAAATTCTGCAAAAGGTAAGAAGAAGGCCCAATCAGTCTGAGAACCCGCTGTAAAACAACGCAAATATTGTTCCAGGGACTGGTTCGTTCTCTCGGTTTGACCATTCGATTGCGGATGAAAAGCCGAGGAAAGGGAGACAGTGAACCCCAACTTAGCACAGAAAGCCCTCCAAAACCGGGAGACGAACTGGACCCCCCTATCCGAAACAACATCCGTGGGAATACCATGAATCCTAAAGACATGAGTAATGAAAAGTTGAGCAAGAGTTTGAGCTGAGGGGAGTTTCTTCAAAGGAACGAAATGGGCCATCTTGCTAAAACGGTCCACAATTACCCAAATAACCGTATGACCCTGAGACGGAGGAAGGTCAGTAACAAAATCCATGGCCAGATGTGTCCACGGGGAGGCAGGAATGGATAATGGAAGGAGTGGGCCTTCCGGTGAGCTCCTCAAGGACTTGCTTTGGGCACAGACTTTGCAAGCGGAGACAAACTTTTGAGCGTCCTTCCTGAGAGAAGGCCACCAAACTTGGCGTAACAATAAAGCTATGGTTTTTTTAATCCCTGGATGACCGGTTGTTTTGGTATCATGAAAATGGGACAAAAACTCAGACCGATAAGCAGAGGGCACAAACAGGGCTGACGCGGGTTTCCCAGGGGGAGCTTGGGCCTGGAACTGAGTAAGATCAGGAAGTTGGGGCTGAATGGCGGCCACCACTAGGGAGCGAGGTACGATGGGAGAAACCACTCTTTCCGGTAAGTCAGGGGGCGAGAAACTCCGAGACAGGGCGTCCGCCTTTATATTCTTAGACCCGGGTTTATACGTTATAGAAAAATTAAACCGGGAAAAGAATAAGGACCAGCGAGCCTGTCTAGGAGTTAACCTCTTGGCGGACTGGATGTACTCCAGATTTTTATGGTCCGTAAAGACCGTAACTGGATACTGAGCCCCCTCCAGCCAGTGCCTCCATTCCTGGAAGGCAAGTTTGATGGCCAGTAATTCTCTGTTGCCGATATCATAATTCTTTTCGGCCGCTGAGAATTTTTTGGAAAAGAAGGCACATGGATGGAGGCGTGCAGGTGAGCCGTAGTATTGGGACAAGACCGCTCCGACCGCGATCTCTGAAGCATCCACCTCCACAAGGAAAGGTCGTTGTTCATCGGGATGGACTAGGACGGGAGCAACGCTAAATACCCTCTTAAGATTCTCAAAGGCCTGGACAGCTTGAGCCGGCCAAATCGGGGGGTAGCCGCCTTTCTTAGTCAAATTAGTTAGTGGTGTAACCAGGGTTGAGAAATTCTTAATGAACCTTCTGTAAAAATTGGCGAAACCCAAAAACCTCTGCAGGCCCTTCAGATCTCTGGGCTGCTCCCATTCTAAAACAGCCCTCACCTTAGATTGGTCCATAGACAGACCAGATTTAGAGATAATGTAACCGAGGAACGGAACCTCAGATACCTCAAATTGACATTTCTTTAATTTGGCATATAAACAATTCTCCCTAAGTTTCTGCAAAACTAGGCACACGTGTTTCCGATGCTCATCAAGGGATGAAGAAAAAATTAAAATGTCATCTAGGTAGACAACCATAAACCGGCCAAGATAATCTCGGAAAATTTAATTAACAAAGCTTTGAAAGACCGCAGGGGCATTACACAGGCCGAAGGGCATAACCAAATATTCATAATGCCCTTCAAGGGTATTAAAGGCCGTTTTCCACTCGTCCCCCTGCCTGATTCTTATGAGGTTATAGGCCCCTCGGAGATCTAGTTTGGAGAAGACCTGCGCCCCGACCACCTGTGTAAAGAGCCCCTCAATAAGCGGTAGGGGATATTTATTTTTTACCATGATGTTATTTAAGCCCCGATAATCGATACAGGGGCGAAGTCCCCCATCCTTTTTCTCCACAAAAAAAAACCCTGCCCCTGCTGGGGAAGATGAAGGCCGAATAAACCCTTTTTCTAAGTTCTCGGCGATATATTCCCGCATGGCAAGGGTTTCTGCTCGGGTCAAATTAAATATTCTCCCTCTGTGACTACACCAGCCTCTATTTACTATAACCCTTTGCACTTATTCTAAAAGTAATTTGGCCTGATAAGGACACTTTTGCTGTGCTTAGTACTACTGCTCCCAGGTGCACTCCGGTTGGGGCATCCTATTCTGTGACTACACCAGCCTCTATTTACTATAACCCTTTGCACTTATTCTAAAAGTAATTTGGCCTGATAAAGACACTTTTGCAAAATCAAAGCCCCATTTTTGTAAAAAAAAAAAAACAATATGCAAACAAGAAAGAACAATTTAAATCTGAAAAGCAAGGTCCTCCATAGACAATACCCAACATGAATATGTACTGTTAAGGGAAGAGTTGCCAAACATAAACGTAATCATAACTTTACTCGAAAATTTCAGCTTTGAAGACAAAGTGCACACCTTGTGCTTTTTCAACTAAAATGACCCTTTACATTTGAAATATCCCCCACATATATTCCCCGAAAGCCACACATTGAGCTTTCTAGGTGTACCCAGCTTGTTGTAGTGAGCTCATCTTTCTGGAAGTAATTACCCCCCCTTCTGACAGCTCGGTTGGCCGTTGCAGACACGACTTTTATAGGCGGAGCTGGATGATGTCATCCCTCTCCTCCGATATAAAAGGCCTCTTCCAGCACTGGCAGAGTTTTAGCGAGCTCATCTTTATAGAAGTAATACCTCAGGTTTCCCTAACAATGTAATAAAAAAGCAGAATAAAAAACACATCCTAAAATATCAATATGCAAATAAGAAAAAACATGCTAAATCTCAAAGCTACTTGAGATTTTGTCACCCTCTGTTGACAGATCATTTTCTCAATTTTGTGCTATGTTTAACTGATTTTTGCAGGAATTTCCAGGAAAATTAGGTTTAGGTTTTAAATGAAATGTCCTGAGTAATGCCCCATGGGACATCCGTCTAAGGGTGAGCTGGCAACTCCGAATCTCTGCCGCTGCTTTTGCCTTTAGACAAGCCAGCATTTGCCGGTACACTGGATATGCCTCGACGGACATGGTTGCCCTCAGGACCTATGTAGCGCAAAAGATGCCAGCTACCGGCACACAGGAGGATGGTCAGAAAGCAGATGAATGGTCAGGGATAGCCAAGGGTCAAGCCGGGGAGTCAGAGATATCAAGGTGTCCAAGGGGTCAGGCAGAAATATAGTCAGACGGGCAGAGGTCAGTTCAGGCAGCAGGCAGGTACAGGCACTCTAGCATGGAAAGCCATCACGGGCAATGTGGTCAGGGCTGGGTCTGTTTTTAAGGGGTGAGTGACCAATGAACACACAGGGCCAGAATAATGATGGCCCAAAGGTCGCCTCTGCAATCCTAGGGCCTTGCGAGCCAGGGGAGAGTGGGCGTAGCTGAAAATAAAGTTTACAAGAGTCCCAAAAATTAGAAAACTTGCTCCGGCCCCTCGAGAATTTTTCTGAGAGGGGGATCTTTGGAACTCTTGGGGGAGGGAGGATGTAGAAAGTGAACAGTTCTTCTGGGCAGCCACCCGATGTGTCTGTGTCTCGTGTTCTGTTGTCAGAGCCTGCACCTGTTCCACAATTCGTTCCATCTTGAAGTGGCCCGTGATAATGTAATGCTCCGTGGGACACCTGCCTTCGGATGAGCTGGCAGCCCCTGATCTCTGCCACTGCTTCTGCCTTTAGACAAGCCCCCATTTGCTGGATATGCCTCACTGGACATGGTTGTCCCCCAGGACTTATGTAGCGCCAAGGATGCCAGCTTATGGGTGTAGGCAGGTGAACCTACCTTGTCAGTGACCCAACTTGTCAGTGACTCCATTCCTGCAACAGCAGCCATGCTGATATTGTATTGATTGGGTTTAGTGTAAATTATGACTCACCATTCTACACAGAAGCTGACCATACAGTGCTCCGCTCCCCACCTGATCTGCAGTGAATCGTGGCAGTAAGGTAAATTTTTATAAATACATGTCCACTCACCCCCAAAGCAGGGGGAGACATCATGATTTGGAATGCCCCACTGCACACAGTTTTGCATTTGCAGAGACAGTGATGGTTTTAGACAATATTAGAAAAAATTAAAAGAAGAACCAGTGGAATGGTAATACAATTTGTAATTTTTGGGCGTCAGTTCTGGCCACCTCTTCACAGAAAGGAAGCTCTGGCTTTAAAGATAGTGGGAAGAATAGCAACAAAACTGAAAAGATGCTTATAAGATATTAGTTTAGAAGAAAGATTAAGGGAATCACATTTAGTCTTGAGATGAGACATTTAAATGGGGACATGATTAATGCTTTTAAAGTAGCTCTCCAGTTAATAAAAGAAAGTTTAGTAAACTTCTTCCTTAACCTCCCTCTTCTCTGATGAGCAGTGGCATAGCTCTTTGAGAGGACTTAGACCGGACCTTTACCCTATATAAGAGTCTATCTTATATGTTCCCCCCCCCCCCCCCCCCCCACTGTACATACCGATTGCCCACATTCAAAATCATCCTACCTGCTTCTACTGCATTTTCTGAGACTTTAAACATCCAAGATGGTGGCCCATGGAGGTGCAGGCTGCCTGCAAACAGTAAGTGTCCTCTGACTGTGCCACTCTGCATTCTGGGATTGCTGACCTTTTCCTGACCCCAGCTCTGCTCTGTTTGTGCAAAGCAAAGCTATAACCCCGCTCTCCTGCACTTTTGCCCCCTCTCCTCTCCTCAGTATGTGATGCTACTGAACCAAGATGGTGGCGCCCGTATCCTAGAGTCCTGAACAGAGTTGCAGGCCAGTGAGGGAAAGAATAAAAAGTAAGCGATTAAAAATGTTAAAAGTTTGGGCTTTTCATTAAATGATGCTGAAGGTCCGCTTTAAAGAAAAACTCCCTTTTTGGCATGTTTTTGGTGTTCTACCTTATTGTTTTCCTTTTGGAAATGTAAAATATTCATGTGTGTTAGGATTGTGCCGCCAAACCTGTGATTTACTTTTCAGCAAGGTGTTTCCACGACTCTCATATTCCTTTTCGTTTTGCTACACTCGGAGCGGTTTTCATGGCCTTGAGTAAAACACATGGGGCTTGATTCATTAAAGGTCGAATTCAAATTTTCGCATGTTTTTTTGAGAAAAAAGTGCGATTTTGCGCGCGAAAATACTACACGCGATTCAACAAAGTTTTACTTTTTTGCTAATTCAATTCGAGTGAGAGAAAAAGCACTCGAAAATAATTCGATTTGCGAAAATAATTTATGTGGAATTTACAAGCCAAAAACAATTCTAGTGATTCAGGTGCCATGGATTGGCTCCACACATGAGTTAAATTCAAGTGTTTCACACGGATTTTTTACAGCAGCTTTCAGGAGGAGAAAAGTCTGTTTTCTGACTTCCACCATGGAGTCCTTCTATCCCCTGTGCCTGCAAAAAAAGCCCATAGTGCACCATAAGGAGTCCTATTAACATGAAATTGTGTAAAATGTATTATTATATTTAATATAATAATATTATTATATACAAAGAAACGAAGGTCCCACACCTTCCAAACACCCACTACAATATATGGCACCACTACTGATTGTATCACAAAATATAAGTATTTATTGATCACAATATCACAACACTGTGTCCTCATATATCAAGCTGCACACCATTACTTCATGTAATAAATCAATTTATTAATCAAATAATTCATCCAATAATTCACATACAAAAAACACACATCAAGAATTAAAAAACATATAATTAAAACCCCAAGTGGGGAGGAACTCCAGGGCTAAAATAATCTGCAGTCACTCACATACAATATCAGAGCAACTCTTTAAATTTAGTTGAAGTAATTCTAAAATTCATTGAAATCAACCAATATATAGCCTCTGACGTTTGTAGGACAAGATGTGAAGTGCCTGTGCAATCTAAACACCCAGGAGAAGTGGACCTGTTCCACGCAGCGCGTAGGTGAGGAGGTAAGTGGGGAGGAATTGGGCTGCTATGTGATATTGTGATCATTAGATAATTGCTGATATAATGGATTCCTGATGTGTATCCCTGACGTTTCTGGAGACAAAGAGAGGCACTATTTAGATTAATTAATGCATGTTAGCACTTAGGCACTTTATGCACCTTTGAAGGCACTTTAGTTGTTTATTTGTAGTTTTGCACATGTTTATATTGCAACTCAATATGGAGTTGTATTCACTATATTATTTACTATAGATTTTAGATTGCACAGGCACTTCACATCTTGTCCTACAAACGTCAGAGGCTATATATTGGTTGATTTCAATGAATTTTAGAATTACTTCAACTAAATTTAAAGAGTTGCTCTGATATTGTATGTGAGTGACTGCAGATTATTTTAGCCCTGGAGTTCCTCCCCACTTGGGGTTTTAATTATATGTTTTTTAATTCTTGATGTGTGTTTTTTGTATGTGAATTATTGGATGAATTATTTGATTAATAAATTGATTTATTACATGAAGTAATGGTGTGCAGCTTGATATATGAGGACACAATGGTGGGCTAGCCCTGGAGCTTCACCTGTAGTTGAGTAGTAGTATGTTATTGGTGTCCCTGTAGCTAGCACCCGGTATATTATTGTGAGCAGTGCATACCTAATTGTTAGAACAATATCACAACAACTATATACACTAAAGACTCATTAAAAAACACCAACAACAGACATTGTCAATAAGGGAAGGGAAAGGAACCATTGAGGGGGCAAGGGACTGGTGGGTAATACAATCAAATTAATTAAATTGGTTCTACATTAATTGCACTGCCCGGCTGGTACAAGATAAAGTGCTATGGTGCGACTCAATATAACATTTGAATAAGAACAACAGTGTAACAACGCTGGGGCAGTGGGCTGGTGGTCGTTTCTTTATGTAAGTTATTCATTTGTATCTGGGATGCTATTTCTCTGCCCTCTCCGGCCGGTTCTCACTGTTGTATTAGCACATTTATGGTTAGGTATAGGTGAGAGGGGAATTTAGGTTAGAATTTGCACTTTCAGTGGTGCTTAATAAATTGTTACACTGTTGTTCTTATTCAAATGTTATATTGAGTCGCACCATAGCACTTTATCTTGTACCAGCCGGGCAGTGCAATTAATGTAGAACCAATTTAATTTAATTTGATTGTATTACCCACCAGTCCCTTGCCCCCTCAATGGTTCCTTTCCCTTCCCTTATTGACAATGTCTGTTGTTGGTGTTTTTTAATGAGTCTTTAGTGTATATAGTTGTTGTGATATTGTGATCAATAAATACTAATATTTTGTGATACAATCAGTAGTGGTGCCATATATTGTAGTGGGTGTTTGGAAGGTGTGGGACCTTCGTTTCTTTGTATGTAGTCGTTTCACCCCTTTGTGCACACTACACATTGATACAAATTTACAGCTCGGTGCAGTCTCATATCTCTCTTTAGCACTATAATATTATTATATTTATTATATTTAATTAATATATATTTAATATACACATATTAGCAAAAACATTTATATAAAATAAATCATGTGCAGTAACATGTGCAATGTTTTATTTACCACATTGCATGCCGCTGCACAACTTGATAAATGTAAGTGATGTAAACAATACCTAACGCCACGACAACATAAATATAGCAGACAGAAAAATGACCATCCCGAAATATTAAAAAAACATTTAGGGGTTAAAGTGGCCCAAAACCCAGGATTTTTACTATACTGGGTTTTGGTCATTTCCCCTGGGGCACCCTGATCAGGTGTGCCTCGCTGTGTAAACCCCCTCCAGATCGCCAATGCCAACTCACTTCTTCCCGGTCCTACGGCACATGCACAGCCGCTCGTCCAATCAGCGTTCTCGGAGCCGCTGACGCCACCTTGTCTAAGTCTTCGTCAAATGCCAGAGACTCCGTGCGCGCTGGCGGCCGCATTCCCCGTTTCCATCTAACAGGAAGCGTGCCCGCGCTGGCCATTCACAAATGCCTGGTGCGGCATGCGCCCATGCTAGAGGGTTAGCGGGGATGTGGTCGCGGCTCGTGCATGCGCCGTTGGACCGGGAAACAAGGTAAGTGTATGGGGCGACCTGGGGGGTTTCACACAGCGGGGCATCCCGATTTTGGATGCCCCTGGGGGAGGGAATCACTTTAAGAAACGCTAAGGCCACTTAGTGCCAGGTGTCAGGTGAATGGCAGGTCCCAGTGCAAAAGATGTATTTATCAAATCAAAAATCCAGAGCGCCTGTGATAGTGCCAGGTAGTGTCCCATCTATCATCAGTGCCATTGCTGAGTTCCCTACAGTGTCAGACCAGGCGCTTACCCTGCACTGTGTGGCCTTATACCATACATTTCAATGGGCTGGGATTGTTATAATTATTTTGGCCACTTTGGTTAATTTTTTTTTTTTGGCTGGTGCATGTGCCACGGGATTCCTGGGCTGCTTGGAATTGTTTTTGGAAGCATTTTTTTGTACTTTTGAGTTGTGCTGCAAACTTGTGATTTAGGCCGTGCCTGAGCGTGGGAGCGCACCACAGACTGCAGGGAGCCCAAGGATATGCCGAGACCCATAAATCTGGCGTGGATCCACGGAAAGGTATTTGTGGGGGTTCCTAGGGTGTTTCACACAGTAGAACATCCCTAATAGGGATGCCCCGGGGGTTGTAAGTTGCCCGCGTGTATTTTAAGTGATCTTTAAGACCCCATGGCTGCCCAGGCGAATCTTCCTCTTTAAACTGGACCAGTCGCCACCATGGAAAGCCCTGGAGTCTAAAAGGCTCCCCAGTATTCCTGCTGATGTGTGCGCTCCCACATCCATCCATTCAGACAGTCCAAATGCAGGGTAACGTGCACTCCACAGAGAAACCTGCTCCCTATGCCGACGCTGAATCCAAAACAACGGCTTTATGCCCTACATTAGTGTGTACGGCATAAATCACTGATTGGATAAGCTCATGCACTGTGGGAACAGCGGAAAGATGACTGGAGTGGGAGATCAGGGGGTTTGTAACAGCAGGACCTCAGGATGCCCGCAGGCAAGGATAGTGAAAATCCTGGTGATTGGTCCACTTTAAAGTATACCAAAAAAATGGGCCCTAGATTAGCCCAATAGCCCCTATAATCTGCCGCACTCCAAGAATATACCACTAGGATTAATACAAATTCACCTTTAGTAGTTCATTCTCAAAGTAGCTCCACAAACGACATATAAGACATCTTAAAAATATATGTATAGACAAGTTAAAAAACTGAATGGAGGGTTATCCCATAAATAGCTCTCAAGAGAAAATTTATATAACAATTCATATTATAAATATGAGATAAAAATCACTCCTTGTGATACTGAAGGCTTTAAAAGAGATATATATATATAACCAAGCTATTGTGCATGGAGACCAAAAAAGATATTTAGTCCCATAATTATTTCAATATCCCAGATGGGGATCTTAATTTGTATCCCAATGGGTGTGTAAATTAATACAAATTAAAGTGCATATGTGCTAAGTGCTGTATAGACAATATGTGCTACTGAATCCTATGTGCAAACAAGACAAAATCAAAAATTAGACAAGTATATAAATACAAAAAGTGTAAGCCTGCCAGTATACAAATATAATAGACATTTAAAGGGTTAAAGAATTAGATCACATCACCAAATAACTGGAGCATGGGACCTCCAACAACGACCCGCCATTCGCCAGGGTGAATGAGAGCCACAGCAGATGCCTCGCATTGGAGGGGAGCCTGCGCATGTGCCATAGGAACGAGGCAGAGGTGAGTGAATAGTGATAGGGGAGGGGGGGGGGCAGGTTCACACAGCATGATATCCTAACTCAGGATGCCATGGGAGAAAGCCAGTGTACAGTGGAATATTAAAGTGGACCCAAACCCAGCTGGCTCTGCAGTCTAACAAACTCCTAATGCGGCCAAATCCCTATCCATGGGCCATCCCGCTGTGTAAAACCCTTAGGGATCACCTGTATACTCATCTTGCCTGTGATTCCACAGCTCATCCCCAGTTTATGTTCGGGCGGGAGCTCAGACAGACAACCTGGGTGCTGGAGCACACACATCAGTCGGAGGGAAACCGGGGATGCTGTTCATTCCCTGCTCTCTATGCCGTGCTCTGTGGACAAACAGAATTCTATGCCCTGCATTAAAGTGGACCAGAAGCAGCCATGAAATCTATAAGACTCCAAGGTCACCTGAATCCCTCTCCTTGGGGCCTCCAATTAATGATTTGTGAATAGCTGGCACAGGCATGCACCCAGCTGGAAGCTAACAGGGATGCAGTTATCGGTGCACTCGCCTTCATCGGGGCCTTAGCCGATGAGACCTCTTGACAACTGAGCAAAGCACAATGCCAAGTGTACTGACTGCCTGCACACTTGCGCATGTGCCGTTGGGTTGGCAGTCAAGTATGTTTTACAGGCAAACCGGGGGGTTCACATAGTGGGTCATCCCAATTTGAGTACCAAAACCCAGGATATTTAAAATCCTGGATTTTGGTGCACTTTAAAGTCGATCGATTCCCTCCCCATGGGGCATCCAAAATCGGGATGCCCCACTGTGTGAAACCCTCCAGGTCGCCCATACACTTACCTTCTTTCTCTGTCCGACACATGCGTGAGCTGCATTTCCGCTATCCCTCTAGCAGAGGGGGGGTGCCCGCGTCAGGCATCTGTGAATGGCCGACGCGTGCACGCTCCCTGTTAGAGGGTAGCAGGAGATGTGCGTGTCAGTACGCTCGGAGCCGCTTGCCTTAAATGATGTGACGTCAGTGGATCCGAGCTCGCTGATTGGATGAGTGGCTGCGCATGCGCTGTAGGACCAGGAATAAGTGAGTTGGTTTTAGCGACCTGGGGGCAAGGACCAGAACCCAAGATAGTCAAAATCCTGGCTTTTGGTGCACTTTAATATGTGTGGTGAGTATACCGGTCATCCCAGGGGGATTCACAGAGCCGCACAAGTGACGTGACACAAGGGGCACGCTGGGACTATGGAGCTGGCCCTGGATGCAACAGAAACCTTTAAAGCGGACCTTCACTCTGAATAAGAGTCTATCTTATATGTTTCCCACACCCTGTACATACAGATTGTCCACATTACAAATCATCCTACCTGCATCTACTGCATGTTATGAGCCTTTAAACATCCAAGATGGCGGCTTATGGAAGCCGCCATCTTTTCAGGCAGCCTGCAAACAGGAAGTGCCTCCTGACTGTGCTGCTCTGCATTCTGGGACTGCTGACCTTTACCTGACCCCAGCTCTGCTCTGTCTGAGCAAAGCACAGCTATAACCCGCCCCCTGTACTTTATCCCACTCTCCTCTCCTCAGTAAGTGGGATGCTTCTAAATCAAGATGGCAGCGCCCGTATTCTAAATTCCTGAACAGAGTTGCAGCCCAGTGGGGGAAAGAATAATAAGTTAGTGACTAAAAACGTAAAATATATTAATTTTAGATGCTGGGGAACCGTTTTTTAAGAGTTTGGGCTTTTCATTAAATCACGCTGAAGGTCCGGTTTAATGTGGTTTGGAAATGTAAGTACATCAGGACTATATGGGGCGACCAAACCAATATCTATGCTAATGATGACACTCATGGCAGCGCTCACATTTGTATATTAATGGATCCACAGAGCAAAGTCAAAACTAAGAACTGTTAATCTACAAACCACCCAAATAAATCGGTACAATAACAATAGATGTAAAGCAACACTGCCAAAAGGGCACCTAAACCACCATCACCAAAAAATGATGCACAATTTTGCAAAGTGCAAAATTAAACATAATTAAACATAAACAATGACATGTACTAGTCCACATCAATTCGAAAGTCCAGAAACACAAAGCAACAAAACAAAACAAAACAGAACAAAGAGCAACAAGGGATCATACTGCTCTGCTACAAATTAGGAAGCAGTAGCAAAAATTCTCACACACTGCATTTGGGTATGGAAAATTCGTGCACTTTTTCACTGAGTTTTCCAGTTGTAAAGGGATTTTCAACTGCGCACTAAAAAAATTCGCCCGCAAATTCGTACACACGAATTTAATTCAACTGCCTTTGTGAATCACTCCTAGGTTTGAAAAATTATCACATGCAAATTTATTTTCCAAGCGTTAATTTTTTTTTCTACCTTTAGTGAATCAAGGCCATGGACTGCAAGTCCTAAAATTCTTTCAGTGTAACAGGTGAACTCTTTAGCAGCCTAATGACCTATCTAGCTGAGAACCCAGCAATTAACCTTGCTACTGGAACACAAGACTGTGATCTTTCCAAATTGAAAAAGTTGGATTTCAATCAGATGATTAGCAAGCTAGAGTGAGGAAGTATATATGTGCTCAAAATCACCATACATAGCTAGGGTAAACACATTGTTGCTATGGAAACACTTTTCTTTTGTAACAAAGAGTTGCAAATAGAAAGACATCATTTTCCCACACAATAATGGAAACTTTTGAAAATGCCATCGAAAGTTACCCTTTAACTCCACAGCTCACAGTCCTGCTTACATATGAGCTGTGCAAGCAGCAGCCCACACATGACAGAGATATATGCCTCAGAAACACAGGGCAGCTGGTCTATTATGCTATACACACACACACACACACACACACACACACACACTGAATAAACAGCTACTGGATGAATTATGTATGTGACAGAGGGAAGCTGTTACAATGTATCACTATAACTTCGGCAGCCGCAGAGCATTTAGACAGTGCAGACAATTTATCTAAAGTGTATCTAGGAGATTTCTACTGTGAGCAGAGCAATGATGAGCTATTACAGCTGATGACTTGCTGCTTTTGTCTTAAAATGCTCTGCGCAGCCCCCCTGGATCGATCCCTTTAGGGTGTGAGCTGTCTGGAATTTGTTATGTTAAAATAAGGGATGATTGCACAGAGATTTGAGGCATTTTTGACTGTGGGATTAGGTTTTTCAGAAGCAGGGCTTTCTTGTGTGTGGCAAGATGGCAGCTTGCATATAGTTTAGGAGCACGTACTCTCCCTGCTATTCCATAAAATCTGCATGGGTTAGCCCCCCTCAAATATCTTACATCCCTGATTGCTAGAGGGAAGCTTTAGAAGCGCATTTTACTAAGCTTTGATTTTTTGACTGGGGGTCTGTTATAAATGGCCTATCCAGTTAATAAAGGGAAAAAGCTATTTAATGTAAAATCCTTGTAAACGACAGAGACACTCCTTCTGTCTGGAAAAAAAAGATCCAGTCTCCAGAGATGACTGCACTGCAGGCACAAAAAGTCCAAGTTGGGGGTCAGTCCAAAGGAAAGCCATAGTCGAGGAGGAGAAGCCGAGCAACCAAAGAACAACCCAGAAGCAAGGTATGTAGGAACTATGTAGTCAGCTGATCAGTCAGCAGTGTGCTGCTGCCAGGTCCATACTTTTATAGGGGAACAGGTTACATGATCCTGGAAAAGGGCATGCATCCACATAATAATGCAACGGCCATGGTAACGGAATGGTTGTGCTATCTTCAGAAAATCCTGGAGCATGGTTTCTGTTCCCTGCTCTCTGTCTGTAGGTGCACCACAAGGTTCTATTGTTGGACTCCTTCTATTCTCAGGCTGCACCTATGGTCTTGAACAACTCAAACTCATTTGGCTTCCAAAATCACTTCTATGCAGATGACAAATCTATCTCTCGGGCCCAGATCCCACTTCTCTCCTTTCTGACATCTCTCTCTCTTCATTCAGGTCACCTCACTTCCTCTGTAAAAAATTTTTTATAGATACAATTTTTTTTTTCTTACCAGTTTTCAGCATGTGAGCACTGTTTATTGTAAGGGTGCTGGTCCAGTTTAAGCATCAAACACAGAACTGGCCTATGCAAACAGTGAGATATACAGAGGCACATATTTAAACCAGACCAACAGCCTGGCACAGTTGGAAAAGAAAGGTAGAGGCTAGAGATGAGTGAATCGAATCTGATGAAGCCGAATTCAAGAAAAATTTGATCCGTAACGATTCCGAATATTGCTACAATTCGATCGCTCGAATCGCTTCCTTAAAACTCCATTTACTACTATCCAGGCCATCTAAAATGGTGGATCCACATGTCAGGACATGTCCCATGAGGCATAGAATCCTGGGTAGGCGTCACATGCTACCTATCAGCAGCCAGGCTTCCCGATGATGTCACAGCCCCATATAAGCGGCGGCCATTTTACGGAAGCTCATTCCAACACTGTATTGCGGCCAGAGCGGATCACGCAGTTAGAGCGAGGGATAGATAGATAGATAAAGCGAAAACGAGATAGATAGGACAAGTAACAGAAGGAGCGAGGAGAGAGGCTGTGACAGTGACAGAGAAAGACAGAGACAGTTTACAGTGTTTGCATTAGCTTTCAAGACTATTTAGTGTTAATAACACACCTGCCTATTTAGCTTTTCCTTTTCCTGGTGTCATTCTTTTAAAAACATGCTAGCATTAATACTTTAAGCGTACCTGTCTACTAACCTTTTGCATTTTGTAAAGAAAGTCACTTTTAAAACAGCCAGCCTTTGCCTTTCACCAGGGGGCATCCCAAATACTAGCATAAATATTTTAAGAGTACCTGTCTACTAACCTTTTGCATTTTGTAAAGAAAGTCACTTTTTCACTTTTAAAGCAGCCTTTGCCTTTCACCAGGGGGCATCCCAAATACTAGCATAAATATATTAAGAGTAACTGTCTGCCTACCTTTTGCATTTTGTAAGGAAAGTCACGTTGTCAAATTGCCAGCAGCCATTGCCTTTCACCGGAGGGCACCCTAAATGCTAGCATGTGTCTTTTAAGAGTACACACATTGGAGTTGGCAGCAGCAGCATAAGGAGCCCATATAGTGCCTGAAAGACACACCCTGGAGTTGGCAGCAGCATTAGGAGCCCCTATATTGCCTGAAAGACACACCCTGGAGTTGGCAGCAGCAGCATTAGGAGCCCATATATTGCCTGAAAGACACACATTGGGGTAGGCAACAGCAACATAAGGAGCCCATATATTGCCTGAAAGACACCCTGGGGTTGGCAGCAGCAGCATAAGGAGCCCATATATTGCCTGAAAGACACACCCTTGAGTTGGCAGCAGCATAAGGAGCTACCATGCATCAGCTACTACCATGGATCAGCCATAGGTGGGTGGAAATCCTGGCTGATCCATGCCTGATTCATCTTCACAAAGGTGAATCTCTCCACATTTTTCGTGGACAGACAAGTTCTCCTTGGCATGACCATTGTCCCCGCCGCACTAAACACCCGCTCAGATGGCACACTAGTGGCCGGGCAGGACAGCTTTCCCAGGGTAAACTCTGCCAGTTTCAGCCACAAGTCAAGTTTGGCTGCCCAAAAGTCCAGCGGATACTCAAGGTGCGTTGGCATGGTAATGTCCAGGTATGACACAACCTGCTGGTTCAGGGCCTGCTCCAGGTCTTCCTGCTGCTCATGATTAGCCTCACTATGCGGGTGAAGAAAGCTACTCATTAGCGACTGAAGACTCAGGCTGCTGCTGATGGAGCTGCTGCTGCTCCTGCCACCCCCCCCAGTAGCCATGGCAGTGGAAGGTGAGCGCAGAGGTCCCCCCGAGTCAGACCTGCAAGAGTATGGACGATGGCGCAGATAGGCATCGGCCAACTGACTACGTAGAATGCTCAGTTTGTCGTCCCTCTCAGTGGGTGTAAAAAAATGCCCCATTTTGTGCCGGTAGCGAGGGTCCAATAAGGTGGAGAGCCAGAAGTCATCCCGCTGACAAATGGAGACAATTCTGCGGTCACTACGCATGCATGTGAGCATGCATCGTGTCATTTGTGCAAGTGACTCAGAGGGAATACCTGTCTCCATCTCCACTGCAAACTGCCACGGTGTGTCTGGGTCCTCTGTCTCACCTTCCTCACAACCCTCTACTGAAAACTGAAAAAAAAATAATATATATATATATATATATATATATATATATATATATATTTAAAAAAACTAAATACAAAAAAAAATTAAAAATTAAAATAAAATTGTAAAAAAATTTACAAAATATTAAAAAAAAATATATATATATATATACAGTATATGTATATTATTTTTTTTTTTAAATACAAAATAAAAAAAATTGATACATTTTATATGTTATTGTTTTATTTTATATGTTATTGTTATTATCTTATATGTTATTATATGTTATTATTATAAATGTGTTCAAATAAAATAAATGTTAACAATTAATATGTAATTGACAATTAGCAATGGTGTCACAGAAAAAAGTGCCTAAGTGTAAAAAACGTGCACATCCATGAACCAAAATAGACAAGTGCACTGTCACAGGCACAACAGCCTAGGAGCGTGGAGGCCACAGCGGCGGGACCTGTCCAAGTTGCTGTTGTGGTTGTGCAGGGACCACAATCACCCAGTGGTCCTTAAAGGATATGTATTGTCCCTGACCGTAGTTACAGCTCCAGACGTAGGCACTGCTGTGCACTTTGGTACACACTGACAGGCTCAAGGACTGGCCCACCTTCTGTTCAACAAAATTGTACAGGGCTGGTACTGCCTTCTTCGCAAAGAAATGACAGCTTGGGACTCTCCACCTCGGCTCGGCACAAGCCATCAGTTCTCTCAAAGGTCCACCACCTCAAAAGGGAGGGACTGCAGCCCCAGCAACTTATACAGGAGCACATTTAGCTTCTGCGCGTTGGATGAGTGGGCACATACTGTTGTCTCTTGGACATGGCTTGGCCAATGGATTGCTGGCGGAATGACTGACTCGGATTAAGAGGAGGAGGAGCATCTGGAGCGAAAGAGGATGGGTATGACACACAGGAGGTGGTGGAGCCTTGGCTGGCTGGAACAGGGAGCGGCGTGCCACTGGGTAATGCAGCAGGCTGGACCATCACTTTGGAGCCAACTCTCCCAGGCCGCTTTATGGTGAGGCTGCAAATGTTGACGCAGGGCTGTGGGGCCAACATTGAGACCCTGGCCACACTTCGCCTTCTGCCTACACATCTTTCATATAGCCATGTTAACCTCCTGCGGATGTTTGATGAAAAACTGCCACATCGCGGAGTAGCTAATTTTCCTACCAACAGTCCACAATAATTCACTGCTGCTGCCGCTGCCGCCGCTGCCGTCTCCGGGGACCCTTTTCCACTACCTCCTGGGAAGGTAGCCTGCTGCGCAGCAAGTGATCTACCCTGAGCACATTTGCCTCCAGACTTTCCTCTTCTGCCACCATGCTGACCGCTAAATCCGTCACTCTCCATCACTCCAAGCCTTTAAAAGTGCCCTCAAAACTCACTGATGTCCTCAGGATCCTCAGCAGTGTCTGCTTAAGAAGCCAAAATGCTTGCAACACCACCTCCCATGCCACTCTCCTCATCACTACTTGCCCCCCTAGTGGAAGAAGCGGCAATTGTCTCCTCCACTTCTCGGCTGGGCAGTAGCTGCTGATTTTTCTCTAGCAGATCGTCCTCACTGAATACTGGAGCTGAACCCAAAGCATAAGATATAACCGACAGTTTACTGGGGGTGTCAGATGTCTGTCACGGACCGGGTGGAGCGGACTCGGGTGTGGATCCGCTTTAACTGTGGGACCGATGGCGGGTACCGTGTCAGGGGAGCGGAGTCTAAGGGGCCACCGGTATTCACCAGAGCCCACCGCAAGGCAGATTGGTCTTGTGCGGCGAGTGACCCCCAGGTCGCTACCCCCCAACAGCGGCCCAGTCTTACAGTCAGCCGAGGTTCAGCGAGGTACACAAGTGGCAGGCAAAAGGCGTAGTAAGTACAGGCAGAGATCGGGGCTGGCAGCACAGGTTCGCGGTAAAGGTGAGTAGCCGAGGTCGGGGCAGGCAGCAAAGGTTCAGAGTCGGGGACAGGTAGAGGTCGGTACATGGGTGAGCAATCCATGAATGTCTGACTTTCAACAAGCATGGAGAGACCAAGATCCGGCACTGAAGGAAGGAAGTGCCTCTTTAAATAGGAGAAGTGGATGCAGGATTGGATGACCAGGCACCAGTCAGTGCTGTACAGGCCCTTTAAATCTCAGGAATCTTGTGCGCTCGCCCTCTAGTGGACGGAGACGTGCCCGCACCTGAGCATGTGAGAAGGAAGCATTGGGGGTAGGGAGACAGCTGGGAACAGCCATGAGGGAAGTGCTGCAAAATGGATGATGGCTGGATGCAGCCATGGAGGTAAGTGAAGTGCTGCTAGATGGGTGTGCAGCGCTCGCCCTAACAATGTCACTTGTGATGAAGTGGATGATCATGTTAACCAATCGATGATGGCAGATGGGTTGCTGGTCGAGACACGGCGCTAGCTCATACCGGGAGATCAGGCCTCTCACTGAGACTCCTGCTGCCACTCACCCCTAGTCTTCTGCGACGCCTGCTTGATGAACTCAGGCCTCTGCAACTGCTCTGTGCCCATCCTGGCACATCTCTGCCTGACATACTTAGTGCGTATATGAGGGGAGGACAAAGCGCTACACTTTGCATAAAACAGGATTTGTCGATAACATCAGCAGGTGTGTAACTATCTATGGCCTTTCACTGAGTAGTAACTAGGCCCTGAAGACTTTAACAGGAACAAAGTGGTAAAACTCTTAGATGTACGTATGTGATGTTCTGATGAGGGCAGTTCAATGTGCCCCAGTATGCTTGAAAAATGTTTTTTTTTGAGAGACTGGCCTGCATGAAAATGAATCGGGCATGGATCAGCCAAGATTTCCACCCACCAATGCCTGATGCATCAGAGTAGATTGATCATGGTGCCAGACCAACACTTCAGAAATATGGATAGTGCAAAACAGATTTAAGGCGCTGCTCTCCAGTTACAGACATTCCTCCGCATAAGACCACAAGTAATAATTGAGGAAATGCTTTACGTTAATCTTAATTTTTATTAATATTCTTAGGATAAGATATATGTGCCCAAAATCTGTATATGTTCTCTTTGTGCTGCTGCCAACTCCAGGGTGTGTCTTTCAGGCAATATATGGGCTCCTCATGCTGCTGCCAACTCCAATGTGTTTTTCAGGCAATATATGGGCTCCTTATGCTGCTGCCAACTCCAATGTGTTTTTCAGGCAATATGTGGGCTCCTTATGCTGCTGCCAACTCCAATGTGTTTTTCAGGCAATATGTGGGCTCCTTATGCTGCTGCCAAATCCAGGGTGTGTCTTTCAGGCAATATATGGGCTCCTATTGCTGCCAACTCCAATATGTTATTCAGGCAATATATGGGCTGCTTATGCTGCTGCCAACTTCAATGTGTTTTTTCAGGCAATATATGGGCTCCTTATGCTGCTGCTGCCAACTCCTGGGTGTGTATTTCAGGCAATATATGGGCTCCTAATACTGCTGCCAACTCCAATGTGTTTTTCAGGCAATAAATGGGCTACTTATGCTGCTACCAACTCCAATGTGTTTTTCAGGCAATAAATGGGCTGCTTATGCTGCTGCCAACTCCAATGTGTTTTTCTGGCAGTATATGGGCTCCGAATGCTGCTGCTGCCAACTCCAGGGTGTGTATTTCAGGCAATATATGGGCTCCTTATGCTGCTGCTGCCAACTCCAATGTGTTTTTCAGGCAATATATGGGCTGCTTATGCTGCTGCTGCCAACTCCAATGTGTTTTTCAGACAATATATGGGCTGCTTATGCTGCTGCTGCCAACTCCAGGGTGTGTTTTTCAGGCAATATATGGGCTCCTTTGCTGCTGCCAACTCCATTGTGTTTTTCTGGCAATATATGTGCTCCCAATGCTGCTGCCAACTTCAATGTGTTTTTCTTGCAATATATGGGCTCCTTATGCTGCTGCCAACTCCTGGGTGTGTCTTTTAGGCAATATGTGGGCTCTTTATGCTGCTGCTGCCAACTCCAATGTGTTTTCCAAGCAATATATGGGCTACTTATGCTGCTGCTGCCAACTCCAGGGTATGTCTTTCAGGCAATATATGGGCTCCTTATGCTGCTGCCAACTCCTATGTGTTTTTCAGGCAATATATGTGCTCCTAATGCTGCTGCCAACTCCAATGTGTTTTTCTGGCAGTATATGGGCTCCTAATGCTGCTGCTGCCAACTCCAGGGTGTGTGTTTTCAGGCAATATATGGGCTGCTTATGCTGCTGCCGCCAACTCCAATGGGTTTTTCTGGCAATATATGGCTTCCTAATGCTGCTGCCAACTCTGATGTGTTTTTCTGGCAATATATGGGCTCTTAATGCTGCTGCCAACTCCAGGGTGTGTGTTTCAGGCAATATATGGGCTGCTTATGCTGCTGCCAACTCCAGTGTGTTTTTCAGGCAGTATATGGACTCCCCATGTTGCTGCCAACTCCAGGGTGTGTTTTTTAGGCAATATATGGGCCCCCCCATGCTGCTGCCAACTCCAGGATGTGTTTTTTAGGCAATATATGGACTACTTATGCTGATGCCACCTCAAGGCTCTGTAATTGTGCCGCTCTGCGACAGCGATTCTAATAGCGATGCCTCTGATCTGCATGTCATACTTCTTTACAGTGTTATTTCACGAACCCAGCACGCATGCTATGCATGTTACAGCAAGGCAAAATGTTCTACAACCCCATTGAGGCTCTCGGAAGGCCAGAAATAGCCATTTTTAATAGCGATCTTAATCTCTAGTAGAGGCCAATATGGAGCTTCCACTCCCAAATGACATAACTGACAATGCACAGTAACAGGAAGCCCAACAGCACTTCCTATTTGCTAGCCTGCAAATGCATGAACCACAATCTTGTTTTTAAAATTGCCCCCAACAGGAGTTAGTAAGAGGTAAATTATATTTTATGTGATACAATCTGCCCTGGGGAAGGGAGGGGGATGCATATGAACACTGTTTATTGTGTTCGTCTGGTTTAAGTAATTTTTGACTGTTGGTCCGCTTTAAGTCACAGGTAGAGGGAAATGCACCACATCACACTCCAGTATGGCTTTTCCACATGGGCACTATTTAGTGCTGTTTTCCCTTGATTTGTCTTTTCCAGCACCCTTGTTTTCTAATATGCACATTATCATCTGAAATTTTGTATCTGTTCTTTGCAGTTTATTTTGAAAAAAAATGGTGAATGAATAACTTTAATAACTTAAAACTAAATTGCAACGCTGTGAGGCACGGAAGTCCTGCCAAGAAATGTCTTCATCTCAGACCATAGCCATTCTTCTTTCTTGCCATGATCATCATTAGTCTTAGAATGACCACAGGGGTTCTAGAGGACAGTTTGAGATGTGTTTCTTTCTCTTTTGCTCTTGTTTTTCCATTAAAGTCTAACTCCAGCCAAAATGTATACTTTTTCTCTCTGTGATCCCCATTTCAAAGATTTGACCTTCCATCCTGTTTGTTCAGTAGCCATGAAAAATGTAATCTCACAGAAACCACGTCAGTGTCAACACTTCCACCACAAGTCAAAATGGCGATTATGCGCATTATTCAATGCACTGAAGTAAAAAATACACAAACTGCAATGCTCCTTACTGAACGTAGACATAAGTAGATGATGGTATTAACATAGGAAACTAGGCAAATACAAACATATGTCATGTTCATTTTTGATGAGTGAGATCTAAAAGTATAAACATTTTGGCCTTTTAATTAAGGATACTTACAAACCTTTAGATGACTGTCTGCGAACGCTGTGCCTTGTGGTGCCCCTCTTGGTTGGCTACCCTATTATCAGGTTGGCCAATCCGGGGATGGGAGAACCATGGCGAGTTGATCTGTAACAGGAGAGTCACACCTTGGCCTTGACGAGCGGGAACGCACATGCTGCTGTATAGGGCGGCTGCGCCACCCATTACAGGCATCTCTATGGGCCAGGGAACACTTGGTGGAGGATGACCCGGAAGCGGCATATGTTTTTGTCTATCGAGCAGATGCGTGGTGCTTCCGGTGTCACACCCATGCTGCTTTACACATGCTGGCATTGATAGCAGCAGGGGGCATGGGAGCTGGACACACAGTCATTTAAGGTGAGTTCAGTCCACACAGAAGCAGCCTTATGAAGTGGGTGCTGTGACCCACGGAGCATGTGGCTGGTTATTGATTGCTTTGAGCATTTTGTATCCTTTGTCTTTATTGTCTGGCTTTATAGTTAGCACTATTTATTAATTGGCTTATTATTTAGGCTTTTTTATGTTATTATTTTTATTTATATTATTTTTGCTTTATTGTTTATTGCTGTATTTTGTATTTATTAATTCACTTTTAAATGGTGATATAGCTTTACACAGGGTTTAATACTGCATAGGCAGTAGGAGGAGTTATTTATTGTTACTTTAATTGGTATATATTATTTCTTTGAGTTGTGCCCTTTCGTTTTTTTTGGATAGGAGACTTTCATCGTTCTCATTGGTCAGGCATTTTTGCTAGCTGTTAGCCTTTCAATGGGACCTTGCTCCTTCCTTTGAACCTTTGTCAGGCTAACAGAATTTCTATATTTTCCACCCACTTGATTTTCTGCTCCAACCTTTTGCTAGACTTGTCTTATGTTTCAGATGTCAATGAGTCAGTTCTATTCCTGTTCCCTTGGAAAAATGTGGGTCAGGTTTTTACTTTAATCTTTTTGTACTGTCCAACAAATATGGTTTTGGATCATTTTGACATCAAACAATTAACTTTCTATAGCACGTATTTAGCAATGTATTTTTCTACTTGCTTTTTTGTGAGTAAACATTTTCTCATTAATCTTTCCCTGGGTACAATTCAGTATCATATTTAGCTATGAAAATATGCTTAAAAAATTTTATATGACCAACGGGGAGTCCCACAACACCCCAAAACCCCAACAAAGAATGTGGCACCACTAAGCAATAACAATTTAGGATACAACTTTATTAATGCATATATTTACAATAAGGTACTATAGACAATGTTAAAACCATCTAAAAAACTTATAACACACTAACAGAGGGGAAGGGAAGGAGGGACATGGCAGCGCTGCTCTCATAAAAAACCCAGCCTGTGTCTGTATAGATGTCCTGAATAATGCCCACGATCTACAATAATATCACTGCAGTGTACCAAGAATTTAAAAAAGTTAAAAAACTAGACAGTTAAAGTACTTACCTTAATACAAAAAGGAACAAGGGCCATGTGACCGGCACCTATATATTGTGTGTAACCCTATCTAAATACAACTAATTACCAAAACCAAATAACTAATACTGATTGCAAAAATATAATCTGTGCAAATCTGTGCAATAAGTGCCAAAACAACTGAGATAAACTGTGTATATATGATGCTACATGAGGACCCACCGGGCAGAAATTAGCAAACAACAGAATAAAGATTGACTCCTATGTCCAGAGCAGACTTACAGCGCAGTCCCCCCCCCCCACACACACACCCCCCAACTGCCGACGTGTTCCATGACGTCACCGCGTCACTTCTTCAGGGCGTGTGAGAATACCAAGATCCCAGACCCTATTTGAAGCTCACCCCACCACCGCTCCCATGCACAGCAAACCAATCTAATGCCAGCAATCCGCCAGACGCACTGCGGCTGTCTCGGGCCTCCGCGCGCGCACGGACATCATAATAAGAGAGGCCGATAAAGGCGGTAATATTGTTGTGATGTCGCGTGATTTCTAACGCGCGGAGGCCCTGAGGCAGCTGCAGAACACATCCAATTATGAGAAGCCAACCCCCTCAAGTGGTATAAACAGGAGTATGACACTCTTATTGAGAAAGCCTGGTCGGATAAGGTTATCAGCTCGAAAACACATGATTTCCTTGCTGTGGAGTTCCTGGTGGTGGCTACCTTTTATAAGTTGCCAAAAATTCATAAAAACCCCCGGTGCCCCCCGGGAAGACCTATTGTGGCGGGCATCGGGGGTTTGACTGAAAAGGCCTGTGTCTTTATTGATCGGTACTTGCAGCCTCATGTCACCTCCCTGAATTCCTACGTAAGGGACTCTATGGATTTATTAAAGGGCTTGGAGTCGATGTGGGTCTCGGATAATGTTCTTTTAGCCACTATGGATGTAGAGGCTCTTTACACCAGCATTTCGCATGAGCATGCCACCCGCACGTGTCGGTACTTTCTCAACATGAGTGGACACGATGCCCACACCCCGCAGGAATTTATTTTGACGCTACTTGACTTTGTGCTGTCGCACAATTTTTTTACTTTTGATGGCCAGTACTATCGGCAAATTTGTGGGGTCGCCATGGGAGCCCGTTGTGCCCCCTCGGTGGCCAACCTTTTTCTGGGGCGGTGGGAGAGGGAAGTGGTGTTCCATGAAGACAATGTGGGATTTCATCGGCACGTGTTAGGGTGGCATCGCTACATTGACGATGTGCTCGTGCTGTGGCAGGGCACAGTCACACAATTTGAAGATTTCCTGAATCTTCTGAATTCTAACGAATTTAATATTTTTCTTACTGCTCAGACTCCGGCTAAACAGGTGACTTTCTTGGACTTCACTATCTCCATCAAGGAAGACGGGTCTATTGGCACGGGGCTATACCGTAAAGAAACGTCCGTTAACTCCTTGCTACACTATAGTAGCTTTCATCCCACCAGCCTTAAAAGGGGGCATCCCCATCGGGCAATTCCTTAGAGTGCGCAGGAATTGCTTGGATGAAGAGGATTTCCTACATCAGGCCAACGACCTGGCTGGGCGTTTTATAAAAAAGGGATATCCCCAAGAAATTGTACAGAGGGCGTTGGCACGAGCAAAGAATACCCCTCGATCAAGCCTTTTGGTTCCAAAAAGGAGGAAACAGGACAGCCCACAGGTGAGGTACATTACCCGCTATAACAGCGACTGGCACAAATTGCAAGATCATTGGGGTATATTAAAAACTGATCCCCATCTAGCCAGGTGGATACGGGGATGACCACAGATGTTGGCCCAAAGAGCCCCGAATATGTGGGATAAGGTTTGCTCCAGCCATTTTGCTGCATTGCCCAACTGGCTACGGGACCAGAGTACAATTGTGGGGAGCCACCCTTGTGGTGGATATTCAATCTGTCCGCACATGGAAAAAAGTAGGACCGTATCCAATCCCAAAACAGGAGGGGTATTTCACATCCGACAGTTTATTAACTGTAAAACAACGGGAGTGGTGTATGTCCTGAAATGCAGCTGTTCTAAGCTGTATGTAGGGGGGAAACTAGAAATAGCCTCAAGGCAAGAATACAGGGACACCTCTCGAACATACGCCTGGCGGATAGAAATGCACAATTGGGCAAAATGGTCCCCCCGGTGGCCCTTCATTTTTTACAATGTCATAATAGTGATTACAGGGTCACTGGGATTGAAAAAGTGACTATAGGCCCACGGGGAGGTGATTTTAAAAGAGTTCTACAGCAACATGAATTACGCTGGATCTATAATCTGAATTCGCAGACCCCGTTTGGGCTGAACGAGGATCTGGCGTTCACTCCATTTTTAGGGGTATAGTTATCCGTCACCCCGCTTAGATAGAGGGGATAGAAAAAGGGGGGGGGGGTCTGGTGGGTCACTCCCAGAAGGAATGGGTCTGGTCATAGTACACGGGGTGGTGGTTGTGGGTGCGGGGTGGGTTTTAGGGACAGGGGTTTTTGCTTTGTTTTTGCCCGGCAGGTATACACAGGTTGGGTGTGTTTTTTTAGCCCCCTTCTTGCATTTTTCTTTGGGGTATTGGTGTGTGTCTAGATTTTATGGCGGGTTGTCTGTGTGTCTGCATTGGCTTACACACAGTTTTTCACTTCTCACTTTTGGTGTATAATCTGGGTTTTTATCCCTTTGGTTTCTTTTTGTTTTGAATTACACATTCATTGTGGATCACATGGATTCATTGTATTTATAGGTTGATTTGGTATAGTAATTATGTTTTTAGTTTCAGCACGTCAGAATGGTTGGCACTATCTTTGTATCCAGACCGCATCATGGATGAAGGAGTAGTGGGTACTGGTGCCCCCCCGCCCCTCCTCGATCTAGATCTGGTGATGTGGCGGCATCTTCCCTGCATGCATGAAGATGGACGTCCATGCTTAAGAAGATCTTGTTGGGAGTGCGCATGCGCATGGAACTCAAATGGCGGCGTGGTGAGTGAGCTCCGTGCCCACCAAGCGATCTGAGGGGAACTGCAAAGTGGCAGGTGCGAGACCAACCTTGTGGAGAGTCGGAGAGGAGAGGTGCGCGGCGGTGGGTGATCACAGGAGCGGCGGCGGTGTTGTAGGCATCCGCTGACGCAAACGGCGGGAGACGGAGGCTGCGGTAGGCCTGCAGCAAGGCCTCTCGCACGGAGCGGTGCGGAGGCCGGGAACGGCGGCTGGCAGCCTGAGCCCTGATGTGCAACAACCCCATTGCGTGCTTCCCTACTCAGCAAGGCGCGACCTGCGGGGTAACGGAGGTGACGAGGTCGGGACCGCAGGAAGGAGGTTAGTGAGCCAGCCCCAGCTAGCAGTCTGACCCGGCGTGACAGCCGTCATTGCGGTGATCAAGAGACCCCCCAGCTAGAGGGAGGAGTAGAAGCTGGGAGAACAGCACGTGCAGACGGGAACATTGTCAGTGAAACTACAGCCCGGGGGGTGAGCTGCGGATGGAGGTGGCTGCAGATGCAGCTTGAAGTGTGATCCCTCAGGCAGTGCTTGGGATTCAAAGTGAGCAGCTGAGGAGTTTACACCTACACAGTCCCAGCCAGCTGACATCCGAAAGCCCCCACACATTAGGCTATACAGAGGTGTACAATAACCATCTCGGCCATAAAGTTTAGCTGTCTGAGCCAGTTGCAACTACAGATACACCTGTATTTCTATGTTAAGTCTTATCCCCATCTAAGCCTGAGAAGATTTGTTGCCATGGCAAAGGCCAGGGACATAATAAAGGGCCTATCTACAGCCGAGATGGATGAGGTAGAGGGCAGTGAGGCCTCCTTTCTGGCCAGTGAATCAGAAGAAGTTCAGATGGCGAGCAGAGATAAAATGGCTATAGACTTACTCCCTAAAATAGATAGCTTGCTCCAAACAGCCTTGGCCTCAAACACACAGCTTATAATGGAGCATTTGACGAAAGAAACTGATAAGGTTTCCTGTGGCTTGATCACTCTCGATAAGAAAATAAGTGATATTTCCACAGCACAGGGAGCGCTGGAAGCAGAAATTACACAGCTGAAGAGAGATAACTATATTTTGAACACCAAGATGGAGGACTTTGAAAATAGAGATCGCAGAGCGAATTTACGTTTTAGAGGCTTCCCTGAGCATATGGAAGACGCAAAAGCTGTTGTAATTGGGCTGTGCCAGGAATTAGCCCCGGGCTTGCCAGTGGAGAGGCTGGAGCTGGACCGGGTCCATAGAGCCCTAGGCCCAAGGCGAACGCCCGAGGAGCCCCCGCGTGATATTATTGCTAAATTTCACTATTACGCAAGCAAAGAAATAATCCAAAAGGCGGCCCGGGAAGCAACAAACCTCAGCTATCAGGGATGTGCTTTCCAGGTTTTTTCTGATCTCTCTGCCGCTACAATGGCCAGAAGGAAGGAGCTTAGGCCACTACTAATTATTCTACGGGATCATGGCATCAAATATAAATGGGGCTTCCCTTTCCGAGTATCCTTTACGTATAAAGGCGAATCCTATTCAGCGACTTCTCCAAAAGAGTTACAGCAACATATCTCAGCTATGCAACTCCCGAAAGTTTTGGGATCTAAATCGTCCAGATCTGTAGACGATTCCCCTAGATCACAGCGTGCTGGGAAGAGGCAGAAACGCTGGACTTCTGCAAATGGGCGAGGGACTCGCTTAATGTATGATGAAGCATGAAGGCATGTTTGCTGTCCAGAGATCACTCATGTCCCCGTATAACTATGTTCAACTTAGTTATCCTTAAAGTTGTTAATCTTTATATATGATAATCTGATACAATACTGTATGATTTTGCTACTAGATTCCAGCACTAATGTACTGTTATTTTCTTGTTATATTTCTTCCCATTTTCTCGCTTCCTCGAGGCTTAAAGTTTTGATAATTTGTTGGTTATATCTGTTATTAGGTTTAAAGACGCAGCCTGCCTTAGTTCTGCGGTTTTAGATAAACACAGCCCCACGCGCTTGGTGGCATTTCCATGTCGCACTCCAGTTAAATCAGGGGTAGAGTACCTCTTGATTTTTTCCTTTTGAGGTTCCTATTTTCACATTTGGTGACCGACATTGTTGTTATAGTACAATAACTTTTTCTTTTGCTTTATAATTAGCTTTAGACCTAGTGTGCCCTCGGCCTAGTACTTGGAAGGGCCCGACGGCGCACATCTCGCCTGACCGATCCTGTGTGGGGAGGCTACCCGCCTGAGTCTATCTTTCGTTGCCAATTGAAGCGCTGGTCAGTGGGCCGCCTCCTGGCGCAGGACCGAGCAGGCGACTTCTTTCTTTCAATAATCCTAGCTGGTAATTTTTTTTTTTTTTTTTTTGTATTTAGTAGCTGCTTTATTAAGGGACAGCCCGAACGAGGATTTTTACTCCTTTTTCTTCCTCCTTGCTCCCCTTTCCCTCCCCCATCCTCTCACCTCTTCCCGTTTACAGGTAATCAACATGGCTACAGTATTCTCGTTGAACGTTCAGGGGTTTAACTCTCCCCACAAGAGAAGTATGGCCTTCCGTAAAATTAACACGCTACATCCGGATGTCATATGCCTTCTCGGGCTCCTCCAGGCCCAAATTCCTTAACGCTAAATACCCACAAATCTTTTTGTCCTGCGCGGACACTAAACAGAAAGGAGTCCTCATCGGCTTTAAAAGGGGAACCCAATTCCATTGCTCCAAGGAGATCTCAGATCAAGGAGGTAGATATCTTATCCTTATTGGTGAAATGTATGATGTCGAGGTAACGTTTGCCACATATTATGCCCCCAACGTCAACCAGTTACCTTTCTTGTCAAGCTTCCTGAAAGAAGTAACGGATGTAGCCAAGGGGACAACAATAATATGCGGAGACTCAAATTTAGTTCTAAACCCCCTTTTGGACAGACAGTCCACGAAAGGCTCTTTGGCGGGAGCCCAATTGATTGCATCCTCAAAAGCGTTTAGGAACTTACTAGATTCCTGCTCAGTGGTTGATTGTTGGAGGGAAGCTCATCCCGGGACCCAGAACTTTACGCACTATTCCCATCCTCACTCAGTACATACTAGAATAGACCACATCCTCCTACCCGTGCTTACTCTGGCGCAAATGACGGCTGTAGACATAATCCCGATATCTTGGTCCGACCACGATGGCCAGCTACTCAAATTGCATTCCCTGCTTAGCAAACCGCCAGGCTCATCATGGTCCCTTAACATATCTCTTCTTTCAGACCCAGTCTTAACCCAATCTATCACTGACGCACTGACTGAATACTTTACGTTAAATGAGACGGGGGAGGTCTCTTCCACGATTTGTTGGGAAGCACATAAGCCAACTATAAGGGGTAAGTTAATCCAGTTAGCCTCGCGGAAAAAAAAAGGAGAGGAATGCCCATATAGACAAATTGGAAAAGGAATATCTAGAATTAGTGGACAAAGCCAAACGACAAACGACGACAGACATCAGGTCTAAATTAAATAGAGTGACAGACGAACTTAACCTAGCTTTAGCGGGTAAAGCAGAGAACGTTTTAAGGCGCCTTAAGCACAAATATTACTGCAAAGCTAATAAGCCTGACGCCTTATTGGCAAAAAAGCTGAGAACCCCGGACCAGACCTATCGACCTATTAAATTGAAAAGCGACAGAGGGATTGCTTCAAGTAACCCGGTTAAAATAGTAGGAATCTTTAGAGACCAACTTTCTAAGTTATACTCTAATCCCTGCCCGCCAAGAGTAGAGGAGATCTCGGCCTTTTTGGAGGGACTTTCTCTGCCCGATATTCCGGAGGCGCTGAGAACCCTTATGGATGCAGATTTTGAGGTCGCAGAGGTTCAAAAAGTAATAGCTGGGCTACAACCTAATAAAAGGCCAGGCCCTGATGGATTCCCTGCCGCTTATTATAAATGTTTTACTTCTATATTGGCTCCAAAGCTGGCGGCGGTCTTCAATGCGGTTCGTGGAGGTGAGTCCTTCTCACAGGAATCACTCACTGCCTCGATAAGTATGATCCCGAAGCCAGACGCGGACCACACGACTTGGACTAATTTTAGACCAATATCTCTAATCAACCTACAGTAGATGTTAAGATTTTCACTAAAGTACTGGCGGATAGACTATCTGGATATTTGCCACTTCTGATCCATAATGATCAGACAGGCTTTATACCGGGGAGGCAAGCGGGGGATAATATCAGGAGAATGCTTCAGATCTCGAACGTGGCCAGGGAAAGAGATCTGCCCATTATGATGCTCTCACTGGATATCAAAAAAGCTTTTGATTCGGTGTCCTGGGAGTATCTTTTCCACCTACTAGAGAAGTGGGGCTTCGGCCCCTATTTTCTGAATATTCTAAAAGCAGTCTACAAAGCGCCGATAGCCTTTGTAAAATACTGCGGTTATAGGTCAGATCCTTTCCCGTTGGCCAGAGGGACGAGACAGGGGTGCCCATTGTCCCCTTTGCTATTCGCCCTGGCGATGGAGCCACTAGCTCAGATGATAAGAGGTTCCCCAGATGTCCTAGGAGTGGAAATTGGGGGGGAGCAACATAAACTTAGTCTGTTTGCGGATGACGTTCTGTTAAGTGTCTCCAACCCCCTTATATACATACCTAATTTACTGCAAATCCTGGGTCAATTTGCGGCAATATCTGGCCTTCGGGTTAATACCTCAAAATCTAAGGCATTAAATGTTAACCTCCCAGAAGTACTTTGGCGTCAGATGCAGGCCAGTTATGACTTTAGCTGGGAAGTTAAGGCAATTAAATACCTAGGGATAGCCCTGACTAACACATACGACTCCCTTTACGCAGCAAATTACATACCACTACGTAGAAAATTTAGTGCTTTAATGACGCAGTGGCAGGAATGCAATTTGTCGTGGCTGGGCAGAATGGCGGCGGTCAAGATGTCTTTGCTACCCAAATTTTTGTACCTAGCTAGAACTCTTCCAGTGAAGCTTCCATCTAAATTTCTTAGGGAGATCCAAGGACAGGTCCTTAGGTTTATTTGGGGCGGGAAACGACAAAGAATAGCACGGAAAACTATGCTGCGGTCAAGGTCGGTGGGAGGCATGGGGGTGCCGAGATTCGAGAAATACTATCAAGCCGTGCAAGCCGTGCAGCTCCTCTCATACCACGCCGCCGTTGATATACCAGGCCGGGTCCGTATTGAATCGGCTACGTCCATGTCTTCACCGATTAGTGACCTTCTATGGCTCACTCCGAAGGCTAGATACTTTGGAAACAATCTGATTAAATTCTCAGGCGGGTTGGCCTCCCCACATATGCCTTTAATGCCGCTTTGGGGAAATCCACTATTCCCCCCAGGAATTACTGACCCACATAGGTTCAGTAGGTGGTGTAATTCGGGGATCTTACATGTACATAATTGTTGTCATGGTTCTGATATAGCCTCCTTCCAACACCTTAGGGATAAGTTTGGTCTCCCGCCTAAAGACTTCTTTGGATATCTCCAAATACATCACTTTATAAAGTCTATAGTGAAAAATTCCCCAAAACTTGATGATTATACTTGTTTTGAACATCGTTGCCTGCGCAATCCGAGAGACAAAGGCGCTATAGCCAGTTTATACCATTCACTTTGCAAGAGCTTAGATGGGGCCACTCCAACATATAGGAAAAAGTGGGAACTCGAGCTGGGCGGAGAAAGGGACCCTGAAGTCTGGGATAGGATGTGGCGGGCATCATTCGGTAAGAAAGCCTTAGTACAGGCAATAGAAGTTAATGTGAAGGTGGCTCTGCGCTGGCGGGAACACAGAATAAATGCTTTTGCGGCTGCGACGAGCCAGGATCTAACGGCCACATTTGGTGGAGTTGTGGGGTAACTAGAAATTTCTGGGATAAGATTCAAACCTTACTATGCAAGATTTTTGATACAAATATTGTCTTAGATCCTTGGGTTACATTGTTGAATGCACCTCTAGTAGGAACCTCGGTTAGACAGAGACAATTGTTGTACCATGTCCTTACCTGTGCTAAGCTAGTCATCGCTAAGGCATGGAAGACCTCCTCACTAAGTTTTGAAGAATTTAGGAATAGGGTTAATAGCACACTGGCTATGGAGAAATTATCAGCTATCCATGAAGACAGACTGGAGGAGTTCCGTGAAGTGTGGGCTCCTTGGATCAGAGAGGTTTTCCCTGATACGTTCGATTGGGATCTTTTGAGTGTTTAGGCACCGGTACACTTTAACATGTTATACTAGATATCAGATCCTTATCCTTCCCTTCTCCACTATCCTTCCCCCTCTCCTTCCCCCTCTTTTTTCCTTACTTTCTACTGAGCTCTTCCTTTGGCTCCGCGGAACACTCTTGATCTATTTATGATGTATTTATGTTAACACATTCAGGAGGTGCTCAGGCTAGCGAATAGTGCTAGACCGGGTACAAGCCTTACGATGCGGGTCGGATCGCTTCCTGAATGTCAGTCTTGGTGTGATAATTACTTCAATGCAAGAGTAGCCGCTCTGATTTAATCTGATGGCTTTTGTTATAGCTACTCGTGGCAATGTCTTGGAATGTTTTACTTCCTCGTTGTATATTTGCAAGTTTTGTAAGTACCATGCTTTTTGATACTTCTGTGTACTTTAATAAAAATCATTGAACGCAAAGAAGATCTTGTTGAAGAAAATTGTTTCTGTTGCTGCAGAAATCAAATAGCCCTGGTTTACAAAATTTACAATGGGATGGGCTTTGGGTTATGTTTGCCAGTTCTATGCCAGCCAGGTGCAGCAGCAAGATTGTTTTTATATTGGGCTCATTAGTGTACATACAGTATTATTACCATTTGTCCTGTCCTTTTCTTTCCTCCCGTTTTCCTCCCCTTCGCCTTTCCCTTTTTTGGGAGTAGAAAGGCTCTTGTTTAGTCTAGAGGTAGGGTTCCCTTTAATGGAAGTACTACATATATATATAGGTGTTGGTGCGGCAGGTTACCTCTAGATGGCCCCCTCGCCTATATACCAAAAATTGGGTTATATAACATTCACCAAGCCCCTTTTGTTCCTTGGTGGGTTTAGGTCTCCTATGTAGATAGTGGATCTGGCTCTCCCTTTGGGTCTGGGTATTCCCATGACCACAAAATTAACAAGTGCGGTATTCCGTGGCTTGCTGACATGGTGATGCATTACAGTATCATAGTATTAATGTCCGTCAACATTGGATATTTTTTCACTGATACGGCTATTATTGTGGTGCATTTTTGTCTTGTAATTTCTTATGTTTATTGTTTGTTCCAACATCTTGGACCAACTCACCCGCCCTCGTTCCTCCTTGCAGTGGGCCTTCACTGTGCGTGTGCGCCCGGGCGGCTGCTGGGGCGCCATGCGCAGTTGCCCTTTTCATCGCATGTCTGCGTTCCACCGGCTGTGTCCGCCGGTGCACTTCCAGCTGCAGTGCGTCTGGCGGATTGCTGGCGTTGGATTGGTTTGCTGTGCACGGGAGCGGCGGTGGGGTGAGCTTCAAATAGGGTCTGGGATCTTGGTATTCTCACACGCCCTGAAGAAGTGACGCGGTGACGTCACGGAACGCGTCGGCAGTTGGGGTGTGTGTGTGTGTGTGGGGGGGGGGACTGCGCTGTAAGTCTGCTCTGGACATGGGAGTCAATCTTTATTCTGTTGTTTGCTAATTTCTGCCCGGTGGGTCCTCATGTAGCATCATATATACACAGTTTATCTCAGTTGTTTTGGCACTTATTGCACAGATTTGCACAGATTATATTTTTGCAATCAGTATTGGTTATTTGGTTTTTGTAATTAGTTGTATTTAGATAGGGTTACACACAATATATAGGTGCCGGTCACATGGCCCTTGTTCCTTTTTGTATTAAGGTAAGTACTTTATTTAACTGTCTAGTTTTTTAACTTTTTTAAATTCTTGGTACACTGCAGTGATATTATTGTAGACCGTGGGCATTATTCAGGACATCTATACAGACACAGGCTGGGTTTTTTATGAGAGCAGCGCTGCCATGTCCCTCCTTCCCTTCCCCTCTGTTAGTGTGTTATAAGTTTTTTTAGATGGTTTTAACATTGTCTATAATATCTTATTGTAAATATATGCATTAATAAAGTTGTATCGTAAATTGTTATTGCTTAGTGGTGCCACGTTCTTTGTGGGGGTTTTGGGGTGCTGTGGGACTCCCCGTTGGTCATATTTTGTTAACAGACATTTGGCTTGATGCAGAGCCTCCCCGTTCAGCTATCCCGTGCATTTCCCCATTGGTTTTGGGCTTTGATCGGGTCAGGAAAGGGTGCTACGTTGATTTTAGTGTGCGTTTATGCGCTCAGGTGTGCGCTCAGCCGCCTTTCCGATTGTCGGCTCGCACGAGGCTGTTTCCCGGGAAAACGGACGCCTCGTTCATTGGTCCGTTTTTTTCAGTGATGCAGAGCCTTGATTTCCGATTGAAATCACCCTAATAAAACGGGGCCGCCGAGCCTTCACTTACGGCAAGTCTGACCAGCCGTATTGGAGCTCCGTGCTATTTGGGAATGCATTCCTCTGTGGGCCAACATCAAAGGCGCCAGCTACGCCGTCTGATAGTTCTGAGTATGGCAGAAACCAGGCTGCAGCGCACGCCTTTGGACATCGATGGCATGAGTGACGTTGACCTATTCGAGCTCACCCGCCTTAACCGTGTTTCTCTCCATGCCTTGTATAGCGAGCTGCGGCCATGGTTAGCCCCCACCACAAGAAAGGGGCATGCAATTGCAGGTATGACCAAATTGGTTGGCTGCCTGCAATTTTTGGCGAACGGCTCGTTCCAGAGACTGGGTGCCTTCTCCCTGGGGATGTCCCAGTCTACGCTGAGCCGCAGCCTAACCAAGTTTTTGGATGGCATGGCTACCCTGGCACAGAATTACATTTTTTTCCCTCAAACAGGGGAAGCCTGGAATGCGGTTAAGTTGGGCTTTTATAACATAGCCGACATGCCCAACGTCCTTGGTGCAATCGATTGCACACATGTCTCGCTCATCCCCCCTGCGGACCAGGAATATCTGTTCAGGTATGTGGTTTGGGTCTGCTTTTTTTCTGGTTATCACACATTTTTTATGGCTCACACTAATTACACTTGTGTTTTGCTTGGTGCAGGAACAGGAAGATGGGCCATTCCATCAATGTTCAGGCAGTGGCGGGCCCTGATCTTCAATTTTTCAGTCTGTTTGCTGACTCCAGCCTCTATCAACGGTTTCAATCTGGAGATATTTCTGGAGGATGGTTACTGGGTATGTGTATTAAAGTTGTATTTCTTGGCCCCCAGGTTTGAATGTGGATTTGCCACTACCCCGCTAATCTGTGAGACCTTTCCTGGAAACTTGAAAAGGTTTTTGGTTTAATTAATGGGTGAAAGTATTCTCCACTATTGGCTTATGTTCTGGCCCTCTTATCTCAGTAGCATTACGCAGACATTTTTAAGGAGTGTACAGGTTGCATGTGTTTGTAGGCTCAGTAAAAATGTCAATTCCTCCCACCATACCTAGCTCACCTATTTGTCCCTGTGTACTAATGTTTCTATGCACACCTAAACCTTTTTTTAGGCATCCACCTTATGTTTGTCTTTTGTATTTTTGCAGGTGACTCAGGCTATCCCTTGTTACCATGGCTGCTCACACCCATCCTGCACCCATCTTCCCAGGCACAGGAGCGCTACAACACAGCCCATAGGAGGTCTCGCTCTGTGGTGGAACGTGCCTTTGGGTTGTGGAAGATGCGTTTCCGATGTCTGGATCACAGTGGGGGTTCTCTTCAGTATCAGCCTGGCAAGGTTATCAAAATAATTATTGCTTGTGGGGTCCTGCACAACCTTGCCATTAGAAGCAGGATTGCTCGATATACTGACCTGGGTGCAGAACCTTTCCCTATTTCTGACGAGCAGACCCCTCCTTACACTGGTACACCAAGTGGGCCAACACACACAATCCGTGCTGACCTTGTGGCCAATGTATTTTCTTGAAACCACCCCCTGTCTGCAGGCTGGGGAAGATTAAATCACACCTAATAAGTGTTACATGCTGGTCACAAAGCGACTCTAAATGCATTTGGGCTTTACCTCTGCTGCCGGCGCATGTCCATTTTTGGCCAACTATATGATTTCAGGTCCACAACTGTCCACTTGATTTGTTCAGTATCTCGATGGACAGAACACCATAATGTACCCAAACATCATTGGCAACAGCCATGCTTTGTGCTTATCAAAAACGGCCTGTTAGGGACCCACGGCGTGGTTATCGCCCACATGGGTGTGTGTTGTCCCCTGCATCACTTGAAATAGATGGTTGGCTATCTGGGGAGTCGTGTGTGGTTTTTGGGCCGGTGGTTGAGAATGGGTTAATGTCTCCTTGCTCCTGCGTTTTGGGGAATGTGCCTGTGTCTGTGGAGTCCCCACCGTTTTAGTTGGTGCATGTTCTACATGTGTCTTGTGCCTGCTTTTGTGTTTTATTTAGGATGAGGCATGTGTGCGGCTGGCTCTTTGGGCTCCCTTTAGGTCTGCCCATATTGATATGGTATCCCACAACAAGCGGAGTGCCTTGAACTTTAAATATTTTTACAACTGCGGTTGAGCGCCTGCGCGCACGCACGCACGTCACCGCGGGGGAACGTCAGAGCTAGAATTTGAAAAAGAAGGCAAGATGTCCCCCGCCGTCTTTACAACGGAGCAGGACGAGCTCATCATGGATGTGAGTATGCGAGCGAGCGAGCGTGCGTTTATGTGCGCGCACACATTCCTTGTAATAAAAAAAGAAAAAAACGCAAGAATAGTCTGAAACAACTTAGTTTGTCACCTTACAGACCAGCCCACCTTAGTTTAACCCATGTACGCAGCTACAAACTAGCCTACATGCAGATAGCAGAACTAGGGCAATGTGAGGCAGCAAGAGGTTAATAAAGTGACTTGATTTAGGCCAGGAAACTTGTTAATGTATTTTGTGGATTAATGGTGTGTCCTTGTCTCTTTTTCTAACAGATGATGCTGAGGAATCGCTACGACTTCCTGCCGTCTGATTATGCCAAACGGACGTTGTCCCTGGAGGTGGTGGAGGAGATAGAACGCCGAACCCAAACCACCTATACCTTCACCCAGATCGCCCAACACTGGTCTGATTTAAAAAGAAGGCATAAGCCCCGGGTGAGGCGGTACTTCAACCAACATTTTCCATGTAAGTGTAGAAAATGTAAATGCACCTATAACCCTGGCATCGCCTGGGCGTGGTTTAATGATTGTGTTTGTATTTCAGCCCATGAATGGAAACTACGGTTCCGCCCCACCCGGACCAGGACACGCAGCCCAGTGTTGGGCGAAACAGGTGAAGGTGTAGGTGGCCCACCGCCAGGGTCAACGGCCACCCCCTCCTCTGTAAGTGACTCGGAGGAGCCGCTGGACCTCAGCATGCAGGGGAGGGGGGGATCTGACGGCAGGGAGTCGAGCAAAACAGAGCCTGAACCTGACTCCGGTAAGGGAAATATAGTTAGATATGTTGAAATACATGCATTAAATACAGATACTCATGTGCACTATTGTTGTAGATTCAGACGTCGCTGGAACATCCCAAGGGATGAGTGAGGAAGGGGGCGAGGAGGAAGAGGTTGCTGGGGAAGGTGAGTAGATTGATACCTAGAAGCCTAACTTAATATTCTATTCATGAAAGAACAACAGTCTCTAATATCAGTGTGTTTGTCATCCATACAGATTCACAACAGCAACAGAGGGAGGCTGAAGGGAGTCTCCGCCCCCGACGCAATGTGCGGCCCAAACCTTGTAAGTGGTGTTTATTTAAACTAAAGAAAATGAGCAAACAATTACATTTGAAAACTAAAATTCAGAAACATTTCCAAATTATTTTTTATAAAAAAAGCACTTAAAGCGGACCTTAACTCTGAATAAGAGTCTATCTTAAATATTTCCCACACCCTGTACATACAGATTGTCCACCTTACAAATCATCTTACCAACCTTTTCCAGAGCACAGCTCTGCACTGTGTGAGCAAAGCACAGCTATAACCCACCCCCTGTACCTTATCCCACTCTCCTCTCCTCAGTAAGTGTGATGCTTCAGAGTCAAGATGGCGGCGCACGTATCCTAAATTCCTGAACTGAGTTGCAGCCCAGTGGGGGAAATAATAATAATTAATTGACTAAAAACTTACTATATATTATTTTAAGATGCTGCGGAATCTTTTAAAAATAGTTTGTGCTTTTCATGAAATCACGCAGAAGGTCCGGTTGGATATGGGCCCCAAAAAAACCACGCCCAACCAAACCAAAAAAACAATGCTAAACTAATGTTGTTTTTCATTCACAGATCAAAGAAGACATCCCGAAGACCCCGAGGCATAATTTAAAAAAAAAAAAAAAAAATTGTAAATATTGGTTAATGTTTTACCCCCGCCCCCCAAAAAAACCTAAAAAATAACAACCAAACAAAAAAAACCTTTGAATAATAAAAAACAAATAACATATTTTGAGAGTTGGCTTTCCTGCAAAAGTACAATCACACAACATCAGCACACATTTCCATGACACCAAAGGTTTAGATATGGAACAATAATTCAGAAAAACGCACAAACAATTATGGTATGCATTAAGGACAAGGAAGAAGGAACAAGCAAGGAGATTAAGGGATGCATTAAGGACAAGGAAGAAGGATCTACTAGATGATTCAGGTATGCATTAAGGACAAGGAAGAAGGAACAAGCAAGGAGATTAGGGTATGCATTAAGGACAAGGAAGAAGGATCTACTAGATGATTAAGGTATGCATTAAGGACAAGGAAACACCCACAAAAAAAAAAAAAAAAAAAAAGATGTGTGTCACATTTGCATTTGTGGCCATATGCATATTCCAAGGGAGTTTGAGGGATGTGCGCTTGCGTGTAGCCAGATTGGCAGCTGAAGAGCCATGGAGATGTAAGTATACTTGCTAAAACCACCAAAATGGAAGGTCAAATACGACGGAAACCAAGCAGGTACGTTCAAAAAGCCAGGAAAAATCAGGGAAAAATGGGCCGCCCGTGTGAACGTGAACGGGAGCCCCGATCAAATTGAAGGCACCCGAGAGAGCAAAAAAATCTTTCCGAGTAAAGTGAAATTGACGGATCAGTTAGGGAGCCATTCCGACGGAGGCTCTGCATCACATTTGAGCCACGATTCAAACGGGAGCCCCGGACAATCGGAAGGTTTTAAGGGCAGTTCAGAGGAGGCTCTGCATCAGGCCCATTGTCTGTAGGAACCCCCATAGTGGAGCACACTAGTTATTGTAAATTATTGGTTGGTGCGGTCGTTTTGTTCTCCAGTTTTAACTTAAAAAATTTTAAATATGTTTTTTTTTAAAATTGCACAGTTAAATATGGTGCTGAATTGCATGGATGAAAAAGTGAGTAAAAAAAAATACAGTGCTAAATCAACCGATATGTTTTTCAAATGAAATCTCTTCAACCATTTCTAGCTTTCCTAATGTGAGCAGAATATCCAGCAACTGCAGCAGCAGGAAGCTGCTGTAACTAAGCTCTGCCTGATCCTCTTCTCTCAGCGCAGTGGAGGTGGCAGCTGCGACAGCGACATCAGCGACATCTGGGGCCAGAAACTGGCCCCAGCGGATCTATAAAAAGATGGTGCTAGAAGTGTTCTCACTCATGGGAGCCAGTGGTCATCTTTCTGTAGGCCGGCTGGGGCCAGTATCAAACGCTGCTGCCGCTCTGCTGCTCTGATAGTGCGTTTCTGCTGCACACTCTGCCCCTCGCTACAGCTGCCCTCAAAGTTCGGGTCCCTATTGACTTCAAAATGTTTTCAAGGTTTAGCCAAACGCTCCGAACCCGAACTTTGGAGGGTTTGCCCATCCCTAGTTATAAGCTGGAGTTGTTCCTAATACTGAAGGATTGGTTATCCCCCTCCAAACATTCATGGTTTCCCTACTGTGCTCCTGATCTCCGGGAGTTCCCCTTATCTTATAAGTATGTTTAGGAGAGCAAAACAAATTTGCCCAAATTAGCATATAACTTGTTTACAGAAACATAACCTTATACTTTTCCATATTAGGTATTGATTTGTTTCTTGTACTTTACCCAAACCTAATTTGCTCGATAAGAACAAAACTGCTCCAAATATTGATGATAATTATTTATTGCCCTTTTGTGTGTTTCATGCATTTTAAATAGTGATTGTGTCCATTTTAACAAGGTTGGAGACCCCTGGTCTATATGAAAGGGTAGGGAGAGGAAATCCCTGCATCCATTGTGGATGTGTTGTGCAGACATCAGGGAAGTCTAGGTTAGGGATTTGTCTGTCAGCTTATAAAATAAATTCGGCTGAGGCATGTGTTTCTTTAGTTTTCTTGTTTACTTTAATTCTGGAATGCAGTCGTTGACACTAAGGTACACGAATTGTGCGATCTAAATAAAGGTGGGGAAAGCAAACATTGCTTCACAAGGCCAGGAATGAATATGAATAGCTCTCAAACTTGCTATTTGCCTTGGGAACATTAATAACACTCTCACTGACACCCAGTATTGTGTAGAGATTAGTTTATTGTCAAAATATTACTTGTGTTTTTTTTAATTCTGAGTGCTTACTCTATAGTTGCCTTTTCTTTTAAAACTTTACAATCTCTGTAATGACATATTTTGTTTCGGAACTTACCCTATTCTGATTGAAGTACAGATTGGGAGACCACTTAAGTTGTCTGGTATTCCGCGTATGTAGTAATTGTGTTTTATGGATTGTCAGGCGCCACCTCCTGCATTGAAGTTTATTACCCTTTTTGTGGGTTGTCTCAGTTTTCTCCTTTATTCCATACAAGTCTTGCTTAGTCTGGTTTAAGAAGTACAGTACCCATGGCTGTAAATGGTGTTAGTGTACAGAGGGCCTGATTTACTAACTGCTTCGCCTATCTTTGCAGGCTTTTGCCACTTGCCGCATTTACCAAACAAAATGTACCATGTTTGCCTGACTATGCATGTGTTAGCTGTATTTACCACTAGTTCAGTGTAGCTGGGCAAAGACTGGCCAACTCTTGAGCAGCACACCAGATTTTTCCAGCAAACCCCATTTGGATCAATGGTAATTCTTAGAGGCCGATTCATTAATAGCGTCAGGTAGCGACAGATGAGCGCCAGTAGCGTTATTTTCACAGCGCACACTAGTATTCGCTGTGCTTGGCCGTTGTTCGGCTGTTGACAGCGACTCAGTCGGTGTGCGGTAATGTTGAATACGGGGTTAGGAGTCGCTGTTTGACAGGTTCCGCGCTGTATGGGAGCGCATGACAGCGAATGGCCATAGCGAACGGCTCCCAGCATATTCATTAACAAATCACGCTCAAAAAATTCTCGCGCTCTGAAATGCTTGTTTAAACCCCAGAGCGCTGGCAGCGATGTGTTAAAAGTAGTTTTTTAACCCCCAAACAACCATATTTTTGAAAAAAAAAAAAAGTTTTTACAAACATTTTGTAATATGAATACATTAATATCAGACCTGTAATATCAATTCTGCACAATTTTTTTTTTTTTTTTACCTTAAAAAAATATCTAACATTGCAGAAGTGGTCACAGAATTTTTGACATTTAAAAAAAAAAAAAAAAAAAAAAACATTATTAGCAATTAATTATTAATATTTAAAGATTGCTCCATTGAAATGCATTGGAGAGCGCCAGGTAGCGAGAGGTCATACCTGTCGCTGTTCAAGGTCGCTCGCTGGCGCTGTGGGGTGAGGCTGGAATAATGATGAATGATTCGCTATCTGGCGCTCTGTCAGTCGCTAAGCAGGATCGGCTTGATAAATGTGTGATTGCGGAGGGGAGCCGGCGTTCTCGTGGCGGTGACCGTCATTACCGTTCGCTCACTATTCACTACCTGGCGCTATCCCTTGTTAAATAAGGGCCTTAGAGATTCTAGTTGAGTCTAGTTGAATTTTGCATCAGTACCAGATATTTTGAGCTTAAACTTCAGATAGTTAAACCGGACCTTCACTCTGAATAAGATTCTATCTTGTATGTTTCCCCCACCCTGTACATACAGTTTGGCCACATTAAAAATCATCCTACCTGTACCTAGTGTGTATTATGAGTCTTCAAACATCCAAGATGGCAGCTCCTGGAGCATCAGGCAGCCTGCATACAGGAAGTGTCTTCTGACTATGCCGCTCTGCATTCTGGGATTGCTGTCCTTTTCATGACCCCAGCTCTGCTCAGCCTGTGCAAAGCACAACTGTAACCTGCCCCTCTGAACTTTACCCCGCTCTCCTCTCCTCAGTGTGTTTGGTGTTTCTGAGGCAAGATGGCGGCGCCCGTATCCAAGAGTCCTAAACAGAGTTGCAGCCCAGTGAAGGAAAGAATAAAAAGCGACTATAAACTTAAAATATATTTATATATTTTAGATGCTGGGGAATAGTTTTTAAAGGGTTTGGGCTTTTCATTAACTTATGCTGAAGGTCCGGTTTAACTAGTATTTAGGAAATTATTATTATTATTATTTATAAAGCACTATCATCTCCCGTACTGTACAAAATAGTGATTACAGACAGGGTAGAACATACCGTACACATGTTCTTACAAATGTGGTATTACCTAGTTCACAATGAATCTTCTGAATACAAGGCGCAATAGGAGAAAGCCCTGCCCTTATGAGCTACAGTGTAAAGGATAAAGGGTGGAGACAAAAGGGAAGAATCGCAAACAGTCAGTATTTGTGGCATGTTCGCTTTGAAACTGTTTCCACATTACTTTTCACATTAACCCCATAACAACCAAGACACTCCTGAGACACCACACATGTATTCTGAGACAAGCTGTAAATGTGTGCTTTCAGCATGATTTCTTTAATGTTAAAAACCAAATCTGCTGGGGCAGTTTGCCAGCTTGTGTCAAACCCGTTTTTGAATGTAATAAATACCACTCTTCCAAGTGCAGCAAAAAGCCAGAAAATAGTTCATATGTTCATAAGGTAAATTAGAGCTCAGTTTGCTGCTATGTTCCCCAGTTGAGGCGATAATGGCGCACTAAAGGTAGCGTGAACTAGCAAAAACCTGCAAACGTCATAAGTCAGGACCAGAGCGCTATGAAACGGGGATCCTAATGTAAGAAGGGTCAATGCAACAGAGCGCCATTTTGTTGGCCTCAATGGCGCGTCAGATTTAACAACTGAAAAATGTCTTATGTCTTATTTAACTATAGCGCCAGGTGCTCTGGTTGAAGCAGTGCCAGATGAAACCAAGCTCTGTAGGTCAAGATCCCATAGAGCACAATGGGTACTACATTTATTTGTACAGAACTTGCATTGGGACTTATCAATAATTCTTAAAGGAGCCACAGCACTCAACCCTGTCAGCTTGCAGGCCAGCCTATAATCTGTCTCTAAACTTGGTTAAAAACAGAGGACTCGGTCACACACATCTGCAGAAGTATGCTTAAGCTGCACCACTACGCCAAAGTGCCTCTGTGGGGTGCAGTCCTAACTCTAATCTCTGAGAGCCCATCTGGGACATACAGTGCAATAGATAAATTTCGAGCAGGCTTACCTGAGGTTGCCCTAAACCTCTCAAGTGCAATGTCAAGTGTATGTCCCAAGATGGGCTCTCAGAGATTAGAGTTAGGACTGCACCCCACAGAGGCACTTTGGCGTAGTGGTGCAGCTTAAGCATACTACTGCAGATGTGTGTGACCGAGTCCTCTGTTTTTAACCAAGTTTAGAGACAGATTATAGGCTGGCCTGCAAGCTAACTGGGTTGAGTGCTGTGGCTCCTTTAAGACTTGTGTGTACTAATTGCCCTGCTAACGTGCACCTCCCAGGTTAGTTATAAAATGGTCTGAGCGGCTTGTTTCTTTTGACTTATCAATAATTGAAATGCAGGACCTAGATGGGCCAAAATGCTTTTTTGTTTTGGCTTATTCAAATTGATTTTAGTGGCTTCTTTTGCTTAACAATGTGTAATTTAGGCACCAACAACTAATATGCAGCCAAAACACACTTTAAAGTTTGTCCACTTTGCCCCCAGCATACCTTAGGGCAACAATCAAAGCTAACTAACTAGTGATCAGTGCAGCAACTACTAGCGCCAGTGTAGTACAGAGCGCAGCGCCAGATAAGACGGGAATGCTGGCGCTCCGAAGCTGGCGCTATAGCCACAAAAATGATGCTAAAAGGTGCACATCATAAATAAGGCCTTTAGACCCTTATTTATTGTGTGCGCCATTTAGCATCTTTCTGGGGGCTATAGCACCAGTTTTGCAGTTTTAGCATTTTAATCTTGTCTGGCGCTGCACTGTGGATTTCAAATGGTGCTAGAAGTTGCATGGACAAATGCTAATTGCACTAGATATTGGCCGGCCTGTGTCGGCGTCTCATGTACCTGACTGCCGATTATTAAAGTGCCAGTGAGCGCCACTTTGTACTGCCATCTTTTCGGCGGTGCACAGCATATTTATGAAATGTTTCCTCCTTGAAAAGGTTAGCTCGGCGCTGATCAGTGTTTCATCATTACAGTTAAAAGAAATCACTGCTGGGGACAAAGGAGACAAACTTGTTGTTGTCCAAATTACACATTTGTAACCAAAAGAAGTAACGAAAAATGTTTTTTATTTAAAAAAAAGAAGGCATTTGGTGACATCTAGGTCTTGTGTTTCAATTACTCACAAGTCATAATGCAAGTTCTGTTCAAATAAATGTGTGCAATATGATTGTGAAGCATAAAACTCTTTAATCCAGTTCTCACTCCACTCAGGGGACCTCCAACCCTCCCTCCCACCTGGGGCTCCTCCACCATCAGGAGAGGGCCCGGAACAGCCCCCTTGCTTCCGACGGTGCTGCTTTACGCCACTTGTCCCGCCTTTATTGTGCGGTGTGGGTGACGTCATCCCCCTCCATCACTGACAATCCTCAAAAGCTGGTAGTGATCGGTTGAGAAAGCGTGGAAGGGGAGGGGACTCCAATCCCCTGCCTCCCCCCCCCCATTCCACCAATTACTACCGGCTAACATCGGATCAGCACTGGACATAGGATTGGAGGTAAGTAAAAAAGAAAAGAAAATACGTTTAATAAATTTCATTTTGCTCAAGCTGTGTGGTGTGTTTTTTATTACAGTTAACCCTTTGTGAACTGGTAAGGAAGGGATGCCTGAAACCCCTATACCATCCAAGATGGTCCACCATCTTGGATGTTTAAAGGCTCAGAGAATGCAGTAGATGCAGGTAGGATGATTTCTAATATGAACAATATGTATGTACAGGGAGGGGGAAACATATAATATAGACTCTTATTAAGGGTGAAGGTTTGGTTTAACGGTTGGAGAGGCAGCAACGTGGGAATCACATAGCGGGCCCTGTAGTTACCTGAGTACCAATCCTTGGGATATTCCATTGGGATACCCCACTTTGTGAAACCCCCCACATCGCCATATCCAATCACCTGTTCCCGGAGCCATCAACGCGTCTCAGCACCGCTGCCGCATCCCCGATCACCTCTAGCTTTGCTCCAGACCTTTCAGAATGGGTGGCATGGGCAAGCCACAGCCGCTTAGCCAATCAGCATGCTCGGTTTCAACTGAGCCTGTGCCGTGGGGATGCCAGGAAGGTGAATGGAATGGGTAAGCTGTGGGAATACACACAGCAGTGCATCCCAATGTGAAATTCCTGTGTGTTGTTCCTCTTTAAACCACACTAACATCCTGGCAAAACCCACTTGCTGCTTCTGTGTGCATGATACTGAATTATTGTCAGTGCTTTTTTTTTTGCTCCTGCATCCACTTAAAGCTCGAATAGTACCTTACAGATTTTCTCCTGGTCACAGCCATCCTGGAGCACCCAGGAGGATTTGTCCTTTCCCAGCATCGCTGCCATGCTGCTGCCTTGAATTAACTGACAAAAACTGCAAAGCAGCAGGAAACCCAGCAGCACTTCCTCTTTGCAGACCACTGGCAGATCCATAGAATGTCATTAAGGGGTGAAATCAAACATGGCAGGAATTACAAAAAGGTAACTTCATTTTGATGAGCACTATTTTTTTTTATTATAGTTTTACTACATAGTTTGTTTAGTTAACATCTAAAAAATTAATTGTATAAGTTTATTAGCGGAAACTCAAAACAATTCAAGGTAACCTGTAACAACTATGAACTCAGCATCTGCAGCCTCCAACATTATATGGTTTCACCAAGGCAAGGTCCTGCTGGGATCCCTTTAAACCGGACCTTCAGCGTGATTTAATGAAAAGCCCAAACTCTTAAAAAACGGTTCCCCAGGATCTAAAATTAATATATTTTATGTTTTTAGTCACTAACTTATTATTCTTTCCCCCACTGGGCTGCAACTCTGTTCAGGAATTTAGGATACGGGCGCCGCCATCTTGACTCAGAAGCATCACACTTACTGAGGAGAGGAGAGTGGGATAAGGTACAGGGGGGCGGGTTATAGCTGTGCTTTGCTCAGACAGAGCAGAGCTGGGGACAGGTAAAGGTCAGCAATCCCAGAATGCAGAGCAGCACAGTCAGGAGGCACTTCCTGTTTGCAGGCTGCCTGATAAGATGGCGGCTTCCATAAGCCGCCATCTTGGATGTTTAAAGGCTCATAACATGCAGTAGATGCAGGTAGGATGATTTTTAATGTGGACAATCTGTATGTACAGGGTGTGGGAAACATATAAGATAGACTCTTATTCAGAGTGAAGGTCCGCTTTAACCTATTACTGTATGTCTTACTTTCAAAATTCTGTATACTATTTTGTAGGGCATTTTGATAAACATTAAACATTCAGTGTCTGCTTATAATGCACTCATCTCACCTCATTTCATTTCAACCTGATCAAAATGTGACCTTATGGAAAAAGTCATCCCAAATCATTCAAGAAATGTTTTAAGCCCGTCATGTCATTCTCTGTACAGTATAGATATGTATGTGATCAATACTCCAGTCTTGGTGCTATCCAATGTATCTTATAGTGTAAACCCAATTGCTATAATAAAATAATAAGGCAATATGCATGTCCCATGTGCTTCTCCTCCATTTCCCAAAGCAAGAAGGAAGCTATAGCAAGGCTCCATAGTTTTACCTTTCAATGTTGTTTCTCCAGGACCATGCATATGGCCATATTAATCTCTGAGCAGCATTTGATACTGTGTAGACCATACTATCCTACTCAGCATGCTGCAATATATTGGCCTTAAACTAGTCCAGCACCCTTATAAGAAACATTGCTCATATGCACCCCCCAGGGCAATTCAGATTGCTGGACATTAAAATGAATGTACTTTTTGTAACTCCTGCTGTAGTCAGTTTTAAAAACACAATGGAATCTTATGGAGCTGGAGGCCGCCTGCAAAGAGGAAGTTTCCTGCTACTGTCCAATGTGGGGTTATGTCAGTTAAATTCAAGCAGCAGCATGGCTGGGATGCTGGGAGAGGAAGCACCAAAATTACAGCTACGAGGAGAATGAGGAGGCAACGTTTCAGCTTTGAATGGATGCACAAGCACTGATGATTTAGCATCATGGATGCAGATGGGGCAACTGTGCCAAGCTGTTGGTCCAGTTCAAGGACACTGCTCTCCCTTACTTTCTGGACCCTCTTTCAGTCTTTCTTTTGTTGGATCTACCTCCTCTCCACTAATCTACTAAAGTAGATTTGGTTTTCATATGTTCATGACACTATAAACAAGGTTGGATTAGTTGTGGTGGAGGCCCTTGATGCAAAATGTATTTTCCTTTTAAAGAGATCAATGGAGGGGCTGGACTGTTTTACTGATGCAGGCATGCTACCACTGGCATATTTCTTCCTTAGCCCCCCGATGCCCACAATAAACAAGAGGTGGAGGCTCCCTTGACATAGAAAATGGCGGAGGCCTAGGCACATGCCCCTTGGGCCCTACCTATAATCCTACGCTGACTATATATTTCCTGCTGTACATCAGAAGACCAGTTATTGCCTCTCTGCTATCTCCAAACTCATGTCATCTTTTTGTCTGAACCTGGGGGCATGATTTATCAAGCACTTCTGACAGACAATGCCATTTCAGTGCAAATTAGAGAATATGATTTATACATTTTTCAGCATATTGCTGCACTGCAAAGTTTTATTAAATGTGCTTCTTGTAGTGCAGCAACATGCACAAGTTTGAAAAAAGTTTATTATATTTTTTACTACTGTAATTTGCATAGTCTGGCAGATGTGCTTGATAAAACAGGCCCTAGATCTTTTCAAAACTGTGCTACTTGTGTTTTGTACCAACCACTAACCTACCTAAACTGATTTCTCCCTCTCAGTGCTTGGGCGGCACGCCCACTGTTTAGGTGTGACACTTGACATATATGTCTTATCTTTCATTCACCTCCTATATTAAATCACTTTCCCGCTTATGCCATCTGCACCTCAAAACAATCTTCAGAATCCACCCCTTTATTACAACGGTAACAAACTCATCCCTGCCCTGTTCCATTCTTCACTGGATTACTGTAACTCACTATTAATTGGTCTCCCCTTCTCTAAGCTCTACCCTATCCAATCCATCCCTAATGCAGCAGCTAGGCTCATCTATCTAACTGTTACTCTTATGCCTCCACTCTGTCATTGCACTGGTTACCTATACAGTAGCAGGATTCAGTTTAAACTGGTCACTCTAACACAAATATCTCTCCAAGGTGCTGCCCCCTACATGTCTTACCTAGAGGCCGATTCATTAATAGCGCCAGGTAGCGACAGATGAGCGACTGTAGCGTGATTTTTTAAGCGCCAGCCAGTATTCGCTGTGCTTGGCCGGCTTTAGCTTGTTGACAGCGACTCAGTCGGTGTGCGGTAATGTTGAATACGGGCTTAGGGGTCGCTGTTTCACAGGTTCAGCGTTGTATGTGAGCGCCTGACAACGAATGGCCAGAGCGAACGGCTAGCTTCATATTCATTAACAAATCACGCTCCGAATTTGCTGTCGCTGTCCATTCCTTGTTTAAACCCCAGAGCGCTGGCGGCGATGGGTATTAACTAGTTTTTAACCCCTAAACAACCATATTTTTTGATTGTAACATTATACATGTTTTTAGAATCATTTTGTAATAAGAATACATTAATATCAGACCTGTTAGATCAATTCTGCACAAATTTTTTTTTACATTTTTTTTAACTTAAAAATAAATCCTAACATTGCAGAAGTGGTCTCCGAATTTTTGACATTAAAAAAAAAAAATTAATAAATTAATACCAATTAATTATGATTAATTATAGATTGCTCCATTGAAATGCATTGGACATCGCCAGGGAGCGACAGCTCATACCTGGCGCTGTGAAGGAATTTGCAGCGGCGCTGTTCGGTCCAGGCGGCTTCATGATGAATGCCGCGCTAGCCGTCGCTCTCGCCGGCGCTAGCCTCATTTTGCTTGATAAATGCGTCATTGTGACCGCCGCCGGGCGTACTTGAGTCGGTAGCCGCCGATAGCTGGCGGTACCTGGCACTCGTCAGACACTACCTGGCGCTAGCCCGTGATAAATAAGGCCCCTAATCTCTGTCTACCACCCTACCCATGCCCAATGCTCTTCAAACAATCTACAACTAACTTCCACTTGGACCTCCCACTCCCCCAACAAACCACACCTGAGCTGCACCAGTTCACTGGAATGCCCTAACAATTAGGTTAATTCATAACATCCACCGTTTAAGGTGCTCCCAAAAATCTTTAGGGCAGTCTACCACTTCCCCTAAATTTGCTTTTCTCCTCTCACATGCCTTCAACAGCATTCTACTATGTCCAAACCAACATCAATCAATATACACTATACCCTTGGACCCAAAAGCACTAAGGCCCTTATTTAACAAGGGATAGCGACAGGTAGCGACTGGTGAGCGGCTGGTAATGACGGACCCCGCCACGAGAACGCCGGCTCCCCGCCACAATCACACATTTATCAAGCCGATCCTGCTTAGCGACTGAGATAGCGCCATATAGCCACTCATTCATCATTATTCCAGCCTCAGCCCACAGCGCCAGCGTCCTACCTTGAACAGCGACAGGTATGACCTCTCGCTACCTGGCGCTCTCCAATGCATTTCAATGGAACAATCTTTAAATATTCATAATTAATTGTTATTTTTATTTTTTTTTTAATGTGAAAAAATCTGTGACCACTTCTGCCATTTTAAATAATTTTTTTAAGGTAAAAAAAATAAAAAAAAAGTACAGAATTGATATTACAGGTCTGATATTAATGTATTCATATTACAAAATTATTTAAAAAACTTGTTTTTTATGGTTTCCAAAAATATGGTTGTTTGGGGGTTAAAAAACTACTTTTAACCCATCGCTGCCAGCGCTCTGGGGTTTAAACAAGCATTTCACAGCGAGAAAATTTTTTGAGCGTGATTTGTTAATGAATATGGTGGGAGCCGGTCGCTATGGCCATTCGCTATCATGCGCTCCCATACAGCGCGGAACCTGTCAAATAGCGACTCCTCACCCAATATTCAACATTACGGCAAACCGACTGAGTCGCTATCAACTACCGAACAACGGCCAAGCACAGCGACTACTAGCGGGCGCTCTGAAAATGCCGCTACAGTCGCTCAACTGTCGCTACCTGCCGCTGTTAATGAATCGGCCTCTAAGATATGCGTTGTTGGTTTGGTCATACAGCTATACATACTACCTTATTCAGCAAAACAATGATATAAAGAAAACACCTATTACCTTCTGTATCACTCATATCTGCTCTTATACTGTAAGCTCTTGTGAGCAGGGCCCTCACTCGTCCTGTTTCTATTGCTGACTTGGGGGGTTATTTAAGAAAGGATAGCGTCAGGTAGCGCCTGGTGAACGCCGGACACGGCACGCAATTCCACATTTATCAAGCAGAATCTGTTTAGCGACTGGGATAGCGCCATGTAGCGTCTGATTCATCATTTTCAAAGCCTTTGCGAACAGCGCCAGCGTTCAGCCTTGCACAGCGCCAGGTATGACCTCTCGCTACCTGTCACTCCCCCATACATTTCAATGGACGATCCTTTTCTTCTCTTTAAACGGGGTTTTAGTTTTTTTTTTTTTTACAAAAAAAATCACAAATAATTCTTTGACCTCTTCTGGCATTGAAATTGCAGTTTTTTCATAATTTTTTCATTTTTTATATATTTCCTCAGAAATGACATTACAGGTCTGCCATTAAAGTGTTCATGTTACAATGTTGTTACAATGTAATTCCATATGTTTTCGCTTTGTTACTAGTTTATAGATGCTTGAAAACAGACTTTAAACACACCGCCTCCTGCGCTCTGGGCTTCAAACAACTATTTTTCAGCGCCAGAGATTTGTGAGGCTGTTTTTTTGCTGAATATGGTGTGAGTCGGTCGCTATGAACAGTCGCTAACATGCGTTCCCATACAGCGCTGTACTGGTCAAATAGCGACTCCTCACAATGCATTCAACATTACTGAACAGCGACTGAGTCGCTATAAAGTAGCGACCCACAGGCGAGCACTGCGACTACTAGCAGGCGCTCTGAAAATGCCTGCTACAGACGCTCATCTGTCGCTACCTGCCGCTAATGATGAATCAGCCTCCCCGTTGTTGTTATGTAATATATGACTTTCTTGCTATGTAATATATGTCTGCATATATTTGCATATGAACTCTCTGCTGCGGTATATGCTGGCGGTGTAAAAAAGATTATTATTAGATTTATACTGTACACATATACACAGGTTCAAATTATTTTTGCTGTGAAAACCTGCACCCATTGAAATCTCTGCAGTTCTGGGGAGTACGATTAGATAAATATTCACAAAGGTTAGTCATATATACTTATGGCTTCTATAGTCACCATAGCATGCTCTTGAAAACAGCTTACCATTCCAAGAAAGTTGGTATATAGGATCAATTGGATTATGGTGAATAAAACATCGGCCAGCATTGTATGAGATTAACATCTTTATTTTGAAAAATTGACATTTTACAACATTACAATGGGTCAAACTTGTAGTTCTACAGTACAGTACAGGAGTCCCATCCTCAATTGCCTCCTCAGTCAAGTTTGTTTTAACTGTTCTCTAGTCCTGTCTTGTTGCCAGTTAAAGCGGGCTTTAAGTTCATTTTTTTTAACTCTAAACTTTAAAAATAAAAAGGTCATTAATAAGCATGCAAGCCTTACTAGGCTGCCAGCCCCCAAATGTCTTGCTTCACACCACCATTTTGCAATACCCCAGCTTCCTTTCCCGAGGGCCGCCGCCGATCTAGTCATCTCACCACCATCATGCTGCACCTATGTCACCATCTTGCAGCTTTTGACCTTATGGCAGCCACTTACAGCGCGGGCGGAGTGAGGTCAAAGACTGCAAGATGATGAGGTGACTGGAGCAGTGGCGGGGAAGAGGATACGGTGACCAGAGTGGAGGAGGCAAGGTGGCCAGAGCGATGGTGGTGGGGATGAGGTGAGTGGTGGCCCTGGGGGAAGGAAGCTGCGGAATGTTTGCCAGTGGTCCACAGCTACCTATTGGTGAACCCAAAAAGCAGCAGAACATCTACACTGCTTCAGGAGTATCCATACCTGCGTCCAGAAGGTAAGTAAGTCCTCTAGTGTTTTTTTTTTTAACTTTTGGTCTGCTTTAAAGTGAACTAAAACTCAAATAAATGAGTTGGCTCTCTTTAAGAGATATAAACCCCATAGTGTGAGACCCTTTGATTTCCCTGTAAATTCTCTCAAATCTTGATTCGATAGCCACACTGCACAGCACCCAACAGCATCCTCATTCGCAATGTTCATGCATGTGCTGTGGCAACAAGGGATGAGTTCAGTTTTTGTGAAAACCAGTGGGTTTCACACTGCGGGGCATCCTAGACAGGGATGCCCTCTAGGGAAGATTCAAAATGAACTAGAATCTTTCAGACTTTAGCCTGGGTTTTGGTCCACTTTAAGAAGAATTGATACACATGCTCTGTAAATTATGCAAATCTGGAACAGATAGAACATAGAACCTGTACAGATGCAATGCATATCTTTCTATTTTATGAGTTACGCAAGCGTGATTTTTTTCTTTTACTTGAAATCTTATAAAACCTAATAAAAAAACAATTAAAAAAAGTTTTACATTTGGAGAGTTATGTATAATGTAGAAATATGAAACAAATTGGTTAGAGAAAGATAAAAATAATGTATGAAGGAATATTAAAACTTGCCCTTAAGAAAAAATGTATAGATCATACTATCCTACGTAAATCTCTCCAAAAGCAAGAACAGCAACAAACAGGGTGCTGCTTATATTTTATATTGCGAAACCATTGTAATGATTATTAACAGTTTGTACTAACTTTACTATAGATTTCGGGTATTTAAGCCTTTTAAACATTGTACATGCCTATACACTCAGTGTGTTCCTTAAAATATATGGGGAAACAATTAGAACAATGCTAATACTCTAATACATGAATCAGAAGCAAAGGAAGGACATTGCTAATCAGAATGCGGAAGGGGGAATGTGAAACTTTTTTAAAGGTTTTCTACAACAAATATTCATTATAAAACATTACTTTATGAAAATGACCAATAAGAAAGAGGTTGCTGGATTAGAAGAGAAGTCACTTGTTTTGTGATCGCGTTACTATTATACTTCACCTCTATATCTGCAAATTCAGTGATATTTTTGTGGTAGATAATGGAGTGACATCTGAAAGAGATAAAAAGAAATATTTTTGGATTATATTGCTGCTTAAAGTGGACCATCACCCTCGGGTGATCGGCCCGGGAATCTATAAGATTCCCGGGCCGATCACCTCCCTCCCCGCGGGACATCCGAGATCGGGATGTCCCGCGGGGTGAAACCCCCCCAAAACCCTCAAACCCCCTTACCTTAGCTTCGGCGGCGGCCGGCCGCCGCCGCCTCCCTCGCGCCCCTCTAGGCGTGCGCGCGCCCGCGCCGGCCGTCTGTGAATGGCCGGTGCGGAGGCGCGCGCGTCAAGAGGGACTCGTGGGAGGCGGCGGCGGAGGAGCCGCAGACAAGCGGCTGTCAGAATGCTTGTCCGTCGGCGCTGGGAGCGGGGAGAGGTGAGTTTTTCGGGTGTTTGGGGGGGATTTCACACAGCGGGGCACCCCGATCGGGGGTGCCCCACCGAAGTGGACCAAGACCAAGGATAGTCAAAATCCTGGGTGTTGGTCCACTTTAATAGCAATACTATGGAGAGACGATGGTAAACTCAAAAAGGTTAAAAAAAACTGGCAAGTATAAACAACATTTATTTTTAAAGTGGCCTAAAACCTAGGATTTTGACTATCCTGGGTTTTGGTCTTTGCCCCCCAGGCACCCGGATCAGGGGTGCCCCACTGTGTGAAACCCCCCCTGGTTACCCGATCTCACTCTTACCCGGTCCTGCGGCGCATGCACAGCCCTCTCGTCCAATCAGCTCCCTTGGTCCAGGAGCTTGTCGAATGCGAGCGGATCCTAGCGCCCTGGCGGACGAATCCACCGCTACCCCTTAATAGGGAGCGTGCCCATGCTGGCCATTCACAAAAGCCTAATGCGGGCATGCACCCTGCAAAAGGGCTTTAGACTCCAGGGTGGGTTTTGGTCCTCTTTAAATTGTAAATTTATATTTGCATGCTTAACTCATCTTTTGTCTGGTTTCTGGTGTTTTGCCATTTTGTTTTCCTGTTATGAAATGTAAAATAAGCAGTTGTGTTAGGATTGTGCCCCCAGACATGAGATTTACTTATCAGCATGCTATTTCCAAGATTCTTATATTTCTGGGGCGCTGTGTTGCTAAAGTGGTTTTCCTGGCCTTGAGTAAAACCTTAGCTTCTGACTACAAATCCCAGAATTCTTCCAGGTGAGCTCATCAGCAGCTTTGGCAAAATAAAGCTGCAGTAATGACCTCAGCAGATGAGAATGCTGCCATTAACCCTTTAGCTACTGGAACACGAGATTGCAATCCCCCCTCATCTGAAGAGTCTGAATTAGAGAAGGAAGGGTTAACCTATGAGCTCGAGAGTGTGGAACATCATCTCGTCCTCAGGCAATCAGATGACTAGCAAGCTAGTGTCAGGAAGTCTCCTCTCTGTACACTATACCCACTGGTTTGTGTATGTTGCAAACGTAAAGACATTGTTGCTAAAGAAAACTGTTTCTTCTATAACACCTTGGGAACATAATTATGGCACACAATAATGGAATAACTTTAAAATATTCCATCAAAAGTGGAATTACCTTTTAAGCTAGCAGTTTAAAATTCAAATTATTCATCAATGGAAGGATCAGACTTAAACCACTGAGGTATTGCCAGCAGATCTCCTATTGTTGCACTTATTAGGCCGGGGAATCATTCTCTGTCTGACACATACAATGTTATCTTAACACCTCATAAATCCAGTTATGTAAATGCTGTCAATGCCTAACCTCCAAACTCCAAAGTGATTAGATTAAAATGTGCAGATTGAAGCAACAAAGGCCCTGCTTGATTTCTATACAAGCCATATGTAATTGAGAAAGATTTCTGGATGAGTGGCAAATACAGCAAGTCCCTGTTGACTTAAAGAGACTGTCAAGACAGTAAAAAAAAAAACTACTCACTTCCTATTTCTTGCAGCATCCTACATGGTCTTTGGTGAGCTGCAACTTGATTTGAAAATTAAACCAGACCAACGTCCATTTTTACTTTAACGGGTGTTGGTACCGCTGTCTGCTGAACGGAAGAAGCTCAGGAGGTGGGGGGATCCAGAATGCTCCCACGATTGGCGTCTGGGCGGTCGCGTGGGCAGGTCCTGTCGGTGGCCAGTGCAGTGGACACCCACCTGATCACCTGGCTGCTAAACGCGTTCTCGCTGCTGGCTTGTAATGAAGGTGAGTATTACAAGCTTTGTGTGTGGTTTGCTGCAAGGGGGGCTCCAGCATTCTGAATGCCCACCCGATTTTCTTACGATCACCAGACAGCGGGACCAACACCCGTTAAAGTAAAAATGGCTGTTGGTCCGGTTTAAGTGTCACAGCATAAACTTACCCAGGATACATTTGGGGAGCTCATCCACCATTCACAGGCAAACTGGTGGTCTCTACCCCTCCTCTAGAAATTTCAAAGTAACAAATGTCAAGTATAACCTGACACAACTCCACACCAAAGCACACAAATTATAGAAAAATATACATCTTTAATCCACAAAAGGAGACTACTTATTAAAAGATACTAAAATCACATATAGCATAGACAGAATAATGAAACCAATATTTTAGAGCCTTCTGCATGTTGTAAGAAGGATTATAATGGCTGTTAAAAAAAAATTCTAGATAGCAGTTGCATTCATGGAGATGGGGCGGGGGCGCTTCCCAGGCATTACCTCAGCCTGCTCCGTCAAAAAGGTGTAGGGGGCACAGCAGTACATAAAGGGGCCCCTTTATGTACCCTTGTACGTTTCATCTCATTGGGGACAGGGCAGGTAACTGTCGGGGATTGGAGGATTGGAAAATCAGCTCTGTATAGTACCTCTGCTGGCTGTTTAATCCATGCTTTTCTGAATGTCTGATTGTCAGTAGTCATATTTGTAAATATACTGTGATTTTTTTGGTGTCCATTGTATAGTTTTTAATTGAAATCAGTCTGCAGCCTGCACTTGTCTCTTTTGTATATAGTTACAATATTTTATATATCTACAGTAGTATAATTTAGGGGGCTTAGGGGGTGATCTACAAGCACTGTGCCTATGATTTTTTTTGGGGTGGGTTCATATAATTTTGGATGCTGAGTGTGCAGCAGTATGCGTGCTGCCTAACTCACCCCAGCCCCTATCCTCTTCATCAGCAGTGGTGGAGTGACGGCAGTGGCGTTTTAATTTGGCTCCAACCAGGGCTACAAAATTATGGCTGCCGGCTCCCATGAGTGAGGACACTTCTAGTGCCAGCTGCAGTGCTGGCACTAGAAGTGTCCTCACTCATGGGAGCTGCTGTCCCGCCACTGCTGCTGATGAAGAGGATCGGGGCTGAGGTGAGTTCCATGAGTTGCATCCTTTGGGTGAAGCGGGTTGATGTACTGCAAGGCCATTAACCAGCTTGTCCGTGTTCGGGTTTGGCGAACCCGAACTTTGCGGTCTGGGTTCGCCTATCTCTAATTATAAATATTTTACTTGTCTTAGCCCCTTGTAATTTCTACATTTACAGCACCATGGACTATGATGAACAATAATAATATTTCAGTGACTGGCACAATAAGCTATGTTAGGTCTTGATGTTCTACAGTGTAATGGTAGGAAGTGAGGGGGAGTATATTCCAATTAACACAGAAACCTATACCATTAATTTAAAAATACAACTCCTATAAAATACAACGCCTAACTCAGCTCCACTGACTAAAGAAAATGTTATGAATACAGGGAGAGAAAAAAAAGACTCCTGAATGGCTAAATTTAGCTGGATCATAAAGGGTGCTGTTGTTTGCCAACTGGAGACATTAAATCAAATTCGACAAAAAAGTGACATTTTCAGGAGGTTTATGCAAATTAACAAATTAAGCAATCTATGAAAATGTATTTATTCCAAGGACTTAAAGGGACAATGTTGACCCCCCCCCCCCCAACAGTGTCAGTCTAAGACTAGCCACACTCCACCTCCATTACTGCAAAAGAGCAAAGGTACCCCCTTCCTTGCTGTAAAAGTAGCCTGCAGGGGCAGTCATGTGACTGACAGAGCAGGGGCAGGCATAAGATCCAGAAGCTGATCCTCACAATCCTCAATCTTGGAAACCGGTAAGTTTTATTGAACCAGAGTAGGACAGATCAGTTGCTGGAGAAAAAAACTTAAGTGTGTGAATTATATCACCATATTTAACTACGTAAGACGCACATTTTATAGGGCAAATTTGAAAAAAAAAGAAGAAAACCCCCCAAAAAACAAAAAAGTATTTTCCCATGTCCTGGCACGGCTGCCACAGCCGCCTGGAGGCCAGAAGATTGAGGATCTGCAGATGGGCAAGGTAACTGAAGCATGCCAGCCACCTCCCCACTGCCTCCTCCCTCCCTGACCCTCCTGCTTCTCCCTGGAGCATAGTCTCACTGAAATTCCTGTCTTCCTGCAGTGGGTGGGTGTGGCCTGACACTCGGCGCAGGCCACGCCCACCCACTACACAGAGTCAGGTGTTAGTGTGGTCCTGAGAAGGTGCACTTGAAAAGCAACCATGCAGCAGGTTCTGTGTCCTTTTTTATTTTCAAAAGCTTGTTATTGAACATTAAAGATCAGTAACAGTTTATCATAAACAATTGCACATAGCCAAAGCATCATTACAAGTAATTTACATAGATACATATACAGAAATTGTAAATACAATCTACATAAATGTAGATTGGTCATTTAACACATCATCTGTGACCTTTTTTTATAATTCTTCCAGCTACTCTAGTCAATCAATTCACATCTTTACGGCAAAAGTTTGGTAAAAAAAAACTCGACCCTTCTGGCTATATGCCCAGTTTGGGCTATCCCTTGCTGGGCTTACTCACACTAGCAGTGCTGATGGACCATGGTGGTGCAACCACATTTAGAGTGAGGCATTAGTGTGTGCTGGTGCTCCCAGGAGAAGCAGTGGCAGCGGCTATGGAAAGGTAGGGGGCAGGCTTCAGTTACCCTGTCCTCCAACTGCTCCTCAATCTTCTCGGCAGCAGGAGTATACTTTTTATTAACAGGGGAATGGGATGGGGGTGCCACACTGTTTATGGGAATGGGATGGGGGGAATGCCACATTGCCTATGGTAATGGGATGGGGATAATGTCACACTGCCTATAGGAATGGGATGAGTTGTAATGCCCCACTGCCTATGGTAATGGTATGGGGGTAATGTCACACTGCCTATGGGAATGGGATGGGGGGATGCCGCACTGGCTTTGGTAATGGGATGGGGGGACTTCCACACTGCCTATATGGCGAATGAGATGGGGGTAATGCCATGCTGCCTATGGGAATGGGATGGGGGTTATGCAACACTGCCTATGGGAATGGGCACCAAATCCTAGGTGCGTCTTATATGGTGAAAATACAGTAAGCACTGAAACACTAACATTATCTTTTACTGGATATAGCCTACCATCTGCCAAGCCTACCGAAAGCAAAAGCGTTTTCTCTCTTGAATGCTAAGTATGGCCTCTGGCAAGTAACGCTAAACAATAAAAAGTTCTCTCACTATATTTTGGAGTCCCTTCAAGTGAAAGCAAAAGTGTTTTCCATCTTGGAATCTGGGAGAATCCACTTGAACAGCAACCATGCAGCAGGTTCTGTGACCCTTTTTATTTTCAATAAGTTGTTTTTGAGCATTAAAGATCAATAACAGTTTACCATAAACAATTGCACAAAGCATCATTACAGGTAATTTGCTTAGATACAGATACAGAAATTGTAAATACAAGATTGGCCATTTAACACACTATATCATCTGTGACCTTTTTGATACCTCTTCCAGGTACTCTAGTCAGTCAATTTACATCTTTGAAGCAAAAGTTTGGTAAAAAAAAAAAATAGACGCTTCTGGCTATAAGCCCAATATGGGGTATAACTATAAACTAGCCCTTGCTGGGTTCACTCACACTGGCAGTGCTGAGGGACCATGGTGGTGCAACCACATTTGGAGCGTTGTCCTGGAAAAAAGGAAAGGAGGAGTACATTTCTGAGGCCTCCTACAGCATCCACAGCATAATAAATGGGAAGGCACATGGGACAGGCTTCAGGTGAATTCCTTGTTGCATTAGTGTTGCCATTGCCTGGACTATCCCTCAGAAGCAGCACAATGTTTAGTATTTATCATTTGACAGTTTTACAATTTGTTTTAGCTTTAAAAGGCAAAAGTGGTTTTACGCATTTAGAAAGTTTACTTTGCTGTTCTGTGTCAGCATTCTCCTTCTATATGTTTCATGTATTTATTCTTTTATGTGGATGTTGTTGCAAAGGTTTATAGCTGATTTCAAATGTGCATGTTTCCCGTGTATTCACTTTGGCAAGTTCATGGGTTGGGAGGTTGAGAGGTACGATAACTTTTAATCAATTAAGAGATAATACGTTTAATAAATAAAAAGCTCATTATAAACCGTTTATTATTTATTAATATTATATTATATTTATATTTAGCATAACCTCTAAAGGCATCAAATGTTTACCTAATGACTTATAGTTGAATAAAAAGCCAGATATTTTTATAACTGTAGTTTTAAAATGTGAACAATGCATGAAAGTATAATGAGTTATATAGTTTAAATACGCATACAGAAATTATACATGAATAAGCATTTCTCTCGTGTGCCTTGGGGCTCAAGCCAGAGCTCTGTCACAAATATTTGGGCCAGTTAAAGACACTCAGATGAGCTTTCAAGATGGAGAGGGTTTTTTACATTGTGCAGTTGTAGGCAGAAAAAGAAAATTCAGTTCTACCTATAGCACAACATTAAAATGTTGTTACCCATTTACTTTGCTGTTATGCTATTGCTAATAATAAATAATAAACTAAAGTCCAATAATAGTAAACCAAACATAATTAACTCACTCCTAAAATTTCTAACTAACTAACTAAACTAATATAACATAATACATTTGTTTAAAATCTCTATAACAAACTTGTTACCATGCTGCTGAACGTATTCTTTGAAACAATGTGTAATGTGCAAACCCTCTTATTGGGGTTTGGAGTAAAGAAGTTCTGTAGGTGAGCTGCTGCCTTGATTTAACTGACATAACCCACAATGCACAACTGCAGGAAACCCAGCAGCACGACTTATTTGCTGTCTACTTGTAGTTCCATAGGACACCATTAAAAGGTGAAAATCAACCATAGCAGGAGTTACAAAAAGGTAAATGTATATTTATGTAATTATGTGCAGCAATCTGAGTTGCCCTGGGGAGGTATGCAAATGAAAACTGTTTATTGTAGGGGGTGTTGGGGATGAGCATATCTAGCATTACTTTCATTTTTTCTTATGTTAGCAAATGTGTGTTGTATGGAAGCAGTTTTCTCTACCGACATCTGTTTCTATTAGCAACTGTACACCAAGTCCATTGTTGCTGGGTATGCGTAAGAATGAGTGAGCTTGCTTACCTCAGCAGCGGCTGTAGCAGCAGTGGTCTGTGTGTACAGATCTCACAGATCTCTGACCCTGTTCAGGGCTTGATGAAAGCCCACCCTAATTTAGGATGCCCCTCTTTGTGAATCTGCTGGAACACTGCTAATCATACCTTCTCCTTTGCTCCCAAAGTGCATGCACAAGTCCTTTGTACTATCTCAAGCACCCCTCCATTTGATGCACACACCCTCAACGGCATATCTGAATGGCTGGTGATGATCCTTTGTTTGGGTCCATTTAAATCCATTTTGACATAGTTTGAAAAAACTGAATATGATTTGTGAAAGTTAATGTAATTGTTATATAGTAGGGTTGGGTACCCTCAGCTCATCTTCTTTTTTTTTTAGACTATTCGGTAAATAAGGTGTGTGACTTACTAATAATAACAATCCAATATTGTACTAAAGAGCAAATAATACTGTCCATCCCCTTAGTGGTAATTATGTCTTTTGAATTCCAGTTACGGGTAGCTTTTATATGTACTGTACCTCTTTCTCCAAGATCCTCAAGGTAAGCTTTCATAAATTCTTTTTCAAATTGTTCACGGTCCTGATAATTCAACACATCATTTTCAGTATCTAAACTCTCATTTCCTTCAATTGGATTATCCAGGAACTTAACATATCTGAAATAGGAAATAGTGATCACTATGCATTTTGTCAATTGAGTCAAAGAGCATGAGTCAAAGTCTATGCAAAAACTGGTTGAGGTGTGCAAGACATACGACATACCGATTCTTTACCTATGTTTCTTGAACAGATTTTAGGTAAGTTTTGATAAAGCACATACTGACCAAAAATCACAAGGCTATAATTATTCATTTAGATTAGTAGGTGGAACCATGCAAATCATGTTTCTGTGCTATCCCAAGTGCTCAAAAAAGCTTTTAATATTTAGATAGCCATCATCTTCCACTTCTAGACACGCATTTCAGGTTTTTGGCCCTCACCAATACAGTACATGTAAGACTGTCACCACACACTAAAACACTAATGTTCTTACCAAAAACCTTTTGAGGTAAAGATTTATTGCCCCCCTTTTTTCGCATGGTAGGTCCAAATGCCAATTCTCCCCACATTCCATGTCATCTAAATAAGGAAGCTTATCTGTCAACAACTGATATCACATGCCTCTCCTATGGTGAGAGAGCCTTTTTAAAGTCATAGAGTAATCCCATCTTTTACCCAGCCTAGGTAAAACTAGCAAGATGAAATGTATTGCTACTACAAGGAAAGTGGAGCTGGAGAGCCAAAACTTTCAGAGAGACCAGAACTTCCTTCAGGTAGAAGGGTGTTCACATCATCTTCTAAGTGTCTGGCCCTTGTGCACTCTATAAACCCCATCCCGTTTATGTACTTTATGAGTGTAATACTTTAAAGTGGACCAACACCCTCCTTGATCGGCCTGGGAATCTTTAAGATTCCCAGGCTGATCTGATCCCTCCCAGCGGGGCATCCAAAATCGGGATGCCCTGCTGTGTGGAACCCCCCAGGACGCCCTCTAACCTTACCTTACTCTCGGTCCAGCGGCGCATGCGCGGGCCGCAACTCGCGCTTCTCTCTAGCAGGGCACGTGGCCGCGCCGGCCATTTCCCGATCGGGGTGCCCCGCGGAAGTGGACCAAAACCCAGGATAGTGAAAATCCTGGGTGTTGTTCCACTTTAAGACTATATCCAAGCTTTTTGTAATCTACCCCTCCGTCCTGATGTGCAAAGCCTGATTTAAAGGAGGACTATCGTAAACAAAAATGGCCCAATGTTAAAAATCCATATAAATATGCTGCTTGGTGGAAGAAGGGGTCACCTATAGACTAGACAACAAAAAATATCGGGCTAGGCTTGTTTCTTTCTTTTAAAGGCAGGAAGAGGAATTTTAGGTTGCATAAGTGACCCCTCCTCTCATTAGCCGCATTTAAATTGATTTTGAATATCACACCATTTCGCAATATACCTCCTTTTGTTAATTAAACATCGAATTGCCCAAATCCTCCCCTGATGCTGGTGGAGGGTAGAGCTCTGCATGGCAGCAGTAGACTAGAATGACAGTTAGACATGAATGACAGCCAGTGAGTTGTTGGTCTAAGCACAGATGGAGGGTGGTGGGCAGGGTAGTTCTAATTTTGGACTTCTTTAATGTTAACAAATAGTGTGTGTTCAGTATATAACATTATATAGGGTTGATTCAGCATGAAAATCTTGGTTCCGTGCGAAAACATTCTCAGATGAGAGTATTATTAATTTCTCTCATGATTCAGAGGATACATGCGAGACAAGCATGTGCAAGAAATCATGGTAGAATTCTCCCTTCCAAGCAAGTTTTATTTTCTACAGTCTTTAGCATGGAGCCATGGGTAGGGCAGCCCACTGCTCCAGACATGTGTGTGCACTCACTGTTGTCCACATATGTATGTTCTTAATGCATGGATAGGATAAATAGGACAAATTTCTATGCATGCACGAGGGTACAATTATATAAACATAGACAATTGTTCTACTGCTATTGGACCTACACTACTGTGTATAACAGGGGGGACAGGGGGGACCAGTAAAGCACATTATGTGCGGTGGTGATCTTTCTTTTGTTTGAATGAATTACAGCAGTCATGAAAAAATTATCTTTACTTGAATATGAGCATTAACATAGTATTAGGGATGAGCTTACTTTTCACAAGTTCAGTTTGACAGTTCACCAACTTTTCCTAAAGAGTTCGGTTCGGTTCCAACTAGTTAGGGGCGAACTTCTGTCTAAAATGCATGGAAAACAATGCCTGATGGCCCTTTTATACCAGTCCTTTATGAAACTCACATTGGCCGTAGCTACTTAGCATATGAATCACCCATGGCCTAGTTAGCACTTCAATAGCCTTCTGCTGTCTTTGATAGGGTTGACCTGCATCGGTTTTGGCCTGGCAGTAGCAGAGGGTGGCAGGCTGGCAACGGGGGTGCAGCATTAGCAGTGGCTGCACCTGTTGAAGAAAGACTAGGCCATGGCACATGAAACCTGTGGTGGTTGTGTAGGCCTGACAGTGGCAGGCAAGCCCTCAAAAAATTGTCCCACTTGTAAAGGGAAGAACAAACAGTGCACCACCCAAATACAGTTCTTACAGCCGTGCTCACCTATTGCTCACACACTACACAAAACGGAGAAGTCGAGGCGCCAAGCCGCAACAGCCTCCAATAAGGGAACACAACCATGTAATTCAAATAATAATTTTTATTTCATATGCTAGAAACAAATTATAAAGTGCAGTGCTAGGGCTCAGATACAATGTTACCAGTAGAAAGATAGTCAGCACATGGCGTCCATAAAGTCCACCTGGACATTTTCCCTGCTACCTCCAGCCCTCTCTCCCCACTATGGATGCCATGTGCTGACTATCTTTCTACTGGTAACATTGTATCTGAGCCCTAGCACTGCACTTTATAATTTGTTTCTAGCATATGAACACCTGTTATTTTGTTCACTTTTGTTACTTATTTGTCATTTGTCTTGTTCTTTTACTTATTCATTGCACGTTTGGCTAATATATTGTGCAACAGTATATTTATTATCAGCAGGTCCCACAGAATTATAAAAGCGTTGAGTTTTTTTCTATTTAGCAAATTCTTATCACACTGTGTTACTTACCTTTACTTAGTATATTGTGTTATTTATCTTGACTTTGGTTGCTGTGGAATTCTTTTAGTGTTTTTTGATAGGGTTTTATTGATATTTTTCTTTTTGTGCTGGCACAAAGGAAACAAGGGTGCTCAGAATATAACAACAAAAAAGTGATTACACATACGGGGCCTTTGTGGGTCATTTAGAGGTTGGATAGGATTGGGGTGGTAGCAGTTGATTTTAAATGTCTGTTGTGTTGTATGTAGTTTTTAGGTGTTTTTTGTACTCCCTTATTGGAGTCTGTTGTGGCTTGGCGCCTCGACTTCTCCTTTATGTGTACCACTTGTAAAGGGGGTGGCAGCAGGTTTGGCATTCTGACAATTTAGTTGAAATAGAGGCTTTTTGCCTTGAAAAATGTGTCCATTTTGGGCATCACAGGGTTGACCTGCGTGTGTGTTGGCCTGGCAGTAGCAGAGGGTGGCAGGCTGGCAGCAGAGGTGCTGTTGGTACTAGTAGTAGTAGTAGCTTTAGCAGAGGTTGCAACTGTTGAAGAAAGACTAGGACGTGGCACAGGAAACCTGGTGATTGGCACTCGTAAATTTTAGCTGAAGAAAAAGCAATGGCTTTTTACACGCACTGAAAAATTTGCCCATTTTGGGCATCACAGGGTTGACCTGCATGTGTGTTGGCCTGTGACATCAGACAGCATCAGGGGTTTTAAAATCATCAATTTGGTGGACAACGTGTGCTTAGGGGTGATGACACAACTTACCATCCTGAAAACACTATGCTTGAGACTGGAAGAGACAGGACCCCCATGGCAAACTGTGCTAGCTCTTGCCAATGGTCCAATCTGCTCACCCAGAAGTTCAAGGAGGCTGAGCTCAGTGTATCTCCTGGAGAAAGGCCACAATTGAGGCAGGAGTGCACCTAGCTGTTCAGGTGGTGGTGGTGTTGCTGATGATGAATGTCTCTTCCATGACGATGTGTGTCAGGTGGGCTCAAGGGATGTAAAAACATGTACATCATATTCTTATAAGGAAGATGCATGCTACTGCTGCTGCTACACCTGTTGGTGAGGTAGCGCATTGGCTCGGTGAGGAGCGGAAAGTGGACACCCGGTCCACATGCTTGCCGCAGGTGTCTGCCATTTGAAAGCCATGGCTAACTGGCTGCATGTTTTCTCTTGGTAATAAGCTATTTTTGCCTTCCTCTTGGAAGGTGTAAAAACATTTAGCTTTATACTGAGGGCCTAAAAGTGTAGTGATCCAGAACTCGTCTTTTTACTTCATGCTAACAACGTGGCTGTCAGCGTGCAAGCACCTGAACATACAGCTCACAATCCTTGCCAGCATTTCCAAGAGCCTGGTTGCTTCCACCTCTGCTCCATATTGCCATGTTTGTTCATCATCACCACCACCATCATGATGGCTGTTGTCATCATTATTGTCATCATCGTGTGCCTCCTCCCCTATCCCTTCCTGTGATAAGTTGGTTGTTTCCATCTCCAAATCCCCTTCCAGGTGTTTGATTTCCTCCTCCTCACCCTCCTCCACCTCTTCCTGTAGATCCAAGAACCATCCTTTGCTGAATCATGGCCATGAACATTTGCTCCAAAATGAATATGGCATAACATCATTCATACCGCTGTTATCCCTGCAGACAAATCTTGTCGCCTCTTTAAAAGGCCTCAAAACACAACACGTGTCTCTGATCATCTGCCAATGCCGGAGCTGAAAATCATACTGGCTGGAAAAGCTGTCCATTTTCTGCAATTATTCACCGCTTTGCACTGGTGGTAGAGGCGGTCCAGCATATATAGAATGAAATTCCAGTGCGTGGGGACATCGCAGATTAAGAGGTGTTGGGGAAGACCATTCTGGCAATGCAAGTCTAGGAGAGCGTGCTTGAAGGCATAGGATTAGCTATAGCGAACACATGCCCTCATGAACATGGTCAGAATATCCGCCAGACCAACATATGTTTTTAAGAAGCGTTTGACGACCAGATTGATCACCTGCACCAGGTTGGAGGCATATGTCATGTGACCTAGATGCAGAGCAGCCACAATGTTCATCCTGTTAACAGGATGTTAACAACTACATTGCTGAATCTAAGTTGACATGGGCCAGCGGTAGATTTCCTCATGTATGTACGGCAGCAACGCCTCAGCAGAAGGCCTTTCTCGCCCAGGCTCAGCAGGTGTAATATGTCATGGCAGTGCTGTACCTTGCAGTGATGAAAGGATGGAGGAGGAGGAGGGTAAGCTACGCCCTGATGTCTCCTATCTGTTGAGGAGAAGGAGGATAGGCACCTGGTGTTCAAAGCTCAAGTAGATCAGCACAAACGTGGAGGTCTGACCTTGTTGCGTCAGAGCATCGTGCAGCACAAGGTTGACCCGGTGAGCTGTGATGTAAATGTATGGGCCTTGGCCATAGCTACTGCTCCAAGTATCTACTGTTGCATGCACTGTGCTGCACACTGACAGTTGCATAAATAGCCCCACTTTCTCTTCCACATAATTGTGCAAGGCAGGTATGGCCTCGTTGGAGAAGAAATGGTGATTGAGCACAAGCCACCTGGGCTGGGCACACCCCATTAGTTGCCTAAAAGCGGTGGATTCAACCAGGTGGTATGGCAGTGACTGCACCACCTCCTCTGGCAGGCCAGGTGTGAGTTCAGGCATACAAAAACTGGATGACTATGAGCATATTGTTGCCTGGTGGATATAGATTATATTATGGATAACTGACAGGATGGAGGAGCAGCACTAGATGTCAAGACTGAGACTGTATTGCCTGTGGATGAGGCCTGGCTACTAGACAGATGACAGGTAATCGGAGCCGCACCATCAGCGGGAGCAGCGGCAGCAGCAGCAGCAAGAGCAATAAGGTTTTGATGGGGCATTTGCTAGGCATTTTGATTGTCCCAGGCAGCTTTGAGATGCCACTCCAAGTGCTTATGTAGAGCAGTAGTTCCTAGATTTGTGCCCCGGCCACTAACTAGTGCTTACAGATCCGGCACTGTGTCAGTTTTTGTTTCTCTGGGAAGCTACAAAAGAATTGCCACACCGCAGAGTACCATACAGAGCTAACCTTTCCAAAATCACCACTAGCAGACTATATTCTGGAGTCTGCAAAAGCAGCATCAGTGTTGCCGTCACCTTCTCCTAGGTGGACCATACCAGCAGAGCTAGCCCTGTGCTATTTTGCAGATGATCTGGCCCTACCTTGGCTCTGCTCCTTGTCGCTGCCAGTGCGAGAAGTACCCTCCTGCTCTGAAGATGTCCCTTCCTTGTTGTTTGGTTCCCAAGTCCTGTTCAAAATGACATCATCATACACCTCCTCCTGATCTCCTCCAATTCCCTGTTCTGATGTTTCATCATAGTCTACTTGCCTCCCCACACCTCAACCACCTTCATAACTGCCAGTATGTCTATGTCTACCACCACTGCCCCCACTAGCAGTGGGGGGTCTGGGCAAATAGATGCTGCCACTTCTATGGCTGGGCCTGGGCAAATGGCTGGTGCTACTTTTACTGGGCCTGGGCACATGGCTGCTGACTGCAAATACTGATACTGGTTCCAACATCCTTATCCTTAGTGGAAGAAGGAATAGCAGGGATGACTTTTCCACACCTACTCTGTCCTTTCCCACACCTTTCTTTCCCAGACATTTTTACTTTACTTTACTTACTTTACAGTATTTTCTAAAACAGATGTATGTTCCCTAAACTATTCCTTGGCAGGTGAAAACGATTATTAATAATAATACTGCACTGAAAATATTCCATAGGCTCATAGGTAAAAATACAAAAAATTCAATGAAAACCGTATGGAGCTACAGCTCATATTCCAGTCCTTTAACTGTTAAATTCTGTCTAACTAAATACAATATACAATTCAAACTTCTGAGTATTTCCTGAATATAGTATCCAAGCTTTAAAACATTCAAATCCAAATAGTGAAAACCGATTTAATTGACTTAGTTCCACTTGTTAGTTGCATATCTACATCTCTACCACCATTTAATCCGTGATATCCAAGATACCCATGCATTAAAAAGTATAAAAGCACAACACAGTGTAATATTTATTAAATATTTTAATAATACAAATGCCAAATGAGCATTTACAGTAACTTCACTTGAGAGGCACGTGTTTATAAAGCATACAATTTGGGTCCACTTTCTACCTGCTTGTGTCTGTCAAGCTGGGGCTAATGGTCCTCAAATAACCTGAAACCTGTGCTGTGATAGATTCTGACCTCCACCAATGCATTTCGTTTCTAATGGAGAACTTTTTCAAGGTTCCTACCCTAACTTAGAGAGAGACAGGGCCTGCACAGCTAAAACAGAGTTGCCCCCCCCCCAAAAAAAAAAAATCCTTGGCAGGTGAAATGAAAAATATTGTTTTTTTTTAAATTGTAATCAACAAAGAGCACTGTGGACCCCAACTTAGAGAGAGACAGAGTCTGTACAGCTAAAACAGAGCTGTCCCGCAAAAAAAAAATCCTTGGCAGGTGGAAACGATTATTTTTTTTAAACTGTATTTAATGAAGAGGCACCATGGACCCCAACTTAGAGAGAGATGGTGCATGCACACTTAAAACATAGCTGCCCCCCAAAAAAATTCCTGGGCAGGTGAAAAAGTTTGATTTTTTTATTAAACTGTATTAAACATTGAGGCACTGTGTACCCCAAGTTCCACAACACAGTGACAGGGGCCAGCTAAACCAGACAGATGTGGCCAAAAATAAAAATAAAAAAACCCTCACTGAAGTTTTCAGAATTTACATGGTGGACTACAATGACCAGCAGATCCCAGTGTAGGCATATGCAGTTTTTCTGTGCAGCACACACCCCCCTCAGCATCCCACTGTGCCCACTTCCTTTCATGTCCTTTCTCCTAAGCTGTGGTTCAAAATGCCTTACAGTGTCCCTGCTCTAAGAGCAATGCTCTCTTTGCAGCAGCCAGCTCGATAATGGGGGATAGACGGCGCATCACGTGACTATTTCCTGCAATAGTGCCTTCTGATTGGCCCAGCTACCCTGACCCCTTAAGCTGCGACCATGTGACTCTGCCTCTCTGCTTCTCCTTGGCTTCTCTTCTGACCTGTGGGGTGGTGAATTCCCACCAGGTTTGTTTTCCGCCATAAACCACATGACGTTCGGGTTTGCGGCTAACCGAATCTCTCCTGAAATTTGAGTTGAATTCTACCGGTTCGGTTCGCTCATCTCTACATAGTATGTACAACTGAATAAAGACTTTAGCCCATCCGGTTCAGCCAATTTATCTCCTTTCAGTGGTCTAGTAGCCATAGCTAGGAATGTTATTACATGCAAAAAAGGCATCCAGGCCACTTTTGAACTTTTTTAGTGTATCCTTCATAACTACCTCATCTGGTAGAGAGTTCCATAGTCTCACTGCTCTTACAGAGACGAATCCCCTCCTATGTCCGTGGAGGAAGCACCTTTCCTCTAACCTTTGAGGATGCCCTTGGGTTAGGATTTAAATAGTTCATGGGACAGACCTTTTTATTGACCCCGAATATTTTTATACATAGTTATTAGATTACCCCTCAGGCATCTCTTTTCCAAACTTTGACAATCTTTCAGGGTACTCTAGTCTCCACACTACATTTATAGCTAGGAATGTTATTACATGCAAAGAAGGCATCCAGGCCACTTTTGAACTCTTTTAGTGTATCCTTCATAACTACCTCATCTGGTAGAGAGTTCCATAGTCTCACTGCTCTTACAGAGAAGAATCCCCTCCTATGTCCGTGGAGGAAGTGCCTTTCCTCTAACCTTTGAGGATGCCCTTGGGTTAGGGTTTAAATAGTTCATGGGACAGACCTTTTTATTGACCCCGAATATATTTAAACATAGTTATTAGATTACCCCTCAGGCATCTCTTTTCCAAACTTTGACAACCTTTCAGGGTACTCTAGTCTCTTTTAGGTGTATTCTCAATACTTTTGGGTGAAATATGTGAAAAAAAAAAAAAATCTATTTTTTGCAATTTGTAGTGTTTTTTGTAATAAAAAATGTAAGTTTGTCAATAAAATCTTATTGCATGTGAAACCCCAATTAATCCCGGTCACAGCGTTACCACATATGTATTGGTAGACACCCTTTCTTGCCCAGGAGACTCCAAACTGAAACAGCACTTTAGGAGGCCTTGCTGTCTTTCCAGAAAAAGAACCCTTTAAATTTGAAATACCCCCACAAACTATATATTCTCTGGAAGTATACACCTCAGGCTTTCTAGTCGTACCAGGTTTGTTGACATGGGCGCAATTTTCTGGAAGTAATCCCTCAATCAATTCTTTGGTTGCACAGAGTTTCCCTAAAAATGAATAAAAAAGAAGAATCAAAGCCACATTTTCCTAAAAAAAACTATATGCAAACAGAAAAAAACAAGTAAAATCTGAAAAAGCAACATCCCCCGAACAGAACGATACCCAACATGCATAGATACTGTCAAGGGAAGAGTTGCCAAACACCCCAAAGTAAAGCATGCGCATAACAGTAATTTTACTTAAAAATTTCAGCTCTGCAGACAAAGTGCGCACCTTGCGATTTTTCAACCAAAACAACCCTTTAAATTTAGAATATCCCCATAAACCATATATTCCCTGAAAGTACACATGTTAAGCTATCTAAGAGTACTGAGCTTGTTGTAGTGGGCTCATCTTTCTGGAAGTAATCCATTGAAGAATTCTTAGGTTGCACAGGGTTTTCCTAAAAACAATTATAAAAAAAGCAGAATAAAGACCATGTTTTCCTAAAATATCAATATGCAAACAAGAAAAAACAAGCTAAATCTGAAAGCGCAAGGTCCCCCGAGCAGAACAATACCCAACATGCATTGCTACTATTAACCCTTTTAATTGTCAGCCTACTTGAAGTTTTGTCACCCTCTGTTGACAGGTCATTTTTCCCCATTTTGCGGCATGATTAACCGTGATTTTTGCTGGAATTTCCAGAAAAATTATATACATTTTTTGCAGCAGAGTTTAGGCTTTAACATGAAATGTCTTGTTTGTAATTTTTCTACTGTTTTTTGAATATTTCTGCTTAAAAAAACAAAAAAAAATATATATATTTTTTAGACAATTGTCTCCTTTATTTTAAATAAAACCTTTTTTTTTAATGAAAACCATATTGCACGTGATAGCCCCATTTCTCCCGATTACAACGGTACCACATATGTATCGGTAGCCCCCCCATTCTTGCCCTGGAGACCCTCCAAACTGAAAAGAGCACTTTATTACATTTACAAATAAAATACTATCCACACTATAAACATAAGGGGTTAATTAAAAAAAAAATGACATAGGGCCCCCCCTTCCAGGGGGGGGGCATTTTTTGGGTAATTTTAAGGAACCCTCAAAAATCCCCCAAAAAATGACATAGGGGAATTTTAAGGGTTAAAATAAAAAAATATACAAAAATTAAAATTTCCCCCAAAAAATGGGTAGCCCCCCGGGAGGGGGGACTCTATGTAATTTATTTGGAATTTTAAGGGTTAGGGTTAGGGTAACCCTAACCCTTAAAAGTAAAAAAAATGACGTAGGGTCCCAACTCCCGGGGGGGGGGGGGGGGGAGAGACCCATTTTTTGGAAATTTTAAGGATTAGGGTTATTCCAAAAAAAATGGTTCCCCCCCCCCCCCTGGGAGGGGGACTCTACATCATTTTTATTTTTAAGGGTTAGGGTTAGCCTAAAAAAAGAACTATGACGCAAGGTCCCCCCTCCCAGGGGGGGGGGCATTTTTTTTTTGGAATTTTAAGGGTTAGGGTTATTAACCTCCTTAGTGGTGATCCCGAGCGTGACTCGGGGTTAATTTGCGCTGTAAGTGGCGGTAACCCCGAGTCACACTCGGGATCGATTTGGGAGCAGGAGCGGGCGGCGCAGTCTCCTTACCTTCTCCCTGCGATCCAGCGATGTCCCCGCTGCGATCGCAGGTGAGAGCCGCGGCTGCGGCATCCGTCTCACTTCCTGGTTCCGTCTCTGTGAGCCGCAGAGGCTCATGGGGGCGAAACCGTGCGTCAGAGACAAATGTAATGGTAACGCTTTCGTTACCATTACATTTGCCTCTATCATAACGCCAGGGGGGTTAAAAAAAAATGGGTTCCCCCCCCCCCCCCCCAGGGAGGGGGGACCGTACGTCATTTTTTTTTTTTTTTTAAGGGTTAGGGTTAGCCTAACCCTCACCCTTAAAAAAATTTTTTTGAATTTTTTTTTGAATTTTAAGGGTTAGGGTTAGGCTAACCCTAACCCGTAAAAATAAAAAAGAATACTTTTTTTTTTAAATTTTAAGGGTTAGGGTTAGGCTAACCCTAACGCTTAAAAATAAAAAAAATGACGTAGAGGGGAACCCATTTTTTTTTTTTAATTTTAAGGGTTAGGGTTAAGCTAACCCTAACCCTTAAAAATAAAATAAAAATGACGTAAGGTCCCCCCTCCCAGGGGGGGAACCCATTCTTTTTTTAATTTTAAGGGTTAGGGTTAGGCTAACCCTAACCCTTAAAATTAAAAAAAAAAATGACGTAGGGTCCCCCTTACCCGTCATAACCAGCTATGGGGGCTTGTAGGAACAGAGTGGAGGGGCCAGCTTTTGTGGCCTCCCACCCTGAAGCCTACGAGCCCACATACCCTGTGTGGCCCGGGCTCTTCTGCCCCCCCTGGGCTTTGAGGAGGCAGGTAATTGGGGGTGCGAGGGGTTAATGGCAAGCCACCCGCTAGTTGCAGGTGACTTGCCAGCCCCTAGCCTTGTGAACTGGTATAAGGGGTCTCATGGACCCCTTACCAGTTCACAAAGGGTTAACAGTAAAAAAAAAAAGACAGACACAAAATTTTTATTTATTAAAAAAAAAAAAAACTTTACTCACCTCACCCGATTGTCAGCTCCTGTGTTCATCAGCTGTCAGATGCTCTGGTGATCGCTGGCCAGAGGAGAGGGGGCAGGGGATCAGAGCATCCCCTGCCCCTCCACTGCTCTGCCCAGCGATCACCAGGGCATCTGACAGCTGAGCCGAGGAGAGGCAACAAGACGCCCGGGAGTGACGTCATAAGCCCCGCCCACAAAGGGGCGGGGCTTAACATCAAGATGGCGGCGCCCGTCGGGAGAGGAGGGGGAGAGCCCTTTCAGGCTCTCCCCTGAAGCTGAAGAGGCTGGGGGGGGGCGATCGGAGGCCCCCCCCAGTGAAGAGGAGACCCGGAGGGAGGCAGCGCGACTGCAGGTAAGTAAATGTCATTTTTTTTTTTTTTACAGTTAGCAGCTGCCACGGGGATCGGATGGCACCAAATTGTCCTACGGAGGAGACGGTCTAGTGTCAGCATGTCAGGAGTGTTACCCACTGAAGCACAGTAATGGGGTGCTTGTAAGAGTTGTGGCTAATTCACTTAAGTATCCCTGAGTTTGTTAAATTTCTAAGGGATGGTAAAATTTTGTTTGTAAATCTGTGAGGTATAATAACAGAAAAAAGTTTTATTTTATGGGAACTAGCTATTTACACTTCAAAATTCTTCAAAAACAGCGCACAAAGCTTAAGGTTGTAAAACACACTATAAAATCTTATAGGGGAAATTGTAGGAGGAAAATATTGTAAACCATTTAAAAGAAATAAATTGTTTATTTCTTTTAAAAACAAAATACAGTTACGTTTATGCTCTTGATTAAACATAAAAACATTTTGTTATAAGGTATTTGAAGCCATTTGAAGGTTAATACTATTAAATTAGCTTTATGAACTTGAGATGCATAACAAGAAACCTATGCATAAATCAGCATTTTACACACATACATACAAAATATGTAACAGTTAGATGGACTGTTCTGCTATATTTGCCACTTTTTTTAGAATATGTTTACATTTAAAATATGGCTAGCATAGCCTTATTCTGCCTAGTGTGTCACTATGTGATTTGTTGGATGCTCACATGTAACTAGAAGTTATTTGGATAAAGCTCCCTGATATGCTTACAGTAATAGGATGCCACATTCTCAATTTTCCTGTAGTCATTCTTCTTCTTTGAGTCTCAATGTTCTTTAAATTGATAGAGATTTCTTACATAACATTCAACGTGGATTCTTTATATCACCTCTTTTAACCTCTCCTTCAATAAACCACTTAATCAACTTTAGGATAATTATTGGAAAATGGGTAAAATCATATTTAAATACAGGCCAAGATAATTAACCAGGACCTAAACCCAGTTAGCGCATTATATGAAATACATCCTAAATAAATCACGGCATGGACCATACAAGTAATAATCCTTAATCAAGAAGAATGTTTGCACCTCTGATTGAAGCACTAGGGTAAACACTCTTTGTATATTTAAAGGAGACCTAAACCAACTCTGTGCCAGGGAGGTCCAAGGTCATCAACACAAATTAACTTAAAGGGAAATTGTTGTTATTTGGGTTTGGGTCTTCCTTATTGTTTTCCTCATTTGGAGTGTAATATAAACATTTGTGTTAGGGTTGTGTCTCATACCTGTGATTTTCTTATTAGCATGCCATGCCCATGTTTCCTTTATTTCTGTGGATCTGTGTTGCTAAAGTGGGAGTGGTTTCCCTGGCCTTGAGTAAAGCCCTATAGTATAACTACATACCACAAATCCCAGAATCCTGCCACTGAAAAGGGTGAGCTTTTCTTTTTCTACAAAACTCAAGAACTTGAATCAGCCATTAGTAATGACTCCAGGTAAGAAAGCTGCCAATAACTCTGTACCTACTGAAACACAAGACTATCTCATCTGAAGAGGCTGAATTAGAGCAGGAGGGGTTAAATCTTTGAGCTTTAGCAAGCCACAGTCAGGAAGTCCCTACTCTGTACACCAACTACATCAATTTGGAGTACTGTTGCTAAGGTAAACACATTGTTGCTAAGGAAAATTTTCTCTTTTAAACACAGAGTTGAAAATTAATTAAAAATAAACAAATGAACAGATAAGCTCAGCACCTTGAGGACATTTTGACACAATATTTGACATTTTCAAGTGCCATAAAATTACCCATTAAACCAGACCAAAACCCACAAAACATGTGAAATAAATTTGGGGAAAGCCCCTGCGTGTACTCTCTTCCTAGGGCATAGAACTAGAAATGGATATTTTTTCATCTACCAAATTGTCCTGGAATACTAGTTTCATTTACTGTCTCTCTCCGTGAGATGACAGGCCATCGGCCATTGCATAGGTGTGTCAATGACATCACTGCCACTCACATCAGTGACAATGATTCAAAGACACTGGCTCAAATGGGGCCAGGGCTAAGAGCAGAATGAAACAGTAGCCGGGTAAATTGCCAAAAGGTATTCTTCATGGGGGGAGCAATTCAGGGGATGCTAGTTAAAGGGAGTGCCCATGCAAGGGGATAATAAAACCTACAGCCTCCTCACTTCTTAAGTGAATATTGTTTAGCTGTTTTTGGTCTTTCTGTGCAACTTGGAGAAATATTTACAGTGTCTTATTTCTCCTCTCTCCCCGGGCTTTGCTTTAAGGGTAAACAAATACAAATCTGTTGTCTCCAGCTCTCTCTCAGCTTGTACACAGGCATGGCATTACATTTCCCCTGCTCTACATGGCCACATCCACTCTCCCCCTGTGTGCAATAAAGAGAAACTGTACTGTATATGTAAACTGTATATCTCAGTTAGAAAACTGAACAGCAGGGCGGCTGCAGCCATTCAGGGGACTGAATGCGCAGCCACACCATGATGAGCGCCACCAGCAGCGGTCTGAAAACAAATGAAAAACATATATGCCCATAATAAGGTAGTATATACAACATACAACAAAGCTCATATTGTGTGCTGTATTAACTGTTTAAGGAGTCCCATATTTCTAAATCAGCAGGACTGTTTGTTTCTGGAAGAACTCAACAAAAACAATTGTATTTTTAACCAGGAACATCTCTAAACAGGTGACCATCATGGATTTGAGTCTGACTTATATCGCAAGGAGACGGCTGACAATGCCTTGATACATTACAACAGTTTACATAATAAAGGTCTAAAAGGACGTTCAACTTTATCGGTTGAGGGGGTAATTCTAATTCCCAGTGGAGGAGAGATTTTCAAAAAATATTGGTGAACCATGAGGATCTGGTGGGCCCTCTAACGAGGATGACATCCAGATGAGCACACAATTTGTGCGATAGGGTTTGCCATAGTCACCCCCCCCCCCTAGAACTGGTTGGAAAGAAATGGTAATAAGGGCAGCTTCCCTTGTGGGGGGTGCTCTGTATGTCCACATTTGGTACCAATGCTGGTTGTGGATGTGAGAGAGAATTGTACTTCCTCCATATGGCAATTTATTAATTACAGGACAAAAGGGACAATGTATGATTTGACCTGCGGATGCCCTAAAAGATGTTGAAGGATATAGATTAGGTAAGACTATGATTATTGTATCTGTTGCCTTATTATGGTGCAAATATTTTTTTTCTTTAATTTTCAGACCTCATCATGGCGTGTCTGTGTATCCGGTCCCCTGCACGGCTGTGGCAGTACTGCTATGGAGACTGCGTGCTGCGGGCTGGGCATGAGGGTGCCGCTCAGTGTTGGGTGGTGCCTTCTATCTTGGCCCCCTGGCCTGGCTGGTTACACCACAGCACTTGTGCACACATACAAATTATTATGGGGCATTATTTTTCCCTAGTGGCATAGGTATGTTGGTTGTTTTTTCTTGTTTCCATATTGCCTTTTTAGGAAACAAACCTGATATGCCTAGAAAGCTTGAGGTGTGTACTTACAGGGAATATATAGTTTGTGGGGGGTGTTTCAAATGTAAAAGGTTGTGTTTCTTGAAAATCTGCAAAGTGAACATAGCAGTTGTATTTGTATGAAAATCTCCTAAAGTGTTGTTTCAGTTTGAGGGAGTCTCCTGTGCAGGAAAGGGTGTCTACCAATACATATGTTTACCATTTTACAGCTTTTACACGCAATATGATTATTATTTATTGAAAAACTTGTTACAACAAAACACTAAATTGTAAAAATATTAAGAATACACTAAAAAATGACAAGACATTTCATGTTAAAGCCCAGATTCTGCTAAAATATATATATAACTGTCCCTTAAAATCCTTCCAAAAATCACAGTTGAACATGTATAGTGTGAAAATAGGGAAAAATGCTCTGAGGGTGACAAAATCCTTGACTTAGGCTTAGCACATGACGAGGGATTGTGGGGGAAGTATTGGATTTTACTTGGACTTTCTCTTTAAGTGGCCTAAATTGTTTTCACCCTATTACTTAAATTAGCCTACATAATGACATAGTTAAACATGGCTCACTAATCGCATGAAGGGGCCTTGTACGTTAGATTAATCTTGTGTCCATGTGACCCAAGACCATCCATTAGCATAGAGCTGCCGGGGAGAGTGTAGGCTTATGTTGAAATGCATGCAATGCAAGTTCTGTTGCTCTTGACCTGCTACTAAAAGATTTGAAACATTTGATCTCTTTTACTTTTGCACAGTGAACACACTTGACTTACTTCAGAGAAGGGTTCTCCATTATGGCAGAGGGTAGCTCAACCAAGCAGTCTCCACTGACAACTAGTAATTTCAGCTTAGTAAGGTTGGTCATCTCTAGAGGCAAGTAGGTAATCTTATTCTTCTGTAATATTAATGATTCCAGATCTTCCAGTCTGCGAATACAAGATTTGAATTAGGGTTTTATTGTTAACATGTTACTTCTCATGCTCTCCAATGTAATATCATTTAGGGTGTTGGATGATGGAGACAAGGTAATATGTATAGAATCTCTGTACTACTTTAAACATGTTATATTCTCTTTTTTAAGGGCTTTTTCAGGGCTCGATGGATGGGGATACCTCAAAGAGGACCAAAAAACACTGGCTCTAGAGTCCTAACCTGGGAAAACCTGATTTGAGCTGCCCCACTCTGTGAAACTCTCTGGTTTCACCACGGACCTACCTTGGGCATCAATCCCACAGTCCCTGCATGGGCCTCTGGTGGCATTCCCAGCACTCTTCTATTTGATGTGCACACCACCAAAGTGGCCGGCAGGAGGCACCCTGGCAATCCTTTCGATCAAAATAGATTGTTTGACATTAATGTGCACCACAATTTATTCTGATTGGATGAGATCCTGGGAAATGTGCTGTGGAAGCATGGAGCAAGGTAAGAGATCTGCCTATTCCTAAGGGATTTCACAGGAGCAGATCAAAACCCCGGAGGGTGAAAATTCTTGAATGGGTGGATGTAGATCAAGTTTAATCATCATGTACACTTATACATATATACATCTAGGTTACCAATGTGTATACTGACTTCAACTAAACTATGTCCATTTTATAAAAACATGAATTTATGCATGTGACACATGTGAAAGATAACCATGGAGATCCTTATTGGACAATTGTTATATTGCTATAATAAATATTCTAAGTTCTAAATTTAATAAACCTATAGTACAATTTACATAAGTACTAGTTTTCAACAGATTATGGGATATATTCAAATTCAAAACTGCCATTCACTTTCATTGTCTATCTTGGGGCCGATTCAACACCAGGTGAAAATATACATACGGTTGTTGAATCAGCCCCAAGGTAGACAATGAAAGTGAATGACAGTTTTCTCTCCTAAAAAAGGAGTGTGTTTTCTCACCTTGCTCTGAATTGACCACATAAAGTGAAATAAAAAATACTAATAAACAGCATAAAACATTAGTTAATAACATTCCACTATACAGTTTTACAGTAATCACTGAGATAATGTTTAGTGTAAGCAATATATGTATGCACTATATCTGCAGTATATATATATATATATATATATATATATATATATATATATATATATTCATTATTGGTTTATAAACAGCATTAACCTGTCTATATCTTGTGGAAGATCCTTTAAGTTGTTACTGCTGATGTCCAACCACCGCAAGCTTGACATCCGCAAGACACAAATTGGAATAGAAGAGAATTTGTTTGCTGACACATCAACATAAGTGACCTTTTTCAAATTACTCAGCTGGAAAAGAAAGAAAAGAAAAGAATGGAGAAGTAAAATGGCATGACAATGCACAAGAACAATGCTATATAAAATGACAGTTTTAAATGTATCTTTTTATACATATGTATTTTCAATTTATTTTGAAATAACTTGATTCAGTAGAATGTCATTGAAAAAAAGAAAAGAAAAGAAATGACAGCACAATTTACAATTTTATTAATTGCACCCAATTTTCTACAGATGTGTCGTTTTAATACGTAGCCACATTTGTTACATTTGCTACCTTTAAGTATAGCTAATGCTGTGGAAATCTCACTTGAACATGCCCATTAGAAAGGATAACTGTGCTTCTAAAACCGTTTATACTCCATGCATCTTTGATAAATAGATCCCTGAGATTTTAACAATCATTTTATAGAAAATTGCTGTTGGTCCCACCTGTACCTACGCAATTCCCATTTTTCTTATCTTTCTCTTTGCTTCTTCAGTGAAACGGGGCACCACAGACACTTGAGTCCTCTTCCAGGATCCTGTCAGCCGATGGACTCCAGACCATGTGACTGCTGTTATTATTGCAGATGGAGCGAGGAGAAAGGTAAGTAAAAAAAATGCTTGCATTGGGGTCTGGTTTTAAAATGAAGAAAATAAAGAGACACTAAAGTCTCTAAAACCCCTTCCATGCTCACACCTCCTTCCTCAGCACCTCTACACAATCCCTGGTAAAATTGTCCTGGGGTTGGTTTAGGTCTGTGTGTGTTCACAGTGAACCCACTCCAGGCTGGTCATAAGCTTAAAGGCACCTCCCAGGACCCCCTTACTGTAGCAGTTCATGTCCCCATCAACCCCCTCAACCAGAAATGGGAGCTTGGAGGGCTTACCAAGTGAGAAGAATGGCTGGGGGGTTGATTACAGGGTACACAAGGCACTACAGTCTGTTGGGTCCAACTAACCCCCCAAATAGCTTGCCAAAGTAAGCAGGCCGCACCCTTCAGGACCCCTCAAAACAGACTCTGTGAGCCCTCTAGACTGCATTCAAACCCACTAAACAGAACCTGCAGACACAATATACGCAAGGCTCTGATACTACAACTCCCTGTCTCTCCGTTTTCTTCTGGGTATCCATATGCAAAGCATGTGTGCAACTTTTTTTCCCTGACGGGAACAACAATTTGACCTAGCCTTACCAATAAGCTGAATAAGAATTACATTGGCCACTAAGGGTTCAATTAGACTGGGGACCAAAAATTGCATTACAATTTTTGGTCGGCACCTCCTTTGCTAGGGGACACAGGCTGCTGCAGTGCCATCCCTCACCTAATGAAACTCCCTGGGGGTGGTTAGCTGACCTGATTGTAGGTCTGCTTTCCTTTTTTTATCTTTATTGAAGTTGCACTTAGAATATTGTGGTTTACAATGCATTTTCCGCTTTTACAACAGCTCCCACTAAAACACTTAATCATTATTGTCATCTGTAGTTGCTAGGCTATGAAAGAGCCTCCTATCTTAATCATTTCCGAACTATAACTTTGTCATTAGAAATCACCACCAGTTTGCCTTTCTCTTTGTCAGTTAGTTTCCGTTGAAAGTAAAGGACACTACGCCCCTGACTTGAACTAGGTGTTTGATTAATGGGTGTATTTTCATTTCTGCTCGGCTCTATTTTGTGCCATTGAAAGGAATTTGCTGATAAGATTTGTTGCTTATGGTTTCAGCATGAAAAGCTTGGCTGCACAGCATCAAACAAAAATCACAGGTTGGATTGTCAATATATAAAAAAAGCATGGCCAAGCTATAACTATGCACACATCCATTATGCACACCTTATTAGCACATAGTACAGGAAAAAAGGCTGATCCAGAGGTGCTCTAAACATCGCCGAGTATGCTCTGCACATTTTAAATAATGCTCAATACATTTTAAATATTCATAACTAGCAAATATCACTGCCGGATGTAACCTTCTCTTAGGAACATAATATTAAAAACATGTGCAAACATATAAATATGTAAAACATAGTCTGCTGATATGAATGTGCATATATAAGCATTATAGCAATAAAAAGTTCTGCATGACATACATAGTGGAAAGGACATGGAGACCCCAAGGCATGCAACCTTTTTACTCATCCACTTCCATCATTTTCTAAAAATGCATTTATATTTAAAAGAAAAGTTAAAGGAATATCATGAGAAAACACAACAAATGCCTGGACTGACGACGATTTGACTAAAAAGTCAATTTCCTGTGGCAGCTGGCAAGCTCTGGGGGAATGTGCGCCTGGCGCAGGGTTGTTGAGCACTACTTTTTTCTTGGCAGTCTGGGGGGTGTCAGGGATCTCTTTCAGGCTTTTAAAAGAGATAATCTATAGAGATGCATTTGAAGATAGATTGGGAGGCTAATTTAAGACTAGCGCCACTAATTGCCATGTGAGTATCTATGTAGCAACCCTTAGAGTGTCCGCAAGTGGTCGCTGCAAGCAGGTGTCTGGCGATGCTTAGCGGGCGGACAAGTGGTGCTGTACTACCCTGTCCAGTAGTGATAAATGTGATGTCTGGAGGGCGCTGTAGAAGCGTTCTCCCTGATTCACTGCAGAGCCAATCACGAACACTAGGTAGTGTTCCAAGGTCATATCGTCCAAGGCTACACTACATCTAACAATAGGACAACGCTTCAGCAAACGCTGGGTAGCACCAATTAAGTGTGTCCGGCACTCAGCGCTGAAGCCCATATTTAAGGAAAAACTGCACACAACCAGCGTTGGCGCTCTAAAACTGGGCACTTTAGCGTCAACCGCCTATAGCTAAGCTATAAAAGTCTGTTTCGAAACATGGAATGACATTGTTTTAACACTGTGACAATGACACTGCAATGGCGGATCTGCACATACAATTCTGCATTAAAAAAATAATAAAAAAAAAAAAAAAAACAATAAAAGTGTTGCGTTGCTGGGCAGGAGAGGACACACAATGATTTGAACCAAAAAATTAGAACATTAGCTTAGGAAAATGCTATTTATACACAACCAAATGAAACACCATTGAAATGTATGGGAGAGCGCGTCTGAGCGACTGGTGCTACATGGCACTGCTGACCACACAGCGCTGGCGCTTTGCGCTGAGCCGCCACTAGTGATACATGCGGTGCTACATGACGCTATTAGAGGCGCTGACCAGATTGACTTTCATATATATGGTTTTCAAGGCCTAAATAACCCCCATTGTTAAATATAAGTGAAAAGGAGTTCTAAAAGGGAGAAGAGGTCTTGTTAGAGGTGCCAGGAAAAAGATTTGAAGAAGAAACGCAAATGAAACTAAGAGGCCGATTCATTAATAGCGCCAGGTAGCGACAGATGAGCAACAGTAGCGGCATTTTCAGAGCGCCCGCTAGTAGTCGCTGTGCTTGGCCGTTGTTCTGTTGTTGATAGCGACTCAGTCGGTTTGCCGTAATGTTGAATATTGGGTGAGGAGTCGCTATTTGACAGGTTCCGCGCTGTATGGGAGCGCATGACAGCGAATGGCCATAGTGAACGGCTCCCACCATATTCATTAACAAATCACGCTCCAAAAATTCTCGCGCAGTGAAATGCTTGTATAAACCCCAGAGCGCTGGTGGCGATGGGTTAAAAGTAGTTTTTTAACCCCAAACAACCATATTTTTAGGAAAAAAAAAAACAAGTTTTTCAAAACATATTGTAATGTGAATACATTAATATCAGACCTGTAATATCAATTCTGCACAAATTTTTTTTTTTTTTTAACCTTAAAAAAAAAAAAACTAACATTGCAGAAGTGGTCACAGAATTTTTGACATTTAAAAAAAAAAAAAAAATAATAGCAATTAATTAAGAATATTTAAAGATTGCTCCATTGAAATGCATTGGAGAGCGCCAGGTAGCGAGAGGTCATACCTGTCGCTGTTCAAGGCGCTGTGGGGTGAGGCTGGATTAATGATGAATGATTCGCTATCTGGCGCTCTGTCAGTCGCTAAGCAGGGTCGGCTTCATAAATGTGTGATTGCGGAGGGGAGCCGGCGTTCTCGTGGCGGTGACCGTCATTACCGTTCGCTCACCATTCGCTACCTGGCGCTATCCCTTGTTAAATAAGGGCCTAATTTTGGCTAGAAAATGGTCTGGTTGGAACTAATCTTAAAACCTTGGACTCAGTTAAGCACCATGTGATTGGAGGATGTGTTGGAGGATTCATAGAACTACCCAAATATTTTCTGCATTTGAAAGAGAGAGATGTGAGCTTGCCTGTGAGATTTTTTTGACCCACACGAGAGTTTATAACTTTACGTTTGCACCACAAACATTTTTGCACGACATGCAGAAATTATTTGTGAGCCAGTTTACCATCATTAGAAAAAAAAAAAAAAAAAAACCTAAAAAAAAAGAAATATATATATATATATATATATATATATATGACTAAATTAAACTACTTACTGCTTCATGTCTTCTAACTACTGTTCCCTGTCAAATGGCAACCTGCACCTTCCACCAACGGGAGCTTTCACAGCCATCACTAGGGTCATTTGATGGGGACACTGACATCTAAAGCAGACGCCAAGACCATATCTTGAAGGAGGGAGCACAGGTCCCCCTGCCTTTCTTCCTGGCTCCCAGCCAGTAGTATTGCCAGGCTGGGAGGTGCAGAAAGCAAGTTCATTAAACTGAAAATTCAAAGGCGTCATTAGGACCAAATAATCTTTTTTTGTGCCAGTGATATCTCTTTGGTCCCTGGACAGCCAAAGATTATCTGTTAAAGAGAAATGTAATGATAAATAAACGTTTTCTATGTTTCCCAAACACTGGCAGCATAGAGGCATCCTGCACCAAATGGCATTGGCTACATCATTGTTTTGTGAGTATCAGTATGCTTGGTATCAGAGTCTATTTTGACTCTAGTTCCTCTTTAAATAAGTCATTTTTACTACTGATAAAAAGTGAAATAAAAAAAACGTACAATAGTTGTAGCTGAAGTTGAAAAAGAAATAGAATGGCAAGGGAGTGCTATTTTGTCACCACTGCAAATCTGGAAAACACATTTTTACAACTTTGGGTGTGATTGCATCTTCAGTTTTTTTCACTTTAACCCACAAACAATGGGAAGCCTTATTTAAGCGGCACTCGGCGCCTGATTTAACAGCTAAAAAAAATGCTAATGCCAATGCGGTCGCTGGATAGCGTCTTATTTGACAGTAGCGCCAAAAAGGATTTAGCGCCAGGTGCTCTGGTTGAAGCAGTGCCAGATGAAACCTGGTGCAGTAGCTCAAGATTATATAGAGCACAATGGGCAGAACTGGATTGAAGTGTTTAAATGGTAATAATTAATATTCTTGGTGTGCCACACACCCCGCTTCACCTTTAATATTCTTCACTTATTGGGTTAACTCACCGCCAGGTGACGCTGTGCAGAGAGGAAGTCTTGTAACGAGCCCCCTTCCGGCCTATATATACCTGGTACCTCCCATTAATCACCAGTATTTTTCTCTCTGCTTGACGACAAGACAGAAGATTGAAGTCTCCTGCTTACAGGTAGCCGGGGTCTTACCCCGGCACCCCCTTTTGGTCTATTTCTGCCCGGCTTTGATTGTTTATACCTTTATGGTGGATTGGAAGCCTCCCAGCCTAGGCTGCTCACTGGGCAATTGGTAGACGGCACTATAGGTGCCTAGGAGCTTATCTCCTCTGCTCGACCCCCTCTTTTGGGGGCAATGCGGCTATCCGGCATGGTGATCCGGAAATGGGATGTCCCTGTCCCGAGGGTCCCCTTAGCCCCTTACTCTCCCGTTACGATCCCTTCTCCCTTCACTATGGGGGGGGGGGGTTAGAGGGTTGTGTGTGTGTATTTCACTGTATGACTTTTTGTAACATGTGTGTTTTACTTTCATGCACTTAGCAGACTGCACCACATGTGTGCACTTGGTCTGATTGTCCCTCTTATTTTTCCTCTTAAAAGGACTTTCCTTGGTCTTGCAGATAAGTACTGGCCGGCTTGGCCAGCGTTTAGGTCTGCTTTAGGGGGCAGCTGGGGCTTGGCCGCGCTGATTGCAGGCTGGCTTGCTGCCTGAGCCTTTGCTATAGCAGCCTCCCTCCCCCCTTCCCCCCTCCCCCGTTGGTCTTTCCTTCCTTCTCTCCCTCCTCCTCCCCCCTCCTCCTGCCTTTGTCTTGACCGGCCCCAGCCTCACTTCCTTCCTTCCTGGCTTAAAGGAAGTCACGTGGGGGGGGGCTCGCTGCCACACATGGTTTGGTTTACTTCTTGCTGCTGCTGCTGGCTGCTGCGTCGTCCATACTATTGCTGCGGCCGCCCTCGGTTCCTTGCAGGTAAGCGGCCCCACCTTGTGTGGGGCCGTTGAGTGTCTTTTTAAAAACTATATTGTTTATAGTGTTTTTAGACATGGGGGGGAGAGATCTATAAGGGGATTCATCATGATTGAGGGCAAGGGTTTTTCCTTTGTTTATTTAAAGGCACCTTGGTGCCATGCATTAGTATGTTTGCATGTTGCCACATGTTTTGGGGATCTGACTGTTGGTTTTTTCTTCCCCTACAGATCCCGGGAACCCCTGATTAAAGCGGCCTCCCGGCTCTATATTACTTGGCTAGTCTTCCTTTTTTAAAAGGAAAGGAAAATTGGGACATATATATATATATATATATATATATAAAAAATATATATATATATATATATATATATATATATATATATATATATATATATATAATCTATATTTATATATAGATTATTAAGGGGATCTTCTTTTTGAATTAAAATTGAATCCTCCAAAAAAAAAAAAAAAAAATTCCGGGACATTTACAACAAGGGGGCATCCCGGGTCGGCTTATGCCTTAAATCCCAAAAGAATTGCGAATACCATAAATCACCATATGGAGGCTTCCGTTATTTTCCGGAAATGGTTCTTCTGGGCCATCTAGGGGGTGTGCAAGATGTGGGACTCCGCTCCCAGATGATGATGTCTTTGTATGCATTCCTTGTGCAAGGCAGAGTATTGCGCGTCAGTCCGTCGCTTCGGCTGCTGGCCCGTCGCATCTTCCATCATCTCCTACCTCTCCCTCCCTGTTCCGGACCCCGCATGACACTGTCAAGAGTGGGGATTCGCAATCCGAGGTGGCGGCGCGATTGGCCAGCCTCCGGAAAATAGTGCCCGTTAAAGCAGGGTCAAAAGCCACTGCAAAACGGAAGCACCTGACTCCGATGTGAGCCTGTGGAATGGTCCGATGGCTCCCCGGATGAGGGAGAATTCCTGTTGGAGTCAGATGAGCCTGCAGATCAGCTTGAGGCTGATGCTATTGGCGATTGGTCGGCGGGTGTTTCCCTTGACACCCCCTCCATTCTGGCTCAGATGTTTGAAATTCTGAATTTAGATCCGCCTGAGGTTGTCACCCGGCCAAAGGGCCAGTTTTTTAAAGAGCCTCAGCCGCGTTGGGTTTTTCCCAGACAACACCACTTTGAGAGGGTGGTCCTTAAGGAATGGGAACATCCCACGCGGTTATCTGGAATCCCTTCCAGTTGGGAAAAGCGTTATCCTTTTCCGCCAGAATTGGTGAAGCTCTGGTCCGTCCCTCCTGACGTCGATACCCCTGTGCTAGGGCTCTCCAGCACGGCTATGGTACAGTCTGCTGAGACCACTGTCCCTAAAGATGGGGAGGATCGTCGGATTGACCAGTACGCTCGCCATGGTTTTATTTATGCTGGGTCAACGATGCGCCCGGTGTGTGCTTCGGCCCTTCTTCTATTGGCGGTTAGGTCTGTAATTCAGGAGCTGTATGAGGATCTAGATCCCACTTGCAAAGAGTTTACTGCGCTCAAGCAGTGTGAATCTTTTGTTTCCTATGTTCTATCCGCTCAGGACGATGCGCTGGCTATGAGTAGCAAGACAGCTGCAATGCTGGTGGCTATTCGTCGGTCAGTGTGGCTGCGTCAGTGGTCGGCGGACTCAGCTTCAAAAAGGGTGCTCACAGCTCTTCCCTTTTTGTGCTTGCGTCTGTTTGGTGAGAAAATTGATTCAGTCGCAAAGGGTGGTAAGATGCCACAATGCAAGAGGCCTCGTCGTCCCTTTAAGGGGGCAAGTGCTGGTAGGCCTTCATTTCGGGGATTCAGAGCGGGTAGGGGGGCTTCCTTTCCCGCTACCAGAGGTGCAGGTTGGACTCGGGGGAGGGGCCGTGGCCATCCCGCTCAGTCCTGGGGCACCAAGCCCAAGCCTGCTGGTAAACCCGCTCAGCAATGAGGGGCTGCCCTCACCCGTGCGGGTGGGGGGACGATTACGACACTTCTCCCAGGTTTGGGACCAGGAGATTCCGGACGGATGGATCCGGGAGGTAGTGTCGTCCGGTTACAAACTGGAATTCGACTCTCGCCCTCCTTCACGGTTCTTTCGGTCTCGGGTGCCCATCGATCCTTTGGCCGCACAGGGGCTCCTGGCGTCGGTAAAGAATCTGTTAGAGATGGCGGTCATCCGGCCGGTACCGCGCTTAGAGATGGGCCTCGGGTTTTATTCCAATCTTTTCGCAGTCCCCAAGAAAGAGGGGTCAGTCCGTCCCGTCCTGGACCTGAAATCACTCAACAGGTTCATCCGTGTTCGGAAGTTTCACATGGAAACCTGGCGTACGGCCGTCGGTTCCCTTCGGCAAGGGGACTTCATGACGTCCATAGACATCAAGGATGCTTATCTTCATGTTCCCATCTGCCATGCTCATCAACGTTTTCTTCGATTCGTGATGGAAAATCAGCATTATCAATTCATGGCACCTCTGTTTGGCCTTACCTCAGCTCCAAGAGTGTTCACCAAGGTGCTGGCAGGGGTCATGGCCATTTTCAGATCTCGGGGCATTCGTGTCGTACCTTATTTGGACGACCTTCTCATCATGGCTCCGTCGCTCAATCAATCGGAGACAGACACCAGGTTGGTGGTCTCCACGCTGGAAAGCTTTGGTTGGGTGATCAACTTCCCCAAGTCCTCCCTCGCTCCGGCCAGGGTGGTGTTCTTTCTGGGGATGCAGTTGGACTCTCTTCAACACAGAGTGTTTCTCCCCCAGTCCAAAATTCATCTGATCCAGGAGTTGGCTCGGGTCCTACTTTCCAATCCTCGGCCGTCCATCCGTCTGGGGATGAGGCTGATAAGGTTGATGGTCGCCTCTTTCGAGGCAGTTCCTTTTGCTCAATTTCACACGAGGACGCTTCAGCTTTATCTGTTGGCGTCCTGGGACCGGCAGCCTCGGTCGCTGGATCAGCCCTTCCAGTTGTCCTCCCGGGTCCGGCAGTCTCTCCAGTGGTGGTTGGTCTCGACCAATCTTGTGAAGGGCAGGTCTTTCCTGACCCCTCTTTGGGAAATTATCACCACGGACGCCAGTCTGTCGGGTTGGGGCGGATTTTGGAAGGAGCTGCAGTTCCAGGGGCAATGGGGACCTCAAGAGGCCCACTTACCCATCAATGTTCTGGAACTGAGAGCCATCCGTCGGGTGCTTGCTCTCCTGACTCAGCACGTTCTGGGCCTTCCGGTCCAGGTGCGTTCAGACAATCTAACAGCGGTTGCTTACATCAATCATCAGGGAGGGACTCTCAGAGAGGTGTCCCTGATCCTGACCTGGGCAGAGGCCCATGTTCCTTGTCTCTCGGCGGTATACATTCCAGGAGTGGAGAACCAGGAAGCGGACCGGTTGAGCAGGGGATCTCCCCGTCTGGGAAAATGGGCTTTCCATCCTCGGGTGTTTCGCTCACTGTGTCTCCGATGGGGGACACCAGAGGTGGACCTGTTTGCCTCTCGTCACAATCACAGGCTCCCGAACTTCGTGTCGCTCTCCCAGGATCCTCTGGCTCTGGCAGTGGATGCCATGTCCCTGAGCTGGGGGGATCTGGGATTTCTATACCTGTTTCCTCCGATACCCATGCTGCGCAGGGTGCTTCGGAAGTTGGCTCTGGGAAAGGTGTCCGCCGTTCTCGTGGCCCCAAGGTGGCCAAGGCGAGTGTGGTTCGCAGACATCGTTCGGCTGGCAGTGGACCAGTTCGCCCTGCCTCTTCGGCCCGATCTGCTCACTCAGGGTCGGTTGTGTTACCCCAATTTACCAGCGCTGGGTTTGACGGCCTGGCTGCTGAAACCTCCATCTTGAAGGAGGAGGGTCTTTCTGACTCAGTTGTCAAGACTCTGATCAGTGCCCGGAAGAGGTCTTCTTCGATCATCTACTATAGGACTTGGAAAGCCTACATCACTTGGTGTGAGATGAGATCTTTTCCTTGTAGGGTCTTTTCGGTCTCCAGGATTCTGGAGTTTTTACAATCAGGGCTGGACTCTGGTCTTCAGCTAAGTACGTTGAAAGGGCAAGTTTCTGCTTTATCTATCTTTTTTCAGAAGCGTTTTGCGCTTAAGCCTTTAGTTAAAACTTTTTTCCAGGGGGTTACGCATGTGCGGCCTCCCAGGAAACCATTACTCCCGGTTTGGGATTTGAATTTGGTTCTTTCTGCTCTTCAGGCTCCTCCTTTTGAGCCTTTGCAAGATATTGCTTTGTCTACCCTGACTCAGAAGATTGTCTTCTTTGTAGCGATCACTTCGGTCCGGCGTGTCTCGGAATTGGCGGCCTTGTCTATCCAGGCGCCTTACTTTGAGAGGCATCAGGATAAAGTGGTCTTTCGGTTCAAGCCAGACTTTCTTCCTAAGGTTGTTTCTGCTTTTCATTTGAACCAAGATATTGTTCTTCCCTCCTTGTGTCCTAATCCTAAGAATGACAAAGAGAGGGTTTTGCAGTGTTTGGATGTAGTACGTTGTGTTAAGTACTACTTGATTATCACGTCTCCTTTTCGTAAGACGGATTCCTTTTTTGTTGTGCCCTATGGGCCTAAGAAGGGTTTGGCACCAGCCAAATCTGCCATTAGCAAGTGGATACGTCAGGCCGTTATTGCGGCCTATTCTGCTAAGGGGAAAGTTCCCCTTTTCATATCACTGCTCATTCTACTCGCGCCATTGGGGCGTCTTGGGCTTTTTAGCACCAAGCTTCTGTTGAACAAGTTTGTAAGGCCGCCACTTGGTCTTCTGTTCATACTTTTTCTAAGTTTTACAAAGTTGATGTGCGGGCCTCAGCGGATGCTGTTTTTGGCCGCAAAGTTCTGCAGACTGCAGTCATTTAAGTTATGCTTCACCTGGCCTTGAGATGCCTATCCCTTGTGGACACTGCTTTTGGATGTCCCAATAAGTGAAGAATATTAAAGGTGAAGTGGGGTGTGTGGCACACCAAGAATAATACCATTTTGTGAGTACTCACCTGAAAAATGGATATTGTTGGTGTGCCACACACCCCGCTTCACTCCCACCCTTTTCGGTATTCCGAATCCTTTATATGGTGAAGCTTTTATTTATATTGATTTATTTTGAGGTTACCGGTTATTTACTGGTACCTTGTCTTTCTGCTTTTTAATATACTGGTGATTAATGGGAGGTACCAGGTATATATAGGCCGGAAGGGGGCTCGTTACAAGACTTCCTCTCTGCACAGCGTCACCTGGTGGTGAGTTAACCGAATAAGTGAAGAATATTAAAGGTGAAGCGGGGTGTGTGGCACACCAACAATATCCATTTTTCAGGTGAGTACTCACAAAATGGTATTATTAAACACATTTATTTGTACAGAACTTTCATTGTGACTTGTCAGTAATTAAAACACAGGATGCGGGGTTGAAGAACAGCTAAAATGCAGTCAAAACGCACTGTAAAGTTTGTCCCCTTTCTCTCCAGCAGAGATATCTTGTAACTGTAATGAGAAAACGCTGACCAGCGCCAGAAAAATACAGCGCCAAAGATTTCAAGGAGGAAATATTTAATAAATATATTGAGGAACACCGGAAAAGCGATAGTACAAAGTGGCGCTCCCTGGCGCTGGGATAATCGGCCTAGCGGGTCTAACAGGTGATGACATTGGCCAGCCAATACCTTAGCGCAACAATCAAAGCTAATTAGCGTTTGGCGCAATGCTTGCTAGCACCAATGTAGTACACAGCACAGCTCCAGATGACACAAGAATGCCAGAGCTCTGAAGTTTTCTTTTTACAATACTTCACAAATATTACATGCAATGGGGCACTTTTACATATAGTATGCAGAAAATTCAGTTTTTTCTGCATATTCAATATAATGCTGTTATTTCCAAAAAGTCTTAAACAATTATCCCTTCCTCACAGTAAGAAATATGAATCTCACATATAGAAATGCCCTTTTGCAGGTTCAAATAGTTCTTTATGTGTTTGTTTTATTTTTTGCGATTCTTGTATGTCAAAGCAAAAAAAGAAGCAGATTTTTAAATCACACCGAAAATATTAGCATGACCCCCAATGTAATGCAGGAGGCCAGTCAGCAAATACAGACACAATATAAAAAGAATCATCATTATGATGATTCTTTTTATATTGTTTGTGTATTTGTTTCTAGCATAAGAATTCCCAATGTTTTTACTGCGCGGCCCTTATTGAGTGTGATTTCTTATTGCTGAACCTATAATTTGCTGCTGCAGCAAGTTCCATATTTCATTGTAAGAAAGCACTTTTTCCAAGTTATAGGTTTAACAAGGGTTGCAGTATCACAGACTGTGGGAATAACATTGCCCATAGGTAGAGCAACGCTTTGTCATTTGGCTTTAATGCTGCTGTTTTGTAGTACATGACCTTACATTTCTTATTAAATAGGTAACACTTAACATTTCCATTTTCTTGGTATGTGCTGAACAGCTGCATTTCAAAGCCTCAGCCATTTTTTAACCTGATTGTGCATTATAAAAATATACTTTGACGTAGTCTAACGTTGCCGAGAGGTTTGTAACTATTCTGCTGGGATCCGGCGTTCTGCCAGTGGAACATAAAGATTTCCCCCGTCAGTGTTAGCTCTTTTATGTTTGCAAACATCAAACAATAACATATTGGTTTATGTGCTGATACACACTACATTATTATCACAGATGGCTTTATGAAATGCCACAAAAATCTCCCCTCTGAGCAATTTCCCAAGGAATGCATAACATATATTGATGGCATATACAATTAAGGATTACTAGGGAGCAGTTATTTAAGGGAAGACATGTACATAGATATAAATTCTATAAAACTGATACAATCATCTTCTGCATCTTGTTTTTTAACCACTTTCATAAAACTTGTGCACTGGAGATAGTGATGATTTCATGACCTGGTTCTCCGTCTGAAGAATGTCTTGCCTCTTTTACTGACCTCTTTCACAAGTGGTTGTACTGGCAGTTGCCACCTGTCACTATGCCACCATGCATCGTTTGACTACCTCCTTCACACCAGTATCATCTGATCCTTGAGGCAGATCAGCTAACATCTGCCAGTAGTGCTTCACCAGCTATAGCACCAGTGGGCACACTACTGGCTGGGTTTCCTCACATGTCACTGTGCCAGACGTGCATTGGATACTATGGTCCTCTACACTCCATTGCTCCATCCACCAGATACAAGACAACAGGACAGGCCAACAGTACTTTCAAGTTGTTGCAGTAGCCCAGGTTTAGCTATAGTTAACTCCTTCAGTAAACAGGTCTGAACGATATCTATAGAAGCAGTATTGTCATACAAAATGCACCATCACTGCCCCCAGTTGTAAGTAACATTAGAATCCATATCTTATCAATATCAGAGTTTGCAACTTTATAAATATATAATTGCCCAAGGTTGCAGGTTATGTTTTCCTTCTGGTTTTACCACAAAACGAGAAAGAAATTGGGAGCTAGGTATGGTGTTGAAGGGAGGATATGACCCAGGGTAAACCCCTTATATACGGGGTAAGCTTAAGCCTTACAAAATACAATGTAGAAACACCAATGCTAAAAGGGTTAATGTAAAGCTCAAGCCTTTTAGGTTATATTAAAACATTTCAAATCCCCCTAAAATATTTGTGATTAAGAATATTCACCATCTCACAATGCAGAAACTCTGACCACAGTCAACATTCCAAACACATTTATTAAAATTAAACCAGAACAACACATATTTTTCCCAAAACAGGTGTTGTACCAGACATGACATGAATAATCTTACCTTTTGGGTGTGGTTACGGTTTAAAATGAGACAAGCTTGTCAAAGTGAGAAGCCATAGCAGGAAGTTTCCTCCCCCCTCACAACAAAGTACTATATAAGAAACGTTAAAAAATGTACAGTACCTCTGTGGGCTCTAGGGCTACACTCACAATGGAGATGATCCTCCATAGCTATATTGTCCATCCATTCCAGCGTATTTCACCCCGGTGACTTAGACAGGCAATGTGAGGCTCTTTTTTCTGATATTGGCTAGCAAGCGTGGCAACGGTGGCCATGGCTAAACCAGCAGATTTGCTTTGCTTTGACTTCTCACTTTGACATGCTTGTCTGACTTTAATAAGTGTGTTCACTGTGGTCAGTGTTTGTGACGCGGTCTTTTTTACCAACTGGTAATATTTTAAAGAAGATTTGAAATAAATTTATAACATGTTTTAATATGACCTAAAGGGACTGTCCCACGTGCCTCTCCTCCATTTCCTGCAGTATGCTGTAGATGTTGTAGGTGATCTTCAAAGTTTGCCCCTCTTTTGAATTACATTCCTCCACGACCACTCAAACCCAGCAGGGGCGACTACTGTGCCTCATGTTCATGTTGGGAGAGGCTGAGGGATGAGGATGACAATGAGATCATATCTGGAGCATTGTCATGGAGGAATGGAATAGAAAGGAGGGGAAAACTTGGGAATGTGCGTTGGGAATCTTCACTGTGGTCAGTGTTTGGGAGGTGGTCCTTATTACTAATTGCTAATATTTTAAAGAAGATTTGAAATACATGTATGAAATGTTTTAATATAACGTGAATACTATTAGCTTTACATTAAACCCTTAGGTTTGAGGTCATGTGCTAGATGCTCTTGAGAGGCTGAAGGATGGGGATGACAGTGAGATCACATTTAGAGCATTGTCATGGAGGAATGAAATAGAAAGGAGGGGCAAACTTTGGAGCCCGGCTACAGTGTGTTGCAGGAATGAAGGAGAGGCACATGGCACAGGCTTAAAGCGGACTAATACCCACCAAACTTATGGAATACATTTGGCCATACCCCTGCTGATGTTCCCTTTTGGGGTGTTAAAATAGATATGGTTATTTTCGTTTTTCGACTCGTCCTGGAAACAGTATTTTTTGCTGTCCCTCTCTGTAAGATTGCAGGTAATCAGTCATTGCATTGGTGTGGCAATGACATCATTGCCACATACAACAATGGCAATGAATGGAGGAGGCGGCGCTTTACAGTTAAAACAAGGGTCATTATCTGGGATTAGAGTGAAGCAGAAACACTAAAAATTGGCAAAGGATACTCTTCATGGGGGGAGCAATTCAGGGGATGCTAGTAAAAAATGTGGGGTTTGGTCCACTTTAAGGTGAACTCATTGCTGCCTTATTATTACCATTACCTGGACTCTCCCTTCAAAGGCTCCAGATTCCAGATCGTACTTGAGGGTTCAAAAGAGAAAGAGTGGCATCGGAATCTATTCTCAATTATGAAGTTAGGAAAATACAAGCAGCAGAATACCAGTTTGGATTAATAAATACGTGTATGCAATCCCTTAGTTTTATATTAGTTTGGAATAAAAAGCAATTTGTTTTTATCAAAATAATTTGGAAGAGATAAGCATCCCCTTATCTTGTTCTAGTAAAAGTTATTTTGTCCTTGCCTTTCTGTTTTATATATTTTTAATATATATGAGATGTCTGTCACTGCTAATCTCTGTTTTTTTTTCCTCTGGCATCAGAGGATCTTTTGCCTGTCCTTGCTATTTACATCATTCTCTTGATAACAGCCAGAATTAAAATCAACTCCATTTTATCAAGCAGCTGTTGTTACATTGACAAGATTTTGGCAAAAGGCCCTGGCCGGGTTAGTCCAGAAACCATCCAATTAGGGGAAGAAAAATATATTTTACTTATGGTAACTGATTATTTACATAAATATTATAGGAACGGCAGAGCACAAACTGGTAAATAGCAGATCAGTTGGAAAGGTTCACAACATTTCCATCATAATACAAAAGGCATTGTGGTGGAAGCCAACTGTGCAGACTGGGGAAAGTAACAAAAGACAAGCACTTACATAGCTGTTATCTAGTAAAATGCATCAAAATAAATGGAACATTTAATTTGCACAAGCACATCATGCATTCATGTGTGCCCACATTTGCTTGAAAACAAAGAAGCACACACCTTAATAAATGTTTCATGTGTACATTTTGTCACCCACAAATTGAACCTCTAGACAGAAAGTATCAGACATATCAGGAAATAAGGCGTAAATATACATAGCAGCTCATGTGGCAGCGATGGGCGCTAGGAACAGGCACAAGAATGGTGTTTATTTACAAATAGCTTCATTCATTTCCTCGTTAGAGGTTGGAGCAAAAATCTGGAGGGAGAGGAAGAGAAATTTGTGCTTTTAAAAAAAGAACAGGATTTTAAGTATCTTATGTTTTGGTTTTAGTCACTGCTTTAGTCGCAGCTTTTGGGATGTCCTGCAGTGTGAATCCTTGATTTGGGCTATAAACATACCTCGATCCAGGGCTCTCTACAACAATGTGAGTAAAAAAATTGTGGTGAATCAACCCTGAACGGCAATGGAGGAAATTCAAAACCAAAGAAGATTTCCTGTTATACAAGAAAGCCCCTCAGGAACTCAGGACTGCCCTTTCATCTGCTAAACAGGAATATTGCTCATCACTCATATCAGCACAGGCCCGGAATCCTAATCAGCTATTTAATACTTTCAACTCGCTACTCCACCCACCGCCACCTCCTCCATCCTCAGAGCTAACAGCAGAGCAATTTGCCACATACTTTAAAGATAAAATTGATATGATTGGAATTGGCTTCACTCCTCAGAACACTTATCTTCTACCAACTCCCCCCATGCCCCACTCATTAACTAATTTCACACAGTTATTTACACAAAGTCTCTCCTCCCTGGTCTCAAAGGCCCACCTGACCATCTGCTCCCTTGATCCCATTCCATCCCACCTTATCTCTCAACTGTCTCCATCTGTCATTCCAGCCCTAACATCTTTATTCAACCTCTTCCTCTCCACCGGTACCTTTCCTTCTTCCTATAAGCATGCTGTTATAACTCCAGTCATCAAAAAACCCTCTCTGGATCCCTCAGCCCTCCACAGTTTCCGCCCAATCTCTTTGTTCCCTTTCTCAGCTTCTTGAACAGCATGTCCACACAGAACTGACTAAGTATCTGTCTACAAACTCCTTCCTAGATCCCCTAGATCCCCTTTTAGTCTGGTTTCCACTCAAGTCACTCCACCGAAACTGCACTCACCAATTCACCAATGATCTACTGACAGCCAAATCCAAAGGCCACTACTCTGCTCTCATTCTTCTTGACCTATCCTCTGCTTTTGACACAGTCGACCATGCTCTGCTTCTCAATATTCTTTCTTCTCTTGGAATCCAAGAACTCTCACTCTCTTGGCTCTCCTCCTATCTCACTGATTGCACATTTAGGGCCTTATTCATCAAGCGATAGCGCCAGGTAGTGTCTCACTAGCGCCAGGTAGCGCCAGCTATCGGCGGCTACCGACTCCAGAACGCCCGGCGGCGGACACAATCACGCATTTATCACGCTAAATGAGGCTAGCGCCGACGAGAGCGTCAGCTAGCGCGGGATTCATCATGTAGCCGACTGCAACGAACAGCGCCGCTGCTAATCCCATCACAGCGCCAGGTATGACCTGTCGCTACCTGGCGCTCTCCCATACATTTCAATGGCAGACCCTGCAATGATTTTTTTAAGTGGTTTTTGTGTTCTTGTCTTTTGGCAAAAATTCAACACATGTTGTTTCGGATATGTTTGATTAATCTGGCTTGTTTTTATTGTTTTTTTGAGGAAAGATGTAATTTTTACACTGGAATGTTGTGAGTGAAATATAAAATGCATCTCCTCCCACAAAACACATTAGCCTCAAATTAGCTTGCTTTCACAACACACATGGCTAGTAAAGCTACTTTTTAGTCACTCATGTTTGGCGCTCACGTTCGCTCATTGAAATTGTCAGCGCCCAAGCTATTCGGCAGCCCTGTCCTTGATGAATCTGTGGTGGTCAGAGTTTGTGCAGTCGCTGTTTTGATTCGCTATGTGGCTGCGCTAGCGGCGCTGTGCTGCGCTGTGCTGTTCATACATGTGCCTTTCTGCCATTTTGCCTGAATTCACTTGCAGCAACCCCAGTCGTTCTTAATGAATACACTGTAGTTGTGAGCGTGCATGTCCACATTCTTCTGGATTTGTTCATGCGTACAAGCTCATAACAACCCGTTATGCATTCTCCTGTGTGCAACATTATCATGTAGTTGGCTAGTTTGCTTGTGTTATTATTTTATGAAGGACTATAAGATTGTTATTTGTAAGCAACCAGCTTTGTTTTTTCGCTGACCTATGCATTACAGGATATTGATCACCCAGCTAAATCAAGCTAATAATTAATGGCGTCTTGGCCAATAGCTTGTTGTAATGCGTAATAATCCTCTTTCCGCCACTTTGCTTGCACATAGCGGATATTAGCTAGTTCTGGTGCGCGGATTTTTTTTTGGTCTGGCGCTTTCATCATATCCACTTCCGGTTTCCTCCTTTGCGTTTCAAAGCAACATAAAGCTAAAAATTAATTGCGCTTTGGCCAATAGCTTGTTGTAATGTGTAAATCGACTATTTCCGCCACTTAGCTTGCACATAGCGGATATTAGCTAGTTCTGGTGCGCGGATGTTTTTTTTTTTTTTTGGTCTGGGGCTTTCGTCATATCCACTTCCGGTTTCCTCCTTTGCGTTTCAAAGCAACATAAAGCTAAAAATTGATTGCGCTTTGGCCAATAGCTTGTTGTAATGCGTAATTCGTCTATTTCCGCCACTTAGCTTGCACATAGCGGATATTAGCTTGTTCCTGGTGCGCGGAGCGTTTTTTTATTTTTTCCTGTCGCTTTGGTCATATCCGGTTCCGGTTTCCTCCTTTGCGTTTCCACCATGCTGCCCAGGAGACGGATTATGCGCCTCCCCAGCTCCTCCTCAGAATCTGGCCCCACCACCCCTCCCCCACCTCCCCCACCTAACCCACCTCCAACCCCTCCCCCTCCTGGGCCAGCTAAACAAAAGCGCAAACGGGTGGATAGCCGCGTAAACGGGCAGGTGGTCAAAGTGAGTATGTTTATCTTGGATTATATGTTTAAAGTGGACCAACACCCAGGGGAAATTGGGCCGGAAATCTTTAAGATTCCCGGACCGATCAGATCCCTCCCCGCGGGGCATCCCAAATCGGGATATCCCGCGGGGAGGAACCCCCCAGGAGGCCCACAAACCTTACCTCAGCCCCGTTCCATCGGCGCATGCGCGAGCCGCGGCCGCGTCTTGCGCTTCCCTCTAGCAGTGCGCGCACCCGCGCCGGCCATTTGGGAATGGCCGGCGCAGGCGCGCTCCCTGTTAGAGGGAAGCGCGAGACGCGGCCTCCAGCGCTCAGAGGCAGCTGAGCTGGTATGCGCGTCCAAGCGGCCTTGGACGCGCATACCACAGCGGCTCTGAGCGCTGTGATTGGTTTGGTGCGGTCACGTGGGAGCGTGGTGAGGTGAGTATTTCTGGCCTTCCCGGGGGGTTACAGACAGCGGGGCACCCCCGATCGGGGTGCCCCACCGAAGTGGACCAAAACCCAGGATAGTCAAAATCCTGGGTGTTGGTCCACTTTAATCTGTTCTCAGTATAATTGTTTAGGCCATTCATCTGATGTCATGTAATTATAATTTTTTTTATTTTCATTTCTCATAGGATTTCTGCATCCACCAATACGATTATGCCCGTGGGGGCAAGAAGAGAATAGCCCTGGAGGTGAAGGCCACAGTGTCCCGGCGCTTCAACACAAACCTAAGTGTCCGATCAACCATGCAGAAATGGTCGGACTTCAAGCGCCGGGACCCTGAAGGCGTGTACCGCCTATATGATGCCTACGCTTCAGGTAAGTTGAAGCTTATGCTATGTTTATACTTTTTTAAAAATAATATTCAAAGCTGGGTCCATTTTGGGTATTAATATTAATTATTTTCATTCACCCCCTCAACACAGATAAGCGTCCTCCCCTTGGGAAACGTGGGAAGGGATTCCTCCCCCGAACCAGACAGGCGGACTCGGGGGAGTCATCGGGGGAGGGTCCCTCTCGCGGGTCCTATTAAGAGGACCCAGGTGAGGAAGGGGATGACGCCCCAGAGGAGTGTGCTGCTGGGGGGCTGGCAGGATCAAGCCTCAGCTCCTCACACTCTGACTCTGAGGAGTCTCACCAGCCAAGGGGCCACTCTCAAGTGGGGAGTCCAAGTGGGGTGGAAGGAATGGACTCTCCCACACTCCCTGAAGGAGCAGGGAGTGAGAGGGAGGAGGGTGGCCCTTTGGCTGGGGGATCTTCGGAGCAGAGTGTGAGGAGCCGAGGCTCCCTGCCTCCTCCTCAGAGCCCTCCCTGGGCTTCAAGTGGCAGCTCATCCCCTGGTGAGTGCACATTTAGTCAGTGTTAGTCTGTGACAGGTTTCATATGGCCATTTGTACTTAGCCCTTGCCATTCCTCTCTAATTTGCAGGGCATCATATAGGCGGCACCTCCAGGAGCTTTTGGCAACGCCTTCTCCACGGGCATAGTCATGGTAAGTGTTTGTTGTTATCCCTCACATTCACTATGTTATGACATTCCTTAAAGTGGACCAACACCCATTGTTGATTGTGCTTGGAATCTCTAAGCTTCCCTGCCCAATCACCTCCCTCACCCAGGGCCCCCCCCCAAAAGCCCACAAACTCCTTACCTCATTGGGGGTGGCAGAAGCCACCGCCGCAGCCTCCTGCGTGCCCCTCTAGATGTGTGTGCGCCTGCGCTCTCCGTTTCATAATGGCCTGCACGTGCGCACGCACTGGAGGAGTGATGCGCGGAAGGCAGCGGCGGCGGACAGTGTCTCACTCAAATTGTTGTGCCCTGCCAAAGTGGACCAAAACACAGGATATTATCAATCCTGGCTCTTGGCCCACTTTGAACATACACATGTTTCCTGGTCCATAGGCCAAGCTGGTTTGATAATGTACATTAACATCACAAGCCCCACTACAGTGCAATCCAACTGGCAACCACCCCTATGTTTCAGCCCACACCATGTTGGGGGCTTGCAAATGTGTTATTTTTGTAAGTTGTTCCGGCTAACACATGTTGCACACTATTAACATTCTCCAATCAACTGCAAATTAGTCCTTACCATTGCACTGTCAAGGTTAGAGGCACATTATCCTTATGTGTCCATGTTGCACCCAAAAATAATTTACATGAACTCATAGACCAGGAAATACGCTAATGTTGGACAACATGTGTGTAACCATGCAAGCATTTGTTTTTGCAGACTCCATAACCAGATGGCTGACAAATAGTCATGTGTCATTGGCCCACTAATTTTGCTTTTCGATTTTGCTTTCTCCTGACAGATGTGGCCATGCAGACGGAGCCGGTGTACATCACCACCACACCTCCCGGGACGGCCAGTAGCATGGGCCCCAGCCACAGCTGCGATGGTGAGTACATCCCACTTCATATGCCTAAAGACTTGTGACCCCTATGTCTTATAGTAAATTCTGGAGACATTTACAATGTACAATGTGTTTTCAAAACACACATCTAGGTTACATGTGTTTGGCCAACAATCCTACATGCATGTCTGCATGCTTGATTGTTGGCTCACATTCTTGATTTAGCCACATCGAGGCAAATTGTGGTTTCTACCCAACCAAATTGGCCTGCTAAGGTGGTGACCTCTAATATGCTTGGCCCAACCAGTTTACTCGTTAGGACTTAGGCCCTGATGTTTGGCTGTAACTAAACAAATAAATGTCCACACTGGGACTTATACCTTCTTTTATTCCCAAGAGTTAAGAGTAAATGTATGCTTGGGATGTTGTGGCCACATTTAAGGCAGCCACTAGTACTCATATAATGGTAACACATAAGGGCACAGTTGCCAACAATGTGAATGTGAGTGTCAGCTAATTGTAGGCACTTACATTACATTGCTACATCTGTGTCTGTAGAGGTCACATTCTAGATTGTGATTATTTTTTTTTTTTATACTCTCTACAGCTTGTGTCAACCAGCATCGCAGACTGTGGCGGTCGATCTGGCGTCTTCGCCTTATGCTGCTGGCCTTGAAGAGGCGTCGTTAGGGTGGGGGTGATTGTTTGTAGGCACTTTGCGGCCAAATGTTGGGCCTGTTGCCCGCCTTGTTTAATTAAAATTTTCGATTTTGGTAATTACAGTGTGTTGTGCCTTGTCAAGCATAGTTTAAGTGTCTACAAACCCATTCTTTGTAAAAATTTGGGGTACCTTTGTAGCCATTTAATGTGTAAACCATAGTAAGATATGGTCAGCAATGTGTGTCCTAAAATTTCCCATACATTTACATATCTAGATCAAGAGACTCATCCCTGACTGTGTTCTTAGCTATGTCTTAGGAAAAACACAATTTAGAGGTGGGGTAATCAAATATATTTCACACAAAATCAAAACAACCACAAACCAATTAATATTCTTGGCTTGGGGGCCGGGGAGGTTGGGAGTCATTGCTAGGGGTGGTGTTGGGGGCCAACAGTGCAGTAAAAAAAATAGACTGCTGTTGTATGAGCTGTTGTGTCAACAACAAACTTTGTTCCTGGCGCTGTAAAGATTGCTCCATGAGGTTTGCCAGCCGAGCCAGTTCCTGGTTCGTTTGTTGTTGGTGGCCTTGTTTCAAATCTTCCATCTGGCGCTGCAGGGCCTCATTTTGTTGCTGACACATCAGCACCTGATTTTCCAACGCCGCAATGCGCTCATTAGTTCCATCACGCGGCTGTTGGCGACTGTAGTCCTCCAGCATCCGGACCCCTAGTTTGTAAAACTCCGCACTGGTCGGTGCCACACCTCCTCTTGCTCTGGTTTCAGGCTAAAAAAAAATAAATAAAGATTTTAGTGAAACTGAAACAATGCAGGTATGCCCCTCCAAATCATTTCCCCAAAGTGTAACAATCCAACTTACCCTTGCTTGAGCCTCTGAAGCTTGGCCACATGGCACTTGGGAAGAGGTCCCAGCTTGGGGTTCTGGTCCCGCCTCCTGCCAAAACAACAAAGAAAGAAAATGTGACATGTTGGTTCATGGCCTACCCACGAACATGGCAATGTGGTTATTGGTCCTCTAAATCAGCCATGTTACCTCCGTGACGTCCGGCAGAGGTAGGTCCGGGGTCTGGCTGCCAGAGAGGGGCAAATCCACATCTGAGAGATCGGGCAAGTTGGCATATGCTAAACAGGAAAGTCATGTTAGAAGGTCAGTGGACCAAACTCAAATGTAACATGGATAGACTATCGAGCCCATACCTCCACAAAGTGCCAGATTACACACTAGGCAAAAGGTATCTGGTAAACTCAGATTGCTAACATGTATGTAAGAGGAAGATGAGCCAATAATTGGGCCAAAAAAGAACAGAGACATTGCGAAAATTACACATACCCGCACTCTCCCAGATGTCTTGAGTTGGGCCCTCACTCGAGCTTTGCCCTTGAAAATACATGTTTAAACCCAAGTTGGCCTACTAAAGTTCCACAAAAGTAGTGCCAAAATCCGTACTAGATAATCAAGCAAAACCAACTTACCCTCATCTCTGGCAGCCTCAATGTGAAGGGCCCTTTCCGGACAGCCACTTCCGAGATTCCGGCCAACTAAAATACACAATTAATGTCTCTAAATATTCCTACAACTACTCGGGTGAATGTTTGTCTTTAAATATACCCTAAAAATGCATTGCCTTCACTCAAAAAACTATACTAATTACCCTGGGGATGGCAAATTCAATACAAATAGCCATCTTCAAGTTGACATAGCAAACATGTAGATTATTAGACTAACCAAATAGAACCAGTGTCACATAAACAGCATAAAGGATACATTTTTGTAGCCAATACACACCAACAGGGTCCTGTTGACCTGCAACCTCGGAAGTGGGGTCCAAAGATGAACCAGTCACTTGGCCTACAAAGAAAAAACAGGAATGATAGACATGCACTTGTGTTAAAGCGGCTAAAGCAAGGTTGACACATGCACTTACCGGCATCCAAAGAGTAGCTTGGCTCCTGAGGAGATGCTGGGGCCAATGGCGGTGCAGCTAGGCAAAAGCAAAGAAAACATTTAGCCATTGGTAATGTGCGGCACAAAATAAACCATGCATTAAGGTGTGTGTGAGCAGCTCAATCACTAATATTCCCTAATCAAGGCCAGTGTGGCTTCCACATGTATATGCAGATATATGCCCACACATCTCTGGCTTCCCACATAGCTACACATGTTAGGGCCTTGTTAGTTAGTTGCTGAGAGGGTTAAAGTGGGCGTGAAATTAGTCCGCAGGCCCATATTAGTAATCCTCAACAGTGGTACAAGCTATTGTTTGAGGTGCACCCACACCCATTTTGTACCAAAACAACCAGCCCATAAATTAGTGATAAATACCTTCAATGGCAGACTGGGTTAGGCTTGAGGTTGGTTGAAGGGCAGGAGTTGTGGTGTCCTCAGCCAAATCCTGGACATCACCATGTGCACCTATGCAGAAAGCAACAGACAAGAAAGGAAAACATTTATGAGGTATAATGTACTACTTCACAGGTCCTACTGTTAGTTGGCCAGAAAGAGACAAAGCAAATCACATACATTAACATTACCAGCAAAAAATATGCAGAAAATATGTACCTTCAGTCCAACCTGTGGTGTCATCCCCAGGATCCACACCCTGCAGCCGAGCGAGTGGAATTTTGGCCTTCAGCATCTCCTCATATGGCCTGTAGGTACTCTTTGGACCCTGGATGGTCCCACTGTCGACATCAAGATCATGATTCATCTTTTGCGTAAGGGCCCTTTTCAAAGTGTAGAAGCGTTTCCTGCAGGATGGGCCACTACGTGGGTGTTGAGCACTGCTAGTAAGCTCTTCACCAATGGCATCCCACAATTTGCTCCTTTCTTGTTTGCCTATTGACTTGCTTTGGGAGCCAAATATCAGCTCCCATTTAGCAAGTGTAAGGCGCACAAGAGTATTATTCTCCGCCAAATTAAATTCAGGCTCCCTCTTGGCAATTGGGCGCATAGCCTGGGGTGCTGCATCACCTTCAGCCTGGGCCCTTTTCCTTAAGGGAGGTCTGCGCACAGCACCCACCACACTCCTACTTGGGCCAGCTGTGGCTGGCAGATGTCCAGAATTTGGCTCCATCCTGTAGCTGCACACACACACACCAATACACAACCAACAAGCACGCATGCAGACTACAGAATGGTATCACCGTTTGTGGGGTTTGGGCAGGTTTTATGTGCTCTAACAGCCAATCACAAACAGGCCCACTTAATTGATTAACACATACTGGCAAGGTGCTTGTAGCCACAGCTCAAATGCACTGATTGAACCATGTGTGGTAGCCAATTAATTACAGACCTCATTAACCAAACAATACACAACCAAAGACAACAATGTACTCATGTATAGTAAACACTTGTGACATGTGGCTATACAAACGGCTATTTAAATCAAGAGCAGCTTACCTTTCATTGGTCCACCACAGAATTTTCAGCCATGTCCGTTAATGCACGCAAGTTTCGGCTCACGTACGCTAGTAGTGCTACTAGCGTGCGCGTGCGCACTCCGTTTCACGCACACCTGGGTCAGCTAATTGGAGACAGGAAATAGTAGAGCAACGCAAAAGGCGGCAAAGCGGACCTGTCCTTTTTCAAAGTGAAGTATAAATGGCTGGATTTGGCCACCTTCTGGTATTGTTACACTGTGGCAAAGGCTGTGGTGTGGTGCTTTGGTCCCTTAGCTCATTTGAGTGTCTGGCTGGGTTTTGTCCTCACTCTCTGTGGCTTGTTGGGTGATTTCTGACATCAGTGCTGTTTCTTTAGGAGATTGATTTTGTTGGCATATGCAAATATTGTGGAGCATACAGCAAGTGAGGCTTGATTTTGGGGCCTTTTGTGGGCTGTGCAGCAGCTCCCCTCTTGGTTGTGCCTAACTTAGAAAGCTGTTTTTCAGCAGTCTGGTGGTTCTGACCACTATACTTCTGGTTTTGTGGTGAGCTGCATTGTAGTGAGTGTGTGAGGAGTGTGCTTGCTTGTGTGTGTGGTGTGTTTGTGGTTTTTGGTTTTGTTTTGCTTCTTTTGTATATCTGTTGAGTGTGAGATGGATAAGAGGGTGATGTATGGGTTATGGGTGCAGGGATGTGTGAGAATGCTGGAAGAGCAGGAGGACCGGGAGGGGGGTGCTGTGAGGCTTAGGGCACCCCGCTTCTTTGGAATCCGCCTTTCAGTATGGGATTTAAGTGACGAGCAGATCAGGAGCCGCTTCCGTCTGAATCGTGCTGCACTACAGTCCCTATATGATCAGATTAAGCACAAAATCGAGCCATCCACCAAACGCACTCATTCCATTCCAGGCATAGTACGCCTATGTGCCACTCTGAATATTTTGGCACGAGGGACCTTCCAGGCAACCTCTGCCCTCCTCAGCGGGATCAGCCAGGCTACAATGAGCCGCATATTTTTCCAGGTAGTACTGGCGATTTGTGATTTGATCCCTATTTACATCAAGTTTCCTGAGGATGAGGATGAGGTTGCCAAAATAAAACATGCATTCTATCTCATGGGAGGGATCCCGAATGTGCTAGGGTGCGTTGATGGTACACATATCTCTTTCCGCCCTCCCCGTGCACAGGAGCTGTATTTTAGGAACAGAAAGCAATTCCATTCGCTGAACGTCATGGTGGTCTGTGACCGTGAAATGAAGCTGCGGGCCGTGAGATCGGGCTTCCCCGGCTCATGCCACGATTCTTACGTCCTGCAGCGGACAGTCCTGTGCCGGAAGTTAGAGAACAACGAAATGCCAGCTGGCTGGCTACTGGGTAAATAATTAACCATGTCAAAGTATTTAGCATCAAATATGTGGGCTAGTAAGCTATATTTTTGAAAATGAAACAAAAAACATGTAATAGTACTAATTGCTGTCTCTCTCATTGTGTTTTTTCCACAGCGGATAAGGAATATGGGCAGAGAACGTGGGTGATGACTCCAGTCAGAAGCCCACAGACCTCTGCCCAAGAACGCTACAATGCAGCACATCGCAAAACCCGAAGCATTGTGGAACGAACCATCGGCCTGCTGAAAGCACGCTTTCTCTGTTTGGCACGCCCAGGAGGAGAGATGCTGTACAGTCCATAAAAGGTCTCCAAGATAATCCTCGCCTGCTGTGTGCTCCACAATCTCTGTATATGCCACAGAATCCAATCCCCTGAAGAAACAGCACTGGTGGCCGAAATCCCCAACTTGGCCGCAGAAACGAGTGAGGACACCCAGAGTGGGTTTGAGCTAAGGGAAAGCATGATCTCTTCGTTTTTTGCGGTAAGCTAACTACCCTTCACTTTAATCCAAGTACTGCACTACAGGGGAACTATTTGTTGGCTACAATCATAATTTGGCACAAACCACTATAAGGGGGGTGTAAGATGACCTAAACCACTATAAGGGGGGTGTAAGATGACCAAAACCACTATAAGGGGGGTGTAAGATGACCTAATCCACTATAAGGGGGGTGTAAGATGACCTAATCCACTATAAGGGGGGTGTAAGATGACCTAATCCACTATAAGGGGGGTGTAAGATGACCAAAACCACTATAAGGGGGGTGTAAGATGACCTAATCCACTAGAAGGGGGGTGTAAGATGACCTAATCCACTATAAGGGGGGTGTAAGATGACCAAAACCACTATAAGGGGGGTGTAAGATGACCTAATCCACTATAAGGGGGTGTAAGATGACCTAAACCACTATAAGGGGGGTGTAAGATGACCTAATCCACTATAAGGGGGGTGTAAGATGACCTAAACCACTATAAGGGGGTGTAAGATGACCTAAACCACTATAAGGGGGGTGTAAGATGACCTAATCCACTATAAGGGGGGTGTAAGATGACCTAAACCACTATAAGGGGGGTGTAAGATGACCTAATCCACTATAAGGGGGGTGTAAGATGACCTAATCCACTATAAGGGGGGTGTAAGATGACCTAAACCACTATAAGGGGGGTGTAAGATGACCTAATCCACTAGAAGGTGGGTGTAAGATGACCTAATCCACTATAAGGGGGGTGTAAGATGACCAAAACCACTATAAGGGGGGTGTAAGATGACCTAATCCACTATAAGGGGGGTGTAAGATGACCTAACCCACTATAAGGGGGGTGTAAGATGACCAAAACCACTATAAGGGGGGTGTAAGATGACCTAATCCACTATAAGGGGGGTGTAAGATGACCTAATCCACTATAAGGGGGGTGTAAGATGACCTAAACCACTATAAGGGGGGTGTAAGATGACCAAAACCACTATAAGGGGGGTGTAAGATGACCTAATCCACTAGAAGGGGGGTGTAAGATGACCTAATCCACTATAAGGGGGGTGTAAGATGACCAAAACCACTATAAGGGGGGTGTAAGATGACCTAATCCACTATAAGGGGGGTGTAAGATGACCAAAACCACTATAAGGGGGGTGTAAGATGACCTAATCCACTATAAGGGGGGTGTAAGATGACCTAATCCACTATAAGGGGGGTGTAAGATGACCTAAACCACTATAAGGGGGGTGTAAGATGACCTAATCCACTAGAAGGGGGGTGTAAGATGACCTAATCCACTATAAGGGGGGTGTAAGATGACCAAAACCACTATAAGGGGGGTGTAAGATGACCTAATCCACTAGAAGGGGGGTGTAAGATGACCTAATCCACTATAAGGGGGGTGTAAGATGACCAAAACCACTATTAGGGGGGTGTAAGATGACCTAATCCACTATAAGGGGGGGTGTAAGATGACCTAACCCACTATAAGGGGGGTGTAAGATGACCAAAACCACTATAAGGGGGGTGTAAGATGACCTAATCCACTATAAGGGGGGGGGGAAGTTGACCAACATAACAATTAGGGTTGTTGTGCAAGTTGGCCCAAAATGTTAGTTACATTTTATTGTTTTTTTTTTTCACCTGCGAAAAAGCCACATTAAATATAAATACTAACTGCACTTTTTATTCTTTTTCAGGCTCCCCGATAAAAATCCAGAGGATTAAGAATTTTTCTTTATCAAAAAAAACATTTAAAACATAAATAAAAAAACTAAAAAGAAACATGTTGCAATGTGTTTACTTCTGAAGGTACTAACATTGATCTCAAGCCCACAGCAAAGCAAAGCGCAGGCGCTGTGTTGAATAGCGTGGTCAAAATGACAGCGCCTACAAAGCTGATCTGAAACATCATATTCAGCAATGTAGGCATTGTTCCCAACAACGCCAGGTAGCGACTGAGAAGGCCTGCTATAGCGAATCGCTACCGCCCGCCGCGTACGCTAGCCGCGCTCATAGCGCCATACTTCAGTCGCTCATCTGTCGCTACCTGGCGCTATTAATGAATCGGCCTCCCCGTGTGCTAAATGCTAACACAACTTCCTCTCCCTGTCCTCTGTCTGTTGGTGTACAACAATGCTCAGTCCTAGGACCCCTACATTTTTCAATATACACTTTTGGGCTTGGCCAACTAATAAACTTGCTGGGCTTCCAATATCACTTTTATGCAGACAACACTCAGATCTACGTCTCTGGGTCAAATCTCTCTCCTCTCTCACCTTCCTGACTGTCTAACAGCCATCTCTTTCTTCATGACATGTCTCTCCCTTAAACTGAACATGGACAAAACAGAACTGGTCATTTTCCCACCATCCAACTGCCCTCCCCCCTCTTAACACCACAATCTCTGTAAATAATCTTACAAAAACTGCAACTCCTCAAGCTTGGGGCCTGTGCGTCATTCTGGACTCCCCTCTCTCATTCACACCTCACATTCACTCCCTAGCCACCTCCTGTCACCTCCAACTCAAAAATATCCTCCCCACCCGACCCTTCCTCTCACCTGATACAACTAAAATGCTAGTGCAGACTCTGGTCATATTCCGACTGGACTACTGCAACACCCTCCTCTGTGGTTTTCCAACAAACAGACTGGCACCCCTCCAATTTATTCTAAACTAAGCTGTTCACCTCATCCCCCTCTCCTCTCACTTCTCCAGTGCTGCTCCCCTCTGCCAATCCCTCCACTGTTTACCTGTCTCTCAGAGAGTTCAGTTCAAACTTCTAACACTAACCTACAAAGCTCTTGCCAGTCAGGTCTCTCCACACATTTAATCTCTGATCCAGCATTACCAACCCAAGTGCAACCTCCGCTCTGCCTCTGACATTATCCACCTTGATTACCACCTCACACTCCTGCCTTCAAGACCTCTCCCTTGCCTCCCCACTTCTTTGGAATGCACTCGCCAGCTCAATCGACCACTCTCCATCACTCCAAGCCTTTAAAAGTGCCCTCAAAACTCACTTCTTCAGACAAGCATATAACCTGGCTTAGGCAACTACCACTTGTGATCGCGCCCCCTTGTATCCACCCCCATCCTTTAGACTGTATGCTCACAAGGGCAGGGCTCTCTTTCCTATTGTCTCTTGTGCTCACAACACCTGGTTTAAACCTCATAGCATCTAGTTTGTTTTGTTCCCTGTACTATATGTTTTACCTTGTCTGTAATAATACCTTATAAAGTACCATGGCAGATGATGGCCCTATATAATAATAATAATAATAATAACCCTATAGTTGAGGCAAAATAGGGATGCCCTCATTGTGAGAAGCTTACTGCACTGTGTGAGTGGGACTTTAATACTGCAGTTAGATTTGCAATGTACAGTAAATGTGCTAATGACAGTGCTTAATTCATTTTACATTGATCAGCTGCTTAACTTGAATCTGGTCTTTTTATTTGCAATGGCAGCTACAGGGAGACAGGGCTCGATCTGTTCTTAGCTTCATCATTGCTGTGGATTTATTTAAAAATTAGCTTTAATAAATTATTGTAGAACCTTGCTTAATCAAACATGCCATGCCAGAGTAGCTTCCAAATATTTGCTTATATATGATAATTAGCTGGCCGGCAGAACCAGGACGAGTCCCGCTAGGCCAACACCTTGCCAGTACTGGATGACCATAGGCAGGAATGGGAAGCGGGGCCAGAATTGGACCCCCAAAATTCCCCGGGCTGCAGACAGTGTCAAAACTGCCGCAGCTCAGGGTGAGTGGCAGATGTGGGGTTATGGGTGGTGACAGTGCAAGAGCTCATAAAATGTAGAGCGCACTTAGGAAGCGCAATGCTACAGTGCACAGTATTGCTGATCGGAGCCCCTCTCAGATGCTCTCTGTTGTTTGCCCCTCCCCTAGTGTGACATGAGAACGCGGGATTGTGGACTGTGCCACCATTGCACATCAATAACGTTATTGATATCTGCCATCTGACTTCTCTCCACCACACCCGCTTCTTATCCCCTGGCCCCAGGATTTTCCTAACTGCTGGCCCCCTGGGGAATTTTCTGGATCCCACCAACTGGACTTCCGGTGGGGCCCATTATACTTGCCTAGCCCATACTTTCCATTATAGGGGCACAGCACAGAAATGTTTCTGTTCTTTCTCGTTTGTCAGTTTTTTTATTGTACTTTTTAAAACATTTCCACCTATATGTTGAGCCATCTTGAAGACAACTGCAGCAGAAGCTTGTGATTTGGAGAAGGAAAGAGGAAAATAACAAAAATCTTCTAAACCAAATGCTGTGCTAAAACACCCCATTACAGGCAATGTGACATTTCCCCACCTTATAGGCAGTGTGGCATTCCCCCTCCCATTCCCCATATAGGCAGTGTGGCACCCCCTCTCCCATTCCCCATATAAGCAGTGTGGCATTCCCCCCTCCCATTCCCCATATAGGCAGTGTGGCATTCCCCCCTCCCATTCCCCATATAGGCAGTGTGGCACCCCCTTTCCCATTCCCCATATAGGCAGTGTGGCATTCCCCCCTCCCTTTCCCCATATAGGCAGCGTGGCATGACCCCCTCCCATTCCCCATATAGGCAGTGTGGCATTCCCCTCTCCCATTTCCCATATAGGTAGTGTGCCATTCCCCCCTCCCATTCCCCATATAGGCAGTGTGGCATTCCCCCCTCCCATTCCCCATATAGGTAGTGTGGCATCCCTCCCTCCCATTCCCCATATAGGCAGTGTGGCATTCCCCCTCCCATTCCCCATATAGGCAGTGTGGCATTCCCCCCTTCCATTCCCCATATAGGCAGTGTGGCATCCCTCCCTCCCATTCCCCATATAGGCAGTGTGGCATTCCCCCCTTCCATTCCCCATATAGGCAGTGTGGCATCCCTCCCTCCCATTCCCCATATAGGCAGTGTGGCATTCCCCCTCCCATTCCCCATATAGGCAGTGTGGCATTCCCCCCTCCCATTCCCCATATAGGCAGTGTGGCACCCCCTTTCCCATTCCCCATATAGGCAGTGTGGCATTCCCCCCTCCCTTTCCCCATATAGGCAGCGTGGCATCCCCCCTCCCATTCCCCATATAGGCAGTGTGGCATTCCCCCCTTCCATTCCCCATATAGGCAGTGTGGCATCCCCCCCTTCCATTCCCCATATAGGCAGTGTGGCATTCCCCCCTTCCATTCCCCATATAGGTAGTGTGGCATCCCTCCCTCCCATTCCCCATATAGGCAGTGTGGCATTCCCCCTCCCATTCCCCATATAGGCAGTGTGGCATTCCCCCTCCCATTCCCCATATAGGCAGTGTGGCATTCCCCCCTCCCATTCCCCATATAGGCAGTGTGGCATTCCCCCCTCCCATTCCCCATATAGGCAGTGTGGCACCCCCTTTACCATTCCCCATATAGGCAGTGTGGCATTCCCCCCTCCCTTTCCCCATATAGGCAGCATGGCATGACCCCCTCCCATTCCCCATATAGGCAGTGTGGCATTCCCCCCTCCCATTCCCCATATAGGCAGCGTTGCATTCCCCTCTCCCATTCCCCATATAAGTAGTGTGGCATCCCTCCCTCCCATTCCCCATATAGGCAGTGTTGCATTCCCCCCTCCCATTCCCTATATAGGCAGTGTGGCATTCCCCCATCTCATTCCCCATATAGGCATTGGGGCATTCCCCCCATTCCATTTCCCATAGGCAGCGTGGCATCCCCCCTCCCATTCCCACTGGCAGTGTGGCATTCCCCCCATCCCATCCCCATAAGCTGTGTGACATTCCCCCCATCCCATTCCCTATATAGGGAGAGTGGCATTCCCCCCCTTCCACCCCCATAAGCAGTGTAATGTTCCTCCTCTATTCCCCATATAGGCACTGTGGCATTCCCCCCCTGCCATTGCCATATGCAATGTGAATGTGGCAGAATCACCCCCCCCCCCCCCTCCGGAGAGAAAAAAAATGTATACTGACATGAGCCTCGCACCCATGCCGCTCCCATCTGGAAGCCAGCTGATGGAGAAGCAGTGGGCACCAGACCGAGGGGCAGTGGTGGTGCTGGAAGCCAGAGCAGGGACAGCGGGGGGCCTGCGTCCGCAACCACCTGCTGCACAGACCCAGGTGCTGGTGTCAGCGTGCACCAGCCGGATAGGCAGTGGCGGTGGTGGCATTGGAAGCCAGAGTGGGGATAGCGGGCAGGGTACATTCACCATGCCCATCCACCATTGCCCCTCCATTGGCTGGCCTCCCGATCACTGACTGACATTCCCCCCCCCCCCACACACACTTCTGGGGAACAAAAATTGTGTGTCTTCCAGGGCGAAAAATACGGTAAGAGAAAGAGAGAAGAAGGTTAAATCTGTACCCCCTGTAAAATCCATTTCATACAAAGCTTACACAGGGACATACATGCAACTATTTGTTTTTGTTGCTCATGTAGGCCTGTTGCCTAAAGTATGTTTTGGCTTTGTTACTAACTGAAGGCTAACTGGCTGTCAGTGGAGTAACAATAAGGCTTAAGGGGTTAAAATTGTAAATAATATAATTGTAAAAATCTTCCAGCAACTTCATAAGAAACTTCAGCAACTTCATCCTTCTCAATCTAGCTTTCATATATTCATACTATTCAGGTCTTCACTAGAATTCTAGAAATCAGACCGGCAGTGGTTGAGAATGCTTCAAAAGCTAGCCTGATTAATTAACCTTACAAATTATATATTTGTTATAAATGCTATAGGGCTGATTTTGTGAGAAAAAATGTTCACAGCTCAAAAAGATTTTGAATTGCACTGAGGAAAAAAATTAAAAAAGTGAGACAAAAAAATTCTCACAATGCCGAATCTGCCCTATTATTTTGGGAAATGCAATTCTAACAGGAGTTATGTTAAATTAGGCTAAATCAGTATGTCTGTAGGTGGAGATAGCATAATGTGGTCAGACACTCCATGGGGTCAATTCAGAGCCAGGTTAGAAAACATACTTTTTAAGACATAAAACTTTCATTGTCAAACTTGGGGCTGATTCAACAACCGAGGTGTACATTTTCACCAATTGCTGAATCATTCCCAAGGTAGACAATGAAAGTGAGTTTCTCTCCTAAAAAGGAGTCCTTTTTCTCAATTGGCTCTGAATCAACCCCCATGTAGTGCTTTTGCTGTTGTGGGAAGTGTTGTCAACCTCACTGTCAACATCAGTCAGCCACCTCTTCAGCCCATTACTATTACTATTTTCCACAAAGCCTCAGTTTTCTTACACATAGTCCTGACTTTTTCCAGATTTCACTAGGATTCTTTATTTAAAAGATGTTCACTGCCTGTGCTCAGGTGAAGATAAGAAAACCATGAGCCCTAAGTGAAGGAGCAGAATTAAATCTACTGGTTGGGTTGGGTGGTGTCTTTGGTTTTATCACTCAAAGATTTTTATGTAATGGAGCAGAGATCTTTAGGCTTTAAAGGGTCTGCCTAGGCACACACAAAGAAAAATCTACACTTACCTTTTGTCCCCCACAGCTCTGCCATCATTGCTCCAGTAAATGAAACCTTACCTTACCTTAAAACGTACTTACTGATTGAGCTCCCTGCTGTTGCCATTCAGTCATCAGTCACCATTCACAAGAGAATGGTTGCCAAGCCTCGACACTCCTGCTCTATAGAATGAGAAGGGTGTGTGGAGGGGCGGACTTACATATAGGATTGGCATAAATCGAATGTTTTATAGGAACTTTTTATTTTTCAGGTATATTCTAAAAGCCTTGCTTTAAATTTGAATATTAGTAAAAGGGAGTAACCCCACAACACCCAGCTGTAGCCTGCTCAGTGTTTTGTGATGTGACCATCTGTATAATTCTTTGTATCTTATAATGGCTTGCTTTGCTTTTGCTTAGTTAAAATTATAGTTCAAGTTGATAGTTCACAAGTAGGAAGAGGGAGGTTGTGCTGCTGCTGTATAATGCCCTGATGAGGCCACAGTTGGAGTACTGTGTACAGCTCTGAAGACCTTACCTACAAAATACATTATTCAAATAAATCAAGTCCATAGGTGGGCAATAAAAATGATGGAAGGAGTTAATCTTACAGTAAAACCAGGAAATCAGGAGAGACTTAAAGAACTTAATTTCTACAGGTTGGAGGGGAAAGGGGACATTTAAATATGTGAAAATATTGAATAAGGTTCAGGAGGGAAGTGTTTTTCAGAAGAAACTTAATGAAAGAACAAAGGGGAACAACACAAAGCTAATCGAAGGGAAGATCAGGAACAACATTTGAAAATATTATTTTACAGAAAGAGTAGTAGATACTTGGAACATACTTCCCAAAAAACAACAAAAATCAACATTAAGTGGATTTAAAGAGGAAATTTGGAGGCCCAGGGCTCCAGGGGCCATCCTAGGTTCACTCCCTGGGGCAACCCGAATTTGGGATGCTTTGCTGTGTAAAACCTCCCAGATCCATTCACTTGATCCCAGAGCCCTCACTGTGGCCGCATCCCCACTCACCTCTTGCCATGCATGCACCCATGCCAAGCCTTTCTGAATAGGTGGCACGGGCACACCACAGCTAGAAGCTGAGCCGTGGAAGTGGTCAGGGCGCTCAGTTGCTTAGCCGTCAAGGCAGCTTAGCCGTAAGCAAAGCCAAAGGGAGATGAGTAAAATAGAATGTGCTGATTGGATGAGCAAGCATATCAGCCAATTAGCAACAGAAAAAAAAGGTAGTTGAGTAGAGAGATGAACAGGGTCTAAAATTATAAGTAATGTTTAGTTTACTAGACATGATCATCACTTTATTTTGTTTAAATTTGGTCCATGGCTTTGGGAACATTGGAGGAGTACTGTAATATGTACATTGAAGATTGGCCAGGTGGGGCATGTGACCCCGCCATATAAAAGGTAGGGTCTGTCTCCCGACACTCTGAGAGTGCTCTGCATTAGATAAGGAGAGGGTTGTCTGTGAAGTGAATGACATTTTTGGGGGGACAGTGGCTGGATTGAGGGATAGTTAGGAGTTTTCATGACATTTGTTAAAAACTTAATTTTCTTTTTTAGAGCATTTATTTAGGGTCAGCTGCTGAAGTGAGGGACATTAAGGGAGTTGTTTTAAAATGAAAACTTTCCTTTTCAGGACATTTGTTTAGGGTCAGCTGCTGAGTGAGGAAAACTAAGGGAGTGATTTTAAAACAAAACTGTCCTTTTCAGGACAATTTTTATGGACAGCTGCTGGAGTGAGGGATACCAAGGGAGATGTTTTAAAGCTAAATTGTTCTTTTTACTGCAGTTAGTTAGGGACAGCTGCTAGTGCTGAACATTAAAGGAGTTGTTTTAAAAAAAATGTCCTTTTTATGGCAGTTAGTAAGGGAGAGCTGCTGGAATGAGGGACAGTAAGGGTTATTGTAGTTGAGGCATCGTGAGAGTCATTTGTGTTTAATAACAAATAGCAGTTGAGTGTCCACTTGTTCAGGCCATGTGAGGCTCTTTTCTGTTTAAAAATAAAGAGTAATTGAGTGTCCACTCGTTCAGGCTTTGTGAGGCTCTTTTGTTATAACACATAATAGTTGAGTGTCCACTTGTTCAGGCCATGTGAGGTTATTTTGTGTTTAATAACATATAGTAGTTGACTGTTCCCTTTTTCAGGCCATGTGAGGCTCTTTTGTATTTAATAACACATAGTAATTTAATGTGCACATTTTTTCAGGCGTTTTGTTTAAAGCCAAATAGTAGTTGAGTCTCCACTTGTTCAGGCCACGTGAGGCTCTTTTGTGATAACAAATAGTAATTGAGTGCCCACTTGTTCTTGTCATGAAAGTGCGTGGCAGTAATCCGGGCAAAGCTTCAGGGGTGTCTGACTGGTCTGTAATATTGTTTTCCCTTCTTTAAATGTGCCATGAGGCTTATGGCCTACTTATTTTGGTACTATTTATAATAAACCCCCCCTTTGGGATACCTGTTTGGAACTTCTTGTCACTAGAGGATACTTGGAGCACAAAGGTTGAGAATCACTGTTCTAGATGACCACTTCCTACTTCTTTGATTGGCTGCAACAGTATCTGCATGATTTACATTTTACCAAATGCTACAGTTTTTCTTTTGCAGACAGTAAAAAGTGAGTTTCATTGAGTTTTGAAATTATATCTATATTTCCCGTGCATATTTAGCTGCTTGCTTTGGTTTAGCTTTGATACTTGTGTAATTAGATCCCTGTTGGTGAACTTTGTAACTTGCTATGCATACGTTCAACACGATGCAACCAGCCACCTGTTGAGATCAGATTCTTATTTGGCTAAAGTTCCCTACAAAACCCCCTCCAACATTGTGAACCTTGGAAGACAGATGGATTGGGATAGTTTAGATCTAAGCTGACATGCACCACGAAGCACAGAGATATAAAAGAACAGCTTGAGTACAGCTGCAAGATGTTGAGCTGAGCAATAATACTGGAAACATTAAATAAGTCTTTTTTGTAAATATACGTGTCATATTTCAGATGTAGCAATTAGTTCTCTTGTTATTTACTGTAGGAAGGATAATATATTGTTTTATGCAGATATAACCTTTAAAATGAGGTCAGTCTTGCAAAGCAGCTCCATGTTTGGTTAATTAAGTGCCCCCTGAATAGATCAAGTCTGCATAAATTAAATATAGTAATAATAAGACTTCAGGAAATCTGTTGACTTATTGCAAACCACCAAAATGTACCCATTTTCCCAAGGATCATAGTAAGGGACTATTCGCACATACAACTGTGGTTATGTCCTGCATTAGCTCCTGAACTTTCCATGCTATTTTTGGATATTTTACAGTTTTAGTTGCTTTGCAGTTGACAGAAAAAACATCCTAAATTTTCTTTATTATGATTTAGAATTTAGAGGACCTGAATATTTGTAGGAATTCAGTAAACTGCATTTGGAAACTTTTTTTGCATCAAACATACAATTTGGTATAGAGAAATTTCACTACTCCATATTCTTAAAGAGGAAGTATAAGCATTTTTAAAAGTCCTGTCCAGCTCTCCCTCCTCCTGTGCTAAGCCTGATTTGGGGATTAAAACAAAAAAACTAACCATCTGATCGCCACAATCCTCCTTGGATGTCGGTTGTTGCTCCACATGGAAGCTGTGCACTGGACTTTACCCTCGATTCAGAGACACATTCGTCCGGACTTCCGTAGCTGTCTGTGAAAGTTTTGGTGGGTGTTTGTCATTTTTTTGCTTTTTTTCGTCCATTTTCTACTCGCACGAACGTTCGGGAAAATGTGTATATGCGCTTTCGATGAACGGAAGCAAATCGGAACATTTCCAAACAAAATCGGAAATTTTCCGTTCGTTCAGATAACTTCCGTTGTTGGGATGGTTTCTGTCTGATTCAGAGAGCTGATTCCCGACGGACCACCACCCTATAAATCCGTTTCATTTCCGATCCACTTACGAGACATTTGAGGGCTCGGATTGCTATTGTTGAACATGTTTTGCGGCTATGTGGAGGAGTCTGTGCGCCTTTAGCACCAAGGCATTGCATGTATCAGCATGGCCGAGGCCATAAATTGTATAGCAATGCATACCTGAATCAATACATTTCATGTATGCCTTATAGATGCATTTTAATGCTGACCTTAATTAGTCCTTAGCATGTAAACCTTTATTTTCCCACACATCCATATAATTGCTATTTTTTTTAGACTTATGTCCTTTGTGAATTATATTTGGATTGTTGAACTTGAATCTTAATGTGTTGTAGGAGTTATTGTTTTAGTTGGTTTCCTTTGCTTTGTGTAATTATTTTATATTTGGTTGCAGGAACTGCAAGATGTGCCACTCGCCCTTGCTGCTGATGCCCTTTCTTTGCCTTCAGAATGCGGGCCAGGGGTTCTCTAATCGGGCACTATGCAAAACCCGGGCCATGGTGGCGAGGGCCCTCTGGCTTTTGAAGTCCAGATTTAGGTTTTTGGACCATACGGGGGGGGGGGCACTGCAGTATGACCCCAACAAGGTTATACCAATATTTTAAATTACGTTTTTTAACAGGGACCAGACGTGCCAGAGTGGCACAACTGAGTGTCAGGGTCCTTCAGTTGGTGGGCGAGATGCAGGAGCTGCGCAACTCGTTGAGGACCACAGATGAAGAATAATTTTCAGTGGCCTGCCATTGCTATGTATTTTGTTTTTTATAGTTGTAAAAATGTAAAATTTACAAAATTTTGATACATTTTATATTTTATGATGGCATCCCAAAAAAATGTTACAGTGCCATTTCATTTACAAAATACATTAACACAAAACTAATGGGCCCAGAAATATTTAAAGATGAATATTCACATGACCGAGAAGTGGTTTGGGTGAGCTTTAAGGTTCCAAAAGGGAAGATGGAGGATAGTGCTAAGTGGTTTGGGTGAGCTTTAAGGTTCCAAAAGGGAAGATGGAGGATAGTGCTAAGTGATTTAGCTAAACATTGTAGTAGAAGTGAGGGTGGCAAATATGTAGGCAAGCACTTTAATGAGTTAAGTTTGTAGTGCGCAGGCGCAAGATCGTAAGGATTCCGTCTGGACGATTATTTTTTGTAAAATGGAAACAGAATCTATCGGGAAACGTAAAGGATTCGTTGGAGGATACGATGGGAAAAGGGCAAAAACGAAAGCCTACGTAACATGTGGAAATGAAACGGAAAAGTCTGGATGGAAAATTACATCCTCGTAATTCATAATCTGCCGTACGAACGGACGGAAACTTTACAGAAGGTTTTCAATGCATGCATAGAATCGCTCGTACGCTCATACGAGAACGTAAACATTTCACAAAAAAAACAGATCGGCACGAAAACGGAAGTTTTTTTGTGTCTCTCTGAATCGAGGCTCTTGAGTGTAAGGTCAGTTACTCACTGGAGCAGCATTGTGGATTGGGTGGCTGTCCTGTCAATCAAATCTGGCTGTCAGTCAGGTCACAGCTGGCATGCAGAGCCCTGCCCCGCTAGCTTTAAAGAAAGATAACAACGATCATGTGAGTGGATTTTTTATTTTAATGCCCAAATCGAGCTCAGTATATGGGAGGGAGGGCTGGATGAGAAGTTTAAAAAATTTTAAGCTTACTTTCTATTACATTAGAACTATTTAAACTATTTAAACCATGTTCATTCACTTAATGTAGTTAATATATTGGTATACATATAGATACTTTGGCAAATCCATGAGGTTACTACTGCCATATGACAACATATTTCTATTAGAATATGAATATGTTTCCTATAGTTTATTTTTGTAGGTAATAAAAAATCCTGAGCTATTTTTAGCTAATATGTCTGTTTTTATGTGAAAATTTCCATCTTTCAGCATTCGATGGTAAATGGATAAGGAAGACCTATCACCTGATAACTACCAGGATAAGAAATTCAAGGAGAAACTGAAAATGCTGCTGTAATTCAGTCAACGATCTCTGACGGCATCATAAAGGTTTACGAGACCATCAGAACTGTGAGACTGAACTGTACTTCCAGTCATCAATCTCTCCCTCTCAATGGCATTTTTTTATAGAAGATGCAGAGCAGGTCTAGGATTTTCGGCTTGTAAAATTTCTATTGAAGAATTGTACGAAAGAAAAGGGGTTTTACAACATAAAATAGGTAAGTAGAGAAAAGAATGACTTGTTTTATGATGCACTGAGGTGCCTGTCCTCTTTGCCATTTGTCACTAGAGTAGCAGAACTGTAATTTATTAAGAGGTCAATATGTGAGCTAATATATCCACCGTACTAAGTCGAATTATGTACCACATAAGTCGAATTTGCTAAATAAATCTGCTTGATTTGATTTGCATGGGAACAGTGTTTAAATGTCTGTAATAATCAGGCTAAATGTTATTAAACTTTCCTAATAAATTAGTAACTATTGTAATGATATATACCACACTCTTTCCTAAAAGCAATAGTTTACCTTTTTTGCATTACTTTTAAAAATCCTTTTTTTATAAACTATAGATGCATGGTTGTGAATTTTATTTATACTAGTTAAAGTATAGAGGCCGATTCATTAATAGCGCCAGGTAGCGCCAGATGAGCGACTGTAGCGTGATTTTTTCAGCGCCAACCAGTATTCGCTGTGCTTGGCCGGCGTTAGCTTGATGACAGCGACTAAGTCGGTGTGCGGTAATGTTGAATACGGGCTTAGGGGTCGCTGTTTCACAGGTTCAGCGTTGTATGTGAGCGCCTGACAACGAATGGCCAGAGCGAACGGCTAGCTTCATATTCATTAAAAAATGACGCTCCGAATGTGCTGTCGCTGTCCATTCCTTGTTTAAACCCCAGAGCGCTGGCGGCGATGGGTATTAACTAGTTTTTAACCCCTAAACAACCATATTTTTTGAATGTAACATTATACATGTTTTTATAATCATTTTGTAATATGAATACATTAATCTCAGACCTGTTAGATCAATTTTGCACAAATTTTTTTTTAATTTTTTTTTTACTTAAAAATAAATCCTAACATTGCAGAAGTGGTCTCCGAATTTTTGACATTAAAAAAAAAAAAAAAAAAAAAATACCAATTAATTATTATTAATTATAGATTGCTCCATTTAAATGCATTGGACATCGCCAGGGAGCGACAGCTCATACCTGGCGCTGTGAGGGAATTTGCAGCGGCGCTGTTCGGTCCAGGCGGCTTCATGATGAATGCCGCGCTAGCCGTCACTCTCGCCGGCGCTAGCCTCATTTTGCTTGATAAATGCGTCATTGTGACCGCCGCCGGGCGTACTTGAGTCGGTAGTCGCCGTTAGCTGCCGCTACCTGGCGCTCGTCAGACACTACCTGGCGCTAGCCCGTGATAAATAAGGGCCTCAATCTGTACCCAGATCAAGGAACAGTGAACCCAAGTCAGATTCCTGGTTTCACTTAAAATGGCACAAAAGCCACTGCGGCCAACTCAAATGGGATGTCCCGCTGTGTGAAACTCACGGGGACACCGGTAACCTCACCTTTAACCCTTCTAGTGCCAGCTACGTGAGTCTCACATAGCTGACTTTAAACCCCCATAAAAAAAAACTTTTAAAGATACAGACTTACCTGACCCCTCATTTGATAGCGCCAGTGATTCTCTTCAAGAATCAGCTGTTTGATTTTCGCCCCCAGGCCTCTGATCTTCAGGAGGGGCCCGTAATAGCCCCCCCCCGCGCCATCTGAAAGAAATAAAAAATAAATAAAAATGACACAAACTCACCTGACAGCCCGATCGCTCTCCCCGGGTCTTCTCTTCACCAGGGGGGCTCCGATCCCCCCCTGGACTTACCACTCTTCAGGTGAGGAACCAGCAACGGGCCCTCACCGTCCTCTTCCTCCAGCGCTGCCCCGCCCCTAGCCCCACCCACTTGTGGGAGGAGCTGGATGACGTCATCCGGCTCCTCGTATAACGGCACCCGGGCTCTGACTGTCACTTGTTGGTAGCGATCGGAGCAGGGAGGGTGGCAGGCAGGGAGGCTCTGATCTCCCTGCCTCCCACCCTCCCTGCTCCGATCACTACCGACAACTGTCATCTGCAGCGGCGTGGGACACGGGATCAGAGGTAAGTATAAGTAAAAAAAAGAATAATTAAATATTTTGTGTCTGTGTCTTTTTTACTTACTATTTGTGAACTGGTAAGGGGTCCATGAGAACCCTTATACCAGTTCACAAGGCTCTGGGGCTGGCAATCACCTGTGGCTAGCGGGTGACTTGCCATAGCCCCCAGCCCCCCCTTAACCTGCCTCCCCAATGGCCGGGGGGGGGGGGCAGAAGGGCCCGGGCCACTTAGTGGCTATGTGGGCTAGTAGCCTGCAGGGCCAGGGGCACTTAAAGGGTTAACGCCAGCTCCCGCAGTATGTCATGGTGGCTGCCACCCCGGCTTCCCTGTAGCTGTGGAGCATTTTCACGCCCAGACATTTAGATGGAGACAGGAGCACTCCAATTTCTATAGGAAGGCTAGGGATGCAACAAACCCACGTGATTTTTTAAAAAACTGGGCCGAATGCATCGACCAAGGTTCTCGGGCAGGTAATTAGAGTGGGGGGGGGAGGTGGCAGGAAGAGTTTTGTGCCGCTTTAAAAATGGGGCCAACCTGATGCTTCAAGTTTCCTTACACTAGTCTTTATAAATCTGGGCTTCTCATGGTCTGTTAAAAAGAGGAGAGAATGCTGCTCCCATGGCTTTGAATGGCCTTTATTAAGCGGTTCCCTAATAAATAGCTTTAAATGCAAATGTAAAAGAATTGTATTACCTTAGGCCCGGTTATGATTCTGACCTAGACCATGTCTTCTGCTCTGGTGGAGTTTCTCCACAGCCTGCTAAGCATATAAGCATGGACAGAATAGGAACATTACATTATGCAGTAACAGTAAGGCTGAAAAAGACTGTAGTCCATCCATTCAGCTTTAGTCTGATTCCATAAAAAAACAACATAAGGAATTTTTCTCATTCTGGGAGAAACATTTGTTTCTGATCCCAAATATAGCAGAATTAACCAATTAGTCATTAATCTGCTTCCAATGATCTAAAAGCTATAGGTGGCCATTTTCTTACATGAATGAAAAGCATACAGGCCCCTTTTGAACTCTTTGGTCTACACTTTATGACTACTTCCTCTAACTGAGCGTTCAAGAGTCTCACCACTCTCACAGTAAATCCACTTCTGTGTAAGAAACATCTTTTCTCTGGCCTCAATGGCTGCTCCCATGTTATAGTTGTAGTCCTAGGTACAAAATGATCATGGAACAGATCTTCGTAATGTCCCCTGGTATATTTTTACATAGTTATTAGGTCATATTACTATATTTTACCAAACCAAATAACCCTAGCTTTGACATTTTTTATGGGTACTCTAGTCCCCCCAATATATTTATTAATCAGGTGCCCGCCTGAACATGAACATGCTCATGCTATGCATTTTTAATGCATTGGTGACTACAACTGTGCATAATACTGTATTCCATATGGCCTAAGACAAGTGATTTGTAGAGTAGTAAAAGGTGGTCTGAACGTGTGCTTCAATGCACTCCATGATCCTGCTTGCCTAGTAATATTTACCTTTTAGCCCATTTCCTGTAAATGTCTAAATAAGACTGCTCAGCAGTGAATTACGTGCCTATGTTAACTAAATTTAAAGGGACACTATACCCACTTCCTCATTCATATGTTTGGCAGCAAATTGCAGCCACGTATTGTAACCATTCATTTTTGATGTTCAAGCCCATTTACCAAACCTAATTGTTTACCGGCAGTCATGTGATTGGCAGCCATTCAATGAATGAGGATTTTGGCAGACAAACCATATGAATGAGTTAACCCTCTTTAAGAGATTTCCCTAGGGGCATCCCCATTTGGGTGTGAAACCCCTAGATTTTCTTGTAAACTCCCCTGGCACCTTGACTAAGCTTTGCCGCACTCCAAAGTATCCTTGGCCTGTGCATCCCCACCGACAAACTTGCAAGTCTGCTAAGTATAGAAAGTGTGCAGAGTGTGGATGCTGTCAGAAAACCACACATACATTTAGGGATCATGGCTCAAGGTAATTATACAAGAGAAATTTGCGTTTCTTTGACATTACCAAACATCCTAAATTGGAACGCCTCTGGACAGGGACTTACATGGCCCGACTCTAGTGCCGACCAAAATGAGTTTTGGCGGTCGTGGTAACCTCTTAAAACTATATAAGCTTGGCACAAGTTAAACCGGACCAACACCCATTATTACATTAACGGGTGTTGGTCCGGTTTAAGTTTGACTTGATGTTGTTTAGTTTCAATTTTACCTATTTAGTTTACAAAAAAGCAATCCTGAACATTCACTTTAAGAGGAAGTCCATGCATTTTGTAACACTCCGTCTCCCGTCTCCTCCTCTTGTTCTAAGGCCAATTTAGTCAATAAAACAAAAAGCAAATCACTGGGAGGCAGGCAATCTGCAAAGAAGCCGAAGCTGGGACCTAGAGTGACACGACTGTCACCCAATCGCATGCAGCAGTATGACTGTACTGGTCTGTTACTCAAGTTCAACTGTCACTTCAGTCTATGGCTGCCTGATCCCTGTCTCTGCCCCCCCCCCCCAGCATAAGGGGAGGATTGCGACAATCAGGTAAGTTGTTTTATTATTTTATTGCCAAAATAAGGCTTAGCACAGGGGGCGCGGTTATACAAAGCTTGGACTTCCTCATAAAAAGCAAAAAGTCTGATATGCAGCACATTACATGTCATTGGGGTGGTAGTTTATGCATAATTATTTAAAAAAGTAGAAAGAAATGTCTTACCTCAAAGGGCAACTCTGTGAGCTCTAAATTCCCAGCTAGGTCTAGTTTCTCAAGGTTTTCACAATCTCCCAGCTCTGGAGGTATTTCTTTTAGGTGATTAAAACTGACATTGAGTTCTCTTAAATTTCTTAGGCAACCTGTTGAAAAGAGCATATACTGTAATTGCTGAACAACTTACATAAGTTATTTCTTCAATGTGTATCCACTGTTTATGTCTTAATTTTGTTACCATATTTTTATTTACCAGATTGAAATGAGTATTTTTAAAGTCATATTTTTGTATAAATCATTAGAAATTGGTATTTTTTTTTATATTTTAGCTCTTAAACTGTTTTAAACTAGACCAACGCCCATTTTGCAAAAAAATGGGTAGTGCTCCACTTCAGGAAGGGGAGATAGGAGGCCTCCCTCTGCAAATCTTGTATATATTACCTTAATCTGCCATCCTTGGCTAAATAAGGCCACGTGATTGGCCAGCGGTAGTCATGTAGCCCTCTCTTGGCTGGTGGCCCTCAAATCAAAAGGTGGGGGGAATGCAGATTAAGTAAGATTTATGAGGCTTGCATGGGGTTTATCATGGGGGGAACACTGACAATCGGGGTGCCCCCCCCCCCCCCCCCCACAGTAGACATTGGTGGTTACATGCTTAGTACATGCTTTTAAAATGAATTTTAATACTATTATCTTCTTTGTTTGCAATCATCAGGGTTGTTTATTATCTCCCTTGCTTGACCAGCTGTTCCTGCTCCTACATCGAAATCAGATTACTTATAATGTTCATGGTTCATGTATATCAGTAGGGATAACTCCAGTCAACTGGACTCACTTTTTTGTTTCCCAGAAAATATTTCACTAGGCGTCCCACTGGATTTTTCAAAATTAAATCAGAGAAAGCCTTTTGGATGACTAGTGGAACATCCTCAAAAAATGAAAACAGCAAGTCCAGGTGCCTTGACTTATTCCTTCAGACATACATTGACCTGGAGAAATGTTTACATTGGTGAACGTTAAAATGTACAAAGACCGGGATTTTCACTAGTTCTGGTCCTTCCCTCTGGGGCACCCCAGAACGCCGGGCAGACTTGCCTCTCCTTGAACCCACGGCGCAGGTACGGTCATTCCCCCCAATCAGCTTCTCCCACCACAGATATTATTGTGCGGCTAGAGAAGCTGAATAGAGATCCTTGCCACACATAGCAGCATGCTGAATTTCTCGCTTCCTTCAGCTGTGTGTGGCCCGGCGCAGCCATCCAGTTTTGGCAGGCGTGGCCACGCACAGTAAGAAGGGATGTGAGTGATGCTGGCACTGGGTGAGCATGTGGCATGGACCTGGGGGAAAGGTAAGAATTTTGGGTGCCCTGGGGAGGTTCATGCAGAGGGGCATCCCAGTTCAGGATGCTCAGGGGGGGCAAGTATGCCTACCCTGGAGTCTCATGGGTGGGTTTTGGTTCACTTTAAAGAGGAACTCTGATCAGAAATGTGCCGCATTGGTGTGTATATCATGTATACACACTATGTTTGAGTAAACTCAAAAAGGCCATCTGAGGTGTGAAGCTGAATGGCCCCATTTTTTTGGCTTAGTGTACAGTGGGGCATATTAGAGAGTGAGTCTGGTCATCTCTGACTGACCGGAGTTCCTTTTTAACTATCACCAATGTCAACCTTTCTGTGAAAACATGAGCCATGAATCTGTAAAGAATCTCATTCATCCAGGTTGTTGTATGTCTGTAGTTATAAAACAAGGCAACTAAAGTTCACTGTTACTGAATCACCAGCTAGGAAGACAATAAAACGCAATGGAAGTTTTTACTTCTAAGAGAAGTAGGGACATTTGTACACCTTTTTACACTAAGGCTCTTATTTATGAAGGAATAGCGACAGGTAGCGACTGGTGAGCGGCCGGTAATGACGGGCACCGCCACGAGAACGCCGGCTCCCCACCACAATCACACATTTATCAAGCCGATCCTGCTTAGCGACTGAGATAGCGCCAGATAGCCACTCATTCATCATTATTCCAGCCTCAGCCCACAGCGCCAGCGTCCGACCTTGAACAGCGACAGGTATGACCTCTCGCTACCTGGCGCTCTCCAATGCATTTCAATGGAACAATCTTTAAATATTCATAATTAATTGTTATTAATGTTTTTTTTTTTTTTTTTTTTTAAATGTGAAAAATTCTGTGACCACTTCTGCCATTTTAGATAATTTTTTTAAGGTAGAAAAAAAAATTGTGCAGAATCTGTGCAGGTCTGATATTATTGTATTCATATTACTAAATTCTTTATTAATTTTTTTTTTTTTTTTGGTTCCCAAAAATATGGTGGTTTGGGGGTTAAAAACTACTTTTAACACATCGCCGCCAGCGCTCTGGGGTTTAAACATGCATTTCACAGCGCAAGAATTTTTTGAGCGTGATTTTTTGATGAATATGATGGGAGCCGGTCGCTCTGACCAGTCGCTATCATGCGCTCCCATACAGCGCGGAACCTGTCAAATAGCGACTCGTCACCCCGTATTCAACATTACTGCACACCGAGTCACTCAGTCGCTATCAACAACCGAACAATGGCCAAGCACAGCGACTACTAGCGGGCGCTGTGAAAATACTGCTACAGTCGCTCAACTGTCGCTACCTGCCGCTATTAATGAATCGGCCTCCCCGTAGTAAAAAGTGCCATTGCATTTCATTGTCTAGCTGGTGATTCAGCAACAGTAAAGTGAATTTTTTACTTCCAAGAGATTTGGAATCAACCCCATTTCAGTAAACCATTTATCTCAATAATTACCCCAATCATTACCTACAGTATTTGTCCTAAAATGTACGATTTTAAGTATAAATAATTTTGTCAGCAAAATAACATATGTTGTAGTTGTGTGTATGTAGTATGCTTGCATATGAATTGATCTCTATATGTATCTTCTGTATATGGCAATCTTCATATGTATATATTTTTACTTGTTAAACATCATTTTCTATATTTCTTTTTAGAGTGTGTACCAATGCGAGGGATTGCCCCATAATTGTATATAGGGGGATAACAACTAATTAATTGTAGCAGTGATGACAATAATAATAACACATTTTTCTTCTTTAAAAATACTTTCCAACCTTAGATATACACCTCTCTCCCCACCCAGGTTTGTTGGGTTATGGATATAAATGTAAATAGAAGTATGAACAGAATAGGAACAGTTGGTAGATTTATCTGATAACCACGCTGTAAATCTCCCTGTATGTGTGCATATATACTACTTGCATCATCATATATTTCTTATATATAGAAATGTTTAAAATGCTCTTGTTTGTACATATATTAATTTTCCTTGTCAATTCATTGTAGATAGTGATTAGCCGGTTGTGTATAAATATAAATCAAATTCAGCTTTGTATTGTATTTTATATTTAGAGTACTTTAGTGGCATGTTAATAATGGGATATTTGTATATAATTCTTGTAATATCTATATTTAAAGTTTATTAATAGTAACAATAAAGTTAGAGATGGTTTTAAATTGTTTTTGTATATACACAATTGATACCTGTGCTTGCTAGCCGGTTTTTACCTGATTGTGCGGTGTACATATATTATGCGGCTGTGGTGTTTGGCTGCCGATCACCCCCTCCACGACGGCGTCTGTTGTCATGACCACACGCCGCTGTGCGGCGGGGCGGAGTGACGCTGATGGCCGGGTGGTTTGGGGGGGGGTCGGCGGGGAAGCGCACACAGCTCACATGTGTGACGTGATTGCTTCTCTTGTGCGGGGCGGCTGCCGGCCGGAGACGCTGTGCGCGGGTTGAGGCGGATGTCGCTCAGGTGATTCACCTGCACATTGATCATTCAGGCGGTATATTTAAGGCGAGCAGCACAGGTACCTTTTGTTCTCTTCCTGGCACCTTGCAAAAGTGGTGGTTTCCACGGAGCGCGTGGGTAAAGGGGCACCAGGACACAGCGGGATCTCCAGCCAGATATTTTGGTGATAGAAATCTTTATATATATCTTTTTACACTTTAGGATTAACTTTGGGGTCAGTCTTTGGATTAGTTTAGGTGTACATTTTCTATATGTCAGTTTATGATATACACATATTGTCTTAATTAACACTGTGTAGTTTTTTATAGTTATTTTTTGATCAGAGGTTGTTTGATTGTTTGTATTGATTCATATCACTGGTTTACATATATATTTTTATACTTGTATTATTATATGCACAACGGCACTTTTTCTGGCTTGAGATTTTTCCCGTTGAGTAATTATGGTTTTTAGTATATGTTGGATGAGCTCTATTTTAATTATGATGTAAATAAATAAATTTACAATTTGAAATATATATTATTGTTACATGCCTTGATTGGATTTTGAATACATAGATTGGTGGTGCAATTTATTGGTGTCCGTTTCTGTGGGGTACTGGGCCCCACACCATATTTGTTTGCAAATTTAAATTGCCTGGCTTGGGACACCATCTTTTTGCACACTAATCTTGTTGTAATCTTTATCTGAAGGGTGGTGCAGGGACAGTTTAATTATTGGTTTCTAGTATGCAATAGTAATTAGAATTGTATTTTGTCTAACGAAGAAACCTAGGGGGTTTTAAAAAGCTTGCATCTTTAATCTGTTGAGTTCTTTATATTTATGTTTTTAGCTTTTATTTGTTGACAGATGACTCTACCTCATCGGGAAACTTCTACACCTCACCGGGAGAAACTTTTCATTGCCAAACCCAATAAGGTGCACTCGACTTTTTTACTTTGTATGTTCTGTATTATTTTCTGGCATTTATATATGCAGGTCTATTATTCACTGCCCGCCAACTTATTTTTCTCCTAGATCATGTATACATTTTGCAAAGATTTAGCTGTAATTGTGCCATAAAGTTTAAGAAGAATAAATGTAAGGCTAAGAAAGCAAAATTCAAAGCGATGTATACTTATAGCCATTAATGCTTAAACCTTTTTCCCATTTCATTCTAGTATAATTTTCAGCTTAGTATGAGAACAGCCTCTTAGATCGTCTCATTATACTCACCCCTAATTCTTTAGGTAAATAGGAGTTATTTTCCTTTTTCCATTAAAAACCAGACAGAATGTACTGTATTGTTTTTGTTGCATTTAGTATGCTGCAGCTTCCAGCAGTGCTCAGGATGGGTTGAACAGCACACTTACAGCATGAGCACTGTCTAGCCAAGATCACAGGAACCTGTAATATCTGCTATTTAGCACATGGACCAGGCAAACAGCAGGGTTACATACCTCATCTCAGTGCCAAGAAAAATATTACCTACTCAGCTAATATTCAAAATACCTAAATATGGGTATTGTTTCTAGAAGTGCTAATGACTTCTTTTGTAAACGGGGAGGCCGATTCATCAATAGCGCCAGGTAGACAGATGAGCGACTGAAGTATGGCGCTATGAGCGCCGCTAGCGTCAGCCGCGGGCGTTAGCGATTCGCTATAGCAGGCCTCCTCAGTCGCTACCTGGCATTGTTGGGAACAACGCCTACATTGCTGAATATGATGTTGTCCCTCAGCTTTGTAGGCGCTGTCAGTCAGTGTGACCACGCTATTCTACACAGCGCCTGCGCTTAGCTTTGCTGTGGCCTGGGCATCCAGTACCTTCAGAATAAAACACATTGCAACATGTTTCTTTACTTTTTTGAGTTTTTATTTTGTGTTGAAAAGGAAATGAAATTAAACCAGATATTAGAATATAAATGCAAAATAAAACATAATTAAACACATAGCCACATTTTAAATTATTTTATTTATTTTTTAAAGAAAAAGGAAATACAATTAAACCACCAATGAGAAAGAAAATGAAAATAAAAACATAACTGAGAAAGAAAAGGAAAATAGAAAAGGAAAATAAAAACATAAATGAGAAAGAAAAGGAAAATAGAAAAGGAAAATAAAAACATAAATGAGAAAGAAAAGGAAAATAGAAAAGGAAAATAAAAACATAAATGAGAAAGAAAAGGAAAAGAAAAGGAAAATAGAAAATGAAAATAAAAACATAAATGAGAAAGAAAAGGAAAATAGAAAAGGAAAATAAAAACATAAATGAGAAAGAAAAGGAAAATAGAAAAGGAAAATAAAAACATAAATGAGAAAGAAAAGGAAAATAGAAAAGGAAAATAAAAACATAAATGAGAAAGAAAAGGAAAATAGAAAAGGAAAATAAAAACATAAATGAGAAAGAAAAGGAAAAGAAAAGGAAAATAGAAAATGAAAATAAAAACATAAATGAGAAAGAAAAGGAAAATAGAAAAGGAAAATAAAAACATAAATGAGAAAGAAAAGGAAAATAGAAAAGGAAAATAAAAACATAAATGAGAAAGAAAAGGAAAATAGAAAAGGAAAATAAAAACATAAATGAGAAAGAAAAGGAAAATAGAAAAGGAAAATAAAAACATAAATGAGAAAGAAAAGGAAAATAGAAAAGGAAAATAAAAACATAAATGAGAAAGAAAAGGAAAATAGAAAAGGAAAATAAAAACATAAATGAGAAAGAAAAGGAAAAGAAAAGGAAAATAGAAAATGAAAATAAAAACATAAATGAGAAAGAAAAGGAAAATAGAAAAGGAAAATAAAAACATAAATGAGAAAGAAAAGGAAAATAGAAAAGGAAAATAAAAACATAAATGAGAAAGAAAAGGAAAATAGAAAAGGAAAATAAAAACATAAATGAGAAAGAAAAGGAAAATAGAAAAGGAAAATAAAAACATAAATGAGAAAGAAAAGGAAAAGAAAAGGAAAATAGAAAATGAAAATAAAAACATAAATGAGAAAGAAAAGGAAAATAGAAAAGGAAAATAAAAACATAAATGAGAAAGAAAAGGAAAATAGAAAAGGAAAATAAAAACATAAATGAGAAAGAAAAGGAAAATAAAAACAGAACAGAGAAATAAAAGGAAAATCGAAAAGGGAAATAAAAACAGAACTCAGAAAGAAAATGAAAATTAAAATAGGAAGTAGAATGCAAAGGAAACTTTCAACAGAATTAAACACATAGCCACATGTATCTATATATAGTAGATTTTATTGTTCCAATATTAAAAAATTAAAAAAGGAACAGAAGAGAAAATGAAATTCAAAATTCAAACAGAAAGGAAAAAGCAAAGTAAAGGGAATGAAAGTTTTTAAAGTGCCAAATAGGGATCAGGGTGCATCTCTTGGTGCCTGAAAAAATAAGAAAAGTGCAGTTAGTATAGATCTTTAAAGTAGTATTGTTGTTGCAAATAAAAAAATGCATTACTTGATAACCAACATTGGCGTCTTACACCCCCCTTAGAGTGGTTTGGGTCATCTTACACCCCCCCTTAGAGTGGTTTGGGTCATCTTACACCCCCCTTAGAGTGGTTGGGATCATCTTACACCCCCCTTAGAGTGGTTGGGATCATCTTACACCCCCCTTAGAGTGGTTGGGATCATCTTACACCCCCCCTTAGAGTGGTTTGGTTCATCTTACACCCCCCTTAGAGTGGTTTGGGTCATCTTACACCCCCCTTAGAGTGGTTGGGATCATCTTACACCCCCCCTTAGAGTGGTTTGGGTCATTTTACACCCCCCCCTTAGAGTGGTTTGGGTCATCTTACACCCCCCTTAGAGTGGTTGGGATCATCTTACACCCCCCTTAGAGTGGTTGGGATCATCTTACACCCCCCTTAGAGTGGTTGGGATCATCTTACACCCCCCCTTAGAGTGGTTTGGTTCATCTTACACCCCCCTTAGAGTGGTTTGGGTCATCTTACACCCCCCTTAGAGTGGTTGGGATCATCTTACACCCCCCTTAGAGTGGTTTGGGTCATCTTACACCCCCCCTTAGAGTGGTTTGGGTCATCTTACACCCCCCTTAGAGTGGTTTGGGTCATCTTACACCCCCCTTAGAGTGGTTGGGATCATCTTACACCCCCCTTAGAGTGGTTTGGGTCATCTTACACCCCCCCTTAGAGTGGTTTGGGTCATCTTACACCCCCCTTAGAGTGGTTGGGATCATCTTACACCCCCCTTAGAGTGGTTTGGGTCATCTTACACCCCCCCTTAGAGTGGTTTGGGTCATCTTACACCCCCCTTAGAGTGGTTGGGATCATCTTACACCCCCCTTAGAGTGGTTGGGATCATCTTACACCCCCCTTAGAGTGGTTTGGGTCATCTTACACCCCCCCCCTTAGAGTGGTTTGGGTCATCTTACACCCCCCTTAGTGTTTTTTTGGGCTCTTTTTGATGGGAGTTCAAATACATTTAGCCAGTTGTGCAGTACTTGCATTATAGTGAAGGGTAGTTAGTTTACCGCAAAAAAAGAAGTGATCATCCTTTCCCTTAGCTCATCGCCAGTCTGGGTGTCCTCACTTCTTGCTGCGGGCATGTTGGGGATTTCTGGCACCAGTGCTGTCTCCTCGGGGGCTTGGATTCGGTGGCAAATACAAATATTGTGTAGCACACAGCAGGCAAGGATGATCTTGGAGACCTTCTGTGGGCTGTAGAGCATCTCTCCTCCTGGCCGTGCCAAACAGAGAAAGCGTGCTTTCAGCAGGCCGATGGTTCTTTCCACAATGCTTCTGGTCTTGCGATGCGCTGCATTGTAGCGTTCATGGGCAGAGGTCCGTGGGTTCCTGACCGGAGTCATGACCCACGTTCTCTGCCCATATCCCTTATCCGCTGTAGAAAAAACACAAGGAGAGAGACAGCAATTAGTACTAGTACATGTTTTTTGGTGGTTGTTTTGTTAAATTTGGCTTACTAGGCCACATATTTGCTAAATACATTGACATGGTTAATTTATTACCCAGTAGCCAGCCAGCTGGCATTTCGTTGTTATCAAACTTCCGGCACAGGACTGTCCGCTGCAAGACGTAAGAATCGTGGCATGAGCCGGGGAACCCCGATCTCACCGCCCGCAGCCTCATGTCTGGGTCACAGACAACCATAACATTAAGAGAATGGAACTGCTTCCGGTTTCTGTAGGACAGCTCCTGTGCACGGGGAGGGCGGAAAGGGATATGTGTACCATCAACGCACCCTAGCACATTCGGGATCCCTCCCATCAGATAGAAAGCATGTTTTATTTTGGCAACCTCTTCCTCATCCTCAGGAAACTTGATGTAAATTGGGATTAAATCACAAATTGCCAGAACTACCTGGATTAGTATGCGGCTCATAGTAGCCTGGCTTATCCCGCTGAGGAGGGCGGAGGTTGCCTGGAAGGTCCCTCGTGCCAAAATATTGAGAGTGGCACACAGGCGTACTATGCCTGGAATGGAATGAGTGCGTTTGGTGGATGGCTCGATTTTGTGCTTAATCTGATCATATAGGGACTGTAGTGCAGCACGATTCAGACGGAAGCGGCTCCTGATCTGCTCGTCACTTAAGTCCCATACTGAAAGGCGGATTGCAAAGGAGCGGGGTGCCCTAAGCCTCACAACACCCCGCTCCCTTTCCTCCTGCTCTTTCAGCATACACATACATCCATCCACCCAGACACCATACATCACCCTCTTATCCATCACACACACTAAAGATATATACAAAACAAAAAAAAAAAAAAAAAAAAACCACAAACACACAACACACACACAAACAATCACACTCCACACACACCCGCTACAATGCAGCTCACCACAAAACCAGAACTATAGTGGTCCAAACCACCAGCCTGCTGAAAACCAGCTTTCTAAGTTAGGCACAACCAAGAGGGGAGTTGCTGCACAGCCCACAAAAGGCCCCAAAATCAAGCCTCACTTGCTGTATGCTACACAATATTTGCAGATGCCACCAAAAACAAGCTCCTAAAGAAACAGCACTGATGTCAGAAATCACCCAACAAGCCACAGAGAGTGAGGACAGAAACCAGACAGAGGCTCAAATGAGCTAAGGGAAGCGAGCACCGCACCACACCACAGCCTTTGCCACAGTGTAAGAATAGCAGAAGCTTGAAAATTCCTTCCATTTATACTTCTCTTTCAAAAGGGACAGGTCCGCTTTGCCGCCTTTTGCGTCGCTCTGCTATTTCCGGGCGCCAATTAGCCGACCCAGGTGTGCGTAAAACAGAGTGCGCACGCGCACGCTAGTAGCGCTACTAGCGTACTTGAGCCGAAACTTGCGTGCATTAACGGACATGGCCCAAAAATCAGTGGTGGCCCAATGAAAGGTAAGCTGCTGTTTTTTTAAATAGCCGTTAGGCTAACCACATGTCACAAGGGTTTGAGATACATCAGTCCATTGTTGTATTTGGGTGTGTGTTGTTTGGTTAATGAGGTCTGTAATGAGTTAATTGGCTAACACACATGCTTCAGTCAGTGCAGTGGAGGTGTGCCTAGAAGGAACTGGGCTGTATGTGTGAATCAATTAAGTGGCCTGCTTTTTGATTGGCTGTTAGAGCACATAAAACCTGCCCAACCCTAAGAGATTGCGATGCCATTCTGTAGTCTGCATGCGTGCTTGTTGGGTGTGTATTTGTGTGTGTGTGCAGCTACAGGATGGAGCCAAATTCAGGACATCTGCCGGCCACAGCAGGCACAAGTAGGAGTTTGGTGGGTGCTGTGCGCAGACCTCCCTTACGGAAAAGGGCACAGCCTGAAGGTGGGGCAGCACCCCAGGCTAAGCGCCCAGGTGCCAAGAGGGAGCCTGAATTTAATTTGGCTGAGAATAATCATCTTGTGCGCCTTACACTTGCTAAATGGGAGCTGATATTTGGCTCCCAAAGCAAGTCCATAGGCAAACAAGAAAGAAGCAAACTGTGGGATGCCATTGGTGTGGAGCTTAGTAGCACTGCTCAACACCCACGTAGTGGCCCATCCTGCAGGAAACGCTTCTACACTTTGCGAGGGGCCCTTATGAAAAAGATGAATCACGATCTTGATGTGGACAGTGGGACCATCCAGGCTCCAAAGAGTACCTACATGCCGTATGAGGAGATGCTGAAGGCCAAAATCCCACTGGCTCGGCTGCAGGGTGTGGATCCTGGGGATGACACCACAGGTTGGACTGAAGGTACATATTTTCTGCCTTTTGTACAAACCTAATGTTAATGTATGTGATTAGCATTTTTTCATTCTGACCAACTAACAGTAGGACCTGTGAAGTATTACATTAGAGCTCAAACATTTGTTACTTTTCTGTCTGTTGCTTTCTGCATAGGTGCACATGCTGCTGTCCGGGATGTGCCTCAGGACACCCAAGCTCCTGCCCTTCCAGCAACCTCAAGGCTACCCCAGTCTGCCATTGAAGGTATTTACCCCTAATTTTGGTGCTGGTTGTTTGGGGAACAAATGGGTGTGGGAGCAGCTCAAACAATCGAGTGTTGCACTGTTGAGTATTAATAATATGGGCCTGCGGCCTAATTTCACGCCCACTGTAACACTCACAGCAACTAACTAACAAGGCCCTAACATGTGTAGATATGTTTGAAGCCAGAGATGTGTAGCCATATATCGGCATATCAATGTGGGAGCCACACTGGCCTTGATTAGTGAATATTAGTGAAAGAGCTGCTCACACACACCTTAATGCATGTTGTATTTTTGCACGCACATTAACTATGGCTCAATGTTGGCTTCATTTTTGCCTAGCTCCCATGCCCTTGGCCCCAGCATCTCCTCCGGATCCCACCTACTCTTTGGATGTCGGTAAGTGCATGTGTCCACCTTGCTTTATCCACTTTTACCCAAGTGCATGTGTCTCATTCCTCTTTTTTCTTGGTAGGCCAAGTGACTGGTTCATCTTTGGACCCCACTTCCGATGTTGCCGGTCAACAGGACCCTGTTGGTGTGTAGAGCAATACATAATGTATCCTTTATGCTGTTTATGTTACACTGGTTCAATTTGGTTAGTCTACTAAGCTACATGTTTGCTTGGTAAACTTGAAGATGCCTCTTGGGAGTGCTTGTTGCCTCCCCAGGGTCAGTCTATTAGTTATTGGAGTGATAGCAATGTATTTTGGCGGACATATTTTTTGCCAAACATTCCCCGTAGTAGTTTGTTGAATATTTAGAGACATTCCTTGTGTTTTTTAGTTGACCCGAATATCGGAAGTGGCTGTCCAGAAAGGGCCCCTCAAGTTCAGGCTGCCAGAGATGAGGGTAAGTTGTTTTGCCTTGCTCTAGTCTGTATTTTGGCTCTACTTTTGTTGCACTTGCTTCTGGCAACTTGTGTGTCCACATGTATTTTCAAGGTCCAAGCTCGAGTGAGGACCCCACTCCAGACATCTGGGAGATTGCGGGTATGTGTAATTTAAGCAATGTTTCTGATGTGATTAGCAAAAATGATTGCCTCTTAGTCCTGTAACATACATGTTAACAATCTGAGTTTAACAGATACCTTTGGTCTAGTGTGTATTTTGGCACTTTTTAGAGGTATGGCCTCGATAGCCTAGCCAGGTTACATTTGAGTTTGGGCCACAGACCTACTAACCTGATTTTTCTGTTTAGCATATGCCAACTTGCCGGACATCTCGGATGTGGAATTGCCACTCTCTGGCAGCGAAACCTCGAGCCTACCTGTGCCGGAGGACACGCAGGTAACATGGCTGATGTAGACGACCTAGAACCACATTGGCATCTTCGTGGGTAGTGGATGAAGCAACATGTCACATTTCCTTTCATTGTTGTTTTTGCAGGAGGCGGAACCAGAACCCCAAGCTGGGACCTCTTCCCAAGTCCCATGTGGCCAAGCTTCCGAGGCTCAGACAAGGGTAAGTTGTATAGTGACTGTTTAGGGTATTTATTTTGAGGGGCATACCTGCATTGGTTCTGTTTGACTAAAATGTTGTTTTCTATTTTGTTAGGCTCAAACCACAGCAAGAGGAGGTGTGGCACCAACCAGTGCTGATTTCTATGAGCTAGGGGTCCGGATGCTGGAGGACTACAGTCGCCAACAGCCGCGTGATGGAACTAATGAGCGCATTGCGGCGTTGGAAAATCAGGTGCTGATGTGTCAGCAACAAAATGAGGCCCTGCAGCGCCAGATGGACCAGTTGCTCCGAACCCAACACCAGAACCAGGAACTTGGTCGGCTGGCCAATCTAATGGAGCAATCTCTCCAGCGCCAGGGAGATTCTATACAGCGCCAGGAAGAATGTCTCCAGCGGCAGGACCAAACTTTGTTGTTGATACAACAGCTCATACAACAGCAGTCTATATTTTTTACTGCACTGTTGTCCCCCAACACCGCCCCTAGCAATGACTCCCAACCTCCCCGGCCACCCAGCCAAGAATATTAATTTTGTTTTTTTTGGTTTTTGTAAATATATTTGCTTCACCCACCTCTAAATTATGTTTGTCCTAAGACCTAGCTAATAACACAGTCAGGGATGAGTATCTTGATCTACATATGTCAATGTATTGGTCAATTTAGCCCACACATTTGAGACCATAGCTTACTATGGTTAACACATGAAATGGCTCCAAAGGTATGGCTAAATTGACACACAAATGGGTTTTGAGACAGTTAAACTATGCTTTGCAATGCAACACACTGTAATGATGGTAATCAAAAAATTTATTACCAAAACATGGCCAACAGGGCCAACATTGCCCAACAACGGGCATCAAGAGGCCAGCCTTCCCCCCACCCTAACGACGCCGCCGGCGCCTCTTCTTGGCCAGCAGCATCAGCTTCAGGAGCCTGATCTCCCGCCACAGTCTGCGATGCTGGTTTTCACAAGCTGTAGAGATGTAGAAACAACAATTTATTAATAAATTGGATGTGACCTCAACAGACACAGATGTAGCAATGTAATGTCAGTGTGTCCAATTAGGTGACACTCACATTAACATTGTTGACCACTGTGTGCTTATTGGTTAACATGATATGAGTACTATTGACTGGCAGGAATGTGAACAACACATCCCAAGCATACATTTACTCTTAAAGTGTACCAACACCCACCGGTGATCGGCCCGGGAATCTATCAGATTCCCTGCCCGATCACCTCCCTCCCCGCGGGACATCCGAGATCGGGATGTCCCTGGGGGTGAAACCCCCCCCCAAACCCCAAAATACCTACCTCAGTTTCGGTGGGGCAGGGCCGCCGGGCCCTCCCTGGCGCCCCTCTAGACGTGTGCGTGCCTGCGCCGGCCGTCTGTGAATGGCCGGCGCAGGCACGCGTGCGTAAAAAGGGGCGCGGGGGAGGCGGAGGAGGAGCCAATTTGCCGTGGCTTGTACGTTTGCTGGAGTCAAAGTGAGTTCAGGGGGTTGTCACACAGCGGTGACGATCAGGGGTGCCCCACCGTAGTGGACCAAGACCCAGGAAAGTCAAAATCCTGGTTGTTGTTCCAGTTTAACTCTTGGGAAGCAAAGAAGGTATAAGTCCCAGTGTGTCCATTTTTGTGTTTAGTCACAGCCAAACATCAGGGCCTAAGTCCTAACGAGTACACGAGTTTGCCCTATAATGTTAGAGGTCCAGACCTAATAGGGCCCATTTGGTTGTGTCTAAGGCAAAAATAGTCTCTATGTGGCCAAATGAAGAATGTGAGCCAACAATCAAGCATGCAAACAGGCATGTTGGATTATTGTACAAACACATTGAATCTAGATGTGTGTGAAATTAACACATAGGTAAATTTAAAATGTCTGCAGATGTGACTATAAGACATAGGTTTCACAAGTCTTTAGGCATATAAAGTGGGATGTACTCACCATCGCAGCTGTGGCGGGGGCCCATGCTGCTGGCCGTCCCTGGAGCTGGGGTGGGGAGGAGGGTCTCTGGCTCCGTCTGCGTAGCAACATCTGTCAACAGAAAGCAAAAGACAAAAACACAATTAGTGGGCCAATGACACCTGACTATTTGACATCCATCTGGTTATTGAGTCTGAAAATGCAAAGGCTTGCATGGTTACATACAGGTTGTCCTAAATTAGCATATTTCCTGGACCATGAGTTAATGTCAATTTGTTAGGCTTGACACATGTATCCCTAAAGAGAATGTGCAAATAACATAGACAGTGCTATGTAAAGGAATCTTTAGCAGTTGTTTGGCTAATGTTAATAGTGGGCCACATGTTTGAGCGGGAACAACTTAACCCAAGAAAACAAATTAGAACACCCATCATGGTGTGGGCAGAAACATAGGGGTGGTTGACAGTTGGCTAGCACTGTAGTGGGGTTTGTGAGGTTAGGGTACCTTATCAAACCAGCTGTGACAATGGCCCAGGAAACATGTGTCTGTTACAAGTGGGCCTATACACAGGATTGCAGCAAATCTGGGTTTGGGTCCGCTTTGGCAGAGCAACACAATTTGCATGAGACAACGTACTCCGCGCCCGCTGCCTTCCACACATCACTCCTCGAGTGTGTGCGCACACGCAGCCCATTTGGAAAAAGAGCGCAGGCGCACACACATCTAGAGTGTCACACAGGAGGCTGGGACGGTGGCTTTGGCAACCCCCAAAGAGGTAAGGAGTTAGTGGGGTTTTTTTTGTGGGGGGGGCCCTGGGTGAGGGATGTGATTGGTCATGGAACCTTCGAGAATCCAAGCACTATCAATGTTTGGGGGTACACTTTAATGAATGTCATAACATTGGGAATGTGATGGATAACCACAAACACTTACCATGACTATGCCCGTGGAGAATCCTTCGCCAAAACGCCATGGAGGTGCCGCCTATATGATGCCCTGCAAATTAGAGAGGAATGGCAAGGGCTAAGTACAAATTGCAAGATGAAACCTGTCACAGACTAACAATTAAAAAATGTACACTCACCAGGGGATGAAGCGCCACTTGAAGCCCAGGGAGGGCTCTGAGGAGGAGGCGGGGAGCCTCGGCTCCTCACACTCTGGTCAGAAGATCCACCAGGCAAAGGGCCACCCTCCTCCCTCTCACTCCCTGCTTGAGAGTGGCCCCTTGCCTGGTGAGAGTCCTCAGACTCAGAGTGTGAGGAGCTGAGGCTTGATCCAGCCAGCCCCCCAGCAGTCATCCCCTTCCTCCCCTGGGTCCTCTAAATAGGACCCGCGGAAGGGACCCTCCCCCGATGACTCCCCCGAGTCCGCCTGCCTGGTTCGGGGGAGGAATCCCTTCCCACGTTTCCCCAGGGGAGGACGCTTATCTGTGTGGAGGGGGTGAAAGAAAATAATTAATCTAAAGAGCACAAATGGACACAGCTTAGCAGATGATTCTGCACAAAGGCTAAACAGAACATAAGCTTTAACTTACCTGATGCGTAGGCATCATATAGGCGGTACACGCCTTCAGGGTCCCGGCGCTTGAAATCGGACCACTTCTGCTGAATTGATCGGATGGTCAGCTCGGTGTTGAAGCACCGGGACACTGTGGCCTTCACCTCCATGGCTATGCGTTTTTTCCCTCCACGGGCATAGTCATATTCGGCCACGCAGAAGTCCTATGAAAAATGAACAAACAAACTAAAATCAATACATGACATCAGAACAATGTCATAAACAGTTATACAGAGACCAGATCAAAGTGGACCCACACCCAGGATTATCAGTATTCTGGGTTTGTGTGCACTTTGGTGGGCCACACCAATTGTGGGTGGTCCGCTGTCTGCAACCCCCTTGGAAGGCCACTAATACACCACTGAGGACACTCCCACGTCACTCCGCAAGCCAAACACAGCGCTCCGTGCCGCTGTGGTATGCGCATACAAGGCCGTTGGGACGTGCATACCAGCTCAGCTGGGTCTGCACGGCAAAGTACGCATGTGGCGTTTGACTCTAACAGGGAGTGCGCCTGCACACAAAATTAAAATATGTCTGGCGCAGGGGTACACCCTGCTAGAGGTAAGCGCAATAGGCATCCGCAGCTAACGCATGCACAGATGGGACGGGGCTGAGGTAATTTTTAGGGCCCTCCAGGGGGGGGCATCCCAGCAGGACATCCACAATGGGGATGCCCCACGGGGATTGATCAAATTTGGTCTGAAAACAAAGAAATATCTGACCCAATCCCCCCTGTGTGTTCTGCAACTTTTAAGCTAAAAATACCAACAAAAAAATACTCACTTTGACCACCTGGCCATTTACGCGGCTATCCACCCGGGTGCGCGTTTTCTTACTCGGCCCAGGAGGGGAAGGGGTGGGAGGGGTGCTATTTGAGGAAGGTGAGGTAGGTGGGGGAGGTGGGGGAGGGGTGGTGGGGTCAGAGTCGGAGGAGGAGCTGGGGAGGCGCATAACTCGCCGTCTGGGCAGCATAGTGGAAACGCTAAGGAGGAAACAGGAACCGGAAATGACCCAAGCGACATTGGGAAAAAGTTTTAAAAAAAAAAACGCTACGCGCACCAGCAACAAGCTATTCTCAGCTATGTGCAAGCTAAGTGGCGGAAAAACTAAAATGACGCTTGAAAACAAGCTAGTGGCATAAGCGCAAGACAGTTTTACCTTAAGGTGGCGTTGAAACGCAAAGGAGGATCCCGGAACCGGATATGACGCTAGCAACTGTGCTTCAAAATTCAAACACAAACATGCGCGCAACAGGGACAAGCTAATATCAGCTATGTGCAAGCTAAGTGGCGGAAAAACATTAAAATGACGCTGCAAAACAAGCTATTGGCATAAGCGCTAGACAGTTTTACCTTAAGGTGGCGTTGAAACGCAAAGGAGGATCCCGGAACCGGATATGACGCAAGCAACTGTGCTTCAAAATTCAAAAACAAACATGCGCGCAACAGGGACAAGCTAATATCAGCTATGTGCACGCTAAGTGGCGGAAAAACATTAAAATGACGCTGCAAAACAAGCTAGGGCCAAAGGCGCCACGAATTATTAGCTTGATTTAGCAGGGGATTCTACATACTGTAATGCATAGGTCCTTCTAAAGCATACACCGTTGTGCTTAAATATACAAATCTTATTCCTTCCCAAAGTCATCACACAATCAAACTAGACAACTACCTGAAAATGTGGCACACATGAGAATGCATAACGGGTTGTTATGAGCTGGTACGACTGAATGTTAATCCTGCAATATGTGGCCAGGCACGCTCACAACTACAGTGTATTCATTAACAACGACTGGGGTCGCGGGAAGTGAATTCCTTGCAAATGGCAGATGGGCACATGTATGAACAGCACAGCGCCGCACAACGCAGCGCAGCGAGGCACAGCGACGCTCGCGCCGCCACATAGCGAATTAAAACAGCGACTGCACAAACACTGACCAACACAGATTCATCAAGGACAGGGCTGCCGAATAGCTTGGGCGCTGACAATTTCGAAGAGCGAACGTGACCGCCCAACCTGACAGGCTACAAAATAGCTTTACAAGCCCCGTTTGTGTGGAAAACCAGCGATTTTGATGCAAATGAGTTTGGGTGGAGGAGATGCAATTCCCATGTCACTCACAACATTACATTGTGAAAAAAAAAAAAAAAATCTAATACATATAAATAACCAGCCAGATTCATAAAACAGATCAATAGAAACATGTGTTGAATTTTGTACCAAAGAAAAAAACCCCAAAACCACTAAAAACAATCATTGCAGCGTCTGCCATTGAAATGTATGGGAGAGCGGCAGGTAGCGCCAGGTAATACGTGTTGCTGTGAAGGAATTTGCAGCGGCGCTGTTCGGGCCAGCCGGCTTCATGATGAATGCCGCGCTAGCCGTCGCTCTCGCCGGCGCTAGCCTCATTTAGCTTGATAAATGCGTCATTGTGACCGCCGCCGGGCGTACTTGAGTCGGTAGTCGCCGTTAGCTGCCGCTACCTGGCGCTCGTCAGACACTACCTGGCGCTATCGCTTGATGAATAAGGGCCATAATTTAGCTTAAAGGCTTCTGCATGGATATTTCTATGCCATATTGTTTTAAAGTATATGGAAGTGTCTCACCGATAAAAAGATTAAAGATGGTTAATGTAGGTTTTTTTTCATATACTTTAATTTAAAGTTTTTTTTTATTTTCTTTTAAATAAGAACAGCAGGCAAAAAGAAATGTTATCCCGACTTAGTCGATAGCGGGGGGCATACAGTTGCTGGATACCCCCCCACCGCATACTGCCCTTGGGAAACCTATTTTCCAGTGAAGTTTTTCAAGTCTTCTAGGATCCTTACAGGAATTCTATTCTTCCATGTTATCAGCAAAGACCACGAACATAGGCTCCCCTCAAGGCTGCATCCTTTCACCCCTTCTTTTTTTATTTTACACCAATGACTTCACCTCCTCTGATCCATTGATCTATCAAATTTGCCGATGTAGTAGGCCTCATCAGCTACAGCAATGAAACTGTATACTGGACTCAAGCAAAACATCTTGGTCCATGGTGTAAGGCAAACAACCTAACCTATTGATAATATGGATTTTTGATTTATGATTAAATAAATAATTTGAGCTTAATATCCCCATGTTCTGCCTGTCTTTGATGCCTAAAAGATCCTGGGACTTACACTGTGTATTGCTAAATCATTTTGTATAGAAATGAATACATTTATTATTGCTTATTTATATATGTATTTTTTCCTCAGCGCTTCATCTTTTTCCATAGTACTGAACAAGGTATATTTACAGACAGGATAAAACACATTGTACAGAGATGATTACAAACTAGGGCCTCGATTCAATAAAGGTAGAAAAAAATTCTCATGGTAGTAAAAAATTCAATTTATGAGAAAAATGCCTGAGAATGTCACAGTTACTGAATCACTAGATAAAAAGACAATGAAAGTCAATGGCACTTTTTTACTCCTAAGAAAAGTAGAGAACTGTTTACTCCTTTCTACACTGTAGTAAAAGCTGCCATTGACTTTCATTGTCTTCCTATCTGGTGATTCAGTAACAGTGACATTCTCAGGCTTTTTTCTCATGAATTGAATTTTTTACTACCATGAGAATTTTTTTCTACCTTTATTGAATCGAGGCCCATATGCTACAAAGTTCAGAACAAATGTTGCAAGAAGAGAAGATAGGAAATAGCTTTGCCCTTGTGACCTTACAAGCCTTGCAAGCTTATGATTAAACAATACAGTTAATCAAATTAGCTAATGAGTCCACTGTTAAGTAATTGCCAAGAGTTTACATTTAGCACATTCTCAGTCTGTTCGCCAACCTTTTGTGTGACGTTTCCCCTTTTGGAACATGCATTCCAGTGTGTAGTCCTAGTTGTTCAGACTGTACTGCCCTCAAAAGCCCAGTCCACCTGACTAATTGAGGATCCAAAGTTGTATCAACCAAAATGTTGGCAGCACACGTGGAGGCTGATTTACTACTAGCGCCATGTATCGCCATGTGAGCGTCTGTATAGCGGCGCTTAGAGTGACCACTAGTGGATGCTGTAAACGGGTGTCGGGCACTGTAACCTAGTGTAACGGTCGCTGTAGTATCCTGGTCGCCAATGATGAATGTGATGTGTGGTGGGCGCTGTAGAAGTGCTTTCCCTGATTCACTGCAGAGCCGATGGAGAATGCTAGGTGGTGTCCTAAGGTCAAAGCACCCAAGACTACACTACATCTAACAAGAGGACAATGCAGCAGCGACCGATAGGTAGCGCTAGGTCAGTTTGTCCGGCACTCAGCGCTCCACACCATATTTAACAAAAAACTACAAACACACAACGTCAGCGCTCTAAAGCTGGGCGCTGGAGCATACAGCACCAAACGCTGTGTGATCAAAGTCTGTTTCTGAACACATATACACCAGTAACAAAGTGAAAACATATGGAATGACATGCCGATTGCCGCTACATGGCACTACCTGGTGCTAGCCTTTCTTAAATAACCCCCATGATTGTATTTCACAGGCACACTTAGATATTATGTGGGCATTCAAAGAGGATGATATTTGCAATCATTTGTTTGTTGTACATCTTAAACACAAACAATCTTAATTTTTCTCATAGTTCCACATAATAAATCAGTACAAGGTTATTATAGGAGAAACGGTCCCTAAATAAGTATTATCTATCCTAGAATGGCTCATATGTATACCACATGGCATCATGAAAAGTGATTAACCTACAGTCTCATCCTATGGGCTGACCTTGACTTGTTGCAGAATCCTTGTTGACAAAGAACTTGGCCCACTATGCAGACATTCTATATTCACCTGGGTACTCTGGGTATTTGGTAAACACCTGTATATTTCTGCGTCTGTATATTTCTCATCTCATATATCCTACTATCGCTATAGCAGACACTGCTATGACAAACACTGTTCAGAGAGACACAGCATCTCTAGAGCTGTGTGACCTACTAAGTGGTATTTTAACACTGCAGTGTCCAGAAACAAAGACCATCTTCAGTGAGTCAGATGCAGTCAGCTCACACTACTGAATGAAACAAGAGTAAATTTATCATTATCATGCTTATTCAGTACGAAGTGCAGAGATTCCTGGGTTTCGTCAACTTTTACCAATGTTTAATCAAGAGATTCTCTTCTATGGTGGCTCCTCTAACAGATTTAACCCAGAAAGGTGCCTTTGTGGAAGTTTGGCCCCCAGCATTCCAGACCTTAAAGGAAGCCTTCACCTCAGCCCCTGTACTAATTCACTCTGATGTCTATTGCCTATTCTTTGTTGAAGTTGATGCTTCAGAGCTCGGGGTGAGGGTTGTCCTCTAGCAATATTCCGGATCCCAGAAAGATTACATCCTTGTGCTTACTTTTTGCATACATTTTGTCCATCTAAGCACAATTATGATGTGGGAAACTGTAAACTGTTAGGGATGAAGCTGACTTTTGAGGAATGGAGTCATTGGTTGGACGTTTTTTTGCTCTCTGTTACTGTGGATACCAACCATAAGAATCTCAAATTCATAGAATCCGCCAAGGAACTCAATTAATGCTTGTTGGGTGCTCTTTTTCTCCCATTTCAATTTCTTCATTACCTTTAAACCTGGAGCAACGCGGATGCCTAATTATGCAACTTTGGAGAATGTAAAGATAGGTTCGAAGAGAAGGAACCCATTCTATCCTCCGGTTGTGTAGTCTGTGTTCTGTTGCCAGATTTGTCTAATTCCATAGCACCAATTAAGACTCCCCTCCGGGCAAACCTCCTGGTTTCCAATGTGTTCTGCTGCATTTGTGCCTCTCAGTATTGCAGGAATTTTATGATGCTAAAACGTCAGGTCACTGACTGTAACTGTAAAACCCTGGCCTTTGACAAGCACCATGTGGCCTACCATCAGACGTGTTGTCACTGCCTTTGTTGAAGCCTGTTCTGTGTTCCCTTAGGAAGTGGACGCATAGACCCCCAGCTGGGTTTCTGGCACCCTTGGAGGTTCCTGGTGAACCATGGACTCATATTTCTGGATTTTTATTGTTAATTTGCTGCAATCTCAGAACAAAACTGTCATTTGAGTGGTGGTCGAATGATTTAGTAAAATGGTGAAACTCCTGTCGGCTCCTAAACTGACCCAACTGTTCATGAAACATGTTTTTTGTCTCCATGGGATACCTCAAATTATTGTCTCTGAACAAGGGCTCCAATTTATTGGCCATTTTTGGAGGGTGTGCTATGCGCGATTGGGAAAAAAATTGTCTTTGTCGTCAGCTTATCATCCGCAGTCTAATGGTCAGACGGAGAGGGTAAATCAGTCCTTGGAACAGTAATTGCACTGCTTTGTGTCTGATTGCCAAAATCAATGGTCAGAATATGTTGAATTTGCTGAATTCGCTTTTAATAATGCACCTAGTGAGTTAACAGAATTTTCTCAGTTTTTTTTAAATTTTGGTAAAAATCCCAAAGCATCGTTTCTCTCTGGGCCTTCCCCCAAATTTGCCGACCTTGGAGGAATGGTTTTCTAGAAAGAGTGACTATCTTGTCCAATGTCCAGGAGAATCTTAAAGTGGCTATTAAGAGGCTAAAGACCTTTGCTGACCAACATAGGTCCATGAAGCCACCTTTTCAGGTAAGCGATTTGGTCTGGATATCTACCCAAAACATTGCCTTGTTCCAACCTTTGTCTAAATTGGGACCTAAATACATCAGTCTCTTTCCAGTAATTCAAAAATTTAGCAACCAAACTTTCAAAGTCGAGCTTCTGCCTTTCATGAAAGTGTTTCATGAATCCTTGCTGAAATCTGCTGGTAATATTCAGTCTTCTCCACTGCCCGTCATTTAACAATACTTAATTGACTGGAAGGGATTTGGACCTGAGAAGAAATATTGGGTGGCAGCGAAGGATGTTCACGCCAGTGCTCTGGTCCAGAAATCTCATTATGACAACCCAGCTGAAATGGATGAAGATTTCACTATAGTGACTATATAACATATGGGATCGAATATGAAGGTAGGGGTGCTGAAGACAGTGAGTTCCTGATCAGTACTCATAATGGCTACAAAGGCTATTAGCCCAGCACATCAAATATATAGGCTGTCAGCCATCAAGCCACTGGGAGGTGCACAGCAACGAATGCTCATTGGAGGAGACCCATGCATGCGCTGTAGGAGTGAAGGATAAAGTAAGAAATTTGCAATTCTAGGGGGTTTCAAGCACAATGGAATCCCAAATCAGAACCTGGTTGGGTCAAAATCCTGGGTTTTGGGTCAATTTAACCCTTTCAGCGCCAGCCTACCTAGAGATTTTGTCACCCTCTGTTGTCAGTAATTTGTAATTATTTTCAGTGCTTTCATAATATTTTGGGCTAGAAAGTTAAAAAATAATAAATTAATTTATATTTTTCAAGATGAAAACCATATTGCATGTAAAAACCCCATTCCTCCAGATTACAATGGCACAACCCGTTCCTGCCCAGGAGACCCCCCTCCAAACTAAAAAGAGTGCTTTTGGCATTTTCAAATAAATACAACTACTATATGCACTATCAAAGGTTAAACCCTTAAAATTAAAAGTTAAATTGTGTTAAGGAATCTGCTGGGTTGCTAATGCTGGGCTCAGAATTACCTGCACCTTCATGAACCCATCTCTATGCATGATACTGAATTATTGGCTTACATTTGCTCCTGCATCCACTCAAAGCTAAAACACTGCCTCACCGATTTTCCTCTGGTCACTGCCATCTTGAATATCCTGGGAGGCTTCCTTCCACGGCATACCAGTTGGGCTGCTGCCTGGATTTATCACAGCAGTGCTTCCTCTTTGCGGGCTACTGGCAGCTCCACAGGACGCCACTGAAGGAGGAAAATCGTCCCCGGCAGGAGTGACATAAATTTAAATACATTTTTATGCACATCAATCTGAATTGCCCCGAGGAAGGATGCATATGAGTATTGTTACTTGTAAAGGTGTTGGTCTGGTTTAAGTGCATAAGGACTGATATTTATTATGGCCGGAAGCCCTCTACATTATCCCTTGAGCTATGATGCTTGCTATGCTGAAGGACCCATTGTATTTTGGGTATAGCTAGTTACATTTACCATACAAATTTGTTTAAATATAACTAATCTGAACTGGCAACATTTTGTATAATTGTGCACTTAGACAGAATCTGAACACCAAAACTAAAACATATCTAAACATATTGTCATGTGTGTATAGCTCAGTAGAGCTATATGTTTAGCTTTTAAAATCTGGGTCTAGGCACACGCTTACTTCCTCCCATCTTAACCCCTTGTCAAAACAAGCCATTTCAAAGCCTCTTACAATCTCTGATTTTAGGCCTGATGTTTTCTATCAAAAGCCTCTTTCTTAGCTTCAATTGGCTGGTTGTGTTGGGAAGAGCATTTCATGGAGCAACTTTATGAATCATGAGCATGCTTTGCGTTGGTCAGGATAAGCTGTGGTCCTGAAGGAGGTCTACCCTGTGCTGCAGGAAATGGAGGAGAGGCACACGGGACAGGCATTAGGTGAGCTGTTTGCTTCCTTATTATAGGCATTGGATTTACAGTCCCTTTAAGCATGGATTATGTGTAATAAATAATGTGGGTTCTACACCCCGTATTAGTTGTGGTTAGTATGGCTGGACTGATTGCTTGACAGCCCGGTTTTATCAGATGGTGATTTAGATCCACCAACTTGATTGTGTGCAGATGTGTGCATTGCTGGGGCAAGCCTGTGGAGGTCTGTGTGATAGTATGCTTGCCCCTGGCAACAGTACCCAAACATCCTACTCTTGTTGCCCATAAATCATGAATCTGTAACAATTCACATTCCCTTTTCGGAGTATGTTAAAGATCTTTTTCTAAGCTCCCATAGCACAAAAAAACTCTAATGATGTCCATCAAATAGGAAAGTACAGGGAGCCTTATTTATGTGTCAGAACCACTTTTTTTTGCCTCAGCAGCACCCAGCGTTCCATTTAAAGTGAAAGAAAACCCAGGAATTAGACTTTGCCTACTGTGTGAAAAGCCCTAAAAAACTCACCTCGCCACCCTCCAATGATGCATGAGTGGGCTCTCGTTTAATGAGAGTCACCTGCTATGACAACGTCATTTGGCAGGCAACTCTCATTCTAATCAATGGGGAGTGTGGGCTGCCACATCCCCTGCATTCCTAGGCATGCACCTTTTAAACAATGAGAGCCGCTTCATTGGACGAGAATGGCAGTTGGAGTGTGACAAGTATTTTGGGGCTTACTGGGGGGGTTCACATAGCAGAGCATTCTGATTTGGGATGCCCCAGAGAAAATCCAGAGGTCGGCCCTGGAATCTTTTAGATTCCTGGCTGGCTGGTGGTGGGTTTTGTTGCCCTTTAAGAAACAAAAGACAGCAGTGCTGATGTGGCTGTCTGCTAGCATCTTGTTTAACACTAGCGCCCAAAAGGTCACAGCGCTGGCCGCTCTGGTTGATGTAGTGCCAGATGAATCCATAGAGCACAATGGGCTGAACTGGATTGAAGTATTTTGCTAATAATTATTATTAGACACATTTATTTGTACAGAACCTGCATTGTGACTTGTCAATAATGGAAAGGCAGAACCTAGATGTTGCCAAGTTTTCCTTTTTTTTTTTTTTAATTGTAGTTTTTATTGAAGAAGCATGTAGTATGACAGAACACGTTCAATGCAGATAAACATCAGTTTACAATAAGAATGGGTGCACATAGACAGAAGTACATCGAGAAATTGAAAACGGTCAACATTAACGCCAACGGCATAAGATGTATCCCCTACCATCCTGGACCTGAGGGGGTCGAACCACCTTTGGAAGAAAATGGATCATGGTCTCTGGGAAACGGCTATCCCCAACACCCCGGTGACTACGGGTGGAGAGGGGCCCCCCCGAAGGATGACTCAAATTCTTGGTGCACATTAAGGTGTAATAAAACGTGTAATCCGCACACCATGCCTCAAACAGTGATTTAGATCCACCAACTTGATTGTGTGCAGATGTGTGCATTGCTGGGGCAAGCCTGTGGAGGTCTGTGTGATAGTATGCTTGCCCCTGGCAACAGTACCCAAACATCCTACTCTTGTTGCCCATAAATCATGAATCTGTAACAATTCACATTCCCTTTTCGGAGTATGTTAAAGATCTTTTTCTAAGCTCCCATAGCACAAAAAAACTCTAATGATGTCCATCAAATAGGAAAGTACAGGGAGCCTTATTTATGTGTCAGAACCACTTTTTTTTGCCTCAGCAGCACCCAGCGTTCCATTTAAAGTGAAAGAAAACCCAGGAATTAGACTTTGCCTACTGTGTGAAAAGCCTTAAAAACTCACCTCGCCACCCTCCAATGATGCATGAGTGGGCTCTCGTTTAATGAGAGTCACCTGCTATGACAACGTCATTTGGCAGGCAACTCTCATTCTAATCAATGGGGAGTGTGGGCTGCCACATCCCCTGCATTCCTAGGCATGCACCTTTTAAACAATGAGAGCCGCTTCATTGGACGAGAATGGCAGTTGGAGTGTGACAAGTATTTTGGGGCTTACTGGGGGGGTTCACATAGCAGAGCATTCTGATTTGGGATGCCCCAGAGAAAATCCAGAGGTCGGCCCTGGAATCTTTTAGATTCCTGGCTGGCTGGTGGTGGGTTTTGTTGCCCTTTAAGAAACAAAAGACAGCAGTGCTGATGTGGCTGTCTGCTAGCATCTTGTTTAACACTAGCGCCCAAAAGGTCACAGCGCTGGCCGCTCTGGTTGATGTAGTGCCAGATGAATCCATAGAGCACAATGGGCTGAACTGGATTGAAGTATTTTGCTAATAATTATTATTAGACACATTTATTTGTACAGAACCTGCATTGTGACTTGTCAATAATGGAAAGGCAGAACCTAGATGTTGCCAAGTTTTCCTTTTTTTTTTTTTTTTAATTGTAGTTTTTATTGAAGAAGCATGTAGTATGACAGAACACGTTCAATGCAGATAAACATCAGTTTACAATAAGAATGGGTGCACATAGACAGAAGTACATCGAGAAATTGAAAACGGTCAACATTAACGCCAACGGCATAAGATGTATCCCCTACCATCCTGGACCTGAGGGGGTCGAACCACCTTTGGAAGAAAATGGATCATGGTCTCTGGGAAACGGCTATCCCCAACACCCCGGTGACTACGGGTGGAGAGGGGCCCCCCCGAAGGATGACTCAAATTCTTGGTGCACATTAAGGTGTAATAAAACGTGTAATCCGCACACCATGCCTCAAACGTTTTATTATTCTAAGCATAAATTGAACTCACATAAAACTAGCTATTGGAAATACCAGAGGGACAAACGGGAGGGAGGGAAGGACGAGACAAGACAGAGATATAACTGGGGGTGGGTGGGGTGTGTGGAGAAGGAGGGGGGGCGAGGGGGGATGAAGGGGCGTGAGGAAGGGGGGATGAGGAGGCAAGAGGGAGGGGGGAAGCTGAGGACCCCGACAGGGAGGCTTACTCCTGCAAGAGTTTAAGGTAGTCTGCCATGGCGGTAAATCGATTCCAGGCCTGCCATCGCTCTCTGTGTTGATCCATCCTCCCCCTTAACGAGGCCGTCATCTCCTCCATTCTGCCAATATCGCCAACCCTGGTCAGCCACATGGCTGTCGTGGGGGGCGACGTTGATTTCCAACAGGATGGGATGCATGTCCTGGCCGCATCCAGAAGAGGAGCAAGCAAGGACTTGGTCCTTCTCTTGATGGTTGTAGGAGCCAGGCCAAGGAGGTAGCTCGCCGGGTCCCCACCCAGGTCTATGTCCGTCAGCATCAAGACTATTCTCCTGACGTTGCTCCAGAACCCGGCCAGTGCCCCGCACTCCCAGAAAATATGCATCATTGTGCCCCTGGCCCCCGAACATCTCCAGCACAAGGGAGAGGCGGAGGGAAATATTCTCGCTAATCTCGACGGCACGAGGTACCAGCGTGAAAGAACCTTAAAGGAGGCCTCTTGGTATCTGCATGACATCGATGACCTGTGAGCTACCTGTAGCATGGCCTGCGTCTGCTCCTTGGTGAAGGTTCTATTTAGTTCCCTTTCCCAGCCCTCAATGTACGGGGGTTTATAGGATTCAGGTGGGGAGATGAGCAGTGAGTAAGTGTGGGACAACGCTCCCCTGAAGTGGCCGCTGCCTGAACAAGACTGTTCAAAAGGGGTCAGAGGTCTTGTAGCGTCCAAAGCCCTAGACAGGGAGCCCTGGAAGTGCGTGAGCTGCAAAGTCTGCCATACATTTAGTGGGGGTAGTGAGAATCTCATCGCCAGGACCCCCGCCTCGATCCAATCCGGTCCCTCTCTGAGGTGCATGACCCTGAAGCAGCCCCGTTTTATCCATTTGCGGAAAGAGCCATCAGTTTGGCTTGCCGGGAAGTCCGGATGTCCCAGTACGGGGGTCATTGGCGAGGCAGAGGGGAGAATGCCCAACCTCGGGAAGAATCTGCTAGCTATTTTACGGGTGGGGCCTATCGTGGGATGTTTGTTCAGGGCGGGGGTCCGATCAAGCGGAGTCCAGGGGAGCCCCTGTAAAGGGATCTCCGAGGACTCCTGCTCGACGAGCGTCCACTGCTTCAGAGAGGAGTGCCTACACCAGTCAAGCACACGTGATAAGTGCGCAGCCGCGTGGTATGCCCTCCAATCAGGAAGGCCCAGTCCTCCCCTCTCCTTGGAGAGAGTGAGGAGGGGGGCCGCCAGCCGATGTGCCTTCCCCGCCCACACAAACCTGGTACAAAGCCCCGTCAAACGTTTAAAGAAAGTATGTGGGACCTCAATCGGGAGGGCCTGGAAGAGGTACAGCACCCTCGGCAGGATGTTCATCTTAACGATGTTGGACCTGCCGAACCACGAGAAGGCGTTTTTATTCCATTTCTTCAGGTCCTCTTCTACAGTTTTCAGTAATGGGGGGAAGTTCAAGTTATATAGTCTCTGTGGAGTGGACGAGATCTGAGTCCCTAGATACGTTATCGCTTCCTGTTCCCATTTGAAGGGGAAGTTTTTAGAGATCTGCGTTAGTCTCTCAAGAGGTAGGCTGATGTTCAGGGCGGATGATTTTTGGTGGTTTATCTTATAATTGGAGACTGTTTGGAAGGCTTTGAGTTCTGCCATGAGTACGGGTAGGGATGTCTCAGGTCTGGAGATAAAAAATATCAAGTCGTCGGCGTAAGCCGCGACCTTGTGTTCCTCACGCCCGACCCCTATGCCAGCAACGTCCCGGTTCTTCCTCACCCGTCTCAGGAAAGGCTCGAGTGTCAAGATAAATATCAGGGGGGAAAGCGGGCAACCCTGACGTGTCCCATTTGTTAGTGTGAATGGGTCTGATGTCCAGCCGTTCACCAAGACGGACGCCGAGGGGACCGAATAGGAGGCCATCACCCAACGGGTCATGTTCTCTCCCATGCCAATTAGACGAAGGGTAGCGGAGATAAAATCCCAGCTCACCCTGTCAAAAGCCTTCTCGGCGTCCGTCGAGAGCAGCATCGCAGCAGGGCCCCCCAACCTTGCCCGGTGAATCAGGTTGACAACCCTAGTGGTGTTATCTCTGCCCTCTCTCGAGGGGACGAATCCCACCTGATCCCAGTGTATGAGGGATGGGATGAGAGGGGCAAGCCTGTCCGCCAGAATCTTGTTAAACAGTTTAATATCGCAATTCAACAGGGAGATGGGTCTGTAATTCCCACACTGCGCCTGGTCCTTTCCAGGTTTGGGAATTACGGTGATGTTTGCTCTCAAGGTATCCCTTGGAGGGGGGTTCCCATCCCTCAGAGAGCCAAAAGACGCGATAAACCTCGGGCCGAGAATCCCAGCAAACTCCCTATAGTAATCTAAGCTAAAGCCGTCAGGGCCCGGCGCCTTGCCCGGTCTGGTATTCTTGATGGCCTTCGTAAATTCCTCAATCTCTATGTCCCTCTCAAGGGCTTCCGCCACCTCGCGCTTAAGTCGGGGGAGTCCTGAACCCCGGATGTAAGTCTCGATGTCGCTCATTGAAGGGGTCGGGTGCTCCCGCGGCAAGTTATATAATTTTTCATAAAACTCTCTGAATGTCCTGGCTATGTCCTTCGTCAAGTGGAGTTTCCTGCCCCCCTGGTCCTGAACGTGGGCTATAAAGTTTCTGGTGCGTTGTGCTTTCAGGGCTCTAGCCAGGGCTCTCCCACATTTATTGCTGTACTCATAATAGAATCGCCTACATCTAGCCGCTAAGCCCTTGGCCTCGGTGAGGCAGACGTCTCTTAGGGATTCCCGCAGGCGCGTCAGCTTGGCGCCTAACGCCGCGTCATGGGTAGTTTTGTGCTTGATCTCCGTCTCAAAGATCTCCCTAGTCAGGAGGTCCATTTGCTTGTTCCTCTCTCTCTTGAGACGGGCCCCATGCTTGATCAGCACACCCCTGACCACGCATTTGTGGGCCTCCCATAGAGACATCCGCGAAACCTCTCCTGTGTCATTAGTCGCAAAATAGTCAGTGATGGTCTTGTGGATGTCGTTTTTTACCTCTGGGTCTTGGAGGAGAGAGCTATTCAACCTCCATTGGCCTCTCAGGGGGACCGTGTCGGGTATGGAAATAGTTAGGGAGACTGGGGCATGGTCAGAGATGGTAATCTGACCTATGTCCATATCGGCCACGAGGTGCAGGAACCTATGGGGGATCAAGAACCAGTCGATGCGAGAATAGGAATTATGGGGTGCTGAGAAGAATGTGTAATCTCTCCCCTGGGGATTGAGAATCCGCCAGGCGTCCATCAACTGGCTCTTGAAAAGCAGAGTTCTAAGTCTTTTTAGGGCAGAGAAGGATATGTGGGAGGACCCACGGGAAGTATCCCAAGCTGGGTCAAGGACCGTGTTGAAGTCGCCCCCGAGCAGGAGGACCCCCTCCGCAAACTCATCAAGCTTTTCCAGGGTGGAACGCATAAATTTAAGTTGATTGGTGTTAGGGCAGTAACAGGTTGCAAGAGTCACCCTCAAGGAAAAGAGGGTGCCCCGGACAAACAAGAACCTGCCCTCCGGGTCCTGCAATGACGCCGAGTGCGACCACGGCAGGGACCCCGCTAGAATGATAGCCACTCCCCGTGATTTGGAATCAGGCGACAAGGAGTGGTATTGAGTCTTGTAGTAGCGATTAGTCACGTTATGCGTCCTCCCCTCCTTGAGGTGGGTCTCCTGCAGGAAGGCAACTTGTGTATGTAGGCGCCTTAGCTCCCTGAGGACCACAGCTCTCTTCAAAGGAGAATTGAGTCCCTTCACATTGAGGGTTGTAAATTTTACCTTGGACATATCGGAGTTTCTGGAGTGGGCGGGGGGCAAGTGGAAGGTGGGAGGGGGGGAGGGCGTGGGGTCACACAGGGGCGACAGGGGGTAGGACAAGACAGGGGGAAGGGGGGAAGAACGGTGAAGGGAGTAGTTAACTTGGAAGGGTAACAGAGAAACACAAAAAAAAACCAAAGAGATAAGGAACTGATAAACTAGACTAGCTCCGGAGCTCCAAAGAGACACAGAAAGCTAGTCAGGAAACAGGGTACTGTTTCCCAATAGGGAATCTCTCCCCGCCCCCAAAGTGAGGACAGGGGGAGACTCCGGCCTACTGCGGGGGCGAAACGGGTCCGAAAGGCATGAGGGGTCCCTCCGGCCAACCCAGTAAAACATGCAGAGCCCCCCGAAGGACCCACATGGGATCCCCGGGGCCGCCCCTTGTGAAGACTTCTATCCCCCGCCCAAACAAACCACACAAAGCTCCAGCGCAGCCCGCCCCGCCCCGCGACCCCACACCAGCCGCAGAGCGGCAGGCGCACGGTCCCCGAGCGGCAGCGGGGGGCGCCGAATGACCACAAGAACAAGCAACAATTCAATCAAGCAATTAGGCGAGAAGTGAGAAGAAGAAAAAAACAAGAACAGCGGCAAATACAATATCAAGTATAGGTGTGAGGAGCAGCATCAGAGCCACACCCGCGGCACGGGACTGGGCCCTCCGCCCCTCAGGACTCACTTGCCGACGACCGGGGCGCACGGCCTGCGGGGGGCCGGCGCCTCTCTCCCGCCTAGGTCCCCGCAGTCGCCCGTCTCCAGCAGGGAACCGCATGGGTAACGGGGACGGGTCTAGCCAGTCCCGAACTTCCATGGGGGGGGAGTCCAAGAATGCAAAGAGTTCCGGGAGGTCGGTCCTAGATCTCAGGGCGAAGACACTCTGATTTTTGCGGACCAGCAAGTGAAAGGGGTATCCCCACCGGTAGGAGGCTCCACATTCTTGAATCCTGGCGAGCAGAGGTTTCAGGCATCGCCGCATCTGGAGTGTCCTTCTGGATACATCCGGGAACACCTGGATCGTCGCCCCGTCGAAATTGATTCTCCCCCTGTCCCAGGCTCTCCTAAGAATCTCCTCCTTGACCGTGTAGTAATGCAGGCGGCAGATCACGTCACGTGGGCGGTTGGGGTCCGTCGCTCTGGGCCCGAGCGCTCTGTGAAGGCGATCTATTACTATTTCAGTGTTGGGCGGACGATTAAGAATTCCATTGAAAATGCCTACAAGCGTGGGCGCCAGTTGGTCTTGGCCCGTTGCCTCCGGCAGACCCCTCACTCTTATATTGTTGCGTCTACTCCTGTTTTCAAGAGCGTCCAAGTGGAGGACGGCGGCTTGAGAGATAGCTTGTTGGAGTGACAGGCTCTTTTCCAATGCTTCTACCCTTTGTATAGTTGTGAGCTGGGATTGTTCCAGACCGGTGACCCTAGAGTCCATCCCCTCCATTGAGCTTTGCAGATCAGAAATGTCTTTCTTGAAGGAGCTCTCTACTCTTTGGATGAAAGACTCAAGGTCAGCTTTAGTGGGTAGGGCTCTAAGCTCAGCTTTAATATCAGCTAGGATGGGGTCAAGGGGTGTTGGGGCCCGTTTGTGGGAGGGAACCTCGCCAGGCATCATCACGGAGTCTGCAGAGCGCCGGGTGTTGAGATCTTCGGTGGGTCCCGGGCTGCGCATATGGTCCCCCCTCACACCGCGGGAGGTGGCGTCAAGGGCTGCACCACAGAGTCCCCGGGAGGATCCCCCGGGCCCCCCATTCAGGCCAGAACCCCGGGAGGAAGGGGTCCCCGGCGCAGGGGCGGCCAGGCCGCCACTCCTCCCATCGGCCCACGTGTTCCCATTCGAGTCACTTCCCGAGAGCCAGGCCGGGGAGGGCCGGGATCCAGCATGACCCCCAGGGGAGGACCACTCTCCCGGCGGACTCCCCGGAGTTTCCCCGGGCATCCGCATTTCAGGGCCAAGGGGGAATGTTAGGGGGGCATCAATACAGGGGTACGGCCCCATCATGGGGGAGGGCACATCCCCCCATAGCGTTGCTGAGCTTCTCTCCCGTGAGGGGGGGGAGATTGTCCCCTTGTGCGTTGGCGGACCCCCCTTGTGGTTGTGTAAGGCCACTTCTGCTGACTGAACCGGGGCCGATGGGGGTATGTGGGCGGCTCTGCAGGGCTCATGGGGTGTACCCCCCTCTCCGTCCTGAGCGTCTGTCCGCTCCCATAGCGCTAGGTGGTTGGGGCGTACCTGCTGGGGAATGCGGCCCCCTCGCTGGGCATCCGTCCCGTGCTCCTCTTCGCCTCCGCCCGCCAAACTCTTCACATCTGCGGGCGGGGAGGCAGCACGCTCCAGGCGCCGCTCCTCACGCGAGCCGCGCCCCCGGTCCAGGCAGCACCCGTCACTGCAGCGCTCGTCCGCGGCCCTGTCAGCAGACACTGACTCCAAGCCGCCGCCGCCGCCGCCTGTCCCCGAGGTCTGCCGTCCGCTCCCTCCGCCTCTCACATTCTCGGCGGTAACAGGGGAGCAGCTCTCCTCCCGCTCGATCTCCCGGCAGGTCGCCTCCGGTGCCGCCCCGCGCCCCTCCGCTCGCTCGCCACTCTTCCCTGACCTGCCGCATGTGGCCACCTCAGCGTCGCCGGCCGCCGCCATCTTGGACGCCTCCCCGCCTCCTCTTCCAGAGCGCTCCGCAGCCAGGTAGGAGCTGATCTTTCTGTTCAAAGGGGGCGAGATGGTCTTCGCCCCCTTCCTCTTCTTCGCCATGAGAGAAAAGTGTGGGTCCGGGCAGGAACAAGGCTACAAAGTGGGCTAAAAGGGGTCAGCCAGAGGGAGCCCACAGAAAACACGTCCTCACGCTTCCATCTCCGGCCACGCCCCCGCCAAGTTTTCCTTTTTAATAAAAAAAAAAAAAAACAAGTTTCATGGCAATTTTAGTTACACATGTAATTTGGACACCAACAACTAAAACGCAGTCTAAATGCACTGTAAAGTTTGTCCCCTTCATCCCTAGCAGTGATTTCTTGTAACTGTAATGATGAAACACTAACCTGCGCCGGAAAAATACAGCGCCAATCTTTTCAAGGAGGAAAAATGTAATAACCGGGGGTACAATGTGGCACTGACAGAGGCCAGCCAATATCTAGTGCAACAATCAAAGAAATCACAATCAAAGTCCAGAGTGCAGCGCCAGACAAGATAAGAATGCTGGCACACCAAAACTGCCGGTAGAGTCACTAGAAAGATGCCAAATGGCGCACGTCATAAATAAGGCCCTAATTCTATTGTGTAGATCTGCCAGTGTCAGCAACATGCTTACAAAATCCATTACATGGATGAACCTAATACATCCCATTTCATGCTGGAACCAGTTGCTGAGTACAATATACAACAGAATGGAGGAAATCTGTTGTGCAGTAAAATATTAGGAAGCAGGTGCTTTATTGAGCAACACACATGCTTTTCACAGTAATGCAAGAAGCAACTGGTTTGTCAGTTGGTTGTGTTGTTTGTTTCTCCTTTGAGCATTGCAACAACAAAGGTCTAGTGCAGAGGCAAGATTTTGATCTACAGTTTTTAAAACTGAACTATAATTACACCTGTGAAAAATAAATACTTATAGATGATAGACAAACAAATCACAAGCACTGACCCATCAAAGTTTTAGTTGTGTGCCTGGTATTTGCTGACACTGATATGCCTGTGACATGTGTAGGAAATGAACAAACTCAAAATTAAGATGGGTCAGAGCTCGAGATGTGTCCGAAAAATTGTGGTTCAAGACATTCACTAAGCTGTCAGCCTGATTGATCAAGCAGTGTCTAACATTTTCAGACCCCCGAATATCTCCCTTTCAACTGTCACTAAGGCAGCAACAGAACATCCTAACATCCTAACATGCTGTTATGGCAACCTGGCCTGACCAAATTTACAATCCCCAACTTCCCAATATAGGTACATTTAAAAACCAATTACACATATTTGTCCTGATATAATTAAAATAAACTACACAATACTTATGAATTATACTATGAGGCTGATTCACTACTAACACCAGGTGTCTGCAAATGAGCGTCTGTATAGCGGCGCTTAGAGTGACCACTAGTGGACGCTGTAAACATATATCCGGCGCTATAACATAGCGACATAGCGACTTGGTTGCTGTAGTAACCTGGTCGGCATTGATTGATGTGATGTGTTGGGCGGTCTAATACCAGTACAGCGCTGCAGCAAACGAAAGGTAGCGCCATGGAATGACATTGTTTTAACATTGTGACATTTAGTGTCAGACCTGTAATGACAATTCTGTATAAAAATATCAAAAACTTTTCTAAACGTTTCTAAACGCAGCCAGGAGAGGTCACACAATGATTTTAGCAAAAAAAAAAAAATTGCCAAACACGCTACTTATACACAACTAATGAAAGCCCATTGAAATGTATGGAGGAGCGCTACAGAGCGACAGGTACTACATGGCGCTCTGGAACCTAGAGCGCCGGCGCTATACGCTGAGCCGCCTGTAATAATACATGCAACGCTACATGGCGCTGTTAGAGTCGCTCACCAGGTTAGCTTTCATAAATGCCCGGTTTTCACCAGACGCTGCCTGCCACTACGAGTCACTACCTGGTGCTATCCCTTCTTAAATAACCCCCTATGTATATAAAATATTTTACACTGCAGGATAAACCCTTTGGCAAGTACAGAGTGGAAGATGTTTTAAAAATACATTATATAGTAATAGTAATAGTGTAAATAGTGGCCATTGTGATGCACACACATGGAATTTTACCTTCGCAGTTTCCCATCCGTGCACTGGTGAACAACACGCTTCCGTAAACACACAAGTGAATAATCATTATATTAGTGACTACACCCGCGCATGCGCCGTTGGATCGGGATCCAGGTAAGGTTTGTAGGCATCCTGGGGGGTTTCACACAGCGGGGCATGCCGATCTTATAGATTCCCAGGCCAAACAGACTGGGTGTTGGTCCACTTTAATACCACTTAGGGGCAATGTTGTAGCCTCAGTGGCCCTTAATGCCTGATTTAGGAGGCCAAAAACAAGCTGCACTGATGCGTCTTCTTGCCTGTGTCTAGTTTATCACATGAACCATTTTGTATGCAGTGACTGGTGCTCTTGTAAAAGCTGTGCCAGTGACACTGTAGGTTCCCATGGTGACTTGTCAAGAATGTAAACCCACTTAGATGTCGCCTAATGTAATTTTATTATTAAAGCTTGTCCCTTTAGTTCACATTAGTGACCAGCACCTATTAAATACAGTGCCAATCTTTTGTAAGAAGTTAATTGAATATGTCTTATGACACCTAGAAGTTGGCGGCATAGAGTAGTGCTCACTGGTGCTGTTAGAATCTACATAAGGCTCCAACAGGTGTTGACACAGGCTGGCCAATACCAAGTGTGCAAATTCAAGCTGATTATTTAACATCAGGTATTTAGAGTTGCGCCACCATTCTGAAGAAATAGCAGTGGCAAAATATAACAAGATGCTGTTGCTCAAAGGCACTTGTGTATGCTATCAAAACGATGCTAAACAGCACTAAAAGCACACATCAATATGGCATCTAATTTATACATTTAATCACTTTAAGAGCACACTAGACAAATTATATACATACAATGAATCAATACTTATACAGGTCAGAAACTTAGCCGCAGGTGACTTGTCAGCCCCCTAAGCCATTTGAACTGGTATAGGGGTCTCATAGATCTCTTATCAGTTCACTGTGCACTTACAATTACCTTTGCTAAAGTATCACTTTAATGAGGTAGATGTCTTACTGGAGTAAATAAAAAGTATTTTGTCGTTTTTGTTGTTTCATTGTAACGTCTAACTTCTAAAAAATGTCAAATTTAGTGTCAGAGCTGCTAATTTCTCTTTAAAATATCAATTAACACTTTTCCAATGTGCTGCAATGCATAGGATTCTTGTATACAGATTGGGAGAAGGGGGTGCCTGCACTACCACTGTATATCAGGACCTTGTTATTTGACATGCTCATTCACAACTTATTTTGGTGACAATTATTTTTTTAACTCTGTTTAATTCTTAATAAATATTAGTACACTATGTGGCATTGCACCAATGTGCTTTAATCCTCAGGTATTGATAGAAACATAAATGAGATTTATTAGAGATCCCTTAACACCAGGAATTATTGAATGGGGGATACTATATCCAGGTTGTGGTGGAATAACATAGACATGTGTTGGTTGGGGACCCATTATTAATAAACTGCAATCTTTTGGTAAGTAAATAGTGTTGGTGAACCCTAAACCAATTATTCGGAAAATCTCATAAACATTGAATGTATTTTTAAGTGCAGTCTTTAAAACCATCAAATATTTTGATAAACGTGGTTGTCTTGTTAAAGGGCAGTCATGGCCTAGAGGTAAGAAAGTGGCCTTGTGACCGGAGGATGGCAGGTACAATACCTGTCCATGTGACATGACTAAAGTGCTCTTGAGCAAGGCACTTAATTCCCCAACTGCTCCCTGGGTGCCATAACTAGGGCAGCCCACCATTCCACAGGCATGTGAACACTCACTGAACGGATAGGTAAAATGCAGAGGAAGAATTCCTATTTGTACACAAGCATACAAGGCCACCTAGGCAACAAAACTCTTGAGAACCACCCAAGAGGAAGATCAAGAGCTACCTCTGATGCAGAGGATAGGTCCATTAGAATTACTAGCCCCAAAACTACAAACTAAACTTGTCTTTAGCTTAGGTACAAAGCTTATATATTGGTACCCTAGTATAGATCAAATATTTGGCAGCTTAGTTAGTGGTCAGCTCAAAGGAGCACTATCGCGAAATTGTGTAATATCAAAAATTCATATAAACACCTTGGCTAATGAGAGGGGGGCCACTTACACACCTGAACTTAATAAAACTCCCATCAAGCTTGTGGTTTTCTTCTCCTGGTAGGAATAAAATCCAGGGTTTACAGGTTTAGTCAATGAGGGGTGACAGAGCCTGTCACCTGTGATTTCGTCTTTCTATTATTAAAATTAAAAAACAAGCCTGGCAGGATATTTCTTGATGCGTGGTGTATAAGTGACCCCTCCACTCACCATCCAGCATATTTAATACGGATTTTTATTATTGGGCCATTTTTTTGCGATAGTGCTCCTTTGTAGACTTGTAGACACAGTAGGGTTGTATATTCAGAGTGGGCGTTCTTCTTGAAAATATTTCATCTCATCTAATCTCATTTCAGGTGCTCTCATAGACTAGAATTAGAACTGCACCTACACAGGGGTAACATTTGGTGGTGAAGCTTCAACATATATCTGTAAATGTATGCCAAACAAGAACTCTGTTTTAACTAGATTTTATAGATACAGATTACAGGATTGGTTGCAACACCTACGGGCTGGCTTGTCCGGGCCTTAAGTGCCAAACCCGTAGGAGTTACGTGCTTGAATTTCCCCGCTGCTAGTTAAAAAAAATAATGTACAAAAATACTCACCCAAGCCCTCTATAGATCCGGCCGGGTCATCCGAGCCCACCCGGCAGCTGGCTTCTTAAGACCCGCACCCGAGACTATCAGTCTTGTCGGGTGCTGGGAGGAGAGAGGTTGGAGGTGGGGAGAGGGCTGTGATCCCTTGCCCCCCCCAGCCTCCCTCCACCCAGCTGTCATCAGGGATCGCCGGGAGGTGAGTAAAGTTAAAAAAAATAAATAAATGTCATTTTTTTTCTTATGTCTCTGTGCTTTTATTTTTACTGTTAACCCATTGTGAACTGGTAAGGGGTCCATGAGACCCCTATACCAGTTCACAAGGCTGGGGGCTGGCAAGTCACCTGCAACTAGCGGGTGACTTGCTTTTAACCCCCGGCACCCCAATTACCTGCCTCCCCAAAGCCCAGGGGGGGGGGGCAGAAGAGCCCGGGCCCACACAGGGTATGTGGGCTTGTAGGCTCCAGGGTGGGGGGCCACAAAAGCTGGCCCCTGCACCCTGTTACTACAAGCCCCTATAGCTGGTCCCGGGCTGGTAATGCTGGTTAAGGGGGACCCCATTTCATTTTTGGGGGGATTTTTAAGGGTTTTTAACCCTTAAAATTCCAAAATAAAATGGGCCCCATCCCTGGGAGGGGGGACCTTATGTCATTTTTTTTTAAATTAACCCCTTATGCTCTGTCGCCCAGCAGCTATAAAAGGCTTCCAGCAGCAGCAAGAGAGCAGAAGCCAGAGTGATCAGCGTGGGACACAGTGGCCGAGGATGGATGGGAGGTAAGTGTTAAAAAAAAAAATATATATATATATATTTTTTTTTTCTCCCTGTGTCTGTGTTATTTTTTACACTTAACCCTTTGTGAACTGGTAAGGGATCCATGAGACCCCTATACCAGTTCACAAGGCTGGGGGCTAGCAAGTCACCTGCGGCTAGCAGGTGACTTGCCATTAACCCCCGGCACCCCAATTATCTGCCTCCCCAAAGCCCGGGGGGGGGGGCAGAAGAGCCCAGCCCGTGGCTATGTGGGCTTGTAGCTGGCAGGGTGGGGGGCCACCAAAGCTGGCTCCTGCACCCTGTTCTACAAGCCCTACATAGCTGGTCCCAGGCTGGTTATGCTGGGTAGGGGTGACCCCATGTCAATTTTTTGTTGTTTTTTTAAGGGTTTTTAACCCTTAAAATTCCAAAAAAATGGGGTTCCCCCCCTGGGAGGGGGGACTCTATGTCATTTTTTAAATTAACCCCTTATGTTTATAGTGTGGATAGTAGTTGTATTTTATTTGTAAATGTTATAAAGTGCTCTTTTCTGTGTCTGTGTTATTTTTTACACTTAACCCTTTGTGAACTGGTAAGGGATCCATGAGACCCCTATACCAGTTCACAAGGCTGGGGGCTAGCAAGTCACCTGCGGCTAGCAGGTGACTTGCCATTAACCCCCGGCACCCCAATTATCTGCCTCCCCAAAGCCTGGGGGGGGGGCAGAAGAGCCCAGCCCGTGGCTATGTGGGCTTGTAGCTGGCAGGGTGGGGGGCCACCAAAGCTGGCTCCTGCACCCTGTTCTACAAGCCCTACATAGCTGGTCCCAGGCTGGTTATGCTGGGTAGGGGTGGCCCCATGTCAATTTTTTGTTGTTTTTTTAAGGGTTTTTAACCCTTAAAATTCCAAAAAAATGGGGTTCCCCCCCTGGGAGGGGGGACTCTATGTCATTTTTTAAATTAACCCCTTATGTTTATAGTGTGGATAGTAGTTGTATTTTATTTGTAAATGTTATAAAGTGCTCTTTTCAGTTTGGGGGGTCTCCTGGGCAAAAATGGGGGGCTACCAATACATATGTGGTTCCGTTGTAATCGGAAGAAATGGGGCTTTCACAAGCAATACGGTTTTCTCTAATAAAGTAAAAGTTTTATTTAAAATAAAGGAGACAATTTTCTAAAAAATCATTTTTAATTTTTTTTGTTCTTTTTACGCAAAAATATGTTATTATATAACATGTTAAAACCTAAACTCTGCAGCAAAAAATATATCTATAATTTTCCTGGAAATTCCTCCAAAAATCACAGTTAAACATGGTGCAAAATGGTGAAAAATTACCTGTCAACAGAGGGTGAAAAAATGTCAAGTAGACAGGCAATTAAAAGGGTTAATAGTACCTATGCATGTGGGGTATTGTTCTGCTTGGGGGATCTTGCTCTTTCAGATTTAGCTTGTTTTTTCTTGTTTGCATATTGATTTTTTAGGAAAATGTGTTTTTTATTCTGTTTTTTTATAAATTTTTTGAGGGAAACCTTGTGCAACCTAAGAATTCTTCAAGGGATTACTTCTAAAATAATGAGCCCACTACAACAATCTGGGTACGCTTAGAAATCTTAACATGTGTTCTTTCAGGGAATATATGGTTTGTGGGGGGTATGTAATGTAAGGGTTGTTTTGGTAGAAAAAGTATAAGGTGCGCACTTTGTCTGCAGAGTTGAAATTTTCAAGTAAAATTACCGTTGTGCGCATGCTTTACTTTGTGGTGTTTGGCAACTCTTTCCTTGACAGTAGCTATGCATGTTGGGTATTGTTCTGTTCAGGGGACCTTTCTTTTTCAGATTGGGCTTGTTTTTTCTTGTTTGCATATTTTTTTTTAGGAAAATATGAGTTTGATTCTGCTTTTTTATTCTTTTTTTAGTGAAACTCTGTGCTACCAAAGAATTAATTGAGGAATTACTTCCAGAAAACTGCACCCTTGTTAACAAGCCTGGTACACCTAGAAAACTTGAGGTTACTTCCAGAGAATATAAAGTTTGTGGGGGTATTTCAAATGAAAATGGTTGTTTTTCTTGAAAAACTGCAAGGTGCGCCTAGCATATTTGTATTTTATCTGAAAATCTCCTAAAGCGATGTTTCAGTTTGGGGGAGTCTCCTAGGCAGGATAGGGTGTCCACCAATACATATGTGGTACCGCTGTAACCGGGAGAAATTAGGTTTTCACACGCAATAAGATTTTATTGACAAAAACACTACAAATTGTAAAAAAATAGATTTTTTTTATTTTTTTGCACATATTTCACCCCAAAATATTGAGAATACACCTAAAAAATGACAAAAAAGACATTTCATTTTAAAGCCCAGATTCTGCTGAAAAAAAGAATATATAACTTCCCTGGAAATCCCTTCAAAAATCACAGTTGAACATGTGGAGCGCAAAATAGTGCAAAAGGGTCTGGCAACAGAGAATGAAGAATGCTCCAGGTAGGCTGGCACTTAAAGGGTTAAGAGTAGACAAAATATTGTGCCTATAAGACCTGCAATGATCTGTTCATTTTGAACTAATTTAATGTACCTGTCATAAACCAATTCATACATTCTTTGGTTATGCATGTGACTAATATACCTTGATTTAATTTGCATCTAACAGCACTTAACAGATCAAGTACCACACATCTTAATATCAGTCTTCAACAGAAGACTGAGAGAATCAGGCATTTATGGTTGAATTGCTTCAAGGAAGTTATTATCGAGGAACAGCAACAAGAAGGAGATAATTGCTTGGGCAAATAAACACAAGAATAAGAGCAGTTTAAACAGGATCAACACCCATGTTTTCTTTAACAGGTGTTGGTTCTGCAGACAGCTAATAAAAACAAGTTGGGGGGGGGGGAATCCAGAATGCTGGAGCCCTTCTGCAAATAACCCCCCAGGACGCCTGATATCCTTACCTTCACTAGGAACCTTCATTTGTTTTTCAACCAGACTATGACTCTATGACACTATGACCCACCTGTAGACTATGTAATGGCTATTTGTCTGAGAGGGATAGCGAGCTGCATCAGCTAAAATTCATCTTTTTTACCCTGTTCTTGAAGATCCCTCAAAAAGGGGAACTAAATATGCTTGGTTTTTAAGCCAACTCTTTCCATCTGTGCAAGTGTAACGCCTCCTTGATTGTCCTCAAGGAATCTTGTCTGTTACAACTGTGATTAACCCAAGTTGTCTTAGCCATATAACATCTTGGCTTGCCTGCACTGCTGCAACATATTCAGTAGATGATAGTGTAACAGAGAGCTACTAGTCCAACTGATAGCTCCTCCCAATTAGAGATGAGCGAACTTTTGAAAAATTCGATTCGACTGATTCGCCGAATTTTCCGACAAAAATCGTTTCGACCCGAATAAATTTGCGACAAATCGCTATTAAAAACGGCTATTTCTGAGCCTCCTAGAGCCTCAATAGGGTTGTAAACCATTCTGCCTTGCTGTAACACGCACAGGATGCGTGCTGGGTAAGTTAAATAATACTTTGAATAAATATCACATGCAGATCAGAGGCATCGCTAATAGAATCGCAGAGCGGCACAATTGAATTCAAGAGAGTTGAAGTGGCATCACTATGAGGGGCAGGAGCCCAAACATTGCTTTAAAGAGACACTGGAGTTGGCAGCAGCAGGAGCCCAAAAATTGGATGAATCACACCCTGGAGTTGGCAGCAGCAGCAGGAGCCCAAACATTACTTTAAAGAGACACTGGGGTTGGCTTCAGGAGCCCAAAAATTGGATGAATCACACCCTGGAGTTGGCAGCAGCAGGAGCCCAAATATTACTTTAAAGAGACCCTGGGGTTGGCTTCAGGAGCCCAAAAATTGGATGATTCACACCCTGGAGTTGGCAGAAGTTGGCAGCAGCAGCAGCAGGAGCCCAAATATTACTTCAAAGAGACCCTGGGGTTGGCTTCAGGAGCCCAAAAATTGGATGAATCACACACTGGAGTTGGCAGCAGCAGCAGCAGGAGCCCAAATATACACTGGAGTTGGCTTCAGGAGCCCAAAAATTGGATGAATCACACCCTGGAGTTGGCAGAAGTTGGCAGCAGCAGCAGCAGCAGGAGCCCAAACATTACTTTAAAGAGACCCTGGGGTTGGCTTCAGGAGCCCAACAATTGGATGAATCACACCCTGGAGTTGGCAGGAGTTGACAGCAGCAGCAGCAGGAGCCCAAATATTACTTTAAAGAGACCCTGGGGTTGGCTTCAGGAGCCCAAAAATTGGATGAATCACACCCTGGAGTTGGCAGCAGCAGCAGCAGGAGCCCAAACATTACTTCAAAGAGACCCTGGGGTTGGCTTCAGGAGCCCAAAAATTGGATGAATCACACCCTGGAGTTGGCAGAAGTTGGCAGCAGCAGCAGCAGGAGCCCAAACATTACTTTAAAGAGACCCTGGGGTTGGCTTCAGGAGCCCAAAAATTGGATGAATCACACCCTGGAGTTGGCAGAAGTTGGCAGCAGCAGCAGCAGGAGCCCAAACATTACTTCAAAGAGACCCTGGGGTTGGCTTCAGGAGCCCAAAAATTGGATGAATCACACCCTGGAGTTGGCAGAAGTTGGCAGCAGCAGCAGCAGGAGCCCAAACATTACTTCAAAGAGACCCTGGGGTTGGCTTCAGGAGCCCAACAATTGGATGAATCACACCCTGGAGTTGGCAGGAGTTGACAGCAGCAGCAGCAGGAGCCCAAATATTACTTTAAAGAGACCCTGGGGTTGGCTTCAGGAGCCCAAAAATTGGATGAATCACACCCTGGAGTTGGCAGAAGTTGGCAGCAGCAGCAGCAGGAGCCCAAACATTACTTCAAAGAGACCCTGGGGTTGGCTTCAGGAGCCCAACAAATGGATGAATCACACCCTGGAGTTGGCAGGAGTTGACAGCAGCAGCAGCAGGAGCCCCAACATTACTTCAAAGAGACCCTGGGGTTGGCTTCAGGAGCCCAAAAATTGGATGAATCACACCCTGGAGTTGGCAGGAGTTGACAGCAGCAGCAGCAGGAGCCCAAACATTACTTCAAAGAGACCCTGGGGTTGGCTTCAGGAGCCCAAAAATTGGATGAATCACACCCTGGAGTTGGCAGGAGTTGGCAGCAGCAGCAACAGGAGCCCAAACATTACTTCAAAGAGACCCTGGGGTTGGCTTCAGGAGCCCAAAAATTGGATGAATCACACCCTGGAGTTGGCAGAAGTTGGCAGCAGCAGCAGCAGGAGCCCAAACATTACTTCAAAGAGACCCTGGGGTTGGCTTCAGGAGCCCAACAATTGGATGAATCACACCCTGGAGTTGGCAGGAGTTGACAGCAGCAGCAGCAGGAGCCCAAACATTACTTCAAAGAGACCCTGGGGTTGGCTTCAGGAGCCCAAAAATTGGATGAATCACACCCTGGAGTTGGCAGAAGTTGGCAGCAGCAGCAGCAGGAGCCCAAACATTACTTTAAAGAGACCCTGGGGTTGGCTTCAGGAGCCCAACAATTGGATGAATCACACCCTGGAGTTGGCAGGAGTTGACAGCAGCAGCAGCAGGAGCCCAAATATTACTTTAAAGAGACCCTGGGGTTGGCTTCAGGAGCCCAACAATTGGATGAATCACACCCTGGAGTTGGCAGGAGTTGACAGCAGCAGCAGCAGGAGCCCAAATGTTACTTTAAAGAGACCCTGGGGTTGGCTTCAGGAGCCCAACAATTGGATGATTCACACCCTGGAGTTGGCAGCAGCAGCAGCAGCAGGAGCCCAAATATTACTTTAAAGAGACACTGGGGTTGGCTTCAGGAGCCCAACAATTGGATGAATCACACCCTGGAGTTGGCAGGAGTTGGCAGCAGCAGCAGCAGGAGCCCAAACATTACTTCAAAGAGACCCTGGGGTTGGCTTCAGGAGCCCAAAAATTGGATGAATCACACCCTGGAGTTGGCAGAAGTTGGCAGCAGCAGGAGCCCAAACATTACTTTAAAGAGACCCTGGGGTTGGCTTCAGGAGCCCAACAATTGGATGAATCACACCCTGGAGTTGGCAGGAGTTGACAGCAGCAGGAGCCCAAATATTACTTTAAAGAGACCCTGGGGTTGGCTTCAGGAGCCCAAAAATTGGATGAATCACACCCTGGAGTTGGCAGGAGTTGGCAGCAGCAGCAACAGGAGCCCAAACATTACTTTAAAGAGACACTGGGGTTGGCTTCAGGAGCCCAAAAATTGGATGAATCACACCCTGGAGTTGGCAGCAGCAGCAGCAGGAGCCCAAATATTACTTTAAAGAGACACTGGGGTTGGCTTCAGGAGCCCAAAAATTGGATGATTCACACCCTGGAGTTGGCAGCAGCAGCAGCAGGAGCCCAAATATACACTGGAGTTGGCTTCAGGAGCCCAAAAATTGGATGAATCACACCCTGGAGTTGGCAGCAGCAGCAGCAGGAGCCCAAACATTACTTTAAAGAGACACTGGGGTTGGCTTCAGGAGCCCAAAAATTGGATGAATCACACCCTGGAGTTGGCAGCAGCAGGAGCCCAAATATTACTTTAAAGAGACCCTGGGGTTGGCTTCAGGAGCCCAAAAATTGGATGAATCACACCCTGGAGTAGCCAGAAGTTGGCAGTAGCAGCAGCAGGAGCCCAAATATTACTTTAAAGAGACCCTGGGGTTGGCTTCAGGAGCCCAAAAATTGGATGAATCACACCCTGGAGTTGGCAGCAGCAGCAGCAGGAGCCCAAATATACACTGGAGTTGGCTTCAGGAGCCCAAAAATTGGATGAATCACACCCTGGAGTTGGCAGCAGCAGCAGCAGGAGCCCAAACATTACTTTAAAGAGACACTGGGGTTGGCTTCAGGAGCCCAAAAATTGGATGAATCACACCCTGGAGTTGCCAGCAGCAGGAGCCCAAATATTACTTTAAAGAGACACTGGGGTTGGCTTCAGGAGCCCAAAAATTGGATGAATCACACCCTGGAGTTGGCAGAAGTTGGCAGTAGCAGCAGCAGGAGCCCAAATATTACTTTAAAGAGACCCTGGGGTTGGCTTCAGGAGCCCAAAAATTGGATGACTCACACCCTGGAGTTGACAGGAGTTGGCAGCAGCAGCAGCAGGAGCCCAAACATTACTTTAAAGAGACACTGGGGTTGGCTTCAGGAGCCCAAAAATTGGATGAATCACACCCTGGAGTTGGCAGCAGCAGGAGCCCAAACATTACTTTAAAGAGACACTGGGGTTGGCTTCAGGAGCCCAAAAATTGGATGATTCACACCCTGGAGTTGGCAGCAGCAGCAGCAGGAGCCCAAATATACACTGGAGTTGGCTTCAGGAGCCCAAAAATTGGATGAATCACACCCTGGAGTTGGCAGCAGCAGCAGCAGGAGCCCAAACATTACTTTAAAGAGACCCTGGGGTTGGCTTCAGGAGCCCAAAAATTGGATGAATCACACCCTGTGGAGAGTCATGTGGAGAAAAAGTAGCTTAGTTAGTAATATCTACATAAAATTATGAATAAACAAATGCAAAAGTATTGCCAAAGTGAAGTTTTGTTTGAGGGTGTGTTTCCACCTTTTAATTAAATCAGAAACAAGAAGGTATCATTGCCTCTGACTAATTAGCCCTCAAAAATTCTTGGAATTTTTAATCTGGAATCATGTCTGATCCGTCTTATCCGAAGAATATTAATAAAAAGTAAGAGTAACGTAAAGGATTTTTTATCAATACTTACTTGTGGTCCGATGTGGAGGAATGTCTGTAACTGGAGAGCAGCGCCTTAAATCTGGTTTGCACGATCCATCTTTCTTTAGTGTAGGTCTGGCCCCGTCATCAATCTACTGGAATACATCAGGCATTGTTGGGAGGAAAGCTTGGATGATCCATGCGCCATTCATTTCCATGCAGGGCAGTCTCTGGAAAAAAAAAAAACTATGTATAAACCAGGGTCTTTTTCATATAAAAACAAATGGTTATTTTTGCTTTTAAACCATATGTTCCACAGCTTTACCAGTCATTGTGTCAGCCAATGAAGCAACTTTGTCTGGAAGTGCTGCAAAAGCAGTCCACTGCATCACAAGTGGCATCTGACACCCCCAGTCAACTGTCTGTTGTCTGTCTGTTATGCTTTGGGTTCAGCTCCACTATCCATTGATGAAGATCTGATAATCATAAAATTCAGCAGCTACTGCCCAGCCAAGAAGTGGAGGAGACACTCGCCTCTTCTTCCACTAGCCGGCAATTAGTGATGAGGAGAGTGTCGTGGGAGGAGGTGTTGCAAGCCGAGGTAGTGGAAGAGGGTCCCTGGAGTCTGCGGTGGTGGCGGCAGCAGCAGCAGTGAATTATTGGGGACTGTTGATAGGAAAAATCAGCTACTCAGCGATGTGTCAGTTTTTCATGTTGCATCCACAATCCTGTGGAGAAAAAGTAGGTTAGTTAGTATATATACATAAAATTATGAATAGACAAATGCAATAGTATTGCCAAAGTGAAGTTTTGTTTGAGGGTGTGTTTCCACCTTGTAATTAAATCAGAAACAACTAGCTATCATTTGCCTCTGAATAATTAGCCCTCAAAAATTCTTGGAATTTTTAATCTTGATGTCTGAGGGATTTCTCCTCTCAGACAGCGTCACCATAAGTCCAGCCTGCTGCATTACACTTGGAAGAACATCTTGTTTGCGCTGCGACAAGGAAGCCAGAGTCATGCGTCCTGACATGGCACACGTGTTCAGTCTAGTTTTGAAGTCTTGCCTCCATCTGAAAGAACAACAGGAAAGAAAGTTAGCATGCACTTCTGGCACTCCTACACCACCAAGCACAACCTTATTGAGCCTCAGCGTCACAACGGTGTACCCCACCATAGTCTGATTTGCGATGTTTCCACCCGTTGGAATTCCACCCTCCATATGCAGGATCCACTATAGCAGTGGTCCCCAACCCTGTCCTCAAGGCCCACCAACAGGCCAGGTTTTGCAGATCTCCACAAAGATGCACAGGTCGAGTAATTAGTGCAGCTGCAGAGCAATAGAGCTGGCTATTTGGAGATCCAAAAAACATGACATGTTGGTGGGCCTTGAGGACAGGGTTGAGGACCACTGCACTATAGGAACAGAGAAAAGCCATCACGGATTTCTGGATGATCCAAACGGATAGGGGGACACCCCTGTGTAAATTCAATGTAAACCATTGGCAGCTCATACGTGACACCGACCGTTTGCTCAGGCCCTTTGAGGAAGCTACGTTATTAGTCAGTTGCCAGGACTATGAGATGAACGATGAGATTCCACTGCTTCATGTACTACAACACATGTTGGAAACCATGGCTGGTCAGGGCACTGGAGACATGGCACATACATTTCACAGCCACATGAAGCCTGTGGGGGCTGAAGTGGAGGAGGAGGAGGGGGTGGGGCACAGCAAACCACAGTTTAGGTTTCACAAAATGACCATTTTATCTAGTCATCTGACAGGAGAGGAGGAGCAGGAGCAGCCACAGGAGCTAGAGGGGTGTGAGGAAGGCGAGACAGAGGACCCAGACACACCGTGGCAGTTTACAGTGGAGATGGAGACAGGTAGTCCCTCCGAGTCACTTGCACAAATGGCACGATGCATGCTCACATGCTTGCGTACTAGTGAGCGCAGAATTGTCTCCATTTGTCAGCGGGAAGACTTCTGGCTCTCCAACTTATTGGACCCTCGCTTCCGGCACAAAATGGGGGCATTTTTTACGCCCACTGAGAGGGAGGACAAACTGACCTACTACAGAGACATCCCACGTAGTCAGTTGGGCGATGTCTATCTGCGCCATGGCCCATACTCCCGCAGGTCTGACTCGGGGGGACCTCTGCGATCACCTTCCACTGCCATGGCTGCTGGGGGGGTGGAAGGAGCAGCAGCAGCAGCTCCATCAGCAGCAGCCTCAGTCTTCAGTCGCTAGTGAGTAGCTTTCTACACCCGCATAGTGAGTCTACTCATGAGCAGCAGGAAGACCTGGAGCTGGACCTCAAACAGCAGGTCATGTCATACCTTGACATGACCATGCCAACACACCTTCAGGATCCACTGGATTTGCTGGGAAGCCAAACTTGACTTGTGCCCGCAACTAGCAGAGTTTGCCCTGGAAAAGCTGTACTGGCCGGACAGTAGGTGATTTAGATGGCAACTGGGCTGCTCTATATAACGAAGCAAAATGGCAAATTTACCTCACTATATAAGCTATTGCCCCTCAGATTTACACAGGGGCTGCTCTATATTATGCTGCAAAATGGCAAATTTACCTCACAATATAAGCTATTGCAGCTCTATATAAATAAAAATAAATAAATAAAAAAAGGGCCTGTAGAAGCTTATTTAGTATAACAGATAGGGTGACATGTGCTGGTTTGGGATGCCCATATGGGCTAGTGTTTTGGCAGCAGTACAAAAACCAATGCAAAATGCAATAGCTTAATAAAGCTGATGCTGATCAACGCTTATTTAGTATAACAGATGGGGTGCAACATGCAGGTTTGGGATGCCCTGCGGCCTGGTGTATTTAAAGCAGACCAAAACCAATTCAAAATGCAATAACTTAATAAAGCTGAGGCTGTAGATGCTTATTTAGTATAAACAGGTAGGGTGCAAGGTGCAGCTTTGGGGTGCCCTGCGGCCTGGTTAAATGAAAGCAGTCAAAAAGGAAGTGCAAACTGAAGTAGCTTAATGAAGCTGATGCTGATCAACGCTTATGTTGTATACCAGATAGGGTGCAAGGTGCAGCTTTGGGGTGCCCTGCGGCCTGGTTTATTAAAAGCAGTCAAAAACAAGTGCAAACTGAAGTAGCTTATGTTGTATAACAGATAGGTTTAAAATAGCATGTGCCTTGGGATGCCCGTGTGGCCTGTTATATTTCAAGCTGAACAAAAAGTAACAATAATCCAAGTATGAGACATAATTTTGACCTTCTTTACAGCGCCATACTTTGAAAAAAAAAAATTAATTTCATGCTGATCAATCCAAAGGTCAATGCCCCTAACAAAAATAGTGTTCGGCATAAGTTTTCCTTCTGGCGGACGTAACCTTTAGTTTACATGGTTGGGGTAGGTTATCTTACAAATTGGGATACCCCAGGCAGCAGTGTCATTGAAAGAGACAGATTGTAATGCAGGCCATACGCAAGCAGAGAAACTCAGGCTGCAACAGGCCTATTTAGTTTACATGGTTGGGGTAGGTTATCTTACAAATTGGGATACCCCACTGTATATGAAACCGAATATAAATGCACACCCAAAAGTGGACAATCAGCCTCCAAGAGGCCTGCTTAGTTTAAATAAGAGAGCTGCTTAGTATGGTAGGTAGGTTATGTTATGTTACAGAATGGGATGCCCCAAGCAGACTTGAGATCAGTATATATGCACACAGCAGCAGTGTGTAAGCAGGCTCATACAGGCCAATTTTCTTTAAATAACTGTGCAGCTTACAGTAAATGCAGAGGCTAATGGTATGTTACAGAATGGGATGCCCCAAGCAGACTTGAGATCAGTATATATGCACACAGCAGCAGTGTGTTAGCAGGCTCATACAGGCCAAATTTCTTTAAATAACTGTGCAGCTTACAGTAAATGCAGAGGCTAATGGTATGTTACAGAATGGGATGCCCCAAAAACCAGAGAGCACCTGGCAGGCAGCAGTAAGACTATGCACATCAAAAGTGTCTTTATCATGCCTAATTTCAATTATAATAAGTGCAAATGGTTATATGGTCTTAAACAGAGGCTGCTGTAGTCACAGAATGGGATGCCCCAAAAAAAGATCCAGTAGTGCTATGCCCAGCAAAAGTGTCTTTATCAGGCTAATTTCAATTATAATAAGTGCAAATGGTTATATGGTCTTAAACAGAGGCTGCTGTAGTCACAGAATGGGATGCCCCAAAAAAGATCCAGTAGTGCTATGCCCAGCAAAAGTGTCTTTATCAGGGCTAATTTCAATTATAATAAGTGCAAATTGTTATATGGTCTTAAACAGAGGCTGCTGTAGTCACAGAATGGGATGCCCCAAAAAAAGATCCAGTAGTGCTATGCCCAGCAAAAGTGTCTTTATCAGGCTAATTTCAATTATAATAAGAGCAAATGGTTATATGGTCTTAAACAGAGGCTGCTGTAGTCACAGAATGGGATGCCACAATAGAAGTGGACCTGGCAGGGTCCAGAAGTACTATGCCCAGCAAGTGTCTTTATCAGGCTAATTTCAATTATAATAAGATCAAATGGTTATATGGTCTTAAACAGAGGCTGCTGTAGTCACAGAATGGGATGCCACAACAGAAGTGGACCTGGCAGGGTCCAGAAGTACTATGCCCAGCAAAAGTGTCTTTATCAGGCTAATTTCAATTATAATAAGAGCAAATGGTTATATGGTCTTAAACAGAGGCTGCTGTAGTCACAGAATGGGATGCCACAACAGAAGTGCACCTGGCAGGGTCCAGAAGTACTATGCCCAGCAAAAGTGTCTTTATCAGGCTAATTTCAATTATAATAAGAGCAAATGGTTATATGGTCTTAAACAGAGGCTGCTGTAGTCACAGAATGGGATGCCACAACAGAAGTGGACCTGGCAGGGTCCAGAAGTACTATGCCCAGCAAAAGTGTCTTTATCAGGCTAATTTCAATTATAATAAGAGCAAATGGTTATATGGTCTTAAACAGAGGCTGCTGTAGTCACAGAATGGGATGCCACAACAGAAGTGCACCTGGCAGGGTCCAGAAGTACTATGCCCAGCAAAAGTGTCTTTATCAGGCTAATTTCAATTATAATAAGAGCAAATGGTTATATGGTCTTAAACAGAGGCTGCTGTAGTCACAGAATGGGATGCCACAACAGAAGTGCACCTGGCAGGGTCCAGAAGTACTATGCCCAGCAAAAGTGTCTTTATCAGGCTAATTTCAATTATAATAAGAGCAAATGGTTATATGGTCTTAAACAGAGGCTGCTGTAGTCACAGAATGGGATGCCACAACAGAAGTGCACCTGGCAGGGTCCAGAAGTACTATGCCCAGCAAAAGTGTCTTTATCAGGCTAATTTCAATTATAATAAGAGCAAATGGTTATATGGTCTTAAACAGAGGCTGCTGTAGTCACAGAATGGGATGCCACAACAGAAGTGCACCTGGCAGGGTCCAGAAGTAATATGCCCAGCAAAAGTGTCTTTATCAGGCCTAATTTAAATTATAATAAGAGCAAATGGTTATATGGTCTTAAACAGAGGCTGCTGTAGTCACAGAATGGGATGCCACAACAGAAGTGCACCTGGCAGGGTCCAGAAGTACTATGCCCAGCAAAAGTGTCTTTATCAGGCTAATTTCAATTATAATAAGAGCAAATGGTTATATGGTCTTAAACAGAGGCTGCTGTAGTCACAGAATGGGATGCCACAACAGAAGTGCACCTGGCAGGGTCCAGAAGTACTATGCCCAGCAAAAGTGTCTTTATCAGGCTAATTTCAATTATAATAAGAGCAAATGGTTATATGGTCTTAAACAGAGGCTGCTGTAGTCACAGAATGGGATGCCACAACAGAAGTGGACCTGGCAGGGTCCAGAAGTACTATGCCCAGCAAAAGTGTCTTTATCAGGCTAATTTCAATTATAATAAGAGCAAATGGTTATATGGTCTTAAACAGAGGCTGCTGTAGTCACAGAATGGGATGCCACAACAGAAGTGCACCTGGCAGGGTCCAGAAGTACTATGCCCAGCAAAAGTGTCTTTATCAGGCTAATTTCAATTATAATAAGAGCAAATGGTTATATGGTCTTAAACAGAGGCTGCTGTAGTCACAGAATGGGATGCCACAACAGAAGTGCACCTGGCAGGGTCCAGAAGTACTATGCCCAGCAAAAGTGTCTTTATCAGGCTAATTTCAATTATAATAAGAGCAAATGGTTTTATGGTCTTAAACAGAGGCTGCTGTAGTCACAGAATGGGATGCCACAACAGAAGTGCACCTGGCAGGGTCCAGAAGTACTATGCCCAGCAAAAGTGTCTTTATCAGGCTAATTTCAATTATAATAAGAGCAAATGGTTATATGGTCTTAAACAGAGGCTGCTGTAGTCACAGAATGGGATGCCACAACAGAAGTGCACCTGGCAGGGTCCAGAAGTACTATGCCCAGCAAAAGTGTCTTTATCAGGCTAATTTCAATTATAATAAGAGCAAATGGTTATATGGTCTTAAACAGAGGCTGCTGTAGTCACAGAATGGGATGCCACAACAGAAGTGCACCTGGCAGGGTCCAGAAGTACTATGCCCAGCAAAAGTGTCTTTATCAGGCTAATTTCAATTATAATAAGAGCAAATGGTTATATGGTCTTAAACAGAGGCTGCTGTAGTCACAGAATGGGATGCCACAACAGAAGTGCACCTGGCAGGGTCCAGAAGTACTATGCCCAGCAAAAGTGTCTTTATCAGGCTAATTTCAATTATAATAAGAGCAAATGGTTATATGGTCTTAAACAGAGGCTGCTGTAGTCACAGAATGGGATGCCACAACAGAAGTGCACCTGGCAGGGTCCAGAAGTACTATGCCCAGCAAAAGTGTCTTTATCAGGCTAATTTCAATTATAATAAGAGCAAATGGTTATATGGTCTTAAACAGAGGCTGCTGTAGTCACAGAATGGGATGCCACAACAGAAGTGCACCTGGCAGGGTCCAGAAGTACTATGCCCAGCAAAAGTGTCTTTATCAGGCTAATTTCAATTATAATAAGAGCAAATGGTTATATGGTCTTAAACAGAGGCTGCTGTAGTCACAGAATGGGATGCCACAACAGAAGTGCACCTGGCAGGGTCCAGAAGTACTATGCCCAGCAAAAGTGTCTTTATCAGGCTAATTTCAATTATAATAAGAGCAAATGGTTATATGGTCTTAAACAGAGGCTGCTGTAGTCACAGAATAGGATGCCACAACAGAAGTGCACCTGGCAGGGTCCAGAAGTACTATGCCCAGCAAAAGTGTCTTTATCAGGCTAATTTCAATTATAATAAGAGCAAATGGTTATATGGTCTTAAACAGAGGCTGCTGTAGTCACAGAATGGGATGCCACAACAGAAGTGCACCTGGCAGGGTCCAGAAGTACTATGCCCAGCAAAAGTGTCTTTATCAGGCTAATTTCAATTATAATAAGAGCAAATGGTTATATGGTCTTAAACAGAGGCTGCTGTAGTCACAGAATGGGATGCCACAACAGAAGTGCACCTGGCAGGGTCCAGAAGTACTATGCCCAGCAAAAGTGTCTTTATCAGGCTAATTTCAATTATAATAAGAGCAAATGGTTATATGGTCTTAAACAGAGGCTGCTGTAGTCACAGAATGGGATGCCACAACAGAAGTGGACCTGGCAGGGTCCAGAAGTACTATGCCCAGCAAAAGTGTCTTTATCAGGCTAATTTCAATTATAATAAGAGCAAATGGTTATATGGTCTTAAACAGAGGCTGCTGTAGTCACAGAATGGGATGCCACAACAGAAGTGCACCTGGCAGGGTCCAGAAGTACTATGCCCAGCAAAAGTGTCTTTATCAGGCTAATTTCAATTATAATAAGAGCAAATGGTTATATGGTCTTAAACAGAGGCTGCTGTAGTCACAGAATGGGATGCCACAACAGAAGTGTACCTGGCAGGGTCCAGAAGTACTATGCCCAGCAAAAGTGTCTTTATCAGGCTAATTTCAATTATAATAAGAGCAAATGGTTATATGGTCTTAAACAGAGGCTGCTGTAGTCACAGAATGGGATGCCACAACAGAAGTGGACCTGGCAGGGTCCAGAAGTACTATGCCCAGCAAAAGTGTCTTTATCAGGCTAATTTCAATTATAATAAGAGCAAATGGTTATATGGTCTTAAACAGAGGCTGCTGTAGTCACAGAATGGGATGCCACAACAGAAGTGCACCTGGCAGGGTCCAGAAGTACTATGCCCAGCAAAAGTGTCTTTATCAGGCTAATTTCAATTAAAATAAGAGCAAATGGTTATATGGTCTTAAACAGAGGCTGCTGTAGTCACAGAATGGGATGCCACAACAGAAGTGCACCTGGCAGGGTCCAGAAGTACTATGCCCAGCAAAAGTGTCTTTATCAGGCTAATTTCAATTATAATAAGAGCAAATGGTTATATGGTCTTAAACAGAGGCTGCTGTAGTCACAGAATGGGATGCCACAACAGAAGTGCACCTGGCAGGGTCCAGAAGTACTATGCCCAGCAAAAGTGTCTTTATCAGGCTAATTTCAATTATAATAAGAGCAAATGGTTATATGGTCTTAAACAGAGGCTGCTGTAGTCACAGAATGGGATGCCACAACAGAAGTGGACCTGGCAGGGTCCAGAAGTACTATGCCCAGCAAAAGTGTCTTTATCAGGCTAATTTCAATTATAATAAGAGCAAATGGTTATATGGTCTTAAACAGAGGCTGCTGTAGTCACAGAATGGGATGCCACAACAGAAGTGCACCTGGCAGGGTCCAGAAGTACTATGCCCAGCAAAAGTGTCTTTATCAGGCTAATTTCAATTATAATAAGAGCAAATGGTTATATGGTCTTAAACAGAGGCTGCTGTAGTCACAGAATGGGATGCCACAACAGAAGTGCACCTGGCAGGGTCCAGAAGTACTATGCCCAGCAAAAGTGTCTTTATCAGGCTAATTTCAATTATAATAAGAGCAAATGGTTTTATGGTCTTAAACAGAGGCTGCTGTAGTCACAGAATGGGATGCCACAACAGAAGTGCACCTGGCAGGGTCCAGAAGTACTATGCCCAGCAAAAGTGTCTTTATCAGGCTAATTTCAATTATAATAAGAGCAAATGGTTATATGGTCTTAAACAGAGGCTGCTGTAGTCACAGAATGGGATGCCACAACAGAAGTGCACCTGGCAGGGTCCAGAAGTACTATGCCCAGCAAAAGTGTCTTTATCAGGCTAATTTCAATTATAATAAGAGCAAATGGTTATATGGTCTTAAACAGAGGCTGCTGTAGTCACAGAATGGGATGCCACAACAGAAGTGCACCTGGCAGGGTCCAGAAGTACTATGCCCAGCAAAAGTGTCTTTATCAGGCTAATTTCAATTATAATAAGAGCAAATGGTTATATGGTCTTAAACAGAGGCTGCTGTAGTCACAGAATGGGATGCCACAACAGAAGTGCACCTGGCAGGGTCCAGAAGTACTATGCCCAGCAAAAGTGTCTTTATCAGGCTAATTTCAATTATAATAAGAGCAAATGGTTATATGGTCTTAAACAGAGGCTGCTGTAGTCACAGAATGGGATGCCACAACAGAAGTGCACCTGGCAGGGTCCAGAAGTACTATGCCCAGCAAAAGTGTCTTTATCAGGCTAATTTCAATTATAATAAGAGCAAATGGTTATATGGTCTTAAACAGAGGCTGCTGTAGTCACAGAATGGGATGCCACAACAGAAGTGCACCTGGCAGGGTCCAGAAGTACTATGCCCAGCAAAAGTGTCTTTATCAGGCTAATTTCAATTATAATAAGAGCAAATGGTTATATGGTCTTAAACAGAGGCTGCTGTAGTCACAGAATGGGATGCCACAACAGAAGTGCACCTGGCAGGGTCCAGAAGTACTATGCCCAGCAAAAGTGTCTTTATCAGGCTAATTTCAATTATAATAAGAGCAAATGGTTATATGGTCTTAAACAGAGGCTGCTGTAGTCACAGAATGGGATGCCACAACAGAAGTGCACCTGGCAGGGTCCAGAAGTACTATGCCCAGCAAAAGTGTCTTTATCAGGCTAATTTCAATTATAATAAGAGCAAATGGTTATATGGTCTTAAACAGAGGCTGCTGTAGTCACAGAATAGGATGCCACAACAGAAGTGCACCTGGCAGGGTCCAGAAGTACTATGCCCAGCAAAAGTGTCTTTATCAGGCTAATTTCAATTATAATAAGAGCAAATGGTTATATGGTCTTAAACAGAGGCTGCTGTAGTCACAGAATGGGATGCCACAACAGAAGTGCACCTGGCAGGGTCCAGAAGTACTATGCCCAGCAAAAGTGTCTTTATCAGGCTAATTTCAATTATAATAAGAGCAAATGGTTATATGGTCTTAAACAGAGGCTGCTGTAGTCACAGAATGGGATGCCACAACAGAAGTGCACCTGGCAGGGTCCAGAAGTACTATGCCCAGCAAAAGTGTCTTTATCAGGCTAATTTCAATTATAATAAGAGCAAATGGTTATATGGTCTTAAACAGAGGCTGCTGTAGTCACAGAATGGGATGCCACAACAGAAGTGGACCTGGCAGGGTCCAGAAGTACTATGCCCAGCAAAAGTGTCTTTATCAGGCTAATTTCAATTATAATAAGAGCAAATGGTTATATGGTCTTAAACAGAGGCTGCTGTAGTCACAGAATGGGATGCCACAACAGAAGTGCACCTGGCAGGGTCCAGAAGTACTATGCCCAGCAAAAGTGTCTTTATCAGGCTAATTTCAATTATAATAAGAGCAAATGGTTATATGGTCTTAAACAGAGGCTGCTGTAGTCACAGAATGGGATGCCACAACAGAAGTGTACCTGGCAGGGTCCAGAAGTACTATGCCCAGCAAAAGTGTCTTTATCAGGCTAATTTCAATTATAATAAGAGCAAATGGTTATATGGTCTTAAACAGAGGCTGCTGTAGTCACAGAATGGGATGCCACAACAGAAGTGGACCTGGCAGGGTCCAGAAGTACTATGCCCAGCAAAAGTGTCTTTATCAGGCTAATTTCAATTATAATAAGAGCAAATGGTTATATGGTCTTAAACAGAGGCTGCTGTAGTCACAGAATGGGATGCCACAACAGAAGTGCACCTGGCAGGGTCCAGAAGTACTATGCCCAGCAAAAGTGTCTTTATCAGGCTAATTTCAATTAAAATAAGAGCAAATGGTTATATGGTCTTAAACAGAGGCTGCTGTAGTCACAGAATGGGATGCCACAACAGAAGTGCACCTGGCAGGGTCCAGAAGTACTATGCCCAGCAAAAGTGTCTTTATCAGGCTAATTTCAATTATAATAAGAGCAAATGGTTATATGGTCTTAAACAGAGGCTGCTGTAGTCACAGAATGGGATGCCACAACAGAAGTGCACCTGGCAGGGTCCAGAAGTACTATGCCCAGCAAAAGTGTCTTTATCAGGCTAATTTCAATTATAATAAGAGCAAATGGTTATATGGTCTTAAACAGAGGCTGCTGTAGTCACAGAATGGGATGCCACAACAGAAGTGGACCTGGCAGGGTCCAGAAGTACTATGCCCAGCAAAAGTGTCTTTATCAGGCTAATTTCAATTATAATAAGAGCAAATGGTTATATGGTCTTAAACAGAGGCTGCTGTAGTCACAGAATGGGATGCCACAACAGAAGTGCACCTGGCAGGGTCCAGAAGTACTATGCCCAGCAAAAGTGTCTTTATCAGGCTAATTTCAATTATAATAAGAGCAAATGGTTATATGGTCTTAAACAGAGGCTGCTGTAGTCACAGAATGGGATGCCACAACAGAAGTGCACCTGGCAGGGTCCAGAAGTACTATGCCCAGCAAAAGTGTCTTTATCAGGCTAATTTCAATTATAATAAGAGCAAATGGTTATATGGTCTTAAACAGAGGCTGCTGTAGTCACAGAATGGGATGCCACAACAGAAGTGCACCTGGCAGGGTCCAGAAGTACTATGCCCAGCAAAAGTGTCTTTATCAGGCTAATTTCAATTATAATAAGAGCAAATGGTTATATGGTCTTAAACAGAGGCTGCTGTAGTCACAGAATGGGATGCCACAACAGAAGTGCACCTGGCAGGGTCCAGAAGTACTATGCCCAGCAAAAGTGTCTTTATCAGGCTAATTTCAATTATAATAAGAGCAAATGGTTATATGGTCTTAAACAGAGGCTGCTGTAGTCACAGAATGGGATGCCACAACAGAAGTGCACCTGGCAGGGTCCAGAAGTACTATGCCCAGCAAAAGTGTCTTTATCAGGCTAATTTCAATTATAATAAGAGCAAATGGTTATATGGTCTTAAACAGAGGCTGCTGTAGTCACAGAATGGGATGCCACAACAGAAGTGCACCTGGCAGGGTCCAGAAGTACTATGCCCAGCAAAAGTGTCTTTATCAGGCTAATTTCAATTATAATAAGAGCAAATGGTTATATGGTCTTAAACAGAGGCTGCTGTAGTCACAGAATGGGATGCCACAACAGAAGTGCACCTGGCAGGGTCCAGAAGTACTATGCCCAGCAAAGGTGTCTTTATCAGGCTAATTTCAATTATAATAAGAGCAAATGGTTATATGGTCTTAAACAGAGGCTGCTGTAGTCACAGAATGGGATGCCACAACAGAAGTGCACCTGGCAGGGTCCAGAAGTACTATGCCCAGCAAAAGTGTCTTTATCAGGCTAATTTCAATTATAATAAGAGCAAATGGTTATATGGTCTTAAACAGAGGCTGCTGTAGTCACAGAATGGGATGCCACAACAGAAGTGCACCTGGCAGGGTCCAGAAGTACTATGCCCAGCAAAAGTGTCTTTATCAGGCTAATTTCAATTATAATAAGAGCAAATGGTTATATGGTCTTAAACAGAGGCTGCTGTAGTCACAGAATGGGATGCCACAACAGAAGTGCACCTGGCAGGGTCCAGAAGTACTATGCCCAGCAAAAGTGTCTTTATCAGGCTAATTTCAATTATAATAAGAGCAAATGGTTATATGGTCTTAAACAGAGGCTGCTGTAGTCACAGAATGGGATGCCACAACAGAAGTGCACCTGGCAGGGTCCAGAAGTACTATGCCCAGCAAAAGTGTCTTTATCAGGCTAATTTCAATTATAATAAGAGCAAATGGTTATATGGTCTTAAACAGAGGCTGCTGTAGTCACAGAATGGGATGCCGCAACAGAAGTGCACCTAGCAGGGTCCAGAAGTACTATGCCCAGCAAAAGTGTCTTTATCAGGCTAATTTCAATTATAATAAGAGCAAATGGTTATATGGTCTTAAACAGAGGCTGCTGTAGTCACAGAATGGGATGCCACAACAGAAGTGCACCTGGCAGGGTCCAGAAGTACTATGCCCAGCAAAAGTGTCTTTATCAGGCTAATTTCAATTATAATAAGAGCAAATGGTTATATGGTCTTAAACAGAGGCTGCTGTAGTCACAGAATGGGATGCCACAACAGAAGTGCACCTGGCAGGGTCCAGAAGTACTATGCCCAGCAAAAGTGTCTTTATCAGGCTAATTTCAATTATAATAAGAGCAAATGGTTATATGGTCTTAAACAGAGGCTGCTGTAGTCACAGAATGGGATGCCACAACAGAAGTGCACCTGGCAGGGTCCAGAAGTACTATGCCCAGCAAAAGTGTCTTTATCAGGCTAATTTCAATTATAATAAGAGCAAATGGTTATATGGTCTTAAACAGAGGCTGCTGTAGTCACAGAATGGGATGCCACAACAGAAGTGCACCTGGCAGGGTCCAGAAGTACTATGCCCAGCAAAAGTGTCTTTATCAGGCTGATGGTGATGGTGCATCTCCAGGGCCAAGGTCCTCCCCCTCCTCTGTAGGTGGCTCCGAGCAGCCACTGGACCTGTCTACAGAGGAGGGGCATCAGCGGCTCGCCAGGGAGTTGGCCCAGATGGCGGAGCAACAACACTCCGGTATGTTTCTTTGACTGAAGCACACACAGGTACTTGCACTGTAAACACACACTCATTTCCTGCTTCTACTCTTTTAGATGACGAAGTAGCAGGTGGAGAGCGCGGATTGGAGACGCCAGCAGAATAAGCCCCTGAGGTTCATGGCGAAGGTGGGTGATGTCACACACACATTATGAAACAAATGTTGGCTTTACCTAATCTGACATTAGAAGTAAACATATTTTTCCTTTCTCAACAGACTCTGAACCGGTTCAGTGGCAGGACCCAGAGAGAAGGGTGGTCCCCCAAGCTCAGGTCGCCCACCAGCCTGGTAAGTTTGTAGTCTACTTATTTGATTACCTATAACATAGCTTCATCAACAGGTCTTAAAAAAACGTAGCCTAATAAATTAGCATAATGACCTATGGCCTCATCCCTAGCCTAATAAATTAGCATAATGGCCTATGTCCCCATCTTATCCTAATAAATTAGCATAATGACCTGTGGCCTCATCCCTAGCCTAATAAATTAGCATAATGACCTATGGCCTCATCCCTAGCCTAATTAATGAGGCTAATGGCATATGGCTTCATCCCTTTGCTTGAACATGCTTAATGTCTCATTCCACAGCTATGAAAAATGTATGTAGCAAAAATTAATTTTTGCTTCCATTTACCAGCAACCTCACAGGAGAGACTCCAAAATCTGACCGCAATGGCGTATAGGCTGGTGGGCGACATCCAGGAGCTTGCTGCTTCATTGGGGGCCAGTGAAGAATAGATTCCTGGGGCCTGCCACATGTTGTTTAATAATGTTATTTTTTTCTCAAACAATTTTAAAAATGTTTGTATAAATTTTTAAAAAGTTTTATGTTTTTACAAAAAAACATTTTTAAACGTGTTTGCGTAATTTTTATCCTAACAAAAGTAGATTAAACCAAAAAACAAAAAAACAAAACGAGTTTAAGCAAAACAAAATAAATGTCTTTAAACTTAACCATGTTTCGTGTTTCTTTTATGTAAAGCTCTAAACTTATGATGCATGAACACATCAAATAAATTTCATACAGCAGAAGACATCAAGAAGGAAGAGACAAATAAGAGGAGAATGCAGAAGATTAAAGTGGACCAACACCCAGGATTTTCACTATCCTGGGTGTTGGTCCACTTCCGCGGGGCACCCCCGATCTGTGTGAAACCCCCCAGAAAGCCCCAAAAACTCACCTGACCCCACTCCCACGTGACTCGCTCCACCAATCACCGCCGACGGACAAGGTGAGAGTGCCCGCCACCGCCGCCTCTCGCTCGTCCCTCTTACAGGGAGCACGCCCGCTCCCTGCTAGAGGGAATGGGCGAGAGGCAGCGTAGGTACAGGTAGAATTTGCGGGCATCCTGGGGGGTTTCACACAGCGGGGCACCCCCGATCGGGGTGCCCCGCAGGCAGGGAGCCGATCAGCGGTGGGTGTTGGTCCACTTTAAGGTAAGCATGAATGCTGGAAGAACATCTAAAGTGGAACCGCGAGTGAGTTAAGGTAAGCATGAAGGACGGAAGAACATCTAAAGTGGAACCGCGAGTGAGTTAAGGTAAGCATGAAGTACAGAAGAACATCTAAAGTGGAACCGCGAGTGAGTTAAGGTAAGCATGAAGGACGGAAGACCATCTAAAGTGGAACCACGAGTGAGTTAAGGTAAGCATGGAAGCAGAAGGGAGTGAGAGATTAGTTGAGACGGGGGACATGGAGAAAAATAGCTGCGCGCATGTGTACATGCATGCAAACACAGCAGATTTCCAACAAATTTCCCAGAGAATTCGGTTTGGACGTATATTGGGAGAAAGATGCATGCTGAATATAACGGGACATGGAAAACCTTTGTTGGAAGCTACGTTGGAAAACGCTGAAAAACAATAGTATACGAGGTTTACGGGGTAACATATACGTAACCCTCGTCCTGTCGAGGAAGCAACGAGAGGCAGAAAATGCCATTCTCGTTGGGGTACACAGCTACGAACAGTAAACGGAAGGCTGCCGATGGAGGCTCTGAATCATGCGTAAGCTCCTGTGTAAGTGTAAAATACACAGAATGAGCCAAATACGACGCGGTTTTGAGGAGGCTCTGAATCGGGCCTATAGTCCTGTCATTTGTCAATAACTTTACTCTTGTGTTGCATTAGGTAAATTAATTTGTATCTTGAATAGTCATCTATGATAGTCACTATCTACCTGTTGGCTCCAGATGTGGGTTTAAGGGACCACATACATCACTGTGAACTGGGTCAAGTGGTCTTGAAGCTCTATTCTGACTGAATTTAGGTAGTGTTGCTCTTGTAGCTTTGGATTTGATGCATTGGATATTCACACTTAACAGTAACTGGACAAGGGGATACTAACAGATCCTTTGTCAGATTCCTCTTTTGTAGTTCCTGTATGCATTCTGGGTGTCTGTGACCTAAACGCCCGTGCCACGTGTGTGTACAGTCATTGTGTTTATGGGTGTATATTCTCCTTCACTGTGTTGAGGTTATATTATTATTATTTATATAGCGCCATCATTATCTGTAGTGCTGTACAAAGTAGTAATTACAGACTGGGTAGATACAGTACATAGATGGTCATCCAGCTTGGCACTTGCTATGGACTGCTTCCCTTCCAGGATAGAACATTTGTCACCTTGGAATTTTACAGTGAGTCTTTTGGCTGTCAAACTATTTACAGAAAAGAGTCCTCCTTCAAGATCAGGAACATAAAGCACATCCTTCACTGGTATGGCTAAATTGTGTCCCGCATAATTGGGGCATACAAGCGTTACATGCCCATATCCCTCTGCATGTATTTTACTAACACCTGCAAGATAAATAGTCTCTTTGTTATTTAGATCAAATTCTGTGAAAAAGTTTCTATTACTTGTCATGTGACTGGTTGCTCCCGAGTCAATACACCAGCCTTGACATGTATGGTTGCCTGTCACTTTAAATGTGGCATTCCAGTTCCCTTCACATGGATCAGAGATTGTGGCTTTCTGTTCAGTTCAGAGGGACGCTGTCTCCTTTTCTCTGTTTTCCATATAGTACAGTCTCTTTTTATGTGTCTGTAGCTTTAAGAGCGGTTCAGGTGTCAGTTTCTGTGGAGTCATACGCAAGCTCCTTTCTTCCCTGGTACTCATCTATGAGCCTGGTATAGTATCAGGTCTGTCTCAGGCCTTGTCTCCAGCACATTAATCAGGGCAGTATATGTATCGGGTAAGCTGCGCAACATTATTATTATTATTATTATTATTATTATTATTATTTATGTATATAATAATGTAGCACTGTACAAAGTATTCATTACAGACAGGGTAGAAACATACAGTACATAGACTATTACAAACGCAGTGTTAATGAGTTCACAATGAATTGAGGACAAGATACAATAGGAGAGAGAGCTCTGCTTGTAAGCTTACAGTCTAAAGGATAAGGGGTGATAAGGGGTGAAGACGAAGAGCAAGAATCACAAACAGTAAGTATTGAGCTTTATGGCATGTGCTCTTTAGAGAATTGCTTAAACCAGATTGTATGCTTGCCTGAATATGGGAGCTTTAAGGGCACTTTTGAAAGCTTTGAGGGTTGGGGAGTGGCGGATTGGGCAGGGGAGGGCATTCCAGAGGATTAGAGTGGCACATGGAAAGTCCTGGAGGTGAGGAGATAACCAGGGTGGAGGACAGTAGAAAGTCGGCAGCAGAGCAAAGGCTGCGTCTAGGTTGATATTGTTTTATTAGAGATAAGATGTTGGAAGGGGGCCTGGTTGGAGAGAACTTTGTAGGTGACAGCATTTTAAACAGGATTTGCTGTGTTACTGGCAGCCAGTGCAGGGATTAACAGAGATGAGCGAAAGAAGAGATGTATGAGGCTAGCAGCAGAGTTCAGGATAGATTGAAGCAGTGCCTGTCTGTTAGTTTGTAAGCTATGAAGAAGAATGTTGCAGTAGTCCAGGTGGGAAATGACAAGGGCATGCACTAACATTTTAGTAGTGTCAGGTGAGAGGAAGGTATGTTTTTAAGATGTTTTTAATTTGGAGGTGACAGGAGGTAGATAGGGAGTAAATATGTGGTTTAAATGAGAGGGCAGAGTCTAGAAAGACTCCCAGGCACCCAACTTGGGGAGTTGTGGTTATTGTGTAATTGTTAACAGAAATAGATGTGTTAAAGAGAGAAGGGGAGTTAGATGGTGGGAAAATGACCATTTCTCTCATGTTCAGGTTTAGCTTGAGGTAACGAGATGACATGAATGAAGAAATAGCTGCAAGGCAGTTGGGGAGGCGAGGGGTATATTTGAGTTTCATCTGCATAGAAGTGGTATTGAAAGCCTAGTGATGTTATAAGTTTGTCAAGACCGTAGGTGTAGACTGAGAAAAGTAGGGAGCCTAGGACAGAACCTTGCGGCACACCAACAGAAAGAAACTGTGTTAGAGAAGGAAACACTAAACGATCTGACAGAGAGGTAGGAGGTGAGCCAAGAGAGTGCAAGACCTTGAACTCCAAGAGAGGAGAAAATATCAGGAAGCAGGGTGTGGTCAACAGTGTCAAAGGCTGAGGATAGGTCAAGAAGGATGAGGATGGAGTTTTAGCAGTGAGCAGGTCATGAGTGACATTGGTGGGACAGTTTCAGTGGAATTATTAGGGCAGAATCCAGATTGTAGGGGATTGAGCAAGTTGTTGGTAGATAGCGGCGTGGAAGTTTGACTGTCTGTTCATTCATATTCATATTCTCACCAAACTGATTAGTGATCTAGAGATCTGATTAGTATTCCAGCATGGCATTTATATGCTCCTGGGTGTCCTGCTGTCAGCTAAGCCTCATTTTGTATAGTTTCTTCAGCAAAAACAACTTGCTATTTAACCTTTTAAGTGCCTGCCTACCTAGAGTTTTTGTCACCCTCTGTTGCAATACAATGTTTCACTATTTTGCGCTAAATATGTTCAACTTTGATTTTTGAAGAGATTTCCAGGGATTTCCCAGAAAAATTATGTCTTGCTTGTCATTTTTTTTGTGTATTCTCAAAATGTTTTGGGTGAAATATGTGCAAAAATAGAAAAAAAACAATTTGTAATGTTTTTTTGCGTCTAAAATCCCAATTTCTCCAGGTTAGAAAGGTACCAGGAGACTCCCCCAAACTCAGATAAAATATAACTGCTATGCGCACCTTGCAGTTTTTCAAGAAAAATAACCCTTTACATTTGAAATACCCTCCACAAACTATATATATATATATATATATATATATATATATATGACTTTCTGAAAGTACACACCTCAAGCTTTATGGGCATACCAGGCTTGTTGACGTGAGCACAGTTTTCTGGAAGTAGTCCCTTGATGAATTATTTGGTTGTACTGGGTTTCCTTTAAAACGTTTTAAAAATCTCACTCAAAGTCACATTTTTCTAAACAAAAACAATAAGCAAACAAGAAGAAAAACAAGTTTAAGCGGACCAAAACCCACTGACTTTGTGACATTTAGCCAAAGCCTCTGCCAATACTCCCCTCTTAGGGTGTAGAATCAGAAATATATTTTTACTTTATGACTTATCCTTTTTTGGGGTTGTCAATCACAGTCAATGGTAGGCAATCAGTCATTACATCAGTGGGCAATGACATCACTGGCACACACAACAGTAGCAATGAATGGAGAAGGCAGAGCTTTACAGCTAAAACAAGTGGCATTATCTGGGATTAGATTAAGTAGGGGCAGGGAAAATTTGGCAAAAGGTACACTTCATGGGGGGGAGCAATTCAGAGGATGCTAGTTATAAATATGGGTTTTGGTTCTGCTTTAAATCTAAAAAAGCAAAGTCCCCCGAACAGAACAATACTCAACATGCATAGGTACTGTCAAGGGAAGAGTTGCCAAACACCCCAAAGTAATGCATGCGCATAAGAGTACCAAAAGGAAAACCATATATTCCCTGAAAGTACACACGTTAAGCTTTCTAGGCATACCCAGCTTATTGTAGTGGGTTCATCTTTCTGGAAGTAATCCTTCAAAGAATTCTTTGGTTGCACAGGGTTTCCCTAACAAATGTATAAACAAGCAGAAAAAAAAAAGATTTTCCTAAAGTATCAGTATGTAAACAAGAAAAAAACAAGGTAAATCTGAAAGAGCAAGGTTAGGCTTTAACATGAAATGTCCTGTTTGTATTTCTCCAGTGTTTTTTAATGTTTTATTTGTTAAAAATATAAATAAAATATAAAATACATTATCTTGTTCATTCTAAATAAAACATTGCATTTATTATAGAAAACAATATTGCATGTGAAAGCCACATTGCTCCTGATTACAACGGTACCACATATGTCTCTGTAGACCCCCTTTCCGGCTCAGGAGACCCCCCCCAAACTCAAAAGAGTACTTTATAACATTTACAAATAAGATAACAACACTATCCACACTATAAAGGCTTAAATTTTTTAAAAAAATGGTGTGGAGTAAAGGTTAAAAACCACTAGAATTCCCCCCCAAAAATGGCATGGGGTCACCCCTACCCAGCATAACCAGCCCAGAGACCAGCTATGCAGTACTTGTAGAACAGGCTACAAGCCTGCATATCTTTCTTGGTCCAGGGCACTTCTGCTCCCCCCCCCCCCGGGCTTTGGGGAGGCAGGTAATAGGGGGCTGGGGTTAATGGAAAGTCACCCACTAGCCCCAGGTGACTTGCCAGGCCTGTAAGCCTTGTGAACTGGTATAGGGGGTCTCATGAATTCCTTTCCAGTTCACAAAGGGCTAGATGTAAAAAACACACAGAGACAAAGAGAAAATATTTACTTGAGATTTTGCCACCCTTGAGTTTAGGCATGAAATGTCTTTTGAGCCCTCTCCTGAAGCCGGAAGAGCTCCTAGCGGGGGGATGGAATGCCCCCTGGGTGAAGAAAAGACCCAGCCAGGTCAATTGAGGGATCAGGTGATTTTTTACTTTTCATGCTATGGGGGTTTAAAGTCAGCTACATGAGTCTCACGTAGCTGCCACTTTACAGTTGGAGAGGCAGCTACGTGAGACTCACATACCTGGCAATAGGAGGATTAAGGTGAATCTCTCATGTGGTCTTTTCAGTACATACCACATGACTTTCGCTGTATTGTCACTGCGTATGTGAATAAGCTGATCGTCTTCTACTAGTAAGCTTATGGTGACCCTGCCCTGTCTGTTTTTGATGTCCCAGTCCTGATAATTGTCCTGTGGCTAATCTGTAGTGATAAACTCCTAAAAGTCATCTCTGGATAATAGTATTTTTACTTCCATAACTTCCACTTTAAACTTCCATTCCATTTTAACTGTCATTGTTCAGCTTGGCCACTGAGAGATTAAGCTTTGAGCTGCTGGTCACTCTCACTCCTTTATATACAGATGTAGCTGCCGTTACTGTTTCCCACTACTTTACACAATTAGTTGAGTGAAACTGGTGAAGATATCTTATCTAGCTATTGTGCTGAAATTCAATATCCTAGTAGGGTGCTATTCAGTAGGAGGAGCATGAGAGCATGGCCTATCATAACTACAACAAACACACTGGACTCATTCAGCAACAAAAAAAAATTCCTGGTACGAAATCATAAGAATGTCATTGTATCTGAATTTCCAGGAAGGAAGACCATTAAAGTCAATGGCACTTTTATGGAGGGGCTCAGACAGGAACTATGGACTGACTGTATGCTTGTCCCTCCTCTGGCTGGGTCTGTGTCTGTGGAACAGTTGGACACAACTGACATGGGGCCCAAAACATGGGCCCAGCCATCACAAAAAGGTAATGGGAGGCCCATAACATACATGCTATAGTGCCTGGCTGGACCCCAATAATCTAGAATCTGAGTAGAATCTACCAACCTGTTCAAAGCATGGGGCCAAGCCATTACGCATAGGTTATGGAGGGGCCCAGCCAGAAAGTACAGACTGACTGTATGGTTTGCAGCCCCCCATAACCTACAATCTTGTGGGGGAAGTGCTCAGATGACCTGACAGGTCAGATGGCCTGACATGGGCCTAGGGGCATTACATGGGCCTCAAAGTAAATCTTGCCAATGTGTGGCCTTCATCCCAGCAGTGGCCATAGCAGCAGTGTTCTGTGTATACTGGGCTCACTTATCTTTTCTTGTAGATCTTGGTGTACAGTTACCAATACCAATCGATTGCTGGTAGTGAAAACTGCTTCCATAAAACATACAATTTACTACCTGCAATCTGTTGCTATTAGCAACTGTGCACCAAGTCTTTACATCAAGATCTACACAAAGAGATAAGAGAGTCCTGTACACACAGAGCACTGCTGCTGGCCATGTGTAAACAGGGGTGTAACTATAAGAGAATGAAGAGGTCGGGACCGCACCGGGGCCCAGGATGTCAGGGGGCCCCCTTATTGTTACTCATCCACATTATTTATCATATATGTGCTCACTTGGCATTATTTGGAGAAAGGAAGCACCATTCATATCTGCTGTTTCAGTCTTTAGTTGTCTAGCTGGATCCAGTTGAGTTTAAAAAATGTTTGTCTACCTGGATCCAGTTGAGTTAAAAAAAAGTTTGTCTAGCTGGATCCAGTTGAGTCAGAAAAAAGTTTACTTTGTGAGCTTTTAATGTTCGCACCAGGGGCCCCGTCACAATTATTTATGCCACTGTGTGTAAGGTTGAAGCTCCCTCACTTCAGCAGTGGCCATAGCAGCAGTGTTCTGTGTGTACAGGGCTCGCTACTTGTAGATCTTGGTGAACAGCCTTGCATCATATATTTGCTGATAGCAACTGGTTGTAGGTAATGAAAATTGCTTCCATAAAACACACATTTACTACCTGCAATCTGTTGCTGTTGGCAACTGTACGCGAAGTCCGTACACCAAGATCCACAAGAAGAGAGAAGTGCATCCTGTACACAGATAACACTGCTGCTATGGCCACTGCTGAGCTGAGGGAGCTCACTCACACCTACACATGTCCAGATGCAGTGTTCTGTGTGTACATGGACAATGCATATGCAGCACTGATTGAACAACAAAGCCTGCACATGTGCTGGTTTTGATCCACTTTAAACAGTGTGTAGCCCTTGAGCTATCAACAACAGACTCCAGGGCTGGCTATTTCACTATGTTTGGGGTACCAATTTTAAATGCCTGAGGAAAAAGGTGGGTTGGCCATGCAGGGTTTTGTTCCACTTTAAAGTGGACCAACACCCAGGATTTTGACTATCCTGGGTTTTGGTCCACTTCGGTGGGGCACCCCGATTGGGGGTGCCCCGCTGTGTGAAACCCCCCAGAAAGCCCCAAAAACTCACCTCTCCCCACTCCCATGTGACCGCTGCAGCCAATCCCCGCAGGCGGACAAGCGGGAGGCAGCGGCGGACACGAGTGTGCGCGCCGCCACCTCCCGCGCGTCACTCTTACAGGGTAGAGGCTAGAGGGACGCGCGGGAGGCGGCGGCGGGCGCCGCTGGATCGAGGAGCAGGTAGGGATTTAGGGGTTTCTGGGGGGGTGCCCCGCAGTCAGGGAGCTGATCGGTCCGGGAATCTTATAGATTCCCGGGCCGATCATGGGAGGGTGTTGGTGCACTTTAAAGGTCTCCTGGGGGTGTTAATCTACCTCTTTGAAGGGCATTTCAAATTCGGCCTGTGCATGTGCCATTGGATTGTGAGTTATGTAGGTTTTACTGGGGATTCGGGGGGCTTCACACAGTGGAGTATTCCAATTTGGGATGCCCCCGGAAGCCGGACATCTCGACCCTTAGTCCACTTTAAACTCGAGAGGGGTGTTGATCTTTAAAGTGGACACAAACATGGGATTTCTTGGGTCACCCCAATTTGGATTTTAAAGCAGAAACTCAACCTGACCGGTCCTGGAATCTTTTAGGCACTGGCCTTCACATGGGGCATCCCAAATAGGGATGCCCCCACTGTGTGACCCTTCAACCCAAAGGTCACCGCAACACTCACCTTTTCTAGCGGCTCTCTTGTTGATGAAAGCAAATTGGATGGAGAGCGGGTGTATACCCACCATCTCTGGGCTAAGGCATGTTCCTGTACTGAGCCATACAGATAGGCTGGGGCAGGACAGGGAGCACGCCTATGCCTGAGGATGCATCTGCTTTTGCTCCCCATGGCTGATTTGATGAGATTGGATGAGAGCCTGCACATGTGTCGTAGGGCTGGGGAAAGGTGATGTTGTATGGGCTATCTGGGAGGGGGGTTCACAAATCCAGGCATCCAAAATTGGAATGCCTCCAGGGCAATGAACTGAACCCGAGAGTCAAAAACTTTGCCTTTGTTCAGCTTGAAAAAAATGTATTTAATTTAAAATAAGCAGTTTTCACTACCTCCAATCTGTTACTATTGGTAACTGTAGGCCTAGGTATAATGGAAAAGAGAAGTGAGTCCTGTACACGGAGAACACTGCTGCTATGGCCACTGATGAGGTGAGGGAGCTCACTCAACCTTATATGGCCAACTGTGAGAGCCCCCTGCACAGGCCTGCACAATAGCCCCATATTAATCTAACACTAATGCCATGGTTGAGATGAGTGTCCTGGGTGACCCCCGGAGTCTCACAATGGGGCATCCCAAGAAAGAAAACACTGCTGATTTGGTTGCTCCTATTTAAAGGAATGGCAAGGAGATTCGGGCAGGGTTTAGGTCTACTTTAAAAGGAGGTTATGTTTAAAAAATGATTCATTGATTGCAACACACACACACAGATGCAGCACTGTATGTGGGGCAGTCATGACCTACAGGTAAGGAAGTGGCCTTGCGACCTGAGAGTTGCAGGTTTAAATTCTGGCCATGGAACATGACTGAATTGCTCATGAGCAAGGCACCGAGGTCCAAAAATGCTCCCCGGGTGCTGTAATTAGGGCACACACCGCTCTGGGCAGGTGTATACTTACTGCACAGATGGGTTAAATACAGAGGATGTATTTAGCACAAACCTACATTGACCACCAATGCTATTGCAAAGAAAGAAGTGCCTGAGTGCCTGACCAGCCCCCTGTCCAGATGTCCCGATTATCCAGGATCTTTTTAGGGAAGTGAGAACATCACCATATCGCAAACCAAAAGGAAAATAAATAGCGGCTCCAGCTGCCACTAAGGGTTAACCCACTGCACCAAGACTTAGACAAATGCAACTACTTTAATCCATACAAGTAGGGTTTATTGATTAAAATGTCCCAACACATTACATCACATACAATTCATCCATCTGCAAACATTCATATAGCAGGAAACCATCCCGGGCAAAAAAGACCACAAAGTAGAACCCCTCAAACAACTAATCTCATCAAAAATAATAAATGCACAAAATTGTAACAATTAAATCTTTCTTACTAAATCTCAAGACAAAGTGCTATTGTGCTAATGACAAAAAGTGATATAGTGCCAATTAAGTGCTAAATGCAATGTGCAAATTATGCAAGAAATCACTGTATAGTCACCTACATAAGTGATGCCCTATGGAATGGTGCCCCGCTGTCCCAAAGAAGACAAGGGATAAACTTCCACGTGTTCTGTGGCTACATACCCAGCCACTTCTTCAGGATGTGTCACTGCGTCCTCCATTGTTCCCTTTTATACACCCTCCCCCAGCGTGTGTAGCGGCTGTGGCCGATATCCGCACACAGGTGCAGGACTCATCCAAACAGAGAAGTCACCTGATGCATTACGTGGGCGGGGTCTGCCCACCCGTCATCTCCCACCCCGAGCGTGCACTCCACACCGGCCAAATCAGCTGGCAAGTGTCAGAGCTGCGCATGTCAGGCGGGGAGGGAGAGACACAGGCAGCGGGCCGCCGGCGCACCGTCACAGAATTGTGACTGGCGGGGATTACTAGAGATCACCCGGGGGGCCCAGTGTCAATCCCTATCCCAGACACAAAAAAGATCATTACGGACTTAATTTAAAACATTGACTATTTCATGGAACATTCAATTGATAATATAATACATCATTAAACAATCTAAATACAATTATCAAGCTAATATGGCCATACTAATAATATTACAATAAGTGAAAGCTCACTCCATTGCACAAAGCTATATCCTCAGATAAGCTCAGGATAGCAGAGAGTTCACAAGCCAAATTATCCAAATGTATCAACATTATGGAGGACAACCACATGAAGAGCGAATAATAGCACAATCTATCCAGCATTATGGATGAAGGGATCATATTAATACAATCAATTCACTTTATAATCCCATACAGGCCCAACATCACCATATCGCTTTAGCCAGACGGTCAAATCTGGGGGGGAGGAAATGGACTAATTTAATTACTAGGATGTTAGAACAACAAGAAATTAATGTAATGCACAGCTAATTGAATACATATGTGGGTGCAGGCCTCAAAGGCACCCTATTTAGACACCAAACCAATGAGCCAACCAGCACAGGCTCCAGCAAAGTGCCTTACAAAAGAGGCCGCACAAACCAGGATTGGTATAAAAATAATTGTTTAAATATTTAATATCAAAAAAGTACCAGAACAATAAAGACAAGACTATACATGCACACATAAACAGACTATTTAAAAAACATGAAAGACAACGCCCTCCGGTGGCAAGACCATATAAATGACTCTAAATAAATATGTATAAGCTGCCTGTCTAATAAAGTGCATATAATGAATAGAAACCACTTCAATGTAAAGTATATAGCCAATTCATAATAATAAATAAATATATATACACTGTAAGTAATGAAATAAAGCAAATGTATATACAGAAGAGAAAGTTAATAATCACACAGCTCCACACGGAGCAAAACATCTATAAAAAATCTATGTGAACCAGGTTCACTAGTAACCAGGCATTAACAAGAAAAGTGCATGTGCTGTAATTTAGATATTCCAAAAAGCTGACAATAACAAAGAAAGTGCAATGTGCTATAAACTATCCGTGCAAAGAAGACAATTATGTGCAAACTATTCACATATAAAAATTGACCTATGTACGCAGTTCCTAATCCTGTTTGCTAATATATGAATAAAGAAGACAGGCATAAGTAAAAATGTCTCATATCACCATAATGAAAACGAGTCTCAGGTGCCACCGAGGGGTAGTATCGGCATCTACGCGTTACGTGGCCCCGCCCACTTCCTCAGGATCCGGATCCAGGTCAATTTTTATATGTGAATAGTTTGCACATAATTGTCTTCTTTGCACGGATAGTTTATAGCACATTGCACTTTCTTTGTTATTGTCAGCTTTTTGGAATATCTAAATTACAGCACATGCACTTTTCTTGTTAATGCCGAGTTACTAGTGAACCTGGTTCACATAGATTTTTTATAGATGTTTTGCTCCGTGTGGAGCTGTGTGATTATTAACTTTCTCTTCTGTATATTCATTTGCTTTATTTCATTACTTACAGTGTATATATATTTATTTATTATTATGAATTGGCTATATAATTTTACATTGAAGTGGTTTCTATTCATTATATGCACTTTATTAGACAGGCAGCTTATACATATTTATTTAGAGTCATTTATACATTTATATGGTCTTGCCACCGGAGGGCGTTGTCTTTCATGTTTTTTAAATAGTCTGTTTATGTGTGCATGTATAGTCTTGTCTTTATTGTTCTGGTACTTTTTTGATATTAAATATTTAAACAATTATTTTTATACCAATCCTGGTTTGTGCGGCCTCTTTTGTAAGGCACTTTGCTGGAGCCTGTGCTGGTTGGCTCATTGGTTTGGTGTCTAATTACTAGGATGATGATGTTTTTTTCAGGAGCTGCTGTCTGGATACCTGGATGGGTGTTAACCCCTTAGAAGCCGGGCTTTGCTTTTGCAACTCGTACCGCTCCCAAAACAAGTCCATCCCCTCCGGGCTGACAAAGCTCAGGTCATGCTCAGTTCTGCACTCCCGCTGGACTAATCAGGGCAAAAATGTCTGTGTCTGTTAATCCCATACCCAGGATGAGATCCACCACCGACCGCCCGGTGTTAACTGGCCCCTCCCGCTCCCACCTAAGCTGGACTGTTAAAACCACAGGCCTCACAGGGCCCTCTCACCAGCAGCTTCTCCTCCACTCCTGGCAACCTGGGCATAGGACACAGGGGCTGCACTGCAGCAACAGAACCACCACCCAGCTGGATAAAGTGCAAGGCAGGGCACCTTGCAGCAGGGGCTCCAGCCTATGGTGGCACAGTCTTAGGTAGATTTGAGTCAGTATGGCCTCCTCCATAGCATCAACAACAGCAGTATCAACAGCAGTAGGCATAAGAAAAAATTCATCAGAAACCACTGGAGAGCAGCAGTCAACAGTTACAACTGACAAGCCAGCAGCAGTCGCCTGAGGCAGGGTAGTAACATGTAAAAGGAACAGTCCAGCAGAAGGAATAGGAGGCAGGAAGGCATTAGACCCAGGAAGCAGGTTGGCATCAGACACAGGAGGCAGGTTGGCATCAGACACAGGATTGTGGCTGGCATCAGAGACAGAAGACAGGCTAGCAGCAGCAGCAGCAGTGATAGGGGGCAGATTGGAAGCAGATACAGGGGGCAGGCTGGCAGCAGACATAGACGCAGGAGGCAAATTGGAAGGAGATGCAGAGGGCTGGCTGGCAACAGACACACCAGAGGATGTCGAAAAATTGGAAGCCAAAACCAATTTTGTGGGTCAATCACCCATGAACTGTGAATGACTCAGGATAGGTGCCAGGATAACAGTTGAGGCTGGCGCTAACTCATCCTTTACAGGACAAAGCACACCAAAACCTCCCTTACTCCCTGACACAGCACTATCAGCACCCTCTGCAGGATGGCTAACTATGGGAGTTTTACACTGAGCTGGCATCTGTTCCTTACATACCTGCTGGTGGTAGCCCTCTGGCAACTCTCCTCCACTGCACACCAACGCTGCATGCACCTGGCAAGCTTCTCCAGGCAAGGGTGCTATGGATGCTGGTTCTGGGGTTCCCAGCTCTGCCACTGCTGCAGCCTGAGGTGGAGGCTTAGAAGATAGGTCCTCCATTGGCGTTTCCTCCACATGGTCATCCCCTGTTTCCATGGTCTGGTTGGAGCACTACATGCTTTTAAATCACTGTTCACTCTTATACTTCTACTGGAAGGCCCCACTATTTTCCTTCATGGAGCGAATTCATTTTTTCTGTTCTTTTACTCTAGACTTAATTTCAGTCAACTCTGCCTTCCCAGAGCGGCGATCCGACCCCTGTGCCTTGCTGATATCCACAAAATTACAAACTAAGACATTTCACGGCATAAACTCTGCCGCAAAAATATATATAATTTTCCTGGAAACGCAGGCAAAAATCTCAGTTAAACATAGCACAAAATGGTGAAAGTGACCTGTTAAGGGTGACAAAATTTCAAGTAGGCCAGCAGTTAAAAGGGTTAAAATAGCTAAGCATGTTGGGTATTGTTCTATACGGGGGACCTTGTGATTTCAGATTTAGCTTGTTTTTTCTTGTTTGCATATTGATATTTTAGGAGAACGTGTTTTTTTATTCTGCTTTTTTATCATTTTTTTTTTAGGGAAACCCTGAGCAACCTAAGAATTCTTCGAGGGATTACTCCCAGAAAGATGAGCCCACTACATCAAGCTGGGCATGACTAGAAAGCTTAACGTGTCTACTTTCAGAGAATATATGGTTTGTGGGGGGTATTCCAAATGTAAAGAGTTGATTTGGTTGAAAAAGGTGCAAGGTGTGCATTTTGTCTGCAGAGCTGCAATTTTCATGTAAAATTACCTTTACGCGCATGCTTTACTTTGGGGTGTTTGTCAACTCTTCCATTGACAGAACCTATGCATGTTGGGTATTGTTCTGTTTGGGGAACTTGCTTTTTCTGATTTAGAATTTTTTTCTTGTTTGCATATAGTTTTTTTTAGGAAAATGTGGCTTTAATTATGGTTTTTATTCTTTTGTTAGGGAAACTCTGTGCAACCAAAGAATTTATTGAGGCATTACTTCCAGAAAACAGCACCCACACCAACAACCCTGCTTAAGGTGTGTACTTACAGAGAATAAATATTTTGTGGGGGGTATTCTAAACGTAAAGGGTTGTTTTTCCTGAAAAACTGCAAGATGCGCATAGTGCATGTTAGGGCGAGCGCTGCACGCCCGTCTCACAGCATTTCACCTACCTCCATGGCTGCATGCAGCCGTCATCCATCTTCCCTCAGGGCTGCTTCCAGCTGCCGCCCTTCCCCCAATGCTTCCTCCTTGCATGGTCAGGTGCGCACACGTCTCCGTCCACTAGAGGGCGAGCGCACAGGATCCCTGAGATTTAAAGGGCCTTTACAGCACTGATTGGTGTTTATGTCATCCAATCCTGCATCATCTTCCCCTATTTAAACAGGCACTTCCTTCCTTCAGTACCGGATTTTGGTCTCTCCATGCTTGTTGAAAGTCAGACATTCTTGGATTGCTCACCCGTGTACCGACCTCTGCCTGTCCCCGACTCTGAACCTTTGCTGCCTGCCCCGACCTCGGCTACTCACCTTTACCGCGAACCTGTGCTGCCAGCCCCGATCTCTGCCTGTACTTACTACGCCTTTTTGCCTGCCACTTGTGTACCTCACTGAACTTCGGCTGACTGTGGGACTGGGCCGCTGTTAGGGGGTAGCGACCTGGGGGTCACTCGCCGCACAAGACCAACCTGCCTTGCGGTGGGCTCTGGTGAATACCGGTGGCCTCTTAGACTCCGCTCCCCTGACACGGTACCCGCCATCGGTTCCACAGTTAAAGCGGATCCACACCCGAGTCCGCTCCACCCAGTCCGTGACAGCGCATAGCATCGTTATATTTTATCTGAAAATCTATTAAAGAGCCGTTTCAGTTTGGGGGAGTCTCCTGGGCAGGAAAGGGTATCTACCAATATATGTGGTACCGTTGTAACCAGGAGAAATGGATTTCACACATTAAGATTTTATTGACAAACACATTTTTTATTACAAAGAACACTACAAATTGTAAAACATAGATTTTTTTTATTTTATTGCAAATATTTCACCCAAAAATATTGAAAATACACCTAAAAATGTCAAACAAGACATTTCATGTTAACACCCAAACTAAGCCCAAAAAACAATATATAATTTCCCTGGGAAATCCCTTCAAAAATCACAGTTGAACATGTGTAGCGCAAAACAGTGAAACATGGTCTGGCAACAAAGGGTGACAATATCTCCAGGTAGGCTGGCAGCGAAAGGGTTAGTGTTACACAATTTTACATTAGTGCTCCTTTAAAGAGCCACTTGTGTAAAGTATCTGTTCAACAGATTAAGTGTATTTGTTCTGGGGGTAGATATTTTTCATTTATAAATTTGTAAGTAACACCCCGTTATGGGCCATTCATTAAAATTTAGATGAAGTTTTATTTTTGTACCTAATTGTGTGTTGAACAGAATAGGCTCCCTAAAGTAAGTTAACAGGTAATCATTAAAATGTCTTCATTACCAAATCTGACCCTCTGAAAAAAACAGAATGTATATAAACCTCCTAATGAACAATTAGTATCTTTGCTTTGATTTCCTTTCAAATCCCAGCATGTGACCCGTAATTAAGCCACACACTAAATCATACCTCTACCATGCCTATCATCCACAAACTGGTGTAAACTGTCCCAACTGTATGGGGACCACAAAAAATGGTCAGTTTCATGCAACAGTGACAGTCTCATTTTTTTTCCTCATAAAGTGAATTTCTTACTGCCATGAGAATTTCTTTCAACTCTTATTGAATCAAGGCCTAGCTGTTAAAATAAATCTACAAGTTTTAAACCATAATTCCAGTGGGCCTCACTGGAATATAAGCTGACATCAGCAACACGCCTTCACCGCCACTAAAGCCCGTCTGGCGTAACGCGGAACCAATACACATGGCGGCTATTACACGCCAGTGACACACTGCAGGATCGCCCTCCTATCATAGAGGGTGCCGGTTCTCGGACATACAGGGACAACCTTATATTAAGGTAAGCAGCGCTTTCATTATAAGTAACCACCACTATGATCAAACTATAAGATTGGGGAAACTACAGTACAGGAATACCCTATACCCTATACCAGCCAATTATATATTTACTCCTCTGGCCGGACATACCTTATTTGAAAGGCACCAACAACCAGCAAAAAGGAGGCCCACATACCCAACTATCAATCAACCTGCAGAATCACCCCCATATCACAGAGGTTGTCGATCCTCGGCCATACAGGGATAGCCCCACATTGAGGCAAGCAGCGCCTCTATTAGCAACCATTGTCTTAACCAAACTACAGTATTAGGGTAACATAGTACAGTAATAACCTATACATGCCAAATACACATACTCCTCTGGCCGGACATACATTACCATAAGGGCATAATAAACCAGCCACCTACCCATTATCAGCAATAATCAACCAAAAAATCATATTTTTCCATTATTTACACTAATCCCAAGGCAACAAAACAACAATTCCCATACGGGTGCTGGAAGGAGCCGCTGCAACCAAAGTTCATGCGCTGGGGTGACCATTGATACATGCAAGCTATGTAAGTAAACTCTGTCTACAATATTATGCTTTACCATATTGACTACTATTATCTGTGATCCACCACTAACCTCACCCTGAAATAATATGTTACTGTCAGTAACCGCTTACCTGGACCCCGTTCCAGCGGCGTTCCCAGGCGGCCGGCTGCAGCGATTCCTTTTCGGCGGCCGCGCCAAGCGGCGGTGGCTCGGGCGGCGCCGAGCACGGCCGCTCTCCGTCCCCCTCCCCGCGTCACAGATGCCCGTGCCCGCGCGCGCGCAAGCACGGCATTCTTATGTCCTCCGGCGGCGCTGCACACAGCGCGCCCGCCGGAGGCTGGGGTAGCTGGGGGTTCTGTTGGGCCAATGAGCCCAGGGTTGTGGGTTGGGCCAATGAGCCCAAGGTGTTTAGATTGGGCCACTCGGCCAGTGGCTATACGCCCTTTTCAGAGCGTCCAATCCCTGTCAGGGTTCATGTATGTACCAATCATTACACAGACCCAATGATACCTGGTTCCTATTTAAGTTCACCCCAGTCAGTTGATCAGTGCCTGTTGTAGCGCCTTGAACCTAGCCTGTCATTTCTGTGTATCGTTATTGATCTAGTTGCCAACCTTTGCCTGAACCGACCATTCTTGATCCGAAACCCCGTTACCGACCTTGCCTGAACCGACCATTCTTGATCCGAAACCCCGTTGCCGACCTTTGCCTGAACCGACCAACCTTGATCTGAACTTCCGTTGCCGACCTCTGCTTAGATCCTTGACCACGATTTGCCTCCTCCGTTTGTACTGCAGCCATCTCTGAACACCCGGTGCCGACCCCTAGCCTGTCTGGACTTCCGCTATACGCTCTAGCTATTGGGCTCTCTCTATACCGCTCTCAGCCACTGGTTCTTCAGACCTCCAAACAGTAAGCCTCCATCCTTTGAGCCATTGAAGTCCTGGGGGCAACCGATCCCGGGCAGGCGTATTCTGCGTCCCGGCAAGCGGGGGCCCCTACAGGTGAAGCTGGCTGCGGAGATTGGGGGTTGAGGGCTTACCCGGAGGACTGGAGTTACCTGAGCGGACCTTTAGAGGACCCAGAGCGTGACAGTTACAACCAGACTATATGGACCCACACACTGAGGAAGCGAAAGCGAAACGCGTCTGTGTAGGAGTTCCACCTCGATGAAACCTTTCACAACTTGCTACAATCTGAGGGCATAAAGGACCCAAATTGCTACAAACAAGAAGGTCCCTAGAACAGTGGATCCATCAACAAGTACCATTTGTACAAAAAGACCATATTGAATTGCAAAGACGATTACATAAATACAATGAAGATGTATGAATGTAATACTCTTCATATAGATGTATAGATAATAAATATTGGATGTTTAACGCAACACAGGTTCATGAGATGTATTAATTGTAACTAAGGCTGAATTTCCAGTGAGTGACTTAGAGGACTCTCCCATTCTTTTCTCCCGAGGAACCTTTAGGGTTGACACGTGGATTGCCGACACAGGTTGTGGGCGGCAGGTGTGAGCCAGAGGGAAACCTCTCAGGAAAAAAGAGGGCCCCCCCCCTTTAACTCAGATAAGCATGGCCATAATAAACTTTAAAACTATAAGATAAGTTTCCCTTAATCTAAGCTAAACTTAGTAGTAGTCTGTAGTCTAACATGTTTAACTTAATAAGCCACAGTATTAATTAAAGCTTAATTTTATTTCCTCGTTATCCCATAATAAAATTGGCTCATCTTTAATAGTAAATGTGCTAGTCTTTGCAAAAGATGGAGTATACATTACATGGGGATGAAATTAATAGGCTTGCAAAAATGGAGTGAAGGATTAATCCTTCTGAGCTTTGTATTTTGCAGAGCAACCAAAATATGTTATTCGGTCAATGCTTTTGCTGTATAGCTATTATCCGAGAAAAAAAAAATTCTCATTAAATATTTCTAAAAGAAAATTGAAGCTCTAATCATTTTCAATCATGAAAGGAAAAAGTCATATCTGTAGCATAGTGATCTGTAATTTGTTAAAATAAGTTTAAGCTGAAAGTAGAAGAAACCTTCCTCCAAAAAAGTAGCAAGAAATACTCCAGTGACCCTAATTCAATTAAGTATGTTTTCAAACACAACAAAAATGAAAGGAAATCAATGCAAATGATTGCATTAAAATCTCTAATTAGGAGAAAATATATCTAACGACTTAGTAAGTCTTTTATAGTTGTCAGGCTGACTTAAGATTGGCTTGGAAAACACACATATCTTGTTTAAGGGTAAATGCTTGACAAGTTAGTGTATACAAGCATACATTACCCTGCACAACTATTAATTGACAAGGCAGTCAATGGAATTATTGCTGTGTCCGGCTAAGCAAAAAAAGCCATTATCAGAGCTGTACAGCCTTGGAAAAGGCTTAAGCAAATAAACTGATAGCAGTATCAACCACAGTCATATGGGTTTAAACCGATTAAGTAGAAAAGCTGCAGAATTCTAAAGTCTTCTCAAAAACTAATGAGACAACTCTAAATTAACTGATATTCCCAGTAAGATTTGCACATGGCAAACAATTTATTGACTATTATGTATCATCTCTTTTTCAACTGCTATTTATCTGTCAGAAAAGCTGTTTAAAGTACAACTGTGGCAATGTTTTTGGAGAATAAACTATTACTACAAGCTCCTGTGAGAAACATTGCGATTTCTTGTTATACACCAACCTTGTGCCCATTCTGAAAGCTGTCCTAACTGAAGAATGTGTATGCAGTGCATCTGAAACTGAGCTGGATGGCTGATAGCCAACCCCTGCTCTCCCGAAACCTGATGAATCCACATTACCTTCTGCTGTAGGAAAATTATACTGGAAATGTTGCACACTGGCTTTGTGTCTGGCACGCTTACCTTTCAGAGGTGAGCTTTGCCGCTTTGGGCAGCATCTGCATGGAGTTTGTATATTTGCTTAGCCAATCATATACTAAAGCCCTAAATATTGCTGAAAATATTCAACTACGCATTAAAATATCCACAACCTCAAATCAACAGTATTTTCATAAATATTTGGCCAAATTATTAGTTAAATAAATTAATATACTGATAATTTGGACAAGATAGATGTTAGATTTTTAATGTAAAAAGATACATTAAAATGTAACGCTTTAGTCATCATTTCAGCCTCTATTAGAAATATCAGGCTAGTTGTGGCTTACTCATGAAGTCTAAACATGTGTATAAACACCTGGTCATGTGGGATTGTATTTGCCAGCTGTGCAGGCATGATCCTTAAGAATAAATACTAATTTGATATTTTTTCATTAGATACATTAAAAATAAATTTGGTCCAATTTTAGTTTTTATTTATTTTTGGTCACTTTTCCTTATGAAATGAATGCTGCCTAAGTGGCATTCATTTAAGCAGGGAAAGTGAAAGTGGGCTGTTTTTTTAGTTGTGTGTTTTTACATGTTTTTTGGGGGGAAAAAGTGGGGTCCTAACTAAAGGCAACCAGTTTGGGTACCAAGCATAAGGGCTTGAAACCCAGGGATCATAGGCCACGCTGTTAGTGATCCCTGTCCCTGCAAGTTACAAGCCCTTATGCCATTTGATATGGGCTCAGAGCTCTTGGGCACCCATGGAAGAACCTCGTGCCCCCATCAATGGGCACCAGGCTCTTCTGCACCCCCGATATCCCAAATGGGGATGCGGGGTGTGTGTAATTTTACCGGCATGTCACCGGTCGAGTCCGCCGGCTCCTGACCCTGGTGAATTGGTATAAGGGTACCCCTGTATGCCTTACCAGTTCACCCCAAGTAGAAGATAAATAAGACACCACACAAAAATCTGTTTATTGTTCTTAATTTCACTTATTCAGCTGTCCCCCGTCCTCCTTCTTCAGTTCCCCATCATACACCATCTTCCTTGGGTCCAGTGGGTCTTCTTTCACCCGCAGCATGTCTTCGGGGCTCTTCGGTGGCCCCCTCCAGCATGTAAAGCTGGCGGTGCCAGCCATAGGTTTCCCCTTATTTCATGCTTGCTACCCAGCAAAGATCTGAAGTTAGGTGAGGGGAGCCTGCTCTTATACTTGGAGGTGTGGCCAAAGCTGACATCACAGAATAGGCGGGACCTAGACAGGAGTTTTTCCATGCAAGTCCTTCTGTCAGGGAGATTCCTGTGAGGCCCCACCTCTTAGTATAAAAGTCGCTCCCCAATGGCCCATCAGGGAGTCCCCAGGAGCCGGGATGATAGCAGGGAAACCTGTGTCCCCCTCCTTTCCAAATGCAGGTCGAGTGTCTTTAGATGCCCCACCAGCATAAATTTAAAGGAGACTGTAAGTATAAGTAAATTAATATTAAAAAGTTCTTAATTAACTTAGATAAACTTGTTTCTGTGTTTTGTTTTTTTCACTCTCACTGAATTGGTAAGGGGGTCACATGACCCCTATACCAGTTCATAATACTTAATACGCAGTACCAATGGACATGGTGGTGCGGAATAGCCCAGTGGCACATAGACCTGTGCTATAGGGCATATAGGCTTGTAATGGACAGGGCCAGGGGCCGTCTGGTCAGCCCTTGAGCCCTGGAATTACAAGCCCCTATGCTTGGTTTGCCAGGTTGGTAATTCTTAGAGGGGGGACCCCACCCTGACCTTGACCATTGTAAGCCCATATGCCTTATAGCATAGGTCTATGGGCCACCAGGCTCATCCACACCACCATGCCGATTGGTGGTGCGTGTGGTGCAGTCAGTTCAAAGTGAGAATGAAAAAATCAAAACACAGACACAAGTTTGGTAAAAATCTTTTTAATGTTCTTAATTAACTTATACTTATTTACTCCAGGTGGGCTCCCATGCATGCTCCTTTTTAATTATGCTGACGGGGTGTCTAAGGGTGTTCTGCCTGCGTTTGGAAAGGAGGAGAACACAGGTTCCCCTCTTATCACCCCACCTCCCAGCCAGGGACTCTCTGACTCTAAGAGGCCTCCCCAACTCACTTTTGACATCACAAAATGAACGAGAGGGTTGCACGGAAAAATCCCCTCTAAGCCCTGCCCCTGGCTCTAACTTTTGACCCTTGCTGGGTATTGAGGATGAAATAAGGGGGACCTATGTTCCCCCTTCATCCAAATGGCGGTGCAGCTGTCAGCTTACGTCGTCCTTTGCCACCACCTTTACCTGCTGGAGGGGGGCCACTGAAAAGCAGGGGCCATTGAAGACACACCGGGGGCCAGAGAAGACCCACCGAGCCGAGGAAGAAGGTGCACAGACAGATCAGGGACAGATCAGTAAGTGAAATTATGGACAATAAACAGATTTTTGTGCGTAATCTTAGTCATCTTTTACTTTGGGTGTACTGGTAAGGAGTCCAGGGGACTCCTATAACAGTTCACAAGGGTCAGGAGCTGGCATACCACCTGCAGTACTCAGTGGGTGATATGTCTATAAAATGACACATTACCTGCACCGCCACTTGGGACATCAGGGGTGTGGAAGAGCCCACTGTCCAGTGTGGCACGGGCACATATCAAAGGGCATAAGGGCTTATAACTTGCAGGAACAGGGGCCACCAACAGCACAGCCACTGAGCCCTGGGTTACAAGGAAAAGTTTTAAAACCAAATTTGACAATTTGTTCATTAGTTACAAATTGTAGCTAATGAAAAATGGGCAAAAAATTACCAAAAAATAAAAAGAAAAAAGCTGTCAGTTAAAATGTTAAATTGGATGCCGGTAAAAGCAGCATTCAATAAGACACCGAGAGCTGAAAAAAATAAAACTCCAAAATCAAAAGTCTGGCTATTTTTCATTAGATAAAAATACCCAAAAAATAAAAAAATGCTTAAAAAAACCCACTGCTCTGAATCACACAAGCCATCGGGAATTACCAACTTGCAAGTTGGCTTTAGCTTAAAAACTAGCCTTTATGCCTAGACTCTGAATCATCTATATATTCTAAGACCCATACCATGCTGACTAGTGATGAGCGAACCGATCTTAAAGAATCAAAATTCACTCAGAATTTCAGGGAAATTTTAGTTTGGCAGAAATCTGAATTTCTTAGGATTCATGCAGATGGAATTTTCCTGATATTCTTAAAGTGGACCAACACCCAGGATTTTGACTATCCTGGGTTTTGGTCCACTTCGGCGGGGCACCCCGATCGGGGGTGCCCCGCTGTGTGAAACCCCCCAGAAACCCCAAAAAACTCACCTCTCAACGCTCCCACGTGAACGCCGCACCAATCCCCGCCAACGTCCAGGCGGGGGACAGGAACGTCCAAGCCGCTTCCGCCGCCGCCGCCTCCCGCGCGTCACTCTCGGCGGCGGATCAGGTAAGATCTTTTTGGGGTTTCTGGGGGGTTTCACCCCGCGGGACATCCCGATCTCGGATGTCCCGCGGGGTGGGAGGTGATCGGCCCGGGAATCTTATAGATTTCCGGGCCGATCACCCCTGGGTGTTGGTCCACTTTAAAAAACACAACAAACTTACTGTCAGTCACTTACCCACACAACGGCTTCCCATCTGCTTTAGTCTGGCAGTCTGGTGGGTGGGGACCAGAAGAAGCCACCTACGCCTGCTGCCAGACAGCAGCAGTCAGTGAATCATCCGAATTGAATTTTTGGGAAGTTTGCTCACCTCTAATGCTGACATAATCTGTAAAAGTGTGTGTTTCAGCAAGATTTCTTTCATTTTCTAAAACCAAATTCACGGCGGTAGTTCACAAACTTGCGCCAAGCTGTTTTTTCTAAGTTAATTCCACTCTTCCAATCCAGCAAGACACAATAGTCAGTTCTCCTTATGTTTGCAGCTACAAATATAGCTCAGTTAGCTGCTGTGTTCCCCAGTTTAAAGACTGAGCAAATTGTCGAAAACCTGCAAATGTTGTAAATCAGGTCCTACAGTATGTGCAGTATATGTTAACTGTATATTCAGATGTGGGAAGAGGTTTATGCACACCGGTAAAGGTAAGTAATAACCCAGGGTGGTCCCTCAGCCCCACAACAATAGAAATGAAAAGTGTAGGGTACGCATGCCTTAAAAGTCCAATATTTTATTAAGTAAAAGTTGAAAGCATCTCCATAAAGTAAATGTTATGCTGAAGCCATAAAAATATTCGTACCAGACCCAGGCCAATGTTGTAATGCAGTCCTCTGACTCATTTCGGACTTGAATGGTCTTTAATCATAGAATGCATTTAACCTTTACTTAATAAAATATTGGACTTTTAAGGAGTGCAGACCCTCCACTTTTAATATCCTCAATGTTAACTGTATGCAAAGGCTGCACAGAAAGTGATAATAAAACAACTAGGACTTCCAGTAGTGGATTCACTATTCTGGGCATATTATACTTTGGCCTCCTTAGAATGTTTCCTAGCAAACATCCTGATCTGGGATTTGCGCCAGGGGCGGCTCCAGGTTTATGTGGGCCCTTGGGCGGGATGTTCTCAGTGGGCCCCTTTGTGGTGAAGAGTCACGTCACATCACCCAAATCTGGATGCCGGCCCTGTCAGTGGGCCCCCCTGGAGGCCAGGGGCCCCTGGCAGCTGCCCCGCCTTGCCGGGTGCTGACACCGGCCCTGATTTGCGCCATAGGTTGCATGCAAGCGTGGTGCTGTATATGCCTTCCAGAAGTACTGTGCTACCACAGGTATGTAGGTATGTAAGAGTGCAGATGCCGGAAGAAATCTGTTGTGTTTAATGACTCACTGTAATTAAAACATTGACCCACCAATGCAATCCGCCACTGTCTATGAAAGCTGTTTAATCTGTTAATCTGCTGCTAACCTTGTGCCTGACTGACCTCCTATTTGCCAAATGACCTGACCTGAACTGGTCTGTTGTTGATCACAAAACATGTCTAACTTTCCAGATTTTTTATTTCATAAGATTGGGAGGCCGATTCATTAATAGCGCCAGGTAGTGACAGATGAGCGCCAGTAGCGTGATTTTCACAGCGCCAGCTAGTATTCGCTGTGCTTGGCCGGGGTTTGCTTGTTGACAGCGACTCAGTCGGTGTGCGGTAATGTTGAATACGGGGTTAGGGGTCGCTGTTTCACAGGTTCCGCGTTGTATGGGTGCGCCTGACAGCGAATGGCCAGAGCGAACGGCTTGCTGCAGATTCATTAACAAATCACGCTCAAAAATTTCTCGCGCTGTGAATTCCTTGTTTAAACCCCAGAGCGCTGGCGGCGATGTGTGTAAAGTAGTTTTTAACCCCCAAACAACCATTTTTTTTTAATGTAAAAATTATACAAGTTTTTCTAAACATTTTGTAATATGAATACATTAATATCAGACCTGTAATATCAATTCTGCACATATTTATTTATTTATTTTTTTTTTACCTTAAAAAAAATATCTAACATTGCCGTAGTGGTCACAGATTTTTTGACAGTTAAAAAAAAAAAAAAAAAAAAACATAAAATCAATTAATTATGATTATTTAAAGATTGCTCCATTGAAATGCATTGGAGAGCGCCAGGGAGCGACAGGTCATACCTGGCGCTGTGATGGGATTAGTAGCGGCGCTGTTCGTTGCAGTCGGCTACATGATGAATCCCGCGCTAGCTGACGCTCTCGCCGGCGCTAGCCTCATTTAGCGTGATAAATGCGTCATTGTGACCGCCGCCGGGCGTACTTGAGTCGGTAGCCGCCGTTAGCTGGCGGTACCTGGCGCTCGTCAGACACTACCTGGCGCTAGCCCTTGATAAATAAGGCCCTAAGTTCAGATTACTTGTTTGCCTAGTCGCTTGATAGACTGACATTGAATTGCTGACCTTGGCATCTCTGACCACTATATTGCTACTCCAACTCTCTTTTCTAGCACTGGTTATCTGTGCACATGTATGTCCAGGGGTAGGCAAGTTGAGTCCCCCAGCAAGAGAGGAAATGCAGGGGGTAAATATCATTTATAAAAAAATATTTTTGAATATTTAGTAAAGCTACACTGGACAAGACAACTGGACTGACTGGACAAGATTTTGGATTAATGCACCAAATTTTCGTGCAGAAATAAGTAAACACTACTTCCTAAAGCTTCATGTAAACTCTTTTTTCTGCAATTAAAAACAAAATTATTACCACAAAACTGAAATGTTAACAGGACTTGTTGTCATATTAAAGACCCCAGAAGCAGATACAGTCACAAACCTGGATGACTGCCGCTTCCTCTCCATTTAGCTTTCATAGCTCAATACACAATAGCAAAGAAACCTGATTGGGGTGCAGCCTGTACATCTACGGTCATATTGCCAGAAATGTAAGAATACCAGTGTTCCCTGGGGGTTTCAAATAGGGAGAATCCCATACTGAGATGCCCCCTAGAAAAAAAAAAAAAAACTCATGAATTTGCTCATTTTAATTTGGTATATGTATACTGGATATACGTTATTACCCTTCAGCCTCCTGGAATCTGATGAGCCATACCACATATTTACAATAGATTTTCATTATTTCTACCCTTGATATCTGCATCTGCTTTCTATTTTGTATATTGTTAATTATTAAATATATTTTTAAGTACATGTGCCTAATATTAATGGCTAACATTATTGAAAATATATCTAATCCCTAAGTATGGTTTTCGTGAATGTTCTAAAAGCAAATCTTTACACTCGAGAGCTTACCTGACCGTTTATTGTCCTAGAACAGATCATTGTTTTTTGGATTGGACACGGGGGGGGGGGGGGGGGGGCTGGACATTTATCATAAAAATAGAAAGTTTTCAATAGATCCACATTAAAAAATGTATGTTATTGGTATTGAAGCAGAGGTACATAAAACATGAATTCCTTTAATGCATGGGTTTATTCGTATTTCATCTGAAAACCAATTCTAAATAAATTATTATATTCTTACCAACTTCAGGAGGAAGACGTGTTATTTTGTTCTGTGACATATCGAAAACTTTCAGATCTTGAAATGTCTCAATATACGCAGGAATGACTCTTATCCGAGTTTTATGAATATGCCATTCTTTCAGGTGAGTTTGCTCTCTGAGGCTTTCTGGAAGTTCCTGAGGGAAACAATAAAAATATTACATTTCCTATTTTTTGAGCAATGAAACAAGAAGGTTTATTTTATTTGGCAGATGTAATATGTTAGATTCAGATTGCTACATTTTAGGATCCAAAAAGCACAAAATATTATACAACTTTTAAACTAATAAACTCATTAAAAAAAATCTGCAATGTCTGTATATAAAGTATAGAGACTAGAGATGAGCGAGTAGTATTCGACCGAGCCGGTATTCGATCGAATACTACGCTGTTCGTCATACTCGATTTCGATCGAGTACAGCGGCGATGGCGCACTCACAATTCGTTTCCCCTCCCACCTTCCCTGGCGCGTTTTTTACACCAATCACCATGCAGGGGGGGTGGGACAGGTCCTGGGAGGACGCTGGCATCGCGAGAACGGCGTCTACACGCATTGGCTGGAAAAACCATGTGACCTCGAATATACAAAACTCAGCACTTCCTCTTTGTCAGCATTAGCAGCTTGAACTTAGTGAGGGACAGACGCTCACAGCAGGGAAAGACAGGCTGTCGCTGGCAGGGCCCCAGAAGCTCGGAATCTCGCATTTACCACCATCTATACCAGCTAACAGAAGACAAGAGAGTCATTAAGAGCCCTTATTAGGGCTACTATGCTGAACGGTATATGGCTCATATGTAGGCAGGCAGGGCCCCAGAAGCTCAGAATCTCGCATTTACCACCATATATACCAGCTACCAGAAGACAAGAGAGTCATTAAGAGCCCTTATTAGGGCTACTACGCTGAACAGTATATAGCTCATATGTAGGCAGGCAGGGCCCCAGAAGCTCAGAATCTCGCATTTACCACCATATATACCAGCTACCAGAAGACAAGAGAGTCCTTAATCCCTTATTAGTGCTGCTATGCTGAACAGTATATAGCTCATATCCTATGTAGTCAGGCAGGGCCCTAGAAGCTCAGAATCTCGCATTTACCACCATATATACCAGCTACCAGAAGACAAGAGAGTCCTTAATCCCTTATTAGTGCTGCTATGCTGAACAGTATATAGCTCATATCCTATGTAGGCAGGCAGGGCCCCAGAAGCTCAGAATCTCGCATTTACCACCATATATACCAGCTACCAGAAGACAAGAGAGTCCTTAATCCCTTATTAGTGCTGCTATGTTGAACAGTATATAGCTCATATCCTATGTAGTCAGGCAGGGCCCCAGAAGCTCAGAATCTCGCATTTACCACCATATATACCAGCTACCAGAAGACAAGAGAGTCATTGAGAGCCCTTATTAGGGCTACTATGCTGAACAGTATTTAGCTCATATGTAGGCAGGCAGGGCCCCAGAAGCTCAGAATCTCGCATTTACCACCATATATACCAGCTACCAGAAGACAAGAGAGTCCTTAATCCCTTATTAGTGCTGCTATGTTGAACAGTATATAGCTCATATCCTATGTAGTCAGGCAGGGCCCTAGAAGCTCAGAATCTCGCATTTACCACCATATATACCAGCTACCAGAAGACAAGAGAGTCATTAAGAGCCCTTATTAGGGCTACTACGCTGAACAGTATATAGCTCATATGTAGGCAGGCAGGGCCCCAGAAGCTCAGAATCTCGCAATTTCCACCATATATACCAGCTACCAGAAGACAAGAGAGTCATTGAGAGCCCTTATTAGGGATACTATGCTGAACAGTATTTAGCTCATATGTAGGCAGGCAGGGCCCCAGAAGCTCAGAATCTCGCATTTACCACCATATATACCAGCTACCAGAAGACAAGAGAGTCCTTAATCCCTTATTAGTGCTGCTATGTTGAACAGTATATAGCTCATATCCTATGTAGTCAGGCAGGGCCCTAGAAGCTCAGAATCTCGCATTTACCACCATATATACCAGCTACCAGAAGACAAGAGAGTCCTTAATCCCTTATTAGTGCTGCTATGTTGAACAGTATATAGCTCATATCCTATGTAGTCAGGCAGGGCCCTAGAAGCTCAGAATCTCGCATTTACCACCATATATACCAGCTACCAGAAGACAAGAGAGTCCTTAATCCCTTATTAGTGCTGCTATGTTGAACAGTATATAGCTCATATCCTATGTAGTCAGGCAGGGCCCTAGAAGCTCAGAATCTCGCATTTACCACCATATATACCAGCTACCAGAAGACAAGAGAGTCATTGAGAGCCCTTATTAGGGCTACTATGCTGAACAGTATTTAGCTCATATGTAGTCAGGCAGGGCCCCAGAAGCTCAGAATCTCGCATTTACCACCATATATACCAGCTACCAGAAGACAAGAGAGTCATTGAGAGCCCTTATTAGGGCTACTATGCTGAACAGTATTTAGCTCATATGTAGGCAGGCAGGGCCCCAGAAGCTCAGAATCTCGCATTTACCACCATATATACCAGCTACCAGAAGACAAGAGAGTCCTTAATCCCTTATTAGTGCTGCTATGTTGAACAGTATATAGCTCATATCCTATGTAGTCAGGCAGGGCCCTAGAAGCTCAGAATCTCGCATTTACCACCATATATACCAGCTACCAGAAGACAAGAGAGTCCTTAATCCCTTATTAGTGCTGCTATGTTGAACAGTATATAGCTCATATCCTATGTAGTCAGGCAGGGCCCTAGAAGCTCAGAATCTCGCATTTACCACCATATATACCAGCTACCAGAAGACAAGAGAGTCCTTAATCCCTTATTAGTGCTGCTATGTTGAACAGTATATAGCTCATATCCTATGTAGTCAGGCAGGGCCCTAGAAGCTCAGAATCTCGCATTTACCACCATATATACCAGCTACCAGAAGACAAGAGAGTCCTTAATCCCTTATTAGTGCTGCTATGTTGAACAGTATATAGCTCATATCCTATGTAGTCAGGCAGGGCCCTAGAAGCTCAGAATCTCGCATTTACCACCATATATACCAGCTACCAGAAGACAAGAGAGTCATTGAGAGCCCTTATTAGGGCTACTATGCTGAACAGTATTTAGCTCATATGTAGTCAGGCAGGGCCCCAGAAGCTCAGAATCTCGCATTTACCACCATATATACCAGCTACCAGAAGACAAGAGAGTCCTTAATCCCTTATTAGTGCTGCTATGCTGAACAGTATATAGCTCATATCCTATGTAGTCAGGCAGGGCCCTAGAAGCTCAGAATCTCGCATTTACCACCATATATACCAGCTACCAGAAGACAAGAGAGTCCTTAATCCCTTATTAGTGCTGCTATGCTGAACAGTATATAGCTCATATCCTATGTAGGCAGGCAGGGCCCCAGAAGCTCAGAATCTCGCATTTACCACCATATATACCAGCTACCAGAAGACAAGAGAGTCCTTAATCCCTTATTAGTGCTGCTATGTTGAACAGTATATAGCTCATATCCTATGTAGTCAGGCAGGGCCCCAGAAGCTCAGAATCTCGCATTTACCACCATATATACCAGCTACCAGAAGACAAGAGAGTCATTGAGAGCCCTTATTAGGGCTACTATGCTGAACAGTATTTAGCTCATATGTAGGCAGGCAGGGCCCCAGAAGCTCAGAATCTCGCATTTACCACCATATATACCAGCTACCAGAAGACAAGAGAGTCCTTAATCCCTTATTAGTGCTGCTATGTTGAACAGTATATAGCTCATATCCTATGTAGTCAGGCAGGGCCCTAGAAGCTCAGAATCTCGCATTTACCACCATATATACCAGCTACCAGAAGACAAGAGAGTCATTAAGAGCCCTTATTAGGGCTACTACGCTGAACAGTATATAGCTCATATGTAGGCAGGCAGGGCCCCAGAAGCTCAGAATCTCGCATTTACCACCATATATACCAGCTACCAGAAGACAAGAGAGTCATTGAGAGCCCTTATTAGGGCTACTATGCTGAACAGTATTTAGCTCATATGTAGGCAGGCAGGGCCCCAGAAGCTCAGAATCTCGCATTTACCACCATATATACCAGCTACCAGAAGACAAGAGAGTCCTTAATCCCTTATTAGTGCTGCTATGTTGAACAGTATATAGCTCATATCCTATGTAGTCAGGCAGGGCCCTAGAAGCTCAGAATCTCGCATTTACCACCATATATACCAGCTACCAGAAGACAAGAGAGTCCTTAATCCCTTATTAGTGCTGCTATGTTGAACAGTATATAGCTCATATCCTATGTAGTCAGGCAGGGCCCTAGAAGCTCAGAATCTCGCATTTACCACCATATATACCAGCTACCAGAAGACAAGAGAGTCCTTAATCCCTTATTAGTGCTGCTATGCTGAACAGTATATAGCTCATATCCTATGTAGTCAGGCAGGGCCCTAGAAGCTCAGAATCTCGCATTTACCACCATATATACCAGCTACCAGAAGACAAGAGAGCCATTGAGAGCCCTTATTAGGGCTACTATGCTGAACAGTATTTAGCTCATATGTAGGCAGGCAGGGCCCCAGAAGCTCAGAATCTCGCATTTACCACCATATATACCAGCTACCAGAAGACAAGAGAGTCCTTAATCCCTTATTAGTGCTGCTATGTTGAACAGTATATAGCTCATATCCTATGTAGTCAGGCAGGGCCCCAGAAGCTCAGAATCTCGCATTTACCACCATATATACCAGCTACCAGAAGACAAGAGAGTCATTTAGAGCCCTTATTAGGGCTACTATGCTGAACAGTATTTAGCTCATATGTAGTCAGGCAGGGCCCCAGAAGCTCAGAATCTCGCATTTACCACCATATATACCAGCTACCAGAAGACAAGAGAGCCATTGAGAGCCCTTATTAGGGCTACTATGCTGAACAGTATTTAGCTCATATGTAGGCAGGCAGGGCCCCAGAAGCTCAGAATCTCGCATTTACCACCATATATACCAGCTACCAGAAGACAAGAGAGTCCTTAATCCCTTATTAGTGCTGCTATGTTGAACAGTATATAGCTCATATCCTATGTAGTCAGGCAGGGCCCCAGAAGCTCAGAATCTCGCATTTACCACCATATATACCAGCTACCAGAAGACAAGAGAGTCCTTAATCCCTTATTAGTGCTGCTATGTTTTAAAAATTGTGTGGAGGCCCAAGAGCTGAGACCTTTTAAAAATTGTGTGGAGGCCCAAGAGCTGAGACCTTTTAAAAATTGTGTGGAGGCCCAAGAGCTGAGACCTTTTAAAAATTGTGTGGAGGCCCAAGAGCTGAGACCTCTCAAACATTGTGTGGAGTCCCAAGAGCTGAGACCTCTTAAAAATTGTGTGGAGTCCCAAGAGCTGAGACCTCTTAAAAATTGTGTGGAGGCCCAAGAGCTGAGACCTCTTAAAAATTGATTGTATTAAGCCCAAGAGGTGAGCCATAATTTTTTTCATTAATACAGCAATTCTACGGCGGTTAAGGAGGAGGAGGAGGAGGAGGAGGAGGAAATGGCACTTCATACAGATGGCACTTCACTCTTGGCTGCTTTCTACTGTTGTACAAGCAAAGTCCGGGTCAATCCACTTGCTGTTCATTTTGATTAGCGTCAGCCTGTCGGCACTGTCGGTTGACAGGCGGCTGCGCTTATCGGTTATAATGCCCCCGGCTGCGCTGAACACCCTTTCTGATAGCACGCTGGCGGCAGGGCAGGCAAGCACCTCCAAGGCGTACAGGGACAGTTCCAGCCACGTGTCCAACTTGGAGACCCAGTAAGTGTAGGTCGCCGAGGGATCGGGGAGGACAGGGGTGTGGTCTGCCAGGTAGTCCCGCAACATCCGCCGATACTTGTCCCTCCTGCTGATAGCGGGCCCCGCAGTGATGGAAGTTGCACGAGGGGGTGACATGAACGTGTCCCACACCTTGGAGAGTGTTCCCCTGGTGGCTGTGGGCCTGATCGATTTTGTCAGACTCTGGGAGACACTCTCCTCTCTGCCGCCAGCGATGCTGGGTGGGAAAATCTGCATCATGTTCTGCAAGAGTTCCCTCTGGTATTCCAGTAATCGATTCGTCCTCTCCTCTACCGGAATAAAAGAGGAGAAGTTATCTTTATACCGGGGGTCCAGGAGTGCGAAGACCCAGTATAGTTTGTTCTCCAATATCCGGACAACACGTATGTCCCGGGAAAAGCAGCCCAGCATGAAGTCAGCCATGTGTGCCAGACTCTGAGTAGGCATGACCTCACTGCCCCCACCAGAAGGATCATTTTCCATTTCCTCCTCTTCCTCCTCCTCTCCGCCCCATCCGCGCTGAACCAATGGGACGCACACAGCCTGACTGCTACCCTCGCCGCCAGCATCCTCTTCCACAGCCACCTCCACGTTGTCCTCCTCCTCCTCATCCTCCTCCTCCTGCAACTGCCACCGAGCAGCAGACAAAAGTGTGGTCTGACTGTCTACCTGCGTTGCGTCTCCTCCTACCCCCGTCTCCTCTGTGTGCAATGCGTTCTCCCTTATTGCGATGAGCGATTCTTTAAGGACGCATAGGAGCGGGATGGTTACGCTCACTATAGCGTCCTCGCTGCTGACCTTCTTAGTGGACTCCTCAAAGATACGCAATACATCGCATATGTCTGCCATCCATGGCCACTCGTGGTTGGCAAACTGAGGGAGCTGAGTTGGATGCACGCGTGGATGCATCATCTGGTACTCCATCAATGCTCTCTGCTGCTCACACACCCTGGCCAACATGCAATAGGTGGAATTCCAGCGAGTGGGCAGGTCGCACAACAGCCGATGTTGAGGCAAATGGAGGCGTTGCGGGATTTTTTTTAAGCTAGCAGCAGCTACAGTTGACTTCCGAAAGTGAGCGCACAAGCGCCGCACTCTCACCAGTAGCTCTGCCAGGTTGGGGTAAGTCTTTAGAAACTTTTGAACTACCAAATTAAAAACGTGGGCCAGGCATGGTACGTGATTGAGTTCTGCAAGCTCCAGAGCCGCCACCAGGTTACGGCCGTTATCGCACACGACCATGCCTGGTCCTAGCTGCAGCGGCGACAGCCACATCTCTGTCTGCTGCAATATGGCGTGCCTCACCTCTGCGGCGCTGTGCTTCCTGTCGCCCAAGCTGATGAGCTTAAGCACCGCCTGCTGACGTCTCCCCGCGCCAGTGCTGCAACGCTTCCAGCTAGGGGCTGAGGGCGATGTTAAGGCAGAGGAGGAGGAGGAGGAGGAGGAGGAGGAAGAGGAGGGGGGTCTATCAGAACCCGTGCTGGCAATCTTGGGCGGGGGTGGTATGTAGGCCGTCCCTGTTTGCGACCCCGTCCCCGCTTCCACAACATTCACCCAGTGTGCCGTCAAAGAGATGTAGCGTCCTTGGCCGCAAGCGCTTGTCCACGAGTCGGTGGTCAAGTGGACCTTTGCGCTCACTGCGTACCTCAGGGCCCGCCTGATGTTACGCGACACGTGCTGGTGCAGGGCGGGGACGCCACACCGGGAAAAATAGTGGCGGCTAGGGACGGAATAGCGAGGTGCGGCAGCCGCCATCAGGTCGCGGAAGGCCTGCGTCTCCACAAGCCTAAACGGCAACATCTCCAGGGCCAGCAGTTTGGAGATGAGGCAGGTTAAGGCTTGGGCTTGGGGGTGACTGGAGGCGTACTTCCGCCTGCGGTTGAACGCCTGCGAGATGGACAGTTGATGGGACGAGGAGATGGAAGGTGCAGACGAAGATGCGGGGGAAGGGGGGGCTGAAGGAGAAGGCCCCAAAGTAGCCGAGGCAGAGGCAGATGTGGAGGTGTCCTGGCTGGAGGTCTGGACCGCAGTGGCAGCACACAACAAAGGGGAAGAGGCAGTGGCAGCAAGACCGGGCGCAGGTTGTATTGCGTTTGCTCTCTCCCACTCAGCCCAGTGCTTGAATTCCAAGTGACGGCGCATGCCTGAGGTGGTCAGATTGCTCTTCTCAGAGCCCCTACTCAGTTTTGAGTGGCAGATTGCGCAAACCGCACTCAGTTTGTCATCCGCGCAAACATTAAAAAATCTCCACACCACAGAAGTACGAGGCCTCGATGGGGGAGCTTCGCGCGACTGCCTGCTGCCGGGAAGAGCTTCAGCCCTGCTGGCTGTGGCCTGCCTTCTCTGTCTGGACTGTCCTCTGCCTCTGGACTGTCCTCTGCCTCTTGCTGCCTTATTCGGTGATGCGCAGACCGCATCTCCACTGCTTTCCCCGCTGGACATCACCCCTGTCCAAGTGGGGTCGGTCATTTCGTCGTCCACCACCTCCTCTTCCACTTCCTCTCTCTGCTCCTCCTCCTGCCCACTGGACATTCCAACAGCCTCCCTTGATGGCAACTGCGTCTCATCATCATCGCAGATGCTGGTTCCGGGTCCACATCACTAGCAGATGGCGGATACTCAAGTGTTTGGGCATCACTACAAACAAATTCCTCTGCTAGCTCCTGGGATTCTTGCAGCACATCTGGAAAAGGACCCGAAAAGAGGTCCTGGGAGGGGTCAAGGGTGGGCTGACTCTGTTGGCCAGGTTGGGAGGAAGGAGGGTCAGAGTGAGACTGTGTGGATGACTGGGTGGTGGACAAGTGACTGGAAGCGTTATCGGCCATCCATTGCACCACCTGTTCACGCTGCTCAGGCTTTAACAGAGGTGTACCCCGCCCCCCGCATAACTGTCCCATAAAGGCAGGGAAGCTGGATGAGCGTAATGCTGGCTGCCCCTCATCAGCACGCATTGTATCCCCACTGGCTTCAACGCGGTTTGTGCCCCCACCAGCATTTCCGCGCCCCCGTCCTCGTCCACGTCCCTTTGCGCTAGCCCTCCGCATTTCAGACGTTTTACTTTTTTGGCCACGCGTTATGCCAAATATAAAAATATTTTTAAGAAGAACACCTGGCTATACAGCCGTATACTGCCAGAAGGTGAAATGGTGCCTATACGCACCGGGTATATAACAAGGTTTTGTTGGTAAAGAGGACACAAAACAGTAGTGCCAAATATAAAAAAATTTTTAAGAAGAACACCTGGCTATACAGCCGTATACTGCCAGAAGGTGAAATGGTGCCTATACGCACCGGGTATATAACAAGGTTTTGTTGGTAAAGAGGACACAAAACAGTAGTGCCAAATATAAAAAAATTTTTAAGAAGAACACCTGGCTATACAGCCGTATACTGCCAGAAGGTGAAATGGTGCATATACGCACAGTGTATAAAACAGTGTTTTGTTGGCACAGAGGACACAAAACAGTAGTGCAAAATATAAAAATATTTTTAAGAAGAACACCTGGCTATACAGCCGTATACTGCCAGAAGGTGAAATGGTGCCTATACGCACCGTGTATATAACAAGGTTTTGTTGGTAAAGAGGACACAAAACAGTAGTGCCAAATATAAAAATATTTTTAAGAAAAACACCTGGCTATACAGCCGTATACTGCCAGAAGGTGAAATGGTGCCTATACGCACAGTGTATAAAACAGTGTTTTGTTGGCACAGAGGACACAAAACAGTAGTGCAAAATATAAATATATTTTTAGGAAGAACACCTGGCTATACAGCCGTATACTGCCAGAAGGTGAAATGGTGCCTATACGCACCGTGTATAAAACAGTGTTTTGTTGGCACAGAGGACACAAAACAGTAGTGCAAAATATAGTTTTGTATATAGGTGCTAATACACCACTGAAGTCTTTCTGTCCCTATTCCAGCATCAGCAGCTACCCCTCACTAAAGCAGCCGTTTTGAGCAGAGTGTATATAGTTTTGTATATAGGTGGTAATACACCACTGAAGTCTTTCTGTCCCTATTCCAGCAGCAGCAGCTACCCCTCACTAAAGCAGCCGTAGCTGCAGCACTAATAAGTGCTCAGCTCTTGGGCCTCCACACAATTTTTAAAAGGTCTCAGCTCTTGGGCCTCCACACAATTTTTAAAAGGTCTCAGCTCTTGGGCCTCCACACAATTTTTAAAAGGTCTCAGCTCTTGGGCCTCCACACAATTTTTAAGAGGTCTCAGCTCTAAGCTTCCCTTACTGCTGGGGTGACACACTGTAACAAACCTCCTCCTTTAAGCTTCCCTTACTGCTGGGGTGACACAATGTAACAAACCTCCTCCTTTAAGCTTCCCTGACTGCTGGGGTGACACACTGTAACAAACCTCCTCCTGTAAGCTTCCCTTACTGCTGGGGTAACACACTGTAACAAACCTCCTCCTTTAAGCTTCCCTGACTGCTGGGGTGACACACTGTAACAAACCTCCTCCTGTAAGCTTCCCTGACTGCTGGGGTAACACACTGTAACAAACCTCCTCCTGTAAGCTTCCCTGACTGCTGGGGTGACACACTGTAACAAACCTCCTCCTGTAAGCTTCCCTTACTGCTGGGGTAACACACTATAACAAACCTCCTCCTTTAAGCTTCCCTTACTGCTGGGGTGACACAATGACACAAGAGGACATGTCTGACCACATCTCACACACACACACACACAATGACAATTAGGGGTGGGGTCTATTTATTTTCCCCCTTGCCTATGTCATCTGTGGTTGTCATTAGGCAACGTGATTTTAAGGGGTGCAGAATTTTGTTCTTCTTTTTTGTACAGTTGGGCTTGGGGTCCATGGCAATGTAGAGGAAAGAAGGTTTCCTTGTCTTGTCTCACTTTACGTAGAAGTTATATTGTGTTTGGAGTGTATTGTTGAGTGGCTGTGATAGTGGCGTAATAGTGCGACTTGGGCGCGTTATATGCACCCAGACATGCTTCCCCTGCTGTCCCAGTTGCATTCCAGCAGTGTTGGCATCATTTTCTGATGTTTCAGGGTGGACTTGGTGACCTCCAAGTGGTCGAATTGAGATTTCCAAGTGTCGAGCATTTTTTTCCCATAGACTATAATGGGATTCGATATTCGGTCGAGTAGTCGAGTAACGCGGTCTATTCGAAACGAAATTCGAAATTTCGAATATTTCACTACTCGCTCATCTCTAATAGAGACTTCCCTCGTGGTCACAAAAAGAAAAAGAAACACAATGTTTCATGGAACTAGTACATTACTATTTCAATTCAAGCTGGGTTCTAATTTTTGAGCACCTAATTAAATAAAGAAACACAGCCAGGAGCAGAAAATTGTTATAATGTCAAAGTGCACTTAGTACAACATGTTATTTATCTTTATATATTTTGTATTATTATGTATTGGCATTTATCTGTATTTCATGTAATGTTATTTTAAAATAATTTCAGCAATCTTGTGCGTCAATTTTAATAGAGGAAGGTCTATTTTAAAACCGACCTATAACCATAACAACCCCAAGGCGAAGCTGCAATGCTGAAATGCTTATTCATTTCAGGTTTCCCTAAAAGTGTTGCAAAAACAAAAGGAAAAAATACTCTATATACTTTTTAAATCTCCAGCTGCAGTTTCCCATAAAAAATCTATAAAATCCACATAAAAAGCATGAGGATCACAATATATAAATTGATGCGTTTCGGGGGGTATACTCCCCCCTTAGTCAGTTAACATTAAATAAAAATTCATACCTTAAATAAGGAGACTCTATCAGCGAGCAACACAACGCATTTCTATCCCCCCAGGCTGCGCCATTAGAAGAGAAGGATGTGGAGCCGGGCAGGACCACGAGGACACATCAGGAGGCAACAGCGCTGTGTTTCATGTCAGCGTCAAAAGAAGTAGCTGACAGGAACCACCCATCAGGAAAAAAAACAGCGCAACCCCGTCAGATGGAATGCAGTTCTGTGCTCCAAAGGCATACTCCCCTGTGACCCAGCCCCCTCCCCCAGATACTCCCTCCTGTATAATTGAGTTGTCAGAGTTATTATGTGGCACAGTATTAGACAACAGTCTATGTAACGATCCATTAATTGAAGTGAACTGAGATTGATTGTAGCCTATCACTAATACCTATCACTAACAGTGGGGGTGTAAATCTGATACAAGCTTGAGGGTTGTATTTGTGGCCAGGATCAGGGGTAGATGCCGAGCAAACACCTGCCATTACATCAAGTAGGATGTCAGGCAAAGATAATGTTTGACTTTAAATCACAGCTAGGCTTTTCGAGCTCTTTATATAGTTTTTGGTCAGCCTATACTTTTCTTTATTTATTTGCTTCTGGATCCATCCTTTCTTGTACAATAATTTTTATAAAAGGGTTCAACACAAATTTCTCTTCATAACCATTCAGCATATATGTTTTAGAGTGTCAGTACAGAAAATACATTAGTACAATTGCAGACTAAGACTAACAGATATCCGTACAAAAGATTGTATTCCGATAACAAAGGAATTGAAAGCGGTGGCTAAACGACAGTGACCAACACGTTCTTCAATGTTAAGTAATATTATAGACGCTTAAGGGGTTCCTTTGTTTGCTAACTGAAGTTCAGAAAAGGTACCTGAAGCTCAGGCGAAGCTATTTAAACTATATGGCCCATATTTAATATAACAATATTCCAAAGATAAAAGAGAAACGCGATCTAAGAGCTAAGAGAGAAGAACAGTGAGAAATGGATAATTATCAGGGAGGTTGCAAAAGGGAAAAGACAGGAAGGAAAGAGAAGGGTCGACGGGGAAGAACCCCAGGCAAACGACAAAATCATGGAGACAATAAAAAATCCCTCATGCCTATATAGTCCATCCAGGTTTGGCTAAATTTGTCAAGGTTGGCCAAAGCTAAAGCCACCAGTTTCTCACCCATCATGACATCAGAAATCCTGAAGAGTACCTCTCCCCTCGGGAGGGAGTATTCCAATTCCATGCTATGGTGAGTCTAACTGCCGCTATTCCATGAACAGCTAACTTGCACTGCATAGAAGAGAGGGATTTAGCTTTGCAAGACAATAATGCTTCCCTGGGTTGAATGACTATTTTGGTATGAAAAAGCATCCTCTTAAACCGGACCTTCACCATGATTTATTGAGACAGAGCAGAGCTGGGGTCAGGAAAAGGTCAGCAATCCCAGAATGCAGAGCAGCACAGTCAGAAGGCACTTCCTGTTTGCAGGCTGCCTGATGTTCCATGAGCCGCCATCTTGGATGTTTAAAGGCTTATAACATGCAGTAGATGCAGGTAGGATGACTTTTAATGTGAACAATCTGTATGTACAGAGTGTGGGAAACATATAAGATAAACTCTTATTCAGAGTGAAGGACCGCGTTAAGCATAGATTCGGTAGGGTGGGGTAAATTTTCCCTAATTTGGCTGTGCTAAGATACCTCCTAAATAGTAATTTAAACGAATTTCTAGTGATAAGCGAATTGCATGAGGTTCATTTAGTAGATTGGCAAATGGTCTTCCAAGTCTCCTAACTCATGGCGCATCCCAGATCGGCATCCTATTGCTTCATGTATGGATGTGGCAAGGGGGATTACAACATTGCCAATGAAGCATATATATGGGAGATGATGTATTTAGTCCCGAGGGCTTTGAGACACAATTTCTCAAAGTCTGTGCATTGGTATGGCGTGGGGACTCCTCGGCACCGGTGAATTACGGTCAAGGCAAGTGTTTACTTGTAAAGCCATGTAACATATTTTGTCCCTCTATTATTTTCTTCACTTTACCTCCTCCTTTGTAGGACTGTACTAACAGTCCACATCTTTTACTGCCTGTCAAGCATTTGATGTAGCAAATAGGTTTTATGTTAGATGCATTTCACTTGTTGTACAGTGCAATGAAGATAATGGCATTTAAATAACAAATAATATTCAAACTGTCACACAGATAGGGTAATTATGATATTTCAATTAAGCTTCTATCACCATAACAACCCACAAGCAGGTTGCATATGCTCATTAAAAATATATTCTGCTCCTAAATGCAAAGTACCATACCACAAAGAATATATATACATTTCTGTTTCCCAAAATACCAGGTCAGTGGATAAGGCAGATAAAACAGTTGATGTGTGCTTGATGTATAGCTCAACCTGTTCCCTGTCTAGAGAGATTGTTTTATCGATGCACTTTGATGGCTGTGTACAGTACAAATGTGATCTGCTTTACTGCGTCAAAAAGAGATACAATGTGGAGACAAATCTCATCTTTTCCAGGTAAAATGATTAATCTAAAGATTATTTTGCCACTGATTATATACACTGGCCTTCTAAATAATACACACTAATATCTGTACAGTAGTCATTTATTTTGTGTTGCTGATGTTCTGAGTTGCAACAAACACACAACTAAGGGAATTGTAAAATTAGATCTTGACATGCTTTTATTCTAGTTTAAAACATCCACTGTATTGTAATTTTGAAGAGGTTGAGTTTGAGGTTGATTCATTTGGGAAATAGTTCTACAAATGAAGTTCAGATTGTCTTCTAATAACACTTTATGGGGTATGCAAATGCATGAAAATTTAGATTTTCCCATTTTTAATGTCACTTGTTGCTGCTATTTGTCATTTTGAAAAAAGTTATCTTCCACAATGTACCTCACCCATAGAACTGCCTCATTGTAGGTACAGAGGCGTTTCAAAAATTCCCCTTTATTGAAAAGAGGGTCGATCAGCACCATGAGGCAATTCTTGCATGAGGAAATTTATCTCACGTGGAAATCTTAGGTATCACATTGGAAACAACCTACTCCTCTGACAGTTTTTTATTCGTCTTTTGCATCAGCAGAAGTAAAATGAATGACAGTATGTGAGTTGTGGCTTTTTCATTGAAGAAGGCCATGCTCCAAATGCTAAAAGAAAAGGGCACATATAAGGGTCCCTTATAGTTTACCAGCTCTATCTCCATTTGTTATGAGTTTGTTGCTCTTCTAAGGGGTGCCAGAGCACACCTGGAGGAACACCGGGCCCATACCCACATCAAGCTCTTCTGCACCCCCCTCACTCAGATGTAAACTTCAGTTTACACTTAAAAGCATGCCTAAAGCAAAACATGTTCTTTAGCATGACACTGAATAGTGGGTTATCCAAATGATTTTTGATTCAGCACCCAATGAAGTGAAATATAACATTTGGAAATGTTTTCACTTGCATAACTCTGTAACTCAGCTGTAGAACTGTTCCACTGCAATACACTGGAGGTTTTAGAATTAGAAAAAAATGTTTGAACTTTATTGTTTGTTGAGTTGGAAAATCTCCCGGACCTCGTAGAACAGATTTTCAATTAAAGGTGGGAGAGTTGTGCAAAGGCTAAGGGCTTTATTCATGAAGGGATAGTGTCAGGCAGTGCCTTGTATACGACAGGTAGCGGTAGGTGTACGCCGGACACGGCACGCAATTACACATTTATCAAGCAGATTCTGTTAAGCGACTGGGATAACGCCATGTAGCGTACGATTCATCATTATCCCAGCCTCAGCGTACAGCGCCTGCATTCAGCCTTGCAGAGCGCCACGTCTTACCTCTCGCTACCTGTTGCTCTCCCATACATTTCAATGGACGTTCTTTTACTTCTCTTTAAACAGGATGTTTTTATTATTTTTTCTTTTTTTATTCTCAAATAATGTTGGGATCTCTCCTGGCCTTGAAATGGCATTTTTTCATATTTTTAATTTTTTTTTTATATATTTATGCAGAATTGACATTACAGGTCTGGCATTAATGTGTCCATGTCACAATGGTATTATAATGTAATTCCATATGTTTTCGCACTGTTACTGGTGGATACATGATAAAAACAGCCTTTAATCACATAGCCTCTGGTGCTCTGGGCTACAGCGAAGCTTTTTTTGAGCGCTGGCGGTGTGTAAGGCTGTTTTTTTTTATGAATATGTTGTGAGTCGGTTGCACTAACCAGTCGCTACCATTCACACCCATACAGCGCTGTAATGGTCATATAGCAACACCCCACAATGTATTCATCAATGCTGCACAGCGACTGAGGCACTCTGACCTAGCGAACCACGGCCGAGCACAACGACTACTAGCGGGCGCTCTGAAATGCCTGCTACAGACGCTCATCTGTCGCTACCTGGCGTTAGTAATGAATCAGCCTGAAATTGTAGACCCCCTCCCAGTGACCGAACAGCATCCATATGCATAACCAATACACAAAAAGCAGTGAAAAGGTCAAAACACATAAAAGAGCATACATTTTCAAAGTGCACAGTTGTGTCCCCAGCCTCATAGACTGTTACTTACAATGTTCCCTGTACATGGTATATGACATCTACATGCTATTGCAAAAAAATAGCCTTATAGAGAAGAGAGTGTCCCAAAATGACCCGTTAATGAAATTCAATACATCTGTTAGAAAATAATGGGCTAGGATAATTTATTGGCTAGCACACCAGTCTCTGTGGACCAATCCTACTTTATGTTGTCTGTGAAGCAGACAAAGCAGTTGTATTAGAAATGTCTTCCATTTGAAAAAACTATTTGACAGATTCTGCTCAAGATCCTTTCAGTGTTGCATTTAATTTATTGTATCCCACTGCGTTAGTTTCTGTAGCTTGTTCTCAGTAGCAAGCCATGGGTGGTTTGTTCTCTATGTCTGATGCTGGTTTTGATTAAAAAGAAACACATGGAACACAAATGTAATTTTACAAAAATCTGGACATTTATGATGAAATTGAAATGCAATGTAGATATTTTACAGGTTTTGTTTTGTGCAGTATTAGCTGGTATTGTTGTGGTTAGTTTAATGTTACAAGTATTAGGCGGAATTAGCCTATTATGGTGCACTTTAGTTCTCATTCTCTGGACTTTTATACTTTATCCAAACTATTTTCTTTTTTTCTGGAGAGTTTAGAGAGGCAGTCAGAGATTTTCTTAAGTAGCATGGAATAAAGTTAAGTAAATTGGTTATCTTCTGTTTAAAAATCTAAATCCTTCACTGTGAAGGTCAACAGGTGAAAAGCAAAATATGTTTAACAGGGTAAATATTTCAGTTAAAAAATAACAGCAGCCTATGTAAATCCAAACACATAAAAAAATGTGCCTCCCCAGATTTAAGATTCCTCATAGACTGCTGTTTTGGAGTAGAAAATAGAATAGGAATAGAACCTGCAACCGTATGGTCACAAGGACAATTCATTACAGCTTTTACAGCTTTTTTTCTAATTGCATTCTTGGAAGTGTGTGGCTACAAATCAGAACTTATGTTTTGAGGGCCATATTGGACCCCTTCAACTGTGCCTTTATCCTATTTACTACTGTTCAGGCACTACCAATCCTGCTTATTACATTTTTGCAAATAAGTTCTCACTAATAACGAAATAATAATTATAAGACGCAGTGAAATTGTAATGCAGATATATAGAAAAAACTATATCACACAGCCAGGTAAATTAATTAGAGTGTAATCCCCAAGCGACACTCGTAAACAAAAAAATGATCACCTGCTACAGGAATTGAATCAGCTGCAGTACAAATTTTTCCAACGTGGGAGCCTGATGATGACTTTAGAGCAACTTGGGAGCAGGGTTTGTTACAGTGCTCATAAAGCATTATGAATATGTTGATTGCACATAATCAAAAACACCTACAAGCAGTCAAAGAGGAATTACAGATATCACAGACTAAACTGGATCAGTTTGATCTGGATACCTTTTTTGATCACATTAAAATGTGATATGATATGATATGAGCAAATATGAACAATACTTTGTGGATCACAAGAAGCATAAACTGGAATGTTATAGGTTATATTTTTTCTTGCATAAAGCCTTTAGATGACCACATCATGGAAACAGCAGAAGGATTAATAACCTCCCATTGAATAGATCACATCTGGGTTGATTTTCTCGATCTCGCTCCAATTTTCGGACTCCCAGAGTAATTTTTTTATCCTCGGACAGACAGGTGGGGCCACAACAGATTGACCCAACAGGTTAAATGACCACGGGTAGACCAATTACAGACTCATAGAACTTAGAAATTATTAACCTGTCAGACCATGTCCTTTCACCTATGGTATGGAGATTATTGTTGAAGAAACAATACTCACAGAAAAATCGCTCTGATGAAACATCATATAGGAAAGAAACAACATCTATTGGAACAGTGGACTTGACAAGATGCTTTAAAAGCAGAGAATATCCACAACCACTAATATACAAGGCATTTACATGTGTTTTGAACACGAATTGGGAACAACTGGTCTATTACGCCGTGACTCGTTCATCCCTGCCAGTTTTCTGAGGCAATGTAGTGTCAGAAATGATGAAAGTGTTGTTGATGTTGTGGATTCCCTCTCTTCAATCCCTTAGTGATTCATCATCCATGCTGTGGGATAACCCTACTTTCAGATTTTTCCTGGGTCCCTATCTTTATGATTGAAGAATTTCTTTGAAAAGGAATGAAGAAAGTCATGTTGTGGATTCCATCTCTTCTGTTACTTAGTGATTTGTCATCCAGTCTGTGGGATATCCCTATTTTCAGCTTTGTATTGAATTCCCATCTCCGTGATTGAAGAATTTCTTTGACAAATCTCCTTTCAATGGCCCAGCCTATCCGTACCATTACTTTGGTGGGTTTTCATTATGAAACCGATATTAGATAGAGGAACTATGGAGATCATTGTGTATAAGTATTCGTCTCCAGCTCTGTCTTCAGGACTTTGGTTATTTAAGTGACCTTCTTTGATTGTTTGTGGCCTTGTGTATGAACATACATACCCTCTACTACCCTCCAGATTAGCTTGCATACCTTTATGGTGACATTATGGATCTTAATAAGATGGATGCCCCCTGGATATAATAGACCTGATATTTATTAGGTTCATTTGGGACACATTATAAGTCTATATAGTGGGATTTTTATGCTTGGACAGTGTGAATAAAATGTTGTCCTGTATTTAAAATCAGTGTATTTTTAGGCTCAGTTGTGAGATATATATATATATATATATATATATATATATATATATATATATTTGTAGATCATCATTGTTGCCTTAGTCATGTGGTTCCTTCCCTTTTGCTGCTGGGAGCGCCACATGCCTGTCCTGTTCTAAGTGTGCTTGTTGACTTGACCTCTATAACAAGCTGTATCTCCTCTTCCTGGTGCCATCTACTGACCAGGCTGGGGATTTTAGCCCAACCTTAGCTCTGACGCTCTCGAGCGTGATGGTACTCTTTGCATTCTAAACGCCACCCATAGGTGGTGGCTATTATTATCTCCTGTGAGCGTTTGCATTCCCATCCCTGGCTCTGGCCTGATTAGTGGGAAGGTTGTGCTGATGTCCTTTGAAGATCAGAAATTGTCTAGCAATCAGTATGGGTGCAGCACACATGGAACAATTACATGTGGGAGACTATCCAGCTGGCGGGGGACACATATTTGCAGGTAATGTGCAACAGATACTCACCTCATGCCTCGCAGTGGTGTGGGAAACTAGGGAGTGCGTGGGTGCTGGCTGAGGCATCCCTCCTAACAGCCTCTGGTTCCAGTATACTTTGTTTGTTAAGTGTGGGTCCCCATTGATTTCAGTAACCCAAAACATTTATTCAAAGTTCAGCTGAACTTGCCAGACCTGAACTCTGATTCACCCATCCCTAATCCCAATGATTCTCTAATTTACTTTGTTACTTTCTGACTGTTATCAATTTAAGCCTGACTACCTTACTGGGTAGGGCATTTCCTACCCATTAAATAAAATAGTTTTTGCTCCTATGTAAATTATGCTCTCCCTAGTAGGATCCTAGGATGTCACATGCTAGTCCTTTTGACTTTTTCTATATTTTAATTAGGTATCCCCAAAATGCATATTTTCTAAACGAAATGTGTTTTTTTCTGATCTTTTATTGAAACAGAGCTCCTGCTCCATTTAATAATCTAGTTGTCCTCATTGACACCCTCTTCAATCTGCCTATGTCCCTATATAATTGATTAACATCAGTCATTTACTTTTGTTTGAAACATTATTGACATTGGTTATTATACACTTTTGTAACCTTTGTGCTTCTCCGGAGGGCAAATTTTTCATTGTTTTTTCTAATATTATTTGTTTTTTAATGGTCAGTTAGTAATCTGTTTGTTTTGACTATTTTAGTAAGGGAGACATAAAAATGAGTTAACGCCAGGACAAGCCTCGCAATCATCCAAACATTCAAGTACAATCCAAACAAACTGTACTATGGGTTAGCATTGTCAGTATAAACAATAATACGTACAGAAATGTTGGGCCTTCTAACGCCTAAATAGCACACAGTTAGTAGAAGGTCATCTTGTGTTAAAGCAAATAACCTTTTATTTGTTCTGCAGCCAGTTTTTATCTACCCGAGGCCTTTTCTCATAACATTCACCAGAGACTACAACAAAGTAAAATACTGTGGTGAAAATGCTTGCTGTATTTAACATTTTTGACATTTAATTTCCTTTCCAAAAGTCCTTAACGCCACTTACAAAAGATTTTCTGGAAATCTTTTTAGTCCAAAAATGTCTTGTCTTGTTTTTTCATTGCTGTACATATAATGGAAGACCATAATAAACCTAAAGGTTATTCAAATGATTCGGGGACTTTTTGAAAAGATTGAGTATTGATATACTTAAAACACATAATCATATGAAAGAAAATGTTTCCTCTAATAAAAAATTGGCCTATGGGGTTTTTAAACAAATAAAAAATAGCCTTTCCAAGTTAGTTTTAATTCTCCATAGTCTGCTGTGATTTAATAGAAAAGAAGAATATCTTCCTCATCAAAAAAAAATCTGCACCTCGCCTGCAGAACTATGATTTGAAAAATCCTCTAAGCCTCTTAACACTATTTGTTTATTGAAGGTTGGAGTGGGAATACAAACGCCTACCCTATCTTCTCCCCTATCACATAACAACATAAAGATTAATCATAAGGAGACAAGGTGGCTTACTCACATGGAAAGGGGCAAGTCTGTGGTGATTTGTCAAGTTAAGGCTGCTATAGGTCGGATGGAGATATTTTTACAATACACAAAATATAGGTTCATGTGAGGAAATAGTATAGGCTAGTCTTAGCCCTAGTGTGACTAAAAGCTGAAGATCAATAATAACATTACGTTTCTGTTTCAGTGACACCTCTCTTGTCTCATCCTGGTGAACGTCCTGTTTGGCCACTGCAGACAAGAGGAGCAGAAGATAGAAAATTATCACTGACAAAAACTAAAATTAAAGCTTTGGCAAAAAAATAAATTGCCAAAGATGCCCATGAAGTAATAGTCATACATTACCGAGAAAATCCTGAATTACTAAGAAAAAATAAATCCTTTCCCACTATGATCACATGTCAACCATATTCAGCAAGATGATTGTGTCAATGGGGATGGTAATAATGCAGCAAAGATGCCACATGGTTTGGGTGGGTCGGTCTTGCTAGTGACCTTATCCAGATAAGTATGACATTTAAGAGAGAATGTCCCGGTACAATAGAGTAGCAGGTATCTAAAGATTTCAGTAGTGCTTGATCTATTTCTATTTTTATACCTAAGTTTTTTGGCCATGAGCAAGAAACTTGATGACCGATTACACTTTTAATGAGGCTATTTTTTTTTTAATGAGGATGATCAAGATGAAGGGCCAGCCCATGGCCAAGCGAAGGTGGTAGACGAGAAGGTTGCTTCCCAAGCAACAGGCCAGAATTAGCCTGGTAAGTTTAGTTTAACACAAAACACAAATGTCATTAGTAACATGTACAAGATTCCAAATAAGCATAAGCAAACCAACCTGAAAAAAATATGTGAGGTTCTGGCTGATTTTTTTCATAAATTTTTTAAGAAGGAAACAACAACATTATTAAAAGGGAATAGGCTTTTTTTGCCTGATCAATAGCCATTTCGTATCATGGAGTACCTTGATGGTGAATTGACAACCAGCTTGTGCTAGCAAGCACCGCACTACCTGGTGCTTGACCACACCTCCCAGGCCCATAAATTACACTTTCTTACTATTACAGCGGGGAAACGAATTGTTTACAATCTAAACCAGAATTACCTAAATAGATTATATTGGTATTGTATGTTACGCCATCTTTCATTACCTAACATGGAAGTAACTAAGCATAAGTAGGAACAGAATAAGAAGAAAAAATATTCAGCACCAAGGTAGACAATTATAAAGAATGGCAGTTTCGGATACAGACAAAAATAGTGCACTTTTTCTCCTGGTGCACAGTAGGCCAAATTTAGAGACTAGCACAGATCTGGCCTACATTACCCTCTCTTTTGATTGCCTGGGTCAAAAACTAACATTTGTTATACAATTTATGTGGCTGTGTCAATATTAAGCAAATATTAACACATGGCAACAGAAATAAACTAATTTACAGGGAAGCACAATTTGGGTTGCCCCACTGTGTGATTCAAAACAGACTGACATATAAACACACTTACATTGATAAAAAAGCACATTCTATATTAATGTTAGGGGTAGAAATTGTAGAGTTTACAAGGCACACTATTAGAAAAATTAAAAATAATGTCCAAGTTTGGACTTGTAAGGGTTAATCCACAGGTATTTCAAGGGCAATACCCCTAAGATATGCATATATGATGATATCACGAACACTGACGAAACATTAGTCTTTTTTAAAAACATATACTTGTAGAAAGTATCTGTTTTACATATTAAAAAATAAAAGTGGAAGATTTTCACGAGAATATAATTGGCTGCTGTCTTTCTCCATTCTCCGAGTTATATATCTAAGGAAACTTAGTTTAATTACACAGCAAGTGAATCCAGACCAGTCAGCTGACTCGGATGGTGGAAAAGCCATAACCAGTATCAAAAGGCAATGGTTTCATGACTCACAGTCTCTGCTGGTGACTCTGGATTTATGGTAAGTGTCATTTATATTGTTTTCATGCATTGGAAAAATGCTCGATCACAGGGTTAGATGATTTTGGGGGAAAAATTTGAATCAGATTATTTTTATTGTGTTCAAGTTAAGACAGCTAAAAGATGTAAGCTTCAGTTCACAGCCAAAAGCACACCCCTAGGTAAACCTGCTTCATCAGATATTTTGCATGACTAGAAAGTTTGCATACCTGCTTGGATGTGAAGTAGAGATGTTCTCCAGGTGAGATACAGTTTTTAAAAGAGTTAGAGAGATTTTCTGTTGATCAGTAATTTAATAAATCATAGAATATTGGACAGCACTCAATTTTCTGCAACAAGCTTGTTAAATAAGGTGCCAATCTTTCCAACTTGAAGTAGAGAGTTATCCACCTTTTAATGGAAATATTTCTACCCAAGAGGTTTATAAAAGCTTTATTGAAAGAGGAGTAGGTGTAACTGCTGATTCTGCTCCAATATTTTGGTCTTCAGACTAGGGTGCATAGGCAAAATAGGCTGGGTCAATTCTTAAAACAGACTTAAACCCTCCCTGGCAACTGTGTTCCAGGTAGGGTCATGATTGGCAAGGACCCTAAATAACCCTCACCAGGGCTTGTGAGCCCCTTATTTAGGAGATTTGGGGGTCCAAGAAACAGCTGCACAATGCAGTTCTGCATGCCTCCTGATGAAGGCGATGCTGGTGTCACTTATTTGTGCAGCTGTTTTCTGCCCATTTGTTGCAGGGAAAAGTTGAGCATCTCACTGATGCATGGCTCACTGAGGCATGAGGAGGTGGTTTAAGTTTATTGTCCCTGTAGACCAGGACCCCGTCTGGGACATAGGGAGGGTTTAGGGATACTTAAACATAAATCACAGCCACTATTTCAAACTGCATTCAATTTGATCACACCACTCAGAGCCTATTATTCTATTGCCTTCAAACTGAACTAAATTCTAACTACAAGTAAGCTGGAAATGTTCAAGGAAATGCTCAAGTCAAGTCACGTTTTCCTATCACCAAGGCTGCATTGCATCATGTAACATGCTGATAACTCCAATTATGTGAAATGATACAAACTTTTTCTATAGTAAGTAGAACTATGCCTCAGGGGGTATTTCATCCCCACCGCTTCTGAATCAGCATGTTACTCTATTTGCTGATTACCATGTCTCTCGATAGCATATGCCTTCGAACATTACTTTTTTTCCCTTAAACGTATTTACAACCTTATAGATGAAAACCAAATTTGGTTTTTGCTCTAGAGGTATATGTGATGTTCGGGAAACTCACTCTAATTTCTTTATGTTAAAATGTACCCATTTAACTTGGGCAAGACTGCTGAGCCTTTGCAGACTCATTTTATTTTTTATTATATTTTTATGAGCAATAAGTAAACAAATTCACCTTCTTTTGTAAATCACCACAGGTCTGTGAATCTAAGTTGCCTCATTCTTTTGGAAATCTTATTTTCTGCTATAGTTGTTAAGGCAGAAATGGTTTAGCAAAGTGTGCATACACAAAGTGTATGCATGAGGATTTATGCAATGATATGTAAGGTTAAAAAAAGTTATTCCTATAACAATTTATTAATTAGATAGCTGTCAAAATGACATATATAGGTACTTAGTACTACCCAATCACTCACTTCTATCTGCTGCCCATTGACTTCTAATTCCTGTTTCCTCTATAGGCATGTGTACATGCATAAGTTGTATGTAAGACAGTATCTGATGGTAGGCACAACCAAGCTTCTGCACTCCCCACAGCCAAGCAGGCCAACTATAAAGCAGCCCCTGCCACTGCCTGAGCCCTGCCCCAACCAATCAGCAAGGGGGTAGGCGGGACTGAGCCATGGCAGGGGATGGCTACAAGGTGGGAGGACAGCTCCCAGATCAGTCAGCATGCAGGATAAGTGCTCACAACACTCTGCCTGCTATATAAGTTGGGGGCATTGTCACAATCTGCTATAGGGTGATGAGGGGGGCTCTGCCACAGTCTGTTATGAGCTGATGATGGGGGGATTCTGTCACAGTCTGCTATGGAAGATGATGGGGGCTTTGACACAGTCTGGTATGGGATGATCTGTCAAAGTCGGATATGGGGTAAGGGGGCTCTGTCACCATCTGCTATGGAAGATGATGAGGGGCTCTATCACAGTCCGCTCTGGGAAAATGATGGGGGGGGGGGGCTGTCACAGTCTGCTATGGAATATGATGGGGGCCCTGTCACAATCTGCTATGGAATATGATGGGGTTATTCTGCCACGAAGTTTGCTGTGGGATTATGGAGGATTCTGTCACAGTCTGCTATGGGGTGATGGGGGGTTTTCTGCAACACATTCTGCTATAGGGATAATGGGGGTTGTTCTGTCACACATTCTGCTATGAGATGATGGGGGTTTTTGTCACAGTCTGCTTTGGATGTGATGGAGGGGATTATGCCACAGTATGCTATGAGATGAGGAGGATTGTTCTGTCGCATAGTCTGCTATGGGATGATGGGGGTTGTTCTGCCACACATTCTGCTATAGCGATTATTGGAGTTGTTCTGCCACACAGTCTGCTATGGGGAAGATGGTGGGCTCTGTCACAGTCTGCTTTGGATGTGATGGAGGGGATTCTGTCACACATCCTTTTGTAGGTTTATGGGGGGAGTTCTAATTTTTTTAATAAAGGATACATATTAGTACTTTCCCTACCCCATTTTTTAATATGTATCTGTGATTAATCAGAGTGCTTTCCCTTCCATATATTGTGCAGCGAACCCCCTGGTGCCCTCTGATGCCCATTAAAAGTTAATATTTTATTTTTTACATTTTTTTATGTATGTATTTTTTTGTTTGTTTTCTGTTATTATTTTGAGTACTTTCCCTACCCCATTTTATGCAGGGCAATCGCGCAATATGCAGCCCCCTAGCCTTTGGTACCCCCATTTTACAGCTATTTTGGGCCCCCAAGTTTGGGTTCCTATTGATTTCAATGGGATTCTCACATGGGCAGTATATTCCGGCGGAAGGAATAATGGTGCCACTCACCACCCCTGCTGGGCGGCCAGTTGCTGTGCTGGATTCCTGATGGGAGACCAAGGCAAAGATAAGATTTATGGGCTCCTGTGTTCTGGATGTCATACAGCAGCGGAGACCAGCATCACGCGGGTGTTTGTCCGCTTTTAGAAGCAATTAGAAAGGCAAATAAAGGCCATGGTGCTAGTCTATTCAGATTTTCTTGCCGCTCTGAACTCATAGCGGTAAAGAAATCAGCATTAAATACGTGCCACTGATGCCTTAGATCTGCTGTCTCTAAGGATTTGGCCCTCCTGTGTAAATCCTGGACTTGCTGCACATACCAAATAATTTACATTTTTCTAACTTCTACTGTGGTAAATTTTAAAAACAGAATGGCGGCTCATGTATCTGCAGGCTGCCTGCAAACTGGAAGTGCTGCTGGGTTTTCTGTTTCTGTGCATTGTCAGTTATGTCAGTTGAATCCAGGCAGCAGCATGGCTGAGATGCTGGGAAAGGAAGCTCCAAAAAGGCCACTACCACTAAAAAATGCAGTGAGGCAGCATTTCATCTTTGAGTGGGTGCAGGATCAAATGTAAGTGCTGACAATATTTCAGTATCATACATGCAGATGGGGCAAGGGAGTGCCAGGGAGTTTTTTTTCCCAACTATACCAGGATGTTGGTCCAGTTTAATGGATGGACATGTTTCCAATTTAATTTAGCTTCCTCAACACCCTCTTTAACAATAAGTAAACATATCCATAAACTTTCATATGAATTATTAAGATACAGTCCATCATCATCATTAGCATTCCAAAGAAATCACTTATGTGGATTCATAGATCTGGCTAGAAAGATCCCAGGCTGGTTAGCCCCCTCCAGTTTTCAATCAATCTGTTCTCAAATGTTTTATTATAGCATTCTTGCCTCATAACCCTTATTGTGTGTATACTGCTATCTTACCCTTTCCTGAGTTATTTCGGGTGCATTGATGCTCTCCTCCTATGCCAGGGAAACAGGCTCAGAAGGCGGAGGGCAGGTGGCGTCCAAGCTTGGCCACAAACATCAGTGTAGGTGTCCCCAGTTGGCTGGTGTGGTTGACCTATATACATCGTATCCCCTCCCTCAGTTTCCTTAGGCTTGGATAAATAAACCTTGTATGATGAAATATCTGAGTATACAGAATGAACGAGACCCAGTTTCCTGAAATGGGTAGGAAGAACTACTGGAAGCTCCTGCTGTGTATTTTGAATGTAAATATTGGATACATGGTCACTCACCAGCAAAAAACGTATTTTGATTAGGTGGAAATGCTAGGGTGAAGAGAACAACACATGTTGCCCTTCCTCACAGCACAAAGATTCTTTAGATTATATAAATACGTTATCTATTTTAGGTAAAACCACTTGCTTTGCTTCCATTTCTGGATGTGGTTGAGCTAGGAAGGGTCTATTGGCTCGATGCAGAGCCTCCCCGTTCAGCTCCCCCGTGCGTTTTCCCGTTGGTTTTGGGCTTTGATCGGGTCAGGAAAGGGTGCTACGTTGATTTTAGTGTGCGCTTATGCGCTCAGGTGTGCGCTCAGCCGCCTTTCCGATTGTCGGCTCGCACAAGGCTGTTTCCCGGGAAAACGGACGCCTCGTTCATTGGTCCGTTTTTTTCAGTGATGCAGAGCCTTGATTTCCGATTGAAAACACCCTAAAAAAACGGGGCCGCCGAGCCTTCACTTACGGCAAGTCAGAGCAGCCGTATTTGCACTCGGGCAATAATATGCAGTCCTCTGTTGGAGCACATCAGCGGCAGCAGCTCCGCGGTCTTGTCCTGCTGAGTATGGCAGAAACCAGGCTGCACCGCACGCCTTTGGACATCGATGGCATGAGTATTTGATATTTTTTTTTGTTTTTTTTGGGGGGTCCTTTTTACAGGGTCTCCATAATTTTTATTTTATTGTCTGTGTGCAGGCCATAGCATAACATAGCATAAATGTGCAGGCACTGGCTGGCCCTGATTTGGTTTTTGGGAGTCGTTTTTCTGCCTTTCCCTGCCCAGGAATTCCTGCCTACATGAGCGATTCAAATCAGCCGATCTTTTTGGTGGCTGGCTACTGGGTATGTGTTTGAAACTTGTATTGGTTACGCACCCTGTCTGACTGTGTTTTTTCCCTTAACCCACTATTTGGTAACTATTTTCGTAGTATATTTGGAGCCCAATTATTGATCTACAAATTAAATGGGTTAAGTGATTGTACCCTATTGCGTCATGTTCTTGCCCTCTTATGTAAGTAGTATTCCCCAGACTTTTTTAATGAGAGTACAGGTTGGATGTGCATGTAGTCTCATTACAAATGTCCTTTCCTCCCACCCTACCCCTCTCACCTATTTGTCCCTCTTTTCTATTGTTGCAATGCACACCATTTGTTTTTTGTTTTTTTGGGGGGTTTTAGGGCAGGAGACTCTGGCTTTCCTTTGCTCCCCTGGATGAAGACCCCCATCCTGCACCGATCTTCACAGGCAGAGGAGCGCTACAATACTGCCCCCAGGAGGACTCGCTCTGTGTTGGAGCCAGGCTTTGTTCTCTTGAAGCTGAGGTTCAGTTGTCTTGATGAGACTGGGGGGGCACTACAATAGACGCCTGCAACGGTCCTAAACCTAATCATGGCTTGTGGGCTACTACACCACCTTTAGTTTCAGCCCTCCCCACCCCTCCTTTTTCTTGCACCCAAAGTGGCACCGCGCAAACCATACGTGCACAACTAGTGTTTAGTGTTTTTTCAGAGACCACATTTTTGTTTTGGTTTTTGTTTTTTTTTTATTTATCAAACAAATTTTGTTTTGTCATTTGTTTTTTGGGGCCCAAAAGAAAAATTACACGTGGGGTCATAAAATGTATTCCCCACAAATTAGTGGTATGTTGGGTTGCATGGTGACGAGGAATGATGTGCCTGCAAATTGGCTGCAATGTGGGCCAGGCTTTGATTAATCTCACCCATATGGCTGGTTAGGGCAGAGATATTTCTGTTTAATACCTCTACTTGGGCGTTGAGGTTTGTGAGTTGGGTGCACACAGTCTCATTGAATTGCAGTGTTGTCGCAATATTTTCCTGCCTCCATGTTTCCTCCAAAATTTGAAGTTGCCTTCTTTGGGAAATATGGCGTCTAGACTGGGTTGGAGCAGTGGGACGGGTGGTTGGTTCTGGTTCCGAAGGTGGTTGTGGATGTGGTGGCTGTGCCGGGGTTGACTGCGTTGCTGCCACTGGTGCAGTAGTGGTTAGTGACATATGTGGGGTGTCCTCCTCCAAATCTCGTATATGGTCGATGATGGGTGGGCTTCCTGTGGTCTGTAAAGAAATATAGCATCCTTTTAGTTTATTTCTGTCCACAAAAGCTCTCAAATATCAATGTTAAAAGTACACACCAAGGCCCATTGACTTACCTCATCGCAATCCACAATTTGAGTTTGTGGTGTAGAAGCCTGGTGTGCCCTTGGCCTCGGTGCTAACGCAGGGGTTTGGGGGCCTGGTGTGTCCTGTTGACTTGGTCCTTAGAATGTAGATATGAAGATTAGGTAAATGGCCAAGTACAGTGTGTTGTGTAGCATAACACTGCCTTCTTGAACTTTTTGTAATAGGTCATGGCAAAATCAGACTCACCTTGGGACCTTACATTCCGGTCTGTGTCTTGTGCCTCTGCCAGGCCCTGGATGCTGGCCGGGTGTATGTATGTATATACATGTTCCTCGGCGGGAGTAAGGATTATTTTAGTGGGTAAGTCACCCCCTGTCTGTTGGCTGGGGAAGATTAAATAACACCTAATAAGTGTTACATCCTTTTAACCATGCAACTACAAATGCATTTAATTTGCCCTTTACCTCTGCTACACCCCCTGTCTGTTGGCTGGGGAAGATTAAATCACACCTAATAAGTGTTACATCCTTTTAACCATGCAACTACAAATGCATTTAATTTGCCCTTTACCTCTGCTGACGGCGCATGTCCATTTTTTTTTACTGTAGTATTTCAGGTCCCCAAATTTCCTTTTGATTTGTTGAATATCTCGCCTGACAGATCCCACACTATTTACTTGGCGGCAAATATTCGTCCAGATCGCCAGCTTAGCCTGCTTAGTGGTGGATTTGGAGGTCCTGCCAAATAGGGCATCATAATGCTCACAAACTGCATTTGCCACAGCCATGCTTTGAGCATCGCAAAAACGTGCAGTTAGGGAGCCACGGCGTAGTTGTCGGCCACATGGGTGTGTGGTGTCCCCTGCATCTGTGGAAATTGATGGTTGGCTATCTGGTGAGTCGTGTGTGGTTCTGGGGCTTATGGGGGAGGGTGATGTGGTGTGTGTGCTGCTATGGCTTAATGTCTGGGTTCCTGTTGAGCTATCAGATGTGGAGCTGCATGTGGAATGTGAGGTACTGGAATTGGGAGAACCAGAGGGTTGAGGTGGAGGGGTGGGTGACCTTGGTGGGGTGGTGGGTTTGGCAATACGCTTTCCCTTGCTGATGTGTTTTGTTTTGTGGGTATGTTTTGTGTGTTGAGGCTGATGATGCTGCAGGGTCTTACTCAACTTTGCACCCTTGTGTGTTCGTGCTTTTTTGGCAGGTGGTGGTGAATGGGTGAATGTCTCCTTGGTCCTGCGTTTTTTTGAATGTGCCTGTGTGTGTGGAGTATCCTGCGTTTTAGTTGGGGCATGTTCTGCCTGTGTCTGGTGCCTGCTCTTCTGTCTTTGGGAGGATGAGGCATGTGTGCGGTTGCTATGTGCCTCGGCCCTTGGTTGGCTCTTTTTGCTCCCTTTAGGTCTGCCCATAATGATATGGTATCCAACACAGAGCTGAGTGCCTTGTGCTTTAAATATGTTTCCCGTGTGGGCGTGGTCAACAGCGGGTGCGCTCCTGCGCGCACGCACGCACGTCACCGCGGGGGAACGTCAGAGCTATACCTTGCAAAACAAGAAAAGATGTCGGCCGCCATCTTTTCCTGGGAGCAGGACAACATCATCATGGATGTGAGTATGCGAGCGTGCGTTTATGTGCGCGCACACATTCCTTATAATAAAAAAAAACGCAAGAATAGTCTGAAACAACTTAGTTTGGGACGTAAAATACAAGCCCACCTTAGTTTAACACATGTCCGCAGCTACAAACTAGCCTACATGCAGATAGCAGAACTAGGGCAATGTGAGGCAGCAAGAGGTTAAAAAAGTGACTTTAGTTAGGCCAAGAAACTTGTTAATGTATTTTGGGTATTAATGGTGGGTCCTTGTATCTATTTTTGACAGATGATGCTGAGGAATCGCTACGACTTCCAGCCGTCAGATTATGACAAGCGGACGTTGGCCCTGGCGGTGGTGGACGCGATTGAACAAAGATCCCAAACCACCTATACCTTCACCCAGATTGCCAAACACTGATCTAATTTGAAGAGAAGGCATAAGCCCCAGGTGAGGCGGTACTTCGCAAAACATTTCCCATGTAAGTGTAGAAAATGTAAATGCACCTATAACCCTGGCCTCGCCTGGGCGTGGTTTAATGATTGTGTTTGTATTTCAGCCCATGAATGGAATTTGCAGTTCCGCCCCACCTGGACCAGGACACGCAGCCCAGTGTTGGGCGAAACAGGTGAAGGTGTAGGTGGCCCACCGCCAGGGTCAACGGCCACCCCCTCCTCTGCCAGTGAGTATGAGGAGCCGCTGGACCTCAGCATGCAGGGGAGGGGGCAATCTGATGGCAGGGAGTCGAGCAGAACAGAGCCTCAACCGGACTCCGGTAAGGGAAATAAAGTTAGATATGTGGTAAGACATGCATTAAATACAGATACTCATGTGCACTATTGTTTTAGATTCAGACGTCGCTGGAACATCCCAAGGGATGAGTGAGGAAGGGGGCGGGGAGGAAGAGGTTGCTGGGGAAGGTGAGTAGATTGATACCTAGAAGCATAACATAATATTATATTAATGAAAGAACAACAGTCTCTAATATCAGTGTGTTTGTCATCCATACAGATTCCCAACTGCCACAGAGGGAGGATGAAGGGAGACTCCGCCCCCGACGCAATGTGTGGCCTAAACCTTGTAAGTGGTGTTTATTTAAACTAAAGTAAATGAGCAAACAATACCATTTTTAAACAAAAAAACTTTAACCTTTCCATCAAAATGAAATAAAAAAAGCCCTTAACTATGAATAAGAAGCTATCTTAGATAGTTCACACACCCTGTACATACAGATTGACCACCTTACAAATCATCTTACCAACCTTTTCCCGAGCACAGCTCGGCTCTGTGTGAGCAAAGCACAGCTATAACCCACCCCCTGTACCTTATCCCACTCTCCTCTCCTCAGTAAGTGTGATGCTTCAGAGTCAACATGGCATTGCACGTATCCTAAATTCTGGGACTGAGTTGCAGGCCAGTGGGGGAAAGAATAATAATTGATTGACTAAAAAAGTAATATATCTTAGTTTAAGATGCTGTGGAAACGTTTCTGAAGAGTTTGGCCTTTTCATTAAATCACGCAGAAGGTCCGATTTAAAAAGTGCACAAACCAAAAACCAAAAAAAAACCCAAAAAACAATGCTAAAGTAATGTTGTTTTTCATTCACAGATCAAAGAAAACAGGCTCCAGACCCCGAGGCCTAATTTTAATTGTTTGGTTACACAATGTAAATATTTCTTTTTTCTTCTTAAAATCTAAAATGTTTTTCTGTATAAAAAAAAAAAAAAAAAAATGTAACTAATAAAAAATTCTTCAAATTTCAAGAGTTGTGTTTCCTGCAAAAGTACCATCACACAACATCAGCACACATTTACATGACACACAAAAGGTTTAGATATGGGACAATAAAACAGAAAAAAACCCAAACAATTAAGGTATGCATTAAAGCCAAAGACGAAGGAACTACAAGATGATTAAGGTATGCATTAAGGACAAGGAAGAAGGAACTACTAGATGATTAAGGTATGCATTAAGGACAAGGAAACTCCCAGAAAAAAACAAAAAATAATTAAAGATGTGTGTCAAATTTGCATTTGTGGCCATATGCATATTCCAATGGAGTTTGAGGGATGTGCTGAAGAGCCATGGAGATGTAAGTAAACTTGCTAAAACCACCAAAATGGAAGGTCAAAAACGGGCCGCCCGTGTGAACGTGAACGGGAGCCCCGATCAAATTGAAGGCAACCGAGAGAGCAAAAAAAGCTTTCCGAGTAAAGTGAAATTGACGGATCAGTTAGGGAGCCATTCCGACGGAGGCTCTGCATCACATTTGAGCCACGATTCAAACGGGAGCCCCGGACAATCGGAAGCTTTTAAGGGCAGTTCAGAGGAGGCTCTGCATCAGGCCATATAATCACACAGCTGTATGTCTTTGTAATGTTTGTTTGGGGAATTGATGGCTATTTTATGCTTGCGCAGGAATTTTTTCTCCACATTTTACCCATCCATGCAGTGAGTGTACACATGCCTGGAGTGGTTGGCTGTCTTAATTACAACACCCAGGGAGCAGCTGGGGGGTTAGGTGCCTTGCCTAAAAGTTATGTGCCTGCTCTTCTGTGGTCAGAGCCAGCTGCAAGGCCACTGTGGCTTGCCATGCTAACTTGTGCTCAGAGCTCCAAGGCATACGGTAGCTTTCAGACCACTTTTTATGTGGTCCTGGACAAATGTAATTAGAAAAAGGCTATCCAGCACTACAGGAAAGGGACAAAAGGTACAGGGGACAGGTTTCAGATTAGATGCTTGCTGCCTTACTATTGCTATTGCCTTGACTAGTTTGTTTTCGTGTAGTCATAGCTCTGGTATGATGGTTGGAAGTGCAGTAATGGTTCTTCATTGTAAACTCAAAATCACATTAAAAAACTCTGACATCTCAGAAAGCTGTGAGTTAACTGTGAACTGTTTACATTTTATAGCAGGCTCATTGCCACTATATGATGTATCACAGCAGGTGTGCCTCTTTTTACAATTATTACATAGCAGGTAGCCTGGCCGTTACATTGTGTTACTAGAAGGTAGCTGTCCATTTAAGGTTACTCATTTCTGATTACTCATTTCTGCTTGATACAATGCACAGCAAGAAGAAGAGGTGTTGCAGCACGAGTTAAAAACTTTGCTGCCCCGTATCAATTGCATTCAGTCATGCTGCCAATGCATTTTGAGCCTATGCATCATTTTTCATTTTCTGGACTTTACTTAGGCCCTTATTCATCAAGCGATAGCGCCAGGTAGTGTCTGACGAGCGCCAGGTAGCGGCAGCTAACGGCGACTACCGACTCCAGTACGCCCGGCGGCGGTCACAATGACGCATTTATCAAGCAAAATGAGGCTAGCGCCGGCGAGAGCGACGGCTAGCGCGGCATTCATCATGAAGCCGGCTGGACCGAACAGCGCCGCTGCAAATTCCTTCACAGCGACACGTATTACCTGGCGCTACCTGCCGCTCTCCCATACATTTCAATGGCAGACGCTGCAATGATTGTTTTTAGTGGTTTTGGGGTTTTTTGCTTTGGGACAAAATTCCACACATGTTTATATTGATATGTTTTATGAATCTAGCTGGTTATTTATCTTTTTTTTTTTTTTTTTGATTTTTCACAATGTAATGTTGTGAGTGACATGGGAATTGCATCTCCTCCACCCAAACTCATTGGCCTCAAAAGCGCTGGTTTTCCACACAAACGGGGCTTGTAAAGCTATTTTGTAGCCTGTCAGGTTGGGCGGTCACGTTCGCTCTTAGAAATTGTCAGCGCCCAAGCTATTCGGCAGCCCTGTCCTTGATGAATCTGTGTTGGTCAGTGTTTGTGCAGTCGCTGTTTGAATTCGCTATGTGGCGGCGCGAGCGTCGCTGTGCCTCGGTGCGCTGCGTTGTGCGGCGCTGTGCTGTTCATACATGTGCCCTTCTGCCATTTGCAAGGAATTCACTTCCCGCGACCCCAGTCGTTGTTAATGAATACACTGTAGTTGTGAGCGTGCCTGGCCCCATATTGCAGGATTAACATTCAGTCGTACCAGCTCATAACAACCCGTTATGCATTCTCATGTGTGCCACATTTTCAGGTAGTTGTCTAGTTAGATTGTGTGATGACTTTGTGAAGCAATAATCTCTGTATATTTAAGCACAACGGTGTATGCTTTAGAAGGACCTATGCATTACAGTATGTAGAATCCCCAGCTAAATCAAGCTAATAGTTCGTTGCGCCTTTGCCCCTAGCTTGTTTTGCAGCGTCATTTTAATGTTTTTCCGCCACTTAGCTTGCACATAGCTGATATTAGCTTGTCCCTGCTGCGCGCATGTTTTTTGGGGAATTTTGAAGCACAGTTGCTTGCGTCATATCCGGTTCCGGGATCCTCCTTTGCGTTTCAACGCCACCTTAAGGTAAAACTGTCTTGCGCTTATGCCAATAGCTTGTTTTTCAGCGTCATTTTAATGTTTTTCCGCCACTTAGCTTGCACATAGCTGATATTAGCTTGTCCCTGCTGCACGCATGTTTTTTTGGGAATTTTGAAGCACAGTTGCTTGCGTCATATCCGGTTCCGGGATCCTCCTTTGCGTTTCAACGCCACCTTAAGGTAAAACTGTCTTGCGCTTATGCCAATAGCTTGTTTTTCAGCGTCATTTTAATGTTTTTCCGCCACTTAGCTTGCACATAGCTGATATTAGCTTGTCCCTGCTGCACGCATGTTTTTTTTTTTTGTTTTTCACCACAGTTGCTTGCGTCATATCCGGTTCCTGGATCCTCCTTTGCGTTTCAACGCCACCTTAAGGTAAAACTGTCTTGCGCTTATGCCACTAGCTTGTTTTCAAGCGTCATTTTAGTTTTTCCGCCACTTAGCTTGCACATAGCTGAGAATAGCTTGTTGCTGGGGCGCGGTGCGTATTTTTGTTTTGTTTTGTTTTTTATTTGTCTCATGTCGCTAGCGTCATTTCCGGTTCCTGTTTCCTCCTTAGCGTTTCCAATATGGCTCCCAAACGGCGAGTAATGCGCCTCCCCAGCTCCTCCTCAGAATCCGGACCCACCACCCCTCCCCCACATCCCCCACCTACCTCACCTTCCCCAAATACCACCCCTCCCACCCATTCCCCTCCTGGGCCCCAAAAACAAAGGCGCACCCGGGTGGATAGCCGGGTAAATGGCCAGGTTGTGAAAGTGAGTATTTTAGTTATGTATTTTTAGCTTAAAAATTTATAAACACACAGGGTGGATAGGGGCAGAATTTTTATTGTTTTTAGGCCAAAATTTAACACTCCACATGGGGCATCCCCATTGTGGATGTCCTGCTTGGATGGCCCCCCCCCCCCCTGGAGGGCCCTAAAAATTACCTCTGCCCCGTCCCATCTGTGCATGCGTGAGTTGCGGATGCCTATTGCGCTTACCTCTAGCAGGGTGTACCCCTGCACCATACATATTTTCATTTGGTGTGCAGGCGCACTCCCTGTTAGAGTCAAACGCCACATGCGTACTTTGCCGTGCAGACACAGCTGAGCTGGTATGCACCTCCCAAGGCCCTTGGATGCGCATACCACACCGGCGTGGAGCGCTGTGTTTGGCTTGCGGAGTGACGTGGGAGTGTCCTCAGCGGTGTATTTGGGCCCTTCAAAGGGGGTTGCAGACAGTGGGCCACCCACAATAGTTGTGGCCCAAAAAAGTGCACCCAAACCCAGAATAATGTAAATCCTGGGTGTGGGTCCACTTTGATCTTGTCTCTGTATAACTGTTTATGACATTGTTCTGAGGTCATGTATTAATTTTTTTACTAATTATTTTTTATTTTTTTTTCCTAGGACTTCTGCCTGGCCGAATACGACTATGCCCGAGGAGCGAAAAAACGCCTTGCCATGGAGGTGAAGGCCACTGTGTCCCGGCGCTTCAAGACCGACCTGACCATCCGGGCGATCCAACAAAAATGGTCAGATTTTAAGCGCCGGGACCCAGAAGGCGTGTACCGCCTATATGATGCCTACGCATCAGGTAAGTTAAAGCTTATGTTCTTTTTTGCCTTTGTGCAGAATCATCTGCTAAGCTGTGTCCTTTTTTGCTCTTTATATTAATTATTTGCTTTCACCCCCTCCACACAGATAAGCGTCCTCCCCTGGGGAAACGTGGGAAGGGATTCCTCCCCCGAACCAGGCAGGCGGACTCGGGGGAGTCATCGGGGGAGGGTCCCTCCCGCGGGTCCTATTTAGAGGACCCAGGGGAGGAAGGGGATGACGCCCCAGAGGAGTGTGCTGCTGGGGGGCAGGCTGGATCAAGCCTCAGCTCCTCACACTCTGAGTCTGAGGACTCTCACCAGGCAAGGGGCCACTCTCAAGCAGGGAGTGAGAGGGAGGAGGGTGGCCCTTTGCCTGGTGGATCTTCTGAGCAGAGTGTGAGGAGCCGAGGCTCCCCGCCTCCTCCTCAGAGCCCTCCCTGGGCTTCAAGTGGCGCTTCATCCCCTGGTGAGTTTACATGTTTTAATTGTTAGTCTGTGACAGGTTTCATCTGACCATTTGTGCTTAGCCCTTGCCATTCCTCTGTAATTTGCAGGGCATCATATAGGCGGCACCTCCATGGATTTTTGGCGTCAAATCCTCCTCGGGCATAGTCGTGGTAAGTGTATGTTTTTAGCCAGCTCATTTTGGAATTTATGTCATTCCTTAAAGTGGACCCACAAACATTGATGATATTGCTTGGATTCTGGCGCATTCCCTGCCCAATCACATCCCTCACCCAGGGCCACCCCCCAACCAAACACCACAAACTACTTCCCTCTTTGGGGGTGGCAGAAGCCATTGTCCCTGCCTCCTGTGTGGCACTCGAGATGTGTGTGCGCCTGCGCTCTGTTTCATACTGGCATGCGCGTGCGCACACACTGGAGGAGTGATGTGCGGAAGGCAGGGGCGGTGGCGGTCTAAAATTGTGTTGCTCTGCCAAAGTAGACTAAAACAATGAATATTCACAATCCTGGTTCTTGGACCACTTTTAACAGACACGTTTCCTGGTCCATTGTCTCAGCTGGTTTGCTAATGTACATTAACATCACAAACCACACTACAGTGCTAGCCAACTGGCAACCACCCCTATGTTTCTGGCCACACCATGATGTGTGCTAGCAATAGTTAATTTACGTGAAGTAGTTAGGGCAAACACATGTTGCACACTGGTAACATTAGCCATTAAATTGGTAATGAGTCATTTACATTGCAATGTAAAGGTTAGTGCAAGATTTTCATAATGGATACATGTGGCAACCATAAACACTTCACATTAACTAATGGACCAGGAATATAGCAAATATTGTTTAACATGTATGTAAACATTTTTTTTTTTTTGGGAGGTAAGACTCCATAACCAGATTGATGTCCAAACTTCGGGTGTCATAGCTCCACTAAATGTTGTTTTGTATTTTGTTTTTTTATGGACAGATGTCGCTACGCAGACGGAGGCAGAATACCTCCTCCCCACACCAGCTCCAGGGACGGCCAGCAGCATGGCCCACCGCCACAGCTGCGATGGTGAGTACATCCAAATTCATATGGGTAAATACTTTTGAAACATTTCTCTTCTAGTTACATATGTAGAAATTTTAAATTTACCAATGTGTGATTTTCACACACATCTAGGTTAAATGTGTTTGGACAATAATCAAACATGCCAGTCACCATCCTTGATAGTTGCCTCACATTCTTGTTACGGACACATACGGACTATTTGTGGCGTATAGACAACCAAATGGGGCTGATTAGGTGTTTACCCATAACATTATAGGGCAAACTTCCATCATCCTTAGGCACTGATGTTTGGCTGGGACTAAAGACATAAATGTCCTTACTTGGCCATAAACATTATTACATTTGCAAGAGTTAACCTGGCCCAACACCAAGGGTGTTTAATGTGCATTAAACATTTAATTTGCAAACAACTAACAACTAACACCCCGCGGAACATACGATAAGTGCAGGTACCGCGGGTCCAACCCACCAAGCAAACCCCTAATTATCGGAACTTATCTTCCGCTGGCTCCCGCGCACCACTCCAGACGTGCATTTTTCCCCCCTGGGCCGCTGTGAATGGCCGCCAGGTCCCCATGAGCAGCCAGAGAGTGACATGCGTGAAGAGGCGGCGGAAGAGGAGTGTACATTCCTGTTCCCTGCATAGACGTTAGCGTGCGTTTTTTGTGCCAATCACGTTGGAGCATGGAGAGGTGAGTGGCTATGGATTACTGTGTGTATACACACATCAGGGGAAAAACAGATCTGTGAGCAACAACAAAGTGGCCCAAAACCCATGACTAACTATATTGTGGGTGTTGGTCCACTTTAAGAGTAAAGGTATGTGGTCCTAACATGTTTTCCAGCCAATATTAAAACTTTAATTTAAAATGTTAGGGGCACATTGTTCACCAATGTTAATGTGAGTGTTAGCAAGTTAGAAACACTGACATTACATTGCTACATCTGTGTATGTTGAGTTCCCAATCAAATTCTAATATATTATTTTTATTCACATCTCTACAGCTTGTATACGCCAGCATCGCAGACTGTGGCGGGCCTTCCGCCAGATGAAAGGGATGCTGCTGGCCATGAAGAGGCGTCGGAGACGTTAGGGTGGGGGGGATGGCTGCCATGTTCAATTTTCCTGCCTTTGTTGGCCTATGTTGGCCGTGTTTGGCCAATTTATTGGATTAAAATTTTTTTTACCAATAACTGTGTTGTTCCTTGACCAGCATAGGTTTTGATTAAAAAAAACCATTATGTCTAAAATTAGGCAGCCATTTGTAGCCAGTACATGTTTACACCATAGTAAGCAATGTTAACTAATGTGGCACATAAATGGTGGCATAATATTAGAGATGATTGAGCAAATCATCCATGACTGTGTATTTAGCTTTCACATGTATGGATAAACACAAATTAGAGGTGGTTTTCAAAAATATATTTACATAAATCATAAGAAAAAGGTTTACAAATTAATATTCTTGGCTGGGTGGCCGGGGAGGTTGGGAGTCATTGCTAGGGGCGGTGTTGGGGGACAACAGTGCAGTAAAAAATATAGACTGCTGTTGTATGAGCTGTTGTAGCAACAACAAAGTTTGGTCCTGCCGCTGTATTGCCTCTGCCTGGCGCTGTATTGCTTCTTCCTGGCGCTGTACAGATTGCTCGATAACATTGGCAAGGCGACCAAGGTCCTGGTTCTGTTGTAGGTTTTGCCTTAACTGGTCCACCTGGCGCTGCAGGCCCTCATTTTGTTGCTGACACATCAGCACCTGATTTTCCAACGCCGCAATGCGCTCATTAGTTCCATCACGCGGCTGTTGGCGACTGTAGTCCTCCAGCATCCGGACCCCTAGTTGGTAGAAATCGGCACTGGTTGGTGCCACACCTCCTCTTGCTGTGGTTGGAGGCTAAACAAATAGTAAACCACATTTTAGTGAAACGGAACAAATGCAGTTATGCCCCTCCCAAAAGTTACCATAAACACTCACTAGACAACTTACCCTTGTCTGAGCCTCTGAAGCTTGGCCACATGGGACTTGGGAAGAGGTCCCAGCTTGGGGTTCTGGTTCCGCCTCCTGCCAAAACAACAATGAAAGGAAATGTTACATGTTGCTTCTTCCACTACCCACGAATATGCCAATGGGTTTCGAGGTCGTCTACATCAGCCATGTTACCTGCGTGTCCTCCGGCCCAGGTAGGCTCGAGGTATCGCTGCCAGAGAGTCGCAAATCAACATCCGAGATGTCGGGCAAGTTGGCATATGCTAAACAGGAAAATCAGGTTAGTAGGTCTGTGGGCCAAACTCTAATGTAACCTGGTTAGGCTATCGAGGCCATACCTCTAAAAAGTTAAAAAATACACACTAGACCAAAGGTCTCGGTTAAACTCAGATTGTTAACATGTATGTTACAGGGCTAAGACGCACTAATTTCTGCAAATCTCATCATAAACATTGCTTAAATTAAACATACCCGCAATATCCCAGATGTCTGGAGTGGGGTCCTCACTCGAGCTTGGACCTTGAAAATACATGTGGACACACAAGTTGCCAGAAGCAAGTGGCACAACATTAGAGCCAAAATACAGACTAGAGCAAGGCAAAACCACTTACCCTCATCTCTGGCAGCTGGAACTTGAGGGGCCCTTTCTGGACAGCCACTTCCGATATTCGGGTCAACTAAAACAAATTAAAAATGTGTCTAAATAATCAGCAAACTACTACAGGGAATGTTTGGCTAAAAATATGTCCGCAAATATACATTGCTATCACTAAAATAACTAAGAGACTGACCCTGGGGAGGCAACCAGCACTCCCAAGAGGCATCTTCAAGTTTACCAAGCAAACATGTAGCTTAGTAGACTAACAAAATTGAACCAGTGTAACCTAAACAGCAGAAAGGATACATTATGTATTGCTGTACACACCAACAGGGTCCTGTTGACCGGCAACATCGGAAGTGGGGTCCAAAGATGAACCAGTCACTTGGCCTACCAAGAAAAAAGACAAATGAGACACATGCACTTGAGTCAAAGTGGATCAAGCAAGGTGAACACATGCACTTACCGACATCCAAAGAGTAGGTGGGATCCGGAGGAGATGCTGGGGCCAAGGGCATGGGAGCTAGGCCAAAATAAAACCAACATTGAGCCATAGCTAATGTGCGTGCCAAAATACAACATGCATTAAGGTGTGTGAGCAGCTCTTTCACTAATATTGACTAATCAAGCCAAGTGTGGCTCACACATTGATATGCCGATATATGGCTACACATCTCTGGCATCCTACATATCTACACATGTTAGGGCCTTGTTAGTTACTGCCTGTGAGTGTTACAGTGGGCGTGCAATTAGGCCGCACGCACATATTATTAATAGTCAACAGGGCAAACCTTTATTGCTTGAGCTGCTCCCACACCCATTTGTTTAGAAAAAAACCAGCAAACAAATAATGGGTAAATACCTTCAATGGCAGACTGGGGTAGCCTTGAGGTTGCTGGAAGGGCAGGAGCTTGGGTGTCCGGAGCCACATCCCGGACAGCAGCATGTGCACCTATGCATAAAGCAACAGACAGAAAAGTTACAAATGTTTTAGCTATAATGTAATACTTCACAGGTCCTACAGTTAGTTGGTCAGAATGTAAAAATGCTAATCACAGACATTAACATTAGGTTATTGTAAAAGCCAGAAAATATGTACCTTCAGCCCAACCGGTGGTGTCATCCCCAGGATCCACACCCTGCAGCCGAGCCAGTGGGATTTTGGCCTTCAGCATCTCCTCATACGGCCTGTAGGTACTCTTTGGAGCCTGGATGAACCCACTGTCCACATCAAGATCGTGATTCATCTTTTTCATAAGGGCCCCTCGCAAAGTGTAGAAGCGTTTCCTGCAGGATGGGCCACTACGTGGGTGTTGAGCTGTGCTACTAAGCTCCACACCAATGGCATCCCACAGTTTGCTTCTTTCTTGTTTGCCTATGGACTTGCTTTGGGAGCCAAATAGCAGCTCCCATTTCGCAAGTGTCAGGCGCACAAGATGATTATTCTCAGCCAAATTAAATTCAGGCTCCCTCTTGGCACCTGGGCGCTTAGCCTGGGGTGCTGCCCCACCTTCAGGCTGTGCCCTTTTCCGTAAGGGAGGTCTGCGCACAGCACCCACCAAACTCCTACTCGGGCCTGCTGTGGCCGGCAGATGTCCTGTATTTGGCTCCATCCTGTAGCTGCACACACACACAAATCAACACCCCACAAGCACGCATGCACACTACAGAATGGCATCGCAATCTCTTAGGCTTGGGCAGGTTTTATGTGCTCTAACAGCCAATCCAAAAGCAGCCCACTTAATTGATTCACACATACAGCCCAGTTCCTTCTAGGCACACCTCCACTGCACTGACAGAAGCATGTGTGTTAGCCAATTAACTCATTACAGACCTCATTAAACAAACAACACACACCCAAATCCAACAATGGACTGATGTATCTGCAACCCTTGTGACATGTGCTTAGCCTAACGGCTATATAAAAAAACAACAGCTTCACTTTCATTGGTCCCCACCTGATTTTTGGCCCATGTCCGTTAATGCACGCACGTTACGGCTCAAGTACGCTAGTAGCGCTACTAGCGTGCGCGTGCGCACTCTGTTTTACGCACACCTGGGTCGGCTAATTGGCGCCCGGAAATAGCAGAGCGACGCAAAAGGCGGCAAAGCGGACCTGTCACTTTTGAAAATGAAGTATAAAAGGAAGGAATGAACTAGGTTCTGCTATTCTTACACTGTGGCAAAGGCTGTGGTGTGGTGCTGTGCTCGCTTCCCTTAGCTCATTTGAGCCTCTGTCTGGTTTCTGTCCTCACTCTCTGTGGCTTGTTGGGTGATTTCTGACATCAGTGCTGTTTCTTTAGGAGCTTGGTTTGGGTGGCATCTGCAAATATTGTGTAGCATACAGCAAGTGAGGCTTGATTTTGGGGCCTTTTGTGGGCTGTGCAGCAACTCCCCTCTTGGTTGTGCTTAACTTAGAAAGCTGGTTTTCAGCAGGCTGGTGGTTTGGACCACTATAGTTCTGGTTTTGTGGTGAGCTGCATTGTAGCGGGTGTGTGTGTAGTGTGATTGTTTGTGTGTGTGTTGTGTGTTAGTGTTTTTTTTTGTTTATTTTTGTTTTTGTATATATCTTTAGTGTGTGTGATGGATAAGAGGGTGATGTATGGTGTCTGGGTGGATGGATGTATGTGTATGCTGAAAGAGCAGGAGGAAAGGGAGCGGGGTGTTGTGAGGCTTAGGGCACCCCGCTCCTTTGCAATCCGCCTTTCAGTATGGGACTTAAGTGACGAGCAGATCAGGAGCCGCTTCCGTCTGAATCGTGCTGCACTACAGTCCCTATATGATCAGATTAAGACCAAAATCGAGCCATCCACCAAACGCACTCACTCCATTCCAGGCATAGTACGCCTGTGTGCCACTCTTAATGTGTTGGCACGAGGGACCTTCCAGGCAACCTCAGCCCTCCTCAGCGGGATAAGCCAGGCTACTATGAGCCGCATCCTAATCCAGGTAGTTCTGGCAATTTGTGATTTAATCCCAATTTACATCAAGTTTCCTGAGGATGAGGAAGAGGTTGCCAAAATAAAACATGCTTTCTATCTGATGGGAGGGATCCCGAATGTGCTAGGGTGCGTTGATGGTACACATATCCCTTTCCGCCCTCCCCGTGCACAGGAGCTGTCCTACAGAAACAGGAAGCAGTTCCATTCATTTAATATCATGGTGGTCTGTGACCATGAGATGAAGCTGCGGGCGGTGAGATCGGGGTTCCCCGGCTCATGCCACGATTCTTACGTCTTGCAGCGGACAGTCCTGTGCCGGAAGTTTGATAACAACGAAATGCCAGCTGGCTGGCTACTGGGTAATAAATTAACCATGTCTATGTATTTTGCTAATATGTGGCCTAGTAAGGCAATTTTAAACAAACTACCACCCAAAAACATGTACTAGTACTAATTGCTGTCTCTCTCCTTGTGTTTTTTCTACAGCGGACAAGGGATATGGGCAGAGAACGTGGGTCATGACTCCGGTCAGGAACCCACGGACCTCTGCCCATGAACGCTACAATGCAGCGCATCGCAAGACCAGAAGCATTGTGGAAAGAACCATCGGCCTGCTGAAAGCACGCTTTCTCTGTTTGGCACGGCCAGGAGGAGAGATGCTCTACAGCCCACAGAAGGTTTCCAAAATCATCCTTGCCTGCTGTGTGTTACACAATATCTGTATATGTCACCGAATCCAAGCCCCCGAGGAGACAGCACTGGTGCCAGAAATCCCCAACCTGCCCGCAGATAGAAGTGAGGACACCCAGACTGGCGATGAGCTAAGGGAAAGGCTGATCACTTCTTATTTTGCGGTAAGCTAACTACCCTTCACTCTAATGCAAGTACTGCACTCCTGTTTAAATGTCTTTGACCTCCCATCCAAAAGAGCAAACAAACGCACTAAGGGGGGGTTAAGATGACCCAAACCACTCTAAGGGGGGTTTAAGATGACCCAAACCACTCTAAGGGGGGTTTAAGATGACCAAAACCACTCTAAGGGGGGTGTAAGATGACCCAAACCACTCTAAGGGGGGTGTAAGATGACCCAAACCACTCTAAGGGGGGGTGTAAGATGACCCAAACCACTCTAAGGGGGGTTTAAGATGACCCAAACCACTCTAAGGGGGGGTGTAAGATGACCCAAACCACTCTAAGGGGGGTTTAAGATGACCCAAACCACTCTAAGGGGGGGTGTAAGATGACCCAAACCACTCTAAGGGGGGGTGTAAGATGACCCAAACCACTCTAAGGGGGGTTTAAGATGACCCAAACCACTCTAAGGGGGGTTTAAGATGACCCAAACCACTCTAAGGGGGGTGTAAGATGACCCAAACCACTCTAAGGGGGGGTGTAAGATGACCCAAACCACTCTAAGGGGGGGTGTAAGATGACCCAAACCACTCTAAGGGGGGTGTAAGATGACCCAAACCACTCTAAGGGGGGTGTAAGATGACCCAAACCACTCTAAGGGGGGGTGTAAGATGACCCAAACCACTCTAAGGGGGGTTTAAGATGACCCAAACCACTCTAAGGGGGGGTGTAAGATGACCCAAACCACTCTAAGGGGGGTTTAAGATGACCCAAACCACTCTAAGGGGGGTTTAAGATGACCCAAACCACTCTAAGGGGGGTGTAAGATGACCCAAACCACTCTAAGGGGGGGTGTAAGATGACCCAAACCACTCTAAGGGGGGGTGTAAGATGACCCAAACCACTCTAAGGGGGGTGTAAGATGACCCAAACCACTCTAAGGGGGGTGTAAGATGACCCAAACCACTCTAAGGGGGGGTGTAAGATGACCCAAACCACTCTAAGGGGGGTTTAAGATGACCCAAACCACTCTAAGGGGGGGTGTAAGATGACCCAAACCACTCTAAGGGGGGTGTAAGATGACCCAAACCACTCTAAGGGGGGTGTAAGACGCCAATGTTGGTTATCAAGTTATGCATTTTTTTAAAAGAAAACACAAAACAACTATAAAGATATATACTAACTGCACTTTTCTTAATTTTTCAGGCACAAAGAGATGCACCATGATCTCTACATTCCTTTCACAACCCTTTCCTGGACTTTACTTTTCTTTGGCATTTCTGCTGGACTTTTCATTTTCTATTTCATTTATGTTTTATTATTAATTTTTTGTTAGAGAAAAAATTAAAAAAAATATAGATATATACATGTGGCTATGTGTTTAATTCTGTTGTAAGTTTCCTTTTCATTCTAATTCCTATTTTCATTTTCCTTTTCTTTCTCTGTCCTGTTTTTATTTTCCTTTTCTTTCTCTGTCCTGTTTTTATTTTCCTTTTCTTTCTCTGTCCTGTTTTTATTTTCCTTTTCTTTCTCTGTCCTGTTTTTATTTTCCTTTTCTTTCTCTGTTCTGTTTTTATTTTCCTTTTCTTTCTCTGTCCTGTTTTTATTTTCCTTTTCTTTCTCTGTCCTGTTTTTATTTTCCTTTTCTTTCTCTGTTCTGTTTTTATTTTCCTTTTCTTTCTCTGTCCTGTTTTTATTTTCCTTTTCTTTCTCTGTCCTGTTTTTATTTTCCTTTTCTTTCTCTGTTCTGTTTTTATTTTCCTTTTCTTTCTCTGTTCTGTTTTTATTTTCCTTTTCTTTCTCTGTTCTGTTTTTATTTTCCTTTTCTTTCTCTGTCCTGTTTTTATTTTCCTTTTCTTTCTCTGTCCTGTTTTTATTTTCCTTTTCTTTCTCTGTCCTGTTTTTATTTTCCTTTTCTTTCTCTGTCCTGTTTTTATTTTCCTTTTCTTTCTCTGTTCTGTTTTTATTTTCCTTTTCTTTCTCTGTCCTGTTTTTATTTTCCTTTTCTTTCTCTGTCCTGTTTTTATTTTCCTTTTCTTTCTCTGTTCTGTTTTTATTTTCCTTTTCTTTCTCATTGGTGATTTAATTGTATTTCCTTTTTAGGTAACAAATAAAAAAAAAAAAATTGTGGCTATGTGTTTAATTATGTTTTTTTTTCCATTTATATTCGAAGATCTGGTAGAATTTAATTTCCTTTTACACACAAAATAAAAAAATTTTTACATTTCAAAACAAATGTGGCAATGTGTTTTATTCAGAAGGTACTGGATGGCCAGGACACAGCAAAGCTAACAGGCGCTGTGTAGAATAGCGTGGTCACACTGACTGACAGCGCCAACAAAGCTGAGGGCCAACATCATATTCAGCAATGTAGGCGTTGTTCGCAACAACGCCAGGTAGCGACTGAGGAGGCCTGCTATAGCGAATCGCTAACGCCCGCGGCTGACGCTAGCGGCGCTCATAGCGCCATACTTCAGTCGCTCATCTGTCGCTACCTGGCGCTATTGATGAATCGGCCTCTTAAGGTGCAAGCTGGCCATCTAACTGGCTGCTTTATCTTCCTGTGCTGGCAGACTAAATCAGTTAATGTGACCTAAATATATGCCTCTATAAGTTATCTATCTAATAACAGCAGTATGCATTTGTTGTAAAGTGATTACATTTCTAGTCGTGAACTTATTTACTTATTCTTTCTTGCAATAGATTTATTTTAATGGTTTGTCAGTAATAAACTATTGCAGTTTTATGGTGATTATTGTAGTTCTTCTTTAATGGGTTTGGCTCAGGGTTTTTTGCTACATCGTTTATATGTCACCTGTAGCATCCTAATAGATTGCATCCTTATCTTATTATAGTATAGTATTATTAGTTCAGAATGCTGCTTTTATGTACAAAGGAAAAATAGCTTCCTTCACTCATTTTTAAAATTACCATTTCGTATTCACTCATTGATATTCCAAATCTTTCTAAGGGACATTAATTTTGTTTTGACATGATACATCATGTAACATATTTACACTGTCACGCATATACTGGTGTTTCTGAGCACTCTTCTGGATGTTGTTTAATTGATTTTATTCATATCGTTGTTAAAGGAAAAATTGTGTTCGTTGTGGGGTGCACTTGCCTTAATTTACCAACCTGAAAGGTGTAATGCACAAGTTTGTTTCTGGACTTATCCTTGATCTGCCTGGTTTTCAGGACTCTGGTTCAGAATCTGTGAAAAGCTTAATGCAGTTCAATAAAGAAAGTCAGCCTTCTCCTATACTGCACATCCTCCTGCTATTAGCTGGTAATTCTTCCACCAAAGGCCTACACTGCAAGCTTCTCTTCTCAGAATTTCCTTTGAAGTCTCATTTGCATTCCTTTCATCTCCAAGGTGGATTTGATTATCACTTCATTCACCTTCAAATAACTCAGGCTTCGGCATCCTTTAGGTAGGATAGATGCCCAATTGAGGCTTATCATGAAAAAGTTGCTAATAATTTTCCTTATGCTTAGTATAGCAGGGGAAAGGAGAATGACATTTTTCAATAACTGAATAATGGAATTTGATAGGAAGCAATTTATTGATAGCTCCATATGCTTTTGTTTCTTTAAAATCTGTGGACATTAAGCTCCATTTTCTCCCTTCTTCTCTGATATGGATCATTTCATGTTTGCTTCATTTCCCGCACGGTGCATGCTATGTTACAATCCATCTTCTATATTTGGCAGTTGATAGCAGCTTAAAAAATATAAAAGTATGAAGTGCCTGAGGGTTGGTTTTAATGAGAATTCTCTCCTAACTTTCTTTTTTATTTCCTACATATTCTTCAGGAAATAAAAAGTACCTACTCCTTTCTTATTTTTTAATTTCATGCCCTCTCCCCAGTTTTTCTTTTATATCTATATTAAAAGCACAAATTTGGAGCTTTATCTAAGATGCTGCATTCCAAGGATTTCCTTATATTGATATAGACTGACTAAGGTGTTTTCTTGGTTCAAGTCCTAGAAATGTAAATCCTGGCCTGTTTTGTTTAGAGGGAAGGAAAGATGTACTGTATATACCTGTTAGACTGTAAGCTTGTACGGGCAGGGCTCTCTCCTTATGTATCTTGTATTTAGAATATTCATCTCTAAAACCGCATTTGTAAAAATCTATGTATGGAAGGTTCTACCCTGTAATCACTACTTTATACAGTCCTACTGAAGATGATACTGCTTTATAAAGAAATAATAATATACATCTTTTCATACTCCTGAGTACAGACATAATGGTTACCCTATTGTATCATAAAAACATACCACATAGTCCATCTACCCTTATGTGTATATTTATATCTATCTTAGGATAAATCCCAAGCATACTTAATTTCACTTACTGCTGATTTTCCAACAACTAACTTCACTGGAAGTTTGATCGAAGCATCTACTAATATTTCTTAAGATGTTCTGTTTCATCCTGAACCTTTTATAGAATTGTTAACATTAAGGGTGTCCCTGCTTTTCCTTCTTTCTTTCAGGTTGTACAGTTTTATATTCAAGTCCATCCACCATTTTTGCAGACCAAATTTGGACCTGCTATATTTGAAAAATGTTATTTTATAGGTGAGGTTTCCAGAACCATACACAGTATTCAAGTTGTAGTATTGCTAGAGCTCTATACATTGTAGTTATCAGGGCATTGGCCCTGTAGCCCTTAATATTGCAATTACATGTCTCTCAATTCTTATGATGTGTTCCCAAAGTAGATATGAAAAGAGCACAATAGCCAACTATATTTTCTACTGTGCTGTAGAGAATGTTTAAATATACGTACTGCACAGTAAATAGACAAATTGTAAACCGAGCAGACATTCAAAGAGACAGAGCAGTTCTAAATCGCCCGACCTCCTGCATACTGTATTCAGTGGAACAGTCTTTCCCATAATGTCAGCAAAGTAGGATATTTAGGTGTCCCCACCGAAAATGGGACATCTGATTAATTTAGTGTGTGGTGACTATCGCTATGGGATGGCACCAGCACAATGTAATTGTTTAAATTGTATTACAATATTAGTACAACTGTGTTTCAGGTGTATCTGTTCTGGAAGCATCCCGCACACACCACATAGATTGTTAAAAAAACAGATATAAATGTGACAGCGTTTCCCTCACTTTCATCATATTGCTATGCCAGAAATGTAAGTGTATTATTATTAAGTGCCTCTTTAAAAAATGTGTGTGCCTAATCCCACCCTACCTTGTTCTATATATATATTATCGGTAAAATGTTTTCATTTTGTGTATTCTGTAAAGCCCAAAAAAATCTGCATATAGCAAAATTAACTGGTCTGAATGTCCACTAACAAAATCAGATTCTGTTTTATTAGTTCAAATAAAATCAGATCAGATGAAAAGCCCTCATACGACACTCTGGACATGGAGTTAGCTGGTGGGTATGACATCTGTACGTTCTGAGTCCCTATGCTTGGAGAAGCATCTGTGGATGTGTTGCCTAAAATGAATTAATTTGACGTGGACATTCTGCCAGTGTCACAGCAATATGAAAACAATCCAAAACTTAATGCTTTTGTCTGCCTATTTAATTAAAGTCTAAATTAGAATTTTCTTTGAACTTTGGTGTGTAATAAAATCAAATAATTGCTTACGTTTAAGAGGGAATAATACATTGCAAGCATGCCTTGCATAATAAAGAGTACAGATTAGATTAAAACTGTTTTAGATAAAAAAAAATCCCATTATTTAAAACAATCAGATCATCTGCAAGTAGAAACCAATATTACTAATGTTCAGTGCACAAGCATTTACTTTCCTTCAAGTTTTGAGCAATGACCTCTAGCTATTACATCCTGTCACCCCAGCAACCAGTATTAAAAGATCCTGCCCCATCCTTGATGTGATAATCATAAGTCCATTGATTCTCCTCCTGATTTGAGTCTCTGCCACTTCACTTTCAGGATGCTAGGAAATTCAACTTGGAGTTAGAATTCAAAGGCTAACAGTGAAAAGAAATGAAAAGCAACAGAGCAAGTTGTAATGACTCATCTTTGTTCTACTCAGAGCAGGGCTTCCCAAAACATTGTTTCAAATGCTTAAATGCTCTGCAGCTTCTGTCCCAATATAGATATAGTACATAGACTTTAGATAGATAGCTATTTGACAGATCCCATTACACATACAACATTCCTTTAGTCACCCAGCTATTTATTCAGTGTGTGTGTGTGTGTGTGTGTGTGTGTGTGTGTGTGTGTGTGTGTGTGTGTAGCATGACAGGGATGCGGCCCCATTTTTTCTGAGATATATATATATATATATATGTGCATTTGATGTACTTGATTTAGATGTGCATCTTGTTTTTGGCATATAATCAAATGCATATTTTTAAGATTTGCAACTCAGTTACAGTGTTATATACCTATTTATATGATCATTATTATAGAATTATTGACATTAGCCTATGTAGAAGTAATGTTCAGTAGGTACAGGATATATTTATTACATTCTATATTGTATCTGTATTGTAAATGTGGGGATAGGTACAGTTTGACTATTGATATAATTGTTTTATCAATGTTTTTACATATATAATATCCATGCATTTTTCATGCAAATGTGTTCATTATGCATTCCTTATTTGAGTTGAGATTATCTCCATGAACTGGATTAAATATTTATTCTCTGATGGACCCTGGTTCATTGCCCAGGCATATTTCTAAGATGGCAAGCAAAATTATTGATTAATGTTGTTAATCATGCGCATTTAATATTTGTAGTGTTCGGCAAACCCAAACCGCAAAGTTTGTGTTCGCACCAAACTTTGTGAGTTCGGGTTCCCAAACCAGTCAGAAGTCTGTGATCGAGTTCAGTGTTTGGCTGAACCCAGAAAAGCTGGTTGATGGGTTGCTTACCTGAGCCCCCCCCATAAGTCAGGAGTCACTATCAGCAGCTTACAATGTAAAGTGTCCTCACTGATGGGGATGGCCATCTTTCAGAAGCAGACTTTGACAGAGGAAAGAACGCAGACTTCCAACAGCCGCTTCCTTCTGCTACACACTCTGCATAGGGCCATTTTTTAGGTTCCAAATTACGGGTCCTCATTGAGCTCAATGACATGGTTTGTGTCAAGTTTTGTACCCGAACCTAACTTTTGTTCAAAGTTCAGCCGAACTTTGCCCAACACTGATTATTAGTATTGTGCTTCAGATATGGGTGAAGAGGTAATTCAAACCTGAATCATGGTTTAGATTTGGGTTGACTGACCTGAAAATCAACAGTGAAAAGTTTAAAAAAGGCTATTTATATTTGCAAGTGGAATATTCCTGCCTCAGGTAATATTCTCCATCTTTTGGTCCATAGAGGATGTTGGTGATTTATGCAATTTGCAGCCAATCTATGCATTCCACCAAAAGTGGGATACCTGGTTAGTTTAACAACAACATAGGAAATGTGTATAATATATATATATATATATATATATATGTGTGTGTGTGTGTGTGTGTGTGTGTACAATGCTTCCCAATATTTCCAATGCCAACTGTAATCCAATCCCCATTTTATCATTGAACCATGTAGGCATATCTACAATTACCCAGCTTTTTCTGCATTTTTTGCATTTCTTTTTGGTATGGGCTCTTCAATTCATTAATACTAGTCAAGAGTGGCTTTCAAAAAGGTGTAAAAGATTGCCACATTGTAATGAATAAAGGCCCAAGTTTATGTAAAAATGTTTAATGAATTAATTTTGCATGTGGAAATTCATGAAGCTTTAAACATGGTGCAGCTCACATTATGATTCTAAAGTTCATTAAATGTGCTAAATAAACTGTTAACACAAGTAAAAAAAATATCACCTACAATATATAGCTATATGCCTTGGATGCTATGAAAATTGCCCTTCATTAAAAGCAGTATGACTTACCTCCCAGTCTTCTCCACACAGGTTAAATACAAATTTATCTGCCTCTTTTTCCTTTTTAATATGAGTTATGGTTTTCTTGGCAATGGATGAGCATCTTTCATCTGTATCCGGGCTTTTAAGCTCATAGTCTACAAAACCATGTTTTAAGTACACAGACTGAGGTATTCCTCTGCTCCTGCATTCCAGCATAAAGCTCCATTCCTGCTTTATCCTGCAAAGACACAAGGGCTGATTGTACAATGTCTCTGTTTAGATTTCTGTACTGTCTAATAATAATAATAATAAAAATCCAGATTGACATTGTTTTCTGCTTTAGCTCGATTCTGTGTGTATAAAACTAGAAATACAATAGGTATAAAGCTGTACATTACTGAAGAGGAGCGTACTGACTCAGTATGATGTTGTTTTAAATGCTTTATGCTTATAAAACACTTTATGAAAGGCCAACCTCAGCCATTTTGTTAAACACAAATTAAAGGATCTTAATATAGATGGCAAACAGCTCATTTGTTACATTCTATTCTGTCTTTTTGTAATCTGGTTGGTCTTTTTATATATTCTTTATGTTTTTGAAAATGCAGACAAATTAAAAGTGAAGAGAAATGGGCAGCGTCCAGATAGGCGTACTTCACATATTTACAAATCACACATTGGCAGCCTTATCAATAATATTAGTAACATATGCATGTTCAACATATATAGTCCCATTCCCCATTGAGACATCCACCCTTTATGGGTCAAAGCCTCAGGAGAACGGCACTGCAACTGATTAACGTTAGATTCATCTGCGCCTCATACCCTTTTGTAAAAATGAATCAGGCAGAGGTTAGAAGAGATGGTGCAAGCATAGGTGAGGTGGGAAAAGGTGGATAGAGGTAGACAAGGGTGGGGTGAGCCGAGGTGAGGTGGGGAGAGGTAACAAGAAGCAAATAGAGGTGAGGCAGGAAGATGTAAGTAGAATTATAGGTAAAGGGAGCAGAGAAAGAGCTGAGGTGGGCCCTGTTTAACCTCCCTGGCGTTCTGATTCTATGTGCAATTTTGTGCACAAAGCGTTACCATGACGTTTAAATCTGCCGCCCAGTTCCGCCCCCATGAGCCTCTGCGGCTCACAGAGACGGAACCAGGAAGTCAGACGGACGCAGCTGCCGGGGCTCTCACCTGCGATCACAGCGGGGACATCGCTGGATCGCAGGGAAAAGGTAAGGAGACTGCTCCTCTGCCTAATCAACCCCGAGCGTGACTCGGGGTTACCGAGTTACCGTAGCAAAAATTAACCCCGAGTCACGCTCGGGAACACCGCCAGGGAGGTTAAGGAATTAGATTTACACTGTCTCTAGTGGCCAGCCACGTGCACTGTAGGCAAGGCAATCTCAGCTTTACAAATATTATGAAATATTGGATTGGAGTGGCATGGGCCACAACTGAGGACACTGCAGGCCACATGTGGTGCATTTCTGTTTTAGAGTAGAGTAATTTTTGACCCATCCCAGTTTGCTGCCAGTTTATTGGGAAACTACATGTCAAGTTTGCTATCACTAGCCACTTCATACAAGTGACTTTAGACACCACCCCAAATTGAAGCAGCAACTGGTCAGTACTTTGAGGTCTTGGTATAATCTGGATAAACATGGAACATATAATTCCTTGAAAGACATTAAAGTGCATGTCCAGCGATCCTTAATGCCACTGCACCCCCCCTGCCCCACCTTCATTTTAAATGATTTCTGGAATCTACAGGGACTGATAGTAGACCAACATCCTAAATGTGGATGCTCTGGAGACATGTGGAACAATAGGTCGCTATAGGTCATTCTCATCTTAGGTCTGTGTGACGTCAAAATGGTGAAGGCTGCTAGCTCTACGAATACACTTACAGATCTATGTGCTGCAAGATCTATATGCCCCTTAGCAAATTAAGAGTCAATGGAGAACTTCAAACAGCCCCCCAGCTACACCTGCAAAGTGAAGTTGTCTGATAACTGCTTTGGTGCTTTTCTTCTGCATCCCTGAGGATGCCTGCAGCATCCATCAGCGTTGCCTGCAGCGTCGTCTGGTTATCTTTTGTTATCCAGCAAACACAGCCCCCCCCCATACACACACATATATTTCCTTATCCTGATGGGCAATATTCAAGACCGCTAAGTTACAATCATCTCATACTATGCTACCATTATGAATCAAAGCTCTTTCTTTTCAGGTGGTGATTCTAAGCAAGTTGTACATCCTCATACTGGCAATCACTTGCTGGCGGGTACGCTACTTCTTGCCCCCCCCCCAGTCTGACTCCTTGGCAAATGGATAATGACCTTCTTAATCAATACCAGTTTATAGACTCCTAGAGAGAACTACACCCTGCTAGAAAGCACAATGCAAATTGCATCTTCATTTCAATTCTTGTCCCCTCACTTGTCCAGTGGAGCCACAGTACCTGTAGTTTGATCTGACCATGATTTGGAATCTGTGGATTTATTGTGCCTGATTCAAAGGCTGCCCACTTTCAATTGGAAGACTTTCTTAAGTGACAAGTCTGTCTCTAAGAAAATAAAGCTTGAAATTAAAGAGATTTATAAATGTAACTCAGACTCTGTAGATTCACCAACTGTAGTATGGGAAACTCACAAAGTAGTTTGGGTCCTTAATAGGGTTGAGTGGACCTGACCCCCAAACCCAAACACGGATTTCAAAATGAAATCAGTGCATATGTTCAGCGTTCTGCCCTAATGCACAGCCTTCTTCCTGCCCTAGCAACTACAACAATGTCAATTCTGGGCATGGCTGTGATTGGCCAGGCAGCACACAAGAACTGGACAGCAGCTGGGACAGGGCTGGAGTGAGGGCTAGATATGTTGTTTTTAAGCCCGCTATTGTCCTCAGGACATTTATTCAGGGACAGCAGCTGGGGTAAGGGCTTTTCTTTTTATTTTTATTTATGTATGTATTTCTTTAATTTTATTTTGAGTACTTCCCCTGGTGTTCTCCTCGATTTGCAGCCCTCTAGCCCTTGCTACCCCCATTTTGCAGCCATTTTTGGTCCCCCAAATTTGGGTCCCCATTTGTCCGGGTTTGGGTCCCTGGACCCGAACCAGACTTTAGCGACCAGTTCTCATTGGATCCGAACTTCGAGGGGTCTGCTCATCCCTAGTTCTTAATCAACTTGCAACTCACAAGAATAAACTCAGACATCATAAACTCACTGATCTAACAGTTGCACTCACTCCTTAAGGCTAATCAGGATTTTATGCGCATTGGAGTGGGATAACCCACCTACACCTCACTAACCAGTTTCAAAACCACCTGCAACCACATAATACTCTTCAAAACCGATTTAAAAAAACTCAAATTTTAATGACCAATACATAGCTGGTTTCACTAGGCTGATGAAATTACACCAGTCATGGGCCAATCGGAGACTGGTGTAATTGGACTAGCGGTGAAATATAGGAAGGGGTTTGGCTGAATAAGACTGTGTAAGTTAGGGTTAACATTTTCAACGGAATTATTTCAGATATTGACAGCAAGAGTAGAATTTGACAGAAAGAGGCAGTACCAGAAAAGTGAGGAGAGGTGGATGAGGCAAGCAAGTTGAGAATATAAGAATATAATAGTAAGAAGCAAAAAAGTTAATACAAATTCAAAAAAAGTCTTCAAAAAGCCTAGATTATTTCAAACAGCTTGAATGTTGCTATATGCCCACCACCATCAAAACTGAGCACACAGGGAATGAACCAGAAAGGGTTAGTTAATGACATATAACTCCTTTAAATCACTCTCTGGTGTCTTACTTAATTAGTGGTTATAGCATCTATTTAGATGCTGGCTCATTCTCTCCCTCAGTATCTCAGCAGTTTTTCTCTACAGTGCGTCTCCGTCAAGACCAGGAGAAATGAGCGCAGCACAGTCCCAAGACCTCCAGCAGCTATCTTCTCACCCTTGGCTTCCCTGAGATGTTCTTTTGCACCATGCTATTATATTCTGATATTTGGAAGACCTAATATTAGGGGTTTTTTTGCATATTATTTGAGCATCTTTTATTGTTTTTTTTAAGATTTATAAGGTTGTTCATACCTATTGAAATATCTTGAGTTGTTATCAAAGTGAAGACTAAATTGTAGGGGTGGCAGTCTGTTAGATTAATAAACCTAAATATAGGTTTAATACAATTTTCTAAGACAATCTCAAAAGTTTCGATATGTTCAATTTGTTTATATGTAATCAATGCAGTATATTATTCATATTTCTGGTGCATATATAGTTTTTGAACTCCAGTCCTGATGTAAGAATTGAGAAAAATACTTTGAGACAAGTCTAATTGAAAGATGTACATGTACAGAACAACTTCAGATCAGACAGGTTTTGATCATCATGAATTATGGTGCTAGAGTCCCAGTGGCCATCCAGTCCCACTGATACCTATGACTTTTCTATTAGAAGAACTTCCAACCCTTTCCATTTAAAAAAAAAAACGTAAAAAAAGGTTGAAAAACAGAAGAACAGTAATGCCTTCTTTTAGTGCCTCAGGATTTGTGATATCACAACAGTATGTTATCTCTCTTTTAGGGTTTTAATAAAGCACTTTGCCAATATCCAGAAAAACATTTACTTCAGAAAGTTACTCAAGTCATGAAGAGAAAAAAAGAAAAAAAATAAAGAAAAAAAAGTAAAAAAAAAGTAGACTGGAGGTCCAGATCCGAGGAGGGGGTGCCTTGGGTTTCTACTAATTTAGCCAGTTCCCTAAACCAACAGGGATGCTTTTGGGCAACCCACAGCTTTCTATATTATAAAGTCCTTCATTTCCCATTTAAGATGCTGACTTACCATCTTTTTATTTCTCAGTCTAATTCAGTTTAAGTTAAATGATTAGCCTGATTGTAAAACTCTTCACCCTTGGTTACCCCCAGTAATTTTCTAGATCGCATGTAAAGTTTCTCTCTAATACTAAGTTAATGAGACCATATACGTTACTCCAAAATGTTCTCACGATCGGGCAAAGCTACCATACATGCCACATATCTTCCTTTATCTTACAAACCTTAAAGCAGTGTGATGACACTGCCAGGTTTATCTACGAAACTCTCACAGGAACCATATACCATCTCATTATTACCTTTAGAATAGCTTCAATTAAATTTGTATTTAAGAGACCCTTACAGGCTCTAAAAACCAACTGCTCCCACCATTGTCTAGGGTAGGTCTTTTCTATGTCCTACTCACAGGCATGCATATACACAGTGGCAATAACGGCACTCAGTGGGCTGCAGCGACTGAGGGGTACCATGTAGCACAATGCAGAGTGTGCAGCACATAGGAAGCCACTGTACACGTGAGACAGCTGCTGCAGAAATCAGTTCTCAGCTCCATTTCGTTATGCAAGATGCTGTGACATCACAGCAGCTAGCAAGCTGAATGGTGCAGAGCAGCCCACTGGTCGCATGCCTGCTCACCTCTAGCTGGGGATGTGGCTGGGCTGGCCAATCACAAATGGTTTCCCTGGGTATGTGTCTAGCTGCAGGTATAGCGAGGCCATGACCTCTAAAAATATTATTTCAAAGGCCCTACGAATCTGGTCAGGGCCCTGTCGGCCAGGTACAAACCTCACCTGGCCCAGAAGGCTAATCTCACTCACAAACTTGTTCAGCCTTGAGGAGAAGATCTTGGTCATTCATTTTACATCAGAGTTGATCAGAGAAAAGTTTGAATCTCCTCCCCATATTTCTTGTACTTATGGCCTTAAACATTATCACAATGGAAGGTCTTTTTATATTAGGTGAGAGTGTAATAACTAATGATGGTAACCAGAGCCTCATCAATCGTTCCATTCACTAATAGGAATCTGCCCCCAGGTCTGTTGCTGTTTCTATTAAGGTAAATGGGATTGATTTTGAGAAACAAATAGCAACTCCGCACTTTTTCTGTTTCATGGAGAACAGAAGAAGGATCAGGAACTTGCAGTGCACGCACCCCATGTGACAGCTCCCTATACCTTTCAGCCCATTGTAGACTGCACCTAAGGCACAGAGAGGCATAGCTTTAACAGCAATTCCTCTCCTTCCTGTACTGTTGAGACAGAAAATGAATCGTTCTTATGTTGGAACAACATTTTGCCTGGGAACTATACTTAATTCAAATTGGATGGTAGATATTAGCCTCAAGATTTTTCTTCTCTGTGGGGTTCTTGTGGAGAGATCAAAGTAGATCTCTATTTTAAACTCTCTTGCTAAAATGTCAGTTTTCTCCCTGGCTCCCAAGTTCACTGCTTTAAGGGTACTGAAGAGGTTTAACTAAAGTGTCCCTTGAGTGTCCATCATTCCGGGTGACCCAAGGGCCCAGTGAACCTGGTCCAGCTCCCTTACAAAGGAGTCTACATCGACAATCCTCTCAGGCGCACCCCTTATGCAAAAGTTCTGGTGTCTCGACCTGTTCTGTCAATCCTGTATTTTCCACAGAGCTTCTGTGTCGTCTATAAATTCCTTCTTGTTATTGTTGATCAAAAGCTTAGTTGATTCAATGCTATTTGCCAGTGAGTCAAATCTAGTTCCCATCCTTTGAGGTCCATTCTCAAATCTTAAATATTTTTCAGCCATTCTGAGTTTTTACAAGGTGAACTTTGTTTGTCACTTTCAAAAGGGCGTATACTTCCCTTCTAGCTCTGGATATTGCTCTAAAGACAATTAAGAAGGGGGTGTTGAAGTCAAGCTATTTCTGTGATCCAACTTATCAGAGGATTTATTGTAGACCCTTTTCATGGATGACATAGGGGCTGCAAACACTGCACATGTGTCCACCAGGGCCCCGTTTTCCGACTCACCGATGCCGCCCGACTGAATCCCTTGAGTCGCAGTGCCCTGCTTTCCTCCACGTGCACTGGCCTGGCGACAACCCCAGTAAGTTACCCTGAGTGGGGGATACTAACATCCGGCAAAGTTCTCATCTTGAGGGAGTGCAGAACTGGCCAGTTATGCCCTCATGGCCTGACGTGAATGACGCATGTCCATGGGAAAGTGAAATCAGTTTAGAGTTGTTATCTCTATAACTTTATTATTTTTTGAGCTGAGCCATCGCTATCAGTAAATAACTTTAATGGGCATATGCAAAAATGCCTAATTCATCAAGATGACTGGCAAAATGGAGTAATAATTACACCTCATTAGTACTCATTACTACTTAATTCAATGTATTTATTTAAATGAGTTTTTCTACCATTAACCTATTGAAGATAGAAGTTAAAAAAAAATATTGAAAAGACAAGCAGTCAAGTAGAAATCAAGGCAATAAAAAAAGTGATCGGTAAAAAATTTGAATATTACGAAAGTTAATAGACCACATTTACAATATAAAATACACTAAACCAGAATTTGCTAATTATAATACTTTTCAAGCACAATAGTGGACAACCTGAAAATGACACAATTTTAGTCCACCAACGTACAGTTTCTATGGCTACGACTCACTTGTCAAAAATCTCAGGGCCTGTCCAACCAGAAAGCTTCACCCTTCCTTGATTATTTCACCTAGATACAGAGTAAGACTGAGACTTATACTGTAGATCAGCTTAAGCCAAGCCATTCTCTGAGCCTGAAATCCCCAAATAGACATTCGGCCTGATTCAAAACCTGCCAGTGAATGCTGTTTTTTTCAGGAACTAATCTCGGAAACCGGGAAATTGCGAATCCTCGTATCATTCACAGACGTTTTTCGAGAAAAGCTTGTTCAAACATAAGCGGGCATATTTCCTTTGCATACGCGTACAGTTTTGTGTAACTTGTTCTTCAGTGGCTTTCCAGCGAATGCTTTTTTTTTGTTTTTACCAGCTATTTTAAAAAGGAACATCAGACCTTTTCTGGTGTTCCTCTCTAGGCATTCCTTCCCCTTCCTCACTGTCTTTTGGATTTTGGCATTATCTAAAAGGCCGACCTCCGACAGTATTCCTGGCCCCTTTCTACCTCCACCCCCCTTAGCCGTTGCTGAGTGATTGCAGCAGGTTTAGCCGTTCTTGCCTGTAGCTGTCCTCTCTTCAAATGTCCCGCGCCACTACTCAGGTCTTCTGTGCTGAGTGTCATTGCAGCCTATGCAGTGACACTGCACATGTGTGAGGGGCGGCGCAGTGAATGATGGGACAGCAAGATGGTGCTGCCTGACAGAAACTTGCGGGACTGAGGGATGCCTAAGCTTGATACGACAGGTCAAAACGTTTTATAAAGTGAAACCGGAGGGATGGGTTTAAGGTAATTTCCTCTGTCCCCGTCAGTGCACCTGTGGTAGTCTGAATCTCCTTGTACATACTTACCTTCTCCCCTCTGCTGGCATCCAGGGCATCCCATGGAGTCTGCATTTCCTTGCACATACTCACCTTTGTACCTTGGTTTCCATATATATATATATATATATGCACAGCAACAGTGGATAAGCAGGCTCCAACAGGCCAAATTACTTTAAATAAGTGTGCAGCTTAGTGAAGATCAAGAGGGGTATGGTATGTTATAGAGTGGGATACCCCCAAGCAGGCTTTAGAACAGTATATATGCACAGCAACAGTGGATAAGCAGGCTCCAACAGGCCAAATTACTTTAAATAAGTGTGCAGCTTAGTGAAGATCAAGAGGGGTATGGTATGTTACAGAATGGGATACCCCCAAGCAGGCTTTAGAACAGTATATATGCACAGCAACAGTGGATAAGCAGGCTCCAACAGGCCAAATTACTTTAAATAAGTGTGCAGCTTAGAGGAAATACAGAGGCTAATGGGATGTTACAGAATGGGATGCCCCCACAGCAGACCTGAGATCAGTATATATGCACAGTAAAAGTGTCTAAGCAGGCTCCAACAGGCCAAATTACTTTAAATAAGTGTGCAGCTTAGTGAAGATCAAGAGGGGTATGGTATGTTATAGAGAGGGATACCCCCAAGCAGGCTTTAGAACAGTATATATGCACAGCAACAGTGGATAAGCAGGCTCCAACAGGCCAAATTACTTTAAATAAGTGTGCATGATCCGTTAGTTCGGATCATTTTACAAACAAAATCTGATATTTTTCGTTCGTTCAGATAACTTACGTTGTTGGGATGGGCTTACGTCTGATTCAGAGAGCTGATTTCCGACGGACCACCACCCTATAAATCCGTTTCATTTCCGATCCACTTACGGGTCCTTTGAGGGCTCAGATTGCTATTGTTGAACATGTTTTGCGGCTATGTGGGGGAGTCTGCGCAACTTTAGCACCAAGGCATTGCATGTATCAGCATGGCCGAGGCCATAAATTGTATAGCAATGCATACCTGAATCAATACATTTCATGTATGCCTTATAGATGCATTTTAATGCTGACCTTAATTAGTCCTTAGCATGTAAACATTTATTTTCCCACACATCCATATAATTGCTATATTTTTTCAGACTTATGTGCTTTGTGAATTATATTTGGATTGTTGAACTTGATTCTTAATTTGTTGTAGGAGTTATTGTTTTAGTCGGTTACCTTTTCTTTGTGTAATTATTTTATATTTGGTTGCAGGAACCGCAAAATGTGCCACTCGCACAACATACAAGCAGTGTTTGGTCCAGCTATGCGATTCCTCAGTGTTCTTGCAGGGCATCCAGGGTCGTCCCATGATGCTTATATATTGCAGAGCTCCGGCTTATTTCGTCAGTTTGAGTCAGGAGAATTATCTGGTGGATGGCTCCTGGGTAAGTTTGCTCACATTCCATCAATTCATTTTCACTGTATGGCAATGAATATAGCTGATGACTCATGTCTTAACCTATGGCTGTTTTTAGCCCTTGATGACATGTTAAACAATATTGTAGCTTAGAATGTGTATTTTATGTTAGTTTTTTAAATTCTTTCAGGGGATTCTGGATATCCACTCCTGCCCTTGCTCCTGATGCCCATTCTTTGCCTGCAGAATTCGGGCTAGGGGTTCTCTAATCGGGCACTATGCAAAACCCGGGCCGTGGTGGCGAGGGCCCTCTGGCTTTTGAAGTCCAGATTTAGGTGTTTGGACCATACAGGGGGGGGGGGGCACTGCAGTATGACACCAACAAGGTTATACCAATATTTTAATTTACGTTTTTTTAAATTTTTAACAGAGACCACACGTGCCAGAGTGGCACAACTGAGTGTCAGGGTCCTTCAGTTGGTGGGCGAGATGCAGGAGCTGCGCAACTCGTTGGGGACCACAGATGAAGAATAATGTTCTGTGGCCTGCCATTGCTATGTATTTTGTTTTTTATAGTTGTAAAAATTTGAAATTTTCAAAATTTTTAAACATTTTATATTTTATGATGGAATTAAAAAAAAAATGTTAGTGTCATTTCATTTACAAAATACATTAACACAAAACTAATGGGCCCGTAAATATTTTAAGATGAATATTCACATGACCGAGAAGTGATTTGGGTAAGTTTTGGTGGGCTAAAATGGAAGAAGAACCTAACCGTGAAGTGGTTTGGGTGAGCTTTAAGTGTCCAAAAGGGAAGATGGAGGATAGTGCTAAGTGATTTAGCTAAACATTGTAGTAGAAGTGAGGGTGGCAAATATGTAGGCGAGCACTTGAGTTAAGTTTGTAGTGCGCAGGCTCAAGATCGTAAGGATTTCCGTCTGGACGATTATTTATTGAAAAAGGGAAACAGAAACTAACGGGAAACGTAAAGGATTAGTGGGAGGATACGATGGGAAAAGGGCAAAAACTAAAGCCTACGTTGCAACATGTGAAGATGAAACGGAAAAGTCACACTGGAAAATGACATCCTCGTATTCGCAATCTGCCGTACGAACGGACGGAAACTTTACAGAAGGATTGCAATGAATCGCTCGTACACTCATACAACAGCGGAAACATTTAAAAAAAAAACAGATCGGCACTAAAACGGAAGTATTTTTTTGTTTGTTTGTTTGCTTCACTAGCTTCAGACCCACATGAGTCTTGCACCGCTTTCGTCTCGGGTGGCTCCATCGTCGCAAGCTCACTTTCTGATGATTCTGTATGGACAGAGAAGCGAACCTCTAGCACTTAGCAAACATGTTATTAAACTTTACATGTAGCACAACCTGTTTTTTTGGGGATATTGACCTAGAGCTGTGGGTGACTCCAAAGTGCAGTAGCTGTGGGTGACTCCATACTCAACACAACCTCCTCTTCAGCTAGCTCCATGGCTGGTGGTGGTGCTGATTCAAGGAAAAGGACATTGGCAGGGTTCGTGACCGCCGCCTTACACTCACACCCCATCTTCTGGTCCCCACTGGTCGCACCCTTCGCTTCTGGGTGAGCTTGATCCACAGCCAGAACTCCCCAGCTACAAATGAAAATATACAATCAATCATTCTACTCATTACCCTAATAGCTCACCTTCTCTGTTGTACATCCACTTACCTAGGAAGTTCTGGCTGTAGAACCTCTGCACCCAGGGCCACTTTCACCATTTGAGGTCCTCTTTTCATGTGTGTTGGGCTTGAAGTCGTACCATTGTTCTATAAAAGGCTGCAAACAACAACAGATGTGCATTGTTAATGTATGGCCTCTGTTTGGCTCTCCTTTAGCTCCACATGCACGCCTCTGCCCCTTTAAGTCATTTTCTGGGTCAGTGCAAGTACCCGAGCCTTGTATACACTAATGTTAACTAATCCAGTTCTCCCATCCCACAGTAGTAGCATATTGGAAGCGCAGGTGCACTTAGGCCAAAAGGCACACCTAACTCTTCACCCCCCTACTACTGCCAGATAGGGCTTCCTGACCGTGGCCAGCAACAAGGCAAAGCCAGCTCTCCTATCCCATAGTAGTAGCGCATTGCATAGAAATGTCAAACTTTAATCACTTAGGCACCCGTGCATAGCATACAAACATGCCAGAGTGGTCCATGTGACAGTGGCAGCATAGTACTGTGGGCCTGTAACATTGGAAGGCCAGACCTCTGCCATTACTGTAGCGCCATTTGCCTTTGCTCTTATTTGCGGCCACTGTTGCCTGTTTGCACCTTGGCAGGAGTGTAATGCGGCACACATGCGTAGGCGACTTACCATCATAATGTGTTGCTCAGGGCCGTACATGGTGGGGGCCATTTTGGACCTTTAGATGTTGTCTGTATGACGCACCCTGGTGGACCCGGGAAGTGTGCTTGCATCCATATGCCCATGCAGCCTATAGGTTGATTGCACCTCTGAAAACCAGGGCTCCCTTGGCTCCTGCCACAGCCCACCATTGAACAACCAACGGACAGGACACGGGAACATTATGCGGACCCTAAGATGGACCCCAGTGTGGGCAACACTGCGGAGTCCACAGTGGAACCCCATGTAGGGCCAATGGGGGAGCCAAAGGTGGAGCAGCTTTGCCACAGCCAGGCCTGCGCTTTCCCCAGCCAGTAGCCTGTAATCCATCCCTTCAGCCAAGACACCACCCAGCAGACCACAGCATTGTCCACTCACCCTGGGTGCAAACTAACAAGGGACAAGTTGAATGGCCAATTTAATAATGCCCAGCTGGAGGATCTGCTAAATGATGTTGCAAAAAATGTTGATCAACTGGCTGGGTCCCAGTCCCGCTTACCCCAAAGCATTGTGAGAGGAGATTGCCTGCAACGTGATGGGTGATGCCAGAACCCAAGGATGGTGCCCAGGCCAAGAAAAAGTGGGATGACCAGAAGGTGGTGGTTCGGTGGAACCTGAGAACCAGACGGGCTGAGAGGTAAGTGCTGAACAACCAGAGGGCTGCTTGTACAGGAAACACTGGACAACTCGCTAAAGCCACCATTTCCTTTGTTTCAATGTAGCTTGTAAACGAATGGGGGGCTCCGCAAAACTCTCCAATTGGGCCATGCTGAGGAGCAGGTGTTGGGGAGGCTTCACCCCAACGCCTACCAAGGGCTATTGGGCACCATGGACACAGATAGGTGGCATGTGCCCGCCAGTGATAAGACTTGTTAGTAAATTGTAGCTTGGAACAGGGGGGAGTAGGCCAACCAAACACCTCACCCACCAACCTGAGTTCCCATGGGCACACCAAACTTTGAGGACTTGCCCACTTGACCACATGCTCCCTTGATCCCATTCCATGCCACCTTATCCCTCAACTGTCTCCATCTGTCATTCCAGCCCTATATTCAAACTCTCCCTCTCCATGGTTACCTTTCCTTCTTACTATAAGCATGCTGTTATAACTCCACTCATCTAAAAACCCTCTCTGAACCCCTCTGCTCTCCCCAGTTACTGTCCTATATCTTTGTTCCCTTTCTCATCCAAGCTTCTTGAACAGCATGTCCACACAGAACTGGCTCACTAGCTGTCTACATACCGTACTCCCTCCTAGATCCCCTACAGTCTGGTTTCCGTTCAAGTCACTCTACCGAAACTGCGCTCACCAAATTTACTAATGATCTACTGACAGCCAAATCCAAAGGTCATTACTCTGCTCATATTCATCTTGACCTATCCTCTGCTTTTGACACAGTCAACCATGCTCTGCTTCTCAACATTCTTTCTTCTCTTGGAATCCAAGGTCTCGCTCTCTCTTGGCTCTCCTCCTATTTCACTGATGACACATTTAGTGTATCTTACTCTAACCCAATTTCCTCTCCCTGTCCTCTGTCTGTTGATGTACCACAAGGCTCAGTCCTAGGACCCCTACTTTTTTCAATATACACTTCTGGTCTCGGACAACTAATAAACTCGCTGGGCTTCCAATATCACTTTTATGCAGCTGACACTTAGATCTACCTCTCTGGCCCAAATCTCTCTTCCCTCCTATCTCGCATTCCTGACTGTCTAAATGCCTTCACTTCCTTCATGACATTTCGCTCCCTTAAACTGAACATGGACAAAACAGAACTGGTCATCTTCCCACCATCTCACTCCCCTCCCCTCTCTAACACCAAAATCTCTGTAAATAATCTTACAATAACTGCAACTCCTCAAGCTCGGTGCCTCGGAATCATTCTGGACTCCTCTCTCTCATTCACACTTACATTTACTCCTTAGCCACCTCCTGACATCTTCAACTTAAAAATATCTCCCACATCTGTCCCTTCCTCCCACCTCATACCACTAAAATGTTAGTGCACACCCTGGTCCTCTTCTGACTGGACTACTGCAACACCCTTTCTCATCCAAGCTTCTTGAACAGCATGTCCACACAGAACTGGCTCACTAGCTGTCTACATACCGTACTCCCTCCTAGATCCCCTACAGTCTGGTTTCCGTTCAAGTCACTCTACCGAAACTGCTCTCACCAAATTTACTAATGATCTACTGACAGCCAAATCCAAAAGTCATTACTCTGCTCATATTCGTCTTGACCTATCCTCTGCTTTTGACACAGTCAACCATGCTCTGCTTCTCAACATTCTTTCTTCTCTTGGAATCCAAGGTCTCGCTCTCTCTTGGCTCTCCTCCTATTTCACTGATGACACATTTAGTGTATCTTACTCTAACCCAATTTCCTCTCCCTGTCCTCTGTCTGTTGATGTACCACAAGGCTCAGTCCTAGGACCCCTACTTTTTTCAATATACACTTCTGGTCTCGGACAACTAATAAACTCGCTGGGCTTCCAATATCACTTTTATGCAGCTGACACTTAGATCTACCTCTCTGGCCCAAATCTCTCTTCCCTCCTATCTCGCATTCCTGACTGTCTAAATGCCTTCACTTCCTTCATGACATTTCGCTCCCTTAAACTGAACATGGACAAAACAGAACTGGTCATCTTCCCACCATCTCACTCCCCTCCCCTCTCTAACACCAAAATCTCTGTAAATAATCTTACAATAACTGCAACTCCTCAAGCTCGGTGCCTCGGAATCATTCTGGACTCCTCTCTCTCATTCACACTTACATTTACTCCTTAGCCACCTCCTGACATCTTCAACTTAAAAATATCTCCCACATCTGTCCCTTCCTCCCACCTCATACCACTAAAATGTTAGTGCACACCCTGGTCCTCTTCTGACTGGACTACTGCAACACCCTTTCTCATCCAAGCTTCTTGAACAGCATGTCCACACAGAACTGGCTCACTAGCTGTCTACATACCGTACTCCCTCCTAGATCCCCTACAGTCTGGTTTCCGTTCAAGTCACTCTACCGAAACTGCTCTCACCAAATTTACTAATGATCTACTGACAGCCAAATCCAAAAGTCATTACTCTGCTCATATTCGTCTTGACCTATCCTCTGCTTTTGACACAGTCAACCATGCTCTGCTTCTCAACATTCTTTCTTCTCTTGGAATCCAAGGTCTCGCTCTCTCTTGGCTCTCCTCCTATTTCACTGATGACACATTTAGTGTATCTTACTCTAACCCAATTTCCTCTCCCTGTCCTCTGTCTGTTGATGTACCACAAGGCTCAGTCCTAGGACCCCTACTTTTTTCAATATACACTTCTGGTCTCGGACAACTAATAAACTCGCTGGGCTTCCAATATCACTTTTATGCAGCTGACACTTAGATCTACCTCTCTGGCCCAAATCTCTCTTCCCTCCTATCTCGCATTCCTGACTGTCTAAATGCCTTCACTTCCTTCATGACATTTCGCTCCCTTAAACTGAACATGGACAAAACAGAACTGGTCATCTTCCCACCATCTCACTCCCCTCCCCTCTCTAACACCAAAATCTCTGTAAATAATCTTACAATAACTGCAACTCCTCAAGCTCAGTGCCTCGGAATCATTCTGGACTCCTCTCTCTCATTCACACTTACATTTACTCCTTAGCCACCTCCTGACATCTTCAACTTAAAAATATCTCCCACATCTGTCCCTTCCTCCCACCTCATACCACTAAAATGTTAGTGCACACCCTGGTCCTCTTCTGACTGGACTACTGCAACACCCTTGTCTGTAGTTTTACAACAGAATGTCACCCCCAATCTATTCTAAACTCTGCTGCTCGCCTCATCCACCTCTCCTTTCGCTTCTCCAGCGCTGCTCCCCTCAATCCCTCCCCTTGTTACCTGTCTCTCAGAGTTCAGTTCAAATTTCTAACATTAACCTACAAAGCTCTCTCCAGCCAGGCGCCTCCCTATATTTAATCTCTATCTAATCCAGCGTTACCAACCCAAGCACAAACCTCTGGCATTCTCCTGTCCTCCTCCTTGGTTACCTCCTCACACTTCCGCTTTCAAGACTTTTCCCATGCTTTCCCACTTCTCCGGAATGCATTTCCCCTCTCAATCCGTTACTCTCTATCATTCTAAGCCTTTGAAAGTGCCCTGGTCAGGGTAAAGCAGGAGGGTGAACCCATGTTAAAGTTTGGGGTAATGGAGGCTATGTGGTAACATTGGGAAAAGCTAACAATAATGTTGACCTTCTCTACACAGACAGCACCTTCTGGCTGAAATTAATAAGCCAGAGGAAGGGCACTATCAACATCTGGATGAGACCCCCAATATCATCTGGACACCTCCACCAGCTGCTGTCACCAAGGACACTGGCCATCACCACTCCTCCCTGATGCTACAGCATCATTCTGCCAGTAGCTGCCCCACAGGCTCCACAGAGTGCCCAGGAGAAAGACAGCCCAACCTGCAGGCAGGCATCACCTTTCTTTAAGAAGGTGGTACCAAGTAATGGAGGAAAACTGGCAGGCCAACAGCACCACTTTTCAGCAAAACGTCAATAGATATTTAAAAGTGGTGCGACAGATTGCCAGTTTGCTTCATTAAGACCTGGCTGCAGTGGTTGTGGAGCAGCAGCACCACCAGCAGCAGATGTAGACACTGGTTGGGGTTCTGGTGGAGACCAACCAGGTCGCCCTTCAAAGGCTGGAGAGGCTGGAGGCCAACCAGGTTGCCCTTCAAATGCTGGAAACCAACCAGGTTGCCCACCCAAAGCCGGTCAACATCCCCCTAACCTGCCATGCTGGACTTTGGGTTGTGGGGTGTTCTCAAGCATTAGTTACGCCGGACAGGCACATTTTTTTGTGATCATTTTTTTTGTTGACCTGCATCCACATTTCTGCCATAACCCAACAACTTGTGACAATTAACAATTAGAGAATAAACACCAAAAACCTGAACTTTTTTTGGATGTTATTTGAGCACACCCAGACAAGGCAGACTAAGCATTTGTAACTGCAACAGGGAGAAGGGAACATTTAAAGAGGGGCATAAGCACAGTAGAAGTAATGGAGGGCAAGGAGAGCAGTTGGCAAGCCCAATAAACTTGGACTAATTACAAAAAGGGGGCATATATTAGAAATGAAAAAGATATTGCAAATGCTGCATAAAAAAATAAACACGCAGATGCACTTCAGAAATAAACAGATTTACCCACAAGCCAACTGCCAGTCAGCTTTCCTCTCTCAAAACGGGTGTTTTAACCCGAACTCGTTAAGATAAATTCATTGTGAGACAAGCCACTGAAAAAACAAAGATCTGGCTCTACGATGCATTGGAAGTTAAAAGAGTGGCCCATCTTGCGGTTGCTGAAAAGAAGCCACAAATAAAAGAGGGTCACTAGACTGGCAACAACAAATGAACAGCAAAAATAAAGAAAAGAAATGGCCAAATGGGACACAGGGAAGCTGTTTGGGGGGGAGGGTAATCTAGTCTAGCCTCAACAGAGGAGAGTGGGCTACAAGGAGGAGCAATGTGGACCTAAATAGACTGGGACACAGGGGAGCTGCTTGGGGACGTGGGGAAGCTAGGCTAGCCTCAAGAGAGGAGAGTGGGCTACAAGCAGCAATGTGGACCTAAACATACCGAAACATACCTTCCTGAGCAGCTGGGGGAACCAGGGCCACATGGGTAAAATCAATGGTGCGCCCCTGACACTTGACATTTTTCGCTATTCGAAAATATCCATGCCATCAAGAAAATGTAGTCAGGGTGCGGCTTAGTGAAGACTGGGACATGCCAACTGACATACTCATACTCATACTCATACTCAGAACTCGTCAATGGGCTCCATCATAGGTGTGGAGGCTGTAGGCTGTATTGTCACTATCAAGTATTCCCGCTAGCAAAAAGATGGCGTTTGAGACAGAAGTTTGAGACAGAAACCTACTGCTTTTAAATGCCTGAAAATGCAGAAATCAGGGCTCAGAATCACACACAAGCGTAGGCCAAACCTTTAAGATTACTGAAGCATGGACACCTTGAGTCTCAATTTTATGGCAAACACTCAGTTTTGTGTATGCATACCATAATTTCCCACAAAAAAGAAAACTCGGCCAAAACAACAAGGCTCAGAATCACCCGACACGGAAAAGAGACCAAATACGGTCCTTTGACGTCATTCCTTCTGGCGGAAATGTGTGCGAGGGAGGCTTTGAGTAAGGCCGATTGTTCCTAAATTACTGGAAAAATTCTGTAGCCCACCATCAGAATGGCTCCCAGGAGGACAGTGATTGGGGGGGGGGGGCTCAACAGCAGGTACATGGGCATCCAGGAGAATTGATATTATTCTTTTCTGGCATGATAGGTGGTGGTTCATTGGGGGGGGGCAGTGGCACTTACCTGCTGCAGCCACACCTCCTCAAATAGGAGACATGACTCACTTCAACCGGACCTTCAGCGTGATTTAATGAAAAGCCCAAACTCTTAAAAAACGGTTCCCACTGGGCTGCAACTCTGTTCAGGAATTTAGGATACGGGCGCCGCCATCTTGACTCAGAAGCATCACACTTACCGAGGAGAGGAGAGTGGGATAAGGTACAGGGGGGCGGGTTATAGCTGTGCTTTGCTCAGACAGAGCAGAGCTGGGGTCAGGTAAAGGTCAGCAGTCCCAGAATGCAGAGCAGCACAGTCAGGAGGCACTTCCTGTTTGCAGGCTGCCTGATAAGATGGCGGCTTCCATATGCCGCCATCTTGGATATTTAAAGGCTCATAACATGCAGTAGATGCAGGTAGGATGATTTTTAATGTGAGCAATCTGTTTGTACAGGGTGTGGGAAACATATAAGATAGACTCTTATTCAGAGTGAAGGTCCGCTTTCAGTGTTCACCTATTTCCTGTAACACAAGACTTGTATGCAAAGGGGACCTAAAGTAATTTTTTTAAGTAAGCAGATTTTTATTATTAATATTGTTATATAATGGGAAAAAGTAATAAAATGTATTTTCAAGAACAGCTCTAAATATTAGAGCTTTCTTACTTTAAGAATCCAGTTATATGCAGACAAGTCCACTTTCTTAGGCATCCTTTACCAAAGAACATCTCAACCATATTGAAGAACTCGCTTGCTACACAAGATTTTCTTAAATCCAAAAAGCAATCATTTACATGTTAAAATATTATGTCTTATGATGGTTACATTTTACAAGCTTTAGTAAATACCAACCAAGTGAGATCAAGTTGTTTCCAATGAAAGGGAGAAGCTTTCCACACTATAGAAAATAACCTTCTAAATATTTTAGGGCGGTGAGCTCTGTCAGTAAGTTACCAACTCACAAACACTGCTCTCTGTCTAGACACTGAAGATAAATCTTCAATATGGCTGCTGCAGCTCAGACTTTTATATTTCATTGTAACAGTATTCTGGACAGGGTCAGACTCAGCAGTCTAATTAGCAAGTTGATGTATGTCCAGGCATTCGCACTTACAGAAACAGATTGCATTAAAATTAATTTCATCACTTGTAATCTGGCCAGCCATCCATGTCAGAAATGCTATATGGCACATCAGAGCATACATCTTCTTGCTCATACAGACACTAGGACTTGGTAGCTGACTACCAGCAGTCTATTTGCTCTTTTCAATCCCTGATTATTTTATTTTTTTGCAATTTTGCAATGATAACGATCAAAACAATCTCATTGAATATTCATTGTTATTTTGTGTGAGTCTCTGTAATGTGATCAGTATACATGGCAAACCACATTTCATTATGCATTAAGCTCTGTTTGAGATGATTTATTTATAGTTATAGTCATTTTAATCTAACATTTAAAGGGCATTTCAAGAATATCAAATACATACTCCATGGAGTAGTGGAGCAATCCTTTACCACTTCAAACAGAAGGTATACCTATAGTTTCTGAAATGCCCCTCTACTACAGTGAATGGAACAGTGAGTGTTTGCACAACTGCGGGTGTGGGTGGGGAGGGGAAGAAGGTAGCACAGCCAGAAAAACACGATAGATGAAAATTGAATAATATGGCTGTCAGCTTGATGCTGTAACAAACTTCTGTGGATGATATTCTACAGATTTAATGTTCTTACGGTAAAAAGGATTGCCCTCGCTATAGATGAAGGGCCTTATTTATGATGTGTACCTCTTAGCATCATTTTGTGGCTATAGTGCCAGCTTTGGAGCACCAGCATTCTTGTATTATCTGGCACTGTGCTGTGGACTACACTGGTGCTAGTAGTTGCTGGGCAACATACTACTATGTCAGCACCTTTTGGACCCGCCGGCCGATTATCTCAGCGCCCCTGAAAGCCACTTTGTACTGCCATTGTTCCTGCGCTCTCCAGCATATTTGTGAATTTTTTCCTCCTTCAAATCTTAGGGGCTGTATTTTCCGTGCGCTGATCAGTATTTCTTCATTACAGTTGCAAGAAATCACTGTTGGGAACAAAGGGGACAGACGCTACAGTGCGTTTAGGCTGCGTTTTAGTTGGTGACTAAATTACACATTGTTAAGCAAAAGAAGCCAATGTTAATAACACCCCCCAAAAAAACATTTTTGGACCATCTAGACCCTGCTTTTCAATTTTTGACAAGTCACAATGCAAGTTCTGTATAAACAAATGTGTATAATATTTTTTTTTATATTTTTGTACTGGTTATTTATATATTTTTAAGTTAATCATGTCCCCCTTTAGACATCTCCTCTCAAGACTGAAAAAAAAAAAAAATAATTAACATAAACTAAGATCCTCCTCCCTTATCAGTTTGGTGGCTCTCCTCTGCACCCTTTTCAAAATCCTTATTCTATGGCAGTTTTCCCCAACCTCTAGTTATCACTTATTACCACTTCCCATTTTATAATGTTCTCTTAGGCAGTACATAGGAGTTATTAACAATCACCTAAATATGTGTTATAAGATACAAAACAGTAATTTAAAGTGCACAAAACCTACAAAAATAATTTTTACCACCTTTTACTTTGGGAAACACGGCTTTGAGCAAATATCTGCAACGACTTTGGAATAAGTGTCTTTGGAATCAAGCTACACGACATGCTTTCATATCAACTGCCTCATATAGTTTTATAAGAAAAGTTATTCATTTATGATAGAAAACACAGTTCACCTTCATGATACATATGAATTAGGAAAGGGTTGCACAGAGAGCAGTCACCAAGTCACTTAAATAAACATGTAAAAAACAAACAGCAAAAAATCCTGGGATGTGAAATAGGCCATGTAATAAAACCTTTACTTGTCAACTATTAAAAACATAGATTTGGGTTCAGGACAGTAGTACACCCCACAATGTGTTTGAGGGTAATTCCACTTTTGATGGCTTTTTTAAAAGTTTCCATTATTGTGTGGCAGAATCATGTCTTCATAGTGCTAAGCTTATCTGTGTTTTTTAATGCTCTATGTGTTTGCAACTTTGTGTTATAAAAGTATACAGTTTTCCATAGCAACAATGTGCTCTTCAGCGAGCGAAAGGTAGCACCAGCTCAGTGCTACCGACTCTCAGTGGTCCACACTACTTATCAAAAAAGGACACACACACAGCGTCGGCGATCTAAATCTGGTCGCTATAGCACAGAGCGCCAGACACTGTGTGATTTTAGTCTGTTTTTGAACACACATCAACCAGTAACAAAGTGAAAACACATGGAATTACATTGGTATAACACTGGGACAATAACACTTTAGTGCCAGACCTGTAATGACAATTCTGCATAAAAATATAAAAAGTCAAAAAAGTTTCTAAAAGTGTTTGTTTGCTGCCAGGAGAGGTCACACAATGATTTGAGCAAAAAAAAATCAAACATGCTGTTTAAACACAAGCAAATGTACGGGCATTGAAATGTATGGGAGAGCGACACTGAGCGAAAGGTAATATCTGGCGCTCTGGAGGCTAGAGCTGCAGTGCTATATGCTGAGCCGCCAGTAATAATACATCAGGCGCTACATGGCGCTGTTAGAGTCACTCACCAGATTCGCTTTCATAAATGTGGTTTTGCTTACAGCTCCTGGCATTCACCAGACGCTGCCTGCCGCTACGAGGCATTACGTGCCGCTATCCCTTCTTAAATCCCCCCCTAAAGTGACATGTAAATGTTGCATTTCATTACGTGGACTATTCCACATCCTATTTTTTGTTGGGCTTTGACTACAGAGTTCTTAGTTGGGCTGAATCTGAATTTTCTCTTGCTGAGGCCTGGCAGATTCTGAAAATGAAGAAATACTTACAGATCTTCTTCCCCTCTTTGCTACATTAAAACAAGGAAGCATTGTAATCATATCCTGCTCTATGTTGAATATGCAATTATATTTTATATTTCGCACTCTATTTTGTATTATTTGCATAGGTTTTTTAGGTGTACATACACATTACAACTACACAAGGGTAACAGGGTAACATAAAATAAGAAATATTTAGACACAAGAACTTTCATGGAAACTTTTTTTTAAGCTTTTTCAAACCAGAAATGCTATCACTAAACTTCAGTGAAAAATAAAAGCTATTATATGATAGGATGCAGAAACAAATAATATTTGGCTAATATACGTTATCTTACCCTTACCATCTTTTTCATACTTGAAAAAGAGTCAGGAGAAAGTGGTGGATGGGGGGGGCAGCGTATGTATGCTTATAAAGATTCCCAACACAGTGCTGTGTCCTAAGATACAATAATAAGAAGCCCTGACCCAGGTTTCAGTTGTGTGCCTGTCATTTCCTAACATACAACCACAACTGTGGCAGGTGCTTAAAGTGGACCGAAACCCAGGATTTTGACTATCCTGGGTTTTGGTCCACTTCGCTGTCTGAAACCCCCCCCCTGAAAGCCCAGAAACACTCACCTCACCATGCTCCCACGTGACCGCTCCAGCCAATCACAGCGCTCAGAGCCGCTAGTTTGGTAGAGGTGGGATGATGCTGTTGGGTTGTTTTGTGGGGAAGTTTCAGGGAGTGCTCAGCATACTAGACAATGTTAAACTCCCTGCTTAGGCACACACTAAGCTCCTCCCACCTTATTCTTCCTGGCAACAGTGTAAAATGATCCATTTCAAAGCATGTCAAAATCTGTCATTATATGCATATACGTAAATTAAAAGAAGGGCATTATTTGGACCCCTGTTAGGGCTTCTACCCTGTGCTTCAAGAAATAAAGAAGAGGTACATGGGATAGACATCAGGTGAGCTGCTTTTGGTTTACAGTCTCTTTAAATTCCCAACTTTGTCCATAAACGTCCATAAAAGCATGGTTGGGTGAAGTTGGTGTGGAAAAACAAAATGATTTTTGTATGGCACTCAGCATAATTAAAAAACACATCCTAAAATGCAAAATGCTATAGATAAAACATAGATCTACAAAGATATATTGTCATTGTCAATACATTAGCAGTAGCAACTCCTCCTGGACATACCTCCTCCTCTTGAATCCAAGATCTAAGATGGTGTCGGATATGGCAGCTTAAGCAAAAGGCTCCCCACTCCTCACAATTTTCTATACTTCTTTAGCCTATATTTTTATTTCTCAAATAGTAGTTAGCAGTTTTGTACATATTTTTATTATTAGAGTTGTGGGTGCTCCTTACCACCAGTAAGTTTCTTCAAGGTCCAGGCAGTGTACTGGTGGCAGAGCTGTAGGTTGTGGGCTCACTGATGAACATCAGAAGATCGGACTCAGCAGCTGCGCTATGGATTCCAGCAGCTTATTGTGGCATAGAAGAGTGAACCAGTAGTGGCACTACAGATGACAGTAACTCCTTGAGTGATCAGAGCAGAAGACCAGCAGGGGTACTACAGATCCCAGCAGCTCCTTGTGGGATTGAGGAGGCAGCAAGTTTGACCCATAGAGCAGTGGTCGCCCTGCAGCTCAGCGGTGATAAGAAAGCTGCAACATCTCTGCAGCATGAGATCCCAGCAGCTAAACCAGGATCAAGTATGACCCAGCAGCCATACCTCTTCCCAGGGGATGTACAGAGGGACAACTTGGACTAGGCAAACTACAGCATGGTGGTGGAAGGTGCCTTCAAGGTACACAGAGGATCACTGGATTCGACCCAGCGGCTAAGAGCAATGGGTGTCAGGGACAAGGCTGCTAGGAGCACAGGGCGGTAGGGGACTAGTCAATCCTACAACAGGGGAACTGGGAAGAGCAGGGTTTAAATGTAGACTGTAAGTGGAAGATTGTGAGTGCAGAACCCCCCATCTGTGGTCTCCCTTGCAACAGCATTTGAATATAGCCCCATTTATACCTGCCACTGCTCTATAAACCCTGGCAAGGAACATGAAATCCTCCCAATGGGCAATGGTGAGTCCCACTTTGTCACTGTTGTAGAACACCATCTTGGCCACATGTAACCTCCTCTAACATGTACAGACCAGGAACTCTGAGAGTTGGCTCTATGCTGAAACTTGAAGGTTGATATGGAAGCTACAACTCTGAATAGTGCCCTCATTCACAGGGTACTCTGGCAAATACAGCTCCCTGTGGTACATGAGTAGTGTGCATAAAGAATGTTGCATTAGCTCCATAAACACTTACAGTACAAATGGCAGGGAAATCAAGCCCACATATGAAATACACTGAAGATGAGCTAACTGCAATCGACAAACATAACTGGACTAGAGAATGCAATCTTGGACCATATCAAGCACATAACTAATAAGAAGAGCAGTAGAAATGGGGAGAGAGCAGGGGTCCTTGTCAGACTAAGGAAAAGGTTTTCCATTTTGTTTTGCCCTTGAACCACCTGGCAAACCTGCACTCACTGCCAAACAAGATTGAGGAACTTCAGCTGACATGTAGCATGGGATCAGATCTATCCAGTTCAGCTGCATTATGTTTTGCAGAGACCTGGTTGAAATGAGAAAATGCCCTGGAACTACCAGAGGCTTCTGAAAAAGGGTGGTGTCAGATGTAACAGTATTGGAAGGAATGTTTTAAAGATGAAATATAACCGCGCTGATATTTCTTAAAATTATTAAATTATTGAATTATTATTGCTCAACGTGTGTTAATCCTTTACCCCTGTGGATCCTAAATGCACATATTATTCCAAAAACACAGAGCAATCAATAATAAAACAACACACTTTAGGTCAGCTTTAACTCTTAAAACATTATATAAAAAAGTCCAAGCTTGTGGGGTGGTTCCCCAATCTGAGAGTATCCTCTAAGGCCAAGGATTTTAGTGACCTTCTATCACAGGAATGTTCAAAACACTGTAGCAAATTCCACGTGTATATAACAGCAAATTGCTGATGAGAATCTCGTGCCCACCACCTCCTTCAAAATACTCTTACCAGATAATAATAAGCTTTAGTGCCTTATTAAAAATCCTCCATGTTTTATTCCTCTCTTATTGGATAGGAGAGCCAGTTAAATATTCTGGTCCCCGCTTTAACAGGTGGAGGTGTGCTTGAATGCCTTATTAGATCCTCAATATTCCATTCCTCTCTTGTTATTAACAGAGCCGATTTGATATTCTTATCCCACTTTGGCTTTTAAAATTGTCCCAGATTGGACAAACCACATAGAAAGGAAAACCAAATAGAAAAATCTAGTGTAATATCGTTTTAATCATGTGCACTGATTAAGTTAAAAATGCACTCACATAAAAACAATGTATATCAAGTATTTAGGAGACGCCAGGCAAGATTCTCACCAAACCCTCAATGTGTCTAGGCCGATTGATGTCTCAAAGGGAGGGAGGGGAAGTGAAGTATCCCTGGGGTGTAGCTTGCCCACGTACTGATAAGATCCATCCGCCGCCGTCAACGCGTTTCGTTGGTAACCAACTTTCTCAAGACTGGCGGCGCGGCGGTGTGCGCTGTCTTTTATAAGATCTGGTTGAGGCGGGGCGGGACAGTATGGGGGTGTGTGCATGTTTGTATTGGAAGGAAGCTACTCTAAATACCTGGCTATTAATTGCATACCCTTCTACAGCCAAAGAAACATGCTACAATACATACCCAGCCTCATGACACCAGGGATATTAAGGATGGGTGAATTTGACTCCAATTTAAACCTTCAAAATCTTACACTTTAAATATTAACTTGCCCAACGCCGACTTGCAACATATTACAAATTGTTTTCAAGTCCAATGAAAGCTAAAGTCTATTCCTTACTTGGGTATACAAATGACGGGAGAGTACAGTGGTCTTTATGAAGCCAACTATCCACTCATAATAGCGACAGTATTAGCGTTGTTGACTAAATGATGTTGACTAAATTTATATGGGTTGATATCTGTCCAGGGATTTCTAGAACAACCCTTTATAGATCTTAAATTAATGGTGTGTTGGGGCTTCCTTGTCTTTCTCTATATTATCAAGCAAGTCAAGTAGCACAGCTCGCAGCTTATCGGGCAACCACTGAAAATTCTCTGTAGCTTGATATGAGGAATTGGAATTTCTATCTTTTATCAGCTTTTTGGGGGTTAATATAAAACCCCATAGCTTTTCTGTCAATCCAATTCTGGAACATTCTATATGTATTTGGAAGAAGGTCAATAGAGGTTTACACGAACCGTTAATGTCCTTTTGGGAAACCCATTGTTTAAGGCTGGTGTAGAATCCCCACAGAGATTCTCCTGGTGGGAGTATGCTAAGCTTACTACAAACTTAGATGAACTCAAGACACTTGACTCTCAAAAATCAATCACGGACCGCCTAACAGAGAATTTTTCAGATACTTGCAGATCAATAATTTTGTTTGCTCTATCCTGCAACAGGCTTCTAGATGCTTTCGTAACACCCGCTTTGAGAAACCTTGTAATGATTACGATAATGTTAAGTGTAAAATTTGCTACATTATAGAAAAGTAAAATACCATACCCTGATTTACCCAGAGTCAACACTGTTATGATATTTGATAAATTGGAGGCCTATATTACTAACTCTTGAAACAGTCTGGGAGCCTTGGATGCACTCTACACTTGATGACAGGTACCTGCGAGCCATTACCATATGAGTATGTTTAAAGATGGCTTACAGCTTTAAATGTATCAGTCACCGCACTTCCTGTTCTGTTTTTCTGTTTTCTTTTTCTTTAAACTCTCTCTGTATTCTTAGTTCTTACTATTTATGACTGCTCTGTTTTCTTTTTCTTTCTCCTCACCTGTTATGTTCTTTCTAGTACTTTATTATTATTTTTTTGTTTTATGTTTTTGAAGCTGAATGTATAGTTTAATTAGTCCCTGTGTATGTTTGTTGGGATTGTTCACTTATGTCTCTTTGACAGCTATGTAATAGAATAGTATAGTATCACAGTATATGATATTTGCATATATGTCTTGTACTGAAATGCATTGAAAAGAAGAAAGTTAAATAGAAAGTTAAATATGTGAATCCGAATCCACTGAGTTCACCCAGTTGTGAAGTGTATGATATTTTATGCTCTTGCAATGTGTACAACACCACATGTACAGCACAGATCACACATGTACTTTCTAAGCCTGTAAGAATGAACACCAGAGTAAAGTAAGGTGACAATGAAATAACACAAGGACCATAGGGACCATCCATGCGTAAGTGCCACTTCCTCAAGACCATTTATTTATGGCACTTATATAATTGATTTTGAAATGTATGTCACTGTTGTCACAGATATATAATTTTATTATAGACTTGCTCAGTATATCTGGTCTTCATATGTTGCACAGCCCAAGTAGGTGAACCCTAGAGTATGTGACTGGATATGTAAAATGGGATTCAGGATTTAGATATTCTGCACTATATTATTTACTATTTGGTTACGATTATAACTATTTATTTTCTGCATATACACAAACACATTTGTTTTGCTTACATCTAATTGACTTAGAGGTGCTTTCTCCCGTTTGTTGTTTTGTGGACTGTGGGGCAAAGATGTTGAGCTTTAGATATGGTTTTATATGTGGTATAAATTAATAACTTATTGTGGGACTTGTTTCTTGTTTGGACACAGCGAAAACCCCCTTGCGCCTTGCTACTAAGAAACAGCAAGATGCCCTTGAAAACTGTTTTCAGGCAGCAGCAATATGTGCAACCTATATTTATCACTATTCCAGCAGGTGGCATAACCAGGTGGCTGCACAGGTCAAAAATGTAAGCTATAATAAAAGCAGCTTTATTATACAATTACACTACAACTTTATACTTAGCAACACTGGCACCTTTACCTATTTGTTATTTCATGTACATGCTTAAAGTGGACCAACACCCAGGATTTTGACTATCCTGGGTCTTGGTCCACTTCGGTGGGGCACCCCCGAAGTCTGGTATGCCTAGAAGCTTGAGATGTGTACTTCCAGAGAATATATAGTTTGTGGGGAGTATTTCAAATGTAAAGAGTTATTTTTCAGGAAAAACTGCATAGTTGAATTTTATCTGAAAATCTGAAATCTGAAAAGTTTAAGTTTGAGGGAGTCTCCTGGGCAGGAAGGGGTGTCTACTAGGGATGAGCGAATCGATCCGGACGAACCCGGATTCGATCCGAATTTCAGGAAAAATTCGATTCGGATCGAATCCGAATTTCCCCGCGATTCGATCACTCGAAGTTTTCCTTTAACATCCATTCATTTACATTACAGGCATTCTAAGATGGCGGGCGGGACATGTCTGGACATGTATCCCGCGCCAGTGCAAGCTGGGGCAGTCACATGCAGCCTATCAGCAGCCAGCAAGCCCGGTGACGTCACACAGCGGTATTTAACGGCGGCCATCTTGCTTTTCCTCATTTCTCTATTGCATTCGTGACAGACAGACAGAACGCTGTGTAGCTGAGGCAGTTAGACAGGCTGGAGACAGGCTGGAGACAGGGACAGACAGGGACAGACAGGGACAGGCTGGAGACAGGCAGGAGACAGGCAGGAGACAGACAGGAGACAGACAGAAAGCCAGGGAAAGGTAGGAAAAACGGAGCTGGCTGACAGGGAGATTTTTTTTTTTTCATCCAGCCTTTGTTAGCGTTTTCAGGCTGCTTATAGTAACTAACTGTGCATATATACTGAACTGATCTTAAGTCTGCTGTGAGGCATCCCATTCTGTGACTAAAGCAGCCTCTGTTTAAGACCATATAAGCATTTGCTCTAATCATATTTGAAATTAGGCCTGATAAAGACACTTTTGCTGGCCAAAGCACTACTGTACCCTGGCAGCTCGATTCCTGCCCGGGGCATCCCATTCTGTGACTAAAGCAGCCTCTGTTTAAGACCATATAAGCATTTGCTCTAATCATATTTGAAATTAGGCCTGATAAAGACACTTTTGCTGGCCAAAGCACTACTGTACCCTGGCAGCTCGATTCCTGCCCGGGGCATCCCATTCTGTGACTAAAGCAGCCTCTGTTTAAGACCATATAAGCATTTGCTCTAATCATATTTGAAATTAGGCCTGATAAAGACACTTTTGCTGGCCAAAGCACTACTGTACCCTGGCAGCTCGATTCCTGCCCGGGGCATCCCATTCTGTGACTAAAGCAGCCTCTGTTTAAGACCATATAAGCATTTGCTCTAATCATATTTGAAATTAGGCCTGATAAAGACACTTTTGCTGGCCAAAGCACTACTGTACCCTGGCAGCTCGATTCCTGCCCGGGGCATCCCATTCTGTGACTAAAGCAGCCTCTGTTTAAGACCATATAAGCATTTGCTCTAATCATATTTGAAATTAGGCCTGATAAAGACACTTTTGCTGGCCAAAGCACTACTGTACCCTGGCAGCTCGATTCCTGCCCGGGGCATCCCATTCTGTGACTAAAGCAGCCTCTGTTTAAGACCATATAAGCATTTGCTCTAATCATATTTGAAATTAGGCCTGATAAAGACACTTTTGCTGGCCAAAGCACTACTGTACCCTGGCAGCTCGATTCCTGCCCGGGGCATCCCATTCTGTGACTAAAGCAGCCTCTGTTTAAGACCATATAAGCATTTGCTCTAATCATATTTGAAATTAGGCCTGATAAAGACACTTTTGCTGGCCAAAGCACTACTGTACCCTGGCAGCTCGATTCCTGCCCGGGGCATCCCATTCTGTGACTAAAGCAGCCTCTGTTTAAGACCATATAAGCATTTGCTCTAATCATATTTGAAATTAGGCCTGATAAAGACACTTTTGCTGGCCAAAGCACTACTGTACCCTGGCAGCTCGATTCCTGCCCGGGGCATCCCATTCTGTGACTAAAGCAGCCTCTGTTTAAGACCATATAAGCATTTGCTCTAATCATATTTGAAATTAGGCCTGATAAAGACACTTTTGCTGGCCAAAGCACTACTGTACCCTGGCAGCTCGATTCCTGCCCGGGGCATCCCATTCTGTGACTAAAGCAGCCTCTGTTTAAGACCATATAAGCATTTGCTCTAATCATATTTGAAATTAGGCCTGATAAAGACACTTTTGCTGGCCAAAGCACTACTGTACCCTGGCAGCTCGATTCCTGCCCGGGGCATCCCATTCTGTGACTAAAGCAGCCTCTGTTTAAGACCATATAAGCATTTGCTCTAATCATATTTGAAATTAGGCCTGATAAAGACACTTTTGCTGGCCAAAGCACTACTGTACCCTGGCAGCTCGATTCCTGCCCGGGGCATCCCATTCTGTGACTAAAGCAGCCTCTGTTTAAGACCATATAAGCATTTGCTCTAATCATATTTGAAATTAGGCCTGATAAAGACACTTTTGCTGGCCAAAGCACTACTGTACCCTGGCAGCTCGATTCCTGCCCGGGGCATCCCATTCTGTGACTAAAGCAGCCTCTGTTTAAGACCATATAAGCATTTGCTCTAATCATATTTGAAATTAGGCCTGATAAAGACACTTTTGCTGGCCAAAGCACTACTGTACCCTGGCAGCTCGATTCCTGCCCGGGGCATCCCATTCTGTGACTAAAGCAGCCTCTGTTTAAGACCATATAAGCATTTGCTCTAATCATATTTGAAATTAGGCCTGATAAAGACACTTTTGCTGGCCAAAGCACTACTGTACCCTGGCAGCTCGATTCCTGCCCGGGGCATCCCATTCTGTGACTAAAGCAGCCTCTGTTTAAGACCATATAAGCATTTGCTCTAATCATATTTGAAATTAGGCCTGATAAAGACACTTTTGCTGGCCAAAGCACTACTGTACCCTGGCAGCTCGATTCCTGCCCGGGGCATCCCATTCTGTGACTAAAGCAGCCTCTGTTTAAGACCATATAAGCATTTGCTCTAATCATATTTGAAATTAGGCCTGATAAAGACACTTTTGCTGGCCAAAGCACTACTGTACCCTGGCAGCTCGATTCCTGCCCGGGGCATCCCATTCTGTGACTAAAGCAGCCTCTGTTTAAGACCATATAAGCATTTGCTCTAATCATATTTGAAATTAGGCCTGATAAAGACACTTTTGCTGGCCAAAGCACTACTGTACCCTGGCAGCTCGATTCCTGCCCGGGGCATCCCATTCTGTGACTAAAGCAGCCTCTGTTTAAGACCATATAAGCATTTGCTCTAATCATATTTGAAATTAGGCCTGATAAAGACACTTTTGCTGGCCAAAGCACTACTGTACCCTGGCAGCTCGATTCCTGCCCGGGGCATCCCATTCTGTGACTAAAGCAGCCTCTGTTTAAGACCATATAAGCATTTGCTCTAATCATATTTGAAATTAGGCCTGATAAAGACACTTTTGCTGGCCAAAGCACTACTGTACCCTGGCAGCTCGATTCCTGCCCGGGGCATCCCATTCTGTGACTAAAGCAGCCTCTGTTTAAGACCATATAAGCATTTGCTCTAATCATATTTGAAATTAGGCCTGATAAAGACACTTTTGCTGGCCAAAGCACTACTGTACCCTGGCAGCTCGATTCCTGCCCGGGGCATCCCATTCTGTGACTAAAGCAGCCTCTGTTTAAGACCATATAAGCATTTGCTCTAATCATATTTGAAATTAGGCCTGATAAAGACACTTTTGCTGGCCAAAGCACTACTGTACCCTGGCAGCTCGATTCCTGCCCGGGGCATCCCATTCTGTGACTAAAGCAGCCTCTGTTTAAGACCATATAAGCATTTGCTCTAATCATATTTGAAATTAGGCCTGATAAAGACACTTTTGCTGGCCAAAGCACTACTGTACCCTGGCAGCTCGATTCCTGCCCGGGGCATCCCATTCTGTGACTAAAGCAGCCTCTGTTTAAGACCATATAAGCATTTGCTCTAATCATATTTGAAATTAGGCCTGATAAAGACACTTTTGCTGGCCAAAGCACTACTGTACCCTGGCAGCTCGATTCCTGCCCGGGGCATCCCATTCTGTGACTAAAGCAGCCTCTGTTTAAGACCATATAAGCATTTGCTCTAATCATATTTGAAATTAGGCCTGATAAAGACACTTTTGCTGGCCAAAGCACTACTGTACCCTGGCAGCTCGATTCCTGCCCGGGGCATCCCATTCTGTGACTAAAGCAGCCTCTGTTTAAGACCATATAAGCATTTGCTCTTATTATATTTATATTATAAGACACTTTTGCTGGGCATAGGCTTACTGCTGCCTGCCAGGTGCACTTCTGTTGAGGCATCCCATTCTGTAACATAGCATACCCCTCTTTATTTACACTAAGCAGCTCTCTTATTTACACTAAGCAGGCCTGTTGGAGGCTGAGTGTTACTGCTCACTTTTGGTGTGCATTATATTCTGTTTCATATAGACCCACCGCTGCCCGGGGTTTTTTTAAATATCACCTACTACCACGCCAGTTAGACTATGTCGGGCAGACAAGTGCCTGGAAGTGAAAAGAGGAGTGGCAGAGGCCAAGATTCCGCAGGAAGAGCTCGCATCAGACTGGGGGCCAGTAGCAGCAGGAGTCACGCTGAGAGACCTAATCTGCCAGTATCTGCTAGCGGTCGGGTCTCCACCAGTAACGCATCTGCCGTGGTAGATTGGTTGACGCGCTCATCAACAACATCATCACAACTTACGTCTGAGACCCCCAGTCTAGGGTCGGTAGGTTCCTCTGACACAACCCTGAGTTGGCATGCCCCGAGAGCAGTCCCTGTCCTCCCATTGCCTCTGGCCTACGCCGTTCCCTCCCCCAGCGACGTATCCTATGCTTTGGGTTCAGCTCCACTCTTTAGTGAGGAGGACCATCAGATAGAGGACAGTCAGCAGCTACTGCCCAGCCAAGAAATGGAGGTGGCTTCTTTAGCTAGGCAGACAAATAGTGATGTGGACAGTGTCGTGGGTGCTGCGAGCGTTCCAGCTCCTGCGCCAGACACTGTTGACGAATCCACGAACATCAGTGACGTACAGCCACAACCCGGTGATGATGATGATGATGACGATGAAGCCGATCGCACTTGGGAGCCGGGTGATGAAGGGGCTTCATCGTCATCATCAGGAGAAGAGGGGTGCAGGTTGCCCCGGAGTCAGCAGCTGAGGCAGCAAAGTGGTAGCAGTCAGCATGGGGGCACAATTCCAAAGGCTGGAGCCGGCCGGGGCCGGGGTAGAGCACCTGCTGTGCGGCAGTCTACCTTATCGGGAGGTAGTGGAGCAGGGGTTCCTGGAGTTGGCAACAGCAGCAGTGAATCAGTGAGGCCAGGGGGTGGGAAAAGTAGCTACTCGGCAGTGTGGCAGTTTTTCCTGAGGCATCCGCAGGAGGGTAACATGGCCACATGCAAGATATGTAGGCAAAAGGTGAAGCGTGGCCAGGGTCCAAATGTTGGCACCACGGCCCTGCGTCAACATATGATGCGTCACCATAAAACGACCTGGGAGAACCGAGGCTCCCAAGGGGTGGTCCAGTCTGCTTCCTCACCAAGTGAGCTCCCAATTTCTGCCAGCCAAGGCTCCAGCACCTCAGCCGAAGGCAGCTGTGCGTCATACCCATCCTCTGTCGCTCCTGCTCCTCCTCCTCCTCCTCCAAGTCATGCATCCCGCCAGCAATCCATCAGCGAAGCCATGTCCAAGAGACAGCAGTATGCGCCCACTCATCCTACGGCGCAGAAGCTGAATGTGCTCCTGTCCAAGTTGCTGGTGCTGCAGTCGCTCCCTTTTCAGGTGGTGGAATCTGCACCTTTCAGAGAACTGATGGCTTGTGCCGAGCCGAGGTGGAGAGTCCCAAGCCGTCATTTCTTTGCCAAGAAGGCAGTACCAGCGCTGCACACTTTTGTTGAACAGAAGGTGGGCCAGTCCTTGAGCCTGTCGGTGTGTAGCAAAATACATGGCAGCGCCGACATCTGGAGCTGTAACTACGGTCAGGGGCAGTACATGTCGTTTACGGCCCACTGGGTGAATGTGGTCCCTTTGCAGCAGCAACTTGGACAGGTCACGCCGCTTCGGCCTCCGCGCTCTCTGCCCATTGGGCCTGTGACACCGTGCGACTCGGCCTCCTCATCCTCCGCCATCTCCTCACCCTCCACTGTAGGCTCAAGTCTCAGTGCCCCTCCAGTCTACCATGTGTGCAGGGCACGGAGGTGTCACGCAGTGCTTCACATGGTTTGTCTTGGCGAACGGAGTCACACAGGGGAGGAACTGCTTAAATGTATTCATCAGGAAATCCAAACATGGCTTACTCCGAGAAAACTTAAAATGGGAATCATGGTTACCGACAATGGGAAGAACATTTTGTCTGCGCTGCGCCAAGGAAGCCTGACCCATGCCCCCTGCATGGCTCACGTCTTCAATCTGGTTGTCAAGCGGTTTCTGAAGTGTTCCCCCCATCTGCAGGACATCCTAACAACTTCACGGAAACTTTGCATGCACTTCAGCCACTCCTACACTGCCAAACACACCCTTCTTGAGCTACAGCGTCAGAATGGTATCCCCCAACATAGTCTGATTTGCGATGTTTCCACCCGTTGGAATTCCACCCTTCACATGGTCGATTATATGAACAGAGAAAAGCCATCACGGATTTCCTGATGATCCAAGCAGATAGGGGGACTCCCCTGTGTAACTTCAATGTCAACCAGTGGCAGCTCATACGTGACACCTGCCGTTTGCTCAGGCCCTTTGAGGAAGCCACTTTATTTGTCAGTCGGCAGGATTACGGGATGAACGACGTGATTCCACTGCTTCATGTACTGCAGCACATGTTGGAAACCATGGCTGGTCAGGGCACTGGAGACATGGCGTTTACATCTTACGGCCACATGAACCCCCTTGGAGCTGAACTGGAGGAGGAGGAGGAGGAAGAGGAGGAGGAGGAGTTGCCCAGCGAAACACAGTTTAGGCTTGGCGAAATGGCTGGTTTATCTAGTCAGCGGACAGGAGAGGAGGAGCAGGAGCAGCCAGAGGAGCTAGAGGTTTTTGAGGAAGGAGAGACAGAGGACCCGGGCACACCGTGGCAGTATGCAGTGGAGATGGAGACAGGTAGTCCATCCGAGTCACTTGCGCAAATGGCACGAAGCATGCTCACGTGCTTGCGTAGTGACCCCAGAATTGTTTCCATCTGTCGGCGGGATGACTTCTGGCTGTCCACCTTATTGGACCCTCGCTTCCGGCACAAAATGGGGGCATTTTTTAAACCCACCGAGAGGGAGGACAAACTCAACTACTACAAAGACATTCTACGTAGGCAGTTGGCCGATGCCTATCTGCGCCATGGTCCATACTCTCGCAGGTCTGACTCGAGGGGACCTCTGCGCTCACCTTCCACTGCCATGGCCGCTGGGGGGGTTGGCAGCAGCAGCAGCAGAAGCTCCATCAGCAGCAGCAGCCTCAGTCTTCAGTCGCTAATGAGTAGCTTTCTACACCCGCATAGTGAGGCTACTCATGAGCAGCAGGAAGACCTGGAGCAGGACCTGAACCAGCAGGTCATGTCATACTTTGACATGACCATGCCAACACACCTTGAGGATCCGCTGGACTTCTGGGCAGCCAAACTTGATTTGTGGCCGCAACTAGCAGAGTTTGCCCTGGAAAAGCTGTCCTGCCCGGCAAGTAGCGTGCCATCTGAGCGGGTGTTTAGTGCGGCGGGGGCCATAGTTACGGCGAGGAGAACTCGTCTGTCAACTAAAAATGTGGAGAGACTCACCTTTGTCAAAATGAATCAGGGATGGATCAGCCAGGATTTCCACCCACCAATGCCTGATGCATGCGACTAGATTCAGCATGGTGCCACGTTTTACACTTTCCAAATGGTGCAAAACATATTTATGTCTTTAGGCCATTTTTTGGGCTCCTGCTGCTGCTACTGTCAACTCCTGCCAACTCCAGGGTGTGATTCATCCAATTTTTGGGCTCCTGAAGCCAACTCCAGTGTATATTTGGGCTCCTGCTGCTGCTGCTGCCAACTTCTGCCAACTCCAGGGTGTGATTCATCCAATTTTTGGGCTCCTGAAGCCAACTCCAGTGTATATTTGGGCTCCTGCTGCTGCTGCTGCCAACTTCTGCCAACTCCAGGGTGTGATTCATCCAATTTTTGGGCTCCTGAAGCCAACTCCAGTGTATATTTGGGCTCCTGCTGCTGCTACTGTCAACTCCTGCCAACTCCAGGGTGTGATTCATCCAATTTTTGGGCTCCTGAAGCCAACTCCAGTGTATATTTGGGCTCCTGCTGCTGCTGCTGCCAACTTCTGCCAACTCCAGGGTGTGATTCATCCAATTTTTGGGCTCCTGAAGCCAACTCCAGTGTATATTTGGGCTCCTGCTGCTGCTACTGTCAACTCCTGCCAACTCCAGGGTGTGATTCATCCAATTTTTGGGCTCCTGAAGCCAACTCCAGTGTATATTTGGGCTCCTGCTGCTGCTGCTGCCAACTTCTGCCAACTCCAGGGTGTGATTCATCCAATTTTTGGGCTCCTGAAGCCAACTCCAGTGTATATTTGGGCTCCTGCTGCTGCTGCTGTCAACTCCTGCCAACTCCAGGGTGTGATTCATCCAATTTTTGGGCTCCTGAAGGCAACTCCAGTGTATATTTGGGCTCCTGCTGCTGCTGCTGCCAACTTCTGCCAACTCCAGGGTGTGATTCATCCAATTTTTGGGCTCCTGAAGCCAACTCCAGTGTATATTTGGGCTCCTGCTGCTGCTGCCAACTTCTGCCAACTCCAGGGTGTGATTCATCCAATTTTTGGGCTCCTGAAGCCAACTCCAGTGTATATTTGGGCTCCTGCTGCTGCTGCTGCCAACTCCTGCCAACTCCAGGGTGTGATTCATCCAATTTTTGGGCTCCTGAAGCCAACTCCAGTGTATATTTGGGCTCCTGCTGCTGCTGCTGCCAACTTCTGCCAACTCCAGGGTGTGATTCATCCAATTTTTGGGCTCCTGAAGCCAACTCCAGTGTATATTTGGGCTCCTGCTGCTGCTGCTGTCAACTCCTGCCAACTCCAGGGTGTGATTCATCCAATTTTTGGGCTCCTGAAGCCAACTCCAGTGTATATTTGGGCTCCTGCTGCTGCTGCTGCCAACTTCTGCCAACTCCAGGGTGTGATTCATCCAATTTTTGGGCTCCTGAAGCCAACTCCAGTGTATATTTGGGCTCCTGCTGCTGCTGCTGTCAACTCCTGCCAACTCCAGGGTGTGATTCATCCAATTTTTGGGCTCCTGAAGCCAACTCCAGTGTATATTTGGGCTCCTGCTGCTGCTGCTGTCAACTCCTGCCAACTCCAGGGTGTGATTCATCCAATTTTTGGGCTCCTGAAGCCAACTCCAGTGTATATTTGGGCTCCTGCTGCTGCTGCTGCCAACTTCTGCCAACTCCAGGGTGTGATTCATCCAATTTTTGGGCTCCTGAAGCCAACTCCAGTGTATATTTGGGCTCCTGCTGCTGCTACTGTCAACTCCTGCCAACTCCAGGGTGTGATTCATCCAATTTTTGGGCTCCTGAAGCCAACTCCAGTGTATATTTGGGCTCCTGCTGCTGCTGCTGCCAACTTCTGCCAACTCCAGGGTGTGATTCATCCAATTTTTGGGCTCCTGAAGCCAACTCCAGTGTATATTTGGGCTCCTGCTGCTGCTGCTGTCAACTCCTGCCAACTCCAGGGTGTGATTCATCCAATTTTTGGGCTCCTGAAGCCAACTCCAGTGTATATTTGGGCTCCTGCTGCTGCTGCTGCCAACTTCTGCCAACTCCAGGGTGTGATTCATCCAATTTTTGGGCTCCTGAAGCCAACTCCAGTGTATATTTGGGCTCCTGCTGCTGCTGCTGCCAACTTCTGCCAACTCCAGGGTGTGATTCATCCAATTTTTGGGCTCCTGAAGCCAACTCCAGTGTATATTTGGGCTCCTGCTGCTGCTGCTGCCAACTCCTGCCAACTCCAGGGTGTGATTCATCCAATTTTTGGGCTCCTGAAGCCAACTCCAGTGTATATTTGGGCTCCTGCTGCTGCTGCTGCCAACTTCTGCCAACTCCAGGGTGTGATTCATCCAATTTTTGGGCTCCTGAAGCCAACTCCAGTGTATATTTGGGCTCCTGCTGCTGCTGCTGTCAACTCCTGCCAACTCCAGGGTGTGATTCATCCAATTTTTGGGCTCCTGAAGCCAACTCCAGTGTATATTTGGGCTCCTGCTGCTGCTGCTGCCAACTTCTGCCAACTCCAGGGTGTGATTCATCCAATTTTTGGGCTCCTGAAGCCAACTCCAGTGTATATTTGGGCTCCTGCTGCTGCTGCTGTCAACTCCTGCCAACTCCAGGGTGTGATTCATCCAATTTTTGGGCTCCTGAAGCCAACTCCAGTGTATATTTGGGCTCCTGCTGCTGCTGCTGTCAACTCCTGCCAACTCCAGGGTGTGATTCATCCAATTTTTGGGCTCCTGAAGCCAACTCCAGTGTATATTTGGGCTCCTGCTGCTGCTGCTGCCAACTTCTGCCAACTCCAGGGTGTGATTCATCCAATTTTTGGGCTCCTGAAGCCAACTCCAGTGTATATTTGGGCTCCTGCTGCTGCTACTGTCAACTCCTGCCAACTCCAGGGTGTGATTCATCCAATTTTTGGGCTCCTGAAGCCAACTCCAGTGTATATTTGGGCTCCTGCTGCTGCTGCTGCCAACTTCTGCCAACTCCAGGGTGTGATTCATCCAATTTTTGGGCTCCTGAAGCCAACTCCAGTGTATATTTGGGCTCCTGCTGCTGCTGCTGTCAACTCCTGCCAACTCCAGGGTGTGATTCATCCAATTTTTGGGCTCCTGAAGCCAACTCCAGTGTATATTTGGGCTCCTGCTGCTGCTGCTGCCAACTTCTGCCAACTCCAGGGTGTGATTCATCCAATTTTTGGGCTCCTGAAGCCAACTCCAGTGTATATTTGGGCTCCTGCTGCTGCTGCTGCCAACTTCTGCCAACTCCAGGGTGTGATTCATCCAATTTTTGGGCTCCTGAAGCCAACTCCAGTGTATATTTGGGCTCCTGCTGCTGCTGCTGTCAACTCCTGCCAACTCCAGGGTGTGATTCATCCAATTTTTGGGCTCCTGAAGCCAACTCCAGTGTATATTTGGGCTCCTGCTGCTGCTGCTGTCAACTCCTGCCAACTCCAGGGTGTGATTCATCCAATTTTTGGGCTCCTGAAGCCAACTCCAGTGTATATTTGGGCTCCTGCTGCTGCTGCTGTCAACTCCTGCCAACTCCAGGGTGTGATTCATCCAATTTTTGGGCTCCTGAAGCCAACTCCAGTGTATATTTGGGCTCCTGCTGCTGCTGCTGCCAACTTCTGCCAACTCCAGGGTGTGATTCATCCAATTTTTGGGCTCCTGAAGCCAACTCCAGTGTATATTTGGGCTCCTTCTGCCCCTCATAGTGATGCCACTTCAACTCTCTGCAATTGTGCCGCTCTGCGATTCTTTTAGCGATGCCTCTGATCTGCATGTGATATTTCTTAAAAGTATTATTTAACTAACCCAGCACGCATCCTGTGCGTGTTACAGCAAGGCTGAATGGTTTACAACCCTATTGAGGCTGTAGGAGGCTCAGAAATAGCCGTTTTTAATAGCGATTCGTCGCGAATTTATTCGGGTCGAAACGATTTTTGTCGGAAAATTCGGCGAATCAGTCGAATCGAATTTTTCAAAAGTTCGCTCATCTCTAGTGTCTACCAACACATGTGTGGTATCCGCTGTAACTGGGAGAAATTGGGGTTTCACACTAAATAAGATTTTATTGGCAAACTTACTTTTTTTCTTTTACAAAATTTTTATTGAAGTTTGCATAAGATACACAGTATACATATAGAAAAAAAAGCATACTGGAAAACATAGATGAGATGCATACTAATAGTTCTGAGGTATACAGCTTCTTCCAAATACACAGTACTGTAGTCTGCTTAATCGTATAATATATCCAGAGCAAATCAATAAAACATATCTAATGTAACAGATTGTACACTTAACAGAACCTAATAAGGTCTCATGAGGTGATAAGCCATGTGCTTATTAAATATTGTCATGGGAACATGAGGTATACCTACAGAGATTACTTCCTGAAAGTTCCAGTGCTCAGGGATTATTTAGAGCAAGAACTTCTATTTTGGGGCATATGTAAATGGGTGGGGGGGTGGGTAGGGCAGGAGAGTCAAACAGGGAGTGGAGCGGGTGGACCTAAGCCAAAAGTATATATAGAGATAATGAGCTTAAAGTTTAGGGGTCAATTACCAAAGAAGGGACACGTGGATCTATCAAATTGAAAACACGGGGTCAGTCTGTTTATTGATCAGCCTGATATGCTCCAGCCATGGGAGCAAACTTACTTTACAAAAAAACAGTACAAATTGTAAGAAAATAGATTTTTTTATTTTTTTGCACATATTTCACTCCAAAATATTGAGAATTCACTTAAAAAACGGCAAACAAGAAAAGCCCAGACTCTACTGAAAAAAAACAATATATAATTTCCCTGGAAAATTCCTGAAAATCCCTTCAAAAATCACAGCTGAACATGTGTAGCGCAAAATAGTGCAAAATGGTCTGGCAACAAAGGGTGACAAAATCCCCAGGTAGGCTGGCACTTAAAGGGTTAATGTGAGCAATTTGTATGTACAGGGTGTGGGAAACATATAAGATATGCTCATATTCAGGGTGAGGGTCTGCTTTAATATAGTGCAATTGATATGGTATATACAGGTATTTTGTGTGTTGTAGTATAATAATGCTTTTATTATGTCTTTCATTTTTGACCTGTGCTGCCTTTTGGAGTAGAGGGTCTTGGGGTTCAGCACCACTATACTTTGTTCTCAAATGTTTACCCCTTTCAGCTAGTATGGTCTTATTTATTATCTAATCATCCATTTTCCGAGCTGACGCAACAATTTTATATATTTATTGGCACAACCAGATGCACGCAACACACACAATTATAGAGAAGAAAATGTACTTGTTAGTTAAAAACTAACAATTCAAGGACCGAAAAAAATAATTCTAAATACCCTACACATGTGATAAAACATAGGCCCTTATTCATCAAGCGATAGCGCCAGGTAGTGTCTGACGAGCACCAGGTAGCGGCAGCTAACGGCGACTACCGACTCAAGTACGCCCGGCGGCGGTCACAATGACGCATTTATCAAGCAAAATGAGGCTAGCGCCGGCGAGAGCGACGGCTAGCGCGGCATTCATCATGAAGCCGCCTGGAACGAACAGCGCCGCTGCAAATTCCCTCACAGCGCCAGGTATGAGCTGTCGCTCCCTGGCGATGTCCAATGCATTTCAATGGAGCAATCTATAATTATTCATAATTAATTGGTTTTTTTTTTTATTTTTTTTTTTTAATGTCAAAAAATCGGAGAACACTTCTGCAATGTTAGGATTTATTTTTAAGTCCAAAAAAAAAAAAAAAAAAATATGTGCAGAATTGATCTAACAGGTCTGAGATTAATGTATTCATATTACAAAATGATTCTAAAAACATGTATAATGTTACATTAAAAAAATATGGTTGTTTAGGGGTTAAAAACTAGTTAATACACATCGCCGCCAGCGCTCGGGGGCTTAAACAAGGAATGGACAGCGACAGCACATTCGGAGCGTGATTTGTTGATGAATATGAAGCTAGCCGTTCGCTCTGGCCATTCGTTGTCAGGCGCTCACATACAACGCTGGACCTGTGAAACAGCAACCCCCCAGCCCGTATTCAACATTACCGCACACCGACTGAGTCGCTGTCATCAAGCTAATGCCGGCCAAGCACAGCGAATACTGGCTGGCGCTGAAGAAATCACGCTACAGTCGCTCATCTGTCGCTACCTGGCGCTATTGATGAATCGGCCTCCCCATTGGTGAATAATTACAGAGAACATACAGAGAAAAAAATCTCTTCAAACTTGCACATATTATTATACCTGTCTTTTGTTCCTAAAGCCTAAAACAAGATTAGATAAAAGACAAAAACAGTTGTAACACAGCATACTAATTTGCCCGTTATATTATATGAAAATTGAGAGCTCTGCTCCAACAATAAAAGGGTCTGCATCACTGTATGCTGATATTTTACAGTATGCTGGCATGCACTGATGTGAGCAAACATTGATAAATGCTTCACTGCCCTGTTCAACTCATTGTTTGCACATGGCACCGATTATGACTTACCTGGGCATATATACATTTTAGACTGGACCTTTAGTATAACACTGCTACTTTGATATAACAATGTTGTTTGGCACCAATAAAGAGGACCGCACTATAGCTGAAACTGTGTTTTGTTTTGTTGAGCAAAGGCATCATAGACCGAGGATAAGTGCATCGTATTTCTAAAAGTTAGGCTGGACCGTGTTGCATCTGGGTAGCAGTTTATATACAAATATTTAACCATTGTTAAGCAAGGCTGGCTTTTTCTTGTACTTGCATTGTTTACAAATGTATAAAATAGTTAAAGGGGTTCACTTTTTTCCATATTCGCTGTAGGGGATGTCTGACTCCTATAGATCTAAGTAGTATTCAAAATTTGGGTCCCTGCCGAACCAAAATCTTCTGAAAAAAATTACTGCTTAAGTAGCATATTCCAGAAACATTACTTATAGTTTGTTGGATTTAGATTTTTGGACATATATGGCTGTTGTATGCTTGCACACAAATGTTTCCTCTGCATTTAACCCATCCGTGCATTGAGACAAACACAAGCAGTGGGTGCACACATGCCCGGAGTGGTGGGCTGCCCTAGCAATGATGCCCAGGGAGCAGTTGGGGGGTTCAATGCATTGCTCAAGAGCAATTCAGTCCTGACCCAGCCAGGAATCAAACCTTTCCCCTATGGTCAATGTCCACATCCTTACTTCCAAGCCATGACTGCTCCCTCAAAAAGAATTTACCAAATGTAAACACTTTCCATCTCACGGGCTCGATTCCGGCCCCATAAGCTGCCATTGTGATGAAATATAACTCCAAAGCTGTCTTCCCGTTTCCATTTGACCCAACATCCCTATGACCCATAGTAGACTGATGGCAGATATCATATAAGCAGTGGATGCTCAAGTGCCTAATAAGCAGGGTAGCTTGCTCTCTTGTGACTTGCAGCAGGAATGGGGGAGAGAGGGGGGAGGACAAGCACTGGAGCTGATAGAAATTGGCCCAACTCTATTTCATTTTTTTTCCGGCTGGCTTTACTGAGAGTTTAAAAAGAAACATCGGTCTCCTTGGACTCTAAAAGACTCCAGAGTGGCTGATTTCCCCATCCCTTGGAAATCCTGATTTGGTATTGACCACTGTATGAAATTCTTGGATTGTCAAGTCAACTCACCATGCCACAATCTCAAGGTGCATGCGCGGCCATGACCGCATCCCTGTCTTCCCTTGGCTTGATGCATGTATCCAAGACAGGCATTTCTGAATGTTTGGCACTTGTATGTAAGGGAGCAGCCAGCGGCTTGCACTCCATTTATCTTTATAAACCCTCTCTGATGTCAGAGTGGCTTAGCAAAGGTGATTGGTGGGTGAGCTGTTGATTGGCTGGTGACCTGGACATGCTCTGTGAGATCACCAGAGAGATAAGATTTACAGTGATCCATGCAGTTTCACACTGGGATGTCCAAATGGAGAGTGATAAAAACTGGGTGTTGTTACTGAGACTGAGACTGAGCTATCAGAGATTTGAATTCTGCACACTAATTTTGCAAAGCATTTCATCTCGTTCAGGTGTTTTTTTACTTAGAGTGCCTGTCAGAAAAAGGATTTGCTGGTAATACCGCTCACTGTTTTAACATCGTTTTTATGCTGAATATTCCTGTCCAAGAAAATAAATGACTGTGATCATTTCGGTCAGTATATTGAAGAGGGACATCTAAATCCTAGTTATATATTTAGCTGTCATATCTATATGCAATAAAGAAAAAAGAATTTTTAGATCAGTGGTGTTTTATACATAAAAATTCAATTTATCATTCCTAATATTATTTATGTCTATAGCTACCGCCCCGTGTGTGTTAAAGATTAACAGGAAAGCTCCCATTAAAAAACCAATATACTTAAGAATATTTGATTTTCACATGTAATCTTCTATACCCTTATGTCAGCTTGGAACCTCCAGATAGAATATTTGATGTATTTTAGGACAATCTTTCATGTTGACCCTGAGGGACTTGTCATTCTCAGGAGGAGATATTAATCTGTCTCAGAAATATTGCATAGCAAATAGCAAGGCAAAGTCTGTAAAACTTATGTAGCATTAATCCAATGTTAGTGCTGGAGCCAAAGTTGTAAAAAGATTTAAAGCAAAAGAAATAAAATATCCAAAAATAACACGACTAAACTAGCAACTAGAATACCTAACTATTTAGAGCTAAATATAATTTTACTTTAATTTCAGCTTTCCTTCAAAACATTTATTGCCAAAAGCACACCTGCCTCCTAGAGCATTAGTGCTTTACTATATAGGTATAAAGAATCTTTCAATTCAAAATTGAGCAATTGCTTGCTGCTGGAACAATTTTCGCACTATAGATGCATCTGACCATAAAACGCACCCAGGGTTTAGAGAAGAAATTAGGAAAAAATATTCTGAACCAGAATAAAAATGACAGCATAACAGTTACAGCCCCTTCCTCATAAAAATTACAGCCCTTCCATCATAGAACTGACAGCCCTTCCATCATAAAACTGACAGCCCTTAATATAAATGACAGTCCCTCCAGCACAAAATTACAATCCTCAAGCATGAATGGCACCACCCACCCTCTTTGCAGGCACACCAATACCCCCAATCATCCACTATTCACCACCCGCAACCAAACAGAAAACCACACGCAAAAACCTGCTGATTATTCAACTATCCCCCACAGGCACCCCCCAATCGGTCATCAACCCCCCCCCCCCTTAAAATACACTGACACCCTCCCATACCCAAATTTCCGGCGCTCCCTGCTGCTTCAAATCTGCAAATCTGCAATCTGCAAAAAACCCTATGTCTTTGGGCTCTGCAGTTTCTGCCAAAGCTCAGCTTTGTGACCTGTAGCTTCCAATTACCCATGTTTTTCAGCTGCCACTGTAAACGGTGCTCCCTGCAGACACGACTAAAAGTGCTCTGTCAGGATTATGCAGCTTCTACCCAAGCAACCAATTTTTGCAGCCGCGTATTGCTCTTTATCTATAAAAGTAGATCAAAGATTTGGGTATTTTATCTTGTAGTGTATCAAATTCCGATGGGGCCCTGTATCTTCTGATCGCCCCTGCACAGCAGACGCAGATATATATGCTTATCAGTATCTATAGTTCAAGACACCTGTTAGTACTCATCAATACCTATAGTTCAAGACACCTGTTAGTGCTCACCAATACCTAAAGTTCAAGGCACTTGTTAGTACTCATCAATACCTATAGTTCAAGGCACCTTTTAACGCTCTGCAATACCTATAGTTCAAGGCACCTGTTAGTGCTCTGCAATACCTATAGTTCAAGACACCTGTTAGTGCTCACCAATACCTAAAGTTCAAGGCACTTGTTAGTACTCATCAATACCTATAGTTCAAGGCACCTTTTAATGCTCTGCACAATCTATAGTTCAAGGCACCTGTTAGTGCTCTGCAATACCTATAGTTCATGGCACCTGTTAGTGCTCTGCAATACCTATAGTTCATGACACCTGTTAGTGCTCAATATTCAATTACGATAGCATACAGTTTCTGTTATATGTATTACAATCACTGGCTTCTAAACAAGAAAGTCCATATAGGCTTCAATTCATAATTAAATCAGCTGTATTCATCCATATAGTAAGAGGTCTCTTATTTCCTTGTTCAAATATTGTCTACTTAGTGAACATGTTTCAAAAGTTAATCATGATTACCACTAGGTTAAGTTATTTCTATCCTGCCTTTCAGACGATACATGAGTGAGAGCCTTTAGAGCATTCATGGTTTTTCAATCAAGCACTGTAGATTAAAAATAAATGACGGTAGATTAAGCCCACCATTGAATTTCTGCTACATGCTGACTAAGTGCAGCCATATATCTCCTGTTTTGTTGTACTTAGAGCATAAAGGAAAGCTCCACTTTCCTGCCCGGGTAGCACAAATATTCCCCCCTTAATATGAAATCAAGGGGGGGTGCTGGGCGACAATCAGTGGAGCAGGATAGGCGGCCAGCGGGTGCGGCAGCAGCTTGACCAGGTTGCAGCTTTTCAATTGCAGCTGGCTGTCGATAAAGGCTGCCACTAACTGCATGTATTATTGTCCCCTCTCCACAATTATCGTTGAGCCCTGATTTGTTGGTTTTCAGACCTATAAGGCATAGGTTTCAGATACAATCTTGTGCCATCTTTTTGCTAGTGGGAATATTTGAAGGTCTCTTTTTGGTAGTGAAAATACAGCCTACATCCTCCATACCTATGATGGAGCCCCTTGACGAGTTCTGTGAAGAGCACTGCTGCAGCGGGGGCTGATAGCAATATACCTCCAGAGCTTAGGCATACCCGCAGTTGCCTGGATACTGATCAGATGACCAATCAGCAGGTGCCCCCGCCACAAGAAAGGGACATGCAATCGGAGGTATGACCAAATTGGTTGTCTGCCTCCAATTTTTAGCGAATGGCTCCTTCTAGAGGCTAGGTGCACAGTAAGCTGGCACGTCCCAGCCTTTGCGGAGCCTCGTCTTGACTATATTTCTTGGTGGCATAGCTGTCCTGCAAGAGAAATATATCTCTTTTCCTGACAGCATGGCAGCCTGGAACGTGGTGAGGTTGGGCTTTTTTCAAATAGCAAAAATGTCAAGTGTCATGGGTGCCATCAATTGTACGCATGTGACCCTGGTTCCCTAAGCTGCTCAGGAGTATATGTTTCGTTATGTTCAGGTCCACATTGCTCCTCCTTGTAACCCACTCTCCTCTCTTGAGACTAGCCTAACTCCCCCTCCCCCCCAAACAGCTTCCCTGTGTCCCATTTGGCCCTTGTTCTACTTTATAGACCCTTTTTTATTTGTGGCTTAAGTTAAGCAATTATTGCAGCAACTACAAGATGGGCCGTCTTTTTAACGCCTAATCTGACGTTTTTTCTTCATCTTTCTACTTTTTCAGTGTCTTGGCCAGCATCCGCGGCTCATCCCACAATGCATTAATTTTGAGGAGTTCTGGTTTATACTCCAGTTTTGAGGGTGGTGAGCTGACTGACGGTTGGCTTGTGGGTAAGTCTATTTATTGCTGGAGTGGATCTGTGTGTTAATTATTTATGTAGCATTTGCAGTGTGTTTTTCTTTTCTGTTATATGCCCATTTTTGTTATTGGTCCATCTTCCTGTTCTCATGCCCCTCCTTGAATGTCCCCTTTTCCCTGTTGAAGTTACAAATGCTTAGTCCGAGCATCCTGTCTTACCTTTATTGGACTTTGTTGACTCTTTTGTAATACTTAATATTTGGTCTAGGTGTATTGTGTTGCCTGCCAGAAATTTAATTTCCATTTAAATTTGTCTTTTAGGTGATTCTGGTTATCTGTTACTGCCTTGGCTCCTGACGCCCTTCTTAAGGCCCCAGACACCTAGCCAAGAGGCTTACAATGGGGCTCCACGCTGCACACGGGCTGCAGTTGAATATGCCTTCAGGCTGTTGTAGTCCAGACATTGCCGTCTGGACCACACCGGGGGCACCCTTCAATACAAGCCAGAGAAGGTTGTGAAAATTATCTTGAAGGGTGGCAGCACATTTGGAGGATCTGGCACCCAGAGCCTTGCGGCCAAAAGCATTTGGTAGCATTTGGTGGACACAGCTTTTTCTTGAATCGTTTGAATGAATTTTGTTCCCTTATGTCATTTGTGATTAATTATATCCCTTGTCTTGTCTGGCAGCGATTAAATAACATCCAAAGTTTTGGTTTGGTATTTATTCTCTAATTACTTGTTAACTGTCACAAGTTGTGGGGTTATGGCAGAAATGTGGTTGCAGGTCAACAAAAAATTGATCACAAAAAATGTGCCCGGCATAACTAGAGCTTGGGACCCCCCCACAACCCAAAGTTCAGCATGGCAGGTTAGGAGGATATTGCCTGGCTGAAGTATGAGGTAAGTAACAGTGGATAGACGCAGATGGCAACCAAGGTACAAAGGTAAGTATGTGCAAGGACATGCAGATGACACAGGGTGCCCTAGATGGCAGAAGGGGGGACAAAGGTAAGTATGTGCAAGGATGTGCAGACTACATGGGATGCCCTAGATTCCAGCAGGAGGGGGCAAATGTAAGTTATTGCAAGGAAATGCAGACTGCCAAGGGATGCCCTAGATGCAAGCAGAGGGGACAAAGGTAAGTATGTGCAAGGACATGCAGACTACCAAGGGATGCCCTAGATGCCAGCAGAGGGGACAAAGGTAAGTATATGCAAGGGCATGCAGACTACATTGGATGTCCTAGATGGGATGTCCTAGATGCAGGGGAACAAAGATAAGTGTGCAAGGACATGCAGGCTACATGGGATGCCCTAGATTCCAGCAGGGGGCACAAAGGTAAATATGTGCAAGGTCATGCAGACTACCAAAGGATGCCCTAGATGGCAGCAGGGGGGACAAAGGTAAGTATGCGCAAGGACATACAGACTACCAAGGGATGCCATAGATGCCAGAAGGGGGAACAAAGGTAAGTATGTGCAAGGACATGCGGACTACATGGGATGCCCTAGATGCTAGTAAGGGGACAAAGTTGAACTGGACCAACAGCCTGGCACAGTTAGAAAAGAAAGACAGCAGACATTTTGGAGCTTCCTCTCCCAACTGACTTGCACTGTTTGCAGGTGGCCTGCAAGCCCACGAGCGTTCATCTTGTTTTTAAAATTTACCCCAGCAGGGGTTAGAAAGCGGTAAATGATTTTTTATGTGCTGCAATCTAAATTACCCTGGAGAGGAATGCACATGAGCACTGTTTTGTGTGTTGATCTGATTTAATTCACTTTTGACTGTTGGTCCGCTTTGAGTATGTGCAAGGACATGCAGACTACATGGGATGCCCTAGATGCCAACAGGGTGGAAAAGGGTAAATAAATATGTGCCAGGACATGGAGACTACCATGGGTACACTGGCGGGGGACAGCGGGGAGCACAGTAAAATAGCTGGTTACAACAAAAAACGATCTACACCGGAAAGCCACTGAAGGACACAGCACACCAAGGACAATGCAATCAACAGCAAATTACAGTCGAATACAGTTAAAAACTAGGCTTCCATGCAATGTTCCCTCTAAGCCGGAGCAGCTGCTGGGCGGAGTAGCAAGGGAGCTGGGCAATGCGCGAAGAAAGGTGGGCAAAAATCACACAGCAGGGCATCCTGATTTTGGATGCCTCGCATGGAGGGATCAGATTGGGAATCTTATAGATTCCCTGGCGGATCAAGGAGGGTATTGGTCCACTTTAAGCTGATTTTATAGTTTACCCCATTTTTCCTACCTCTTTTCTGCATTATTTTTGCCTTTTCCTTTATTGTTACATTGATTTTGTCATTTTTTATCTTCTTTACATTCCCAATGTGATCCCTCCATGCGAGGCATCCAAAATCGGGATGCCCTGCTGTGTGAAACCCCCCCAGGATGCCCGCTGCACTTACCAGATTGCTGATCCAAAGGCGCATGTGCCGGCCGCGGTCCACATCTTGCGCCTTTGGATCAGCAATCTGGTAAGTGCAGTGGGCATCCTGGGGGGTTTCACACAGCAGGGCATCCCGATTTTGGATGCCTCGCATGGAGGGATCACATTGGGAATGTAAAGATAAAAAATGACAAAATGCACACATTTCCCAGCAACCGCCACACAAGCGACGAGCTGAGCAAACCAGCTTCCAGGATCTGACTAACTTCCTCTGTCACAAAGTCTAATTCCCCCTTCCAATGTTTGCTTAACCCTGCTCCTGAGTCCTGACTGCCCCTCACAGAATTTAAATATGGGGTGCTTGTGTGCATTTATGTGATGCACCTCCTGCACCCCCCTGCTGCCAATTTATGGGAAATACTGCTCCCCAGTAAAAGGCAGCAAGGACTCTCATGGCTTTAAGACGAGGGTGCTATTGGCAGCCATAAAACCGGAGAACTGCAACCTACCAGACTCCAAGGGATCGAGTTTTCAGGCTGGCTCTGGCAGGTAAGTGTCTTTTCTTTTTTTCCTGCCTGGATTGGTATTTAAACCCACTCTTTTGTGGAATCCTTCGACGATGTCTTCTCTCACACGCTGCTCCTTCCCTCACACAAAGATGGCGGGCTCGCTCACTCCCTTAAATATGCCGGATGACGTTGGTGAGCGAGCCCGTCATTTTCATGTGAGGGACAGAGCAGTGTGAGAGAAGGCCTTGCTGGCCAATAGGGGGAGACCTAGGAATTACATCAGGTGGAGGGGCGGGGTTTACAAAGCCGCAACAACTCACAGCGACAGCAGCTGTGAGCGGCGGTGCCGGCCGCCGCGGACTTCACTTGACTCAGCATTTTTTTTTCTTTGCCGACAAAAATGCACGGACAGCGTGCAGGGCTGCGCGGAGCAGCTGCCGCGGGTGCGCGACCGCGCGCGCGCGCAGCTTAGTGGGAACGCTGCTTCCATGTCTACATCAGCTGCAAATACAGTAAATGCACAGCTAAACTGTAAGGTCAATTCACAGCCTCTTTTCCCTGCACTTACATATGAAAAAGCATGTGTATGTGTAACTTGACTTGCATGGAGGATGACGTCTTCTTAAACTGAGCGATGGGTCCTCTCCATTCAATTTCTGGGTCGCTAAATTGGACAAGTGATCAGAGCTTAGCCTCTATGCCTTGGAGGTGCTGGCCTGCCCTGCGGCAAGTGTCCTATCAGAATGTGTATTCAGCAAGCTAGGGGGTGTCATTACTGACAATAGGATCCGCCTATCCACAGGCAACATCCTCCCCCCCGGACCTCTGAGTAAAATATTTATTTATTTTTTTTAGTTTTCTGTGATTATTTTGAGTACTTTCCCTAGCCCATTTTGTGCAGGGAATCTCCCTGGTTTCACCCCCGATTTGGCCTCTAACACCTATTGAAAAAATAATATTTTATTATTTATTTTTTTACTTGATATATTTATTAAATTTTCTGGGTTTATGTTATTATTTTGAATACTTTCCCTTGCCCATTTTGTGCAGGGCAATCACCCAGGGGTTCCCCTCTATTTTCGGCCCTCAAGCTATTGCTATCCCCATTTTACATGGGGTTCGGGTCGGTATCAGGGACCCAAATCCGAAGCCAGCAAGTTCAGCAAGCCCAAACTTCAACTGACGCGCTCATCACTAGAGGCAACCAAGGCTGCATTTAGACATGCCACCCTATACACTCTTTAATTACAACATCCCTTTATACCCAAGCACCCCCATTATTTACCAATTATCATAATGATTACTGACAGAAAATGAAGATGAATGCACCATAAGACAACAGAAATAAAGATTCAAGATATAAGAAACTCATAATTACCTCCTACTATACTAATACAGTAAACTACTATTGTGAAGTCTATAGTGATATGGTCATTCTAAATGCATTGTACAGTAAAGTTCAGATAATTGGAATTGCTATTGGACCTGAAATCTAAAACTGAAGCTTCAAAAAGCATGATGTTCTTGTTGGTTAGAGCGCCATATACCTGATGGACAGGCAGACAACAAATTGGTCTTTGATAACATGTAAGTTTCCAAATTTTGATCAAAGCATGGTCTGTTTAATAAATGGAGGTCAGTAAGGAAAAAGACAGGATTTAAGTTAGTAGCTGAGGCATGTGAGGCATGATCTCATATATTGGGCACCATACCTTTCCCTTGCTAAACCAAGCCCAAGCCCCATATGGAGATGTACAGACCCCAGAAGACCCTCCAGTAATTATGACCTGGAAAAAAGTTTTGTTATCCTAAGACAGATGGCAAGAGAAAAGATACCCATAACGAGAAAGAAACCCAGAAGGCCCAGAAATGAAACCTGGAAATAAGGCTCAGTGCTGGGGCTGTAGCAGTCAAATCAAGTCCTCCGTCAGCATATGCTCACACTGAAAGCACATACAACTCGTCATGCAAGGAAGGTAGGGTTAAAACAAACTTTTTTAAAAAGCAAATAGGAGAGTAGGAACACCTGGGAGGGGAGGGGTGCAGTAAATGTGTCAGGAAAGGGGAAAGCCAGACAACAAAGGCACACACTTCCTAAGAGGTTTCCTTGTTTCTGTATTAGAGGGTCGTTTCTCATTTTTTAATGTGAAGGGCTACCTTGCTAAGGTTGCAATGAAAACTCTATATTAGTATCTCTATATTAGTAACTCTGATCTACTATTTTCACCCAACTATATACAATATATTAAATACAATCTGGGGCATGATGTACTGACCCACACCAGTGGCCCAGTTCTGTAGTTGACGTAGCCTCATGAGTCCTTTGAGGTTCTGGTTAAAAATGCCATAGCATACCATGTCATAGCAGACCTTGGATCAATGCAGCTACATCTTAAAAGAATAGCTATCAGTATCTCTTTGAGAGTTTTCAAATACCTTACTACTTCTCCCCAACAATGGGCTGGTGATGTGTTTGAGACACCTAAACAGGAGGACAAAAACAGCTCTTCTTTTTCAGAAATTAGGATTAAACAAACATAATCTAAGAGGAGGTCTGTGCCATTGGATCTATGCCATTTTCACCTCTTTCAAGACACCTCCACCGTAAGACAGCATGGAGATCAATTTCATTCACTGGCATGTTAGCAAACATGAAGCAACGAGGCTTTGGTAGTTATGGTTTGTCAATGAGGAAAAGCTGTGTAGGCTAATTTAGGGGATATGTCTGTATAGTCTTTAGAAAGGTCTATTTGCCTACTGTAGTCTGTCAGTTTAGACTCTAGTCTGGTCCACTAGACCAGTGTTTTCCAACCCTGTCATCAAAAACCACGGAAAGCCATGTTTTGTGGATTTCAACACACATGCCCAAGTATACTTATTAGAGCTTCAGCAGGGTTTTTTATCTACAAAACATAAACAGCTTGTGGTACTTTAAGACAGGTTGGGGAAACACTTCTATATATACAATATAGATAGTTCTACTTCTTCAGAGGTGACCAAGGTTAGATTATGACTGCAAGGAAATTCTACAGATTGGCTTAATTCTGTGATTGCAAGAACCTGCTCATTGCTTGTGAACTGAATTTCACATTTTTTAACACCACAAATGATTCTGAGCTGCTTTTTAAGCCTTAACATTTTGTACTATCCCTCCAATTTCAAAGCTTACCTGAACTGTCTGTCAGTGGCACTACACAATGTTCTCTACGTTTTAAAATGTTCACCATGCAACTTTTGATTCTGCTTTCTTTACCCTTGAGCAATGACTCAAGTAGCTCTCTCAAGTTTTTTGTAGATCCTTAACCAGGCATGTTCTTCAATAACTTACATGGAAGAAAAGGTAGACGATGGAAAATATTTTAACTAGCAAAAAAGGAGGTTTCTTTCAGGCTTTTTTGTCATCTCATTTTTGCATTTTTAGCTTTTAGAAATAATGGGAGTCAAGTGTGTCATCTTTAAAAGCAAACTGTGTCTTTCAGAATCTTGGGTAATGTAGACAATGAAAAACTATATCATAGGAAGACTCAAATCATTTCTTTAAATGTTATTATCATAATAACCCTGCATATTTAACTACATTTAGACAATTCTTTCATAAAAACACTATTGTTTGGGCCACTTTTTAAAAGCTTGCTCGCTCTCTAAAAACAATGTTTCAGTGTTTGGAAAAACTGAAATAAAAATGTAGAAATGTGGACATACATCCCAATTTAGGATGCCTGAGGGTTGTGGATACATTGACTCTGATGGGCATAGCAGATTATTGGCATGTATTGTAGGTCAGATTTAAATCAATAGTTATATCATTCTCAATATATGAAGACTTACTTTTGCAATGCACTTGTTTCTATCCTTTCCTTTTCTTTTTCACATCGCGCTTGATATTTCTCAATGCGGGTTTCCCATAGTCCTCTGATTTGAGAAAAGTCAACAACTATGACTTGAAAAGTCATGGCCTTACATCCAAATAGTTTGTGGAGGAGCTATACAACAAAATAAAAATAAAAGCACACAAATGTTTATTTTGTTACAGGGTGATTAAAATATACCCATTTAGTTAAAGCCAAGCACTAAATGTTTGCCTGCAGAGGATCATGGGTAGTTACCCATGATGGTGCTTAGCTTACAGAGGAGAAATGAGTTGCTCTCATAGATGGGCAAGTCCCTGATTGTGCTAGGACTCTCCCATCCCAATTCCATGAAAGAGCTAACACAAAAAAACTCACATGGACCTAGCTGTCAGGGCACTCCCATGATGAAATGCAACTCTCATGAGTTGATACAGATACTGAAGAGTGTGAGTGGCAGTCAATTTGATGAAACAGACAGGTGTGCAGACGCAGTGTTCCCCACCCTGGCCCAAAGAGACAATGAATGACTAAACTGTAAGTATGGGGCTGCACTATACTGGGCTTTCGGGGGGGGGGGGGGGCATAGCAGAGCATGCCAAATAAAGATGCATCATCCTGCGAGTGTAGAGGAAGAAACTGAATTTGTGACTTTACTTCCTCTTTAAGTTCAGTCTGTATTTGTAAATGCGTTTTTAATCTTTAGCTGGCCAAATTCCAGCTTTAATAAATGTCTTAACACAAAATACAATGTAGCTGTATTTGTTATGCTGATGTATTCATCATTCCCGCAGACAGCTTCTATTGAATCAGATGCATCATTCTCTCACCCAGCAAGTTTGATGTACGACATTGACACACCAGTGTGCCAAAAGACATTTTTTCTGATGTATGAGTTTCAAAGATAAGGAGTCATTGACATTATAAATTGATTTTTTACAATGATGGCGTTATATTTTAAATGAAGGGATCACAATGTGAACAACAGAAAACACATTGTTTGGGCACCCCATTAATTATTTGTGATTTTGGAATTTATAAGCTGCATCTTAACCCTTTAACTGCCAGCCTACCTAAAGATGCTGTTGTCACCATCTGTTGCTAGACCATGTTTCACCATTCTGCACTATATATGTTTAACTGTGATTCTTGAATTTCAAATCGCATTTATCAAAAATCAAATCAAGTTTATTGTCATATACACAAGTAGTACATCATGTAGTGAAATGCTTTATGCAACTGACCAGGAAGAATTTGAATATAACATCATTTATATGTTGTAACTTAACCTAGTAACCATTATGACATAAGGTACTGCTTAACTATATTTGCATACAATTTTTTTACATCCTCTACACATGCTTTCCACTTCCACTAAGTTACAGCAGTTAAAGCTAACCAGAATGTAATTACGGGGGTTATTCATCAAGCGGCAGGTAGTGCCTTGTAGCGGCAGGCAGCGTCTGCTGAATGCTGGGCGCTGTATGCAATACCACATGTATGAAAGCAAATCTGGTGAGCGACTCTAACAGTGGCATGTAGTGTCCGATGTATTATTACAGGCGGCTCAGTGTATAGCACCGGCACTCTAGCGTCCAGAGCGCCAGGTATTACTTGTCGCTCTCTCATACATTTCAATGGATGTTCCTTTTCTTCTGTTTAAACAGGGTTTTTTTTTTCTCTCAAATAATTGTGTTACCACTTCTGGCCTAGAAAAAGTCATTTTTGAAAACTTTTTTGATTTTTTTTGTTTTTTTATGCAGAATTGTATTTACAGGTCTAGCACTAAAGTGTTAATGTCACAATGTTACAACAATGTCATTCCATGTGTTTTCGCTTTGTTACTGGTGTATATGTGTTCAAAAACAGACTTTAATCACACCGCGTGTAGTTTTTGGATAAGTATGGTGTGAGTCGCTGAGAGTCGGTCGCACTGAGCTGGCGCTACCTTTTGCTCCCTGCAGTGCTGTACTTGTGTTACAGCGCCCAACACACATCACATTCATCAATGTGGGGCAGGTTACTAGAGCGACAGAGAGGCTCTGTTAATGCGCCCGATACCCGCACACGAGCATCTACTAGCGGTCTTTCTAAGCACCGCTATACAGACGCTCATCTGCCGATACCTGCCGTTAGCAATAAATAAGCCTCCACGTGAGTGCTAAATATTGCTGCTATTGAGGATCCGTATGACCTGTAGGAAGAAACTCCTGCTCAAATCCTGCTCAAGTCTATGCTTTAAGACAGCAATATTGCTTAGTTAAAAAAAAGTAAAAAAAAAAAATACTGCCTGTAAAAACCCCATTCCTCCCGATGCATGCACACGTACACTTCTGTATCGATAAACACCTGTTCCTGCCCAGGAGCCATTTATGACATTTTCAAATGAAATACAACTACTGTGCACAATTTCAAGGGTTAAACCCTTAAAATTAAATTATAAAACAGCATGGGACCCCAACTCAAGCAAAACAAGTCCAGGGCACCAGCTATGGGGGCCGGTAGACCAGGGCGCTGAGGCTGACAGGCAGGCCCTTGGCCCTGAAGGCCATGGACCATGGGCTCTTCTGCACTCCCTTGGGCTTTCGGGATACAGGTACTTATAATCACAATCCTGAAGTCCTGCACCGATCACCCGCTGCTGCCTCTGACAGCCAGAGGTGATCAGCGGGAACCATGTGCAGGGGATCAGGGTGCCCCCATATCCGGCGATCACTCCCAGCTTCTGACTGCTCACTCCCACTGCCAGGACTAAAAAGCCTCTCCGTGTGGTGACTGGCGAGCATTCAGAAGACGCCCCATGGCAGCCCGCTGAAGACCCCAGAGGAGGGGGAATTGTATACCCCCAGGGGAAAAGTATACCACCAGTGCTGGATCCTAGATGAAGTGAGCATTTTTTTGGCTGCATCCCGGGAAAATGCCTGTCACATAGATTCTATGGGAGAGAAGCAAGAATCAACGCTGTGGAATCTACACCCTTGGCTTGCACGTCAAGTTACAAAATGAACCTATACTAGCCTTCTTTTCCCTAGTTCTGTGTACCCTGTCACCTCATAGGTAGGACATGACCCCCTCCCCTGTTATATGTGATCTCCAAGGCACATTTTGGAGACTTGAACAGCATGCCATCCGCTGCAGGCATTTAATTCAAACTAAGAATACTTATATACCTTAGATGCAGCAGCTATTGCTCCACTAGGTTATTTTTTATGTTAAGTGAATTAAAACAATGTATTTATGTAACCTATTTATAACTTTTGTATTGACAAATTTGACATATTTCACCATTGGCTCTTTTGGAATTTAACTATGAAGATAAAGGCAAGACAATGTAAACTGAAATATACTTTTTTGTATGACAAATACACAGGTGCATTAAAGGCATGTTATACTGCTTGAAACCCTTCCTGACATGTGACCTGCTAGAAAGTCATGTTCAAATGGTGCTTCCCCCCAATCTGTTAATTTCTGTGAAGCACATAAGAAGTTAACAATCTTCCTGCGTGCGTTTTGCATGGGTTACAGTTTTAAAATAGGGTTTTGTTTGGGGGTTTACTGATATATAGGCCCTTTAGAGTTCTTCAAGCTAGCATAATCCCAACTCTTACTGTGGCAGGAAGAAGTGAAATTGTTCACCCAAGTGGCATAAGCATCTATTGAGGGCCAAAAGGGTCAGTCTCTTCATGGTTAATAATTGACCCCTTTATACATGTAAAAAGACCCCAGATGGTGACTTATTGGATAGGACTAAGTGCTACCACTGCCTTGGTATTTGTTTCACTAGTTCTGGATTTTCTAGATGGTGCAGAAAAGAGGAAGCAGTAATGGTTTGTTTTAGATAAGTATACAAACCAGTAGTTATTTTAACTCAAAAGCTACATGTGCATTTAATTTCAAAATTTAGTGAACAGTCTAAATATATATATATATATATATATATATATATATATATATATATATATATTTAAATTTAATCCACTTTCATCTCTGAAAAAAAATATAGCTCTACAACTGACTTACCTGTAAAAGGTTCCCTCCTAATTGTCCTGTATTATTAATCGAAGCTGGAACTTGTAAACCTTCTTATATGTTAATAATCCAGGGAGTCATCCTCAGGCCCTTTGATCTGTATTAAAATTTGGATTTTCAATTAATGAGATCATCATTTCAAGATAAGCCAAAATGATCCAAATATTTAATTAATATACAGGTACAGAGAGACCAATAACACAAGAATTTGATATTTGCTTCATGTTATACTTAATTAGTTTTATGTTCTTAGAGTTAATGTACCTAGTAAGAGGCCTTAGCTCAACCTGTACCCAAACCCCCCTATGAAATGATGCCAATTAATTAAACATTTTATTTGGTTTGCCTGATAAGGAGCATCCAACTCTCCTTTTTCATTAATTTGGCTCATTGTGCTTAATGAAACGGAGGGACACCTGTACCTCCCCCAAAAAATGAGCTAACAGCTAATTATTTTTTTTTCAAGATTTCAGCAATAGAGGTAGATTTTGTATAAAAGATAAAGATAAAACAAGAGAAGATTGCTTTTTTTAAACAATGATATTTTGCCTAAAAAGTTTAATCTAGTGACTACTAATCAGGCAGCTTCTTCTGAATCAAGCTGATGAAAGAAATGAAATTTATTGGGATAAGACCTTTGAATAATTAGCTTAGAGCCTCATTTATGAAGAGTGCCATTTTGCTGGCATATGCATCCACCTTGGAGCGCCTGTATCTTTTTATATTTTGGCGCTGATATTTTTACAGAATGGCACTGCAAGACCAAACGCCTGCAAGATAAATCAGATTGTAACCATGCGTGTTGGAAATGTATGAGGGAGGGTTGTTCCTGTCTGATTGGATAACCACTATAGTATCACCCAGCCTGAATAAATGAAACTCACCACCACAGCAGGTGATTCTCAACTGGTGCTGAAGATCCAGGTCGCCTGTAGTGTGCATGCAGATCTTGCTGGTATGCCCCATCCATCCTCCCTTAGTGTTAAACTGTCGTCTCTTCTCCTTGGAATGTGCTTCTTAAGGGATACCGCCACTGGACTCAATACCCACGAGGATAATGGCAAATCTTCTATTTTTAGGGCGACTCTGACTTTTAACTATTTAAAATAGCCACAAACACCTAATCAAGAAGAAAAATCTTCTCAGTACTCGCCTAGCTTGATGGCTGTTCAGTTCTGGGAACGCCTTATCGCCCAAGGCTCGTTCTAATTGGCTGACACGTGTTTCGTCTCTCTACCCTCAGAGCCAATCACCTTGCTGGCCTCCTCCCTCTACATTTATATCCTCTATGACATGGATGTCAGATGTTCCATTCTGTTATGGGGGGCTTCCCATCTTGCTCTGAAATCCTAAAATAAATATAACTGTTAGAACCCCGGGTTCGGCTGATGCTCGGCTGGTGGCTGGGGTCAATTACCCCATCTGCTGTACCGGTAGCCACCAGCTGGTGTCAGCAGAGCTCTGGCTGCTCTCACCCCATCTGCAGTTCCATCAGCCACCAGCGGGTGTCCCCATCATCTGCTGCACCTGGTGTGTGGGGCTATTTAAAGTGGACCAACACCCACGGGTGATCGGCCCGGGAATCTATAAGATTCCCGGGCCGATCACCTCCCTCCCCGCGGGACATCCCCCCCAAACACCCCAAACCCCCTTACCTTATCTCCCTCGCGCCCCTCTAGGCGTGCGCGCGCCCGCGCCGGCCGTCTGTAAATGGCCTGCGCGGGCGCGTCAAGAGGGACGCGTGGGAGGTGGCGGCGGAGGAGCCGCTTGTCCGGGACTGTCAAATCTCTTGTCCGTCGGCGCTGGGAGCGGGAGAGGTTAGTTTTTCGGGTGATCGGGGGGGTTTCACACAGCGGGGCACCCCGATCGGGGGTGCCCCACCGAAGTGGACCAAGACCCAGGATAGTCAAAATCCTGGGTGCTGGTCCACTTTAAGTAGGATCTGCCCTTCACCTGGTGCAGCAGGATTTTGTTTGTTGTTTGCCTTGGTGATGTCCTTGTAGCTATTAGAACCCAAACCCGAACCCGAATCTGTAACTGTATCTGTACCTGAGCTGTACCTGAGTTGTATCATCTGCTTAGAGCCGTCAGGTGAGTGCGCCAGAACCTTGGGGCTTCAGTTTTTCCCTTGTTTGTTATCTCCTTTAGTTAGCTTTGTTTTTGTCCCTTTTTCTGAATTGAAGATATTTTTGTTGTTCCTTTTGACTTAATTAACCCCCCTGTTTACTGCACTTCCTTGTCGTGTCATTTCTCTGGCCAAACTTTCTGCTCCCTGGCGGAAAGTTCATATTAGAGATCCCTCCGGCCTGACAATAACACTTTGGCAAGTCTTTTATGTTTTAAAATATTTTATACTCACTCTTATCATATTTGTACCCTGTTTTTGTTATGGTCTTTCAAATCTTGTTTCAAAAGTCTGTGATTGCCTTTTGTGCACATTACCTTAATGCATGCTTAATAGTAACAGACCTGTAACAGACCTGTTTAATATATATATTTTAAAGCATTAAAACATCACCAATGGTGAGGTGTTAGTAATTTATTTTAGTACTCCAGAGGAGCCAGGGAAACCCCCCATAAACGAACAGACCTGCTGACCTCATGCTGTGAAGGGTATAATTGCAGGGGGATTGGCTCTGAGGACGGAGAGACGAAGCACACGTCAGCCAATCAGAATGCGCCTTGGATGACAAGGAGTTACCTGGAACTAATCTAAACTAGGCAAGCAAATAGGAAACCCAGAGTTTTCTGCTCTATTAGGTGTTTGTGGCTATTAAATAGTCAAAAGGCAGAATCGGCTTAAATAAAACAAGATTGTTTGCTGTTATCCTCATTTGTACAGTCCAGTGGTGGCATCATATAGTAAGCATACTCTGGGGATGAGCGATGACAGTAGACCTCTAAGGGAGGATGGACAGGAAACCTCAGGCAGATTTGCATATGATGCTCGCTACAAGTGACCTTGGATCCTTAGCGACCCAAGCAAGAATCGCCTGAGCTTCAGCAGTAAGTTTGATGATATCTTCAGTTATTCTTGTGAGTAATCTAACCTAGTGTTTGCTATATATTGTAATTGGTGTGCAAATGGCAAATGTTTACAACTACCGTGTGTGCACCATAAAGACTACTATGATTTGAGAATGTGGGTGATGTTAAAGTGGTTATCCAAACCAGACAGGAACACCTCTCCCTCATACCTTTCCATCAAGCATAGTTTCATCTGATTTATATTAGGCTTTTACCTATTTGGGGTTGTGACCATCCCTCAAGAAAACCACTGCTTCTATATAGTGCGCGACATAGCGCAGGCATACCTTACATAGAATTCTGGACCCAATTGGATTGGTGCGATAGGTATTTGCTGACCTGTGTCAGCTCCTGTTGTACCCAATTATAACAGTGCCAGTGCGCACTACTATGTCCTACCAACTTATTGGCACTGCAAGCCAGATTTATTCATTTTTTACATGCCAATAAGATTGGCACTGGATTTACCAGGAGCTGGTCAGCGTTTCATTTTTACTGTCAAGGATACCTTCGCTATGAACAAATGGGTTTTGGCTGTGCTTTAGTTGTTGTGCTACAAAGTACACAATGGTTAAATAAAATGACATTTGGAGACATCTGAGTAATGTGATTACATTATTGACAAGTTAACAAAGCAAGTTCTGTACAAATAATTAATAAGTAATAATAAGTAATTAATAAGTAATAATTTATATAGTAATAAGTAATATAAGCAAAAACACTTCAGTACAGTTCTTCCCACTGTGTTCTTTGGGATCTTAACCTACAGCAGGACCATAAATTTGCTCACCGCAAACTATGGGGTCAAATCAGAGCCAGGTGAGAATTCTCGCTCCTTTTTTATGAGAGAAAACTGGCATTGACTTTAATTGTCTACTGGGTGTAAATTTTCACATGGCTCAGAATCAGCCCCAAGGTAGACAATGAAAGTCAATGGCAGATTTCTCTCCTAAAAAAAGGAGTGAGAATTCTCACCTGGCTCTGAATCAGCCTCAATATGACGTTGGTAATGAATTCGATGCCTGAATGGCACACCCGTGGCCTTGCTGTTTTCTTGTACTGAGTGCCTCTGAGGCAAAAATATTGGTTCTGAGTGGTATTAACAGGTGCTGATGCTTGATAAATAAGGTTCTTAATCCGAAATAAAGATGTATCAAGATTTTAGGTGCAATTATACATTCTGTTCTAAATTAAAGGCCACTTATAATGACCAAACACAAATCTAAACATTGTAGAAAAAAAGTAAGAAATCAATAATCTTCATAGGTCAAGGCCAATATTTCTAACTTGTCTAAGCATACACCCTTTATTCCCTTGTCTGTGGGTCAATTCATCAAGGTTTCTAAATGGCATTAAGGTTCCTTACGCATGAAACATATTGGTGTAGGAACTTCATTTTTTGGGTTTGGAACTATAATTACCGGTAAAGAGTCTAAAAAGGGAAAACAGGTTCTTGCAAAAGTAAGATTTGTGAGCTCAGATAAATTTGACTGATGGGTCAGATCTTAATTAGATTGTTAGAGTAAAGGCTTGTTCACAATCATCATTATGAGTGGCCAGGCAAAAGTCAAAACATACGCAGACTCATCTATCCTTGTCCCAAAACACAGCAGCTATGGGTTCTTTCAAATAACTGCCTAACACTCTGAAAAAGAGAATGGTTGAGGCCGACAATGCAAAATAAGGCTATAACAAAATAGCAAAGTGGTTAAGTGGCCTTTGGGCTTTACTCATCAAGGGATAGTGACACCCTCTTACAGCGACACGTATCAACCGATTCATCATCACAGACGGCTCAGCGGATCCCAGCGGTGCTCTGGCTTTCAGAGCTCCTGATATTACCTGTTGCTCTCCCATACATTTCAATGGACATTACTTTTCTTTTCTTTAAACAGGGTTTTCGTTTAATATTTTTTTTAGTTTTGTATCAAGTCATTGTGTGACCTCTTCTGGCCTATTTAAATACATTTTTTAAAACTTGTTATATTTTTTTATATTTTTATGCAGAATTGTCATTACAGGTAGAGATGAGCGAAGTTTTGAAAAATTCGATTCGGCTGATTCGCCGAATTTTCTGACAAAAATCGATTCGATCCGAATCGCTATTAACCACCCTTGACTTTCCCCCCTGCTAGTAAAAAAATAACTGTACACAAATAATCACCTGACCCCTCTATCGAATTGGCCGGGTATCCTCTTTCATTTGGTGCCATCCGATCCCCCCTAGGGGCTCGGATGGCCCCAGGAAAGCCCCCGGAAAAGCCCCCCCCCGATTTTCTGTCATTTGAAAAAATAAAGCCCAGCCGCAAAGTTGGGCGGGCGGGCGGGAGGGAGGTAATGACAGCTTGGAATGAAAGCGGGCGGGGCGTTAGGGAGGTACTGGCAGTGGGCGGGGAGGTAATGACAGCTTGGAAAGAAAGTGGGCGGGAGGGAGGAGTTACAGCGGGCAGGGAGGTAATGACAGTTTGGAAAGAAAGTGGGTGGGGTGGGAGGGAGGAATGACAGCTTGGAAAGAAAGTGGGCGGGGCGGGAGGGAGGTACTGACAGCGGGCGGGGAGGTGATGACAGCTTGGAAAGAAAGGGGGTGGGAGGGAGGAATGACAGCTTGGAAAGAAAGTGGGCGGGGCGAGAGGGAGGAATGACAGCTTGGAAAGAAAGTGGGTGGGAGGGAGGAGTTACAGCGGGCAGGGAGGTAATGGCAGTTTGGAAAGAAAGTGGGCGGGGTGGGAGGGAGGAATGACAGCTTGGAAAGAAAGTGGGCGGGGTGGGAGGGAGGAATGACAGCTTGGAAAGAAAGTGGGCGGGGCGAGAGGGAGGTACTGACAGCGGGCGGGGAGGTAATGACAGATTGGAAAGAAAGTGGGCTGGGTGGGAGGGAGGAATGACAGCTTGGAAAGAAAGTGGGCGGGGCGAGAGGGAGGTACTGACAGCGGGCGGGGAGGTAATGACAGCTTGGAAAGAAAGTGGGCGGGGTGGGAGGAATGACAGCTTGGAAAGAAAGTGGGTGGGGCGGGAGGAATGACAGCTTGGAAAGAAAGTGGGCGAGGCGGGAGGAATGACAGCTTGGAAAGAAAGTGGGCGAGGCGGGAGGGAGGAGTTACAGCGGGCGAGGAGGTAATGACAGCTTGGAAAGAAAGTGGGCGGGGTGGGAGGGAGGAATGACAGCTTGGAAAGAAAGTGGGCGGGGCGAGAGGGAGGTACTGACAGTGGGCGGCGAGGTAATGACAGCTTGGAAAGAAAGTGGGCGGGGCGGGAGGAATGACAGCTTGGAAAAAAAGTGGGCGGGGCGGGAGGAATGACAGCTTGGAAAGAAAGTGGGCGAGGCGGGAGGGAGGAGTTACAGCGGGCGAGGAGGTAATGACAGCTTGGAAAGAAAGTGGGCGGGGTGGGAGGGAGGAATGACAGCTTGGAAAGAAAGTGGGCGGGGCGAGAGGGAGGTACTGACAGCGGGCGGGGGAGGTAATGACAGATTGGAAAGAAAGTGGGCGGGGCGGGAGGAATGACAGCTTGGAAAGAAAGTGGGCGGGGCGGGAGGGAGGAGTTACAGTGGGCGGGTAGGTAATGACAGCTTGGAAAGAAAGTGGGCGGGGTGGGAGTGAGGAATGACAGCTTGGAAAGAAAGTGGGCGGGGCGAGAGGGAGGTACTGACAGCGGGCGGGGAGGTAATGACAGCTTGGAAAGAAAGTGGGCGGGGCGGGAGGAATGACAGCTTGGAAAGAAAGTGGGCGGGGCGGGAGGGAGCAGTTACAGCGGGCGGGGAGGTAATGACAGCTTGGAAAGAAAGTGAGCGGGAGGAATGACAGCTTGGAAAGAAAGTGAGCGGGAGGGAGGAGTTACAGTGGGCAGGGAGGTAATGACAGTTTGGAAAGAAAGTGGGCGGGGCGGGAGATAATGACAGTTTGGAAAGAAAGTGGGCGGGGCGGGAGGTAATGACAGCTTGGAAAGAAAGTGGGCGAGGCGGGAGGGAGGAGTTACAGCGGGCGGGGAGGTAATGACAGCTTGGAATGACAGCGGACGGGGCCGGCAGGCAGGAGCCCACTTTCTTTCCAAGCTGTCATTCACAAAAATCATCCTCCAAATTCATACTCTATTATCATCCGCCAAATTAATTCTCTATTATCATCCATTAAATTCATACTCTATCAATTAACTAAACAAAACGAATTCCCGCTAATCAACTAAATAAATCAGACCACAATCAAGTCCCCGAAACTTATATTCCTTTCCATTTGACTTTCATTTTATTTTCAATCATCAATTTAATTTTAATCATCAGTTAATTAAGTAATAAATACATAAGGTTTGTCCTATTTCCACTACAAAACATTACCAAGTTTTTTTATGCTTTTAATAAGGAAAAGCCGACAATTGAACTAATAAAGTAGAGCCGGCAATAGAGCTATCAAAGAAAAGCCGACAATAGAACTACTGCCTACAACTACATTTCCCAGCAAGCACTGGGAAACACCCGGTTCAAAAAGACAGCAAGGGCATTCCCGCCCCTTCTTGAAATAGTTTTATGAAATTGGTTTAAGATTGATTTAAAATTAATTAGTTTGAGAATATGAATATGCCAGAAAATCGATGGAGTGAGAGGTTATATATATATATATATATATATATATATATAACTTATATAAAGTGAATTTAAACTATTACCTCTAGACTCATCAATTTATTGCTACCTTTCTATGAGCATTACCATCAATGATATCACCGGTACAATTATATACACATATATCTCTTTCATATCAATTTAATATAACTCCATCTACTGACCACTGTTTATATTAATTTTTATATAATTGTATTACTAGTTATTACTATTGAATACCGATTTTATACTCATATATATATATATTTTTGAATTTTTGAATTAAACACACTCTCACCACATGGACAAAATATAGATTTGGATTTTAATTGCTTTTTAGAAAACAACTAACTAGATTGGTTCCCCTTCAATATTGATCTGTTCCTTAGAAAATATTTGTCTGGACTTTCCCCCTACTCATCAAACTTATTAATTTACTCCTTTACCGCAATGTTCGACTACACTATTTCCATTAACATTAACATTACTATTCAATCATAATTAATTAACTTTTACATTTTTACACCCTTACATCCTTAATGTCACCACCTTTTTATCATTTTCATATCATATCAAATCGTTTTGTATCAATTACTTTTTACTAATCCTCTAATAATTTATTCCTCATCAACCATGATCTATATATTTATACTCTTATCTAGTGAAAAGCCGGTTACCGGCTTTTTTTCTGCTGTACTTGAGTATTTCAGTTCACCGACGCTTTCAAGGTGAAGGCGGGGTCTTCTTTGGTGGTATTATAGTCATAATTATATGGTTAATCAAAAATGAATTGAATGAAATAATCAATTGTTTAAATAGAGGACTGTGAATTGTGACAGTTAATTGTACTATTGATTCAAATAAATAAATGATTATCATAATTATGATTATATAATAAATAAATGATTATCATAATAGATAATTGGGAAAAAAATAGTTGACGCAATTAACAAATTGGTTATAATGATTAAGGCAATACCACGCTGAGAGCGGAGAGTTGCCACCCTGCCCACACTATTAAAGCCATCCCGGTAGGAGAGATGATTAGGGCTCGTAGGAACTGTACTGAGGAGGGTGTGTTTGAGAAAGAACTAGAAACCATATCACATAGATTGTCACAACGTGGCTATAATAGGAATCTATTAGAAAGAGCCAAAGGAATAGCAAGATCTAAAAAGAGGGATAATATGCTGAAAGCGGATCAGATATGCAGTCCACGTAGAGGTGGGAGACAAAGAAATGAGGTTATCGGTAACCATATTCAAGACAGAGCACTTGTTGTCTCCACTGCCTATAGTATGTCATTTTCCAAGATCAAGCAAATTATTTATAAGCACTTGCCATTATTGCAGTGCGATCCCCAATTGAAACAGATTATTGGTAATGGAATCAAGGTGGTAAGTAAGCGGGCTCCTACCTTAGGACAGAAGTTATCCGCGAGCCTTTATAAGAAAAGGGACACCTGTAATAAAACCTGGCTTTCATGCAAAGGTTTTTATAGATGTGGGGGCACACGATGTGGTCTGTGCAAATTTGTAGCCGGAGGCACACATTTTTCATCCCAGGTTACCAAACAGATGTATGAAATTAATAGTTTCATTAATTGTAATACCTCATATGTGGTCTATTTGGTATCCTGTGAAAGTTGCCAGATTCAATACATAGGCTGCACGATCAGACCTCTAAAACGCAGGATATGGGAACATCTTTCAGGAGCACAATCAGATCGTATGACCTCCTCCCCCTCCAATGCTAGTAAACATTTTAGAGACATACATGGGGGGGATACCAGCAGTTTTAGATGCAAGGGGATAGAGAAAATAACACCAGATATAAGAGGAGGTGATATCCGAGAGAAATTACTTCAGAGAGAAGTTTATTGGATTTTTCATCTCAGAACACGCATCCCTAATGGGTTAAACTCACGATGGGATGTCGATTTATTCTTGAAATAGAACATGATTCCCCCTTTCCCTGAAATATAACAGTATAATGGAATGAAACTTGGAGTATTCAATTGTATATATGAGAGTTAGGGTTATTAGAACAAAATAGTGTAAAATATAGATTATAATGATATTCACATATTAAAATGTTTTTAAATAATATATTCATAAAATGCTTTGCTAATAATAAATGACTACAGCCTAACTAGACTAAGAAAATATAGGAATTTAGAGATAATGTAAAGATTAAGACATAGAAAGCCGCCATCCTTTTGCCGTTAAATGTACTTTCATTCATTCACCTCTGTATGTGAGCGAGTAAAACTCAATAAGGAGCTGTCTGGGCAGACTGCCAAGTACAGACTAGTAATCTTTGAATGTTACAAGTGATGTTTAAATGTAACAAGTTCTGCTGGAATCTCCTTTAGAAATGTAGCAGCAGCTCTTAGAGCCCTTTGAATGAATGTATCTCATCTCTGCAGTGTTGATTTAGCTGTAGAAATGAGATACATCAATATGTCAACAGCCGTTACAATGTAAAGACATCTTGTTACAATCTGCGGTTTGTTATTTGCTTTGACCAGAAGTATATTACTGTCTCTTCTGTAAAGACTGTGGCTGACTGAGGTGAAACACAGCTCAGCCGTTTAATTAAATATGTCTCCGCTTTTTAATATATAGGAGTTTAATTGTTGTGTAGTGTATTTAATGAAATAAAGATTAAATGTATAGTGAAGGCATTTTGAAGAGAAAATAGTTTAAGAATACAGGGGTCATTTTATATTTTAACTCCATTCAGCCATGTGCTCTACTATTATAAAGATAGGGATTATTAATCCCATATAAGAATGTGGATCCTATGGAGTTAATTGGGTGATCCCGGGTGTTACGCCCGCGACAGAAAAATTATCCTGATTGACCACAGGTTATCCTGAGAGCGCATGACTGGTGGGAGTGTCCCCTTTATGGTATTGGATAAAAAGGTTTCTACTCATTGTTACCATTAGATGTCATGATTAAGGACCTATTGTCCGAAACGCGTTGGCGTTAGGGCCCATCTTGTACATATCTATATTTTTGAACTTGTTGGATTACTGATTTCAATGGAAGAAAATAAAAGCACAAGATTTTACGACATTTTTGGGCTGGCTCAACATTTCTTATTATGATTGTCTACGGAGTGAGCTTCCGCGGCCGCAGACCCATGTGTTGTTCACCGCCACAGGATTGAAATACAGGTAGAGCTGACTTTATCTTTTTTCTATTGATTATTTATAGGTAAAAAAATAATAATAGATAAAATAATGAGACAATGATAACCTATTAATAGGATTTTATTCAAAAAACGTTCTGGATTTTTGAATTAAACACACTCTCACCACATGGACAAAATATAGATTTGGATTTTAATTGCTTTTTAGAAAACATCTAACTAGATTGGTTCCCCTTTAATATTGATCTGTTCCTTAGAAAATATTTGTCTGGACTTTCCCCCTACTCATCAAACTTATTAATTTACTCCTTTACCGCAATGTTCGACTACACTATTTCCATTAACATTAACATTACTATTCAATCATAATTAATTAACTTTTAAATTTTTACACCCTTACATCCTTAATGTCACCACCTTTTTATCATTTTCATATCATATCAAATCATTTTGTATCAATTACTTTTTACTAATCCTCTAATAATTTATTCCTCATCAACCATGATCTATATATTTATACTCTTATCTAGTGAAAAGCCGGTTACCGGCTTTTTTTCTGCTGTACTTGAGTATTTCAGTTCACCGACGCTTTCAAGGTGAAGGCGGGGTCTTCTTTGGTGGTATTATAGTTATAATTATATGGTTAATCAAAAATGAATTGAATGAAATAATCAATTGTTTAAATAGAGGACTGTGAATTGTGACAGTTAATTGTACTATTGATTCAAATAAATAAATGATTATCATAATTATGATTATATAATAAATAAATGATTATCATAATAGATAATTGGGAAAAAAATAGTTGACGCAATTAACAAATTGGTTATAATGATTAAGTGTTTAAATAATTCAATAAATAAATACATTATTAAATAACTGGATGAATTAGATATGGATGAATGGAACTGATAAGAATGAATAAATTAATGAAAGTGAATAAAATTGATATGATTAAAAATTGAATAGAAGTTGGATAAAAAATGAGAAAGTGATCAAAGAAATTGTTTAGAAAAGATTGTTTATGCACTAGAGGATGTATATAATGAAAAAAAAAATTATAATAACAACACTAATATTAATATCATTATTATTTTTATCATCACTATTAATAATATTAGGAGAATAATATAATATCATGATCCAAGTAAAATGTATGTGGTAATTTGTGAGTGGGACATGAAAGAGATGTCTGGATTAATTTATATTCTTATTAGTCTATGGAATTATTAGTAAAATATAATATATATATATATATATATATATATATATATATATATATATATATAGTATACATTATTAAAATATGGACTTTATATGGCTGTGGAGGTAATTTGAATAAAATAAGTGAAAATTATGTAAGAATGTGTGAACAGTGGATATAAAATAAGTTATTTATAGGTAAATTGATTATTTATAGGTAAAAAAATAATAATAGATAAAATAATGAGACAACGATAACCTATTAATAGGATTTTATTCAAAAAACGTTCTGGATTTTTGAATTAAACACACTCTCACCACATGGACAAAATATAGATTTGGATTTTAATTGCTTTTTAGAAAACAACTAACTAGATTGGTTCCCCTTCAATATTGATCTGTTCCTTAGAAAATATTTGTCTGGACTTTCCCCCTACTCATCAAACTTATTAATTTACTCCTTTACCGCAATGTTCGACTACACTATTTCCATTAACATTAACATTACTATTCAATCATAATTAATTAACTTTTACATTTTTACACCCTTACATCCTTAATGTCACCACCTTTTTATCATTTTCATATCATATCAAATCATTTTGTATCAATTACTTTTTACTAATCCTCTAATAATTTATTCCTCATCAACCATGATCTATATATTTATACTCTTATCATATTTTTATAATATCATTACTTTATATATCCATCAAATCGTTTTTCTATCAATTACTTCTTACTAATCCTCTAGTAATTTATTCCTCATCCACCATGACCTATATATTTATATATTTATACTCGTATCATATTTTTATCATATCCTTAGTTTATATATCCATTCTATCTATTCACGTCTATCCAGTTTCAATTTACATCCCTCCATCTAATTATTTAATGAATTGTCCCTCTACTAATGATTTAATCATTTTCTATTTTATTTTTTTTTATTTGATCAACCAATAACTAATTATTTAATTATGAACTTACAGTACCCACTATTAATATACACTAATTTATAGTATCTAACTTTCTAATGAATTGCCCCCCTACCAAAATGTTAATAAAATTATTGTTTATTTATTAGATCAATCAATAATTTATTATTTAATCATTAATTTATACTATCCACTATTAATTTATATTATCTACAATTATTTAAGATGTTCCACTATATTCAGTATATCATATTGGTACTTCTTTATTTTTTTTTCCATGATAAGTTATCATCCTACTACTTTTAATCTGTGATAATACATTCTATCACATGTAATGATTCAACCAACCTTTGTGTATCCACAGCGCTCCTACACCAATCTTTTTCCTTCTAGGGCTACACCTAAATTGAAATTGATTAACACACTACAATTTTTCCTGGGAATCACAGGTTTTCCTGCTGTAGGAGCCGCTCATATTATCCAATTGCGCTTTATCCTCAAAACCAACTTGTACTATCTATATATATATATATATATATATATATATATCTAATTAATCTATCTATATATCTAATTAATCTATATATCTTTCTAATTATAATAAATAATATTTATATTATATTTATATTTATCCTATGCTTGTAACTATATATTTTTATATTTAAAAAAAAAAAAATTATATATATATATATATATATATATATATATATATATATATATATATATATAATGTATAACATTTACCTATATATAGGTATTTATATATATATATATATATATATTTATATATATATATATATATATATTTAAATCTAAGTTCCCTCACACAAATATAACACTTCTATTTATATACGGAATTTATAAACATGATTCCCCTTTTTCCACACACAAGCAGGATCCAAAATAGAGTACAAACACAATACTTTTATATGCGCAGAATCTCTGCAGAAGAGCCGGGTGCACAGCTGAACACTTAATTACAATACCTTGTGACATTTGTATAATAATCTGTTACATATACACACTGCCTTTTCCCAGGTAAATACATTGTAACAAACAAGCCTGAGGACTGGAGCTCTGTGCAACAGCACAGCCTCCTGGCACCATCTTGAAACCCTTTACAATGCTCATTCATTCTTTCAATGTTTGATTTTTTATATATGTGAATACATTTTTAACTGTTCATTCATTCTTTAAATGTTTATCTATTTATTTTATGCTCCAGGTATTTTAGTTTATTTTCTAGTGTTTTTATAGTGTGTACATGCCGGCATGGTGGGAGCGGGGAAGCCCGCCACACTGTCAGCTGTGCAACCCGGCTTCTGCCGCCCGCTGACAGTGCGGCCAGCTTCCTCCGCTCCCACCATACCGGCATATAGGTAAGTGTGTGCTACATGCCGTTATGGTGGGAGCCGGGGAGGCCGGCTGCACTGTCAGCGGGAGGCGGAAGCTGGTTTGCACAGCTGACAGTGTAGCCGGCCTCCTCGGCTCCCACCAGGCCGGCCTTTTTTTTAAATTTCAGGAAAACTTCGATCGATCGAATCGCGGGGAAATTCGGATTCGATCCGAATCGAATTTTTCATGAAATTCGGATCGAATCCGGGTTCGTCCGGATCGATTCGCTCATCCCTAATTACAGGTCTTGTATTAAAGTGTTAATGTCACAATGTAATAACAATGTAATTCCATATGTTTTTGCTTTGTTAATAGTGGATGTGTTCAAAAATGGATTTTAATCACACAGCTTCTGGCGCTCTGGGCTACAGCGACACAATTTTGAGCACCGGTGCTGTGTGAGGCTGTTTTTTTGATGAATATGGTTTGAGTCGCTCACAATGACCGGTCGCTACTGTTTGCTCCCATATAGCTCTGTACTGGTGTTATAGCGACTCACACATCAAATTCATCAATGCCGGCAATGTTGCTAGAGCGACTGAGGCGCTCTGTAATAGCGACTCATGGCCGATCAGAGCAACCACTAGCGGTCGCTCTTAGTGCCGCTTGTACAGACGCTCATCTGTCGTTACCTGGCACTAGTAATGAATCAGCCTGTTTGTTCTAATCAGTTAACAGGAACAGTGGAGGCCAAGAGGAGTACTGGAGGAAAAATTTGGATTGCTGGAAAGACCTTCAGGCCGATGTAACAGATTATGAAACTCTGGTACATTGTTAAACCAGCAACACTTGCATAAAGTGGCCTTCATTGAAGCATCATCAGAAGAAAACCTCTTTTGCGCTCTCAACAAAAAGGTCAGCATCAGAACTGCAAAAGTGCATCTGACTGGTGCATTTTGGAAACTGTGCATTGAGGTTTAAGTAGAAATTTTGACCACAATGAACAAAGGTACTGTATGTTTGGAGAAACAAGGGCACATCATTCAATAGGGTTTTCTTGCAGACAATGGCATGGTTACCATTTCATGGGTTAAGGGAAGAATAGATTTAAACAAATTCCAACAAGCAAGCAAACGTAAACCAACATTAAAAAAGCTGAAGCTGAAAAGGGAATGGTTTCAACAAATAGATAATGATCCTAAACAACAAGATCCACAATAGACTATCACAAAAGGTGCGAGCAGACCAAGGTGCAACCAAGAAAATCTGGCAGGGCAGAAAAGAGATATATGCTGCAAAAGCATACAGGAGAAATGGAAACTGATCACACTGGTATTGGTGAACTAAATTACAACATTTAGCTTTTCAAAATTATTTTAAATGATAAACCAAATGCTATTTCTAAACTGAACTATACAATGTGACTTTCCCTTTAATATCTTCCCTTTAATAAGCAAGAAAAACACACTCACTTTATATAGATCCGCTATATAAAATTGTTATCTTGTTTTTTACTTCTCAAAAACTGCCAAAAATATTTGTCTTTAGATCAAGTTTATGTTGTATCACCACAGCAATGAGGCTAAAATCATGCATCCTTTGCAGTTTATGCATCTCTAACATGCTATTGTAAGCTTCATTTGTCCAACAGGGTAGACTTGAGTTTTTCTCCTTGCACACTTAAACCGGACCTAGAGTCCTGAACAGAGTTGCAGTCCAGTGGGGGAAAGAATAAAAAGTAAGTGACCAAAACATAGAATATATAAATTTTTGATACTGGGCAATAGTTTTTTCATTTTCAAAAATGGTAATGCTACAGTATACGCTTCCAGCGTTCTATACTTAAAAGAGTGATATCACAAAATCACCTTATATTAAAAAATCTGCTATATAGTGAGGGGAAGGGGTACTATTACACCCCAGTTGATAAACCTGGCAGGTATAAAATCCAGGGGTGGCAAGTTTTTGAGAGAACTATTCCACTTTCACAGATATATATATATATATATATATATATATATATATATATATATACTATAACATTTATTGGTTAAACTACCCCAATAGCAGTTAACATGTTGGCCATGCTGTGGATCCTGAACGAGATCTGGAGGAGTGGGTAGAGATCACTAGTCAGATACTCACCTCAGTAATTGAAGCCAGGGAAATGTTTAACCAGAAGATCTATCACACGCTAGCACTACTCATAGGGATGGGCCTTCTGGACTTGGTAGTGGTCCGGGGTTCTGGAGCCATATGGCATAGGAGTGCTTCATATTTTGAGGTGAGGTCAAGTTCTGATGAAGAGGTAAGGAGCTACCACGCGAGTCTGTGTTGCTTTGGTGTTGCTTTGATGATGGCCTTAGGTCAGCTTCTTCAGTGATGTAACTATTTTGTACCCCATATATTGCACATAGCACTTTGTTGTATCATCACTTTATTATAGCATTGTGATTTTTTGCACTTTTACTATTCTTTCTGATAGTAGGGCCAGCGGTACTGTAGGGGATCATTTGACTTCTACACTACCTCTAATCTGTAGGTATAATACATATTTAGGCATGTGTATTTTGCATTTGCATTAATATTGATTAAGCACTAGCACTTTTTTAGTTTTATGAATATATATTATATTTATTTATTTAGGGAATACATTTTATAATTTGACATGAACTAGAGCCTATTGTGTCCGCCATCATTGCATTAGTCTTAATGTTTTTTATCCTGTCTGTCTTACATGTATTTTGTTGGTTGGTAGATACATTTTTATAACAAATAAAGTAATTATCTTTTAATACATCCAGTGTGTTTGGCATTAGTGAGAGGGGGATTTTATGGGCCTGATATGGTATTGTTTGTTAAGTGCACCCTTTTGAGGTAGCCTCCTTGCCAGCACCATAATTATTTGTCTGTGCTTAGCCATGAGCTTTCTTGATCTATTTAAAGGCCTTGCTAAATGATGTAACTTAAAAATTACTTCATACAATAGGTGCCATTTGAAAAAAATAGGTAAAAAAATGAGTTTTCAAGTTAAAATCACTGTTACTTTGCTCAGTTAAGCAAGTTAAAATGGATGTCCAGTCTTCAAAGTACCCCTCTAACAAAAAAAGCTCCTGCTTGCTTTTCTTCTGAATGGGTGGCTGGGCCTGGGCACTGAGAGGGTGATGCCACTCTAGGCAGCCTGTTCAAGGTAGCCGCTCTGGGAGAACTGTTCTTGATCCCGGGCAGTGTAAGCTGTTTTTTTTTTTTGCAACATTACTACAAACTAGAAGCACCTTGAAATTTCTTGTGGTAACAATTTTTAGACTACTGGTCCAGGCAAGTGGAATACTTAGACATTTTATGGGTATATGCTTATAAAATGAACTTTTTTCGGAACTAAAGAAAAAGCATCCATTAGCTTGTTACAGATTTCTTTGCTAAATAATTGATCTTTAGTAGCCCTTCCATTTTTAAATGGTACACAGCCTTTTGGTATCTTGCAATGAAAGTAGTTTTGAGTAAAGTGGTCCAGCCAGACTGCCTGTGCCATGCATGCACCCACCCATCCATTGGGTGCAGGGGCACATACAGTGTGGGAGCACGTGCTCTTGTTGGCAGGAGCTTCCAAAGCAAAGATGGCAGTGGGCAGCCTTGGAGTTGCCCAATGATCGCCACTGAAATGCAGACGAGGTAAGTGTTTTTTTAAAGTAACCCCCCTCTTCAGTGCCAGGGAAGGGTTGCAGGGGTGGGGGTCCATGAAAAACAGGCAGTCAGGCCATACTGGCCCTTTAAGTTTGCCACTCTTTTCCTCTATGAAAATACAGCTAGCTAAAGGAGACATTTTCAATTCCATCTAAATCTTCATTATTACAAGTAGAGATGAGCGAACTTTTGAAAAATTCGATTCGACTGATTCGCCGAATTTTCCGACAAAAATCGTTTCGACCCGAATAAATTCGCGACGAATCGCTATTAAAAACGGCTATTTCTGAGCCTCCTAGAGCCTCAATAGGGTTGTAAACCATTCAGCCTTGCTGTAACACGCACAGGATGCGTGCTGGGTTAGTTAAATAATACTTTGAAGAAATATCACATGCAGATCAGAGGCATCGCTAATAGAATCGCAGAGCGGCACAATTGCAGAGAGTTGAAGTGGCATCACTATGAGGGGCAGAAGGAGCCCAAATATACACTGGAGTTGGCCTCAGGAGCCCAAAAATTGGATGAATCACACCCTGGAGTTGGCAGAAGTTGGCAGCAGCAGCAGCAGGAGCCCAAATATACACTGGAGTTGGCCTCAGGAGCCCAAAAATTGGATGAATCACACCCTGGAGTTGGCAGAAGTTGGCAGCAGCAGCAGCAGGAGCCCAAAAATTGGATGAATCACACCCTGGAGTTGGCAGAAGTTGGCAGCAGCAGCAGCAGGAGCCCAAATATACACTGGAGTTGGCCTCAGGAGCCCAAAAATTGGATGAATCACACCCTGGAGTTGGCAGAAGTTGGCAGCAGCAGCAGCAGGAGCCCAAAAATTGGATGAATCACACCCTGGAGTTGGCAGAAGTTGGCAGCAGCAGCAGCAGGAGCCCAAATATACACTGGAGTTGGCTTCAGGAGCCCAAAAATTGGATGAATCACACCCTGGAGTTGGCAGAAGTTGGCAGCAGCAGCAGCAGGAGCCCAAATATACACTGGAGTTGGCCTCAGGAGCCCAAAAATTGGATGAATCACACCCTGGAGTTGGCAGGAGTTGACAGTAGCAGCAGCAGGAGCCCAAATATACACTGGAGTTGGCTTCAGGAGCCCAAAAATTGGATGAATCACACCCTGGAGTTGGCAGGAGTTGACAGCAGCAGCAGCAGGAGCCCAAATATACACTGGAGTTGGCTTCAGGAGCCCAAAAATTGGATGAATCACACCCTGGAGTTGGCAGAAGTTGGCAGCAGCAGCAGCAGCAGGAGCCCAAAAATTGGATGAATCACACCCTGGAGTTGGCAGAAGTTGGCAGCAGCAGCAGCAGGAGCCCAAATATACACTGGAGTTGGCCTCAGGAGCCCAAAAATTGGATGAATCACACCCTGGAGTTGGCAGGAGTTGACAGTAGCAGCAGCAGGAGCCCAAATATACACTGGAGTTGGCTTCAGGAGCCCAAAAATTGGATGAATCACACCCTGGAGTTGGCAGGAGTTGACAGTAGCAGCAGCAGGAGCCCAAATATACACTGGAGTTGGCTTCAGGAGCCCAAAAATTGGATGAATCACACCCTGGAGTTGGCAGAAGTTGGCAGCAGCAGCAGCAGGAGCCCAAAAATTGGATGAATCACACCCTGGAGTTGGCAGAAGTTGGCAGCAGCAGCAGCAGGAGCCCAAATATATACTGGAGTTGGCTTCAGGAGCCCAAAAATTGGATGAATCACACCCTGGAGTTGGCAGGAGTTGACAGTAGCAGCAGCAGGAGCCCAAATATACACTGGAGTTGGCTTCAGGAGCCCAAAAATTGGATGAATCACACCCTGGAGTTGGCAGAAGTTGGCAGCAGCAGCAGCAGGAGCCCAAATATACACTGGAGTTGGCCTCAGGAGCCCAAAAATTGGATGAATCACACCCTGGAGTTGGCAGGAGTTGACAGTAGCAGCAGCAGGAGCCCAAATATACACTGGAGTTGGCTTCAGGAGCCCAAAAATTGGATGAATCACACCCTGGAGTTGGCAGAAGTTGGCAGTAGCAGCAGCAGGAGCCCAAATATACACTGGAGTTGGCTTCAGGAGCCCAAAAATTGGATGAATCACACCCTGGAGTTGGCAGAAGTTGGCAGCAGCAGCAGCAGGAGCCCAAATATACACTGGAGTTGGCCTCAGGAGCCCAAAAATTGGATGAATCACACCCTGGAGTTGGCAGGAGTTGACAGTAGCAGCAGCAGGAGCCCAAATATACACTGGAGTTGGCTTCAGGAGCCCAAAAATTGGATGAATCACACCCTGGAGTTGGCAGGAGTTGACAGTAGCAGCAGCAGGAGCCCAAATATACACTGGAGTTGGCTTCAGGAGCCCAAAAATTGGATGAATCACACCCTGGAGTTGGCAGAAGTTGGCAGCAGCAGCAGCAGGAGCCCAAAAATTGGATGAATCACACCCTGGAGTTGGCAGAAGTTGGCAGCAGCAGCAGCAGGAGCCCAAATATATACTGGAGTTGGCTTCAGGAGCCCAAAAATTGGATGAATCACACCCTGAAATTGGCAGAAGTTGGCAGCAGCAGCAGCAGGAGCCCAAAAATTGGATGAATTACACCCTGGAGTTGGCAGAAGTTGGCAGCAGCAGGAGCCCAAATATACACTGGAGTTGGCTTCAGGAGCCCAAAAATTGGATGAATCACACCCTGGAGTTGGCAGGAGTTGACAGTAGCAGCAGCAGGAGCCCAAATATACACTGGAGTTGGCCTCAGGAGCCCAAAAATTGGATGAATCACACCCTGGAGTTGGCAGGAGTTGACAGTAGCAGCAGCAGGAGCCCAAATATACACTGGAGTTGGCTTCAGGAGCCCAAAAATTGGATTAATCACACCCTGGAGTTGGCAGGAGTTGACAGCAGCAGCAGCAGGAGCCCAAATATACACTGGAGTTGGCTTCAGGAGCCCAAAAATTGGATGAATCACACCCTGGAGTTGGCAGAAGTTGGCAGCAGCAGCAGCAGCAGGAGCCCAAAAATTGGATGAATCACACCCTGGAGTTGGCAGAAGTTGGCAGCAGCAGCAGCAGGAGCCCAAATATACACTGGAGTTGGCCTCAGGAGCCCAAAAATTGGATGAATCACACCCTGGAGTTGGCAGGAGTTGACAGTAGCAGCAGCAGGAGCCCAAATATACACTGGAGTTGGCTTCAGGAGCCCAAAAATTGGATGAATCACACCCTGGAGTTGGCAGGAGTTGACAGTAGCAGCAGCAGGAGCCCAAATATACACTGGAGTTGGCTTCAGGAGCCCAAAAATTGGATGAATCACACCCTGGAGTTGGCAGAAGTTGGCAGCAGCAGCAGCAGGAGCCCAAATATACACTGGAGTTGGCCTCAGGAGCCCAAAAATTGGATGAATCACACCCTGGAGTTGGCAGGAGTTGACAGTAGCAGCAGCAGGAGCCCAAATATACACTGGAGTTGGCTTCAGGAGCCCAAAAATTGGATGAATCACACCCTGGAGTTGGCAGAAGTTGGCAGTAGCAGCAGCAGGAGCCCAAATATACACTGGAGTTGGCTTCAGGAGCCCAAAAATTGAATGAATCACACCCTGGAGTTGGCAGAAGTTGGCAGCAGCAGCAGCAGGAGCCCAAATATACACTGGAGTTGGCCTCAGGAGCCCAAAAATTGGATGAATCACACCCTGGAGTTGGCAGGAGTTGACAGTAGCAGCAGCAGGAGCCCAAATATACACTGGAGTTGGCTTCAGGAGCCCAAAAATTGGATGAATCACACCCTGGAGTTGGCAGGAGTTGACAGTAGCAGCAGCAGGAGCCCAAATATACACTGGAGCTGGCTTCAGGAGCCCAAAAATTGGATGAATCACACCCTGGAGTTGGCAGAAGTTGGCAGCAGCAGCAGCAGGAGCCCAAAAATTGGATGAATCACACCCTGGAGTTGGCAGAAGTTGGCAGCAGCAGCAGCAGGAGCCCAAATATATACTGGAGTTGGCTTCAGGAGCCCAAAAATTGGATGAATCACACCCTGGAGTTGGCAGAAGTTGGCAGCAGCAGCAGCAGGAGCCCAAAAATTGGATGAATCACACCCTGGAGTTGGCAGAAGTTGGCAGCAGCAGCAGCAGGAGCCCAAATATACACTGGAGTTGGCTTCAGGAGCCCAAAAATTGGATGAATCACACCCTGGAGTTGGCAGGAGTTGACAGTAGCAGCAGCAGGAGCCCAAATATACACTGGAGTTGGCCTCAGGAGCCCAAAAATTGGATGAATCACACCCTGGAGTTGGCAGGAGTTGACAGTAGCAGCAGCAGGAGCCCAAATATACACTGGAGTTGGCTTCAGGAGCCCAAAAATTGGATGAATCACACCCTGGAGTTGGCAGAAGTTGGCAGCAGCAGCAGCAGGAGCCCAAATATACACTGGAGTTGGCTTCAGGAGCCCAAAAATTGGATGAATCACACCCTGGAGTTGGCAGGAGTTGACAGTAGCAGCAGCAGGAGCCCAAATATACACTGGAGTTGGCTTCAGGAGCCCAAAAATTGGATGAAGCACACCCTGGAGTTGGCAGAAGTTGGCAGCAGCAGCAGCAGGAGCCCAAATATACACTGGAGTTGGCCTCAGGAGCCCAAAAATTGGATGAATCACACCCTGGAGTTGGCAGAAGTTGGCAGCAGCAGCAGCAGGAGCCCAAATATACACTGGAGTTGGCTTCAGGAGCCCAAAAATTGGATGAATCACACCCTGGAGTTGGCAGGAGTTGACAGTAGCAGCAGCAGGAGCCCAAATATACACTGGAGTTGGCTTCAGGAGCCCAAAAATTGGATGAATCACACCCTGGAGTTGGCAGGAGTTGACAGTAGCAGCAGCAGGAGCCCAAATATACACTGGAGTTGGCTTCAGGAGCCCAAAAATTGGATGAATCACACCCTGGAGTTGGCAGAAGTTGGCAGCAGCAGCAGCAGGAGCCCAAATATACACTGGAGTTGGCCTCAGGAGCCCAAAAATTGGATGAATCACACCCTGGAGTTGGCAGAAGTTGGCAGCAGCAGCAGCAGGAGCCCAAATATACACTGGAGTTGGCCTCAGGAGCCCAAAAATTGGATGAATCACACCCTGGAGTTGGCAGGAGTTGACAGTAGCAGCAGCAGGAGCCCAAATATACACTGGAGTTGGCTTCAGGAGCCCAAAAATTGGATGAATCACACCCTGGAGTTGGCAGAAGTTGGCAGCAGCAGCAGCAGGAGCCCAAATATACACTGGAGTTGGCTTCAGGAGCCCAAAAATTGGATGAATCACACCCTGGAGTTGGCAGGAGTTGACAGTAGCAGCAGCAGGAGCCCAAATATACACTGGAGTTGGCTTCAGGAGCCCAAAAATTGGATGAATCACACCCTGGAGTTGGCAGAAGTTGGCAGCAGCAGCAGCAGGAGCCCAAAAATTGGATGAATCACACCCTGGAGTTGGCAGAAGTTGGCAGCAGCAGCAGCAGGAGCCCAAATATACACTGGAGTTGGCTTCAGGAGCCCAAAAATTGGATGAATCACACCCTGGAGTTGGCAGGAGTTGACAGTAGCAGCAGCAGGAGCCCAAATATACACTGGAGTTGGCCTCAGGAGCCCAAAAATTGGATGAATCACACCCTGGAGTTGGCAGGAGTTGACAGTAGCAGCAGCAGGAGCCCAAATATACACTGGAGTTGGCTTCAGGAGCCCAAAAATTGGATGAATCACACCCTGGAGTTGGCAGGAGTTGACAGTAGCAGCAGCAGGAGCCCAAATATACACTGGAGTTGGCTTCAGGAGCCCAAAAATTGGATGAATCACACCCTGGAGTTGGCAGGAGTTGGCAGCAGCAGCAGCAGGAGCCCAAATATACACTGGAGTTGGCTTCAGGAGCCCAAAAATTGGATGAATCACACCCTGGAGTTGGCAGGAGTTGACAGTAGCAGCAGCAGGAGCCCAAAAAATGGCCTAAAGACATAAATATGTTTTGCACCATTTGGAAAGTGTAAAACGTGGCACCATGCTGAATCTAGTCGCATGCATCAGGCATTGGTGGGTGGAAATCCTGGCTGATCCATCCCTGATTCATTTTGACAAAGGTGAGTCTCTCCACATTTTTAGTTGACAGACGAGTTCTCCTCGCCGTAACTATGGCCCCCGCCGCACTAAACACCCGCTCAGATGGCACGCTACTTGCCGGGCAGGACAGCTTTTCCAGGGCAAACTCTGCTAGTTGCGGCCACAAATCAAGTTTGGCTGCCCAGAAGTCCAGCGGATCCTCAAGGTGTGTTGGCATGGTCATGTCAAAGTATGACATGACCTGCTGGTTCAGGTCCTGCTCCAGGTCTTCCTGCTGCTCATGAGTAGCCTCACTATGCGGGTGTAGAAAGCTACTCATTAGCGACTGAAGACTGAGGCTGCTGCTGCTGATGGAGCTTCTGCTGCTGCTGCTGCCAACCCCCCCAGCGGCCATGGCAGTGGAAGGTGAGCGCAGAGGTCCCCTCGAGTCAGACCTGCGAGAGTATGGACCATGGCGCAGATAGGCATCGGCCAACTGCCTACGTAGAATGTCTTTGTAGTAGTTGAGTTTGTCCTCCCTCTCGGTGGGTTTAAAAAATGCCCCCATTTTGTGCCGGAAGCGAGGGTCCAATAAGGTGGACAGCCAGAAGTCATCCCGCCGACAGATGGAAACAATTCTGGGGTCACTACGCAAGCACGTGAGCATGCTTCGTGCCATTTGCGCAAGTGACTCGGATGGACTACCTGTCTCCATCTCCACTGCATACTGCCACGGTGTGCCCGGGTCCTCTGTCTCGCCTTCCTCAAAAACCTCTAGCTCCTCTGGCTGCTCCTGCTCCTCCTCTCCTGTCCGCTGACTAGATAAACCAGCCATTTCGCCAAGCCTAAACTGTGTTTCGCTGGGCAACTCCTCCTCCTCCTCTTCCTCCTCCTCCAGTTCAGCTCCAGCGGGGTTCATGTGGCCGTAAGATGTAAACGCCATGTCTCCAGTGCCCTGACCAGCCATGGTTTCCAACATGTGCTGTAGTACATGAAGCAGTGGAATCACGTCGTTCATCCCGTAATCCTGCCGACTGACAAATAAAGTGGCATCCTCAAAGGGCCTGAGCAAACGGCAGGTGTCACGTATGAGCTGCCACTGGTTGACATTGAAGTTACACAGGGGAGTCCCCCTATCTGCTTGGATCATCAGGAAATCCGTGATGGCTTTTCTCTGTTCATATAATCGGTCCAACATGTGAAGGGTGGAATTCCAACGGGTGGAAACATCGCAAATCAGACTATGTTGGGGGATACCATTCTGACGCTGTAGCTCAAGAAGGGTGTGTTTGGCGGTGTAGGAGTGGCTGAAGTGCATGCAAAGTTTCCTTGAAGTTGTTAGGATGTCTTGCAGATGGGGGGAACACTTCAGAAACCGCTTGACAACCAGATTGAAGACGTGAGCCATGCAGGGGGCATGGGTCAGGCTTCCTTGGCGCAGCGCAGACAAAATGTTCTTCCCATTGTCGGTAACCATGATTCCCATTTTAAGTTTTCTCGGAGTAAGCCATGTTTGGATTTCCTGATGAATACATTTAAGCAGTTCCTCCCCTGTGTGACTCCGTTCGCCAAGACAAACCATGTGAAGCACTGCGTGACACCTCCGTGCCCTGCACACATGGTAGACTGGAGGGGCACTGAGACTTGAGCCTACAGTGGAGGGTGAGGAGATGGCGGAGGATGAGGAGGCCGAGTCGCACGGTGTCACAGGCCCAATGGGCAGAGAGCGCGGAGGCCGAAGCGGCGTGACCTGTCCAAGTTGCTGCTGCAAAGGGACCACATTCACCCAGTGGGCCGTAAACGACATGTACTGCCCCTGACCGTAGTTACAGCTCCAGATGTCGGCGCTGCCATGTATTTTGCTACACACCGACAGGCTCAAGGACTGGCCCACCTTCTGTTCAACAAAAGTGTGCAGCGCTGGTACTGCCTTCTTGGCAAAGAAATGACGGCTTGGGACTCTCCACCTCGGCTCGGCACAAGCCATCAGTTCTCTGAAAGGTGCAGATTCCACCACCTGAAAAGGGAGCGACTGCAGCACCAGCAACTTGGACAGGAGCACATTCAGCTTCTGCGCCGTAGGATGAGTGGGCGCATACTGCTGTCTCTTGGGGATGCATGACTTGGAGGAGGAGGAGGAGGAGCAGGAGCGACAGAGGATGGGTATGACGCACAGCTGCCTTCGGCTGAGGTGCTGGAGCCTTGGCTGGCAGAAATTGGGAGCTCACTTGGTGAGGAAGCAGACTGGACCACCCCTTGGGAGCCTCGGTTCTCCCAGGTCGTTTTATGGTGACGCATCATATGTTGACGCAGGGCCGTGGTGCCAACATTTGGACCCTGGCCACGCTTCACCTTTTGCCTACATATCTTGCATGTGGCCATGTTACCCTCCTGCAGATGCCTCAGGAAAAACTGCCACACTGCCGAGTAGCTACTTTTCCCACCCCCTGGCCTCACTGATTCACTGCTGCTGTTGCCAACTCCAGGAACCCCTGCTCCACTACCTCCCGATAAGGTAGACTGCCGCACAGCAGGTGCTCTACCCGGCCCCGGCCCCGGCCGGCTCCAGCCTTTGGAATTGTGCCCCCATGCTGACTGCTACCACCTTGCTGCCTCAGCTGCTGACTCCGGGGCAACCTGCGCCCCTCTTCTCCTGATGATGACGATGAAGCCCCTTCATCACCCGGCTCCCAAGTGCGATCGGCTTCATCGTCATCATCATCATCATCACCGAGTTGTGGCTGTACGTCACTGATGTTCGTGGATTCGTCAACAGTGTCTGGCGCAGGAGCTGGAACGCTCGCAGCACCCACGACACTGTCCACATCACTATTTGTCTGCCTAGCTAAAGAAGCCACCTCCATTTCTTGGCTGGGCAGTAGCTGCTGACTGTCCTCCTGTATCTGATCGTCCTCCTCACTAAAGAGTGGAGCTGAACCCAAAGCATAGGATACGTCGCTGGGGGAGGGAACGGCGTAGGACAGAGGCAATGGGAGGACAGGGACTGCTCTCGGGGCATGCCAACTCAGGGTTGTGTCAGAGGAACCTACCGACCCTAGACTGGGGGTCTCAGATGTAAGTTGTGATGATGTTGTTGATGAGCGCGTCAGCCAATCTACCACGGCAGATGCGTTACTGGTGGAGACCCGACCGCTAGCAGATACTGGCAGATTAGGTCTCTCAGCGTGACTCCTGCTGCTACTGGCCCCCAGTCTGATGCGAGCTCTGCCTGCGGAATCTTGGCCTCTGCCACTCCTCTTTTCACTTCCAGGCACTTGTCTGCCTGACATAGTCTAACTGGCGTGGTAGTAGGTGATATTTAAAAAAACCCCGGGCAGCGGTGGGTCTATATGAAACCGAATATAATGCACACCAAAAGTGAGCAGTAACACTCAGCCTCCAACAGGCCTGCTTAGTGTAAATAAGAGAGCTGCTTAGTGTAAATAAAGAGGGGTATGCTATGTTACAGAATGGGATGCCTCAACAGAAGTGCACCTGGCAGGCAGCAGTAAGCCTATGCCCAGCAAAAGTGTCTTATAATATAAATATAATAAGAGCAAATGCTTATATGGTCTTAAACAGAGGCTGCTTTAGTCACAGAATGGGATGCCCCAACAGAAGTGGACCTGGCAGGGTCCAGTAGTGCTATGCCCAGCAAAAGTGTCTTTATCAGGCCTAATTTCAAATATGATAAGAGCAAATGCTTATATGGTCTTAAACAGAGGCTGCTTTAGTCACAGAATGGGATGCCCTGGGCAGGAATGGACCTGGCAGGGTCCAGTAGTGCTTTGCCCAGCAAAAGTGTCTTTATCAGGCTAATTTCAAATATGATAAGAGCAAATGCTTATATGGTCTTAAACAGAGGCTGCTGTAGTCACAGAATGGGATGCCCTGGGCAGGAATGGACCTGGCAGGGTCCAGTAGTGCTTTGCCCAGCAAAAGTGTCTTTATCAGGCCTAATTTCAAATATGATAAGAGCAAATGCTTATATGGTCTTAAACAGAGGCTGCTTTAGTCACAGAATGGGATGCCCTGGGCAGGAATGGACCTGGCAGGGTCCAGTAGTGCTTTGCCCAGCAAAAGTGTCTTTATCAGGCTAATTTCAAATATGATAAGAGCAAATGCTTATATGGTCTTAAACAGAGGCTGCTTTAGTCACAGAATGGGATGCCCTGGGCAGGAATCGACCTGGCAGGGTCCAGTAGTGCTTTGCCCAGCAAAAGTGTCTTTATCAGGCTAATTTCAAATATGATAAGAGCAAATGCTTATATGGTCTTAAACAGAGGCTGCTGTAGTCACAGAATGGGATGCCCTGGGCAGGAATGGACCTGGCAGGGTCCAGTAGTGCTTTGCCCAGCAAAAGTGTCTTTATCAGGCCTAATTTCAAATATGATAAGAGCAAATGCTTATATGGTCTTAAACAGAGGCTGCTGTAGTCACAGAATGGGATGCCCTGGGCAGGAATGGACCTGGCAGGGTCCAGTAGTGCTTTGCCCAGCAAAAGTGTCTTTATCAGGCTAATTTCAAATATGATAAGAGCAAATGCTTATATGGTCTTAAACAGAGGCTGCTGTAGTCACAGAATGGGATGCCCCAACAGGAATCGACCTGGCAGGGTCCAGTAGTGCTTTGCCCAGCAAAAGTGTCTTTATCAGGCTAATTTCAAATATGATAAGAGCAAATGCTTATATGGTCTTAAACAGAGGCTGCTTTAGTCACAGAATGGGATGCCCTGGGCAGGAATGGACCTGGCAGGGTCCAGTAGTGCTTTGCCCAGCAAAAGTGTCTTTATCAGGCTAATTTCAAATATGATAAGAGCAAATGCTTGTATGGTCTTAAACAGAGGCTGCTTTAGTCACAGAATGGGATGCCCTGGGCAGGAATGGACCTGGCAGGGTCCAGTAGTGCTTTGCCCAGCAAAAGTGTCTTTATCAGGCTAATTTCAAATATGATAAGAGCAAATGCTTATATGGTCTTAAACAGAGGCTGCTGTAGTCACAGAATGGGATGCCCTGGGCAGGAATGGACCTGGCAGGGTCCAGTAGTGCTTTGCCCAGCAAAAGTGTCTTTATCAGGCCTAATTTCAAATATGATAAGAGCAAATGCTTATATGGTCTTAAACAGAGGCTGCTGTAGTCACAGAATGGGATGCCCTGGGCAGGAATGGACCTGGCAGGGTCCAGTAGTGCTTTGCCCAGCAAAAGTGTCTTTATCAGGCCTAATTTCAAATATGATAAGAGCAAATGCTTATATGGTCTTAAACAGAGGCTGCTTTAGTCACAGAATGGGATGCCCTGGGCAGGAATGGACCTGGCAGGGTCCAGTAGTGCTTTGCCCAGCAAAAGTGTCTTTATCAGGCCTAATTTCAAATATGATAAGAGCAAATGCTTATATGGTCTTAAACAGAGGCTGCTTTAGTCACAGAATGGGATGCCCTGGGCAGGAATGGACCTGGCAGGGTCCAGTAGTGCTTTGCCCAGCAAAAGTGTCTTTATCAGGCTAATTTCAAATATAAGAGCAAATGCTTATATGATCTTAAACAGAGGCTGCTTTAGTCACAGAATGGGATGCCCTGGGCAGGAATGGACCTGGCAGGGTCCAGTAGTGCTTTGCCCAGCAAAAGTGTCTTTATCAGGCTAATTTCAAATATGATAAGAGCAAATGCTTATATGGTCTTAAACAGAGGCTGCTGTAGTCACAGAATGGGATGCCCTGGGCAGGAATGGACCTGGCAGGGTCCAGTAGTGCTTTGCCCAGCAAAAGTGTCTTTATCAGGCTAATTTCAAATATGATAAGAGCAAATGCTTATATGGTCTTAAACAGAGGCTGCTGTAGTCACAGAATGGGATGCCCTGGGCAGGAATGGACCTGGCAGGGTCCAGTAGTGCTTTGCCCAGCAAAAGTGTCTTTATCAGGCCTAATTTCAAATATGATAAGAGCAAATGCTTATATGGTCTTAAACAGAGGCTGCTTTAGTCACAGAATGGGATGCCCTGGGCAGGAATGGACCTGGCAGGGTCCAGTAGTGCTTTGCCCAGCAAAAGTGTCTTTATCAGGCTAATTTCAAATATGATAAGAGCAAATGCTTATATGGTCTTAAACAGAGGCTGCTTTAGTCACAGAATGGGATGCCCTGGGCAGGAATGGACCTGGCAGGGTCCAGTAGTGCTTTGCCCAGCAAAAGTGTCTTTATCAGGCTAATTTCAAATATGATAAGAGCAAATGCTTATATGGTCTTAAACAGAGGCTGCTTTAGTCACAGAATGGGATGCCCTGGGCAGGAATGGACCTGGCAGGGTCCAGTAGTGCTTTGCCCAGCAAAAGTGTCTTTATCAGGCTAATTTCAAATATGATAAGAGCAAATGCTTATATGGTCTTAAACAGAGGCTGCTGTAGTCACAGAATGGGATGCCCTGGGCAGGAATGGACCTGGCAGGGTCCAGTAGTGCTTTGCCCAGCAAAAGTGTCTTTATCAGGCTAATTTCAAATATGATAAGAGCAAATGCTTATATGGTCTTAAACAGAGGCTGCTGTAGTCACAGAATGGGATGCCCTGGGCAGGAATGGACCTGGCAGGGTCCAGTAGTGCTTTGCCCAGCAAAAGTGTCTTTATCAGGCCTAATTTCAAATATGATAAGAGCAAATGCTTATATGGTCTTAAACAGAGGCTGCTTTAGTCACAGAATGGGATGCCCTGGGCAGGAATGGACCTGGCAGGGTCCAGTAGTGCTTTGCCCAGCAAAAGTGTCTTTATCAGGCTAATTTCAAATATGATAAGAGCAAATGCTTATATGGTCTTAAACAGAGGCTGCTGTAGTCACAGAATGGGATGCCCTGGGCAGGAATGGACCTGGCAGGGTCCAGTAGTGCTTTGCCCAGCAAAAGTGTCTTTATCAGGCCTAATTTCAAATATGATAAGAGCAAATGCTTATATGGTCTTAAACAGAGGCTGCTTTAGTCACAGAATGGGATGCCCTGGGCAGGAATGGACCTGGCAGGGTCCAGTAGTGCTTTGCCCAGCAAAAGTGTCTTTATCAGGCTAATTTCAAATATGATAAGAGCAAATGCTTATATGGTCTTAAACAGAGGCTGCTGTAGTCACAGAATGGGATGCCCTGGGCAGGAATGGACCTGGCAGGGTCCAGTAGTGCTTTGCCCAGCAAAAGTGTCTTTATCAGGCCTAATTTCAAATATGATAAGAGCAAATGCTTATATGGTCTTAAACAGAGGCTGCTTTAGTCACAGAATGGGATGCCCTGGGCAGGAATGGACCTGGCAGGGTCCAGTAGTGCTTTGCCCAGCAAAAGTGTCTTTATCAGGCTAATTTCAAATATGATAAGAGCAAATGCTTATATGGTCTTAAACAGAGGCTGCTTTAGTCACAGAATGGGATGCCCTGGGCAGGAATGGACCTGGCAGGGTCCAGTAGTGCTTTGCCCAGCAAAAGTGTCTTTATCAGGCTAATTTCAAATATGATAAGAGCAAATGCTTATATGGTCTTAAACAGAGGCTGCTGTAGTCACAGAATGGGATGCCCTGGGCAGGAATGGACCTGGCAGGGTCCAGTAGTGCTTTGCCCAGCAAAAGTGTCTTTATCAGGCTAATTTCAAATATGATAAGAGCAAATGCTTATATGGTCTTAAACAGAGGCTGCTTTAGTCACAGAATGGGATGCCTCACAGCAGACTTAAGATCAGTTCAGTATATATGCACAGTTAGTTACTATAAGCAGCCTGAAAACGCTAACAAAGCCTGTCAGCCAGCTAGTAACACTCAGGCTGGATGAAAAAAAAAAAAAAATCTCCTTGTGACAGCCTCCGTTTTTCCTACCTTTCCCTGGCTTTCTGTCTGTCTCCTGTCTGTCTCCTGCCTGTCTCCTGCCTGTCTCCAGCCTGTCCCTGTCTGTCCCTGCCTGTCTAACTGCCTCAGCTACACAGCGTTCTGTCTGTCACGAATGCAATAGAGAAATGAGGAAAAGCAAGATGGCCGCCGTTAAATACCGCTGTGTGACGTCACCGGGCTTGCTGGCTGCTGATAGGCTGCATGTGACTGCCCCAGCTTGCACTGGCGCGGGATACATGTCCAGACATGTCCCGTCCGCCATCTTAGAATGCCTGTAAATGTAAATGAATGGATGTTAAAGGAAAACTTCGAGTGATCGAATCGCGGGGAAATTCGGATTCGATCCGAATCGAATTTTTCCTGAAATTCGGATCGAATCCGGGTTCGTCCGGATCGATTCGCTCATCCCTAATTACAAGCAAAGGGGGATTCTCACTCTAAGAATACAGAATTTGGCTAAATGAGATCTCATAATGTCCCCGTGCAATCTGGAGACATTTGATTGCTTTAGATGATTTCCAGAGACCAAAACACACAACCCAAGTTTGCCCCATACGCTTTAATAGTATTTAGATTCTGCTGATCCAAATTATTCCCAAAAAATTCAACAAAACTGCATCAGAACTAAACAGAGGCACATCCCAACAATGCCTGTTAAATATAAAGTGATTAAAATTAAATAATAAAAAGTTTAAAACAAGCTTACAGATTTGATCTAACAAAATTAAGTATGCCTTTTTTTAACATATTAACCAACGCTGACAGTTTTTTTTTTTTTTATTCTTAATCTCATATAAAGTTGTGCAAGTATTTTCAGCATATCAGTGAATGTTATATTCGGCTTTTAGATAGTTCTCCCATATTTGTCAAATGTCACTGGTGAATAAAGGCAATATACATAAAATATGGCAGCCTTCTATTGTTATTGTAAAGCAGAATTGCAGACAGCTTTTTTTTACCTATGCTGAGAATTGTCTCATCTACTGTAAATTTTGGTGGAAAATATCACCTCACTTCCTGTTCTGAGGACACCAAAGCCTTGTTTCCTCCAGCAGATGGCCCCTCCAGAATGTTCCATCCATTATGAGTTGATGAAGCAATTCCAATTATTTTCAGAAACCTTGCACCCAGCTGACTAATGAGGTAGAGAAACATGTGCAATAAGCTACAAACACCAAGAGTGAGAGGAAAAGTCATCTAAATAAGTGGAGAAGTATAGTAAATAGTATGAATAGTGACTGAGAATAAGTGATTAACTACGATTATTACTGGTGCCATAAAAATGCACAATAAACAACTATTTGCAAATAGCAGAGTATCTACAAAAAGCAAATCAGCCCCCCCCCCCCAAAAAAGGAGGAGGGCCTTATACAAAAAAACTCAATGTCTGTGGGGGGGGGGGGGGGGGGTCCGTTGAAATTGGGTTCGCCGAGTTCAGACAAACTTGCTGCCAAAGATCGAGTCCTGGGCCCCGAACCCAAACCTCACTTAATTCAATTGGGGCCCGAACTTTAGGGCCCAAAAATGACTGTAAAAAGCTCAAGGGCTGAAAATCGAAGGTAACACCTGGACAATTGCCCTACACAAAATGGGCTAGGGAAAGTACTCAAAATAATCACAGAAAACTAAAATAATAAAGAAATAGCCAAATAAAGAAAATATATATATATTTTTTTTTTACGGATGTTGTAGACCTAATTTGGGAGGTGACACCTGGGCAATTGTCGTGCACAAAATGGGCTATAGAAAGTACTCTGGATAACCACACAAAGCAAGACAATTAATTAAATACATAAAAAATAAAAAAATACACAGTTTTTCCATGTTTAATTGGTTTCTACTGCAGGTAATTGCCTGCTGGTTAATTTTTTAAAATATTTTGGGTAATTTTTGGGGCATTTTTGGTTAGATACAATTTTGTCTAATGAGCAATAGCCTGACTTTTTATTTTTATTTGTATTTTTTTCATTTCGGGGTGCCCAGGGGGCAAAGACCAAAACCCACGATAGTCAAAATACTTTAATTGTATTTTTTCAGGTTTTAACAGTTTTACTAAATGCAGCTTTTTAAAGCATCCCATCTAACATGTGGGCTTATTGTTTAATATTTTTTGGGTAATTTTTTTTGCATTTTTTGTTAGATACAATATGTTAAAAAATATTTGTCAGAATTTTTTTTTGTCCCTTTTCTTTGTTTTATTGAATTCCACTTAAAGTGGACCAAAACCCAGGATTTTGACTATCCTGGGTTTTGGTCCTTTTCCCGAGGGCACTCGCTGTGTGAAACCCCCCAGATTGCCGCAGCCAACTCACCTGTTTCCGGTCCCACGGCTCGTCTAAGAGCAGCGACTCTGACCGCTGCATCCTTTGCCTCCCTCTAGCAGTGCGCGTGCCCGCGCCAGGAATTTGTGAATGGCCGGCACGGGCATGCTCACTGTTAAAGAGAGGTGGAGGATGAGGCCATCAGAGTTGCTGCTCTTATACGCACTGTGGGACTGGGAACAGGTGAGTCTGTTCGGGGGTCCTGGGGGGTTTCACACAGCGGGGCACCTCCGATCAGGGTGCCCCTGGGGAAAGGACCAAAACCTAGGATAGTTAAACATTTGACTATCCTGGGTTTTGATCCACTAACCAGAACTCATTAAAGAGGGGAAAGTGACAATGGGGAATCTTATTTTTTTTAAATGTTTCTTACAAAAAACATGCCCCCCCAGGCTACCAGCCCAGGCACTAAGCATAAGGGATTGTAACCCAGGGCTCAGAGGCTGCGCTATTGGCAGCCCCTGTCCCTGCAAGTTACAAGCCCTTATGCCCTTTGGTATATGCTTGGGGCTCTTTTAGGGGTGCCTTGAGTGCCTGCTGCGCTGCCATTTGGATGAAGAGGGGACATAGGTTCCCCCTTCTTTCATCCTCACTATTCAGCAAAGGACTTACGTGAGAGCTGGGGGAGCTGGCTTTTAGACTTAGAGGCATGGCATCCATGAAATATCTCTGACATCATTGCTGATGTCATAGAACAGGAGAGGTCTAGAGGGAATTTTTCAGTGCCACCTGCTCTAGACCCCTCCTCTTTTGTGATGTCATAAGCTATGCCGAGGAGATTCTAGAGAGGCCCCCACTTAATATAAATCTGCTACCCAACTGCTCTTCATGGTGAATGGGGAAGGTGAGTAAAAGTTCATTAAGATTAATAATGTTTTTATCAAATGTGTGTGTATTTTTCCACTTTCAAACTTTGAATTATACAAGTTCATACTACATTACCCGCACCACCAATAGGAAAGCCCTTATGCTCTATAACACTGCCCTGCACCAGGTTGCCAGGCTCAACTGCACCACCATGCCTGGTGCGGGTAATGAAGTATAAACTGGTATAGGAGTCCATGGGACCCCTTGACAGTTAAAAGTGAAGGTGAAAAACACACACATACACACACACTGTATTAATCTTATCTTAATTAACTTATACTTACCTTCCCCTTCCATGCTCCTTTAAATGTATGCCACTCAGGCATCTAAGGATGCTATGCTACCATTTAGCAAGAAGAGAAACACAGGTTCCCCTCTGTTCATCCCAGCTCCTGTCCTCTCTGGAATCTCTCTGACATCACAAAAGGGGAGGGACCTGGAGGGGGTAGCACAGGAAAATTCCCTCCAGGACCCTCCTTTTCTGTGACATTAGCAATGATATTAGGAAGATTCCATGGAGGCCACATCTCAAATTATAAAAGCCGGCTCCCCCAGCCCTCACTTCAGTCCTACGCTGGGTAGCTAGGGTGAAAGAAGGGGGAACCTATGTTCCCTCTTCCAAATAGCAGCGTAGCCATCAGCTTCTGATGGCCTGCACCGCCACATCTATCAGTTGAAGGGGGCCCTAAAGAGCCCTGGAAAAGAAAGAGGAGACACAGGACAAAGAAGTCCTGCTGGACTGGAGGAAGACAGTGCCAAGCGGGGACAGGAGATGCTAGACTGGGATGGGTGAGTATAAGTTAAATTAAAGGAGCACTATCGCGAAAAAATGGCCCAATAATAAAAATCCATATAAATATCCTGAATGGAGGGAGGAGGGGTCACTTATACACCTGGTATCAAAAAAAATCCAGCCAGGCTTGTTTTTTTATTTTAATGGAAGGAAGAGGGCATCTCGGGTGACAGACTCTGTCACCCCGCATAGACTAAACCTGTAAACCCAGGATTTTATTCCTACCAGGGGAAGTAAACCACAAGCCTGGTGGGAGTTTTATTCAGTTCGGGTGTATAAGTGACCCCTCCCCTTATTAGCTAAAGTGTTTATATGGATTTTTAATATTACACAATTTCACGATAGTGCTCCTTTAAGGAGCTGGCATGGCAACTGCCGGGCTCAGCGCGTGCCCTGCCAGTAAAATTACATTATAACCACACCCCATTTGGGGCATCAGGGGTGCGGAAGAGCCCGGTGCCCGGTGCCCATTGATGAGGGCCCAGGGTTTCTCCAGGGCTGCTCAAGGCACCCCTGGAAGAGCCTTGACCCCATGCAAAAGGGCTTGTAACTTGCAGGAACAGGGGCTGGCAATAGCGCTGCCTCTAAGCCCTGGATTACAAGCCCTTATATTTGGTGCCCAGGCTGGCAGCCTTTGGGGGTTAGGGTTAGGGTTAATGTAAGAAACATTAAAAAATAAATAAATATGATTTCCCACTGTCACTTTCCTGGCTTTAATGAATGCTGGTTTAGTGCCATTCAATAAAAAAGGGAAAGTGACAAAAAAGATGAAGACAAATATTTTTTTGTTAGATACAAACAAAATACCAACAAATATAAAACAATAAACCCACAGGCAGTTTCCTTAATAGATGGGATGCTTTAAAAAGCTGCATTTAGTAAAACTGTTAAAACCTGAAAACATACAATTAAAAACTAAAAAGTTAGGCTATTGTTAATTAGAAAATTTTATCTAACCAAAATTGCCAAAAAATTACCAAAAAATAAACCTGCAGGCAGTTTCAATGTTTAATGAAATGCATTTAAAAGCTGCATCTAGTAAAACACATAAAACAGAAAAAAATACAATTAAAAAATAGCCAGGCTATTGTTCGTTAGATAAAAATTGTATATGCCAAAAAAATTACCAAAAAACATTTAAAAAAAAAATACCCGCAGACAGTTACCTGCAGTAGGAGTGAAGAAAATATGGAAAAACTCTTTAGTTTTTATTTATTTAAATAATTTTCTTGCCTTTTGGGATAATTCAGAGTACTTTCCCTAGCCCATTTTGTGCAGGGCAATTACCCAGGTGTTACCCCCAAATTAGGCCTCCAACACTCTTAAAAACTAGTAATATTTAATTTTTTTTCTTTATTGTTTTTTTTTTAATTTTTTGTTTTCTGGAATTATTTTGAGTACTTTCCCTAGCCAATTTTAAGAAGGGCAATTGCCTAGCTGTTACCCTCAATTTTCAGCTCTCTAGCCCTTGCTGACCTCAATTTACAGCCATTTTTGGGCCTCAAAGTTTGGGCCCCCACTTCAATGGGGTTTCGCTTCAGGTTCGGATTCGAGGCCCCAACCCCGTTCTTTGGTGGCAAGTTCAGCCGACCCGTTCATCACTAGAAGTGATACCATATTGGATATTCCATTAGCAACTGGTATTGAACTGTAGTGACACAAGTGCCCTGAACAAGTTATTACTCCACTAACAATTGGTATTAAAGAGCAGTGACCTCAAGTGGTCTGAACAATTGGTATTAAACAGTAGTGTCACACAAGTGCCCTGAGCATATGGATACTACACAAACAATTGGTATTAAAAATTAGTGACACCCAACCTGTTAACTGCCAGCCTACCTGGAGATGTTGTCACCCTTTGTTGCCAGACCATTTTTCAATATTTTGCTGTACATGTTCAGCTGTGATTTTGAAGGAATTTCCCAGGAAAATTATACATTGTTCTTTTCAGCAGAGTCATGTAATGTCTTGTTTGGGTGAAATATGTGCAAAAAAATAAAAATATATAATTTTTACAATTTGTAGTGTTTCAATAAAAACAGATTGCGTGTAAAATCCCAATTTATTCTGGTTACAATGGTACCACATATGTATTGGTAGACATCCTTTCCTTCCCAAGAGATTCTCCCAAACTAAAACAATGCTTTAGGAGATTTTCAGATAAAATATGCCTGCTAGGCACACCTTGCTTTTTTTCAGGAAAAAACAACTCTTTACATTTGAAATACCCCAATACCTCAAGCTTTCTAGGCATATCAGGTTTGTTGATGTGGGCTCAGTTTTCTGGAAGTAATCCCTCAATTAATTCTTTGGTTGCACAGGGTTTCCCTAAAAAAAGAATAAAAAAGCAGTATCAAAGCCAAATTTATCTTAAAAAACAATATGCAAACAAGCAAAAACTAGTTAAATCTCTAGTTGAATCTAAATCCCAACATGCATAGGTACTACCAAGGAAAGAGTTGCCAAACACCCCAAAGTAAAGCATGCACGAAGTAGTGACAGCAAAGTGGTTTGAGCAAGTGGTGTTAAAGAGCAGTGACACCAAAGTGGTTTGAGCAAGTGGTATTAAACAGTAGTGACACACAAGTGCCCTGGACCAGTGGATACTCCACTAACAATTGGTATTTAGGAGCAGTGACACACAAGTACCCTGAACCAGTGGATACTCCACTAACAATTGGTATTCAAGAGCAGTGACACACAAGTGGCCTCAACATTTGGTATTAACAATAGTGACCTGAACCAGTGGACACTACCCATTTAAGTGCCCTGACCTAGTGGATACTCCACTAACAATTTGTATTAAAGAGTAGTGAATCCCCAAGTAGTATAAAATATAATGCATTTTTAAGGGAAAACCTGTGCAACCAAAGATTTTTTTGAGGGATAACTTCCAGAAACATGCACTTACTACAACAGACTGGGTACACCTAGAAAGCTGAAGGTGTGCACTTTCAGGCAATATATGGTTGGGGTATTTCAAATGTAAAGGTTGTTTTGGCTGAAAAAGTGCTTGTCTGCACAGCTGAAATCTTTTAAAAAATTACCCATATGCACATGCTTTACTTTGGGGTATTTGGCAACTCTTTCCTTGAAAGTACCTATGCATGTTGGGTATTGTTGTATTGTATGTTGGGTATTGTATTGTTGCCTTTTTGGATTTAACTAGTTTTAGCAGTTTCTTGTTTGCTTATTGTTTTTTTAGGAAAATATGGCGTTTTTTTATTTTTTGACCATACTTCTACAAAAAAATATTGAGAACAGACTAAAAAAAATGACAAGCAAGACATTTCAAGTTGAAGCCCACGCTTAGATAAACAATATATAATTTTCCTGGGAAATCCCTGAAAATCCCTTCAAAAATCCCAGTTAAACAAGTACAGCGCAAAATAGTGGAAAAAATCATGAAACAGGGGTTACAAAATCTCTTAAAGGGTTAAAGAGTGGAGTTTACAGGATTACACTATGTTTGTCTTTTAAAACCTTTTCTACTGCATGAATACGCTTTTCTGAGGAAATGAAAGGAAAGAGCTTGGAAAACGCATCCATATATTAATATACACTTGAAGAGTATGTTTTACTTATCCGCAGAGATTGATAACAAGACCCTCTGATGGAAAGTCATTTCTTGGCGAATGAGAGGAGGTTTATGATCTTTTGACCAATTTCCATCTGGTAAGCAGAGGTGGAGGCGCACTGTGTGTGTTACAAGCGACGTATGCAGTCATTCTGAAAATTATACACGCTGAATGAAGGACAATTACTATAGCTTGAAGGCTAGAGCAATATTGTTGAAGGAATAGGAGCTTTGTGCATTATGTTGTCCTCTATTTATTGAGGAACATATTTGTAATTTATGGTTTGAATGCATGTTTTATAACAACTATTCCTATTAGAAACCCTCTAAAATCTCTGTATAGCACCATATTTAACTTTTAGGTTTTTTGTATACTTTTATTTTGTATTATTTTATTGCCATTGGGATTGTTTATACATTAAGATATTTTGTTTGAAACACCCCTACTCACAATATCAGCTATCTACCTATTGACACTAGAGTGAGCAATATTTGTCATATCAGAGTCAGGTAGTGTGAGTGTTGACAAAGTACAAAATAAACCAGCTTCTATTATTTCTGAGGTGGCAATAAAATACACAATTTTAACATAGACTGGATAGAGCACCATTAATAAGACCCAGGTACAGAGTAATGATTTGCTACTTTAGAGACATTTAGTTATATATTTATCCTTATATAGCGACCTTTAATATTTTAATATAATTTTACATATTTTTATTTTAAAATATTTTTAAATCTCTTGGTCCAATAAAACAGCAACAATAAATGAATCAGCAAAATAATGTTATTGTCAAACTTCAAATTAGATAACCTCAGCTTATACACATATTAATATCACCATTATCATCATATCACCACGCAAGGACACACAAACAGTGACAGCAACACAGAGGAAAGTGTGCTGGAATTACAAATATACTGAGAACATTTGCACACAGAACACCCTGCCCAGTATCATTTTAGCTAGAGTACAATCCCTGGAGAACAAGCTAGACTACCCAAGAGCTAGAGTGATAGGACATCAGAAAATGCTATTTATTATGCTTTACTAAAACATGGCTGACCTCAGCAATCCCACACCCATGGTGCTTCACTGTCCATAGAACAGACAGAACCATAGAGCCAGGGAAGAGGTGGTAGAGTGTGCCAAATAGTTTAAAAACACATGGTGTGACATAGTGAACGTGATTCCCTAAGAGGCTACTGCTCTCCTGACCTGGAATTCCTGCCTATCAACTGCAACCCTTTCTACTTAGTTCAAGAGTTCTCCTCTTTGATCAGTAGTCTTTATCTCACCACAGGCGATCACAGTTAGTATCAACTTAACCCCACCTACCCCATAAATAGGGATTGTAATATGGGCTGGTGAGAGTGGAATCCCCAGCACGACCTGGGGTCTATCCCTTGGGAATGGGCCCCTCTCCAAGCCGGAGCCAGCCTGTATAAGTAGGATGGGGACCAGCTGGCAGGGAGTGCAATACCCTGTTCGGTGACATCATTGGAGGGGATGGGCCAGCACAGAGGAGTAAAGTTAGACTGAGACTGAGCATCCCCTCAGGTGTCACCTTTTTCTGGTGCCTGGTGTCTTCTATGCTGGGTATATCGATAAACAAATATGTTAGGAAGTTGACACCTGAACAAAGGCCGGTGACCAGCCAGGATCTTGCAACAGCTTCCCGTCTATGTAAGGCTACTTCAAAGCTCATCTTTAGATTTCAAAACACTCTCCATACTTGACATTTTTCTATAGCTGGGAGATGGGCTGTAACTGCTTCCACATTTAACAATACTGGACATGATTACTTGACAGTTGAATTATACATGATTACATATCTGAGTGAACTAGTTAAAGCCTCATGGGGAATTAAATAGTTTAGCTTTTGGTATTTTAATGACATATTTTAGATGTTAAAACCTAAATTATGTGGGAAATATATTATATCACATAAGTTGCATATGCTATTAGGGACATCACTTAATTCATAAGTACTATTGTGCATGGTTCCTATACTTATGAGACTTGAAAATCTGCAATCAGCACAGAGTATGTTTAATTTGTACTCTCTATGTAACAACTTGAAATATTTAAAATGATTCTAATTTAGGTATTTAGGCACAATCAAGGTTTATAGAAAAAAGACTAGCAAAAATAAACTTAGGCTAAAGCTGCTGAACAATTATAGCAGAACATTTCCACAGTTAGCATTGAGTAATTTATAATGTCAACCATTTTTAAACAAACAATTTTTGAAATGAGTGACATGTTGCTGGGCCATTCTCACTAGCCATTGTAGCTGTGCACAAGATACTTTTGTATCCTAGGATGGGGTATGACTGCAGCTGCTTTATTAATGAATTCATGTACCAAGGAAGAGGGTAAAAAACCTGGAAGGTGAAAAGACTGGATTTTTTCCCTTAATTTACTGCTGGCTGCTGGCATTTGCAGCATACTGCATCTTTTACCTTATATGATAGTCAGAGATAAGTGAACTGATTCAGATGAAACAGAAAACGCTTTAAATATCAAGGAAAATTGTCTCGGCATGAAGCCGAATTTTTGGGGGATCGTGACCAATCAAATTTTTCCTTAAAGTAGTTTAAAGTGAACATAAACCTAGGCTTACCCCAGGTTTACTCCCTCCCCCCCCCCCTGACTGGGATGCCCCACTGTGTGAAACTCCCAGGGTGCCTGATAGTCTTACCTTTCCCCTGAGCCCACAGAGCATACATGGACACCACTGCCATCACTCGCCATCCTTCTCAGCTGTGCTTGGCCACGCCCACTGCAACTGAAAGACTGTGGATGGCCATTCACAGCTGACGGGAGAAAGTGATGCTATGCACAGCCGATGTGTGCGGCTGGGGATTCTATTTAACTCCTCTGGCCACACATGAATATGCGCAGCAGGAGAAGCTGATTGGATGAGCATCTGTGCCTGTGCCATGGGCTCACGGAGGGGTGAGTTGCTCTGCATTCTTGGGCGAGGGTCACACAGCGGGACACCTCAAACCAGGGTGCCCCAAAGTGAAGCACAAAAACCTAGGATAGTGAAAATCTCCCCAGACAGAGGACACAGTCAGAGAACAGTGCTCCCACTCTTCTCACGCTTCTCATTATACCCCAAGGAGTTAGCAGCTGGCCCTCACGGCCCTCCTTCCTGTTGTCACTAGTGATGCATTTTTTTATTTTGAATTCTGAAAAAAAAAAAAAAATGTTGTGGGGTCCTCCATCTTTGGGAAAACCAGCCCTGGTGCCTGTCTGGGAAAGCCCTTCAAGCCTCCTGTCACAATCTGATGTCACTGTGAGGGACAAGAGGAAGGAAGAAGTATTGGTGTAAAGTTAAACTTGAGAGTCCTTGAGACCCCTATACCAGTGCAAATGGCAGGAGGGGCTGGCAAGTCACCTACCGGCAAGTGAGGAAATCGCCAGAATCTCTCCCTGATTACCTGCACACTGCGAGGGCTTTCCCCACAGCTCAATACCCTTGGTATAAAGATCCACTCCCTGTGATGTGGATCGCTGATGAGTGAGTGGGCAGGGAATAGGATCTGTGTCCTCTGCCAGGCCGCAGAGGAGGGAGTGGCAGGGGGACACCCACGCCAGAGAATAGTGAGATAGGACATCCCCATAAAATGTCCAGCATTATATCACAAGGAAACTCAATTAACATAAACACCCCACAAATAGCAAATACCAATTAAGTCTCAAATTCCAATCACATCAATATAGAAATAAATCAACATAGAGCTAAGGAAGCCAAAAAATAGTTTAACAACATCAAACATCAAACAGCAGAGTATAGAGAATACATACAGAAGATGGACAATATAAAATAATGGATATTCTCCTTTTATTGTGGTATTTGAAAATAATATCTGTGAAAGACAGCGTTCGTAATACAGGAATGCCCATTTACTGCATAATACTTCACAAAAAGTAATTTCACCAGATCCGTACAAAAATGGCTGCGCCCAGGGGAGGCCAAGTTCCGTACAGCGGACGGGGGCCGCCCAGCAGACGGTGACACATTCAGCGTCCCTGCTGCAGCTGCCAATAGGCGACGAGGCGGTGACGCGATACGCGTCAGAGCCGAAGCCGCCAGTATACAGGCAGCGCAGTGTTTCCCGGGGGCGCATACCTGTGCAGCCGCTCTGCGGCCCCCGGCACTGGGACCGCCCCCATTGTCATTCGGCTCAAAAGAGCGCGCCACAACACACTGGTACAACGGCGCGCTCGCCGTAAACAGCAGTGGTTACAGGTCCCTAACTACCTGTCAATTATTGACAGGCACCGCACGAACTCCGCTCCACCAAGGTAAGCCAGACTTAAGCTTAATTGTAGCTTTTACCTTATTATGATACATTGCATAGGCTTATAATCCACCCGGATACTAAGAGGGCAACCTGAATACAAGCGCTGTCTCCGTATTAGCAATGTAAACAAGGTATGACTCTTTTAACCACATAGATTGAGACACACAATGCTATGGATATATGTTTATGCACCATACTAAGGCAACTATTTCTCACTTGTTAATAACCAGACTATAAAGTGCACTGAAGAAACTGTCATAAGCGAAATGTTTGCACAAAACTCATACTTGCTACAACTCAGTGAGACAAACCTAAGTGCTTGCTATATACTACACTGGCAATGAAATAAGCCCTAATCGGATAAAGCACCAAGCAATCATTGAATAAGAGAGTGAAAACTCTTTTTGTATTACTCTCTAGTGCTATATGTGTAAAATATATGAAAAAGAAGTAATGTAAAATAAGTTGAAAAAAAGCATATGTGAAAAAAACTTTTCTGTACAACATTAGCCCCTAATACAAGTTCTCCAAATTTTAGGTACCAATTAAAAACAGTACATTCCCCCCCCCCCTTTCATAGTGAGACAGGAGGTAAGTTCCTCTTTTCTATTTTTTAAGCGATTTGTTAAAATTTAATTTGATTGATTCTGAATTTCTTTTAGTTGAATCTAATTTTTTGGAAATTTGCTTATCTCTTTGCTTTATTAATCCATATACCTGTCATATTTGCATAAATGAAATTCTGGGAGATGGAACATGTATGTTCCCCACATAACACATTTGGAAAAGCAATGATATACATGCTTTATCCATTTTTTTTCTAGCTGACCCTGGTACTGAAAGCTTGCTTATGACTTAAAGCAAGTAAGCACAGAAGCTGGTTGGGGAGCATGCTGTTGCCACAGGGTAAAAAGAAGTTAAGAGGTCAGTCAAACTGTAGTGGGATCAATCTGTTGGATGCAAGTTTTCTTTTTTTAATTGACATACCCTTGAAAATCACCTTGTTATTATCAGATCCTATTTTGGCTGTTAGCTATTTTCCTATTTATGATCTCTTTTTAAAAAATCTGCCTGATTACACATAAAAACTATTTCTGTTTGTTTGCCTAATGTGTACTTATCATTTTATGTGTAGGTGACATTAATCATGTTGATTGTGTCTTCATTGATTGAGTGCTAGCTCATAGACCTGGGGGGTTTAGAAGGAGTTGATCATTTTAATGGCTTGACAGTATACATGTGTGGGAGTCCATGCTAGTTTGCGTGTGCATAGCTACTAACCATGTCAAGAGGGTCAGAAGTGGCCATATCTGCATTTATTTTTGAGACATTTGGACATGCAGGGAGCATCTTAAATGTATGCTGTTTTAAAGAGGTGAAAATATTTGGTTTACAGTGCACTGGGTAGATTTAAAGCACACGTGGTCAACAAGGTTTTACAGATCTCTACACAAATGAACAGGTGTAGTTAGAACTTAAAAAGAAATGAACTTAGAAAGAGCTATACAATTATATGGAAATACACAAAACATAACCTGTTGGTGGCCCTTGAGGAGTGGGTTGGGCACCTTTGATTTAAAGGAACAGTCCAGGCAATGGCAATAATAAGTCAGCAAGGAGCTTTCCTGATGTCTGTTCCAAGTCATTTCTTTATATTCTATTGTTTGACAACCACGGTCCAAATGTAGTTACACGGCCATCCCTGACCATCAGGGCTCCCAGCTTGAGCACAACAAGTGTGGGTGCATGACTTGCAAGGCTTGCTTGCGCTGGAGCTGGGGCGGCCATGCAACCACATTTGGAGGTGGCCATGGAGGAATGAAAAGAAATGGAGGGGTTAGATTTAGAGACAGTATCTATAGTTTGCTGCATAGAAAGGAGGAGAGGCACATGAGACAGCAATGTAAGCTCCTTATTGCCTTATTAATGTAATTGCCTGGTGTATACACTTAAATAAATTTCCTACCAATAACATTTTCTCATATCACTAAAAAAATACATTGTGCTATATGCCATGACATATCTGAAAATAAGGTCAAGCGTAATGATGGGCTTCTGATTCCGGTCAAATCTATATTTACCTCAAAATATAGATTTCATTAAAATTATCAGCACGATCCATGATTAATCATTCGGCATGCCACCCACCCACCAGTGCTGGTAGGTAGAATGTCAACCCCCCCCCCCCCCCCCGACGCAGGACAGAAGGAGGACTATGCACAACACTGAAGAGGACAGCGGGAGTAAGAAGAGTTAATGCAGTATATAAATGTGTTTTTTGAGCCCTGGGCTGCCAGGCCATATGCCTGGTGCACTAGGCTAGTAGCCCCTGAGGAAGGCGGAAATATTTTTTATTAAGGAAAAAAGGTAATAACAACCAATTTTTTTGCTGGGTTTTCTTATATAATATATATATATACATATTGATAGGATGCTATTACATGATATTGTAAAGGATACATGTTTTATGCACAGATTGCACAGTTGGGGGCCCAAGGAAAATCTTGACAAACATCAGAAAACCTCGAACAAAGTCCATAAGAGATCTATGTTAAAATATTACTTTGCTCTATCGACTTCGCTCTATTAATTATCCTCTATCGACTTTAATTGTATTCGACATTCGGGGTATCGAATGCCTGATACCGGGAACTGTCCAGCTGGGGGGCTTCCGAACCAGATAGTCCTTGCTCTGGCTCAACATTCATCATGAGGTAATATCTATATCTAATATCAAGGATGCTATTACATGATAATGGAAAAGATACATGTTTTATGCACAGATGGTGGCCCAAGGAAAATCTTGACAAAAATCAGTAACGTTGAACAAAGTCTATATGAGGTCTATGGTAAAATATTTCCTTGCCCTCCCCTATAGACTTTAATTGTATTTGACATGCGGGAGTATTGGGAACTGTCCAGCTGGAGGGCTTCTGAACCAGATAGTCCTTGCTCTGGCTCAATATTCATCATGAGGTAATATCTATGGATAACCATGCTTTGTAGTGTTTTAGTCACTGAAAAAGTTCATGTAAGCAAATGACAGTTTTGATCATAATATAACTTATCATGTAAAGAATATAACCTCACCCCCCCCTTTATATTACCAGGGAGTGTGGGTGTGGCCCACAAGATGCAGCCTCTGAAACCACCCCCAGCCTTGTGCAATGGAAATCCTAAGCCAAAAATTGTGTATATCTTACAGTGGCAATATTGCTGGGAACGCACCAAGATGAGCCACCAGCTACGAGGACCACCCATATATGAGGTAAAGGTACATAGATTTGGCAATGACATAACCAGGCATCGGCCATGAAGCCTAAGCCAAAGGCCACCGCTGATCAATACCTGGGAGGCAACATATGGAGTTATAGGTCAAAAGTCAAAGGAGTGATATTACCGCATGATGAAACCAGCAAGGGCACCGCTGCTCTGCTGCAAACAGTAGAAGAATACTCTATAACTGCTAGGGCCTGTATTGTGTATTGTCATTAAAAGAACTGATTTTTAACTGACCAAATAAACGTGAAGTTTTAATTTGACTGGTGCAGCCATACATTGTACAGTTGCCTATGGAAATTAAATAGAATAATTAGGGACATAATGTAAGTGGTATGGCAATATAGGGAACAATGGTAATTAAATAGCGAATGGAAGTAGCCAATGTTTTTCTACTACACCGTGTTGGAATTGTAACATTAGCAACCTTGTGCAATTCATATTTTCTCTGTGATGTTGTGGAGCTGTCAACAACCTTTTAGCTGCTGGTAGTTCTTAGCAGGCTGCTGAGAGTTACAGTACTGTATGTGAAGGAGCCGTGTGAGATGGAATCTGAAGCTCTATAAAGTGCTATCTGTACTACACTATGAGCTGGCCAAAATTACATTTTAAATTAAAAAGAAAATCTTGGTAATACAATTATTAATAAATGCTGTTTCAAATCTGGAACAGTAAATCCACACTTCTGTTATTGTATGTGTTAAACTGTATTGTATTGCTTAGACTTTGTTAAGATGTTTACCCTGCATGTTTATTCTGTGTTTAAAATGACTTTTAACAGGTCTCAGTTAGCAGTATTTACTAAAAGAAAGCATATTATCCTCTGAACACATTGTCCTTAAGGTTAAATCAAATACAGTGGGACAATGTGTTTTCTATTTTTGTTCACATATTACCTGAGATTTACAGGTTTCTTTTCAATCCCGTTCTTATCCTGCGGTTACAAAAGAGCACATGAATTGAAAAATTGCAAAGCACAGTAATATTTGTGTTTCTCATTTAGCTTCAAGCAAACTCACAATACTATACCAATATTTTTATTTTTTATTTTTGTCAAGGCGAGGTGCTTTGGCACATGGTTCTATTATGTTTCCATTGGCTCTTATGAAACATTTACTTTCTATTTGGCATGTAATCGCAAAAAAGCATTGAACTATATAAATATAAATTAATTGGCACCAGGTCCTGCTGGACATCTGGGCTATTTTTGTTGTATTAAGGGTTATTAAATAAAATTATATATATATTTTTTTGCACATGTTGATGTCAGTTTCATATAATTTTTTTACGTGATGTCAGTTTCATATAATTTGATGTTAACTGTATTACTTTCTAAATGTGATATATAGTAAATAAGTGTACTGTCACCCCACTTTCCGTCTATCAGACCTGTGGGAGAAATAGGGAAAACTGCATTGTTTACAATAGGTTTAAATCTGCAAGCACAAAATCCCCAAGTACATAGGCATCATCCACTGAATCCCTTTAACTTTTTTTATATGCTGGCCAGCCCCCATACTTGCAAAGCATCTTTGCTCTGATCAAAGGCATGCTTTCTACTAAAGATTCTGCCTTAGATACTCTCTCAGAATATGGGGGTTATTCAAGAAGGGATAGCACCAGGTAGGGCCTCGTAGCGTCAGGCAGCGTCTGGTGAACGCGGGGCGCTGTTCGCAAAGCCACATTTATGAAAGCGAATCTGGTGAGCGACTCTAACAGCGCCATGTAGTGTCACATGTATTATTACAGGAGGCTCAGTGTATAGCGCCGGCGCTCTAACTTCCAGAGCGCCAGGTATTACCTTTCGCTCAGTGTCGCTCTCCCATAAATTTCTATGGCCATTCATTTGCTTGTGTTTAAACAGCGTGTTTGACATTTTTTTTTTCTCTCAAATCATTGTGTGACCTCTTCTGGCTACAAACAAACACTTTTTTGACTTTTAATATTTTTATTGTCATTACAGGTCTGGCACTAAAGTGTTAATGTCACAGTGTTAAAACAATGTCATACCATGTGTTTTCACTCTGTTACTGGTGGATATGTGTTCAAAAACAGAATCACACAGCGTCTGGAGTTCTATGCTACAGCGACCAGATTTAGAGCGCCAACACTGTGTGTGTCTCCTTTTTTTTATGGTGTGGAGCACCGAGAGTCGGTCGCACTGAGCTGGTGTTACCTTTCACTCCCTGCAGTGCTGTACTGGTGTTAGAGCGCCCAACATACATCACATTCATCAATGCCGGCCAGGTTACTAGAGTGACCGAGACGCTATGTTACAGCATCCGATACATGTTTACAGCTTCTACTAGCGATCACTCTAAGCGCCGCTATGCAGGCGCTCATCTGCTGATACCCGGCGTTAGTAGTAAATCAATATCAGTTTGGAAAGAGGTGTAGCTGTACAGAACTTTTGCACAAAAGTAAAAACCAAATATGAACAAGCCAGACCTGATTAGACTTCACTTTTTAGTTCCACATTGGGTAACATAACTGTCAGAATGTGGTTCTCAAATGTTTTTTTTTTGCTTTATCCATAGGCAAACCACTGCACTTGATGAGTGAAACTTCAGAGTCACTTCAGACTTGATTAGGCTGATTCAGTCAATCAGATTTGTTTCAAATTATTTTGCTCATTTTAGAAAATGCTTTAATTTCCTTAAAACGTCATGTATAATTTCAAAAAAAGTTCAAAAATAATTAGAAAACGTTATAGTATCCATTTATGGGATCAGCAATAGATTTGTTTTTAATTAATTTAAAAAATTACGTTTGCCTTCCAAAAAGTTTTGGATTTGGTGGCATTCCAAAATAGGTATCATATTTGTGCTGAATAGATTTGCTAATGGATTGACTAGAAATGGGACAAAAGTTGCAGGCAGTATATATACATTCTAAGAATGTAGCTATAAAGGGTAATACCGCGCTGCTCAGAAAATAAATAAACAAAGTAAATAGCGCATTGGCTTGGCACCAATTTATTGAGGGAGTTGTCTCAACGTGAAAGCCGTTGGATCTATAATCTAGATACTCTAATTCCCAATGGCTTGAATGTTGAGTTTTGATTTAAATTGTTTTATTGATAATTCTTAGCTATGTTAATTGTAATACAATTTTGATTGTTTTAATAATTTTCTTAACATTTGCAAATTGTTATTGTGTAAAGCAGCTCTCACCTACATATGTCTGACTGTATATTTTGTATTTGCAGGTGTTCTTGCTGCCCTGTACCCTGACAAGTGTTTTTATCATTAGTGTATATGACCAGTAGGGCTTTCTTTTGTTTATATTACTTCTTGACAATGCTTCGACATTGCAATGAACATAGGGGCTATGCAGAGTGTGTCGTTTATACCTGCCCCTCTGTACTTTGACATTTTTTCAGTCTGATGAGTGAATGTGGCTTTGTTATTAGTATATTGCTTTTTGTTTTGAGCCCTGTTTTTGTTGGAGTCCGGGGAGCTGGACTGGCCCTGCCCTATGACAGTGCGGTGTCATTTCCATTGCAGGGCATAGCAATATATGAAGCAGGTTAAAATGACCCCGCTCTGTTTCAGCGCACTTCTGCTTCTAATGCAGATCATGCCCTTGGATGTCTCCTTGTGTTTTTGTTTATCATTTTTTTCTTTTTTGTAACTTGTGAAGCTCAGAAGCGCGGTCACGCTGGAATGTGTACATTACTTCCTTGCGTTCCATGTGCCGGACTTACTTGCAAGGTTGCGTCTGACAACTTCCGGGTGCTCGGGCACAGGCCGGGAACGGCTGCCCGCGTTTTTCTCATTGCCGATATAAATGTCGGTAAGTTTTAGCAGCTGACTATCCTAGGTAAAGTCCCAAGGGAGGAACGAAACGTGTTGGAATGGTCAGCTATTTCCATTTTTTATACACATGCGATTTTTACTATTGGAATCATTGGAGCGCACATGCTGAGTCTGGACGCCAGTGTGGTGAGAGCTGCTAATGGCGATTTGGAGCTGTGGTTTACCAATGCTTGTTCACATTGATCATTTGTGAGTGCATTATTTACCTATTATTTACCAATTATTAAATTGGCTTTTTATCTAGCAATCTGCACTAGATTTGTATTTATTTGTTTTCACATGGCTTGCCATTCCTGGCTGGTGCTGTAATTTGGCTTGGACCGGTGGATTTGGATTGGAGTCCTCTGTCTGGAGTTGTGTGTTGGAGATCGGCACAGATTTACTATTCTGCGTTAATATACCAGGCTTCTGGTAAGCAGCCTTTGCTATCGGTGGTGGATTACTCACCTGGTGGAGATCACGTGTGGATTAATTCTCATCACTTTGGACATTTATTAGCTCTGTATATTTTCTATGTGTTTTTAATTATAAGAATGTAGTTAATAAAAGGATTACATAATACAAAGACATAATAAGGTCAACTTTGATTGACATTTGATCGTAGGGAGCACAGGGAAAATTTGCAGGGGCTGCACTGCTTTGCGGCTGACTGGGTTGGGTGTGGCCGCCATGATGAAGCACACCTCACCCACAGCCTGTGCCAGAACCCCTCCACTCCCTGCCTGCCAAGCCTTCCACAACTCCTCCTTCCATACTTGGCCCCATGCTCCCCCGCCAACTCATTTTCCTTGTCCATGTCCTTGCAAACCTATTGTGTCAGCATCATGACAGTGGAGGGTTGGAGGCACACCCACACCTGCCACAGCATCTGTCTGCCCCTATGGTACAAACACCTCATTAGGATAACTATAAGATTGGCCAAATGCACCCTACACATGATCTTTCCCTGAAATGTTGATGATTGTTTGGGTGGGAAACAACCTGGGGGCAGGGCTCAGTAGCTCATGGGCTGACCAGAACCACTAGAATCCTGGACTGATTTCTTGCCTTAGCCTGCTCTTGTCTGGAGGTGCCAAGGATTAGTAGCAAGGCTAAATGTATTTTCACAAATTTCTATATATTTTACACTTTCGTGTATGGTTTGCTAATAATGTTAACAGATCTTAACAAATAGTAATAACCATCCGTTTGGGCTACGGATAAGAAATGTGGGCAGCACCAGTGAATATTTCTATAGGTGCACTGCTCTGTGGGTTAATACCCAAAAAACTAAATGTATTAGTTTGGGGTAACCTCTACACCCCCTGCCAAAAAGCCCAACAGAGACTCACTATTGCACTCAAACAATCAATTTATAAATCCATTTTATTGTAGCATATTGTTTAAAACCAACTTAAAAACAATTTTACTGAACCATATGCATGGTAAGCCACCAGGGGGCGCACTCCCTCATCAACAATACAATCTCATATACATATAATTTCAAAGTGATTCTGTGCTAATCTATCAATAAATTCATATATATATATATATATATATATATATATACAACTAAAACTTAATATACAATTCACAATTAATATCCTCACCCTAATGAGGTGCCAGTGTTTCCATCACAAATAGAACCTTGTGCGAAATATTTAAGCCCATTCACAGAGAGCAAGTGGCAGGGGGTGTAGAGGTTACCCCAAACTAATACATTTAGATCTTAACAAATACATACTAAAAACCAAAATAGAACATCAGGTAGAAAAGCATTGTACAGTAGAATCATTTAATTACTGCCACATTCAAGAAAAAGAAATTTGCCCACTAGAAACCCTGACATAAATGACCTTTTATCTGTGTTTTACAATCTTTCAATTCACTGTTGTAATTAATCAAGGAATCATATATTAACAAGACATTTTCAGAAACTGCCATAAGATGAGCAGTTTTATTTCCGAGCATTATACTTCATGAATAAATAAGGCTGAATTTAATTCTGAAAGCACGTCTTGAAGGGTTTCAGTTGTTTTATTGATAGTTATACATAAAACTTTTCCAAAGCTTCCTTAATCCCCATAGTACACAAGTAAAATTGTTCAAAGGAAATGGTGCTTACATATCCTAATGAGTCACATCCATTAGCCAATGGCCTATTTATAGATTACATGGTGTCGTCGATATAACTACTACCTTAGAACTAGAATCTTTGACTAATTTCTTCTTTATCAGCTGAAAACAGAAGTATCCCTCTCATCTTGCTTAGTAATGAATAATAAAACTTTGATTCTCTTTTATTCAGAATCCATGACTACAAGAACATGTTACTATATCATTATAATGATACTCACTGGCACTGATGAAGACAGTGCAAGCAAATTCATTTGTTTTTAATTGACTTTCCATTAGTGATCTTGAAAGAAAACCTGGTAGTAGTAAAACAATTTATGCCCTTAGTACATCATCTTTTTGTCCTGTTAGAACACGTTTAAAATGTTACTGTACATTAAAGGAGAATTGTAGGCTTGAAAAAACTCACTAAAACGCAGGGACTTAATAAGCGGGCGCAAGGGGCGACTGTAGATAGAAGGGGCCTGAGAGCGGCAGGACTAGCCAGATGCCTATGAGTCCAGTTGGGCTCCTCCAAGGTGTTTTTTCTGTTTTCCATTGCTAGTTTCACTAAAAATCTAGTGCTCCATGCTGTTTTATTTAATTCACTTTATCAATGGTAATGCAGTGTGTCATTTGTTTCAATGACAGGCAGGGGGTGGCCCACTGATCCACCAATGATGCAATTAAACAGCATGGCTCCATGCTGGGGCACCCGCTTCTGTGCTGGAAAGTACAACAAGGACACAGTAAGCTTTTCGGGAGCCTTTTATGCCTGGCTGTGTGTGTGAGAAGGGGGGACCAGAGCTGATATTGGTCAGTTGGTGTGCGTGTACCTGCTGTTTTGGGTGGGCAGGGGGGGGGGGGTGAAAGATCAGTTTGCGTCAATGTCTGTTGATATGTCTGTCTTTGTGTTGCTGGGAATGGGGGAGGGGGGGGAACTTTTACCTCCAGCAGCAAGAATATTACATATATGATGGAAATGAATCTGGCTTCCCAGCCTGGACATTCAGAGGTTTCTTAACCGGACCAACAACCTTACACAGTTGAAAAAAAAAGAACTCCCCAAAACTTACTTTCCCAATCTGCATGCATGATACTGAATCATTGTCAGCACTTACATTTGCTCCTCTACCCGCTCAAAGCTGAAACGCCGCCCCACCGATTTTTTTCCTGGTCGCAGCTATCTTGAAGCCCCACAGAGGTTTCCTTTACCAGCTTCCCAACCATGCTGCTGCCTCTAACCAACATAACCCACAATGCACAGTGGCAGGAAACCAAGCAGCACTTAGGAAGCCGCCCTTAGGAAGACGCTTTGGGTGGAAAATCAACCATGGCAGGAGTTACAAAAAGATGAATTCATTTTTATGTGCGTTAATCTGAAGCACTTTTTCCTGTAAGGGTGTTGGTCCGGTTTAAGGTATGATGCACCTGAGCATTAACCTTAAGGTTAAACTACTAAAAATGCTTGGCTTACCTGCTCTGCATCTTTCAATGCCATCACAATCTGTCTACCAGCTTCCTTTTGAGATATCAGGTGATGCCTGTGTCACATTCTCGAACCTTTCGAAGAACGAAAGCTGGGAAATCCAGTGAGGTCCTAGAAGAGTCCGGAAAGCCTGCATACATTTCTACATGGCCACACTTTGCAGTTAACGCTCTCTTCCCATTAGAATGTGGGGAGTGGGAATCACTATGGGAGTTACCCCGCTCCTATTTAATAGGGGGGCGCTCAATGGCTCTCTGGATTAAGTTTTGCGGGCTGGGGCAGTTGCATAGGCAACCTGCTTATTCAATTTTTGATCTGGAGTATGCTATTTAATACGTTTAGATGGTGTACTCAGTGGAGTACTTATTTTTTGAGTGTCATATATTAAAATGTTAGATTCTGCAGATTTCCTGAATGGCATAATGGAGGTACAGAATCGTATATCAGTGCCCAGGCCGGTGGGGTTATTTATTGGGGACATTGTTAGAGCGGTTATTGGAGAAAAAATGTAATACTTATTTAAGAAGGGATAGCGCCAGGTAATGGTTCGTAGCGGCAGGCAGTGTCTGGTGAACGCTGTAAACAAAACCACATTTAAGAAAGTGAACCTGGTGAGCGCCTCTAACAGCGCCATGTAGCATCACATGTATTATTACAGGTGGCTCAGCGTATAGCGCCGGCGCTCTAGGCTCAGGAGCGCCATGTAATACCTGTTGCGCTCTCCCATACATTTCAATGGGGCTTCATTAGTTGTGTATAAATTGCGTGTTTAGCAATTACATTTTTTTTTTGCTCAAATCATTGTGTGACCTCTCCTGGCTGCAGACAAACACTTTTATATATTTTGTGTGCGTGTGTGTGTGTGTGTGTGTGTAGTGTTTCATTAAATATGGTGTGGAGCGCCGAGTGCCGGACGCACTGAGCTGGCGCTACCTCTCGCTCCCTGCAGCGCTGTACTGGTGTTAGAGCGCCCAACATACATCACATTAAACAATGCCGGGCAGGTTACTAGAGCGACTGAGACGCTCTTTTACAGCGGACGATACTCGCTTACAGCGTCTACTAGCAGTCGCTCTAAGTGGCGCTATACAAACGCTCATCTGGCAATACATGGCGCTAGTAGTGAATCAGCCTCTTAATGATAGAAGCAGCAATTAATTTGGGCAGTTCTACACCAGACAAGAGTAGCGCATTCTCTCAGTTTAAGAGTTAGCTTGTGTTTTCTTCTTGCTTTGCCTACTACTGGCAGTACTACTTACTACTGATTAATCCAGGGGCTGTATTTGTTGGTCAGATGGAGTCTTGTGTGGTCATGATATTGTTTTTAATCAATGGAACAGCAGGTAATGCTGGGTGTTGCTATTCTAGTGGAGAGGGGCACAATGTGGGATGTGGCATAACAGTAGTTATTAAGCAAGTTGCTATATTGATTAAGTTGTCCAGTGACGACGAAACGCGTTGGGCGGGGCTAGCACTGTGAAGAGATACTACGTAGCTACTGAGAGGAGAAGCAGCACGCTCCCGCAGTCCGGCGGCCGAGGAGGCGCTGAGGAGACACGCAGCTGCATTTGATATAGATTACACTGAAGGTAGCGTGTGTAAGAACATAAGAGGTCTTTACAACGCCCCCCTTTTCAGTATTTGAAGTTGGAATCTTGATTATAAATGCATATCTTTTTGTGAATGCTGATATAAATCCCTGGAATGGTGGATCTATAGAGAGCCTTGGATAATAAGGAGGATCCAATTTCAATAGCATTGTTCCATTATACCCTAAAGTTGGCTGGAAAACACAAACAAGTTTTAACACTTTAAAGAGGAGCTAAATCATATTGCAAGCTTTTGTTGGCTATCTGGTACGTGATTTAGAATATGGTGATGGAAATGTGCACAAAAGCCTAAATTTGAGTCACATAAGAGGTGGACATTATTTAAAAGGTGTTGTAAGGATTCTGTTTGAATTTGAAGGAATTATTGATTTCCCGCGGAGTTGTGTAGTGTTTTGACACTAATACAAAGTAACTTTCTGAAGCATTCACAGACTGATCCAACATTGTCTGAATTACTCCAGCGTGGTTATTTGTTGTATAAAAATAGATAATATTTGACGTTTTTTTTTTGTTTCAAAGTTCAGCGCGGTGTGTGATGAAATTATTTTATCATATGTGAACACAGTATTATAATATGTTTACAATTGTTCCCTGCCTTGAAGGTTGACATTTCTTGTTAGTTGGGGGTACTTGACTTTAAAATGCTAAGAAACACTGTTTTGAATGGCAGTCTCCATATTTCCTTCACCCCCCCACCCCCACCACACACACACACACACACACACACACACACACTATCTCTATATCAACACAAACCTAACACTACATCTGTGTTCTCAGTGTTACAGAACAGATGTGTTATTGGGAAATGTAAGCCAGTGTGAAATAAACAGATTGAATATAATACTATGAAATCAAACTATTTGCCATGGGAAATAAGACTGTCTTGCTCTCATCCTTTGGTTAGTCAAACAGCTGCTGTTCATACCATGACTAAAAGTGTTGTACTGAGCAGACTGTTATTTAGATAAAGGGCGACTATGAGCAGATGCTGTTGTGAACTTAAACAGAGAAATATGTAAAGCATTTAAATTATTCGATTTTTTGTCGCTTTTTCAAATACATACTGGTGGAAAAAGTCAATAAAGCAACACATAGAGCAAGTCATGTAGTAGCAATAAGAAATATCAGATGGCTGAACATCAAAGTAATAATATAGGATTGCCCATCTGGTGAGGACGGCTATTCTGACTACAGTGCTTGAAGCAAAGTGGGAGCAATCTATTTTTAAGTGCATTTAACCTTTCTGGCTTACTGTTTTTAATATCCTAGTGTACACACACAGTGCTCACTTACAATGCATAATACAGCCCACACGTTCAGAGGACGACTTCTCCGCCATATACTGCGCGCTGCAGATAGCCTTCCTTCTTGTTTACAGCAGCAGATGCAATAGCTGAAGCATAACTAGCAGTCATCCAGGTCAAACCTCACAGCGTGACTTGCCTTTTAGATGGAATAATATTCTATATTTGTAAGCTGATAACATGATCCCTGAAAGCCCGAGTGCCAGGGCCTTCTGTATGATAAAATATCTGGAGCATATAAATCATCAAAAGTTAAAGGGATGCAGCATTGCTATGACAGCATCTATTGCTCATTGCTGAAGATAAGCCTAGGGACAAAGTAACCCTGCACTTATGCTACATTACACGCTGTAAATGCATAGCAACTACCTAAAGTGTCCAAATGATTGAGAAATATACATATATATATATATATATATATATATATATATATAGAGAGAGAGAGAGAGAGAGATTTATGCTGCCACCATTGGTGTTGTTAGATTCAAGGTTCCAATTATATTCAACTAGAATTTTGTTGATGATGGCGCTATTTAGCAGCCAGATATCTCATCTAGCAATGGCAAAGATTCCTATTATCTTCAGCACAGTGTTGCTTTTGATAAAGCAAAGAGCCCAGCTACACTGTAGTAACCTTTCAAGTATATATTAGTGTGCTAAAAATGATGTCTCCAAGGTGCTGAGCTGATCTAGGCCCTTATTTATGAAAGGATAGCGTCAGGTAGCGCCTGGTTAATTTGAGGTAGCGACAGATAGTGACTGGTGAACGCCAGACACGGCACGCAATTCCACATTTATCAAGCAGAATCTGTTTAGCGACTGGGATAGCGCCATGTAGCGTCTGATTCATCATTTTCACAGCCTCAGCGAACAGCGCCAGCAATCAGCCTTGCACAGCGCCAGGTATGACCTCTCGCTACCTGTCGCTCTCCAATACATTTCAATGGACGAACCTTTTCTTCTCTTTAAACCGTGTTTTTTTTTTTTTTGTCAAAAAATCACAAATAATTCAGTGACCTCTTCTGACATTGAAAAAGCTGTTTTTTTCACATTTTTATGATTTTTTAAAAAATTCTTCAGAAATGACATTACAGGTCTGCCATTAAAGTGTTCATGTTACAATGTTGTTACAATGAAATTCCATATGTTTTCGCTTTGTTACTAGTTGATAGATGCTTGAAAACACACTTTGAACACACCGCCTCCTGCGCTCTGGGCTTCAAACAAATATTTTTCAGCGCCAGAGATTTGGGTGGCTGTTTTTTTGCTGAATATGGTGTGAGTCGGTCGCTATGAGCAGTCGCTACCATGCGCTCCCATACAGTGCTGTACTGGTCAAATAGCGACTCCTCACAATGTATTCAACATTACTGAACAGCGACTGAGTCGCTATAAACTAGCGACCCACGGCTGAGCACAGCGACTACTAGCGGGCGCTCTGAAAATGCCTGCTACAGACGCTCATCTGTCGCTACCTGTCGCTAATGATGAATCAGCCTCTTAGTATTAGTAGTGTTACCAAATGTGTGTATTATAGAAGCAGTTTCAACTATCTACATTTTGTTGCTATTGGCAAATGTACACCGAGATCTACAAGAAGTGGAAGTGAGTCCTGTACACACAGAACACTGCTGCTATGGCTGCTGCTAAGGTGAGGGAGCTCACTCGGTATTACATATACCAGCATATGCAGCAGTGTTCTGTATGTACAGAGATCACCCCTCTCTTTTTGCTTCTTGCCAATAGCAACAGCCTGTCACTTCCTTAAACACAGATTTACTGATATAAGAAAAAATACCTACAATACTAGATAAGCTCAGAAACTTGAGGCACAGAAAAAATAGAAACTTTCAAAAATTCTAATGAAACTGGACTTGTCCCTTTAAGCACTCTTTATATTTCAGTTTATGGAGGTTTGCTGCTGCTGTAGATTACTGGTTACTGTGCTTAGCCCTTTGACTTGCTGCATAGGCTTCGTTGATCAATTATATTACACTGCATTTAGGCGCCAAATTATATTTTAACTTTGAATTAATGCCATTTCTCATTTTACCTTGTATTCCACTGTATTACCTTTTCTACCTGAAGTGTACAGCAAAAGCATGGATCATGTCAACAGTAAAACATTCTGCAGGTCAAGTCTAGGCCAGAGCAAGAATATAATAAAAGGACATGAGCACCACTTAAAATATGTTGGCTCTCTGTATCATAGACTAAGAACAGACTGATGACCTTGTTTTCAGCGAAAGCCATTGCACTGAAAGAACAGTGTCACCTCTTACAGCAGGCAGAGGCTTTATTGTACTCCTTGTAATATCCGTTCTCTTTGTACATTAATTGAAGCTTAGCTCTCTTGGTAAAGGGCACAATATCTCATTAATCATGCTGACACCTACATAGTGGTAGAAACCACCACTTTCCTGTCTACAGCTCATCTATATATAATGTATATTTGTACTAAAAGCTTACCGTAGGACGGAAACAGTTGGTGTATCGTATTTAGCTGCAGAACCGACTATATACCAGGCAATATAACTTGCTATTCCCATTGGCTGCAAACTTGGGTCATTGACAGCTGAAAGAAAAACAAAAGACTTACAGCTATAGCAAATGTTAACTTAACTCAGAGAGATGTGTTATTATCATGTTCACATTCCAGGCAGGGCCCATCACAAGTATTGGGAATATCTGGGCAAGTGCCAGGGTTTTTTTTTTAATTTTCTACGAGGCCGATTCATTAATAGCGCCAGGTAGCGACAGATGAGCGCCAGTAGCGTGATTTTCACAGCGCCAGCTAGTATTCGCTGTGCTTGGCCGGGGTTTGCTTGTTGACAGCGACTCAGTCGGTGTGCGGTAATGTTGAATACGGGGTTAGGGGTCGATGTTTCACAGGTTCCTGCGTTGTATGGGTGCGCCTGACAGCGAATGGCCAGAGCGAACGGCTTGCTGCAGATTCATTAACAAATCACGCTCAAAAATTTCTCGCGCTGTGAATTCCTTGTTTAAACCCCAGAGCGCTGGCGGCGATGTGTGTAAAGTAGTTTTTAACCCCCAAACAACCTTTTTTTTTATATGTAAAAATTATACAAGTTTTTCTAAACATTTTGTAATATGAATACATGAATATCAAACCTGTAATATCAATTCTGCACAATATTTTTTTTTTTTTTTTTACTTTAAAAAAATTCCTAACATTGCAGAAGTGGTCACAGAATTCTTGACATTAAAAAAAAAAAAAAAAAAAAAAAACAGTAATAGCAATTAATTATGATTATTTAAAGATTGCTCCATTGAAATGCATTGGACCACGCCAGGGAGCGCCAGGTCATACCTGTCGCTGTGATGGGATTAGCAGCGGCGCTGTTCGTTGCAGTCGGCTACATGATGAATCCCGCGCTAGCTGACGCTAGCCTCATTTAGCGTGATAAATGCGTCATTGTGACCGCCGTCGGGCGTACTTGATTCGGTAGCCGCCGATAGCTGGCGGTACCTGGCGCTCGTCAGACACTACCTGGCGCTAGCCCTTGATAAATAAGGCTGTTTGTGTGGGAGGGGCCCTTATAGGTCCTTAAAGTGGATCAAAACCCAAATTTGAGTGATCCACTGTCCCCCTGTGGCCCCCCGCCCTAGTAGCTTGGGTAATGCGGCCAGCTCGGCGGTGGCCCAGTTATAAAGAAAAATGGGTTTTAGAACCGCCGAAGTCCCACCCTTTGGAATATATAAAGTGTTTATATGGATTTTTAATATTACACAATTTCGCGATAGTGCTCCTTTAAGAAGCATCAGCACCACACAGTGCCACTTTTTGGGTCTCAGAGGCACTCAGTGTCAGATTTAACAACTGAAAAAACCCTAATGCCAATGCGGCCAAATGATGTAGCGCCCAGAGCTCTGGTCGAAGCAGCGCCAGATGAAACCTGGAGCTGGTGCTCAAGAGCCCATAGAGCACAATTGGCAGAACTGGATTGTAGTGTTTAATACTTTCAATTATATTAAACACATGTATTTGTTCAGACCTTGGATTGGGACTTGAAACACAGGACCTAGATGGTCCAAAATATTTTTTCTGGTATTAAAATTGATTTCAATGGCTTGTTTTGCTTAACAATGTGTTATTTGGACACCAACAACTAAAAACGCAGCCTAAACGCAGTGTAAAGTTTGTGATTTGTTAACTGTAATGTTACTGTAATGATGAAATATTAACCAGTGCCAGAAAAACAGCGGCAAAGATTTCAAAGAGGAAAGAACTCAAAGTGGAGCTCACTGGTGCTGGGCTAATCAGCCGGCAGGTGTAATAGGTGATGACATAGGGCGGACAATACCTCAGTGCAACAATCAAAGCTGATTAATTAGCATTCAGCACAACGTCTTCTGGCGCTATAGCCACAAAACAGCCCGAATTTAGTTGGTAAATTATTGTAGAGACAGATGGCACAATGCCACAACCTTGAACATGCAGGGGTACCTGGTTCGTTTAATATCTGTAGCAGTATACAAATAGCAGCTAGAACCAGGGTAAGTGAGGATTGGTTTATATGTCTATAGCAATTGCTAAAATAATTATATATATATATATATATATATATATATATATATATTAGTGATATATATATTTATTGATATAGTGATAGATATATTAAAGTGTATGGAAAAGTCCTGAATAGTGTGTATTTTTCCTCTGCTATGCTGTATCGGGCACGGTCCATGCCGGGTTTTCAGGACCCAGGTCACATTCCCCAGTCCTAGGTTTGTTCCCTCAGGCCTTGCACAGGTGATCAGGGTGATTGCAGGGGAAGCCTGAATAAAAGGCGCCGCTGAGCCTGTCAGTTGTCTGTTGACCAGCCTGAAGGAAGGAGCCCAGGCTGCACTGCACAGTGGTGAAAAAAAGAACTGAACGTAAGCCGAAGGACTTGGCTTCTGCGCCCCCTAAACTTGGACTTGTGGGGATGAGCAGTGGAGGGCTTGTATGCCCTGCAAAGTGGACCTGACTTACCCTGCAATTGCAGCTTGCTGGAGTATCCAGCCCTGGACTTACATTTGATTCGGTGAAGTAACCACTTTGATTTATTGCATTGTTGCTGCAATCTCTGAAGTGAGAAATATTTTTCTTTGGAACACTTTATTTTCTCAATAAACCTGTTTTGCTGTTGAAGAACTGTTGTCCGTGTCACTGCCATTCGCCCCAATCGCTCACAATATATATATATATATATATATTTATATATAAGTAATGGCTAGTAGTAGGGAATGGTGGGGTCAGGCAAAGCCGAGGCTCAAATACCTGGGTTACCATATCGGTATGTGTGGAAGAATGTGCTCTGTAACCCAAGTGGCCAGCTGGACCAGGGCCCTTGGCACCTTTAGGAGGCCCATTCAGACTAGTAATAGGCTGGGGGATGACTCTCTTACTCAGAACTGGTGCACCATGCGTCCCGTCTGCGGACCTGCTCAGATGGCAGTCAGCAGAAATAAAGTAGGTGGCTAGATATAGAGGGCAACTGGTGGCAGCCCAGAAGGTGGTGAGCACCCAAGGATGATCAATAGCCTTGGTGGACCCTTCAAGCAGCTGTGGAAAGGTGTTGAGTGCCAGAGAAGAATTGGCAGCAATGATGGACTGTTTAGTGGCAACAGAGAATGCAGCAAAGTTTGAAGGATGATCAGCAGCAGAAAATTAAAGGAGCAGTATCGCAAATTTTTCTTGGTGACTTATATTTAAATGGTACTTTGAATGTAGGTAGGTGTTGGAGTAAGAATCACAAATTTAGAAAAAAATAAAGTGTGTGTTGTGCAGCTGGAGACTAATAGCTCATGCTTATGTCTTCTGAGTGTCGGTCCCGACATTCTGGCCTGTTCCATGCTGAGGAGAGGGGAGAAACAATGTATCAGAAGTGTCAGCTGTTCAGTGCTGGCAGCCGTCCAGCATCAGATAACAACATTGCAACATTGCCTGGCCAGAACTTATATATCTGAAACAGAGAGAAAAGCTCTAGAAGTCATTTAGCTGATTTTGACAGTTTTCCCTTCATGTTGGCTCTGCTGCAGAATCTTTCAGTTTACCATTTTCTCTTTCATATTCTTATTTTTCATTTTTCCATATGATCTTTATTTCAGCTTTGTGTGTTTTGAGCAAAGCCCAACCCAGGATTTTCACTATCTGGAGTTTTGTTTTGTGCCCCTAGGGGCATCCCGACTTGGGATGCCCTGATATGTGAAATCCCCAAGTTCGCCTGTGAAAACGTACCTTTCCCTGTCCCACAGCGCATGCGCGTGTCTCATCCAATCAGCTCTGTTTGCACGCAGATGGGGAGCCTGAGCAGTAACCTTCCTGGCCGCCCGGCCTGTCTAAATGGCTATCTGCGTGAGCGCGCCTGAAAAATGGGGGGATCTGTGGTTATCCAGGGGTCGTTTCACACAGTGGGCATCCTGAAGGTCAATGGCCGGGTCTTATAGACTTCAGGGTCGCCACTCAGGGTTTTGTTCCACTTTAATACCTTTAGATTTTCCTGCACAGTTATTCAAAGAAGAATTTCAGTTATTTTCAGTCAGTTTAGTTTATTTTGTATAGATTTTACACATTTGAGTCACCTGGTCTCATAACAAAAGCAGCACCTCACACACACACAGCCGTTACCTCTGAGGTAAAGTGTTGCTAGGAGACCAGTGGGCTAAATGAAGCAGCTCACTAAATACAACCCAGCAGATCCCCTATTCAGCAAATGGACTGAGCCATTCTAATTATACAATTTAAATGAAAGGCATATAATTTTTCCTTTTTCTATCGCCACATTATTTATACACATGTTATAAGCTATTGTGGCTATTTAATTATTTATCTTTTTTAATGCAAATTATCTGATACTGCTCCTTTAAGCTGTAAGAAGTGGAAAGCAAAATAGCAACAGAGAAGAAGGCAGCAAGGACTTGAGGATGGTCAGCTGCAGTTGAGCATAAGGGTAACATGATGTGATGATGTGGCATGTGACATGACACACTTCAAAGAGGCTGAGGCGCTCATGCCCACGGGCCCACATAAACCTGGAACCCGTCCTGATTCCAGGCAAATGGCTAAAATAGCATGCTTTCTGCTTTCCCCGTGCAAGTCTGTCAGGGGCTGCATCTTTCATTTACCAGCACTTTGGGTGAATTTACTTCTAAGGGGACCTTTACATTGATGCATGCAAGGATGAGTCATAATCTGCTGGGAGGCCCACCAACAGAGAGAGAGTTTACTACCCGTCTTCAGTATTTTGCCCCTGCTATGCAGTTTCCATTATACTGTATACCATACAGTAGAGAAAACTGAGCCTTTTTGCAGGGTCTCATTGGTAATATTATTTAACTATTCAACTGTTTGTTGGCTGTTAACTTATATTTCAGTTATAGGGATAGATCACTCAAATAAAAAAAGGTAGTAACCTTTTGTCCCTGTAACTGATCTGTCTTACTCCGGCAATCAGCAATTCACCCGACTGCTGGATATGATCCTGCACCAGGCAGGCCCAAACGTCTATCACCAGCACTTCCATATCAGACCCGTCCACCCTCAGTCACGGGGTGCTACCACACCCTGTCCATTCATTGCAATGGAGAGGGGGGTGCGAAGACCTGATAAGCCCGCTCTATTGTAGTGTATTGAGATGACTCAAGAGCACCCCTAAGACTAAAAGTCTAGGGTTAGGAGTGGGATGCGGTGTGGGACCAGGGTGGGATGCGATCCAGCAATCAGGTTAGTTGCTGACGTCGGACTCAGACCAATCAGCCGCACGGGACAATAGGTGAGTATCATTTTGTAATTTAGTTTGGGCGGTAAATCCCTTTAATCTCATAAAGGATGATTGACCATAAGACCTGTGACCATCCATATCTTTTGGAACATAAATTGTTCTCTTTCACAGTCCTACATGCCAGTGAATCAGTTGCACCACATCTTCCACTTAGTAAACATATAACTGAAGCATGTTACCTTGAAGCTCACAGTGTATTAACTTATTTTACCAGACTTTCTTAGACATATCACAAAAACCTTAGAAAACATATAGGAAATCGTTAAAGTGGATTTGCAGTCAATAAATCAAAGCTTTGTAAATTGCTCCCCTAAAGCTCCCCTGGCAATCAGTGACATAAGCTTATTGAGAGGGATTAACACCATGCAGATGTTTGGAATAGAAGGCAGATTCTGCACTCTTAAACATGCATGGCAGAGTTCAGTCAGTCTTTCCTCATAGCTCTGTGTAATTATATCTTATTTTTAGCCAGAAGTAGTAAGCCTTCAGCTGTGATGACTCATCATTGCTTTGCTAACGGCTGGTATCTTCTAAATACATTGTATCCCTGTCTGGATGCCTTTGCGTCAGCGGCCTGTCAGTAGCTTTCCTCACACAGATTTCTTTTGCTACATTTATTCAGTGTTTGCATGTGTGAAAATTGACAGACAGGCTTCTCCTTGTCATTGAGGCATATTTCTCTTTGGTGTGGATTGCTGCTGGCACAGCACCTCCCTAATTCTCATGTGTAAGCAGGACTATCAGGTGTGGGGCAAGATTGTTGCCCCCATGTAATTCAAGAGTGATTAATGTGGGCTTAGCAGAAACCTGGCAGCCACGCCCAGGCACAGGTTCACCTGCAGCTCCTTCATATGGGGTCTTGCAATTCAGTCACACCCCCAGTTCCAGGTGGGGGTGTAATATAATTGGAACATTAGAGTTTAGAAGTTATCAAATACAACTCCTTGTTGTTGGTTGTAACCTATTTGATTTACTGAAGAACATATATATTTTGGTATCCTCCAAATAGCATGAGAAATTTGTAGTCCACCCCACTGGTCTTTACATACAGCGGAGGATATTAGAAGCAGTCATATTGTTTCTTGGATGGGAGATGAGATTTGAGAATTTCAAAATAGCGTGATTTATCAATCAGTAACATTAACATTAATGCTATTGAGGATTATTTCGGTCTTTAAACTCCATTTGTGGTGTTTCACGTTAATATCTGAGGATTTATTTACTCTTCAATACTGAAAATGAACCTTTGAACAGTTTTTGGAGAAATAATGAATTTTCACATCCTATAGTGTTGCTATTCAACACCGCTTTTAGCAGCACAAATATTTTATTTTTTTGCTTATGGGTGTGCACATGGTTATTTGTGTTGGCAAATCCAAGTATTTTCGTATCATTTTGCGAGTCATCTGATCATTCCCATGTGATAACAAGGTGCCAAGGTATACAGAAATTGCTCTCCACCACTCACCTTGTGAGTGTGGCATTTTTTTAATGCAATAATATAGTCTTTATGCTTGCTTTGGTACCACTCTCAAATTACCTAATAGGTTAGTAGCTAAAGAGAAAAAACAACCCTCAAAATGACAACTTTTAGAGCCTGATTTTTTAAACATCAGGGCATGTTAATACCACTCAGCGCCATTGTTTTTGGGGGGTTTCATCAAGCCATAGAGCCAGGTAACGACTGGCAGCAACAGGTAGTGACAGGTAGCGAACGGTGACCGCCGGGCGCTGTACGCAATACCACATTTATAAAAGCGATTCTGGTGAGCGACTCTTACAGCATCACGTATCGACCGATTCATCATCACAGACGGCTCAGCGTATACCGCCGGCGCTCTGGCTTCCAGATATTACCTGTCGCTACCTGACGCTCTCCCATACATTTCAATGGATGTTCCTTTTCTTCTCTTTAAACAGGGTTTTCCTTTCTTTCTTTTTTTTTATCAAATAATTGTGTGACCGCTCCTGGCATACTTTGAAAAAGTGACATAAATAACACATATATTACAATAAAATCAAATAAAGACAACATATTAAATTATTAAACCAGACCTTCAGCATCATTTAATGAAAAGCCCAAACCCTTAAAAAACTATTCCCCAGGATCTAAAATGAATATATTTTAAGTTTTTAGCCGCTTACTTATTATTCTTTCTTCCCTGGTCCTGGCAGGACTCTAGGATATGGGTGCCGCCATCCTGCCTCAGAAGCATCACATACTGAAGAGAGGAGAGGGGGGTGGGCAAGTGCAGGGGGGCGGGGTTATAGCAGTGCTTCACACAGACAGAGCAGAGCTGGGGTCAGGAAAAGGACAGCAATCCCAGAATGCAGAGCTGCATAGTCAGAAGACACTTCCTGTCTGCAGGCAGCTTGAAACTCCACGGGCCACCATTTAGGATGTTAAAAGTTAAAAGAAAACACAATCGGTGCAGGTAGGATGATTTTTAATGTGGGCAATCTGTATGTATGGGGTGAGGGAAACATACAAAATAGACTCTTATTCGCGGTGAAGGTCCGCTTTAAAAAGCAAAGCATAGATGCTTATAGATGCTTATCTGCTTATAGGGGAGAAAGCATGTTTTCTATTGCACATACAGGACGTGCATGTTAATTATAAATAAAGACCGCAAAATGAAAATTAATATAAAAAAGCAAGAAGTATATTTTCTTTATGGGAAATTCAAATGATGTATCTACAATATTTGCACAGATATGGCTTTTTTCCCGCACAGTTCTTGAAATTCTGCATGTGGATGCCTGTTCTTTTTTACGCATAAGCACATTTTGCATCCATGCAAAAACTGGTCTTGCGCGTACCGAATGGATTTGACTGCACCACTGAATAGCACATGCATGCTGATACAAATATATATTTGCATCGAATATTTTTTCACAAGGTACTGAACTGGCCCCACTGCCCCTTTAAACAACCAGTCTGCTTTGTTTTTTACCTCACATTCACTGCCTTTTCTTTCATTCCTTCTTTTCACATTTGTGTTGCTTGTATTCCTCTTAACACTGATTCTATGTAAGGTTTTACCTCACAAAACACTCAATGTTTCACTCACTGTTTCCCTACTCTCACTGTAGGCAGGCTTACTCAGTAGACTGAAAAGGAAAAGCTTTTGAGGTACCTTAGGCTTCTTCTTCAGGCTTAATAAAAATCGTTTTCTTTACAAATCTGTACACATTTATACAAAAAACTGCAAAATAGGTGCAATTGTTTTTCTACTGAAACTCATAAATATTTATGAACATTGTAAAATGTGTAATCCTTCCTGGGTAAGCTGACCGTTTTTCAGAGGGTCAACATTGTATGATGTTTGACCAGTGTTGTTGCTATCAAAAGTTAACCAGCAATTTGTTAAACTGTCACTATTTAATCTTGCCACACACCTGATAGTCCTGCTTACACATGAGAGTCAGGGGGGTGCTGTACCAGCAGCAATTCACACCAAACTGAGAGAGATATGCCTCAGAAACAAGGAGGAGCTTGCCTGTCATTTTTCACTGAATAAACAGCTAATGTAGCAAAAGCAATCCGTGTGAGAAAAGCTGTTGCAATGCATCCCCACGGGGGCGGTAGTGGCAGCCGCAAAAGCATTCAGTCAGGGGATTCAATGTATACAATGTATTTTATCCAATGAAGAGTCATTAAAGCTGAAGGTTTACTACTTCTGGGTAGAAATAAGAGATGATTGCACTGAGCTATGAGGCAATTTTGACTGAGATATGCTGATTTTCCAAATCAGCTCCTTCATGTGCGTGGCAAGATGGCCGCTGCCATGCATGTTTAAGAGTGCAGAACCTGCCTGCTATTCCAAGCATCTGCATGGTGTTAAAGGAGCAGTATCGCAAATTTTCCTTGGTGACCTATATTTAAATGGTACTTTGAATGTAGGTAAGTGTTGGAGTAAGAATTACAAATTTAGAAAAAAATGATGTCAGCTGGAGACTAATAGCTCATGTTTATGTCTTCTGAGTGTGGGAGCCTGACACTCTGGCCTGTTCCATGCTGAGGAGAGGGGGTGAAACAATGTATCAGAAGTCTCAGCTGTTCAGTGCTGGCAGCCGTCCAGCATAAGATAACAACATTGCAACATTGCCTGGCCAGAACTCCTATATCTAAAACAGAGAGAAAAGTTCTAGAAGTCATTTAGCTGATTTTGACAGTTTTCCCTTCATGTTGGCTCTGCTGCAGAATCTTTCAGTTTACCATTTTCTCTCTCTTTTCTCAAAACATTTTTCCATATGATCTTTCTTTCAGCTTTGTGTGTTTTGAGCAAAGCCCAACCCAGGATTTTCACTATCTGGAGTTTTGTTTTGTGCCCCTAGGGGCATCCCGACTTGGGATGTCCTGATATGTGAAATCCCCAAGTTCACCTGTGAAAACGTACCTTTCCCTGTCCCACAGCGCATGCGCGGGTCTCATCCAATCAGATCTGTTTGCACACAGATGGGGAGCCTGAGCAGTAACCTTCCTGGCTGCCCGGCCCGTCTAAATGACTATCTGCGTGAGCGCGCCAGAAACATGGGCGGATCTGTGGTTATCCAGGGGTCGTTTCACACAGTGGGGCATCCTGATTTAGAATGCCCAAGGGGGAAGGTCAATGGCCGGGTCTTATAGGCTTCAGGGTCGGCAACTCAGGGTTTTGTTCCACTTTAATACCTTTAGATTTTCCTGCACAGTTATTCAAAGAAGAATTTCAGTCATTTTCAGTCAGTTTAGTTTATTTTGTATAGATTTTACACATTTGAGTCACCTGGTCTCATAACAAAAGCAGCACCTCACACACACACAGCCGTTACCACTGATTACAGCGTCAGCCTCTGAGGTAAAGTGTTGCTAGGAGACCAGTGGGCTAAATGAAGCAGCTCACTAAATACAACCCAGCAGATCCCCCTATTCAGCAAATGGACTGAGCCATTGTAATTATACAATTTAAAAGAAAGGCATGTATTTTTTCCTTTTTCTATCGCCAGATTATTTATACACGTTAGAAGCTATTGTGTGGCTATTTAATTATTTATCTTTTTAAATGCAAATTTCGCGATACTGCTCCTTTAATCCCTCTTAATAAGCTATGTCAGGCCGCTAGCCTGTCCCCATGGCTTCCTATACCATATACCCTGGTGTGTGAAACCTCCTTACCTGATCCTGGCGGTCTTCAACTGCGGCCACATCTGCGGCTTCCCTGTAGCTGTGCTCACTCCCCATGCCCAGCCATTCAAATAGACCGGGCACATAGGAGCACACACTCCACAGGGGAGCTGGGGATGCAGCTCCCGGCATTAACTATGTTGGCGCAAAGTTCAGATCATTAGTATGTACCTTATAAAGTGGTGCTTGGCTATGCTGGGGGTTTCACACAGGGAGACATCCTACATCGGGATAGTCAAAATCCTGGTGATTGGTCCACTTTAATATTGACATCGCTAGACTGAAAAATTATAATGGTTCACTAGAACAAAAAAGAGAGCAGCAGGCACAGCCTAAATCAAAATCATGTGCGTGCTCCTAGGTTTGTGCCACAACAATAACTATAAACTACCACATGGGCACAAGAAAACCTTTCACAAATGGGCACAGCACAAAATATATAGTAAAAATATAAATCTTTATTTTAGTGACTCTACTACATAAAAAACAAATATAGACACTATTAAAAACAATTGCACCAATAGGTAGCCCTATTGCTCTGATAAAAATAAATCAGAGACTTCACCACCTCCATACTGGGAATCTCACATCAAAAACAAATCTAAATTCATAATGTTACACACATCCTAGATACCAATCCCATCCAACACAGAGAAGACACAACAAATACAAATGTGACAAAATATTTATATATATCCAACCATGTGCAATAAGCTGCATTGAAACAAATTGATGAGAGCAGCTGATCTCCTATTATAAAGTGCAAGTGCTGAAATGGCAGTGCAATACCAGTAATCAAGCTAAATATAAATCCACTTTGTGATCCTACAAAACTATGATTGAGCAAAATACTATTCACCTATACCAAATATTTCTCACATATTTTACAAATAATACTACTAAAGTAAATATACTTGGGAAGCAACATGAAAAAATAACACAACTAAGGTCAAATAAATGAGCGAGCCACAGGTGGTGGCGGAACGCGTGAGGTTATTTGTTTTGCACCAGCCCTCGGATGATATACAGATTTCCATAGGGGAAGTATCTCACATACTTTTTGCTCATTTATTTGACCTAAGTTGTGTTATTTTTTCATGTTGCTTCCCAAGTATATTTACTTTAGTAGTATTATTTATCAAATATGTGAGAAATATTAGGTGGTAGTTGTGGTAGTTTATGGTTCACTAGAACAGTTTCCCCACACTTTCCCTTCAAGGCCCGACAGCAGGTCATGTTTTGTGGATAGCCATATAGCTGGCTCTATAGGTCTGCTGCTGCGCTATTTACTCCACCCCTGTGTCTGTGTGGAGATCTGCAACATATGGCCTGTTGGGGACCCCTGAGCTGGAAAACCAAAACCAATCAGGCTTTTTACAATAAAAACAGAGGCTCACATTTAAGCATCTTCAGTTCTCTACTTTGCCCACATTGTTATTGCAGAGCATAACATTGAAGCAATAGAAAAGCTGGCCATGTTCTTGGAAAATTGTGGCCCTTATTTAAGAAGGGATAGCGTCAGGTAGCGCCTGGTTAATGAGAGGTAGCGACAGATAGCGACTGGTCAACACCGGACACGGCACGCAATTACACATTTATCAAGCAGAATCTGTTTAGCGACTGGGATAGCGCCTCCTGCGCTCTGGGCTACAAACAAATATTTTTGTGAGGCTGTTTTTTTGCTGAATATGGTGTGAGTCGGTTGCTATGACCAGTCGCTAACATGCGCTCCCATACAGCGCTGTACTGGTCAAATAGCGACTCCACACAATGTATTCAACATTACTGAACAGCGACTGAGTCGCTATAAAGTAGCGACCCACGGGCGAGCACTGCGTCTACTAGTGGGCGCTCTGAAAATACCTGCTACAGACGCTCATCTGTCGCTACCTGCCGCTAATGATGAATCAGCCTCCCCGTATACAGCATCCACACTACCATCAGATGCCTTCACAATGGCAGCCCTCCTGCTATCAGAATGGATGCTCCTCCATTCACTGCCATGCCTTGACACACCCACCCCATTGAAGTCAATAGAGTGGTTGTGCACTTGGTGTTGTGAATGATGTCAGGGGGGCGTCCGGCCATTGTGGTGGCAGATGTGACAGGCCAATCAGTGTGGGACTCTGATCTGTCTCGGCCCTGGATTCAGAGAAGGAAGAGTTTATAGGGTAAACTTTGCCTAGCTAAATCAGCTGGTAAAGGGTCTGATCACAAAGCTATCATTTTATACAATATAACCTTTATGTTATACATTTAAATGGAGACTTTTACAATGATTCTACATAACACTGGGAATACATAATAGTAAGTAACATACATAACTCTATTATCATTAGTTGCTTCCTTTTTATCTTGCACTATGAAGTACTCCTTTCAAACATGCTTTTGTTAATCTGTACAATGTATAAGCAGACATTCAAAGTTCACTTTAAAAAAAGGTGCCATGTCCTTTACAATTCTTTTATGTAACTGTATTTAACATAATAAAATAATAAAGATAATGTAGCCATATAATATTTGGTCTGATCTTTATTGAACTAAATAAGATGATTTTTTTATCAGCAGTTGAAGCGGTGACGCATGTAATACGCTAGATATTGGCAGCTTTAGATGTTTATTTTAATCTTCCTTGGTGTAGTATTGGCTTTACAATTTAGTGAGGTGCTTTGTTCCTTTTCATACACATAATCGTTATAATGATTTGATTGGTGTACACACCTAACTCTGGCACCTACATTAATTAATGTTACAACCAGTGGCTTACATTATATTACATGCTTACCTAGCATTCATTGTTGATTTACAGTCTTTACTGGTTTTAATTGATTGTTATATGTATTGTAAGTTTTATTGTGTTATTTAACACATTTAATTTTGTTACATATACATTAGTGTTTATCTCTAGGGTATTAATACGTTTATTCATTTTTTTTCTTTGTAGTATAATAAAGTGCAATGTGCCAAAATATCCGGGCAAATAATAGAAAAGAAGGCAATGTGTAAACAAACACAACTACATGGAACAAGTTCACCTAATGAAAGACAATGGTGTCCCTGCTGCATACCTGCTGGTATCCTTCACACATGCGTTCTGTGTCAAGGTGCCTTGACTGGACACAGCAGTTTGTTTGGGGTGATTAGTGCGGACCTGAAGTTTGGCAGCTGGGGCCACAAACTTTTTTAATGTTTAATATGGTGGTGTTACTTCTTTTTTGTTGAGTATATTTAACTTGTAACTAAAGTAATAGCACTCAAAATTACAACTACAACAGTATTTTATAGATGTAACATAGATTGTATTGTATAGATGGGATAGGAGGTCATCAGCATACAACAGGAACTTCCCCTCGCGGTCATGCAGGAGGTGGACTGGTGCTGATGAGGCCTCCAGAGCTGTAGCCAGTTCACTGATGCAGATGTTGAAGTGCGTTGGGCTCAGGCTGCCGTCCTGTCTGACTCCTCAGCCCTGCTGGAAATATACTGTCCTCCTGCCGTTCACCTTCACACTGCATTGGTTCCCAGTGTACGAGCTCTTGATGACATCATATGTTCTCCCCCCTACTCCACTTTGCAGGAATTTCAGGAACAGGCCTGGGTACCACACTGAGTCAAACGCCTTCTTAAAGTCCACAAAACAGCAAATGATCTTGCCACGTTTGGTGTTGCTTACGTGAGTCTTGATGACACTGTGCAGGGTGTAGATGTGGTCAGTGGCTTGGCATGAACCCGACTTTGCTTTTACTGAGGACCTCATGCTGTGTGAGGAAGATGAGGACTCGGAAAGGGGGGGTTTTCTTGGTCCACTAGACTGGCCCTGGAACCCTGGGTGACCGTGTGGTGTGGTCAGTGGATCCTAGAAGATACCTCTAAATTATACTCTGCCGTTAGGTATTTTTAATAAGTTTTATTTCATGTTACATATAAATTCTGAAATAATAAAAAATATTAGTCATTTCAGCATTTTTCGTTTTGATTATGTTCCAATATTGTTTTATGTAAATCCAACGATCCGAGCCTTGCTGGCTCAAAGTTCTAACTAGAGTCTGTGAGGGATTTAGTATTGTTGGATGGGCTTGGGTACTTGCCCTTCAGTTGATGGTCCGTTCTGGTAGTAATTCCCTCAATTTGTAGCAAAGGATGGGTTGTTAATTCCACAGTCTGTAGCAAGCGGTTACCATTTAATGAGTTGTAGCAAGGTATCGGTACTCCATCACATATGCATTTCGCATATAACTTCCTCAGTGTGAGGGTCCGTTGGCACTATTAGCAGTACATACATTGGTGAGTATATCATTTGCAATTACACAGTGTGTAAAAGAGAGGGTTACCTCACAGTGCGTAAAAGAGATTACCATGTAGGGGTACCCGAGTGCCTGAAGTTGTGGCTTGCTGTGGCTTTTCCTTGCTCTCTATGTATTGTTAGGGTGGTTTGAGGGTCAATACTGTCCTAAAATATGTGCAGGTTAGTCCGGTGTATGTGGTGGGTAAGGTAGTCTAGTAAATAATAGTAAGCAATGCTCACCTTGTTGTAATAGTAAGGCCATCCAGAGATCAGCACCCTCTATGCCCGTGAGGGGAGGAGGGTGGTTCTGCCTTTAGTGTTGCGCCCTGTAGTTAGGTAGGTGATGGCGTGCCCTGGTGGGCATATGTTATGGTAGTGTTGGGAGCGCTTCCCGGATAGGTGGGTTTTCACCCTTCCCTGCTTCCTGCCTGGCCCCTGATTGGATGATAGGTCAGGGGTGGAAGTGCGTGAGAATCACATTTCCTGTGTGTGGTCCCGCCTGATCTCTAGATGGTATGTGCGTAAGTAATGACGCAGTCTCCGTGTCCGTGGCAGCGGCCATGTTTTTGGTTATGTGTTGGTGTGTGCGCAAGTGCGTGCTAGCGCGGAACTGCGGCTATGTCCGCAGTCAAGGGTGGCAGCCATTTTTGGGTGGACCAAATTGCCTATGTTAGTATATAGAATGTATGAGGGTTCTGTTTGTGTTTGTTTTAACAGCGACGGACATGGAGACTGCGTCATTACGTACGCACGTACCATCTGGAGATCAGGCGGGGCTGCACACACAGGAAATGCAATTCTCACGCACTTCTGCCCCTGACCTATCATCCAATCAGGGGCCAGGCAGGAAGCAGGGAAGGGTGAAAACCCATCCGGGACGCGCTCCCAACGCTACCATAACATATGCCCACCAGGGCACGCCATCACCTACCTAACTACAGGGCGCAACACTAAAGGCACCACTCCCCTCACGGGCATAGAGGGTGCTGATCTCTGGATGGCCTTACTATTACAACAAGGTGAGCATAGCTTACTATTATTTACTAGACTACCTTACCCACCACATACACCGGACTAACCTGCACATAGAGAGTAAGGAAAAGCCACAGCAAGCCACAACTTCAGGCACTTGGGCACCCCTACATGGTAATACTGTAAGTAACATTTTAAACCTCTTGTAGACCCTCTCTTTTATGCACTGTGTAATTACAAATGATATACTCACCAATGTATGTACTGCTAATAGTGTCAATGGACCCTCACACTAAGGAAGCTATATGCGAAACGCGTATGTGATGGAGTACCGGTACCTTGCAACAACTCATTAAATGGTAACAGCTTGCTACAGACTGTGGAATTAACAACCCATCCTTTGCTACAAATTGAGGGAATTACTACCAGAACGGACCATCAACGGAAGGGCAAGTACCCAAGTCCATCCAACAATACTAAATCCCTCACATCCAACAATACTAAATCCCTCACAGACTCTAATAAGAACTTTGAGCCGACAATGCTTGGATCGTTGGATTTACATAAAACAATATTGGAACATAATCAAAATGAAAAATGCTGAAATGACTAATGTTTTTTATTATTTCAGAATTTATATGTAACATGGAATAAAACTTATTAAAAATACCTAAGGCAGAGTGTAATTTAGGAGTTATCTTCTAGGATCCACTGACTCCCACTAGGACCCCCGTGTAGACACCACACGGTCACTCGGGGTTCCAGGGCCAGTCTAGTGGACCCAAGAAAACCCCCCCTTTCCAGGTTACAATTTGAGCCCCACACAGACCAAACAAACCTTAACACCCTGACCGTGAGAGAATTTGTAATAATTATAGAGAAGAGTATCTCTTCTACCTCTCCCACCTCTCCCTGTAAGATGAGGACTCTTCTGTTGATGATGCTTCTGAATAGCTTGCCCAGAGTGCTGCTGACAAAGATCCTTCGGTAGTTCGCTGGGTTATATTGGTCCCCACTTTTGTAGATATATGTTATGAGGCCTTGGTCCCAGTCTTCAGGGAAGTGTCTGGAACTCAGGATCAGGGTTAATAGTTTTTCCAGTGCAGCGTATACGTCTGAGAAGCTGTGTTTGATCATCTCTGGCAGGATGCCGTCAGTACTGCTGGCCTTTTTGCATTTCAGCAGGGTGATGTGTTTCCTGGATTTTTTGCATGGTGGTTGGCCAGTCTGGGGGGGGGGGGTAGAAGTCCTTGATTGCTTCATCCATGTCCCTCGGTTTTGTGGTTGTTTGTTGTTGTTCTGGGGTTTGCTCTTCTTTAGGGAGGTTTTGTGTAAAGGTTCCTGAAGTAGTTGAGCCAGATTCTACAAGTAAAGAGTTTCTTTTCTCTCCAAGAATGAGTTGTCCTGGAGGAAAGCCTCGAGCTGCTTGATTTGTATACTATTTTTACTCTTGTGTCCTTCCACCACACCACCCCATTACCACATTTATATGCAACATTTTCCACATGCTCCTTAGTTCTCCAAATATACGGTCTCAAATGTAAACATTTCCCATCTCATCTATATTCCCACCAATGCTAAGCATTTAAGTCAAATAGAAAAACTAACTAACTTACTGTAGTTATTTCACCCATACCACAGATTTCCGCCATAAGCTCTAGTGATGTCCTACATTGCAATTTGGGATCGACTTTGGATACCGCCATCAATTTCCACCTCTGTTTGTCAACAGGCCTTTCCCTTATCATTTCTTACAGCCTCATGTCATTCCGGAACCTCAGTGTACTGTAACTCCTTTTATAAGTCTGTTCTATCTACCCTCCCCAGAGCAGTGTGCTTATGCACATTGCTCCTTTTTAGGCTATATTCCACCTTTAGGCTATATTCCACCTTTAGTTAGGTTTGAGGACAGCTCCATGGAACACAGGTTGATGGTGTAAAGTACCATAATTACCAGCAGTTTCTTATTTAATACACTAGGCTTTACTACATTGGTAAATGGACCTACTTAACTACTACTACAGGAAAGTCCGAGTAAGATAATACCACATGTTGTGTAAAATACATCCCAGAAGAATGTGAAACTGAGAATCTAAGCTGTTAGAAAAGACACTGCAAGTGTACAAACGAAGGTTATTCATGGAATCCAGTCATTTTAGTGAATGATAAATATTCATAAGATGCTATGGGCTTCTGAACCTGGTCTTGATTGAATAAGACATAACATTTATTTTTTCCATGTTACAGGGTCGATTAAATTAATGTCACTTTTATACAGAAGGATAGTAATCTCTAAATACTGTATTGTCAGACACCATACTGACAACTATTAGGCATCCCGGAATTTACATTACGATCAAACCATGCCTGAGCTAGATTAGAGGTGCTGTTTGGAGTTAAATTGCTTCTTTGTACATTCTGAGATAATAACAAAATTATACTGTATAAACAAACAGATTTCTATATCAATTTTACAGCATAATCGATACTGTATTATTCATTTCCTTAAGAGACTTTAGTGGAAGTATTTCAGCAGCGACTTCCAACTGTTCCCGCATGTGATCTCTCAATATTGACTTAGGGAAGCAAATGCAAAGTATTGATATTATGGAATTTCATATTTTCCCAAAATATTCCCCTTTGATATTAGATTTCCTGCTGTGTTAAACCCAGCAGTTTGCCTTCTGTGCTTACCTCACTTATCCCACGGGGCATGCACGGGCTCTCCTCCAATAAGCATTCCATGCTTTAAATATGAAAACACCACATCATTATTTTAGTCTTTGCCATGTCCCTCTCACTGGGTACTTTCTCTGGCTGTGCAACATGCCTTGGGAAACTAGGTACGGTTATCTGTGATCCCCATTGTTTCACACAGTGGGGCATTCAAAATTGGGATGTGGAGGGCTTTGCCCATACTGTAGATAACCAGTCACCAGTTTTTGTTCAAATGCTATCCCCCAATCTAAAACCACATAGTTAGGTATGGTAGGTATGGTAGGACCCCTGCTTAACCTCTTAATATCAGGCGATATATAACACCCCAGGACTCAAATGTCCTCTCTGGACTTGGGGGCATAATGGTTAACAATTGAGGCTGCAAAAACTGGAAAAAGTACTAATCACACAGACCAGGGTATGTTCAGGGACAGACCAGGCAGTACACGAGTTGGCAGTCCATAATCTAGTACTAAAAAAGATTGATAAACAAGCCAATGACATAACGCTAAGACAGTCCTCCAAACAAGCAGATGAAAAATCTGATCCAGGCAGTGGAAGCGGCTGGTCTGACGTTATCACAGACGAGAGCTGCTGGGAAAGAGGTCAGCTTTATATAGCCTCTGACCAATCAAGAACACATGGCAGAGTAATCACAGCAGAAGTTAGAGAGGTATCCTAATTAGAGTTGAATACTGACATTAACACTCACTTGTCCTGAGGCTACACCTAGTCGCAGCAAAAGTTCACCGCAAATCATATGAAGAGTGCCTCTGCACCTGTGTAGAGATGAATGCAAAGCGCTTTACTCTACAGAAAGCACTTGGTGCATAGCAGACAGATAAACTGCTACTAAAGGAAGTAAACTGATAATGTTAGAACTCAGAAGTCAGTATTAGTAACAACGCCAGCCATTGTCTGCTTTAAAAGGATGCTTTATCCACGTTTATTTCCAAAAAGATTAAAAAGTTCCATCCACATATACAAGATTGGGCCCATCTTGGGAAGCTGCAGCCACATGTTCTGCAATCCTCCTTTTAAGGGGTCTGGTTGTGCACCCAACATATTGCATTTGGCACAAATCACATGTAATAAGATATACTACGCTGGATGAATTACAATTAATAAAGCCTTTTATGCAAAATATCTGTTTTGTAACTGCAGATTGAAAATTCCTACCTGTAAGTGTATATTTACATAAGCCGCAGCGTTGGCCGGCACATTTGTAAAACCCATTTTTCTAAAGGTTCTTGTTGTAATATTCTTCCTATCTGGTGCCACTTTCGAACATAAATCGAGGAATAAAATAGATTCACAGTGATTTTCAAAGGTAAACTTCAAGTTCAGACATACAGTCAGTATAAATTGATTCCAAGGAAATGGATAGAATAATATGTGTTGGGTTACCTCCTCAGTCACACAGATTTAGGTGCTGCATAATACAGCCATTCCAGGGCACCAGGAAACAACACCAGGCCCATGCTGAGGTGCTTGGGGCTGTTTCGCACCCCCTGTCCAGTGGGGGTGCAGATAATGGGGCAGTGGGGAAATGGGCAAGCAACCCACTGGCATGTCTGCCCTTTGAACTGGTATAAGGGTCCCTTGGACAGCTACAGTGCTTGCAGACAGGACTAGCACCAAAAGTTACAACCTTCAACCCTGTCTCAGTTTTTACCCATGATGCACTGTAGCAGCCAACGTAAAAAACTTGGGTCACCAAGTTTGGGCCTCCATTGATTTTAATGGGTTCGTTCCAAACTGCCCAAATGCGAACTTTTACGGGTTCGTTCAACACAAGTAATGCCCCAAAAAGAGTTTATAGACTCTAGGCAGCTGGCTGCTCCTCTTTATTTTAGGCCAACCACTGACCTGGAGAAATAACTAATAAGTCAAAGTCAGGGCTGCTATTTTGATAAAGATTGAAGTTAAATTGACCTAGAATTTTGATGATTCAGTTTAGTTCAATCAGTGCAAAAACACTGACAATCATCAGGAGAAGTGTGTCCCTTTAATGTTGGTAATTCATCTTTAGATCAAAGTCCCCTATACAACTAATGTGTTTTAGAATGAAAAAGACACCCCCTTTAACTATAGTAAAATCTTTACTCCAAGATTTTTTTTATTTAAATGAGCGTCCCCATAGCTCTAAGAACTAATTGAGAGATTTGCCTTTTTCTTTACAGAGAAGAATACTTTTGTTATGCTGTTATTGTTTACCACTTCCTTACTCTATAAAAGAATACAGTTGCATTAAAGTAATTGTATGGTATTACTGGAGTTTTGCCTAAAAGTTATCCTAAGCATGTATTTTTGTAAAATTAGCACAATACTAGTTTCTCAGTGGTCTTCCTGTGCAATTTAAAGGCACTAGGCAGATGTATTTTCCAGGGGCCAGACCATACAACCTGATTTAAATGTTATTTGGATAACGGAGTGTTCCATATTTCCCCAATCCCCAATAACAAACAGCATGCAGAAAACCCCCTCCCACATCCCCCTTAACAGGCAGTGTGCAGAATACCCCCAGCCCCCCTATAACAGTCAGTGTGTTAGCTCACCCCTAATTCCCCTATAACAGGCACACCATGCAGAACACCCCCCCCCTGACAGGCAAGCATAGCAGATCCCCCCAACCAATTACCATGCTGAGGTGGGGGGTTAGAACAAAAAGAAAACGTATCACCTTACCAGAAGTGGTGATTCTTATCCAGAAGAAGCCTCCATTCTCTGTACGGTAAGTGCAGCCTGCGTGTGATGTTCCATCAATGGCATCGGCGCGGTTCTGTCTAAAGAAACAGAATGAAAAGTTTTATACATTGAAACTTGTATAACGATAACAGATTAAATTATAAGTCATCATGTCAGTATTCCTCTTCAAATGCTACACAGAAGGCTGAGAGAGTGATATCCATGGTGTGAGCTATCTTCCACTAGCTTTGTCATAGAAATCAACACTATTTTACTAGTCAAGCTTTACTAGTCGGAAGCCTTCTCTATGCTTCAGACTGTGACCCGTCTGTGTTTTCTGGTGGCAGTCTTTCTCCTCCATTAAGCTTCTTTGTGTTCCCTCAGCTGATTGAGTTGGCCCTCTCGCTTAGGACACTTATCGGTGTCAGCTCACATGCACTCATAGCAATCTAGTGTCTTAGTGCTGGCTGGGGCCAACTTCGTTCACCCATGAGGCTTCTTCCTTTCCCAGTATCCCAGTCATGTTGTTGCCTAGACTTAGCCGACATAGCCCACAATGCAAAGTGGCAGGAATCCCAGCAACATTTACTTTATGCAGGCCACTGGCAGATCCATAGCACAGCTTTGAGGGGGGAAGATCGACCATGGCAGGCATTACAAAAGGGTAAATGTATTTTTCTGTGCAGCAATCTGAACTGCCCCTGAATTGCCCCAGGGAGGGATGCATGTGAGCACTGTTTCTTGCAAGGCTATTGGTTTGGATTAGCTGGCAAAAAATAATATGGAACCACATGTGTCTGTGGCACATAAGCCTTATATATTCTGGACTTTTGAAATAAAACTTGTTAGATCAATTTACTGCATAACCAAATACTAAAGTTTAACAATTACAGACATTGTGAAAAACATACATCTACATATTGTGAATATGTCCCTGAATTGGACATCCTATTTCAGCAGGCCCCTCCTTGGATATTCCCTGATACTTCCCTATTCCAGAAAGATAGAGACTAAGAGGCTGATTCATTACTAATGCCAGGTATCGGCAGATTTGCATCTGTATAGCCGCGCTTACAGCGACCGCTAGTAGACACTGTAAGCTGGTATTGGGCACTGTAACATAGTCACTGTAGTAACCTGGCAGGCATTGATGAATGTGATGTATGTTGGGCGCTCTAACACCAGTACAGTGCTGCATGGAGCAAGGTAGTGCCAGCTCAGTGCGACCGACTCTCAGCACTCGTCGGCGCTCTAAAGCTGGGAGCTGTACCATAGAGCGCTAGATGCTGTGTGATTAAAGTCTGTTTTTGAACACATATCCACTAGTAACAAAGTGAAAACACGTGGAATTACATTGTTGTAACGCTGTGACAATAACACTTTAGTGCCAGACCTGTAATGACAATTCTGCATAAAAATATAAAAAGTCAAAAAAGTTTCTAAAAGTGTTTGTTTGCAGCCAGGAGAGGTCACACAATGATTTGAGCAAAAAAAAAAACAAAAATAAAAATGTCAAACACGCTGTTTAAACACAAGCAAATGAATGGCCATTAAAATGTATGGGAGAGCGACACTGAGCGAAAGGTAATACCTGACGCTCTGGAAGCTAGAGCGCCGGCGCTATACGCTGAGCCGCCTGTAATAATGCATCGGACGCTACATGGCGCTGTTAGAGTCACTCACCAGATTCGCTTATATAAATGTGGTTTTGCGTACAGCGCCCGACGTTCACCAGGCGCTGCCTGCCGCTACGAGGCACTACCTGCCGCTATCCCTTCTTAAATAACCCCCTTAGTTGAGTTGCTGCTGATCCCAACATATTTCCCTCTTCGGCAGAGGGTCGCCTGCTTATAGCATTTTACATACGTTTATTTTTTTATGTACACTATTATTCCCTGAGTGGTTGTGTTCCATTTACAGTTGTTCATCAAATTTCAGTTCTTATGGTTTATCCACATGTTGGCAATTTACCTCAAGGACAAATCCATGGTATCGGCAGCCAGATATGGGGTTTACTTCCCAAATCAAGAAAAAAATAACTCTCAGTGAAGAAAAGAGACTGCATAATAAACATGGTATTTACATATTAGTAATTAGCACCCCGTAGAGGGCATTAAATAAAGAGTAAAACACTCTTCCCCCTTATAGCTCCCTTAAAGTAAAGCTTATAGCTCGCTTAAAGTAAATAGTATGTGGTATGATTAAAGCACACCAAAACCCATGCGGCACAGTCCTAAAAGACTTAAAGGAGCAGTATCGCGAAATTTGCATTAAAAAAGATAAATAATTAAATAGCCACACAATAGCTTCTAACGTGTATAAATAATCTGGCGATAGAAAAAGGAAAAAATATATGCCTTTCTTTTAAATTGTATAATGACAATGGCTCAGTCCATTTGCTGAATAGGGGGATCTGCTGGGTTGTATTTAGTGAGCTGCTTCATTTAGCCCACTGGTCTCCTAGCAACACTTTACCTCAGAGGCTGACACTGTAATCAGTGGTAACGGCTGTGTGTGTGTGAGGTGCTGCTTTTGTTATGAGACCAGGTGACTCAAATGTGTAAAATCTATACAAAATGAACTAAACTGACTGAAAACAACTGAAATTCTTCTTTGAATAACTGTGCAGGAAAATCTAAAGGAACAAAACCCTGAGTGGCCGACCCTGAAGTCTATAAGACCCGGCCATTGACCTTCCCCTTTGGGCATTCTAAATCAGGATGCCCACTGTGTGAAACGACCCCTGGATAACCACAGATCCCCCCATTTTTCTGGCGCGCTCACGCAGATAATCATTTAGACAGGCCGGGCGGCCAGGAATGATACTGCTCAGGCTCCCCATCTGTGTGCAAACAGAGCTGATTGGATGAGAGCTCACGCATGCGCTGTGGGACAGGGAAAGGTACATTTTCACATGCAAACTTGGGGATTTCACATATCAGGGCATCCCAAGTCAGGATGTCCCTAGGGGCACAAAACAAAACTCCAGATAGTGAAAATCCTGGGTTGGGCTTTGCTCAAAACACACAAAGCTGAAAGAAAGATCATATGGAAAAATGTGTTGAGAAAAGAGAGAGAAAATGGTAAACTGAAAGATTCTGCAGCAGAGCCAACATGAAGGGAAAACTGTCAAAATCAGCTAAATGACTTCTAGAGCTTTTCTCTCTGTTTTAGTTATATAAGTTCCAGGCAATGTTGCAATGTTGTTATCTTATGCTGGACGGCTGCCAGCACTGAACAGCTGAGACTTTGATACGGGGTTTCACCCCTCTCCTCAGCATGGAACAGGCCAGAGTGTCGGGACCCGACACTCAGAAGACATAAGCATGAGCTATTAGTCTCCAGCTGTTCAACACACACATCATTTTTTTCTAAATTTGTAATTCTTACTCCAACACTTACCTACATTCAAAGTACCATTTAAATATAAGTCACCAAGAAAAATTTGCGATACTGCTCCTTTAAGTCACATCCCTGCCCTGGGGCATACAAAATTGGGCTGCCCCCCGGTATGAAATCTCCAAAATGATTTTTGTTTTACTCATGAGCACAATTCATTCATTTACTACCCCTTGTTATACTTGAAAATAAATAAATAAAAGAGTTAAATTGCATGAAAAAGCATTATTATCTATTTAGCCTTTTGTTACACTTTGAAATGAAGTACATTTTATTCTGTAGGAAATTCCAGAAAGTATTAATTATGCTATTGGGAAACAAGCAACAAATATCAACAGTCTCAAATTACTAAATGGACATAGGTAGCATATTTAGTTATGCTAATTTAATTGGTGTGAGCGCTAAGGTAATTCATGCATTTGTTGCTGTGACACTAGTCATTATTGCTTTGCATGGTTTTCTTGCATTGCTCCATGTAATTCATCAGATGTGATGAATGAGACAGTCGCCGAATGTAATTACATCCTGTAATTACAGCTGACTCAACGAGTGGTGCTTCTCTGACAAAGCTAGAGGCAAAATAATTAGGATCTTGATGAAAATAAAAGAGAAAAGAAGGTTTTTAGAAGTATGTTGAGCTAAAAGGACTTTCAAAGCTTGGTTATGATTGCTGAAGGTCAAAAATCTAGCTATTAAAAATATTGTTTCTCATCAATGCTCAAGGAGAACTTGGCTCTTATATAAGTGTGGATGGATTCTGTATTGATTATATTGTAAGAGATAATGTAACTCTGAAATATGGCTTTGCCATGAAAAGGATACATATAATATAACAAACAAGCAAATTGAACATAAGAAAATGGTTATTACACATTGAAACTAATTTCTTAGATCATGAGTGCTCAACCTTCCTCCTCAAGGGCCACCAACAGGCCAGGTTTTAAAGATCTCCACACAGATGCACAGGTGGAGTAATTAGAGGTAAGTCTCGGACTGCTTTCACACTGGGACCAGGCGATGCTGCTGTTACACCTCGCTCCTGTGTACAGGTGATTGACCGGCGTTTTAGTAGCGATGGCATTTGCGATCGCTATTTGCTATACAGTGATTGAAAATTCAATTGCTGCAAAAACACTACTTGCAGGGCTTTTGTGGGACTGAAATTGCCCTGACAGTCTGTGAAAGCACCATAAATGTCTTTGGCCAACGTTTCAATTGCCTTGCAATCGCCCCAGCGTAAAAGCAGCCCCAAATTCTGTCTAAACACTAATTTCTTGGCCTGTTGGTGACCCTTGAAGGAGAGGGCTCAGCACATATGGTATAGATCTGGGGTTCCCAACAGGTCGTACTCGTACCATTGGTTGTACTTGAGATCCTATCAAAGGTTACTTGACAAGACTGCAGACTTAGGCCCTTATTTAACAAGGGATAGCGCCAGGTAGCGACTGGTGAGCGAACGGTAATAACGGTCACCGCCACGAGAACGCCGGCTCCCCACCACAATCACACATTTATCAAGCCGATCCTGCTTAGCGACTGAGATAGCGCCAGATAGCGAATCATTCATCATTATTCCAGCCTCACCCCACAGCGCCAGCGAGCGACCTTGAACAGCGCCAGGTATGACCTCTCGCTACCTGGCGCTCTCCAATGCATTTCAATGGAACAATCTTTAAATATTAATAATTAATTGTTAATAATTTTTTTATTTTTTTTTTTAATGTGAAAATTTCTGTTACCACTTCTGCCATGTTAGATATTTTTTTTTAAGGTAAGAAAAAAATAAAAAAAAAATTTGTGCAGAATTGATATTACAGGTCTGATATTAATGTATTCATATTCCAAAATGTTTTTATAAACTTGTTTTTTTTGGTTTCCAAAAATATGGTTGTTTGGGGGTTAAAGAACTACTTTTAACCCATCGCCGCCAGCACTCTGGGGTTTAAACATGCATTTCACAGCGCAAGAATTTTTGGAGCGTGATTTGTTAATGAATATGGTGGGAGCCGTTCGGTATGGCCATTCGCTATCATGCGCTCCCATACAGCGCGGAACCTGTCAAATAGCGACTCATCACCTTGTATTCTACATTACTGCACACCGACTGAGTCGCTATCAACAACCGAACAACGGCCAAGCACAGCGACTACTAGCGGGCGCTGTGAAAATACCGCTACAGTCGCTCAACTGTCGCTACCTGGCGCTATTAATAAATCAGCCTCTTACTTGTACCCGAACCTGATATGCTGCCATCTATTTCTGTACAAAACTGTTCTAAAAGGTTATACAAATATGTCTATATATTTTTGGGTGTTTTATGCACTTTAAATTTTTACCATGGTTTTTAGTTGAGAGACATCCCATATGTACCAACCAGGTGGCAGCTCATTAAAGAGAAAGTGATACTTGATGAAATAATGTTTGGGAACCCCTGACTTAGATGAACCAGCTGTAGAATCAAAGCATCCAAATACACCTTTGATATCGCGCTAGGTAAAATTTAAAATCCCATCACATGCACAAATAACCATAGTACTCGGTTTAAAATGTATACATATAGGAAAAAAAGCATGAAGCAAACACAAATCCAAAGTCTTTGGCCCTTATTTAAGAAGGGATAGCATCAGGTAGTGGCTGGTTAATGAGAGGTAGCGACAGGTAGCGACTGGTGAACGCCGGACACAGCACACAATTACACATTTATCAAGCAGAATCCGTTAGCGACTGGGATAGCGCCATGTAGCGTCTGATTCATCATTTTCACAGCCTCAGCGAACAGCGCCGGCGTTCAGCCTTGCACAGCTCCAGGTATGACCTCTCGCTACCTGTCGCTCTCATATACATTTCAATGGACGATACTTTTACGGGTTTTTTTTTATTTATTTTTTTTTTTAAAAATCACAAATAATTCTGTGACCTCTTCTGGCATTGAAAAAGCAGTTGTTTCATTCTTTTATATATTTCTTCAGAAATGACATTACAGGTCTGCCATTAAAGTGTTCATGTTACAATGTTGTTACAATGCAATTCCATATGTTTTCGCTTTGTTACTAGTTGATAGATGCTTGAAAACAGACTTTAAACACACCGCCTCCTGCGCTCTGGGCTTCAAACAAGTATTTTTCAGCGCCTGAGTTTTGTGAGGCTGTTTTTTTGCTGAATATGGTGTGAGACGGACGCTATGAGCAGTCGCTAACATGCGCTCCCATACAGTGATGTACTGGTCAAATAGCGACTCCTCACAATGCATTCAACATTACTGAACAGGGACTGAGTCGCTATGAAGTAGCAACCCATGGCCGAGCACAGCGACTACTAGCGGGCGCACTGAAAATGCCTGCTACAGACGCTCATCTGTCGCTACCTGGCGTTAGTGATGAATCAGCCTGTTATTTTAAAAGTCTTTCAAAACGTCTTTGAACTTCTAATTAAACTGCCACCGGACACAAGGCAATCTAGCCACTCACCACAAGGAAGTAAAATTATTCATATAACTCCTCTCAAGTCTTCTCTATATGCTTCCTAGGTCAAAATTGCTCGTTGGCTAATGTACCCTTTTTAAAAAGCAGTATTTATGTGCTTGCAAAGTTCATTTGTGCCATATCGGAAATAAATGTAATATGCATATAGTGTAATTCCGTACAAATCAACTTCTTGGATATCAAGCACATATCTATATCTATATCAGAAAAACATGGCTTCCTTCCCCCATCAACCCACAGCCGTCAGGTAACAGGACATCTCTCTGGACGCAATGCAATGTGCAAAGAAAAAAACGCCCAGCCGCGTCTGATTTAAAACATGCTTACCTAACAAGCAGTTGATTTCTGCTCGTTTGCTCTCCAAGAAAGATGTTCTTGATTTCCATTTCTTATTTACGGCTGTACCTTTCAACCGGACCTTCACCCTTTTAACAAGTGCAGCTCATGTTGTTCCCCTACCCGGTCTATCTGGATTAGCAGCAATAAAATACCTTGCTAATTTTCTAATTTTCTTACTAATGGCGGCTGTGTAGATGCAAGTAGCCAGCAGAAAGGAAGTGCCTGTGTTCTGTGCAGTTTTGGGGTGTGGGTAACATTATAGAAGCTAGGCAGAAGAGCAGTGATATCTGCAAAAAATCACCATGTGTCCAAGCCCCCTCACTTGTTTCCTCAGCTTTCCTGATCGCCTTTCCATGAGTCTGTAAATTGCATACAGAGCCTCAGTGAGCACCCTCCTTGGGGTAAATGGGTGTAAACAGCGTGAGAAGCGCGCTCCTGGTTTACAGACCGCTCATTTGCATTTGGCCGATCAGAGAGTAATGACCGCGGCACCTATAAGCAGTTACTTGCACACTCGCATGACTTGAAGGAGGAAACAAGGCATGCTGGTAAGGGAGAATGACTCACTTCTCGTTCAAGATGTCCACGTGGTGTGCTTAACTACCATGCAAACCAAGCAAATGCTTGGGGCCCCCATCTGCTAGGGGGCCCCCCAGAGGTAAGGTCAGATCAGTGGCAACTTTTTGTAAAAAATAAAGAAATAACAGCACTCGGCAGCGAGTGAGGGTTGCCGTTTAACACAATGCAAAATGTGCAACAGATAGGAAGGCAATGTACACTTACGTGAGCCAACTGCTGCGGAATTGGTGCGGTCTAGTTAAAGGTATCGTGAGGCTGTGACCTGCACATGCATCATTACTAGGGTTTCACACAGTGAGGTCTCCTAATTTGGGATGCCACAGGGAGTAGACATTGGACTGCCATATGGGCCATTCCCTATGCAATGGATGGACAATGCCAGAATGCTCCATGAAACCATCTGGGTTCACTCACGCTACCACAGTGCATGAGCAGGCCGTGGCTTCAAACCCTGACAAGGTGTATTAATATTGTATTTTGCTATACAAAATTTGTCTTTGATTAGGGCCTCCAGACACAACTTTGCATGGGGCCCCAGAAATGATAAGCCCGCCCCTGCATGGATACTGGGAGAAGTGCAAAACATGATTTCAGCCTGGCAGAGACGAAAAATTGTTACATGTTTTTCGGGTAATATATAATGCTGAGGTTTATGTTTCTTCCATTTGATTTAATGTGTTCTGCGGGTAAAGGTGCTTTTTCAGTTGTCTTTCTAGGCTGTGTCTACATCACACACTGAACAGTTACATGTAGGTCATATAGAAGGGACCCTTCTATACACATTGCACTAAAGGAGGACAAGCAGAAAAATACGCAATGCACTTGCACACACGGGCAGGCTGATTCATTACTAGTGGCAGGTATTGGTAGATGAGCGTCTGTACAGCGGCGCTAAGATCGACCGCTAGTGGTTGCTCTAATCGGCTGTGAGTCGCTATTACAGAGCGCCTCAGTCACTGTAGTAACCTGGTCGGCATTGATGAATTTGTACAACACTATATGGGAGTGAATGGTAGCGACTGCTCAGTGTGACTGACTCACTCCATATTCATCAAGAAAACAGCCTCACACAGCGCCGGACGCTGTGTGATTAAAGTCCGTTTTTGAACACATATCCACTAATAATAAAGCAATGACATTGTTATAATATTGTGACATTTTAATGCTAGACCTGTAAAAACAATTCTGCATAAAAACGTTTTCAAAAATGACTCTAGGCCAGGAGAGGTGACACAATTATTTGAGAAAAAAAATGTAAAAAAAAAACCCTGTTTAAAGAGAAGAAAAGGAACGTCCTTTGAAATGTATGGGAGAGCGACAGGCGGTATACACTGCGCCGTCTGTGATGATAAATTGGACGCTACATGGCACTGTTAGAGGCACTCACCAGATTCGCTTTCATAAATGTAGTTTTGCGTACAGCGCCCAGCATTCATCAGACGCTTACAAGGCACTACCTGCCGCTATTCCTTGATGAATAAACCCCTTAGTGAATTTTAATGCTCACCATTGTATGATGCGGGACAGGGGTGGAGTTCACCTTTTGCTCCAAAAGTATATAAAAATACTAGGGCCCTTATTTAACAAGGGATAGCGCCAGGTAGCGACTGGTGAGCGAACGGTAATGACGGTCACCGCCACGAGAACGCCAGCTCCCCACCACAATCACACATTTATCAAGCCGATCCTGCTTAGCGACTGAGCTAGCGCCAGATAGCGAATCATTCATCATTATTCCAGCCTCACCCCACAGCGCCAGCGAGCGACCTTGAACAGCGCCAGGTATGACCTCTCGCTACCTGGCGCTCTCCAATGCATTTCAATGGAACAATCTTTAAATATTAATTGCTAATAATTTTTTTTTTTTTTTTTTTTTTATGTGAAAATTTCTGTTACCACTTCTGCCATGTTAGATATTTTTTTTAAGGTAAGAAAAAAATAAAAAAAAAATTTGTGCAGAATTGATATTACAGGTCTGATATTAATGTATTCATACTACAAAATGTTTTTATAAACTTGTTTTTTTTGGTTTCCCAAAATATGGTTGTTTGGGGGTTAAAAAACTACTTTTAACCCATCGCCGCCAGCGCTCTGGGGTTTAAACATGCATTTCACAGCGCAAGAATTTTTGGAGCGTGATTTGTTAATGAATATGGTGGGAGCCGGTCGCTATGGCCATTCGCTATCATGCGCTCCCATACAGCGCGGAACCTGTCAAATAGCGACTCATCACCTTGTATTCAACATTACTGCACACCGACTGAGTCGCTATCAACAGCCAAACAACGGCCAAGCACAGCGACTACTAGCGGGCGCTGTGAAAATACCGCTACAGCCGCTCAACTGTCGCTACCTGCCGCTATTAATGAATCGGCCTCTAGATATACTCTGTTGGTTGGGCTATAGAAAAGGGGTGGCAAAAACTGACTTAAGCAACAGTAAAGCAGTATGGATCAACTGCATTGGAGGTAAGGAAAGAATGTTTTAATTTTACATCTAGCACAGAGAGACCCTTTTGCCAGTCAATCTCAAATAAATTCTAATAAAGCTCCATTAGCTCACTTGCAGCAAAATTACTTTGACAGGTATTTTATTCCTTTATTTATTATTATTATCAGTTTCTCAAGGCTAAACTTGAAACCAAAATATAATTGCTTTACTTGAAGATGTTTTCTGATGCTTTCTAGGAAGTGTCAATTGATGATTTATAATTATCCTCACGTGCACACGGGGGTTTGTGCTGCTTTGTCTACACAGCCTTCTAGGGTTGTGCAAAGACAATAGGTCTTGCACAATCCCAAGTTCCTGTTAGGTGTTCTCAGGGAATGGAGCATTAGATCAGCTGACCTCCCTGAGCTCCAACCAGCATCCACCTGGTCCATTTAAGGGAGCTTCAATCATTCAATTCAATGCCAAAACATTCCCATGCAGTTCTTCCTGTGCTGTCTGCATGACCTCACTATTGCCTAAACCTGTGAAACTCTAGAACTTCCATGTAGGACTCCCCAGCTCCACTATCTTACCTTGCTTCTGGATTAACCCTTTGTTATCTGCTTACTTGCCATGTATGACATTTTGCTTGGCCTCAGGACTTTGCATTTGGATTAACCTTTCAGTGACTGTCTTCCTGTGAATACCTTCGACCTGGCCTTTTGGATCACACTCTCGGTTTACTCCTTACTTGGACTGATGCCACGTTCTTTACCTGGACTTACATTCCTGACCCTACATCTCTGCTTGTGACCTTAGACCCTGGCTATCCACATCGTCTGCCTTGCCCTCGTCCGATAACCACTGCTGTCTGCTCAGGCCCTTGTCTCCCCAGGGAACAACCTGGGACCACGGAAGCAGTAAACCTATCCTCCCTTGTGGGAATCCATGGAGACTCCGTGGAGCAGTGGAAACCAGAACTCTATGCCAACAGTGCTCTCCTTCACAGTTAGTAACTGTGATAGAATCTTCTGGCAATAACATAAGCACTGGGGGGATTTCACAGAACTTTTGGCCCAGATGGCCCATAGGTGTCCACCAATTTCGTAGTCCCTGGAGGATCTTATCCAGCTGTTGATTCAGATGGACTGACACCTCATAGAGAGATACCAGAAAAGCAGCACCAGGGTACCCGGGTCTTCCTCCGCTGACTCATGTTCTGTCCGACCCGTCACCGAAGATCTGGGTGAACCTATGAAGCTGGGTTAGTTCACCCATCACTCTCGACCGATGAAAGAGCACACCACCGCACTTAGAACCTCTGCCTTTTCTGCGGGGCCCCTGGCCAATTTTGTGCTGCCTGTCCTGTCTCCTACCTCAGGGTAAGCCCACTCCTAGCCCGGCGTATGTCCCAGCTCCACTGACATTCCACTCCTCTTACTTTCTTTTTCCATGCAGCTTCCTCATGATCCAGTTGAAGTATCTGCCACTGTTGACTCAAGAGTATGCAGTTGCTTCAGGGACTTGGGATTCACCAACCAACAGGGTGTACCCCAGACCAGTTGTGAAGTTCACCTCTCCTTGGCTGATGGTTATTCACTAAGAGGGGGTTCAGTTACCACCTGAACGGTCTCTTTACTTGTCAACTCAAAAATTGGCACCAGGAATGGCTCAGCTTTGATGTATTGATCCCTCCCCTCCACTTTCCTGTCATTCCTGGTCTTCCCTGGCTGCAGCTGCATAATCCCAAGATTGGCTGGGAGACTGCGAATGTTAACTGAGGCTCGGCCTACTGCAGAGATAACTGTGTATCCAGCACTTATTGAGTAATGATTGCCTGGCTACCCTACTCTAAGAAGAATTGAATAAGGTACCTCTAGTTTGTCAATGGCTTCAGCAAGCCCCCTTGATTTATTCGTAACTGCCATTCCCTATGGATACTTTTTTCCTTTGACAGAGCCAGAGCTAGCCATACTCAAAGAATATAGCAACTCTAATCCAGATAAAGGATTCATTAGGCACTCTTCCTCTCTGGCTGGTGCAGGATAGGACTCTCCGCCCTTGCATCAATTACTGGGATTTTAACAAAATAACGGTGAAGAATTGGTATTCTTTGCTGCTCATACCAGAGGTTCTGCAGCATCTGGTTAATGCTTGCATCTTCACTGGATGAGACTTAAGAGGCCTACAATGATCTGCATCCGGGAGGGGGATGAATGAAAGACCATGTTCCAAACCACGGGTGGCAATTTTTTAATATTTAATAATGCTCTTCGGCAAATGCAACATTCAACTGTTGAGTGGGCAGGAATTGATAGGGGAAGAGGTGAAGGGATAGGAATGGATGGAGCAGTGCTAAAAGGAAAGGACTGGATGGGGCAGAGCTGAGGGGATAGGAATGGCTGGGGCAGAGCTGAGGGGTTAGAAATAGCTAGGGCAGAGCTGAGGGTATAGGAATGTATGGGGCAGAGCTGAGAAGATAGGAATGGATGGCGCAGAGCTGATGGGGCTGGGATGGATGGGGCAGTGCTGAAGGAATAGGAATGGATGGGGCAGTGCTGAGGGAAAGAAATTAATGAAGCAGAGCTAAGTGGATAGTAATTAAGGGATAGATAGGGCAGAGCTGATGGAATAGGGACTGATGGTGCAGTCCTAAGGTGATTGAATGGATGCAGCAGAGCTGAGGGGACACTGATAGATAGGGCAGGGCTGAGGGGATAGAAATGGATAGGGCAGAGCTGAGGGGATAGGAATAGTTGGGGCAATGCTGAGTGGATACATATGGATGGGACAGTGCTGAAGTTATATGGATGAATGATGCAGTGCTGATGGAAAGGAATGGATGGGACAGAGCTGAGGGGGTAGGAATTGATGGGGCAGAGATAACAGAGGGTAGCCTCTTATGCTTTTACAAATAATTCCGGGATCTGGGCACTAGAACAGGTAGGCCTGCTGGCAATTTGCCTATTTATAATTTGATTGAAGAGGCTGAAGCTGTAATTGTTTTAAAGTCTGGAGGCATCTGCTCTTACTGGTGCGGTCTAGAAAGGGAGTTTGAACTTACACATTGATTATTAATGATGGGGTCTGGGTAGATCTGCTTATTATATTAATTGTCCTGTTTTTGCATCAGGTCCTTGGAGCTGCCCAAGCGGCCGTGTACTGCAGAGACTGTCACCTAACCAGGAACATTTTGACAGTTAAAGGTAACTTACTGAGATATTTAAGGCCTTCCACTGTGTTTCAACTCTTTAAACGATTTATTATTTGATTTCTCTGGTTATTGATCATTCATTGATGCTTTGGGTACAGTTGATTCCGTGATTTTATTTTCCAGGGTATGGTTTAATCTGTGATTGTTCTTGGAACAGTTTAGTTTCACCCAGCGTTCACCAGTGAATAGATAAGTAGATAAGATAAGATTGATTAATAGATAGAAGATAGATTAACAGATAGGTATACAGATATTATAAATATTATATAGGTATATAGGTATATAGATTATTATTATGTAGAGGGGTACAATACCACATTAAGTGGAAAGACTATGGGCCAGAAAAGAACTCTTGGTAGCCATCCCATAATATTAATGCTACTCGCCTTGTAGAAGAATTTTATAGTATGCATTTGGATAGTCCCTCCCTGTGAGGTGTTCAGGGACCACCATAAAGGACCCCCTCTATCCCCCACTATCATGCACCATCTCGGAGGCGGTCTATGCGGCAGGGTCTAGGACGTCCTTGGATCCAGGCGGTGCCCCCCTGTCCTGCTCTGGTGGCTGGTCAGTGGCACCAGCATTCAGGGACCTGGCTGTGGGCTCCAGCACGGTGGACGTTGGGCAGCTCCAGGCCTATCGATGTGTCCGTTCGCGTGCCCACACATTGGCCTTGCAAAATCCCACGTTCTCGTTAAGGGCGTCCTCAAGGACTGGAGCATTAGATCAGCTGACATCCCTGAGCTCCAACTATGATCCACCTGGTCATATTTAAGGGAGCTTCTGGCAGTCATACAATGCCAGAAGATTCCCATGTAGTTCTTCCTTTGCCGACCACATGCCCCTGCTATTGCCTGAACCTGTAAAACTCTGGAACTCCTGTGTATGACCCTAGGAATCTGCTATTTGACCTCACTTTTGGATTTACCCCCATGTTATCTGCTTACTTTCCGTGTATGACCTATTGCTTGGCCTCGGGACTTTGCCTTTCGGATTAACCCTTCAGTTACTGTCTTCCTGTGAACGACCTCTGACCTGACCTTTTGAATTACACTCTCGGTTTACCCCTCACTTGGACTGATACCACTGCTCTTCCTTGGCTTATGTTCCTGACCCTAAATCTTTGCTTGACCTTGGACCTAGGCTATCCACATCGTCTGCCTCTTCCTCATCCAGTAACCACTTCTGTCTGCTCAGGCCCTTGTCTCCCCAGGGAATGGCCTCGGACCACTCAAGTAGCAAACCTATCCTCCCTTGAGGTTTCACACAGCGGGGCAGCCCAAAGTGGGATGGGCCAAACCCAAGGATAGTGCATGGTCCATTTTAAGAGTGCACTAGACAAACTAAATACATACAATGAATAGGCACATACAGAAAAAAAAATGTATGTCAGTTACCTTATTCCAGACAGATGTTACACAGTGAAGCAAATCGCTTTAGGGGGTGTTTAGAGCTTGCTGCATCCTATTCTCCCCTCTTCATGTCCCACGTGACCCCCAGAGAAAAGACAGAGGGGGCTCTTCAGACCTTTATACATGGAATGGATCTTGTGCCCCTCTTTCAGCCAGCTGTGTCAGAACATTTCGGGGGAAGGTCATAGGGGCCCGATTATGGTCCATGTTATGCAGTTAGGCAAGCCTGTATGTGCAGCATCTGCAGTGAAACATTTATTTTCACTTTGGATTCTATTAAACACACTTCCTATGGTAACCAACAAGGATGTGAGGCTGAAACTCCACAATAGGATCACACACAGCAACAAGAAAACTAAATGGGTTCTAATAATTTCTTATTCCAAAAAAAGTAAAAGTGGAGAATGCTGGGTTATTCTTTTAAAGAAGTAAAAAATGAACACCCCGCCACTTAAAACCATAGGAAACCTGTAAACTGCATTCTAGGGTCATCTGATAAGACAACCAGGGGTCATTCGTTCTCTTCTCTACCTGCAACCAATCAGGTTCTGTTCATGAGCGCTTCATTGGCTGAAATTGAAACAGTGCAGATCAAGTAATTTAGCTAATTTTCGTGCTTTCTAAGGCTCATTCAGGGATCAAAACCAGATGCAGCTGGTGGAGATTGTTAAGCAGGACTAACGTTTTTTCTGCACGCTTTATTTACAACAGTCCATAAAAGAAAGTAAACTGAACGTATACTGTAATTTCATGTAGAAAGGTGTATAAATCTAAGCACCAAAATTAACATAATGTAATACATTAAATTCCATTCGGTAACAAATGACCACAGTAAGGTAACATTTCGTACTGCAAATACTAAATGCAAAACCTGGTTTATCTTCCCAAGCTCCTGGAATTTCAATTGATATATAGTCATCTTGGAGTGGGCGAATGTGTATTGTGAACATGTATAGATTTAATCTGCAAGCTATCAACAATGTAATTATTTTATTTTCTCAGTCTGAGGCAAATATAGAGTGTGACAAAATCGGAGTAATAAAGCTGCTGGAAGTATGCTAATTTCTGCTTTCAATTTAAGTTATCCCTTACTTTTGAAAGCTGAATAATGAGCTGATGTCAAACAATAAAAAGAAAAGACTGCTACCAAGTTTAGAGTTTGTTCATTATTAGTACCCAGCATCCCCCCTAGTGCAAGAGCCTCTTGCAGTAATAACGTTTTATTTAGATTTTTTTTTTAACGCTATGAAAAATCTAATCAGCCATATAAAGAACACATTGAGCAGTTTTATGAAAACTTGTTTCCTCATGATTCCAGAGAGAGCACAGGTACGTAAAGCATGTCATTATTAGAAGAATAGGCTGCAAATTAGCACAAAATGAAAAGAATTAAAAATATCATCACTGGACAAAAACCTGCTTGAATGAAACAGAATACATAAAATCAAGACTCCTGCGAGATACACCTTGCAATAACCTCCTTAGTCATTCTGTTATGAAGAAATGGTACCTCGCTCAACTCAGCATTTTTTTCCAGGAACCCAGATTATTGGCATAGAAAAAAATTAAGAGGCTGATTCACTACTAACGCCACGTATTGCCAGATGCGCGTCTGTATAGCAGCGCTTCAGAGCAACCGCTAGTAGACGCTGTAAGAAGGTATGGGTCACTGTAACAGAGCGCCTCAGTCACTGTAGTAACCTGGCCCGCATTGATGAATGTGATTTGTGTTGGGCACTCTAACAACAGTACAGCACTGAAGTAAGCGAGAGGTAGCTCCAGCTCAATGCGTCCGGCACTCGGTGCTCCACACCATATTTAACAAAAAACTACACACACACAGCCTCTAAAGCTGGGTGCTCTAGCATAAACCGCCAGATGCTTTGTGATTTAAGTCTGTTTAATTTACGCATATACACCAGTACCAAAGGGAAAACACAAGGACATTAACACTTTAGTGCCATACCTGTAATGACAATTCTGCATAAAAATATAACAAGTCAAAAAAATGTATAACAGTGTTTATTTGCAGCCAGGAGAGGTCACACAATGATTTGAGCAAAAAATGAATAAATAAATTGCCAAACACACTGTTTATACACAACTAATGAAACTTCACTGAAATGTATGGGAGAGTGCTACAGAGCGACAGGTACTACATGGTGCTACATGCTGAGCCTTCTGGATTAATACATGTGACACTGCATGGTGCTGTAGGCTAGAGGAGCTCACCAGATTCACTTTCTTAACTTTGGTTTTGCGTACAGCGCCCGGCGTTCACCAGACGCTGCCAGCCACTATGAGGCTGTCACAACTAGCTTACCTGCGCCGCGTTCCAGCGGTGTCTCCGCCGCCTCCCCACTCCTTTGGCGGCCGCGCCGGGCGGCTGCTCGCACTTCTGCAAGTGCGCCTCCCTCCGCCTCCTCCTCTGCCGGCGTCCCCGGGATCTGTACACGTGCTCGCGCACGTTCTGTTTATGCCCTCCGGCGGCGCTGCTCTCAGCGCGGCCGCCGGAGGAAAAGTAAAGGGCCAATGAGCCCAGATGGGGTGGGGGGAGAACGCCCCTTGCAGTGATAGGGCCAATGAGCCCAAAGGAGCTGTTGGGCTATACGCCCTGTTCTGGCTGTTATCCAATTGTATTCTGAATTGTAGTAAACACCAATCACGCACCCACCTTCCCCATCTCCAATCATATCTGGTTCCTATAAAGGCTTCACCCTGTCAGTTACTCAGTGCCTGTGATAGAGCCTTGTACCCTGTTTGTCTTCTGAATTATTCTCTGATTGATCTTTGTTGCCGACCCCTGCCTGAACCGACCATTCTCTGTCTGATCTCCGTTGCCGACATCTGCCTGAACCGACTACTCTCTCTGATTGATCTCTGTTGCCGACCTTGCTATCCACGACCATCCTGTTCGCCTGCCAGCCGTGACCTCTGCTTCGTACCCCGACCTCGAGCTGCCTCATCCTACAGTACCGTCGCAATCTCAGCTTAGCCGGTGTTGACCTCTGGTCTGTCTTCGGACTTCCTAGTGATAGTACTTCTAATTCCGCTCTTCGTTATTGGTTCTCCAGACCTCCAACCAGTAAGCTCCCATCCTTTGAGCCATTTAAGTCCTGGGGGCAACCGATCCCGGGCAGGCGTGTACTGCTTCCCGGCAAGCGGGGGCTCCTACAGGTGAAGCTGGCTGCGGAGATTGGGGGTTGAGGGCTTACTTGGAGGGCTGGAGTTACCTGAGCGTGACATTGGAGTTTCCTGAGCGTGATATTTTCACAGGCCAAACCATGGATGACCTGGTACAGTGCAGGCCATGGACACTGCTATTAATCAGCTAGCTTAAAGAGTGGCCACTCAAGAAACCAGACAGATTCCAGCATCTTCTGTACCACCTCATGTGTCGGAGCCGAAGGTCCCGCTACCGGTGAGATTTTATGGAGACCATGCCAAGTTCTCCAATTTCAAGAATTCTTGCGAACTTTATTTCAAGTTCAGGCCCATATCTTCGGGCACCGAGACCCAGCGGGTGGGGTTGGTAATCTCTCTGTTACAAGGAGACCCTCAGTCTTGGGCATTTAGTTTGCCTCCCAATGATGCCGCCCTTCATTCTGTTACGGCCTTTTTCCTTGCCTTGGCAAGGGCGGAATACAGCAGAGGATTATAGCGCTGAGTTCCGCCGCTGGGCGGTAGAGTCCAGGTGGAATGACCTTGCCTTGTGTAGCCAATACCGAATGGGCCTGTCTGAGAGCATCAAAGATGCGCTTGTGAATTTCCCTCCACTTTCGGACCTAGACCAATTGACGCAGGTAACCATTAAGATAGACCGACGCCTTAGGGAGAGAGCTAGGGCTCCCACGTCTTTCAAGCCCTTCCAAAACCTCTAAGCCACCTCTCAGGAGGAACCCATGCAGGTTGGGAGAACTAGCCTTTCCCAGGATGAGAAGCAGCAAAGACGCTCCTTGGGGTTATGTTTATATTGTGGGAACCCGGGACATTTTGCTAGATCCTGTCCTAACAAGGGGAACTCGGTGGGGAGAGTGCTGATCTAGGTGGGTCTGTTTACTACTCCCGCTTGAATAAAATGTTAATCCCTGTAGACCTTTCCTGGGGCTCTTCCAGACAGTCAGTTTCCGCTTTTGTAGATAGTGGAGCTGCGGGCAACTTCCTGGATAGGAGCTTGATCTCCATTTTGGGGATTCCATTGGTACCCCTTGGGAAATCTCTGCAGGTCCTGGCCATTAATGAGAAGGCCATTCAGGGGGGTCCGGTCAATACTAAGACCCCACCTCTTAAACTAGTCGTTGGGTTTTCCCATTCCGAGTTCATTGAATTCTTTGTCTTTGATTGCCCCGAAACTCCGGTGGGCTTGGGATACCCTTGGTTGAAACTCCACAACCCCATTTTAGACTGGCAGGCTGGGGAATTAGTTAAATGGAGTAACTTCTGTAGGAATCATTGTTTTTTTACACTGCCCTCAGAAGTTTCCAGATGTTGCCCCAAGGGTTACCCTCAGCCATACGCTTTTGGGCTGACGTCTTTTCCGAACGTTCAGCTGACACTCTTCCCCCACATAGGGCCTATGACTGCCCCATTGACTTGCTCCCTGGGACTATTCCTCCTAGAGGGAAAATTTACAATCTTACCCGGCCTGAGGAGCAAGCAATGAGGGATTACATCTCTGAGTTTATCCGCCCCTCAACATCACCTGCGGGGGCTGGGTTCTTTTTTGCGGAAAAAAAAGATGGCAGTTTGAGACCTTGTATAGACTACAGAGCCTTGAACAAAATCACTATCACACAAGAACCGCTATCCCCTACCTTTGATTGGGGATTTATTTAATCAAGTTGTTGGTGCTCGGATCTTTTCCAAATTAGATTTAAAAGGGGCCTACAACTTGATTCGTATTCGACAAGGGGATGAGCATTTAACGTAAAGGACGGCCATTATGAATATCTGATCATGCCCTTTGGCCTTTGTAACGCTCCAGCCGTCTTCCAAGACTTTGTAAATTATGTTTTTCATGATTATTTAGGTAGATTCGTGGTCATTTTTTCTAATTCTTTGTCTCAGCATAGACGTCATGTAAAATTGGTATTTCAAAAATTGAGAGAATAATTTGTATGCCAAGATTTCTAAATGCATGTTCGAGGTCACCACTGTTCCCTTCTTGGGGTATGTAATTTCTAACCAGGGTCTGAAGATGGATGCGGTGAAGGTTTCAGCAGTGCGGGATTGGGTTCAACCCAAGACATTGAAAGAGTTACAGCGTTTCTTAGGCTTCACAAATTTCTATCAATGCTTTATCAGGGGCTTTTCCCATGTTGTGGCACCTCTTACTAACCTTAACCGTAAGGGCGCCTTTACTGAAAACTGGTCACCGTCCGTCAGCGAGGCCTTCCTGACTTTGAAACAGGCTTTTACCTTGGCGCCTGTTTTAGTTCACCCTGATGTAAACAAGACTTTTATCATTGAAGTAGATGCTTCTGAGTTGGGTGTGGGGGCAGTTTTATCACAATACTCCGGCCATCCTGAGCGTTTGCATCCTTGCGCCTACTTCTGGCGGAAATTTAGCGCTGCGGAGCAGAGCTACGATGTGGGAAACAGGGAATTATTGGCAGTAAAACTGGCCTTTGACGAATGGTGTCACTGGCTGGAGGGCTCATTGCATCCGATCACGGACTATACCGATCACAAAAACCTTGAATACATCAGTTCATGAAAAAGACTAAACTCTTGCCAGGCACTTCGGGCTTTATTTTTTTCGCGGTTCAACTTCTTAATCACATTTAAGTCAGGAGCTAAAAATACTAAGGCAGACGACGCCCTGTCCCGCATGTTCAGGGAATGTAAAGATAGGAGTGATATGGGTGAACCAATTTTGCCTCTAGGTTGCGTGGTGGGGGCATTACTTCCTGATCTATCTAATACTTTGGCGCCATTCCAGAACGAATCTCCTGTAGATGTACCTTTGGGGTGTCAGTTTGTTCCACCGCACCTGCGTTCCGATGTTATCCGCGAATTTCATGATGCAAAAACTGCTGGTTACCTGCGAAATCGGTAAATGTTCACCCCAGCCCGACGCCATGTATGGTGGCCTACTATGCGGCGCGATATATCTACCTTTATCGATCCATGTTGTGTGTGTGCGCGAAGTAAAGGAGTACACAAGGCCCCTAGTGGGTGTTTGGTTCCATTAGAGATTCCTAAAGAACCGTGGACTCATATCTCTATGGACTTCATAGTTGATTTGCCACACACTGTTGTTTGGGTGGTCGTCGACCGTTTTAGTAAGATGGCACATTTCATTCCTTTACCTAAACTCCCGTCGGCTCCTGAGCTCTCTCAACTATTTATTTCACATATTTTCCGTATCCATGGCATACCCTCTAATATAATTTCCGATCGGGGTGTACAATTTACTTCGTGTTTCTGGAAGAACTTCTGTTCACGGTTGGGTATTCAGATATCTTTGTCATCTGCATACCATCCTCAAACCAATGGGCAGACTGAAAGAATCAATCAAAGTCTTGAACAGTATTTACGGTGTTACATTTCTAACGCTCAAGAACAGTGGTCAGAATTCATTTACTTTGCGGAATTTGCATACAATAATGCGCCGAGTGTCCCCATTTTTCTGAAATTTTGGGAAAAATCCCAGGGGTTTTTCTCTCTCGGGGTCACCTTCCGATTTACCGGCATTGGAAGAGTGGCTCCAGGAGCGGAAGAACATCTGGGCCCGCGTCCAGGAGACTTTAAAAAAAACTGTTTTTAGATACAAAAGATTCGCCAATCGCCGCAGGTCTCGAGAACCCACACTTCAGGTTGGGGACCTCATTTGGGTTTCTACTAAAAACATTTCTCTCCGGCAACCTTCCAGTAAGTTGGGACCCAAGTTTATTGGCCCTTTCCCTATTATTCAGAAGTTGAGCAATGTAACCTTTAAAGTCCAACTTCCTCAAACCATGAGAATCCCAAACTCTTTTCATGTGTCGCTGCTAAAACCAGCTAAGAATACACCGCTTCCATCCCCGTCAGCAATCCTAGTTGATAACGAACCGGAATATGAAGTTAACAAGATTCTAGACCAATGAGCCCAAAGGAGCTGTTGGGCTATACGGCCTGTTCTGGCTGTTATCCAATTGTATTCTGAATTGCAGTAAACACCAATCACGCTCCCACCTTCCCCATCTCCAATCATAGCTGGTTCCTATAAAAGGCTTCACCCCGTCAGTTACTCAGTGCCTGTGATAGAGCCTTGTACCTTGTCTGTCTTCTGAATTATTCTCTGATTGATCTTCGTTGCCAGCCCTGCCTGAACCGACCATTCTCTGTCTGATCTCTGTTGCCGACCCCTGCCTGAACCGACCATTCTCTGTCTGATCTCCGTTGCCGACCCCTGCCTGAACCAATTACTCTCTTTCATTGATCTCTGTTGCCGAACTTGCTATCCACGACCATCCTGTCTGCCTGCCAGCTGTGACCTCTGCTTCGTATCCCGACCTCGAGCTGCCTCATCCTACTGTACCGTCGCAATCTCAGCTTACCTGGTGTTGACCTCTGGCCTGTCTTCGGACTTCCTAGTGATACCTGCTTCAACAATTGGACTCTCTCTAATTCCGCTCTTCGTTATTGGTTCTCCAGACCTCCAACCAGTAAGCTCCCATCCTTTGAGCCATTGAAGTCCTGGAGGAAACTGATCCCGGGCAGGCGTGTACTGTGTCCCGGCAAGCGGGGGCTCCTACAGGTGAAGCTGGCTGCGGAGATTGGGGGTTGAGGACTTACTTGGAGGGCTGGAGTTACCTGAGCGTTACACTGGAGTTTCCCGAGCGTGATAGAGGCACTACCTGGCACTATCCCTTCTTAAAAAAAAACTAAAGCAGGGATGTCAAACGGCAGGCTGATTCATAACTAACGGCAGGTAGCGAGAGATGAGCGTCTGTAGCAGGCATTTCAGAGCGCCCGCTAGTAGTTGTGTGCTCGGCCGTGGGTTGCTAGTTCATAGCGACTCAGTTGCTGTGCGGCAATGATGAATACATTGTGGGGAGTCGCTATATGACCAGTACAGCGCTATATGGGAGTGTAAATGGCTGTTTTGTGTGTTTTACATGGTTTTAGGTGGCTGACAACCCATATGTACCAACCAGGTTATACTCAGTAGAGTTGGAATATGGAAAGTTTTTGGAAAGTTTTGGAACCCCTGAATTAGAGCATGAACCAATATTACCAAGGACATGCAGATAGATCTATACATAGACCAACAATACAGCCAATAAGGTCACAAGTGGTGAAGATTTTAACCCTTTAAACGCCAGCTACGTAAAATTCACGTAGCTGCCTCTCCTGTCATTAAACGCCAGCTACGTAAATTTTACGTACCTGGCTTTCCCCCCTGCTAACTGGCCAAAAAAAAAAAAAAAGACACTCACCTGACCCCTCGTTTGATTCGGCCGGGTCTCCCCTTTAAGATGGTGTGCTCTGATCGTCCGTGAGACCTCCTCCGGCTGCAGGGGAGGGCCCGGAATAGGGTGCCCCCCCCGTTTTAGCTGCCACTGGCTTTCCTGTTAAAAAAAAAAAAAAAATAAAAATGACATTTACCTACCTGCATGTGCGCTGGCTCCCGTCGACCCTCCTCTTCACCTGGGGGGCCTCCGATCCCCCCCCCCAGGGCTTGCCGATCTTCAGGAGAGAGCCCGGGAGGCTCTCTCCTCTCTTCTTCTCGATGGCGGCCGCCATCTTGCCGCTAAGCCCCGCCCCCTTGGCTATGACGTCATCCCGTTCTGTCTCCCGTCATCCCGGTCCTGATCACTGGCTTCAGCTGTTTCAGCTGTCAGATGCCGGTGATCGGCGCACTGGAAGGAGGTGGCAGGAGATCCTCTGATCTCCTGCCCCCCCTTCTCTGGATGCCGATCACCGGCATCTGTCATCAGAGCGGCGAGGGACAAGAGCTTGCAATCGGAGGTAAGTACAGTAAAAAGATTTTTTTTTTTTTTTAATAAAATCATTTTGTGTGTGTGTGTCTTTTTTTTTTACAGTTAACCCTTTGTGAGCTGGTAAGGGGTCTATCAGACCCCTGTACCAGCTCACAAGGCTCTGGGTCTGGCAAGTCACCTGCGGGCTAGCGGGTGACTTGCCATTAACCCCCAGCCCCCCATTACCTGCCTCCCCAAAGGCCAGGGGGGGGCAGAAGGGCCCGGGCCACTATGGCTATGTGGGCCTGTTCTACAAGCCTCCATAGCTGGCCCGGGTCGGTAACGCTGGGTAGGGGGGACCCTACGTCATTTTTTGGGGGGGATTTTTAAGGGTTTTTAACCCTTAAAATTCCCCAAAAAAAGGGGTCCCCCACCCTGGGAGGGGGGACCCTATGTCAATTTTTTTTTAATTAACCCCTTATGTCATGTCACCCAGCTGGTAATAAAAGCTTCCAGCATTTTGTGGTGTGGTGTGTTTTTTTTTTTACATTTTAAGTGGACCAACACCCAGGATTTTGACTTTCCTGGGTATTGGTCCTTTCCCCTGGGGCATCCCGATTGGGGATGCCCCGCTGCGTGAAACCCCCCCGATCACCCACAATAACTCACCTTACCCGGGTCCTACGGCGCATGCGCGGCCGCTCGTCCAATCAGCGCGCTCAGAGCGGCTGAGTTATGGACGTCTAAGAGACATCTAAGCTCAGCCGCTCTGAGCGCGCTGGCGGCCGCATCCCCCACTTCCCTCTAACAGGGAGCGTGCCCGCAGCGGCCATTCATAAATAGCCGGCCTGGGCACGCGTCCTGCTAGAGGGATAGCGGGGATGCGGCCCGCGCATGCACCGTAGGACCGGATTCAAGTAAGTGGTAGCAGGTGTTCCGGGGGGTTTCACACAGGGGGGCATCCCGATTTTGGATGCCCCAGGGGGAGGGAATAGAACGGTCCAGGAATCTTATAGATTCCGGGGCCGATCAGCCCTGGGTGTTGGTCCACTTTAACCCATTGTGAACTTGTAAGGAGTCCATGAGACCCCTGTACCAGTTCACAAGGCTCGAGGGCTGTCAAGTCACCTGCGGCTAGCGGGTGACTTGCCATTAACCTCGGCCCTCCTATTACCTGCCTCCCCGAAGCCCAGGGGGGGCAGAAGGGCCCGGGCTGATTTAGGCGGTGCAGGCTTGTACTTGGCAGGGCGGGGGGCCACCAAAGCTGGCCCCTGCGCCCTGTTCTACAATCCCTGCATAGCTGATCCCTGGGCTACTTATGCTGGATAGGGGGGACCCCATGTCATTTTTATGGGAATTATTAAGGGTTTTTAACCCTTAAAATATAAAAAATGGGGGTTACCTCCCCCCCGGGAAGGAGAACCCCACACCAATTTTTGTTCTTGACTTAACCCTTTATAGTGTGGATTGTAGTTGTATTTTATTTTTACATGTTATAAAATGTTTTTTCAGTTTGGGGGGTCTTCTGAACAGTAACAGGGGGCTACCGATACATATGTGGTACCGTTGTAATCGGAAGAAATGGGGCTTTCACATGCAATATGGTTTTCTTTAATAAAACAAATGTTTTATTTGAAATAAAGGAGATAATTTTCTAAAAAAAAAATTTTTATTTTGTTTTGTTTAATTTACTCAAAAATATTAAAAAAAAAAACAGTAAAAAAAATTACAAACAAGACATTTCATGTTAAAGCCTAAACTCTGCCGCAAAAAAAAAATATATGATTTTCCTGGAAATTCCTGCAAAAATCACAGTTAAGCATAGCGCAAAATGGTGAAAAATGACCTGTCAAGAGAGGGTGACAAAGCCTAAAGTAGGCTGGCAGTTAAAAGGGTTAGTAGTACCTATGCATGTTGGGTATCGTTCTGCTCGGGGGATTTTGCGCTTTCAGATTTAGCTTGTTTTTTTTTGTTTGCATATTGATATTTTAGGAAAACTCATTTTTTATTCTGCTTTATTATACATTTTTTTAAGGAAACCCTGTGCGACCAACGAATTCTTTGAGGGATTATTTCCAGAAAGATGGGCCCACTACAACATGCTGGGTATGCTTAGAAAGCTTATCATGTGTACTTTCAGAAAATATATGGTTTGTGGCGGGTATTCTAAATGTAAAGGGTTGTTTTGGTAGAAAAAGCGCAAGGTGCCACTTTGTCTGCAGAGCTGAAATTTTCAAGCAAAATTACCGTCTCCCCAAGCTTTACTTTGGGGTGTTTGGCAACTCTTCCCTTGACAGTAGCTATGCATGTTGGGTATCGTTCTGTTCGGGGGATGTTGCTTTTTTAGATTAACCTGTTTTTTCTTGTTTGCTTATAGTTTTCTTTAGAAAAATGTGGCTTTGATTCTGCTTTTTTATCCTTTTTTAGGGAAGTTCTGTGTAACCAAAGAATACATTGAGGGAGAACTTCCAGAAAACTGTGGCAACATCAACAAGCCTGGTATGCCTAAAAAGCTTGAGGTGTGTACTTCCAGAGAATATATCATTTGTGGGGGGTATTTCAAATGTAAAGGGCTGTTTTTATTGAAAAACTGCAAGGTGCACATAGTGCTTAGCATAGCTGTATTTGATCTGAAAATCCCCTAAAGCGCTGTTTCAGTTTGGGGGAGTCTCCTGGGCAGGAAAGGGCATGTACCAATACATATGTGGTACCGCTGTAACTGGGAGAAATTGGGATTTCACACGCAATACGATTTTATTGACAAACTTACATTTTTTATTACAAAAAACACTACAAATTGTAAAAAATAGATTTTTTTTTATTTTTTTGCACATATCTCACCCCAAAATATTAAGAATACACTTAAAAAATGACAAACAAGACATTTCATGTTAAAGCCCAGACTCTGCTGAAAAAAACAATATACAATTTTTCTGGGAAATCCCTGGAAATCCCTTCAAAAATCACAGTTGAACATGCATAGTGCAAAATAGTGAAAAATGGTCTGGCAACAAAGCGTAACAAAAACTCCAGGTAGGCTGGCACTTAAAGGGTTAAATGATTCCTCTCAACCACTACAGAATAAAATCCTGTAGGACCTTCAAATTACCTAATAGTTTTTCTTATGGCCATCCAAAAATTGGCTGTATTGTTGGTCTATGTATAGATCTATCTGCATGCACTTGGTAATATTGGTTCATGCTCTAATTCAGGGGTTCCAAAACTTTCCAACAACTTTTCATATTCCAACTCTACTGCCTGGGTGGTACATATTGGTTGTCAGCCACCTAAAACCATGTAAAACACACAAAACAGCCATTTAAAGTTAATGAATCACACACAAAATGAACATAAATAGTTTATATGTGTACAGTATGTACTGTATGTATAGATGCCATTTTAAGTAGAATTCAAGCATCGACCTTAAGGCTAATCCATCTCTCTGAACTCTGTGGCACTTAGAAAGTTCACCACTTAGTGATCACTTCAGGAACAAGGCTGGAAAAGCTGCAAAATGAAATTCCTTGTATGTACTTAAATATAATAATATAATAAATTAACCTCTACCCATGGTGTAAATGCTGCAGAGGTGGCATTTCAAACCAAGCACATAATAAAATGAAAAAACTCCTGCCTGTCAAAACTCTGATCAACATATTTGTTATTTAGGTATAACGTTGTGTTTTTCTAAAAAACGACACTACTCACAAACTCTCATGCAGTTTGCCCATGAGTCCCACGTGTCCTGTTGACTTCCAGATAGGGATAAGTGAAGGCCCAATTTTTTTTGCCTTGACTCCAGTCTTCACCCTATACATTGAAAATAGTAAGTAATAAAAAAGTTAGGAGAAAAGGAACCCACATTTGCCCTCATCCATTCACTTTACATAATAGATGCGAACACGTCACCATAACATTATAGTATCCACACAACGCCAATGTTTAAATCATATGGTAGAAAATTATTTAAATAATATATAGACAAATATTTTATATATTATTTACCGGAACAGCACTTGGATGAATGGCTGGACAGATAAATAAATGGGTAGATAGTGCACATCAATTACGTATATTACTTTTAGTGATAGTATTCAAAAAAAAAAAAAAGATGAAGCATGAACACATTGTTCTAAATTTATATTTCAGTCACTACCAAGATGAAAGCGAGAAAGAATGCAATAACCATTGTTTTGGAAGCACAGGCAGGACATTTATGTAATAAAAAGATATGACAACAGGGGTCATTCCAGACTTAAGATTACCTCCACAAAGCAATTTACAGACACACATCGTATTTTTAGGCTCAAAAAAGGTTTATTAAACTGGCAAGTTGTTGTGATCACATATTGTTTACCTCAACGCCATTTCAAAATGCATACACAAATTCAGTTGGCGGCCAGTGTTTAACAAAAGGTAAAAACATCCCTTTAGACCAAGGCTGTTCCAGAAACGGTTATGACATGGACAGATAAAAAGCAGGTTGGTTTGGAGCATGTTTACACCACATTTTAAGTTTTTTTGTGTTTAGATTTCAGCATACTTTACATGCAATCAGAAATAATGATAAAAGGAAAACCTGTAAATACAAATCAGCAGGCAAAAGACCAGCACCCACTGCCAGGCAGCAGCTGTGAATGCAAGCAAAATGATCTAATAGGATTATTCCTGGATAAATTATTTGTTGTGCTAAAGGGAATATGTTTGGGCCTCATATTGAATGAAGACCGAAAGGATGCAGATTATACAAAGATTTTACAATGTAAGATTGCAGAAATTGTACAACATACCACCTTGGAGGTTCTGGATCTGATCAATACAAAGAACTGTTAGGCGTACACTTTATTCTTGCATGTAAGTGTATGCACCAAGGGACTAAGTTTTGTTTTGTTTCTGTTTAGCATTCTCATAGACTAGTACATAGAGGGCAGGTTTGTAGGCGATAAAATTAACAGCTATGCTTCTTAGTAGTTGTTATTATAAAAAGCATGCCACGGTAACAATAACTAGAGCTACAGTCCACTGGGTTGCTCGAGTGTATAGCTGTTGTGCTACCACCATTTCTTGCTTGTCTGGCATAGGTCTTGTAGGTAGCAGATATCTCACTGGGTATGTTTTTTCTTTTGCTGCATTTTGTCCCGCTTTACATTTTGGGTTTTCTCAAAATGATGTGTGGATAGAAAGGCGTTTAAAAGAAATGCTGAAATCTATAGAAACGTATGCACAAGATATAGGGGTTTGATTTAGAGCAGTCCGAGATTGCAATCTTGGACTTTTTTTTAACAGAAAAACCTATTATCAAGGTTTTTCCTCCCTTAACGCATATATGCACTTTCGATGGACCGATCGAAACCTGATAATTTGCGTTGGTTCAGATAAGTTACGGATCGAAATCTGATAAATTGCGTTAGTTCTGATAAGTTACGTTATTGGGATGGGCTTGCGTCTGATTCTGAGACCTAATTGCCGATGGACCTCCGCCCTATAAAACGGTTTCATTTCCGCTCCACTTACGGGACCATTTTTGACTTGGATTACTATTGTTGATCATGTTGTGCGGCTATGTGGGGGAGTATGAGCGCCTTCAGCTCACTGGCATTACATGTATCAGCATGACTGAGGCCAGATTGCACCAGAGACGCATGAATATCGATCTCATGCATGACGTTGAGCTGTTCGAGCTGACCCGACTCAACCACGTTTCCCTCCATAAATTGTATAGTGAGCTGCGGCCATGGTTAGCCCGCACCACGAGGAAGGGACACGCAATTTCAGGTATGACCAAGATGCTTGGCTGCCGGCAATTTTTGCAAACGGCTCGTTCCAGAGGCTGGGTGCCCTCTCCGTGGGAATGTTCCAGCCTACGCTGAGCCGCGCGCTATCCAAGTTTCTGGATGGCATGGCTACCCTTAGTCCCAAATATATTTCCTTTCTGGACAACATGGTTGCCTGGAACGCGATTAAGTTGGGATTTTATAGTATTGCCGACATGCCCAACGTCATGGGTGCGATCAATTGCACCCACGTTGCATTGGTCCCTCCCGCAGCCGATGAGTACATCTATAGGTAAGTTAATTATGTCATTTTAATATATTGTTTAGCCAAACTTAATTTTATCTATCTATTAATCCATCCTTCTCAAGTGTCCCTTTGAACCACTTTCCAATGCATACCTTAATCCCTCCTTCTCAAGTGTCCCTTTGAACCACTTTCCAATGCATACCTTAATCCCTCCTTCTCAAGTGTCCCTTTGAACCACTTTCTAATGCATACCTTAATCCCTCCTTCTCAAGTGTCCCTTTGAACCACTTTCTAATGCATACCTTAATCCCTCCTTCTCAAGTGTCCCTTTGAACCACTTTCCAATGCATACCTTAATCCCTCCTTCTCAAGTGTCCCTTTGAACCACTTTCTAATGCATACCTTAATCCCTCCTTCTCAAGTGTCCCTTTGAACCACTTTCTAATGCATACCTTAATCCCTCCTTCTCAAGTGTCCCTTTGAACCACTTTCCAATGCATACCTTAATCCCTCCTTCTCAAGTGTCCCTTTGAACCACTTTCTAATGCATACCTTAATCCCTCCTTCTCAAGTGTCCCTTTGAACCACTTTCTAATGCATACCTTAATCCCTCCTTCTCAAGTGTCCCTTTGAACCACTTTCCAATGCATACCTTAATCCCTCCTTCTCAAGTGTCCCTTTGAACCACTTTCCAATGCATACCTTAATCCCTCCTTCTCAAGTGTCCCTTTGAACCACTTTCCAATGCACACCTTAATCCCTCCTTCTCAAGTGTCCCTTTGAACCACTTTCCAATACATACCTTAATCCCTCCTTCTCAAGTGTCCCTTTGAACCACTTTCCAATGCATACCTTCATCAATACTTTTCATGTAGGCCTTAATTAGGCTGACCTTAATTAGTTCTTAGCATGTTAACTTTCTTTTCTAACACATCCATATAATCTTTGTTTTTTAAACTACTTATGTCCTTTGTTATTTGGGGATTGTAGAACATTTTTTTTTGGTTTTAGGAGTTAGTGTTTTAGTTGGTTATCTTGGCTTGGTGCAATTTTTTTTTTGTTTGTTTCAGGAACCACAAGATGGGCCACTCGCTGAACATCCAAGCAGTGGTTGGCCCGGACATGCGATTCCTCAGTGTGCTTGCAATGTATCCAGGCTCATCCCATGATGCGTATATATTGAGGAGCTCCGGCTTATTTCGTTAGTTTGAGTCTGGAGAATTATCTGGTGGATGGCTCCTGGGTAAGTTTGCTCAAATTCCATCATTCCTTTTTCACTGTATGGCTATGAATATAGTTGATGACCTATGTCTTAACCTATGGCTGTTTTTATTTCTTGATGACATGTTAAACATGTTAGTATTTTATTATTGTTTCAGGGAATTCTGGATATCCGCTTATGCCCTGGCTCCTGACGCTCGTTCTTCGCCCGCAGGATGCGGCCCAGGAGACATATAATCAGGCCCACCAGAAGACCCGGGCCATAGTGGAGAGGGCCTTCGGACTGTTGAAGTTCCGAATCCGTTGTTTGGACCATACAGGGGGGGGGCACTGCAGTATGACCCCAACAAGGTTATCCAAATCATCATAGCATGCTGCGTGCTGCATAATTTTTCCCTGAGACAGCGTGTCCCCCGTTATGTGGATATGCGCCCCTCTCCACCCAGGTAGGAGGCAGATGACATATATGATGGCACCCCGAGTGCCTCTGGGCAATCTGTCCTTGCCCATGTTATTGAATCTTTTTTTTTGTTAACTTTCGTCTCATTTGTTTATGTATTTGTCTGTTTGTTGTATTTGTTGGCTATGTGAAGGCCCTTTTTGTTTGGTATAACAATGTTGTAATGCCTTAATTACAAATCATTTTACACCTGATTTAAGCGTAATGCAGTTTATTTTCTCATGTTTGTGATTACAAACCTTTATTAATGTAAAAACAACACAAACATGAATGCATCAACTTAGGCAAGAACAACTAAAGTCCAATTCCATAAATTTTCACAAAATATGACAAATTTGGGGTGAAGGGCACTCGCAGACTCCATGGACATACATTTTCAAACATAAGTATAAATTGGGCCAGGCTCCTGGCCCCTAGCAATTGTCCACATCCAGTGTGGTTCTAAGGTAACTGACTCGAGGCCGAAGTTTACCCGCCCACCAACATCAAGATCCATAGGGAGCACGAGTTTCAAGGGGAATAGTCGGCCAGGAATACATAGGGCCACATACAGCAGACCCTCTCCTGCTTGTAATTTTTCCAGCCTATGACAGCCAGACCCCATGCCAGTCCAGTTCAATCTTTACCATGGCCAAATGTGGGATTTTTCCAGCCAAGAATGTCCCCCAATATTGACAACAAACAGGATGAGGCAGCCAGCATTTCCTTATGGCCAAGCCTGCTGCGTGCGAGCTTGAGCGGCCGCTTCACTGAGGCTTAAGCTCAGCCATTGGCTAGTGGGGTAGGTGAGCACTCTAATAAGCTATATGGGCGAATTCCAAAACAAACCGGCAAAGCCATAAACCACCCAATCTTGGTTGCGCTCACCACACAGGTAAATAGAGTTGGGATGTAGAGGAAAGATGTTTAGCAGATCCAGGTCAAATTATTAATATTGATGTTGCCCATAATAAGGTTGTGGTGGGCCTTGGAGGTGGCCCAACACCTAGGCATGTGTGGCATTCATAATCTGCCACTGCTCCAGCATCTGTCTGTTGCTAGTTCTAAATTCATCTAGCATGGCAGTGAAGTTTGTATTTAAGGTGGCCATTTGATCTGCCATCTGTCTGTTTAAGGTGGCCATTAGGTCTGCCATTTGTCTGTTTAAGGTGGTTATTTGTTCTGCCATCTGGCTGTTGCTCGTCCCAAATTCAGTCAGCATGGTGGTGAATGTAGTATTGAAGTTCTCTAATTGTGCAGTAATCTGCTCTGTTGTTCTTTGAGTCACCTGCCTAAAGTAACGGCTGTCATGGCGCCATGCTGATCGGCACGCGCCTCCCCTGGAAAACTGGTCGACGTTGTTGACTGCATCTTCCAATTCCCCAGGTTTGAGCGCCTGAAGATGCTGGAGTCTAAGGTGAGCAACAGTACCAGATGTGCTAGGCAAAACCTATGCAGCAGAGCTAGCACTGGGGACTGTAGGCTCAGTCTCAGCCTGCTGCCCACGACGGGCTGGCAGCATGCGTGCAGCTTCACTCTGCTGCAGAGGATTTGGTGCAGTAGGATGCTGGGGCATTGGCAGATTAGGTTCCAGGGGGGTAATTTGTGAAAGTCCAATCCGGCTGGCATCCTTCTCCTCCATATCCTGGATTACATCCATTAGTGGGGAAGTCTGTTGGGACATGTGAAAAAATGGGTCAGATTTGGGCCTAAAAATCTTTTTGAACAAAATTATTCATGTGCATTCATATGCATCACCAGTTTCAGCAAAGTCCACTTACCCTATATATCTGATCCTGTGTCCTAGGCAGCAGGTAAGTAGATGGTGTGCTCAAACTGGAGGAGGCTTTCACACTTCCAGAGGCAGGATGCTGTGCTGTGGTAAAAAGTAAAAGGCACTTAAACACACAAACAACCCTTGATGAGGCTGATGAGTACATATGCTTTAGAACACATATGACCAAGCAGGAATGACAACTCCCCCAATGGTTAAAGTTGACCTTCCCAATGAATCTGAGTTTATCTTATATGTATGACTCACCCTGTACCTACAGATTGGTCACCTTAAAGAATAAAATCATGCATGTAGTGCATGTTAGGAGGCTTTACACATCCCAAATGGTGCCCTAGGGGCCAACAGTCAGCTTGCAAATAGCATTTGGCTTCAGAGTATGCTGCTGCACATTCTTGCAATGTTGACCTTTCCCTGATCCCAGCTCAAGTTTGTCTGACAAAGCACAGCTAGAACCCCAGTGGTAGAAAGACAAAGAAATAAGTGTTGTCAATTATTGACTATATTCGCATATCACAAGCAGTGCTTTGGTAAGATAAATTGTTTAATATTTTCCAGAAATAATGTAAAAGGTCGTGTATGGACTGAAAACCTTTCTAAGGGAGCCTTCTTCTTGGAGGGAGGTTCTAAACTTTTGCGGGTGCTTAGAGTTTTTTATGGGCCTGGAGTTGTGGCCAATGTAGCCTTGTGGTGGCCACTTTTGCTTCGCGTTTCAGGCACCTTTGTAGTAGATTTGTGCGACAGAGTGCTCAGTCTTGAGGATGATGTGTCCTCATGCGGCTCCGGCCTTTTTGTCTTGGCCTCCTTGGCTGCTGGTTTCTTTCTGCTATTTCTTTTGGTGCCATGATGACTATCAGAAAGAGAATGAGCTGTGTGTCCATTACCCTTTAAATACAAATGACTGGGTATGACGCTTACGCATTCGCGTGCGTCCGGCCGTGCGGATCCCGGAAACCGCTGGGGCATTACCTATCTGCTGCGAACAAGAAGAAAGATTGCGCCCACGATCTTCACCCGCCAACAACAAGATCTGATTATGCTCGTAAGTGTATTGTAAGGACGTTGATTTGACATCTAAATGCATGCATAGGCCTTAAGGAAGCGCAGGAAGAAACAGTTGTTTTTAAAAGTGATTTAAACTCTGTGCGCACATGTGCGAACCAACTCACTTACATCTAGAAGGATATGTTAAGGCTAGAAATGTGTTGGGGAATGTCATTTAGTCAACTGATCTAATTGTGAATGATATTTGTATGCTGTTTGATCTAACAACTATTTTGATTTTGGTGTTTTTTAGACTATGCTGGAGCGCAGGTACGACTACCTGCCCAACGCCTTTGAGAAGAGGAATCTGGCCCTGGAGATCGTGGCCAGGATTCACCAGGACACGGACACCACCTTCACTTATACGCAGATCATGCAGCACTGGTTGGACCTGAAGCGATTTTTTGGTACCCATTTCCCAAGTAAGTACATATCGATTGCATGCTAGATGTAAAACACAGAAGGTAGGCCTTTATTTAGAAATGCTTTTCTTTTCTAGTGTCTGAAATGGAGTATCGCATTCGACTCACCGGAGGCGGGCAATCTGGCCAGTGCGGCATGAATCTGCACCACCAAGGAAAGGTGGTGGATCTCCAGGGCCAAATTCCTACCCTCCTCTGTAGCTGCGACAGACCAGCCCCTGGACCTATCAACAGAGGAGGGGCCTCACCGCTTGGGCAGGGAGTCGTCCCAAACGACTCAGGCATTACCCTCCGGTATGTGACTCTGATTTTACCACACACAGGTGCATGCTATTTAAACAGAAGCTGATTCCCTTAATCTCTTTTTATAGATGAATATGTAGCAGGTGAAAGATCTGGAGCTGAGACTGCAGCAGATCATGCCCAGGAGAAACATAGAGAAGGTGGGTGATGTCACACACACATTCAAAGTGTCATTTGATTACTGTTGAATCAGACATTAGAAGTGATCCTATTTTAAATGTCTCTACAGCCTCAACTTCTCAGCAATGGCAGGCCCCAGAGCCTAGGGTGGTCCCCGAAGCTGAGATAGCCCACCACCAATGTTTTAATGTAAATATTTGGAGTATGTTGAAAATGACATCATCAACAATCAACGTAAATCACATGGCAATGTAATTTGCATAATGACATATGGCCTCATCCATTAATGAATTCCTTAGCATAATGACATATGGCCTCTTCCTTTAAGAAATTCCTTAGCATAATGACATATGGCCTCTTCCTTTAAGAAAAATGTCTTAGCATAATGACATATGGCCTCTTCCTTTTAGAAATTTCTTAGCATAATGACATATGGCCTCTTCCTTTAAGAAATTCCTTAGCATAATGACATATGGCCTCATGAGTTAGAATAAAACCTAATAATCATTCCATCCACAGCTGTGAAACATGTATTTGCAGAACAATAATTTTCTTCTCTTTTCTGTGTGTGTAGTAATCAGTCTGAATCAGACAATACCTCTTTGCAGGAGAAAAGCATGTCAGTCAGCTAAACTATAAAAATACTAACAGCCAGTCCTGACAATCAAAAATCTGTCATTTTCGGAATATAGTCATTGACAAAGTGATTCTTTTGTGTAATATGTCGCGTCCCAATGAGAAATGTGTTTAGAATGTACTTAGAGCGAGTGGGAGACAATAAAGTGATATTTGATCACTGTAATAACTGATAGGCTAAATACAGCGAAGTATTGGCCTGTCATCCTATGGGAGGCCAAGCATATGGTTATGTGACATATTAAGAACAAAAGGGGTAATATTATTCCTAAGCAACACACAGATGGTGCATTCAGTGGCCATAAAATGTGTTTTATAGGTCTTGTTATGGAAGAAAAATAACCTCTTGTGGTGATATTTATCGGTATTTATTTTTTTAAATTGGTTTTTATTTGTAATAATATTTTTACTTTTTCTTTTACTTTAACATCTAAGATATAAATAGGTTCAACATTTATCAGCTACAGGAAACATAGGCCCCTTATTTTAAACCCCAGATATATTCAGGGGCATAATTAAATGTGACAGCCCTAGTTCAAACATTAAATAGGGCCCCATCATGGCTTATGCAGTAACCTTTTTCCTGTTTTCCAAAACTGGATACTATTTGATTACTAAAGACTGATTAACAAGAGACAACCGGTCCTTCCTTTCGATACATGATGCCATGTGAGAGCAGATCTGACACATAAGGAACAATGTTGGCCCCTTATTTTAAACCCCAGATATATTCAGGGGCATAACTAAATGTGACAGCCCTAGTGCAAACATTAAATAGGGCCCCATCATGGCTTGTGCAGTAACCTTTTTCCTGTTTTCCAAAACTGGATACTATTTGATTACTAAAGACTGAGAAACAAGAGACAACCGGTCCTTCCTTTCGATACATGATGCCATGTGAGAGCAGATCTGACACATAAGGAACAATGTTGGAGTACTTGACCTCATGGGCCCCAATGTGGTTGCTTTATCTGCCAGCCCCCAGATGTATATGAGAATAAGTTAAACTTATTTTACTCATCAACACTTAATGCAGACCCATGATCAAAATTAGAGATTAGAAATTAGAATTTCTTTAAAAATCGATTTTGCTGAGTTTTTACCAGGCAATTCAGTTTGTCGAGAATCAGATTTTAAAAAATCACACAAAAAAAGACTTTCCAGCGCCGGACAATGTCCACATCATATGGTAGGCCTCTAGGGTCCTCTTACAGGATGGAGGGCACAGACCCTGGCATGAATCTCAACAAATTTGTATTTGTGTCAAATTTGTCCTGAAATTCATTCAAATCGGTTCACTTATCTACAGTCAAAATTTAAGTTTGCTTTTATGGGTTAAGGCGAAATGAAATGTACAGGAGAAAAGATCAGCAGTTTAATGAGTCAAAATTATGTTTCTTTTAGCTGTGAAAAAATGCTCTTTTCTTTTGAACTGCCTAGTGCCCATTGTAAGAACTGGAATGCTATACAGCCCTGAAGGAAGGCGTCAAAACCAATTTCTAAACTGCCTGGACTCTAGCTGCATCTGCCTCACCAACATTCCCCCCAATCAAGGCCCTGGCGGCATGCTTGAGGTACTGGGGGAGTATGATGAGTATGATGAGTATGCATGGCGCATACCCACAGATGAGGCTTCCTGGTTAATCAAGGAAGTTGTGACTGCTGCACTCTTACCAGTACTGAGGTTCATAAGTTGTGGGTGTATCAGTTCGCGGAGATGCTACTAATTCAAGAAATTGTCAAAGAACCAGCACTCCAAAGTTGATCACGTCAATTGTATTCCAAAAATCCAAACTATCAAAGAAAACAAAACTTGCAAACAGGTCAATAGGCTCGATTCAGAGAGACAAAAAAAAGACTTTTGTTTTTGTGCCGATATGTTAATTTTTTAAAATGTTCCCGCTCTCGTATGAGTGTACGAGAGATTCTATGCATGCATTGCTATCTTCTGTAAAGTTTTCGTCCGTTCGTACGCCAGAGTACGAGTACGAGGATGTCATTTTCCAGCGTGACTTTTCCGTTTCATTTTCTCATGTTACAACGTAGGCTATCATTTTTGTCCTTTTTCCATCGTCTCCTCCCACGAATCCTTTACGTTTCCCTTAAGATTCTGTTTCTGTTTTTCAATAAATATTAGTCCGGACGCAAATCCTTACGATCTTGCGCCTGCGCACTACAAACTTAACTCATTAAAGTGCTCGCCTACATATTTGCCACCCTCACTTCTACTACAATGTTTAGCTAAATCACTCCATCTTCCCTTTTTGACCCTTAAAGCTCACCCCAACCACTTAGCACTATCCTCCATCTTCCCTTTTGGACCCTTAAAACGTACCCAAACCACTTCCCGGTTCAGTTCTTCTTCCATTTTAGGCCCCTAAAACTTACCCAAACCACTTCCCGGTTCGGTTCTTCTTCCATTTTAGGCCCCTAAAACTTACCCAAACCACTTCCCGGTTCGGTTCTTCTTCCATTTTAGGCCCCTAAAACTTACCCAAACCACTTCCCGGTCATCTGAATCTTCATCTCTAAATATTTATTTCACCCTTCGTTTGGTGTTAATGTATTTGTGTAAAAAAATGACACTGAAACTTTTATTTTGTTTTTGCTTTTTTTTAGTAGAAGGCCATTTTTTTGGCCTTTATAAAAAAAAATTTGTGTACAAATTTTAGAATTTTTTTTATTTAAAAAACTTTAAAATCTTTAAAAATGTAAAATCTAAAAAACTATTTACATAAAAACACACAGTGACAAGACCCAGAACACTATTCTTCTTCTGTTGTCCCCGAGTCAACCAGCTGCTGCATATCGGTCACCAGCTCAAGGACCCTTCTATTAATTTCTTCAACTCTTGCCCGTGTGGTCCCTGTATAAAATGTAAAAAAATACATTATTTTGCGACAAATACATGTTTCTCACCTGTGGATGGAATGTTTGTTAGTTGCCAACCTAAATCATGACGACATATGTCAGTCTGCTAAGTCATTAATCTAAGGAAGTGGGCAGAGGTCATTCTGCTAAGTCATTAATCTAAGGAAGTTGGCCGAGGTCATTCTGCTAAGTCATTAATCTAAGGAAGTGGGCAGAGGTCATTCTGATAATGCCATTGACTATGTCTTGATGTATCTGGGTGATCATGTCAAACACCACATACTGCAAAGAATGACATTACAACTTACTTGGTTGGTGGTCGACAGATGCCTCATTGGGGACAACCCTACGTCTTGGGCCCTGCCACTGCTGTGAAGTAGAGGCTGTAGAGACATGGCAAATAGGTTCACTTATAATGTCTTAGTCAACAGTAATCCAATGTCTATTTCAATGTGTGTGTCACATCACTCACCTTCTCCCTGTGCCTCCTGGCCGAGATCTGCTGCATCCTCCACATCTTCTCCCGCTCCAGAAGCATCTAGAAAAACTGATTAAGGGAATTAGCTTTGTAGTAAATAGCATGTATATGTGTTTGGGGTTACATGAAGAGTCACATACCAGAGGCTCCCGCCTGTGTCGCTGGGTACAACTGCCTGCCCACACTATGCCGCCCCTCCTCTGTGGAAAGGTCCAGGGGCTGGTCGGAGGACCCAACAGAGGAGGGGTAGGACCGTTGCCCTGGAGAAACACCACCTTCACTTTCAGCTGCAGATTCATGCAGCACTGGTCGGCCTGTGCGCCTCCGGGTGCGGCGGATTCGGTACTCCATTTCCAACACTAGAAAAGAAAAGCAATTATAACTAAAGGCCTAACTTCTGTATTAGTTCCATCTTGCATGCAATCGCTATGTACTTACTAGGGAAATGGAGTCCGAAAAACCGCCGCACCCGGGGCATGTGCAGCCATTTCAGGTCAGTCTGATGTTGGATTCTGGAAACTATCCCCAGGGTGACGGTCCGCTTCTCAAATGAGTTGGGCAGGTAGTCATACCTGTGCTCCAGCATCGTCTACAAAACACAAAAGGAACATAGGATTTAGATCAAACTGCATACAAATATCTCTCACAAATCGATCATTTGACTAAATGACATTAACAGACACATTTCTAGCCTAATACTATCCTTGTAGCTGCCATAAGTCTTTGTTCGCACGTGTGGGCCCTAACTTCTGTTTGGCACGGAGTTTTAGACTCTTATAAAACAAACCGTTTATTCCTGCGCTTCCTTAAGGGCTAGGCATGCATTTAGATGGCAAATCAAAGGCATTAAAAGACACTTACAAGCATGATGATCTATTCTTGTTGGCGGGTGAAGATTGTGGGCACCATCTTGCCTCTTGTCTGCAGCAGATAAGTAATGCCCCAGCAGTTTCCGGGTTCCGCAAGCATCATACCCCGGCATTAGTATTTAAAGGGTCCTGGACCCACAGCTCATTCTCTTTCAGAGTCTCAACATTATGGCACCCAAAAAAGCCGCCGCTAAGGCCAAAGCAGCAAAGGAGTGCAGCAGCAAAAAGGCAGAGAAGTGTGAGGAGGCTTCTGCAGGCCCCCCCACTAGCTCAAAAATGCCAAAGGCTAAGCTGCGGGAAACCTGCAGTGGGCAGGCCAAGGCGACCACAAACACACCAACAAGCACCAAAACAAAGGAGCCAACGCCAAAGAAGAAGGCCCAGGCCAGCAAGCACACAGGTACGGCCCCTAAAAAGCACACCAAGAGGGTGGGAAGCCCCAGCCCCCAAAGGTCAGCATTACCCCACCCACGTGGGCCAAGCTCCCATGCCAAGAGGCCAACCCACCGGGCACAAAGCCCCAGCAGCCAGAGCTCACCATCACCCCACCCACGTGGGAAAAGCTACCATGCCAAGAGGCCAACCCACCGGGCCCGAAGCCCCAGCAGCCAGAGCTCACCATCACCCCACCCACGTCCAACAATCTCCCAGGGGCATGAAAGTGTGAAGGGGCCACAGAGGCACAGGGCAAGAAGCCCAACATCATCCTCCACACCCTCTCCTCCGCGCCCACATTTGGCACCGGCACAGGTGGCAGGGCACTCTCCATATGCCACAGCTATGCCTGCTAGTTCAGTGGCCACCCAGCCAAGAACCCCAAGTCCATATCCAAGTCCAGTTCAATCTGAAGCCAGCCACCTGTCCTACATTTCTCCCCAACAAAGCCAGGCCAGAATGTCCCCCGATTTGCCTGCAACCACTGATGAGCCAGAACATCAAGCAACAGGGCGCACAGTGCACCAAGGCCACTTGAGTGGCAGGTTTGGGGAGGCCCAAACTCTGGCATTGGCTAGTGGGCTCACCTTGTATTATGATGATCTATATGGGCGCAGATCCAAAGCTACAAGCAAACAGCGCAAAGCAGAAATTTTGGAGGAGCTCACCAGACAGGTCAATGCAGCGGGGGAAGAGTTAAAAGATGTGGAGCAGATTCAACGGAAAATATCGGACCTCAAGTATGCAGCACGGAAGAAAGAAAATAAACGGCATCATTACAGGTACATATATACTTTGTGGAGTGGTCTTCTTGTATTGGCACCATTTTGCTAAATGTGTACAACTGAGGAGATGGTGCTGGGCCTGCTACATCCTGTAGCCTTAGAGGGACACTCGGCTCGACAGGACACGGACATTCCGACTATTCCTGCAGGTTAGTAATGTTAGTGTGTATGTGAAATGTGAGCTACGTGTAAAATGATGCTCCAAGCCATATATTAACGCATGCCCCTAGGGTGTGCCTTGTAGTGGAGGTAACAATTTAGACAGGGTGTGTTATGTCTGTGGACTCATCATTTGCTAATTGGCTTGCCCCTACATGAGCTTTGAGAGTCTTTAGGAACACTATTGAGATTAGCAAAGGATTGCCTGTTATGTGTTTAGTCAATTACATCCAACACTTCCATCTTTATCTGTAGGCCACTTTTGTGTTGGAGCTGTGCTTTGTTCTGAAAGACTTGATCTGGGGTGCTTGAAAGGTTGACCTAGAAAGAATGGCAACCAGCATAATCTGCAAAATCTGCAAAATGCTATTTGCAAGCTGAGTGTGGTCCCCTAATGGGCTTTTAGGGATGTTTGAAGCCTCAGAACAGCCAGTACATGCATGTTTAGTTGGCTTAAGGTGACCAATGTGTATGTACTTGTTGACTAATACATCTAACAGATAATGGCATTCATAGTCAACGTCAACTTGGTCCGTTGGGGGAGTTGCCATTCATGCTTGGCGACGTGTTTTAGTGAAGCATATGTTTTATTACACATCAGCAATGCATAGTTGTGTGTTTACATGCCTTTTTTTCAACAATGCAGCCCAGCATTATCCCTCAACTAGTGGGGAAGCCTCAGCCAGTTTGACCATGCCGTCAACTTCCGTGCTGCCTCGGACCCAGGATCCGATATATACGGTAAGTGTCTTTTTCTGATTTTGCTTATGCATGTGACTTGCCATGTTTCTGTTTGCGGAATTACATATGTATTGCCCAAACTGAACCTTTTTTATTTACATGTCCCAACAGACCCACACACTGATGGAGGAAATCCAGGAGCTGGAGGAGGATGGAACCTTCATGGGACCTTCTGTACAGCCCCCCGGGACAGAATCTGCAACTGTCCCAACATGTTTCTCCAACAAATCCTCAGCAGCAGAGTGAAGCTGGCTGCATGCTGCCAGACCATCGTGGGCAGCATGCAGAGACTGAGCCTACAGTCCCCAGTGTTAGCTCTGCTGCTGAGGATTTCCCAAGCAGACCTGTGGCTGTTGGGGAATTGGGAGGCGTAGTCAGCTGCGTCGGCCAGTTTCCCAGGGGAGGGGCGCGCCGATTATGGAGTCAGCATGGCACCATGAGAGGCGGTTATTTCGCCTCCAAAATCAAAGAAACCACGAGCATCTTCATGGCCAATTAGAGACATTAAATAACACCTTAAACTCCATGCTGACTGAATTTAGGTCCAACAACATCCACATGGCCACCTTATCGAATTATTACAGTGCCATGCTTGAGGAAGTTAAAAATAGCAACAGCCACATGGCCACCTTATCTAACAATCTCAGTGCCATGATGGCTGAATTTCGAACTTCCAATAAAAACATGTTGGAACAGCTGCAGGATCTGAATGCCACACAGCCCCAGGTGAGGGCCCACCTCCAAGGGCCCCAACCTGGGTTTTATGGGCATCCCCCAATTTAAGGCCTATTTGGGCTGTAACTGCTCCACATCTTTGCTCTACATCCCCACTGTATTGGCCTGTCTGGTGAGCCCTACCAATATACCCTTTTGGTATGGCTTTGCTTGTATGCTTTGGATTTGCGCCGATATAGCTCATTAGAGTGCTGAGGTAGCCCACTAGCCAATGCCGGAGGTCAAGCCTCAATGAACCTGCCACTCAAGCTGTTGCGCTGCAGGCTTGGTCCTAATTACATTGGTTCTGGTTCCTTCTGCTTGTAGGCATGATTGGGGGACATTCTGGGCTGGCAAACTACTACCTTGACCCCTGGCTGAGATTGAACAGGACTTGGATTTGGACTGGGGGTTCTTGTTTGGGTGGGCCACTGAGTAACAGGTGTAGATGTGGCATAGGTATGGCTGCTTTACACCTGTGCCTGTGGCAAATGTGGCCATGCAGGAGAGGGTGTGTCTGTGGGCCTATTTGTTTTCCAAAGAATCTGGACACGCCAATGCTTGTCACATATGTTTTTGTATTGAAAATTTGTATTAAACTTTGGCCTGGAGTGCCTTACTTTGAAACTCCTGCCTGTGGCCAATTGCTATGTGGTATGATTTGCCAAAAATGACATTTGTTTGACCATGTATTTACATGAACTATGGGAGTGACCATCAACTCCAATGTTTGCTTTTCAAATAAACCCCATACATTTTTACTTAACCTGTTGATGACTAAGTTGATGCCTTTAGGTTTTTTGGGAATAAAGATTACTTAAAGTTTGCTCTAACAACTTGGGCACAAAAAAGACATGAGTTTCAAATCAGGTGTGAGGTTATTAGTAATTAATTCCTTACTCTTTTGTACATAAAATATAAACAAACCAACACAAAGGCCAACAAACAAAATTAACAATCAATAAAGTGACAAAACAAACAAAGGGACAACAAATTAGGAAAAATGTATGGCTATCATTAGAGATGAGCGAACTTTTGAAAATTTCGATTCGACTGATTCGCCGAATTTTCCGACAAAAATCGTTTCGACCCGAATTTATTCGCGAAGAAATCGCTATTAAAAACGGCTATTTCTGAGCCTCCTAGAGCCTCAATAGGGTTGTAAACCATTTTGCCTTGCTGTAACACGCATAGGATGCGTGCTGGGTTAGTTAAATAATACTGTAAATAAATATCACATGCAGATCAGGAGGCATCGCTAATAGAATCGCAGAGCGGCACAATTGCAGAGAATTGAAGTGGCATCACTATGAGGGGCAGGAGCCCAAACATTGCTTTAGAGAGACACTGGAGTTGGCAGCAGCAGGAGCCCAAAAATTGGATGAATCACACCCTGGAGTTGCAAGCAGCAGCAGGAGCCCAAACATTGCTTTAAAGAGACACTGGAGTTGGCAGCAGCAGGAGCCCAAAAATTGACTGACACACCCTGGAGTTTCAAGCAGCAGCAGCAGCAGCAGCAGCAGGAGCCCAAACATAGCTTGAAAGAGACACTGGAGTTGGCTGCAGGAGCCCAAAGATTGGATGAATCACACCCTGCAGTTGCAAGCAGCAGCAGCAAGAGCCCAAATATTACTTTAAAGAGACACTGGATTTGGCAGCAGGAGCCCAAACATTGGATGAATCACACCCTGGAGTTGGCAGCAGCAGCAGCAGGAGCCAAAACATTACTTTAAAGAGACACTGGAGTTGGCTTCAGGAGCCCAAAAATTGGATGAATCACACCCTGGAGTTGGCAGCAGCAGCAGCAGGAGCAAACACATTACTTTAAAGAGACACTGGAGTTGGCTTTAGGAGCCCAAAAATTGGATGATTCACACCCTGGAGTTGGCAGCAGCAGCAGGAGCCCAAACATTACTTTAAAGAGACACTGGAGTTGGCTTCAGGAGCCCAAAAATTGGATGATTCACACCTTGGAGTTGGCAGCAGCAGGAGCCAAAACATTACTTTAAAGAGACACTGGAGTTGGCTTTAGGAGCCCAAAAATTGGATGATTCACACCATGGAGTTGGCAGCAGCAGCAGGAGCCCAAACATTCCTTTAAAGAGACACTGGAGTTGGCTTCAGGAGCCCAAAAATTGGATGATTCACACCTTGGAGTTGGCAGCAGCAGCAGCAGGAGCCAAAACATTACTTTAAAGAGACACTGGGGTTGGCTTCAGGAGCCCAAAAATTGGATGAATCACACCCAGGAGTTGGCAGCAGCAGCAGCAGGAGCCCAAATATTACTTTAAAGAGACACTGGGGTTGGCTTCAGGAGCCCAAAAATTGGATGAATCACACCCTGGAGTTGGCAGCAGCAGCAGGAGCCCAAACATTACTTTAAAGAGACACTGGGGTTGGCTTCAGGAGCCCAAAAATTGGACGAATCACACCCTGGAGTTGGCAGCAGCAGCAGCAGGAGCCCAAATATTACTTTAAAGAGACACTGGGGTTGGCTTCAGGAGCCCAAAAATTGGATGAATCACACCCTGGAGTTGGCAGCAGCAGGAGCCCAAATATTACTTTAAAGAGACACTGGGGTTGGCTTCAGGAGCCCAAAAATTGGATGAATCACACCCTGGAGTTGGCGGCAGCAGCAGCAGCAGGAGCCCAAACATTACTTTAAAGAGACACTGGAGTTGGCTTCAGGAGCCCAAAAATTGGATGAATCACACCCTGGAGTTGGCAGCAGCAGGAGCCCAAATATTACTTTAAAGAGACACTGGGGTTGGCAGCAGGAGCCCAAAGATTGGATGAATCACACCCTGGAGTTGGCAGCAGCAGCAGGAGCCCAAACATTACTTTAAAGAGACACTGGGGTTGGCTTTTGGAGCCCAAAAATTGGATGAATCACACCCTGGAGTTGGCAGCAGCAGCAGCAGGAGCCCAAATATTACTTTAAAGAGACACTGGAGTTGGCTTCAGGAGCCCAAAAATTGGATGATTCACACCCTGGAGTTGGCAGCAGCAGCAGGAGCCCAAACATTATTTTAAAGAGACACTGGGGTTGGCTTCAGGAGCCCAAAAATTGGACGAATCAAACCCTGGAGTTAGCAGCAGCAGGAGCCAAAACATTATTTTAAAGAGACACTGGGGTTGGCTTCAGGAGCCCAAAAATTGGACGAATCAAACCCTGGAGTTAGCAGCAGCAGGAGCCAAAACATTACTTTAAAGAGACACTGGGGTTTGCTTCAGGAGCCCAAAAATTGGATGAATCACTCTCTGGAGTTGGCGGCAGCAGCAGCAGCGGGAGCCCAAACATTACTTTAAAGAGACACTGGGGTTGGCTTCAGGAGCCCAAAAATTGGATGAATCACACCCTGGAGTTGGCAGCAGCAGCAGCAGCAGCAGGAGCCCAAACATTACTTTAAAGAGACACTGGGGTTGGCTTCAGGAGCCCAAAAATTGGATGAATCACACCCTGGAGTTGGCAGCAGCAGCAGCAGGAGCCCAACATTACTTTAAAGAGACACTGGGGTTGGCAGCAGGAGCCCAAAGATTGGATGAATCACACCGTGGAGTAGGCAGCAGCAGCAGGAGCCCAAACATTACTTTAAAGAGACACTGGGGTTTGAAGCAGGAGCCCAAAAATTGGATGAATCACACCCTGGAGTTAGCAGCAGCAGCAGGAGCCCAAACATTACTTTAAAGAGACACTGGGGTTGGCTTCAGGAGCCCAAAAATTGGATGAATCACACTCTGGAGTTGGCAGCAGCAGCAGCAGGAGCCCAAACATTACTTTAAAGAGACACTGGGGTTGGCTTCAGGAGCCCAAAAATTGGATGAATCACACCCTGGAGTTGGCAGCAGCAGCAGCAGCAGCAGCAGGAGCCCAACATTACTTTAAAGAGACACTGGGGTTGGCAGCAGGAGCCCAAAGATTGGATGAATCACACCGTGGAGTAGGCAGCAGCAGCAGGAGCCCAAACATTACTTTAAAGAGACACTGGGGTTTGAAGCAGGAGCCCAAATATTGGATGAATCACACCCTGGAGTTGGCAGCAGCAGCAGCAGGAGCCCAAACATTACTTTAAAGAGACACTGGGGCTGGCTTCAGGAGCCCAATAATTGGATGAATCACACCCTGGAGTTGGCAGCAGCAGCAGCAGGAGCCCAAACATTACTTTAAAGGGACACTGGAGTTGGCTTCAGGAGCCCAAAAATTGGATGATTCACACCCTGGAGATGGCAGCAGCAGCAGCAGCAGGAGCCCAAACATTACTTTAAAGAGACACTGGGGTTGGCTTCAGGAGCCCAAAAATTGGATGAATCACACCCTGGAGTTAGCAGCAGCAGCAGCAGGAGCCCAAACATTACTTAAAAGAGACACTGGAGTGTGCAGCAGGAGCCCAAAGATTGGATGAATCACACCCTGGAGTTAGCAGCAGCAGCAGCAGGAGCCCAAACATTACTTAAAAGAGACACTGGAGTGTGCAGCAGGAGCCCAAAAATTGGATGAATCACACCCTGGAGTTGGCAGCAGCAGCAGCAGGAGCCAAAATATTACTTTAAAGAGACACTGGGGTTGGCTTCAGGAGCCCAAACATTGGATGAATCACACCCTGGAGTTGGCAGCAGCAGCAGCAGGAGCCCAAATATTACTTTAAAGAGACACTGGAGTTGGCTTCAGGAGCCCAAAAATTGGATGATTCACACCCTGGAGTTGGCAGCAGCAGCAGCAGGAGCCCAAACATTACTTTAAAGAGACACTGGGGTTGGCTTCAGGAGCCCAAAAATTGGATGAATCACACCCTGGAGTTGGCAGCAGCAGCAGCAGGAGCTCAAATATTACTTTAAAGAGACACTGGGGTTGGCTTCAGGAGCCCAAAAATTGGATGAATCACACCCTGGAGTTGGCAGCAGCAGCAGCAGCAGCAGGAGCCCAACATTACTTTAAAGAGACACTGGGGTTTGAAGCAGGAGCCCAAAAATTGGATGAATCACACCCTGGAGTTGGCAGCAGCAGCAGCAGGAGCCCAAATATTACTTTAAAGAGACACTGGGGTTGGCTTCAGGAGCCCAAAAATTGGATGAATCACACCCTGGAGTTGGCAGCAGCAGGAGCCCAAATATTACTTTAAAGAGACACTGGGGTTGGCTTCAGGAGCCCAAAGATTGGATGAATCACACCCTGGAGTTGGCAGCAGCAGGAGCCCAAACATTACTTTAAAGAGACACTGGGGTTGGCTTTTGGAGCCCAAAAATTGGATGAATCACACCCTGGAGTTGGCAGCAGCAGCAGCAGGAGCCCAAATATTACTTTAAAGAGACACTGGAGTTGGCTTCAGGAGCCCAAAAATTGGATGATTCACACCCTGGAGTTGGCAGCAGCAGCAGCAGCAGCAGGAGCCCAAACATTACTTTAAAGAGACACTGGGGTTGGCTTCAGGAGCCCAAAAATTGGATGAATCAAACCCTGGAGTTGGCAGCAGCAGCAGGAGCCCAACATTACTTTAAAGAGACACTGGGGTTGGCAGCAGGAGCCCAAAGATTGGATGAATCACACCGTGGAGTAGGCAGCAGCAGCAGGAGCCCAAACATTACTTTAAAGAGACACTGGGGTTTGAAGCAGGAGCCCAAAAATTGGATGAATCACACCCTGGAGTTAGCAGCAGCAGCAGGAGCCCAAACATTACTTTAAAGAGACACTGGGTTTGGCTTCAGGAGCCCAAAAATTGGATGAATCACACCCTGGAGTTGGCAGCAGCAGCAGGAGCCCAAACATTACTTTAAAGAGACACTGGGGTTGGCTTCAGGAGCCCAAAAATTGGATGAATCACAATCTGGAGTTGGCAGCAGCAGCAGCAGGAGCCCAAACATTACTTTAAAGAGACACTGGGGTTGGCTTCAGGAGCCCAAAAATTGGATGAATCACACTCTGGAGTTGGCAGCAGCAGGAGCCAAAACATTACTTTAAAGAGACACTGGAGTGTGCAGCAGGAGCCCAAAGATTGGATGAATCACACCCTGGAGTTGGCAGCAGCAGGAGCCCAAACATTACTTTAAAGAGACACTGGAGTTGGCTTCAGGAGCCCAAAAATTGGATGAATCACACCCTGGAGTTGGCAGCAGCAGCAGCAGGAGCCCAAATATTACTTTAAAGAGACACTGGAGTTGGCTTCAGGAGCCCAAAAATTGGATGATTCACACCCTGGATTTGGCAGCAGCAGCAGCAGGAGCCCAAACATTACTTTAAAGAGACACTGGGGTTGGCTTCAGGAGCCCAAAAATTGGATGAATCACACCCTGGAGTTGGCAGCAGCAGCAGCAGGAGCCCAAATATTACTTTAAAGAGACACTGGGGTTGGCTTCAGGAGCCCAAAAATTGGATGAATCACACCCTGGAGTTGGCAGCAGCAGCAGCAGGAGCCAAAACATTACTTTAAAGAGACACTGGGGTTGGCTTCAGGAGCCCAAAAATTGGATGATTCACACCCTGGAGTTGGCAGCAGCAGCAGCAGGAGCCCAAATATTACTTTAAAGAGACACTGGGGTTGGCTTCAGGAGCCCAAAAATTGGATGATTCACACCCTGGAGTTGGCAGCAGCAGCAGCAGGAGCCCAAACATTACTTTAAAGAGACACTGGGGTTGGCTTCAGGAGCCCAAAAATTGGATGAATCACACCCTGGAGTTGGCAGCAGCAGGAGCCCAAATATTACTTTAAAGAGACACTGGGGTTGGCTTCAGGAGCCCAAAAATTGGATGAATCACACCCTGGAGTTGGCAGCAGCAGCAGCAGCAGGAGCCCAACATTACTTTAAAGAGACACTGGGGTTGGCAGCAGGGGCCCAAAGATTGGATGAATCACACCGTGGAGTTGGCAGCAGCAGCAGGAGCCCAAACATTACTTTAAAGAGACACTGGGGTTTGAAGCAGGAGCCCAAAAATTGGATGAATCACACCCTGGAGTTAGCAGCAGCAGCAGGAGCACAAACATTACTTTAAAGAGACACTGGGGTTGGCTTCAGGAGCCCAATAATTGGATGAATCACACCCTGGAGTTGGCAGCATCAGCAGCAGGAGCCCAAACATTACTTTAAAGAGACACTGGAGTGTGCAGCAGGAGCCCAAAGATTGGATGAATCACACCCTGGAGTTGGCAGCAGCAGCAGCAGGAGCCCAAACATTACTTTAAAGAGACACTGGAGTTGGCTTCAGGAGCCCAAAAATTGGATGAATCACACCCTGGAGTTGGCAGCAGCAGCAGCAGGAGCCCAAATATTACTTTAAAGAGACACTGGAGTTGGCTTCAGGAGCCCAAAAATTGGATGATTCACACCCTGGATTTGGCAGCAGCAGCAGCAGGAGCCCAAACATTACTTTAAAGAGACACTGGGGTTGGCTTCAGGAGCCCAAAAATTGGATGAATCACACCCTGGAGTTGGCAGCAGCAGCAGCAGGAGCCCAAATATTACTTTAAAGAGACACTGGGGTTGGCTTCAGGAGCCCAAAAATTGGATGAATCACACCCTGGAGTTGGCAGCAGCAGCAGCAGGAGCCAAAACATTACTTTAAAGAGACACTGGGGTTGGCTTCAGGAGCCCAAAAATTGGATGATTCACACCCTGGAGTTGGCAGCAGCAGCAGCAGGAGCCCAAATATTACTTTAAAGAGACACTGGAGTTGGCTTCAGGAGCCCAAAAATTGGATGAATCACACCCTGGAGTTGGCAGCAGCAGCAGCAGGAGCCCAAATATTACTTTAAAGAGACACTGGAGTTGGCTTCAGGAGCCCAAAAATTGGATGATTCACACCCTGGATTTGGCAGCAGCAGCAGCAGGAGCCCAAACATTACTTTAAAGAGACACTGGGGTTGGCTTCAGGAGCCCAAAAATTGGATGAATCACACCCTGGAGTTGGCAGCAGCAGCAGCAGGAGCCCAAATATTACTTTAAAGAGACACTGGGGTTGGCTTCAGGAGCCCAAAAATTGGATGAATCACACCCTGGAGTTGGCAGCAGCAGCAGCAGGAGCCAAAACATTACTTTAAAGAGACACTGGGGTTGGCTTCAGGAGCCCAAAAATTGGATGATTCACACCCTGGAGTTGGCAGCAGCAGCAGCAGGAGCCCAAATATTACTTTAAAGAGACACTGGAGTTGGCTTCAGGAGCCCAAAAATTGGATGATTCACACCCTGGAGTTGGCAGCAGCAGCAGCAGGAGCCCAAACATTACTTTAAAGAGACACTGGGGTTGGCTTCAGGAGCCCAAAAATTGGATGAATCACACCCTGGAGTTGGCAGCAGCAGGAGCCCAAATATTACTTTAAAGAGACACTGGGGTTGGCTTCAGGAGCCCAAAAAATGGATGAATCACACCCTGGAGTTGGCAGCAGCAGCAGCAGCAGCAGGAGCCCAACATTACTTTAAAGAGACACTGGGGTTGGCAGCAGGGGCCCAAAGATTGGATGAATCACACCGTGGAGTTGGCAGCAGCAGCAGGAGCCCAAACATTACTTTAAAGAGACACTGGGGTTTGAAGCAGGAGCCCAAAAATTGGATGAATCACACACTGGAGTTAGCAGCAGCAGCAGGAGCCCAAACATTACTTTAAAGAGACACTGGGGTTGGCTTCAGGAGCCCAAAAATTGGATGAATCACACCCTGGAGTTGGCAGCAGCAGCAGCAGCAGGAGCCCAAACATTACTTTAAAGAGACACTGGAGTTGGCTTCAGGAGCCCAAAAATTGGATGAATCACACCCTGGAGTTGGCAGCAGCAGAAGCAGCAGGAGCCCAAACATTACTTTAAATAGACACTGGGGTTGGCTTCAGGAGCCCAATAATTGGATGAATCACACCCTGGAGTTGGCAGCAGCAGCAGGAGCCCAAACATTACTTTAAAGGGACACTGGAGTTGGCTTTAGGAGCCCAAAAATTGGATGATTCACACCCTGGAGATGGCAGCAGCAGCAGCAGCAGGAGCCCAAACATTACTTTAAAGAGACACTGGGGTTGGCTTCAGGAGCCCAAAAATTGGATGAATCACACCCTGGAGTTAGCAGCAGCAGCAGCAGGAGCCCAAACATTACTTTAAAGAGACACTGGGGTGTGCAGCAGGAGCCCAAAGATTGAATGAATCACACCCTGGAGTTGGCAGCAGCAGCAGCAGGAGCCCAAACATTACTTTAAAGAGACACTGGGGTTGGCTTCAGGAGCCCAAAAATTGGATGAATCACACCCTGGAGTTGGCAGCAGCAGCAGCAGGAGCCAAAACATTACTTTAAAGAGACACTGGGGTTGGCTTCAGGAGCCCAAAAATTGGATGAATCACACCCTGGAGTTGGCAGCAGCAGCAGCAGCAGGAGCCCAAATATTACTTTAAAGAGACACTGGAGTTGGCTTCAGGAGCCCAAAAATTGGATGATTCACACCCTGGATTTGGCAGCAGCAGCAGCAGGAGCCCAAACATTACTTTAAAGAGACACTGGGGTTGGCTTCAGGAGCCCAAAAATTGGATGAATCACACCCTGGAGTTGGCAGCAGCAGCAGCCCAAATATTACTTTAAAGAGACACTGGGGTTGGCTTCAGGAGCCCAAAAATTGGATGAATCACACCCTGGAGTTGGCAGCAGCAGCAGCAGCAGCAGGAGCCCAACATTACTTTAAAGAGACACTGGGGTTGGCTTCAGGAGCCCAAAAATTGGATGATTCACACCCTGGAGATGGCAGCAGCAGCAGCAGCAGGAGCCCAAACATTACTTTAAAGAGACACTGGGGTTGGCTTCAGGAGCCCAAAAATTGGATGAATCACACCCTGGAGTTGGCAGCAGCAGGAGCCCAAACATTACTTTAAAGAGACACTGGAGTGTGCAGCAGGAGCCCAAAGATTGGATGAATCACACCCTGGAGTTGGCAGCAGCAGGAGCCCAAACATTACTTTAAAGAGACACTGGGGTTGGCTTCAGGAGCCCAAAAATTGGATGAATCACACCCTGGAGTTGGCAGCAGCAGCAGCAGGAGCCCAAATATTACTTTAAAGAGACACTGGAGTTGGCTTCAGGAGCCCAAAAATTGGATGATTCACACCCTGGAGTTGGCAGCAGCAGCAGCAGGAGCCCAAACATTACTTTAAAGAGACACTGGGGTTGGCTTCAGGAGCCCAAAAATTGGATGAATCACACCCTGGAGTTGGCAGCAGCAGCAGGAGCCCAAATATTACTTTAAAGAGACACTGGAGTTGGCTTCAGGAGCCCAAAAATTTGATGATTCACACTAGGGATGAGCGAATCGATCCGGACGAACCCGGATTCGATCCGAATTTCAGGAAAAATTCGATTCGGATCGAATCCGAATTTCCCCGCGATTCGATCACTCGAAGTTTTCCTTTAACATCCATTCATTTACATTACAGGCATTCTAAGATGGCGGACGGGACATGTCTGGACATGTATCCCGCGCCAGTGCAAGCTGGGGCAGTCACATGCAGCCTATCAGCAGCCAGCAAGCCCGGTGACGTCACACAGCGGTATTTAACGGCGGCCATCTTGCTTTTCCTCATTTCTCTATTGCATTCGTGACAGACAGACAGAACGCTGTGTAGCTGAGGCAGTTAGACAGGCTGGAGACAGGGACAGACAGGGACAGGCTGGAGACAGGCAGGAGACAGGCAGGAGACAGACAGGAGACAGACAGAAAGCCAGGGAAAGGTAGGAAAAAGCATTTGCTCTTATCATATTTGAAATTAGGCCTGATAAAGACACTTTTGCTGGCCAAAGCCCTACTGGACCCTGCCAGCTCGATTCCTGCCCGGGGCATCCCATTCTGTGACTACAGCAGCCTCTGTTTAAGACCATATAAGCATTTGCTCTTATCATATTTGAAATTAGCCTGATAAAGACACTTTTGCTGGCCAAAGCACTACTGGACCCTGCCAGCTCGATTCCTGCCCGGGGCATCCCATTCTGTGACTAAAGCAGCCTCTGTTTAAGACCATATAAGCATTTGCTCTTATCATATTTGAAATTAGGCCTGATAAAGACACTTTTGCTGGCCAAAGCACTACTGGACCCTGCCAGGTCGATTCCTGCCCAGGGCATCCCATTCTGTGACTAAAGCAGCCTCTGTTTAAGACCATATAAGCATTTGCTCTTATCATATTTGAAATTAGGCCTGATAAAGACACTTTTGCTGGCCAAAGCCCTACTGGACCCTGCCAGGTCGATTCCTGCCCAGGGCATCCCATTCTGTGACTAAAGCAGCCTCTGTTTAAGACCATATAAGCATTTGCTCTTATCATATTTGAAATTAGGCCTGATAAAGACACTTTTGCTGGCCAAAGCACTACTGGACCCTGCCAGCTCGATTCCTGCCCGGGGCATCCCATTCTGTGACTACAGCAGCCTCTGTTTAAGACCATATAAGCATTTGCTCTTATCATATTTGAAATTAGCCTGATAAAGACACTGGGCATAGCACTACTGGACCCTGCCAGGTGTACTTACTGCTGGTTTTTAGGGCATCCCATTCTGTGACTACACCAGCCTCTATTTAAGAACCTAACCATTTGCACCTATTCTAATTGAAATTAGGCATGATAAAGACACTTTTGCTGTGCATAGTCTTACTGCTGCCTGCCAGGTGCTCTCTGGTTTTTGGGACATCCCATTCTTTAACATACCATTAGCCTCTGCATTTACTGTAAGCTGCACATTTATTTAAAGAAATTTGGCCTGTATGAGCCTGCTAACACACTGCTGCTGTGTGCATATATACTGATCTCAAGTCTGCTTGGGGCATCCCATTCTGTAACATAACATAACCTACCTACCATACTAAGCAGCTCTCTTATTTAAACTAAGCAGGCCTCTTGGAGGCTGAGTGTCCACTTTTGGGTGTGCATTTATATTCGGTTTCATATACAGTGGGGTATCCCAATTTGTAAGATAACCTACCCCAACCATGTAAACTAAAGGTTACGTCCTTCCAGAAGGAAAACTTATACCGAACACTATTTTTGTTAGGGGCATTGACCTTTGGATTGATCGGCATGAAATTAATTTTTTTTTTTCAAAGTATGGCGCTGTGAAGAAGGTCAAAATGATGTCTCATACTTGGATTATTGTTACTTTTTGTTCAGCTTGAAATATAACAGGCCACACGGGCATCCCAAGGCACATGCTATTTTAAACCTGTTATACAACATAAGCGTTGATCAGGCTACTTCAGTTTGCACTTGTTTTTGACTGATTTTAATAAACCAGGCCGCAGGGCACCCCAAAGCTGCACCTTGCACCCTATCTGGTATACAACATAAGCGTTGATCAGCATCAGCTTCATTAAGCTACTTCAGTTTGCACTTCCTTTTTGACTGCTTTCATTTAACCAGGCCGCAGGGCACCCCAAAGCTGCACCTTGCACCCTACCTGTTTATACTAAATAAGCATCTACAGCCTCAGCTTTATTAAGTTATTGCATTTTGAATTGGTTTTGGTCTGCTTTAAATACACCAGGCCGCAGGGCATCCCAAACCTGCATGTTGCACCCCATCTGTTATACTAAATAAGCGTTGATCAGCATCAGCTTTATTAAGCTATTGCATTTTGCATTGGTTTTTGTACTGCTGCCAAAACACTAGCCCATATGGGCATCCCAAACCAGCACATGTCACCCTATCTGTTATACTAAATAAGCTTCTACAGGCCCTTTTTTTATTTATTTATTTTTATTTATATAGAGCTGCAATGGCTTATATTGTGAGGTTAATTTGCCATTTTGCAGCATAATATAGAGCAGCCCCTGTGTAAATCTGAGGGGCAATAGCTTATATAGTGAGGTAAATTTGCCATTTTGCTTCGTTATATAGAGCAGCCCAGTTGCCATCTAAATCAACTACTGTCCGGCCAGTACAGCTTTTCCAGGGCAAACTCTGCTAGTTGCGGGCACAAGTCAAGTTTGGCTTCCCAGCAAATCCAGTGGATCTTGAAGGTGTGTTGGCATGGTCATGTCAAGGTATGACATGACCTGCTGTTTGAGGTCCAGCTCCAGGTCTTCCTGCTTCTCATGAGTAGACTCACTATGCGGGTGTAGAAAGCTACTCACTAGCGACTGAAGACTGAGGTTGCTGCTGATGGAGCTGCTGCTGCTCCTTCCACCCCCCCAGCAGCCATGGCAGTGGAAGGTGATCGCAAAGTTCCCCTAGAGTCAGACCTGCGGGAGTATGGGCCATGGCGCAAATAGACATCGCCCAACTGACTACGTGGGATGTCTCTGTAGTAGGTCAGTTTTTCCTCCCTCTCAGTGGGCGTAAAAAATGCCCCCATTTTGTGCCGGAAGCGAGGGTCCAATAAGTTGGAGAGCCAGAAGTCTTCCCGCTGACAAATGGAGACAATTCTGCGCTCACTAGTACGCATGCATGTGAGCATGCATCGTGCCATTTGTGCAAGTGACTCGGAGGGACTACCTGTCTCCATCTCCACTGTAAACTGCCATGGTGTGTCTGGGTCCTCTGTCTCGCCTTACTCACAACCCTCTAGCTCCTGTGGCTGCACCTCCTCTCCTGTCAGATGACTAGATAAAATGGTCATTTTGTGAAACCTAAACTGTGGTTTGCTGTGCCCCACCCCCTCCTCCTCCTCCACTTCAGCCCCCACAGGCTTCATGTGGCTGTGAAATGTATGTGCCATGTCTCCAGTGCCCTGACCAGCCATGCTTTCCAACATGTGTTGTAGTACATGAAGCAGTGGAATCTCATCGTTCATCTCATAGTCCTGGCAACTGACTAATAATGTAGCTTCCTCAAAGGGCCTAAACAAACGGTCGGTGTCACGTATGAGCTGCCAATGGTTTACATTGAATTTACACAGGGGTGTCCCCCTATCCGTTTGGATCATCCAGAAATCCGTGATGGCTTTTCTCTGTTCCTATAGTGCAGTGGTCCTCAACCCTGTCCTCAAGGCCCACCAACATGTCATGTTTTTTGGATCTCCAAATAGCCAGCTCTATTGCTCTGCAGCTGCACTAATTACTCCACCTGAGCATCTTTGTGGAGATCTGCAAAGCCTGGCCTGTTGGTGGGCCTTGAGGACAGGGTTGGGGACCACTGCTATAGTGGATCCTGCATATGGAGGGTGGAATTCCAACGGGTGGAAACATCGCAAATCAGACTATGGTGGGGTACACCTTTGTGACGCTGAGGCTCAATAAGGTTGTGCTTGGTGGTGTAGGAGTGCCAGAAGTGCATGCTAACTTTCTTTCCTGTTGTTCGGATGTCTTTCAGATGGGGGCAAGACTTCAAAACTAGACTGAACACGTGTGCCATGTCAGGACGCATGACTCTGGCTTCCTTGTCGCAGCGCAAACAAGATGTTCTTCCAAGTGTCAGTCACCATGGGTCCAAATTTGCAGTTTTCGTGGATTAAGCAATGCTTTCATGGATTGAGTTCTCATTTTTAGTAGTTCCTCCCATGTGTGACTCTGATGGTCAAGGAAAACCATGTGAAGAACAGCGTGAAACAACAATCACCAAGGGGGCCTAAAAGGATATATATTGTCCACCATGAGTCTATAGTTACAGCTCCAGGCGTAGACAACACTGTGCACTTTGGTACACACTGACAGGCTAAAGGACTGGCCCACCTTCTGTTCAACAACCATGCCATGTGACTCTCCACCTCGGCTCGGCACAAGCCATCAGTTCTCTGAAAGGTCCACCACTGGGTAATGCAGCAGGCTGGACTTATGGTGACGCTGTCTGAGAGGAGAAATCCCTCAGACATCAAGATTAAAAATTCCAAGAATTTTTGAGGGCTAATTATTCAGAGGCAAATGATAGCTAGTTGTTTCTGATTTAATTGCAAGGTGGAAACACACCCTCAAACAAAACTTCACTTTCGCAATACTATTGCATTTGTCTATTCATAATTTTATGTATATACACTAACTAACCTACTTTTTCTCCACAGGATGCTGCATGGAACACTGCCACATCGCTGAGTAGCTGATTTTTCCTACCAACAGTCCGCAATAATTCGCTGCTGCTGCCGCCGCCACCGCCGCAGACTCCAGGGACCCTCTTCCACTACCTCGGCTTGCAACACCTCCTCCCACGACACTCTCCTCATCACTAGTTGCCGGATAGTGGAAGAAGAGGCGAGTGTCTCCTCCACTTCTTGGCTGGGCAGTAGCTGCTGAATTTTATGATTATCAGATCTTGGATATCAGATCAATGGATAGTGGAGCTGAACCCAAAGCATAACAGGCAGACAGTTGACTGGGGGTGTCAGATGCCACTTGTGATGCAGTGGACTGCTTTTGCAGCACTTCCAGACAAAGTTGCTTCATTGGCTGACACAATGACTGGTAAAGCTGTGGAACATATGGTTGAAAAGCAAGAATAACCATTTGTTTTTATATGAAAAAGACCCTGGTTTATACAGACTTTTTTTTTCCAGAGACTGCCCTGCGTGGAAATGAATGGCGCATGGATCAGCCAAGCTTTCCTCCCAACAATGCCTGATGTATTCCAGTAGATTGATGACGGGGCCAGACCAAGAAAGATGGATCGTGCAAAACAGATTTAAGGCGCTGCTCTCAAGTTACAGACATTCCTCCGCATCGGACCACAAGTAAGTATTGATAAAAAATCCTTTACGTTACTCTTACTTTTTATTAATATTCTTCGGATAAGACGGATCAGACATGATTCCAGATTAAAAATTCCAAGAATTTTTGAGGGCTAATTAGTCAGAGGCAATGACACCTTCTTGTTTCTGATTTAATTAAAAGGTGGAAACACACCCTCAAACAAAACTTCACTTTGGCAAACTTTTGCATTTGTTTATTCATAATTTTATGTAGATATTACTAACTAAGCTACTTTTTCTCCACATGACTCTCCACAGGGTGTGATTCATCCAATTTTTGGGCTCCTGAGGCCAACCCCAGGGTCTGTTTAAAGTAATGTTTGGGCTCCTGCTGCTGCTGCTGCCAACTTCTGCCAACTCCAGGGTGTGATTCATCCAATTTTTGGGCTCCTGAAGCCAACTCCAGTGTATATTTGGGCTCCTGCTGCTGCTACTGTCAACTCCTGCCAACTCCAGGGTGTGATTCATCCAATTTTTGGGCTCCTGAGGCCAACTCCAGTGTATATTTGGGCTCCTGCTGCTGCTACTGTCAACTCCTGCCAACTCCAGGGTGTGATTCATCCAATTTTTGGGCTCCTGAAGCCAACTCCAGTGTATATTTGGGCTCCTGCTGCTGCTGCTGCCAACTTCTGCCAACTCCAGGGTGTGATTCATCCAATTTTTGGGCTCCTGAAGCCAACTCCAGTGTATATTTGGGCTCCTGCTGCTGCTGCTGCCAACTTCTGCCAACTCCAGGGTGTGATTCATCCAATTTTTGGGCTCCTGAGGCCAACTCCAGTGTATATTTGGGCTCCTGCTGCTGCTGCTGTCAACTTCTGCCAACTCCAGGGTGTGATTCATCCAATTTTTGGGCTCCTGAAGCCAACTCCAGTGTATATTTGGGCTCCTGCTGCTGCTACTGTCAACTCCTGCCAACTCCAGGGTGTGATTCATCCAATTTTTGGGCTCCTGAAGCCAACTCCAGTGTATATTTGGGCTCCTGCTGCTGCTGCTACTGTCAACTCCTGCCAACTCCAGGGTGTGATTCATCCAATTTTTGGGCTCCTGAGGCCAACTCCAGTGTATATTTGGGCTCCTGCTCTAGCTACTGTCAACTCCTGCCAACTCCAGGGTGTGATTCATCCAATTTTTGGGCTCCTGAGGCCAACTCCAGTGTATATTTGGGCTCCTGCTGCTGCTACTGTCAACTTCTGCCAACTCCAGGGTGTGATTCATCCAATTTTTGGGCTCCTGAAGCCAACTCCAGTGTATATTTGGGCTCCTGCTGCTGCTGCTGCCAACTCCTGCCAACTCCAGGGTGTGATTCATCCAATTTTTGGGCTCCTGAGGCCAACTCCAGTGTATATTTGGGCTCCTGCTGCTGCTACTGCCAACTCCTGCCAACTCCAGGGTGTGATTCATCCAATTTTTGGGCTCCTGAGGCCAACTCCAGTGTATATTTGGGCTCCTGCTGCTGCTACTGTCAACTCCTGCCAACTCCAGGGTGTGATTCATCCAATTTTTGGGCTCCTGAGGCCAACTCCAGTGTATATTTGGGCTCCTGCTGCTGCTACTGTCAACTCCTGCCAACTCCAGGGTGTGATTCATCCAATTTTTGGGCTCCTGAGGCCAACTCCAGTGTATATTTGGGCTCCTGCTGCTGCTACTGTCAACTCCTGCCAACTCCAGGGTGTGATTCATCCAATTTTTGGGCTCCTGAGGCCAACTCCAGTGTATATTTGGGCTCCTGCTGCTGCTACTGTCAACTCCTGCCAACTCCAGGGTGTGATTCATCCAATTTTTGGGCTCCTGAAGCCAACTCCAGTGTATATTTGGGCTCCTGCTGCTGCTGCTGTCAACTCCTGCCAACTCCAGGGTGTGATTCATCCAATTTTTGGGCTCCTGAAGCCAACTCCAGTGTATATTTGGGCTCCTGCTGCTGCTGCTGCCAACTCCTGCCAACTCCAGGGTGTGATTCATCCAATTTTTGGGCTCCTGAAGCCAACTCCAGTGTATATTTGGGCTCCTGCTGCTGCTGCTGCCAACTCCTGCCAACTCCAGGGTGTGATTCATCCAATTTTTGGGCTCCTGAGGCCAACTCCAGTGTATATTTGGGCTCCTTCTGCCCCTCATAGTGATGCCACTTCAACTCTCTGCAATTGTGCCGCTCTGCGATTCTATTAGCGATGCCTCTGATCTGCATGTGATATTTCTTCAAAGTATTATTTAACTAACCCAGCACGCATCCTGTGCGTGTTACAGCAAGGCTGAATGGTTTACAACCCTATTGAGGCTGTAGGAGGCTCAGAAATAGCCGTTTTTAATAGCGATTCGTCGCGAATTTATTCGGGTCGAAACGATTTTTGTCGGAAAATTCGGCGAATCAGTCGAATCGAATTTTTCAAAAGTTCGCTCATCTCTAATTCACACCCTGGAGTTGGCAGCAGCAGCAGCAGGAGCCCAAACATTACTTTAAAGAGACACTGGGGTTGGCTTCAGGAGCCCAAAAATTGGATGAATCACACCCTGGAGTTGGCAGCAGCAGCAGCAGCAGCAGCAGGAGCCCAACATTACTTTAAGGAGACACTGGGGTTGGCAGCAGGAGCCCAAAGATTGGATGAATCACACCGTGGAGTTGGCAGCAGCAGCAGGAGCCCAAACATTACTTTAAAGAGACACTGGGGTTTGAAGCAGGAGCCCAAAAATTGGATGAATCACACCCTGTAGTTAGCAGCAGCAGCCCAAACATTACTTTAAAGAGACACTGGGGTTGGCTTCAGGAGCCCAAAAATTGGATGAATCACACCCTGGAGTTGGCAGCAGCAGCAGGAGCCCAAACATTACTTTAAAGAGACACTGGGGTTGGCAGCAGGAGTCCAAAAATTGGATGAATCACACCCTGGAGTTGGCAGCAGCAGCAGGAGCCCAAACATTACTTTAAAGAGACACTGGGGTTGGCTTCAGGAGCCCAAAAATTGGATGAATCACACTCTGGAGTTGGCAGCAGCAGGAGCCAAATCATTACTTTAAAGAGACACTAGGGTTGGCTTCAGGAGCCCAAAAATTGGATGAATCACACCCTGGAGTTGGCAGCAGCAGCAGCAGGAGCCCAAACATTACTTTAAAGGGACACTGGAGTTGGCTTCAGGAGCCCAAAAATTGGATGATTCACACCCTGGAGTTGGCAGCAGCAGCAGCAGGAGCCCAAACATTACTTTAAAGAGACACTGGGGTTGGCTTCAGGAGCCCAAAAATTGGATGAATCACACCCTGGAGTTAGCAGCAGCAGCAGCAGGAGCCCAAACATTACTTTAAAGAGACACTGGAGTGTGCAGCAGGAGCCCAAAGATTGGATGAATCACACCCTGGAGTTGGCAGCAGCAGGAGCCCAAACATTACTTTAAAGAGACACTGGGGTTGGCTTCAGGAGCCCAAAAATTGGACGAATCACACCCTGGAGTTGGCAGCAGCAGCAGGAGCCCAAACATTACTTTAAAGAGACACTGGGGTTGGCTTCAGGAGCCCAAAAATTGGATGAATCACACCCTGGAGTTGGCAGCAGCAGCAGGAGCCCAAACATTACTTTAAAGAGACACTGGGGTTGGCTTCAGGAGCCCAAAAATTGGATGAATCACACCATGGAGTAGGCAGCAGCAGCAGCAGCAGGAGCCCAAACATTACTTTAAAGAGACACTGGGGTTGGCAGCAGGAGCCCAAAGATTGGATGAATCACACCGTGGAGTTGGAAGCAGCAGCAGGAGCCCAAACATTACTTTAAAGAGACACTGGGGTTTGAAGCAGGAGCCCAAAAATTGGATGAGTCACACCCTGGAGTCGGCAGCAGCCGCAGGAGCCCAAACATTACTTTAAAAAGACACTGGGGTTGGCAGCAGGAGCCCAAAAATTGGATGAATCACACCCTGGAGTTGGCAGCAGCAGGAGCCCAAGTATTACTTTAAAGAGACACTGGGGTTGGCTTCAGGAGCCCAAAAATTGGATGAATCACACCCTGGAGTTGGCAGCAGCAGCAGGAGCCCAAACATTACTTTAAAGAGACTCTGGGGTTGGCTTCAGGAGCCCAAAAATTGGATGAATCACACCCTGGAGTTCGCAGCAGCAGGAGCCCAAATATTACTTTAAAGAGACACTGGGGTTGGCTTCAGGAGCCCAAAAATTGGATGAATCACACCCTGGAGTAGGCAGCAGCAGCAGGAGCCCAAACATTACTTTAAAGAGACACTGGGGTTGGCAGCAGGAGCCCAAAGATTGGATGAATCACACCGTGGAGTTGGCAGCAGCAGCAGGAGCCCAAACATTACTTTAAAGAGACACTGGAGTGTGCAGCAGGAGCCCAAAGATTGGATGAATCACACCCTGGAGTTGGCAGCAGCAGCAGCAGGAGCCCAAACATTACTTTAAAGAGACACTGGGGTTGGCTTCAGGAGCCGAAAAATTGGATGAATCACACCCTGGAGTTGGCAGCAGCAGGAGCCCAAGTATTACTTTAAAGAGACACTGGGGTTGGCTTCAGGAGCCCAAAAATTGGATGAATCACACCCTGGAGTTGGCAGCAGCAGCAGGAGCCCAAACATTACTTTAAAGAGACTCTGGGGTTGGCTTCAGGAGCCCAAAAATTGGATGAATCACACCCTGGAGTTCGCAGCAGCAGGAGCCCAAATATTACTTTAAAGAGACACTGGGGTTGGCTTCAGGAGCCCAAAAATTGGATGAATCACACCCTGGAGTAGGCAGCAGCAGCAGGAGCCCAAACATTACTTTAAAGAGACACTGGGGTTGGCAGCAGGAGCCCAAAGATTGGATGAATCACACCGTGGAGTTGGCAGCAGCAGCAGGAGCCCAAACATTACTTTAAAGAGACACTGGAGTGTGCAGCAGGAGCCCAAAGATTGGATGAATCACACCCTGGAGTTGGCAGCAGCAGCAGCAGGAGCCCAAACATTACTTTAAAGAGACACTGGGGTTGGCTTCAGGAGCCGAAAAATTGGATGAATCACACCCTGGAGTTGGCAGCAGCAGCAGCAGGAGCCCAAACATTACTTTAAAGAGACACTGGAGTTGGCTTCAGGAGCCCAAAAATTGGATGATTCACACCCTGGAGTTGGCAGCAGCAGCAGCAGGAGCCAAAACATTACTTTAAAGAGACACTGGGGTTGGCTTCAGGAGCCCAAAAATTGGATGAATCACACCCTGGAGTTGGCAGCAGCAGCAGCAGGAGCCCAAGTATTACTTTAAAGAGACACTGGAGTTGGCTTCAGGAGCCCAAAAATTGAATGATTCACACCCTGGAGTTGGCAGCAGCAGCAGGAGCCCAAACATTACTTTAAAGAGACACTGGGGTTGGCTTCAGGAGCCCAAAAATTGGATGAATCACACCCTGGAGTTGGCAGCAGCAGCAGGAGCCCAAACATTACTTTAAAGAGACACTGGGGTTGGCTTCAGGAGCCCAAAAATTGGATGAATCACACCCTGGAGTTGGCAGCAGCAGCAGCAGGAGCCCAAACATTACTTTAAAGAGACACTGGGGTTTGAAGCAGGAGCCCAAAAATTGGATGAGTCACACCCTGGAGTTGGCAGCAGCAGCAGGAGCCCAAAAATTACTTTAAAGAGACACTGGGGTTGGCAGCAGGAGCCCAAAAATTGGATGAATCACACCCTGGAGTTGGCAGCAGCAGCAGCAGGAGCCCAAACATTACTTTAAAGAGACACTGGGGTTGGCTTCAGGAGCCCAAAAATTGGATGAATCACACCCTGGAGTTGGCATCAGCAAGAGCCCAAAAATTGGCCTAAAGACATAAATATGTTTTGCACCATTTAGTCAGGCATTGGTGGGTGGAAATCCTGGCTGATCCATCCCTGATTCATTTTGACAAAGGTGAGTCTCTCCACATTTTTAGTTGACAGACGAGTTCTCCTCGCCGTAACTATGGCCCCCCCCGCACTAAACACCCGCTCAGATGGCACGCTACTTGCCGGGCAGGACAGCTTTTCCAGGGCAAACTCTGCTAGTTGTGGCCACAAATCAAGTTTGGCTGCCCAGAAGTCCAGCGGATACTCAAGGTGTGTTGGCATGGTCATGTCAAAGTATGACATGACCTGCTGGTTCAGGTCCTGCTCCAGGTCTTCCTGCTGCTCATGAGTAGCCTCACTATGCGGGTGTAGAAAGCTACTCATTAGCGACTGAAAACTGAGGCTGCTGCTGATGGAGCTGCTGCTGCTGCTCCTGCCAACACCCCCAGCAGCCATGACAGTGGAAGGTGAGCACAGAGGTCCCCTCGAGTCAGACCTGCGAGAGTATGGACCATGGCGCAGATAGGCATCGGCCAACTGCCTACGTAGAATGTCTTTGTAGTAGTTCAGTTTGTCCTCCCTCTCGGTGGGTTTAAAAAATGCCCCCATTTTGTGCCGGAAGCGAGGGTCCAATAAGGTGGCCAGCCAGAAGTCATCCCGCCGACAGATAGAAACAATTCTGGGGTCACTACGCAAGCACGTGAGCATGCTTCGTGCCATTTGCGCAAGTGACTCGGATGGACTACCTGTCTCCATCTCCACTGCATACTGCCACGGTGTGCCCGGGTCCTCTGTCTCGCCTTCCTCAAAAACCTCTAGCTCCTCTGGCTGCTCCTGCTCCTCCTCTCCTGTCCGCTGACTAGATAAACCAGCCATTTCGCCAAGCCTAAACTGTGTTTCGCTGGGCAACTCCTCCTCCTCTTCCTCCTCCTCCTCCAGTTCAGCTCCAACGGGGTTCATGTGGCCGTAAGATGTAAACGCCATGTCTCCAGTGCCCTGACCAGCCATGGTTTCCAACATGTGCTGTAGTACATGAAGCAGTGGAATCACGTCGTTCATCCCGTAATCCTGCCGACTGACAAATAAAGTGGCTTCCTCAAACGGCCTGAGCAAATGGCAGGTGTCACGTATGAGCTGCCACTGGTTGACATTGAAGTTACACAGGGGAGTCCCCCTATCTGCTTGGATCATCAGGAAATCCGTGATGGCTTTTCTCTGTTCATATAATCGGTCCAACATGTGAAGGGTGGAATTCCAACGGGTGGAAACATTGCAAATCAGACTATGTTGGGGGATACCGTTCTGACGCTGTAGCTCAAGAAGGGTGTGTTTGGCGGTGTATGAGTGGCTGAAGTGCATGCAAAGTTTCCTTGAAGTTGTTAGGATGTCTTGCAGATGGGGGGAACACTTCAGAAACCGCTTGACAACCAGATTGAAGACATGAGCCATGCAGGGGGCATGGGTCAGGCTTCCTTGGCGCAGCGCAGACAAAATGTTCTTCCCATTGTCGGTAACCATGATTCCCATTTTAAGTTTTCTTGGAGTAAGCCATGTTTGGATTTCCTGATGAATAAATTTAAGCAGTTCCTCCCCTGTGTGACTCCGTTCGCCAAGACAAACCATGTGAAGCACTGCGTGACACCTCCGTGCCCTGCACACATGGTAGACTGGAGGGGCACTGAGACTTGAGCCTACAGTGGAGGGTGAGGAGATGGCGGAGGATGAGGAGGCCGAGTCGCACAGTGTCACAGGCCCAACGGGCAGGGAACGCGTAGGCCGAAGCGGCGTGACCTGTCCAAGTTGCTGCTGCAAAGGCACCACATTCACCCAGTGGGCCGTAAACGACATGTACTGTCCCTGACCGTAGTTACAGCTCCAGACGTCGGCGCTGCCATGCACTTTGCTACACACCGACAGGCTCAAGGACTGGCCCACCTTCTGTTCAACAAAAGTGTGCAGCGCTGGTACTGCCTTCTTGGCAAAGAAATGACGGCTTGGGACTCTCCACCTCGGCTCGGCACAAGCCATCAGTTCTCTGAAAGGTGCAGAGTCCACCACCTGAAAAGGGAGCGACTGCAGCACCAGCAACTTGGACAGGAGCACATTCAGCTTCTGCGCCGTAGGATGAGTGGGCGCATACTGCTGTCTCTTGGACATGGCTTCGCTGATGGATTGCTGGCGGGATGCATGACTTGGAGGAGGAGGAGCAGGAGCGACAGAGGATGGGTATGATGCACAGCTGCCTTCGGCTGAGGTGCTGGAGCCTTGGCTGGCAGAAATTGGGAGCGGCGTGCCACTCGGTGAGGAAGCAGTCTGGCCCACCTCTCCGGAGCCTAGGTTCTCCCAGGCCGCTTTATGGTGACGCTGCATATGTTGATGCAGGGCCGTGGTGCCAACATTTGGACCCTGGCCACGCTTCACCTTCTGCCTACATATCTTGCATGTGGCCATGTTACCCTCCTGCGGATGCTTCAGGAAAAACTGCCACACTGCCGAGTAGCTTCTTTTCCCACCAACAGGCCTCACTGATTCACTGCTATTGTCGCCAACTCCAGGAACCCCTGCCCCACTACCTCCCAATAAGGTAGCCTGCCGCGCAGCAGGTGCTCTACCCCGGCCCCGGCTGGCTCCAGGCTTTACAATTGTGCCCCCATGCTGCCTGCCAACCATGCTGCTAACACCTTGCTGCCTGAGCTGCTGACTCCGGGGCAACCTGCGCCCCTCTTCTCCTGATGATGACAATGAAGCCCCTTCATCACCCGGCTCCCAAGTGCGATCTGCTTCATCGTCATCATCATTATCACCGAGTTGTGGCTGTACGTCACTGATGTTCGTGGATTCGTCAACAGTGTCTGGCGCAGGAGCTGGAACGCTCGCAGCACCCACGACACTGTCCACATCACTATTTGTCTGCCTAGCTAAAGAAGCCACCTCCATTTCTTGGCTGGGCAGTAGCTGCTGACTCTCCTCTATCTGATCGTCCTCCTCACTAAAGAGTGGAGCTGAACCCAAAGCATAGGATACGTCGCTGGGGGAGGGAACGGCGTAGGACAGAGGCAATGGGAGGACAGGGACTCGGGACATGTCAACTCAGGGTTGTGTCAGAGGAACCTATCGACCCTAGACTGGGAGTCTCAGACGTAAGTTGTGATGATGTTGTTGATGAGCGCGTTACCACGGCAGATGAGTTACTGGTGGAGACCCGACCGCTAGCAGATACTGGCAGATTAGGTCTCTCAGCGTGACTCCTGCTGCTACTGGCCCCCAGTCTGCTGCGACCTCTGCCTGCGGAATCTTGGCCTCTGCCACTCCTCTTTTCACTTCCAGGCACTTGTCTGCCCGACATAGTCTAACTGGCGTGGTAGTAGGTGATATTTTAAGAACCCCCAGGCAGCGGTGGGTCTATATGAAACAGAATATAATGCACACCAAAAGTGAGCAGTAACACTCAGCCTCCAACAGGCCTGCTTAGTGTAAATAAGAGAGCTGCTTAGTGTAAATAAAGAGGGGTATGGTATGTTACAGAATGGGATGCCCCAACAGCAGAGCACCTGGGAGCAGTAGTACTATGCACAGCAAAAGTGTCTTTATCAGGCCAAATTACTTTTAGAATAAGTGCAAAGGGTTATAGTAAATAGAGGCTGGTGTAGTCACAGAATGGGATGCCACAACTGCACTGCACCTGGGAGCAGTAGTACTATGCACAGCAAAAGTGTCTTTATCAGGCCAAATTACTTTTAGAATAAGTGCAAAGGGTTATAGTAAATAGAGGCTGGTGTAGTCACAGAATGGGATGCCCCAACCGCAGTGCACCTGGGAGCAGTAGTACTATGCACAGCAAAAGTGTCTTTATCAGGCCAAATTACTTTTAGAATAAGTGCAAAGGGTTATAGTAAATAGAGGCTGGTGTAGTCACAGAATGGGATGCCACAACGGCAGTGCACCTGGGAGCAGTAGTACTATGCACAGCAAAAGTGTCTTTATCAGGCCAAATTACTTTTAGAATAAGTGCAAAGGGTTCTAGTAAATAGAGGCTGGTGTAGTCACAGAATGGGATGCCCCAACCGGAGTGCACCTAGGAGCAGTAGTACTATGCACAGCAAAAGTGTCTTTATCAGGCCAAATTACTTTTAGAATAAGTGCAAAGGGTTATAGTAAATAGAGGCTGGTGTAGTCACAGAATGGGATGCCCCAACCGGAGTGCACCTGGGAGCAGTAGTACTATGCACAGCAAAAGTGTCTTTTATCAGGCCAAATTACTTTTAGAATAAGTGCAAAGGGTTATAGTAAATAGAGGCTGCTGTAGTCACAGAATGGGATGCCCCAACCGCAGTGCACCTGGGAGCAGTAGTACTATGCACAGCAAAAGTGTCTTTATCAGGCCAAATTACTTTTAGAATAAGTGCAAAGGGTTATAGTAAATAGAGGCTGGTGTAGTCACAGAATGGGATGCCACAACCGCAGTGCACCTGGGAGCAGTAGTACTATGCACAGCAAAAGTGTCTTTATCAGGCCAAATTACTTTTAGAATAAGTGCAAAGGGTTATAGTAAATAGAGGCTGGTGTAGTCACAGAATGGTATGCCCCAACCGGAGTGCACCTGGGAGCAGTAGTACTATGCACAGCAAAAGTGTCTTTATCAGGCCAAATTACTTTTAGAATAAGTGCAAAGGGTTATAGTAAATAGAGGCTGGTGTAGTCACTGAATGGGATGCCAAAACCGCAGTGCACCTGGGAGCAGTAGTACTGTGCACAGCAAAAGTGTCTTTTATCAGGCCAAATTACTTTTAGAATAAGTGCAAAGGGTTATAGTAAATAGAGGCTGCTGTAGTCACAGAATGGGATGCCCCAACCACAGTGCACCTGGGAGCAGTAGTACTATGCACAGCAAAAGTGTCTTTATCAGGCCAAATTACTTTTAGAATAAGTGCAAAGGGTTATAGTAAATAGAGGCTGGTGTAGTCACAGAATGGGATGCCACAACCGCAGTGCACCTGGGAGCAGTAGTACTATGCACAGCAAAAGTGTCTTTATCAGGCCAAATTACTTTTAGAATTAGTGCAAAGGGTTATAGTAAATAGAGGCTGGTGTAGTCACAGAATGGGATGCCCCAACCGGAGTGCACCTGGGAGCAGTAGTACTATGCACAGCAAAAGTGTCTTTATCAGGCCAAATTACTTTTAGAATAAGTGCAAAGGGTTATAGTAAATAGAGGCTGGTGTAGTCACAGAATGGGATGCCCCAACCGCAGTGCACCTGGGAGCAGTAGTACTATGCACAGCAAAAGTGTCTTTATCAGGCCAAATTACTTTAAGAATAAGTGCAAAGGGTTATAGTAAATAGAGGCTGGTGTAGTCACAGAATGGGATGCCACAACCGCAGTGCACCTGGGAGCAGTAGTACTATGCACAGCAAAAGTGTCTTTATCAGGCCAAATTACTTTTAGAATAAGTGCAAAGGGTTATAGTAAATAGAGGCTGGTGTAGTCACAGAATGGGATGCCACAACCGCAGTGCACCTGGGAGCAGTAGTACTATGCACAGCAAAAGTGTCTTTATCAGGCCAAATTACTTTTAGAATAAGTGCAAAGGGTTATAGTAAATAGAGGCTGGTGTAGTCACAGAATGGGATGCCACAACCGCAGTGCACCTGGGAGCAGTAGTACTATGCAAAGCAACAGTGGTTAACCAGGGTGAAACAGCTAACAAAGCCAGTGACCCAGGCAGTAACACTCAGGCTGGATGATAAAAAAAAAATCTCCCTGTGACTGCCTCCGATTTTTCCTAACTTTCCCTGCTTCTCGCTGACTTCCTGCCTGTCTCCTGTCTGTCCCTGTCTGTCTAACTGTCTCTCCCTGACTACAGCAGCGTCCTGTCTCTCACGAATGCAATAGAGAAATGAGGAAAAGCAAGATGTCCGCCGCCTTAAATAGCGCTGTGACGTCACCGGGCTTGCTAGCTGCTGATAGGCTGCATGTGACTGCCCCAGCATGCACTGGTGCGGGGTAGATGTCTGGATATGTCCCGTCCGCCATCTTAGAATGCCTGTAATGTAAATGAATGGATGTTAAAGGAAAACTTCGAGCGATCGAAGCACGGGGAAATTCGGATTCGATCCGAATCGAATTTTTCATGAAATTCGTATCGAATCCGGGTTCGTCCGGATCGATTCGCTCATCCCTTGCTATCATATTTGACCGCACGGCTTGGCCAGACGTATTGGGTGGGCCACGGTAGTCCTCTTCTGGATCATCGGTAGGTGGAGAGGGGGGCAAATCCACATACCGGGGGACACGCTGCAATATGGCAAAATTATGCAACACTGCACACGCCATGATAATATCTATGACCTTTTTGGGGTCATACTGAAGGGCTCCCCTGGTATGGTCCAAGCATCTGAAGCGGGTCTTTAATAGGCCAAACGCCCTCTCCACCACAGCCCTGGTCTTCCGGTGTGCCTTATTATATGCATCCTGGGCGGCATTCTGGGGCCGGAGGACGGGCGTCAGCAGCCACGGAAGGAGTGGATAACCGGAATCACCTGCAAATATTGTAAGCAAAACACATAAATTAAACATTATTTCCTAAATTGAATACCAAAAACGGGCCATCAACATGACTAAGAGGCTAGGTCACATTTGCTAAACAGCATGAGCATACATATTGCACAGGCAAAAAAAAAAGCCTAAAAACATCTAATAGATGTGGGAACAATTTAAACATCAAAGATGGCGGATGATGGCCCATCAGCCAGACTGCTAACAGGTATTGTTTTAGGACTGTGCTGCTCAGCATTCTTGGATGTCTTAACTTTTCAGGACCCCGTAGCTGCTTTGTCTGAGGCAAAAACAGCTCTAACACGGCCCCTGCACTTTATCCCGCTCTCCTCTACTCAGTAAGTGTAATGCATCTAAGCTAAGATGGCGCAGACCCTATCATAAAGTCAAGAACATAAATTTCAGCCGAGTGTGGGGAAAAGTAATGATTAATTTACTATAAATTCAAAGTTTAAATTTTGCAAATGCAGGACAAACATTTGGCAAGGCTTTGTTGTTTGAAAAATCTAATGATTAAGGTTGTGTTTCACATGTAAACAAGATGTTCAAATAGGCATAGTTTCATACATGGGACACAAACTAAATTCATAGGCACACATATAAAAAAAAAAGGACGTTATTAGCGTCAACTTACCAAGGAGCCATCCACCGGAAAATTCCCCAGACTCAAACCGACCGTACAATCCAGATCTTCGAAGAATGTAGGCATCATGGGATGAGCCTGGGAACCCGGCGAGCATACTAAGGAACCGCATGTCCGGGGCCACCACCGCTTGGACATTCAGTGAGTGGCCCATTTTGCGGTTCCTGGGAAAAACCAAAAAACAAAACATTAGCTAGGCAAGGAAAACTAGTGAAACACTAACTAATCACACCCTAAGCAAAACCTGTGGGCCAATACAAATAACACTAACCAAGTACATAAGTATTTTGTGCCCAAAAAAAAGGATATGTATGTTTGAAAAAGTAAAGATTAACTTTGAAGTGTCTATTTCAGGTACACCTTAAAATGTTTCCCTTTTGAACACATGTTAAATTTTGGAGAAACTAAATACGGTCCATTGTTTCACAGGGACTCTTTACAAGGAGGGAATAATTACAAGGAGGAAATAATTACAAGGAGGGACTTTTTACAGGGAGGGACTTTTTACATGTTGGGCTTATAAAATTAAAAAAAAAAAATAAGGTCAAGTAATTGTAAAAATGACAGATTGAACTTGCCTGTAGATATACTCGTCGGCTGCTGGAGGCACCAGAGCAACGTGGGTGCAGTCAATGGCACCCATTACGTTGGGCATGTTGGCGATGTTATAAAATGCCAGCTTAATCGCGTTTCTGGCTACCATGTCGTCCGGAAAACAAATATATTTCCGAGTAATGGTAGCCATGTCTTCCAAAAACTTGGATAGCGCGCGGCTCAGCGTAGGCTGGGAAATCCCCACAGAGAGGGCACCCAGCCTCTGGAATGAGCCGTCCCGCCAAAAATTGCAGGCAGCCAAGCATCTTGGTCATACCTGAAATTGCTTGCCCCTTCCTTGTGGTGCGGGCTAACCATGGCCGCAGCTCACTATGCAACTTATGGAGGGAAGCGCGATTAAGTCTGGTGAGCTTGAACAGCTCAATGTCATGCATGCCATCGATGTGCATGCGTCGCCGATGCAATCTGGTCTGAGCCCTCCGGACAATTTCAATGCCCATGAGCTGCAGATCCTCATGCTCCTCAAATACACTAGTCATCCATAGCTGCTAGTCTCGAGGTCAAAATGGTCCCGTAAGGGGATCGCAAAGGAAACGGGTTTATAGGGTGGTGGTTCGTCGGCAATCAGCTCTCTGAATGAGACGCAAGCCCATTCCAATAACGTAAGTTATCTGAACGAACGAAAAATATCAGATTTTGTTGGGAAAATTATCCGAACTAACGCAAATGATCCGATTTGCTTTCGTTCATCGAAAGCGCATATACGCATTTTCACGAACGTTCGTACGAATGAAAATTGGATGAAAAAAAAAAAATGACAAACACACATAAAAACTTTCACAGACAGCTACGGAAGTCCAGACGAATGTGCCTCTGAATTGAGCCTAATGTTTTGGGGACCAGGGCTTCCCCCTTCCTCAGGACCAAGCATTACCAACCAGAAGAAAACAATGTAAACTGTTAAATAGGCCAAGGGGCCAATCACAAGCTGCCAGCACAGCTCTAGAATCATGACCTCATTGCTGACGCAAAAGGATAAGGGCACGCCACCAGGTCTTTACTGCGGTAAATTATTGTGAATTCACCAGCATTTATGTGAAGAAAGGAGGAAAGACTGTTTAAATGTTTAAAGGTTTACATTGTTTTCTTCTGGTTGGTAATGCTTGGTCCTGAGGAAAGGAGCCCCCTGGTCCCCAAAACGCTGACCTGTTTGTAAGTTTCATTTTCTTTGATCGTTTGGAATACAATTGGCTGGTTAATCAGATTCTTGGCTTTAATTAACCACCTAACTGCCCTAGTAAAATGGAATAACAGACAAAACATTCAAAAATGTGTTGCCATTAGCAGGAGCAGCTCCAAACAAACATTGTCCTGGCTCACAGGGTGAGGGGGCAGAAAGGGTCAGCAGTCTGGTAATCTAAACCTAAAAGCTCCTTTAATAAAAATAGCAAAACAGAGGCAACACAACTACATAACAGGCGGTGGTGGCTCCAACTACTGCTAGGAATCATGGGTAAATCCTGGTATGGTTGGTCTTTATGTGCCATGTAAATACTTTCTATTTTTGGAAAGTGCCCTTTACATTGTATACTTGAATAGTGGTTGTTTTGGTCTCTCTTAACTATTAATCCTAACATGTGTCTCTCCCTAAAGTGGCTTGCTCCTCTGTTACTTTTGGTTGGAAACTAATGCTTGTCAGATCAAATACAAAAAACTAGAGCTAGCCAAAGATCATATTGATAAAGATAAGAAAACTCAAATGATAAAATCCAAGCAGCTCTTATTTTCTTCAAAAAAATATTTAATTTTCCTGTTTTTCTGTGCCTACCCGCCTTTCCTCTGCTTTAAACTGTATTGAACAGGATACTGTGCCACTGTGTCTTTTGGCAGATAACGTATTGTAAATTGCTGTTGTAAAGGAACACTTAACATGAGTAATTCTGTAGCAACTGAACATGTTCTAAAGATCTTGAAACTACAGTAGGAGTAATTATTATTATCTTTTATAATTATTATCATCAAGAAGCTGCACAAGATTGCTCTAGTCCTACACTACCCTTGTGCTACTCAGTTTAGGTGCATTGCTATTCATCTAAATAAAGAACTGTCCTGTCACCTAGTGTTCAGTTTGAGCATATTCATTTTAGGATGACAATCCAAACCGCAAGTGTTAGAAGGGATGAAGCCAATGTTATAGCAAAAGCATAAATACCCTAAAATACCCTAAACATGAAAAACAGTGATTATTATTTAAGTTTCTTTGTTACCATTTGAAATGGAAAAATATGCATGAAGCTTAAGTATTTCTGTATATAAGAAACTTTATTAGTTACGTCATATTAAATTATATAAATGTTCTATTTTACTTGCAAAAATAGTTTACAGCCTTCTTCCACTCTGTGATGTTTTCATGCTACATAACTATAACGAATATCGAAATGTTCACTGGGCAGAATGGAAGCCTTTTGGTTGGCTTGGCACTTTTTCCTGAAATTAAATTAAAATGGAACACACACTGACCTTCTATCCCCCAAAGTGATATGAAATACATTTACCAGGGGTCATGGAAATATTAAGCTGGCTATATACATTAAAATGGTAGTTTTTTATGGTTCGAGGAGAATTACTTGTGGTGATAAAGTTATACACTGCTTAAAGGGTAAGTATATATTACATAGTTTAGAAAACATTATCTTTAATAATATAGTTCTGGAAATTTAGCAACTTAGCAGTTATAAAGTATATGGCTATTGTATCTGTAACTAGGAAGGGTTAACCTAGTCCCTCTGCTGCCTGAGGCGAACTAGAGAATGCCCCCCCCCCCCCCCCCCAGGGCATGCCACAGGGCCACAGCCATTGAGCCACAAATGATTGACTGTAAAAACACCACAGCATACAGCCGTGCCCCACAATTGCTGCTGAATCACTAATGAGATAATAAATAATCAGAAAAACAAAGCAAGTCCAGCAATTGCTGCCCCCCCCCCCACACACACATTGCTGCCCCAGATGGCTGCCTCACATGGTAACTGGTCGCTGGGTAAATAACAGTCTACTATCATGTACCTCAAATGCCAGGTATAGCAAAGGAGCTGTAGGTAGTTCCTAGAGTTGGTGCTGGAAAAGCCCATGTGGGGACACTCAGCAGCTGCCATCTAAATCAAGGGATCCTGGAAGCAAGCAGTAGTAGCTGAGCAGTCAATCTGGGATGGCAGCCAGTGCTGGTTACAAGGGGGACCATTGAGCAGAGTCAGAAGAGTGGTCAGGCAGGCAGGGTTGACATCAGGCAAGCAGATTGGACAGTGTCAGACAGGCTTGGTTAGCAACAGAAAGGCAACGGCTAATGGCAAGGCTTGGTTGGACAGGCTGGGTCATCAACAGACAGGCAAAGCATTAACAGTTGGCTGGCAAAAGTATAACAAGCCGAGCCCCTGGAAGGGTAGGTGAGTAGGACTGGCAATGCAGTCAGTGGAAGGCACAAACATGGAGGTGGCTTTTGAAAAGTCTGCCTTTCAATCAGACGGTGCGCCAGGCCTGTGGGCTGAGTGGCTCCAGAGGTGGTGCTGGAGGTGATAAAGGCAGTGCCCCCAGAAGAAAAGCTTCTAGATAGCGGCACTGCATGGCTGCCAGGCAACACCATCAACCTGCCTCGCACAGACCAGGAGGCAGTGAAGGGGTGATGGACATGACATCTATATCTATATTTAGACATGAACATGTGTTGAATGTATGGCTTCAATGCAGACCAACTTCAGAAACAAAAGCAGAGTGGACTGTTATTATTTATAGCCCTGATTTACGGTGTCAGAGCTTACCATTATTTGAAAATACTTACAGCAGGGTGTTGAGCGCTAGGTGCATGTCAGTGCAACAACCAGCTAGTATTCTTAGTACAAGGTTACTCACTTCCATAGCAGGTAGTGTGTAAGAAGGCACTTCCATTGCTTTTGCACATACTGTGCCATGGCTCCCAGGGAGGACTTTCTATATGGGGGAGTGGTGGAGGACCCTCTGTTCTCCTCTTCTCCCCCTCCCAGGACACACCCATACTTCCTCCACATGGTTTCAAAAATTAATTATTGGCGAGACATAGCGTGTTGTTTTATATATATAGCTTCTGTGCAGCTTCCTAAATTGGACCAACAGCCTTGTATGGTAAAAAAAAAACTCCCCAAAATTCACTTAGCCCCTCTCTATGCAGATGTCGTAGCGTACCTGTATGTGGATCTGGCAGCTATAGGGGACAGATGGCCACCAATGGCACCCGGTGTGACTCCCCCAACTAGGGAAACAGGGGGAGCACAACAGTAAGAGAAGCTGGAGGGTCAGGCGGCTGATAAGGACTGATAAGCTGATTCGGCAGAAGGTACAGGATACTGCAGGTACAGGTGCGTACCGATGATCACAGCCGGAACAGGAACCAAAAGATACTGGATATGGGAAGAACAGCTTGCTGCCTTATCTACTGACAAGCCTGGTTTCACAAGGGTCCCCTGCAGGGGAGGATAGACTGGGCTGCAGGCAAGCCAGGGTCCCACAACTGTCACAGGTGTAGGTGAGTCCATGCAGAGCTCAGTATAATACAAGGAGAGTAGTCAAATGATGCTAGGGGATCGATAGTCAGAGTCAATGTAGCCGAAGTCAAAACAGGAACCTGCAGGCATCTTTCTCGGGCCACATGCGCCCTTTTAACTTATTAAATTACACAAATTATCGCATGTACAAATGAACAGTGCATGTGCACTGAGCATACAGCACACTGTGCATGTGCTGGAAACAGCAACAGTGCCAGCCAGCACATACAATAAGTCAGCACACACCATAGGGTCGATTCAAAATCCCAAATGTCATTATTTTCGTATTTGAAAACGAGAGTTTTTGTGGGTGTTTGTCATTTTTTCCTTTTTTTTTGGACATTTTCGACTCGCACGAACATTCGAACATAGACGTATATGTTCTTTCGTCTATCGAACTTAAATCTGTTGTTTTACGCTACTTCGGGACTTTTTTCCTTCGAACTCGTAAATGTTTCGATCGGTCCAAATATTTACGTCATTGCAATGGGCTGGCGATTAATTCAGAGAGCTGATTGCCAAGTATTCCGACGCCCATATAGTCATTTCCTTGTCGAGCGTCTTACGGTACCTTTTTGACCTCGGGACTAGGCAGCTAAGCGTGATGGAGAGTGACTTTGAAGAGCATCAAGCTCTTCTTCTGTTTGGCATTGATGGGATCCTGAGGTCAGAGGCCAGATTGCACCGGCGGCGACGCATGAACATCAATGGCATGCATGACGTTGAGTTGTTCGAGCTGACCAGGCTTAATCGCGCTTCCCTCCATAAATTGTATAGTGAGCTGCGGCCATGGTTAGCCCGCACCACAAGGAAGGGGCAAGCAATTTCAGGTATGACCAAGATGCTTGGCTGCCTGCAATTTTTGGCGAACGGTTCGTTCCAGAGGCTGGGTGCCCTCTCCGTGGGGATGTCACAGCCTACGCTGAGCCGCGCACTATCCCATTTTTTGGAAGGCATGGCTACCCTAACCCCCAAATATATATTTTTCCCAGATGATATGGTAGCCAGAAACGCCATTAAGCTTGGTTTTTATAATATCGCCGACATGCCCAACGTCATTGGTGCCATTGACTGTACCCACGTCGCCCTGGTGCCTCCGGCTGCCGACGAGTGCATATACAGGTAAGTATTTAAATTTATAATATTTGTTCATTTTGTGATAACCCTCCTTGTAATGCTCCCTCCTTGTAAAGCTCCCTCCTTGTAAAGCTCCCTCCTTGTAATGTTCCCTCCTTGTAAAGCTCCCTCCTTGTAAAGCTCCCTCCTTGTAAAGCTCCCTCCTTGTAATGCTCCCTCCTTGTCAAGCTCCCTCCTTGTCAAGCTCCCTCCTTGTAATGCTCCCTCCTTGTAAAGCTCCCTCCTTGTAAAGCTGTTCGAAATGTGTGTGTTACTTTTACACAAAGCCTTGCTAATGTTTTATTTTGTTCCTTTTTTACCAGGAACCGCAAAATGGGCCACTCCTTGAATGTCCAGGCAGTGGTGGCCCCGGACATGCGGTTCCTTAGCGTACTCGCCAGCTACCCAGGCTCAGCCCATGATGCGTACATCCTTAGACGATCAGGATTGTACCGACGGTTTGAGTCTGGGGAATTTTCCGGGGCATGGCTCCTTGGTAAGTTAACAGAAACAACATAATGTAGTTGTGGATGTTTGTTTGTAATTAGCATTTTGCTGTAATGTCTGCAAAAATTTCACCTTCAACAACCTTCATGCCATGTGAAACCACACTTGAATGTTAGTTATTAACCAACCAAGCGTTTGGCCAAGTTTGGCCTGCATTAGCCACATTATAAATTATCTGTGTGTCTATTTTAAGAATCCCTCTTCCACCACCCTCGTGTGGAATAGTGCACTTAACTTTAGCATAGTGTATGACCCATCTTTGCTTAGATGGTTTGCACTTCCACAGGAGAGGAGAGCGGGATAAAGTGCATGTGGCGTGTTTCTGCTGTTTTGGTCTCACACAAAGCATATAAGGGGTCATCCAAACCTACATCCTAAGCACACTTTGAAACCCAGAGCTGGGATCTTTATGTATGATTGCCCATCATCCTCAATCTTTGTATGTTGTAACCTCTAGGACATATGTTTAGTTTGGGACTGGGACAGTGGCAAATGTTGGCTCATGTTGATCACACAATTGACAAATAGCCTCCTATTGATGTTGCTGGTTCGTTTATGGTCTTACATGTTTTTTTTTTCTAATCTTATGTATAAGGTGATTCAGGATACCCGCTGCTGCCGTGGCTCTTGACGCCAGTACTCCGGCCCCAGGATGCCTCCCAGGATGCCTACAACCGTGCGCACCGCAAGACCAGGGCTGTGGTGGAGAGGGCCTTTGGTCTTTTGAAGACTAGGTTTCGTTGTTTGGATCATACCGGGGGCGCCCTGCAATATGATCCTAAAAAGGTCATAGACATAATAATGGCCTGTGCGGTTCTGCACAATTTTGCAATTTCACAACGGGTCCCCCGGTATGTAGATTTGGCTCCCTCTCCACCCAGCGAAGACCAGGAGGACTCATTTCTGGGCACACACAGTAGTGTGTCCGGCCAAAGTGTGCGGACTAATTTGATTGCGACCCATTTTGCTTAATTTAACCTGTATTTGCCTTTGTTTAACATTGTGTTGTTGATTTTGTTTGGTTTCCCTTTGTGTATGTTTCGTTTTGTTTGTTGTGTAAAACTAAGTAATGAAGTAATTACTCACCACAGCCCTAATGCTTTACGACTCTCTTTTTTGGATGTGTGAACTGTGTGAATGTACAAGTATATTTTTCTCTGTGACACCCAAAAAAGAGACAAACAAATTTCGGAGCCACAGGTGTCTTTAACTGTTTAATTGTAAAAAAGAACAGCACAAACTTGCTGCTCACTCCAATTTGTAAACAAAATATATGTAACAACAAAGGATAAATTGTTAGATCAACCATGCCACAAATAAAAAAAAACACTCTCCTGCTTGCCAACATTTGCCACTGCCACAGGTGTAAACCTTGTACAGGTGTAAAAGCTTGAGTGGCACGTTCAGTGAAGATTCAGATATGGCATTGGCTAGTGGCCTACCTCACCACTCTAAGGAGCTATATGGGCGCAGATACAAACCACAAAACCCAAGGCATACACCAAGGGTATCTTGGTTTGCCTCACCAGACAAGTCAATACAGGGGGGATTTTGAGCAAAGATGTTGTACAGATTCACGGTGTTGAGACATTAATATGGGTGATGGCCATAGTACCCAGGTGGTGGCCCTTGCTGATTGGACCTAACGTGGGCCTGTGTGGCATTCTGAATCTGCAACTGGTCCAAAATGTTTCGCATGATAGTTAGCATTTCACCCCTGTAGGCACGGTTGTCATTGTTGGCATTCTCCATGTGGCTGTTGAGGGTCCGCAATTCTGTCTGCACAGCCTGTAATGTACTATTGAGGGTCTCGATCCGGCCATGCAGTGCCTCTCGGTCCCTTTGGTTTTGTTGCTGGAAGGTAACCCTCTCGTGGTGCCATGCGTCCAAAATTGCCATGCCCCTCCCCTGGTTGTGCCGTAGCTGATTCCGCCTCCCCAATCCCCTGGTTCGGGGTCGTGCCGATGAGGTTGGTCTGGGCCCCTCAACAGACACAGGCATGCTTTCCCAATCCTCAGCAGCAGAGAGAACACTGGGGACTTGAGGGTCAGTCTCTGCATGCTGGCCACGATGTGCAGCCAGCATGCAGCCAGCTTCCCTCTGCTGCTGCGGAGTTGGGGTTGAAACATTTTGGGCTAGTAGCAGATTCTGTCCCAGGGGGAGATCTTCTGAAGGGCACATAAAGGATCCATCCTCCTCCAGCTCCTGGATTTCATCCATGAGTGTGTGGGTCTGTATGGACAGAGACAAATTATATGTTAGCTTGGGCACTACATATGTCAATCTGTTAGTAGTAACATGCAAAGTAACATGGATAACCGACATTTGCTCAATAAACTTACCGAATATATCGGATCCTCCCTCCTAGGCTGCACGGAAGTTGACGGCATGTCCAAAGTGTCAGAGGATTCCACAGTAGCTGAGGGATGATGCTGGCCTGCATGAGAAGCAAAGACACTATGTAAACACACACCTATGCATTGTTGACGGGTCAAAAGACATATGCCGAATTCTTTAACGGGTCAAAGCTGTCATGGGCACTACAACAATGGTGAAAAATAATCTTCAATTTCCATGCCATTATCTTTACAAATTTGTATTCAATAACTACTTCCACATTGTTCACCTCAACTAAGCCAAACATTCAAGTTCTGCTTGTTCTGTGGCTGACAACATCCCTTATAGGCCATTAAGTGTACACACTCAGCCTGGACATAGCAGGGACCTGGTTTTTTGGAGACCTAGCAATGTCTGTTTTCCTAATTAAAAACAAGCATGTTTATTGCTTTGTAACCAACCACAGCTCACACACAAGTAGACAACAAATCAAGATTGAAGTGTGTGATGTCATGGAGTGTAAAGACATAACTGCCAGGTTAATGGGAACCAGCAAACTTTTAAACTCGGGTTCAATGTTCATTATCGTCTGGTATGTGGCCAAAAAATCAGAAGTTAACTGGCCACACACATGCCACACCCTGGCCCAACACAGAAATCCCCTACAAGCCACAGCCTAGGCGCATGGCTTAACATATGTGTTACTGGCTAATTGTGCATGCTCACTAATTGTAAAGGTCACATAAAGCTTACTCACCTGCAGGACGGGTCGGTGAATCTGTGTCCCTTAGGGCCGCGTGTCCCTCGACGGCGACTGGATGCATCAATCCCAAAATCATCTCCTCAGCCGGTGTAAACTTGAGTTTGGAGGGAAATCCTCCTCCAGTTTTCATGCTGCAAAACATAGTTAGGCTAATTTAGAACCAGGTGGCCAATACCACGTCAAGTCAAATCCTAAAGCTAACATTTTTACCTGTAAATCCGCCTTTGATTGTCTTTCTTCCGCGCAGCATATTTGGAGGTCCGATATCTTGCGCTGAACCTGTACAACATCCTTTAACTCTTCCCCCGCTGCATTCACTTGTCTGGTTAGGTCGGCCAAGATGTTTGCTCTGCGCTGTTTGGTGGTGTTTTTGGATTTGCGCCCATATAGCTCCTCATAAACTAAGGTCAGGCCACTAGCCAAGGCCATAATTTGGCCCTCACCAAAACGCCCACTCAACTGCCCTCTTCGCAATGTGCGCCCTGTTGTTTGGGGTTGTGGCTCCTCCATGGTGACATCCAAATGGGGTGACATCCTTGCCTGGGTTTGTGGGGGATAATGCAGGGAATGGTGGCTGCCTGGGGATTGGACAGGACTGGGCAAGGGACTGGGTGTTCTGGCCTGGCTGGCCACAGAAGTCCCAGGTGTGAATGTGGCATAGTAACCTTGCCTTTCCACCTGTGCCGGTGCCAAATGTGGGCGAGCAGGAGAGTTTAGTTCAGAGGCTGAAGTAGTGCTGCCCACTCTTGGGGGGCTGTGGGACCTTGTTCTGCCTCTTTGTGGGCTGCGTGCCCTGCTTCGGCGTCTAGGGGGGCTGTGGGACCTTGTTCTGCCTCTTGGGGGGCTGCGTGCCCTGCTGCGGCATCTACGGGGGCTGTGGGACCTGGTTCTGCCTCTTTGTGGGCTGCGTGCCCTGCTTCGGCGTCTAGGGGGGCTGCGGGACCTGGTTCTGCCTCTTTGTGGGCTGCGTGCCCTGCTTCGGCGTCTAGGGGGGCTGCGGGACCTTGTTCTGCCTCTTTGTGGGCTGCGTGCCCTGCTGCGGCATCTAGGGGGGCTGCGGGACCTGGTTCTGCCTCTTGGGGGGCTGCGGGACCTGGTTCTACCTCTTGGGGGGCTGCGGGACCTACTGCGGCCTATTGGGGGTGTTGTTGTGGGGCAGGGTGGGGTGGGTCTTTGGACCCTCTTACCCGTTTTGGGCCCAGTAGCCATAATAGCCTTTGGGGCCTGTGTCTTTGCTTTGGCTGCCTGCTCCTTTTTCTGCCCATAGCTGGTAGTTGGCTGGGCCGGCGCTTTGGTACTAGGCCGTAATTTTGCTTTGGGCTGTTGCGACCTTGTTTTTGGCCCTTTGGAAGGCTCCTGCCGCTTGGCTGCCTTCTTCCCCGTTTGCTCCTTTCCAGTTTTGCCAGGAGTTTTTTTGGGTGCCATTTTGATTTTTGAGAATAATGAGCTGTGTGTGCAGGGACCTTTAAGTAAGCTAGCCGGCGTGTGACGCTTATGCGCCGGCGTGTGACGCGTACGTTCGCACGGCCGTGCGGAACCCGCTGGGGCATTACTTATCTGCTGCCAAGAACAAGAAGCAAGATGGCACCCACTATCTTCACCCGCCAACAAGAAGAGATCATCATGCTGTATTTTAAGGACTTTGCTTTGATTTGTAAATGCTGCTCTACATGTGAAGGAAGCGCAGGAATAAATGGCTTTAGTAATAAATATGATAAACTACATGCACAACCAAAGGCACGCCACACACGTGCCAAACAACATTTAGGCCAGATTGTGAAATTACAGAACCCTAGAAATGTGTGTGTGTTAATGTAATTACCCACAAAAATGTATTGTTGACACATATTGATATGTATTTAGAAGTAAATTCTATGTTTGCTTTCTGTTTTGTAGACCATGCTGGAGCGCAGGTACGACTACCTGCCCAACACATTTGAAAAACGCAACGTCGCCCTGGAGATAATCTCAAACATACAACAGCAGACCAACACCACCTTCACCCACGCGCAGATCATGCAGCATTGGTCGGACCTCAAACGGCTGCACATGCCCCGGGTGCGGAGGTTCTTCGGAATCCATTTTCCAAGTAAGTAGATTGCGATTGCATGCAATATGTAACTAAGACAGAAGATAGGCCTTTACTTAGAATGCCTTTTCTTTTCTAGTGTTGGAAATGGATTACCGAATTCGCCGCACCCGGAGGCGCACAGGCCGACCAGTGCTGCATGATTCTTCAGCTGGGAGTGAAGGTGGTGGATCTCCAGGGCGACGGTCCGATCCCTCCTCTGTTGGTTCCTCCGACCAGCCCCTGGACCTTACCACAGAGGAGGGGCGGCACGGCGTGGGCAGTCGTACCCTGCCACGCATGCGGGAGCCTCTGGTATGTCACTCTTCATGTATACGCACACACATATACATGTTTGCTCCTGATAGCAACAAACTGAATCCTTTTGTCTTGTCTTTTTTTGAAGATGCTTCGGGAGCGGGTGAGGTAGTGGAGGAGGAGGCAGCAGATATGCTCGAAGAAGAACCTGGAGAAGGTGAGTGATGTGACCCAGACTTTGCAAAAAACATTGGAGGACTGCTGAATCAGACATTATAACTGACCATATTTTCTAAATTTCTACAGGCAGTTCTTCACAGCAGAGCCAGGACCAAGGACATCCTGTTGTCCCCAACGAGCCATCTATCGGCCACCAACCAAGTAAGTATTCATGTCATTAGTGACATTTCTGTGTTACTTTACATTAACACACTAATCCATCAAGGCCGAGACAATGGCACTCGAAGACTTACCTGTGCCCACTTCATTTGATTAATGACTTGACGGACTTACCTGTGCCCACTTCATTTGATTAATGACTTGACAGACTTACCTGTGCCCACTTCATTTGATTAATGACTTGACAGACTTACCTGTGCCCATTTCATTGATTAATGACTTGACAGACTTACCTGTGCCCACTTTATTTGATTAATGACTTGACAGACTTACCTGTGCCCACTTCATTTGATTAATGACTTGACAGACTTACCTGTGCCTACTTCATTTGATTAATGACTTGACAGACTTACCTGTGCCCACTTCATTTGATTAATGACTTGACAGACTTACCTGTGCCCACTTCATTTGATTAATGACTTGACAGACTTACCTGTGCCCACTTCATTTGATTAATGACTTGACAGACTTACCTGTGCCCACTTCATTTGATTAATGACTTGACAGACTTACCTGTGCCCACTTCATTTGATTAATGACTTGAAATAATTACATGTCGCTTTTCGTGGTTTGTTAAACTAATAAACATTAAATCCACAGGTGACAAACATGTATATTTAGGCAACTAATTCTTTGCATAAAAATTGCTACAGGGACCACACGTCAAAGACTGGCGGAGCTGAATCGGAGGGTCCTTGAGTTGGTGGCAGATCTGCACGCGATGCGTGACACGTTGGGGACAACCGAAGATGAAGAGTAGTGTCCTTGGTCCTGGCCCAGTTTATTTGTATATAGTTTTTAAATATTTATTTGTTCCATTTTAAAAGTTCTCAAATTTTGTACATAGTTTTTAATCACATCTTGTAAATTTCCCTAAATGATCAATAATCCAAAAAATAAGCCACACAAAAATGGCTGGTTAAGAGAATAAACCACAGAAATATCCCCAAAAATTCCTGTGTCAATTATTATCACAAATACATTGTCAAGAAACAAAGGGTAAATTACTGTTGAATAAAGAAACATTCAGATGACCGGGAAGTGGTTTGGGTAAGTTTGAAGGTGCGCTAAATGAAGAAAAAAATAAGCGTGTAGTGGTTGGGGGGAGCTTTAAGGTGCGCTAACTGAAGAAAAAACTAAGCAGGAAGTGGTTGGGGGGAGCTTTAAGGTGCGCTAACTGAAGAAAAAACTAAGCAGGAAGTGGTTGGGGGAGCTTTGAGGTGCGCTAACTGAAGAAAAAACTAAGCAGGAAGTGGTTGGGGGGAGCTTTAAGGTGCGCTAAATGAAGAAAAAACTAAGCGTGAAGTGGTTGGGGGGAGCTTGTTAGTGCTAGATATGGGAACACATATATGTGTGCGAACAGTTTAATGATTTAAGTCTGTATTGCGCAGGCTCGTAAGTTTCTGGGTCCAGGCGATTATTTTTGGAGAAATTCTATTAAAGTTGCTCGGGAAACGTAAGGGATTCGTTGAGGTAGACGATGGGAAATTGTTAAAAACGAATGCTGCCGTTACAACCAGAGAAAAGGAATCTGAAAAGTCACGCGGATAAATTACATACTCGATCTCGTACTTTAACATACGGACGGATGGCCACTTTACCGAAGGAAACGAAAAAATGCACAGAATCACTCGCATATGCATACGAGAGCGCGAACGTTCGAAAATAATACAAAGAGCGGCACTGATACGACTGGTTTTTAAAGTCTCTCTGAATCAAGCCTCATGTCACTGTTGCAACCGTACGCACATACATGTGTGCTGATACAGGTGCAAGGACAGTATTACCGTGACGACAGGATCCTGAATGATTGTTAGCACTTACATTTGCTCCTGTAGTCACTCAAAGCTGAAACGCAGCCTCACAGATTTTCTTCTGGTTGTGGCTTCATCTTTTTTCCCAGAATTCCAGACATACTACTGCCTGAACTTAACAAACATAAACCACAATGCAAATCTGAATAGCCCTAGGAGTGGATGCATATGAGCACTGTAGCCTCGATTCAGAGACACATTCGTCCGGACTTCCGTAGCTGTCGTTCATTTTTCATTCGTACGAACGTTCTGGAAAATGTGTATATGCGCTTTCGATGAACGGAAGCAAATCGGAACATTTCCGTTAGTCCGGATCATTTTCCAAACAAAATCGGAAATTTTCAGTTCGTTCAGATAACTTCCGTTGTTGGGATGGGCTTGCGTCTGATTCAGAGAGCCGATTTGCGACGGATCACCACCCTATCAATCCGTTTAATTACCGATCCACTTACGGGACCTTTGAGGGCTCGGATTGCTATTGTTGAACATGTTTTGCGCTATGTGGAGGAGTCTGCGTGCCTTTAGCACCAAGGCATTGCATGTATCAGCATGGCCGAGGCCATAAATTGTATAGCATACCTGAATCAATACATTTCATGTTTGCCTTATAGATGTATTTTAATGCTGACCTAAATTAGTCCTTAGCATGTAAACCTTTATTTTCCCACACATCCATATAATTGCTATATTTTTTTAGACTTATGTTTGTGAATTATATTTGGATTGTTGAAGTTGAATCTTAATTTGTTGTAGGAGTTATTGTTTTAGTTGGTTACCTTTGCTTTGTGTAATTATTTTATATTTGGTTGCAGGAACTGCAAGATGTGCCACTCGCCCTTGCTCCTGATGCCCGTTCTTTGCCTGCAGAATGCGGACCAGGGGTTCTCTAATCGGGCACTATGCAAAACCCGGCCCGTGGCGAGGGCCCTCTGGCTTTTGAAGTCCAGATGTAGGTGTTTGGACCATACAGGGGGGGGGGGGTGCACTGCAGTATGACCCCAACAAGGTTATACCAATATTTTAATTTACGTTTTTTAACAGGGACCACACGTGTCAGAGTGGCACAACTGAGTGTCAGGGTCCTTCAGTTGGTGGGCGAGATGCAGGAGCTGATGCAGGAGATGAAGAATAATGTTCTGTGGCCTGCCATTGCTATGTATTTTGTTTTTTATAGTTGTAAAAATTAGACATTTTCAAAATTTATAAAAATTTTATATTTTATGATGGAATGAAAAAAAAAATGTTACATTGTCATTTCATTTACAAAATACATTAACACAAAACTAATGGCCCAGAAATATTTAAAGATGAATATTCACATGACCGAGAAGTGATTTGGGTAAGTTTTAGGGGGCTAAAATGGAAGAAGAACCTAACCGAGAAGTGGTTTGGGTGAGCTTTAAGGGTCCAAAAGGGAAGATGGAGGACAGTGCTAAGTGATTTAGCTAAACATTGTAGTAGAAGTGAGGGTGGCAAATATGTAGGCGAGCACTTTAATGAGTTATGTTTGTAGTGCGCAGGCGCAAGATCGTAAGGATTTCCATCTGGACGAATATTTATTGAAAAAGGGAAACAGAATCGAACAGGAAACGTAAAGGATTTGTTGGAGGATACGATGGGAAAAGGGCAAAAACGAAAGCCTATGTTGTAACATGTGAAAATGAAACGGAAAAGTCTGGATGGAAAATGACATTCTCGTATTCGTAATCTGCCGTACGAACGGACGGAAACTTTACAGAAGGTTTTCAATGCATGCATAGAATCGCTCGTACGCTCATATGAGAACGGAAACATTTCCAAAAAAAAACCGGATCGGAACTAAAACGGAAATTTTTTTTTGTCTCTCTGAATCGAGCCTTATGTGTTGTAAGGATGTTGGTCCAGTTTGAATGAAATATGCTGTTGTGTATCTTAAGATAATTTTTTCCGAGCCATGCAGAGGAAGGAGGCTGAAAGAATGGGCACTAAATAAGAAATAAGAAAAAACAGCACACCTCCCAACCTAAACGGGATATTTAGGATTTACATGTTTTAGGGCTGAAAGGGATCCACTAATTCACCAAATAATCCAATCTTTATGTCTAGTGGCTGGGATCCACTTTTGCTCAGCATTCATTTTTGCGTAAGAGGTGGGATCACTTACATTCTGCATACATTTGTGGGGATGGAATCCTCCAATTCTCTAAATATTTTTATTTTATTTTGAGGGTTGGGGTATAAGCAATGCTATGCTAGCACACTTGCAAAGGGGGATCTATTTACAATCCATCTACTAATATTTTGGGAACTGTGAAGGATACCATTTTAAGCTGCTAAGTCATTTTTGGGGGCTAGGGGGGATCTCATATTACCTATGCCCATGAGCCCTCAGAACAAACAGGTAATATTTTCATTAAGCTACAGTATGGACCCATGAGTCATTTCCATCACCAGACTGGGGTGTCTTGTGCTCACCAGCAGAAATGACTCTGGGGGTCCACCCTAAAAGTTATACAGTTGTTACCCGTTTATTTGTTTAGGTGTGGTGGTGCACATTTTGCACTTGAGGTAAGCAATATTAAATTATCTTTCCTATCGCAGTAATTGACATGAGTGGATAAGCTATGCACTATAAAAGTGCACTAACCAGCATTATCCGCCACTCCTATTAAAGACCAATGATAGACACCCCCACCAAGATCAATCACTAATTGCCCTATCTCTAGATCTGGAGTTGAGGTCTTTGGAAAAGTCCACAAAAGTGGACTTTTGTTTATAGAAGACATGTAGGCAGAATGTAAAATAAAAGCATACTTCCATTGCCAGTGAGTGGATCCCTATGTATTGTTATTCAGCCATACTAATGGCATGTCCCCATCTGCTAAGAACAGTGAGTGGCCTGAATTACGTGCCTTCCTGCATCACAGCATGATCACCTCTATTCAGTGTGTGCCCAGCAGCTCTTTTCTCTTTTGCCCGCTAGTCCCTTTTATTTTATGCAAAAACATCAGCTCACCACATATTGAGGTATCTCACATAGTAAAGGGTTCCTGAAGAAATGGTTGACGCATTTCGGACGTGGGGCCTACCTTAATCATGACAGTGCACAGCAGGCTGAATTGACAGATAAGCAGCAGAAGCATAAACATAGGGAGGGGCTAGCAAGAGATGCAGCTGTGTGTGGCTAAAGAACTAGCGCTAGAACTACATTCCTCCTGAGAGCACAGACTATCAGGGACTTGCTGCCTGGGAGGTAAGGTAAGTACAGTATGCTTTGATTTTATACTTTAACCACCCTTACAATAATCGCCTCAACATTATCTTTGCATTTTTCATTGAGAATTGATTTAAAATGTAAGGTAAAAGAAAGCAGGCAGGCAAGACTTATTTGAGGTTTTAAAATGTTAAATACAGCCACAGCTTCAGTATATTTTGCTTTCAAAATACATTTATTCAAATCATGACAAAATACATTAGACCATTTTAAAACACAATACATCTAATCACCAGACATACCTAATATTAAAAACTATGGTGTGTAATTTTCAAATCAACTGAACTTGCCCCTCTGGATAATAGCCAATCATAACATGAGACATTCTCAATAAGAGATGATAAATAGTTCTCTGTGTAAAAGCAGGATAGAAACTATAGAATATACCATCACAAATGATGATAATTTTCACATTTTCTAAAGCAAGGTGCTGAGCTGAATAAAGTAATGCATCTTGATTGACAGAATGACAATTGGGGTGCTATCACCTCTTTAAAATAATAACTATAGAGGAATGGATGAAGAAATGAAAATCAGTCGCTGGAAGCATAATGGTAGGAATTTTAAAATGGAAAAAATTGCAGATGAGCGGCTAAAGTTGCAGGTGATAAAAAGTAATTGCAACAAGGTAGAGGGCAGTTAGGAAATGATAAGGAAAAAAATGGAGCTGGCAAGAGAGAATGTGAGAATGAGAAATTGTATCAAGTTATTGAAGATAAAATGTCACCATTAAAGCAGCAAGAAAAAAGCTTATTGGCAGATGGGATTTTAAGTTTTAAAAGGTAAAATGCTTTGGTCGAGCACTCGAGTATCTTTATATGTCAACTTGTCAAGCAAAATGAGTGAGCTGTCTGTGTTTTGTACATGGGGCGCACAGAAAGATTACTGTGCAAAAAAAATACCATCAATGGAAATCTGTCAGGAGGCTCATTATTCTAATTTCTATGAAGTGACAGTCACTGAAGAAACTTTGTACTTATTACAGAGTGCGGCCAAGCAGGTTGCTGAACCAATGTATATTTCTTGCTACTTTTCAGTAGAGGTCTGAGATTTCTCTTGTTAAAAGTAGTCATTTTCTATCATGTGAAACTAAAAAAAAAGAGTGTAAAATATTTACCTTATTTTCCGCTCTATAAGACGCACCCATGATTTGGAGGAGAAAAATAAGAAAATATTCTGAATCAAATGCTGTGCTAAAATACCCCCTCCCAATCACCCTACTATAGACAGTGTGCAAAATTCCCCCAGTCACACCATTACAGACCAATACAGACCCCACTTTACAGGCAATGAGCAGTATCCCACATTAAAGGCAGTGAAGAGCATCCCACATTACAGACAGTGAGTGGTATCCCACATTACAGGCAGTGATCAGTATCCCACATTACAGGCAGTGTACAGGCATCCCAAATGCAGGCAGTGTATGGGCATCCCAATCACAGGCAGTGTACGGGCATCCCAATTACAGGAAATGTGAGGGCATCCTAAATACAGACGGTGTGTGGGCATCCCTAATACAGTGTGCAGGCATCCCAATTACAGGCAGTGTATGAGCATTAAAATTACAGGCAGTGTACCAGCATTTAAATTACAGGCAGTGTGCAGCATGCCCCCTCCCCAAAAATAAACACATTCCCCAGCAGCCATCTCTCTTACACACACACAATTCACACACTCACACACACACTCTCTCCTTTCCAGCGCCGGCTTCCTCCAAAATCGCCCATATGCGCTAATATCAGAGGTCCCCAAACTTTTTATTATCACTTTCTATTTTGTAATTATCTCATTACCACCTGGTGTGTATTGGTTGTCAGTCACCTTAAAATGGGTACAATATACACAAAATAGCCATCTCAAGTGCATAAAATGCACATAAATAGTTTGTATCAAAACGTTTTGAAGCAGTGTTGCATTTATGGAGCAAATTTTTTGGGGAAAAATGTAGATGGCATCAGATCAGGTTGGGGTACAGACAAGTTTGCAGCCTTCTAACACCAGATATGAGCTTATATCCCACTAGTGTTGCGTGTAACACTGGTTGAGTAAAACTGCCTTTTTTCTTTTCTTTTTTTAAAGCTATTCATACTAGTTTTTCTTCTGTAAGTAATTGCTGTGGTCTTCTTTAGCCCACTGATTAAGCTCCTTGTAACCATAGTTAAGGAGAAACAGTCTAAAATACTGAAGGGAGGCCAATTCCCCATCCCTGGAACATCCTGATTTGGGTTAACCCATGGTCTAAAATACCCTGGATGACCTAGTACACAAGCCCTCAGCGCATGCCATATCAACTACTTCCTTCCGAATGATATGTGTAGCCCCACCAGGCATTTCTGAATGGCTGGTGCTGAAGTTCTCCCAGAAGCGGGACAAACGGGACAATGCCACCAGATATGCAGATATGTAAGTAGGGGAGCTCTTAAAACAGAGAGCAGAATAGCTAGGGGAGAAAGGGTGAACCCACACCTCCACTAGGTACTAGCACATAAGGGTTTTAACATCAATGTCTAAAATCAATATAGGCATATATTTAGTATGCTCTTAAAAATAATGGTGTTTGTACCTCTAAAATAGGGATATTCAATGCTTGCTTGTTCACCCATTGTCAGCCTATAATACTTATTGCCTAAACATAATTGTTTTTTTGTAGAAGGTAACATTTTTTGAAAGGTGGGAAGTTGTATTTGGTCTAGAGGGTTGCTATTGATTTAATACCATTGGGTGTTAACAAGCGTAAACAAACGTTAATTACACCTTATTGCTTCCACCAGTGAAATAGATGAGGTGATTGTGTCTAAGCTGGAAATGAAGAGCTATCAATGCTAGAGGGATATACAGAGAAGAAATATTTCCCACTTTCTTTGATCCTATATTTGCTGAGAATGTGGGATAATTCGGGGTCACCTTTGCAGGTATCTAGGGTAAGAAAGCATGGGTCTTATTGAGTTTTTGCCAGGACAGAATGTTTTACAAAATAATAAAAATTGCAGTAAAAAAACTCTCCCTGTAACTTTCAGGATTTTCACCCCTTGGTTTCTGACTATTTTATAGTGGCATCCCATTTGACTGCATGGTTGAACCAGTAGGGACCTAACACTCACAACCATTAAGTAGAAATATATTTTATACTATGATTAAAATAATCAACAGTATTCCCGGCAGCTTCTCAATAGATTGTTTCCACCACGCAGGTCTGTACTTCAAGTGCCTGACACCCCAGTTGTGGCTGACTCCCATGTTATGCCTGACCCTAATGTTTCTTCTGACACTTACAATGTATCCAACAAGTCCCACTATCATCTCACTCTTATACTTTATCATCCGAATCCTACTCAAATGGTTAATCTACTAAATCCAAGTCCCACTACTGATACACCAAGTTCCTACTCCGATGCTTCTATACATTGTGACATCACTTCGATGGACACAATGCATGACTGTCAGCAACTTTCTGTCCAGCACCAGGATTACAATAATGGGTGCACCTCAGTGGTTACCTACTAGTTACCCTCTATACAAATATATTCGCCTCAACCAACAACTCGACTAAGGTAATCAGATTTGCAGATGATACCACCCTAATAGGCCTCATCTGTAAGGATTGCCACCACCAATCTTTGAACTAGTCATATTCTGGCTTCATGTAAGTCTGAGTCTGCGCATTTGCTTGCTACTCTGCCGACTTTTTCTGGCCTATGTTAATTCTCAACCTTACTTTTCCTTTTTGACTTCTTGCCACCTGGAGGATTAGACGTCACTTTCATAGTTAAAGTTAAGTATCCTGCTGCTTTGTTTCATTTTCCACTGTTGTTTTTTTTATCTTATTTGTCACAATTTAAGGCATTATTATCCCCTCTAATTTGGTTGTGTATGTTTGAGCAGCACTAGCACTTTCTTGAATTATATGGTTAGCACCTTCCAAGTGTCTGTATGTTGTTGTACTGTATTAGCCATCGATGTATATTGAGCAATTAAATTCCACACACTCTCTCTCTTCCCCTTTCATTCTTACCAGCCCACAATTAATTGTCATAACCCCCTGATTCGTATCTCACATTTTTTTATTTTATGCCTTTGTAATTTTTCATGTGTGTCAGTAGAAAAACAATTGTGACTCTCTTGTAGTTTTCTGTATAAATATGTGTTTAAGTTGCAGATCTGTATTATGCATAAAGAAGTAGCCTGAACTGCCTTGAAAGCTTGCATTTTCAATCCTATTGAGTTAGCCAATAAATGGTATTAACTTGCTACAGGCTCTAGCCTTACTATGTTTCCTCCAGTGTTCTACTCAGGTCATGTTTTTATAAGTATATGTATAGAGATGGGTGAACCTGAACTGCAACGTTCAGGTTACCAAACCTGAACACTGACTTCGGCCAGAAGTGTGTGTTCGAACTCAACATCCAGCCCAAACACAGAAAAGCTGGTTGATGGCCTGCTGAGCATCCCACTTCATCTAAAAGATGCAGCAACCAAAGCTGCTGGAACTCATCGCAGCCCCTTTTCATCAGCAGTGGCGGGGGAGCGTCGCCATGTTTTAAAGATGGCCACCGTCTCCCATGAGTGAGGACACTCCTAGTGCTAGCACTGCACCGCTCCACCACCACTGGTGAGGAAGAGGATCGGGGCTGATGTGAGTTACGCAGCACGCTTACTGCTGCACAATCTGTGCCCCCCCTGTCACAGCCAACATTCATTCAAAGTTCATCCATACATCCCTATATATATATAGTCTTGTCTTATAATTTGTGAGCTGCACACACTCTCTTTGTATGCGTATTATTTTGAATTGTACAATTTTGAATTGTTATGGGGTTGGTGCCACTTACCTACGGGCCCCTTGTTCCTGTATGTGTTCTGGCTGTCTGTGGATTCCTCCCACACTCAGATGTTGGTTGTTATGCTGGTTCATTCTGCCATTGCTATGTGACTACGGCCTGCTGGTTGCACCCTGAAGCTTCCATGTGACACTACAATCTTGTGTGACCCCAGCAGCCTTACAGTCTAGTAGCCACTGTGGCCTTCTAATGTCTATCCTGTACCTTTCCTGCATACCTTTTTTGCGTTAGATCCTTTTATGCCCTTGGCAGATGGCAGCTTGTCTATCTAAAGGTATAGACAGGTGATTTAGTCTTATGTGTATATGTTTCCAGGTTGCTAATCTGCTTCCAGCATTGTCTTTGTGTGCACTAGTTTCTAATCCATGCTTGTCTCTAATAATCTGCTTCCAACCTTGCCTCTGTGTTCACCAGTTTCTAATCCCTGTCTGTCTTGGCTAATGTGCCTCTAGCCTTATCACTGTGTGCATCTGTTTTCTGTCTGTAATGTCCTTGTCTGCTCTTCCAGTGCTCAGTCTGCTTTGTCTGTGTGTGCACTGGTTTCCAGTCCTATTCCTCTCTCTAGACTGGTGGAACTATACTAGTTCCTTATGCCTTCTGCACTCCTGTTTCCAAACTAGGACATTCGCAAACCCTCCCAAAGGTCCAGTGGCTAGGTTTGCCTGGACGTGACATCATCAGAGGGAATTATGAAGAGCCATACTACAATGAAATCAAGAGATTAGGTCAGTGGTGCAGGGAACACAATCTGATCCATGACAGGGACAAGATAGTGGGGAGGGTCATCAGCTTCAGGAGGAAAAGTTACACCAATCAAAATCTACAACAGTGAAGTGAAAAGGATGGATAAAATCATTTTTCTGGGCACAACATTGATTTAAAGTGGGAGAATAACATCAGGACAGTATTAAAAATATGTTGTTTTTCAATGTTCTCTTGTATGTTTGGTATGGGGGAGCGACCAAACATGTAAAGCTTGTCTACAAGTCTATAATCAGAAGGGCAGAGAGTATATTTGATCCCTACTGACCACTGCTGATTAACACTTCTACAACAGAAACTGGGCACTGAAGATTAGAAAAAAATTGTTCCCATCCTGGGGTCTCAAGCAGGAGACTCAGGTCACCTAAAATGAGAACTGTGAGGCTCGATAATAGTTTATATCCCTCAACCATCCATGGCCTGAATAAGCATTAGGAACAATAGAGACTCTCCACTCCCCATACATTCCTACACTGTAACTTCTCCACTTTCCATTATGTTTTAGCTCTATTACCCCCCACCCCCATCCATTTCAATAACTAGAAATTACAGACGAAGTAAAATAAATTAAATACATGGGGTGTTATGTGTCAAAAGTGACAGAGATGTAAAAATATTCAACCGAATAATAAAAAATTATAAAAGTGAGGTCCCTTGGGAGCTTACAATCCAAATGGTAAGGGTATAGACAAAAGCGAGGGTCAAAAGTAGTATATACTAAGCTTGGGGGCAAGTGCTCAAAGGTCTAGATAGTGATGCTGTACAAGATAGAGGCTTTATAAGATAGAAATTACAGTCAGAGTAAAACAAATATAATACACGGGGTATTATAGGTCAGATGTGAGAGATGTAACAAATACAAGTCAATAAAAAAATACAATAGAAGTGAGGTTCTAGCCATTGGGGGTTTACAATCTAAGTGGAAAGGGCGTAGACAAAAGGGTGGGTCAAAAGCATGGTGGCAAGTGCTAAAAGGGTTGTCTAGACTTAGGCCCTTATTCATCAAGCGATAGCGCCAGGTAGTGTCTGACGAGCGCCAGGTCCCGCCAGCTAACGGCGGCTACCGACTCAAGTACGCCCGGCGTCGGCCACAATGACGCATTTATCAAGCTAAATGAGGCTAGCGCCGGCGAGAGCGACGGCTAGCACGGGATTCATCATGTAGCCGACTGCAACGAACAGCGCCGCTGCTAATCCCATCACAGCGACAGGTATGACCTGGCGCTACCTGCCGCTCTCCCATACATTTCAATGGCAGACGCTGCAATGATTGTTTTAAGTGGTTTTTGTGTTCTTGTCTTTGGCACAAAATTCAACACATGTTTATTGGGATATGTTTTATTAATCTGTCTTGTTATTTTTCTTTTTTAGATGAAAGTTGTTATTTTTACACTGTAATGTTGTGAGTGACATCTAAAATGCATCTCCTCCCACAAAACTCATTGGGCTCAAAATCGCTTGTTTTCACAACACACGGGGCTTGTAAAGCTACTTTTTAGTCAGTCATGTTTGGCGCTCACGTTCGCTCTTCGAAATTGTCAGTGCCCAAGCTATTCGGCAGCCCTGTCCTTGATGAATCTGTGGTGGTCAGAGTTTGTGCAGTCGCTGTTTTGATTCGCTATGTGGCGGCGCGAGCGGCGCTGTGCTGCGCTGTGCTGTTCATACATGTGCCCTTCTGCCATTTTCAAGGAATTCACTTCCCGCGACCCCAGTCGTTCTTAATGAATACACTGTAGTTGTGAGCGTGCATGTCCACATTCTGCAGGATTTATTCAGGCGTACAAGCTCATAACAACCCGTTATGCATTCTCCTGTGTGCCACATTATCATGTAGTTGGATAGTTTTATTGTGTGATGATTTTATGAAGGAATAAGATTTGTATTTTTAAGCACCAAGCTTTTTGGTTTTCAAGGACCTATGCATTACAGTATCTTGAACCCCCTGCTAAATCAAGCTAATAATTAATGGCGTCTTTGCCAATAGCTTGTTGTAATGCGTCAATTTACTTTTTCCGCCACTTAGCTTGCACATAGCTGATATTAGCTTGGTCCTGGTGCGCGGAGCTTTTTTTTTGAAATTTATTTCACAGTTGCTTTGGTCATATTCGGTTCCGGTTTCCTCCTTTGCGTTTCAAAGCCACCTAAAGCTAAAAATGACTAGCGCTTAGGCCAATAGCTTGTTGTAATGCGTCAATTTACTTTTTCCGCCACTTAGCTTGCACATAGCTGATATTAGCTTGTTCCTGGTGCGCGGAGCTTGTTTTTTGAAATTTATTTCACAGTTGCTTTGGTCATATCCGGTTCCGGTTTCATCCTTTGCGTTTCAAAGCCACCTAAAGCTAAAAATGACTAGCGCTTAGGCCAATAGCTTGTTGTAATGCGTCAATTTACTTTTTCCGCCACTTAGCTTGCACATAGCTGATATTAGCTTGTTCCTGGTGTGCGGAGCTTGTTTTTTGAAATTTATTTCACAGTTGCTTTGGTCATATCCGGTTCCGGTTTCCTCCTTTGCGTTTCAAAGCCACCTAAAGCTAAAAATGACTAGCGCTTAGGCCAATAGCTTGTTGTAATGCGTCAATTTACTTTTTCCGCCACTTAGCTTGCACATAGCTGATATTAGCTTGTTCCTGGTGCGCGGAGCGTTTTTTTTTTTTTTTTTTTTTGGTTCCCTGTCGCTTTGGTCATATCCGGTTCCTGTTTCCTCCTTAGCGTTTCCACCATGCTGCCCAGGAGACGGATTCAGTGCCTCCCCAGCTCCTCCTCCGAATCTGACCCCACCACCCCTCCCCCACCTCCCCCACCTACCTAACCTCCCCCACCTAACACCCCTCCCACCCCTTCCCCTCCTGGGCAAGCCAAAAAAAAACGCATGCGCGTGGATAGTCGCGTAAATGGCCAGGTGGTCAAAGTGAGTATGTTTTTCTTGCATTTTATGTTTAAAGTGGACCAACACACAGGGGGTATTGGCCCTGAAATCTATTAGTTTTCAGGACCAATCTGATCACTCCCCGCGGGGCATCCCCAATCTGGATGTCCTGCGGGGATGAACCCCCCTGGAGGCCCATAAACCTTACCTCAGCCCCGTCCCATCTGTGCATGCGTGAGCTGCGGATGCGTCTTGCGCTTCCCTCTAGCAGGGTTGTCCCCTGCGCCAGACATTTGTTAATGGCCTGCGCAGGCACCCTCCCTGTTAGAGTCAAAGGCCACACGCGTCCTTCGGCGCTCAGAGGCAGCTGAGCTGGTATGCATGTCCAAACGGCCTTGGATGCGCATACCACAGCGGCGCAGAGCGCTGTGCTAGCCTGGCGCAGTCACGTGGGAGAGTGGTCAGTGGTGTATTTCTGGCCTTCCAAGGGGGTTTCAGACAGCGGACCAGCCCGATTGGTGTGCCCCACCAAAGTGGACCCAAACCCAGAATAGTCAAAATCCGGGGTGTGGGTCCACTTTAATCTGGTCTCAGTATAACTGTTTATGCCATTGTTCTGATGTCATGTATTGATTTGTGTTTGTTTTTCATTTCTCATAGGATTTCTGCATGAAGCAGTATGACTATGCCCGTGGGGGAAAAAAAAGAATAGCCATGGAGGTGAAGGCCACAGTGTCCCGGCGCTTCAACACCCAGCTCTCCGTCCGAGCAATACAACAAAAGTGGTCGGACTTCAAGCGCCGGGACCCTGAAGGCGTGTACCGCCTATATGATGCCTACGCATCAGGTAAGTTTAAGCTTATGCTATGTTTATACTTTTGTTTAAATAATCTGCTAAGCTGTGTCCATTTGTGGTCTTAATATTAATTATTTTCTTTCACCCCCTCAACACAGATAAGCGTCCTCCCCTGGGGAAACGTGGGAAGGGATTCCTCCCCCGAACCAGGCAGGCGGACTCGGGGGAGTCATCGGGGGAGGGTCCCTCTCGCGGATCCTATTTGGAGGACCCAGGGGAGGAAGGGGATGACGCCCCAGAGGAGTGTGCTGCTGGGGGGCTGGCAGGATCAAGCCTCAGCTCCTCACACTCTGACTCTGAGGAGTCTCACCAGCCAAGGGGCCACTCTCAAGTGGGGAGTCCAAGTGGGGTGGAAGGAATGGACTCTCCCACACTCCCTGAAGGAGCAGGGAGTGAGAGGGAGGAGGGTGGCCCTTTGCCTGGGGGATCTTCCAAGCAGAGTGTGAGGAGCCGAGGCTCCCCGCCTCCTCCTCAGAGCCCTCCCTGGGCTTCAAGTGGCGGATCATCCCCTGGTGAGTGCACATTTTGTCATTGTTAGTCTGTGACAGGTTTCATCTGGCCATTTGTACTTAGCCCTTGCCATTCCTCTCTAATTTGCAGGGCATCATATAGGCGGCACCTCCATGGCCTTTTGGCAACGCCTTCTCCACGGGCATAGTCATGGTAAGTGTTTGTTGTTATCCATCACATTCCCTATGTTATGACATTCCTTAAAGTGGACCAACACCCATTGTTGATTGTGCTTGGAATCTCGAAGCTTCCCTGCCCAATCACCTCCCTCACCCAGGGCCCCCCCCCAAAAAAACCCCACAAACTCCTTACCTCATTGGGGGTGGCAGAAGCCACCGGCGCAGCCTCCTGCGTGCCCCTCTAGATGTGTGTGCGCCTGCGCTCTCTGTTTCCTAATGGGCTGTGCGTGCGCACACACTGGAGGAGTGATGTGCGGAAGGCAGCGGCGGCGGACGGTGTCTCACTCAAATTGTGGTGCTCTGCCAAAGTGGACCAAAACACAGAATAGTATCAATCCTGGGTCTTGGCCCACTTTTAACAGACACATGTTTCCTGGTCCATAGTACAAGCTGGTTTGATAATGTACATTAACATCACAAACCCCACTACAGTGCTATCCAACTGGCAACCACCCCTATGTTTCTGCCCACACCATGATGGGGGCTAGCAAATGTGTTATTTGGTTAAGTTGTTCCTGGCTAACACATGTTGCACACTAGTAACATTCGACAATCATATGCAAATTAGTCCTTAACATTGTACTGTCAAGGTTATTGGCACATTATCTTTATGTGTCCATGTTGCAACCATAAATAATTTACATGAACTCATGGACCAGGAAATATGCTAATGTTGGACAACATGTGTGTAACCATGCAAGCATTTGATTTTTCAGACTCCCTAACCAGATGGATGTCAAATAGTCAGGTGTCATTGGCCCACTAATTTTGCTTTTCTCTTTTGCTTTCTCCTGACAGATGTTGCTACGCAGACGGAGCCGGTGACCATCCTCCCCACCCCAGCTCCAGGGACGGCCAGCAGCATGGGCCCCCGCCACAGCTGCGATGGTGAGTACATCCCACTTCATATGCCTAAAGACTTGTGAACCCTATGTCTTCTAGTCAAATCTGCAGACATTTACAATGTACCTATGTGTTAATTTAACACACATCTAGGTTACATGTGTTTGGGCAACAATCCTACATGCCTGTCTGCATGCTTGATTGTTGCCTCACATTCTTGAGTTTGCCACATAGAGACAATTTGTGGTTTAGACACAACCAAATGGGCCTGCTTAGGTCGTGACCTCTAAGATTCTGGGACAAACTAGTTTACTCGTTAGGACTTAGGCCCTGATGTTTGGCTGTGACTAAACACATAAATGTCCACACTGGGACTTATACCTTCTTTGATTCCCAAGAGTTAAGAGTAAATGTATGCTTGGGATGTGGTGGCCACATTTAAGCCAGCCACTAGTACTCATATAATGTTAACAACTAAGGGCACAGTGGGCAACAATGTTAATGTGAGTGTCAGCTAATTGGACCCACTGACATTACATTGCTACATCTGTGTCTGTTGAGGTCACATTCCATTTATTAAATCTGTTTTTTTTTTTTAAATCTCTACAGCTTGTGAAAACCAGCATCGCAGACTGTGGCGGTCGATCCGGCGTCTGAAACTTATGCTGCTGGCCAAGAAGAGGCGGCGGCGTCGTTAGGGTGGGGGGATGACTGGCCCCTTGTTGGAGGCCCTTTGTGGGCCAATGTTGGGCCTGTTGCCCACCTTTAGAATAAATAATTTTATATTTTGATAATTACAGTGTTGTGCCTTGTCAAGCATAGTTGAAGTGTCTACAAACCCATTTGTGTGTAAATTTTGCCATACCTTTGGAGCCATTTAATGTGTAAACCATAGTAAGCTATGGTCACAAATGTGTGGCATAAATTTGGGACTACATTTACATATGTAGATCAAGATACTCATCCCTGACTGTGTTCTTAGCTATGTCTTAGGAAAAACACAATTTAGAGGTGGGTTAATCAAATCTATTTACACAAAAAAAATATAACCACAAACAAATTAATATTCTTGGCTGGGTGGCCGGGGAGGTTGGGAGTCATTGCTAGGGGCGGTGTTGGGGGACAACAGTGCAGTAAAAAAAATAGACTGCTGTTGTATGAGCTGTTGTATCAACAACAAAGTTTGGTCCTGTCGCTGGAGAGATTGCTCCATTAGATTGCCGAGGCGACCAAGTTCCTGGTTATGTTGTTGGTTTTGGAGCAACTGGTCGATCTGGCGCTGCTGGGCCTCATTTTGTTGCTGACACATCAGCACCTGATGTTCCAACGCCGCAATGCGCTCATTAGTTCCATCACGCGGCTGTTGGCGACTGTAGTCCTCCAGCATCCGGACCCCTAACTCATAAAAATCCTGACTGGTTGGTGCCACACCTCCTCTTGCTGTGGTTTGAGGCTAACAAAATAGAAAGCCACATTTTAGTCAAACAGAACCAATGCAGCTATGCCCCTCCAAATCATTTGCCCAAACTGTAATAATACAACTTTCCCTTGTTTGAGCCTCTAAAGCTTGGCCGCATGGCACTTGGGAAGAGGTCCCAGCTTGGGGTTCTGGTCCCGCCTCCTGCAAAAACGACCAAGAAAGGAAATGTGACATGTTGGTTCATCGCCTACCCACGAACATGGCAATGTGGTTATTGGTCCTCTAAATCAGCCATGTTACCTCCGTGTCGTCCGGCACAGGTAGGAGCGGGGTATCGCTGCCAGAGAGGGGCAAATCCACATCCGAGATATCCGGCAAGTTGGCATATGCTAAACAGGAAAGTCAGGTTAGTAGGTCAGTGGACAAAACTCAAATGTAACATGGATAGCCTTTCGAGCCCATACCTCCACAAAGTGCAAGATTACACACTAGCCAAAAGGTATATTAGAAACTCAGATTGCTAACATGTATGTAAAAGGAATATGAGGCAATAATTGGGCCAAATAAGATCAGACACATTGCTAAAATTACACATACCCGCAATCTCCCAGATGTCTGGAGTGGGGCCCTCACTCGAGCTTTGCCCTGGAAAATACATGTTGAAACACAAGTTGCCTGAAGAAAGTGCCACAAAAGTAGAGCCACAATACATACTAGATCATCAAGCCAAAACAACTTACCCTCATCTCTGGCAGCCTGAACGTGAAGGGCCCTTTCCGGACAGCCACTTCCGATATTCTGGCCAACTAAAATACACAATTAATGTCTCAAAATATTCCTCCAACTACTTGGGTGAATGTTTGTCTAAAAATCTTTTTTTAAAAATGCATTGCAATCACTCCAAAAACTATTACACTGACCCTGGGGATGGAATAAGCACTCAAAATAGGCATCTTCAAGTTGACAGAGCAAACATGTAGATTATTAGACTAACCAAATAGAACCAGTGTAACATAAACAGCATAAAGGATACATTATTTATTGCTATACACACCAACAGGGTCCTGTTGACCTGCAACATCGGAAGTGGGGTCCAAAGATGAACCAGTCACTTGGCCTACAAATAAAAAAGAGGAATGATACACATGCACTTGGGTTAAAGCGGATAAAGCAAGGTTGACACATGCACTTACCGACATCCAAAGAGTAGCTTGGCTCCTGAGGAGATGCTGGGGCCAATGGCGGGGCAGCTAGGCAAAAACAAAGCAAACATTGAGCCATTGGTAATGTGCGGGAAAAAATAAAACATGCATTAAGGTGTGTGTGAGCAGCTCATTCACTAATATTCACTAATCAAGGCCAGTGTGGCTTCCACATGTATATGCAGATATATGGCCACACATCTCTGGCTTCCAACATAGCTACACATGTTAGGGCCTTGTTAGTTAGTTGCTGTGAGGGTTAAAGTGGCCGTGAAATTAGGCCGCAGGTCCATATTATTAATCCTCAACAGTGCCCCACTCTATTGTTTGAGGTGCACCCACACCCATTTGGTCCCCAAACAACCAGCACCTAAATTAGTGTAAAATACCTTCAATGGCAGACTGGGTTAGGCTTGAGGTTGGTTGAAGGGCAGGAGTTGGTGTGTCCTCAGCCAAATCCTGGACAGCACCATGTGCACCTATGCAGAAAGCAACAGACAGGAAAGTAAAACATTTATGAGGTATAATGTATTACTTCACAGGTCCTACTGTTAGTTGGCCAGAAAGAGAAAATGCAAATCACATACATTAACATTAGCTGGAAAAAAAATGCAGAAAATATGTACCTTCAGTCCAACCTGTGGTGTCATCCCCAGGATCCACACCCTGCAGCCGAGCAAGTGGAATTTTGGCCTTCAGCATCTCCTCATACGGCCTGTAGGTACTCTTTGGAGCCTGGATGGTCCCACTGTCCACATCAAGATCGTGATTCATCTTTTTGATAAGGGCCCCTCTCAAAGTGTAGAAGTGTTTCCTGCAGGATGGGCCACTACGTGGGTGTTGAGCAGTGCTACTAAGCTCAACACCAATGGCATCCCACAGTTTGCTTCTTTCTTGTTTGCCTATTGACTTGCTTTGGGAGCCAAATATCAGCTCCCATTTAGCAAGGGTAAGGCGCACAAGATGATTATTCTCCGCCAAATTAAATTCAGGCTCCCTCTTGGCACCTGGGCGCTTAGCCTGGGGTGCTGCACCACCTTCAGGCTGGGCCCTTTTCCGTAAGGGAGGTCTGCACACAGCACCCACCACACTCCTACTTGGGCCTGCTGTGGCCAGCAGATGTCCTGAATTTGGCTCCATCCTGTAGCTGCACACACACACCAATACACAACCAACAAGCACGCATGCAGACTACAGAATGGCATCGCACTCTTTGGGTTGGCCAGGTTTTATGTGCTCTAACAGCCAATCACAAACCAGTCCACTTAATAGATTCACACATACTGGCCAGGTGCTTGTAGCCACACCTCCACTGCACTGACTGAAGCATGTGTGTTAGCCAATTAACTAATTACAGACCTCATTAACCAAACAACACACAACCAAATACAACAATGTACTCATGTATATTAAACACTTGTGACATGTGGCTATCCTAACGGCTATTTAAATAAACAGCAGCTTACCTTTCATTGGACCACCACTGAATTTTCTGCCATGTCCGTTAATGCACGCAAGTTTCGGCTCACGTACGCTAGTAGCGCTACTAGCGTGCGCGTGCGCACTCCGTTTCACGCACACCTGGGTCAGCTAATTGGCGCCCGGAAATAGCAGAGCAACGCAAAAGGCGGCAAAGCGGACCTGTCCTTTTTGAAAGTGAAGTATAAATGGAAGGATTTTGAAAGCTTCTGGTATTGTTACACTGTGGCAAAGGCTGTGGTGTGGTGCTTGTTTCCCTTAGCTCATTTGAGTGTCTGTCTGGGTTTGGTCCTCACTCTCTGTGGCTTGTTGGGTGATTTCTGACATCAGTGCTGTTTCATTAGGAGATTGATTTTGTTGGCATATGCAAATATTGTGGAGCATACAGCAAGTGAGGCTTGATTTTGGGGCCTTTTGTGGGCTGTGCAGCAACTCCCCTCTTGGTTGTGCCTAACTTAGAAAGCTGTTTTTCAGCAGGCTGGTGGTTTGGACCACTATACTTCTGGTTTTGTGGTGAGCTGCATTGTAGTGAGTGTGTGAGGAGTGTGATTGTTTGTGTGTGTGGTGTGTTTGTGGTTTTTGCTTTTGTTTGTTTGATTTTGTATATCTGTTGAGTGTGTGTGTGATGGATAAGAGGGTGATGTATGGTGTCTGGGTGGATGGATGTATCCATATGCTGGAAGAGCAGGAGGACAGGGAGCGGGGTGTTGTGAGGCTTAGGGCACCCCGCTCCTTTGGAATCCGCCTTTCAGTATGGGACTTAAGTGACGAGCAGATCAGGAGCCGCTTCCGTCTGAATCGTGCTGCACTACAGTCCCTATATGATCAGATTAAGCACAAAATCGAGCCATCCACCAAACGCACTCAATCCATTCCAGGCATAGTACGCCTGTGTGCCACTCTGAATATTTTGGCACGAGGGACCTTCCAGGCAACCTCTGCCCTCCTCAGCGGGATCAGCCAGGCTACTATGAGCCGCATATTAATCCAGGTAGTTCTGGCAATTTGTGATTTGATCCCAATTTACATCAAGTTTCCTGAGGATGAGGAGGAGGTTGCCAAAATAAAACATACTTTCTATCTAATGGGAGGGATCCCGAATGTGCTAGGGTGCGTTGATGGTACACATATCCCTTTCCGCCCTCCCCGTGCACAGGAGCTGTATTACCGAAGCAGAAAACAATTTCATTCCTTAAACATCATGGTGGTCTGTGACCATGAAATGAAGCTGCGGGCGGTGAGATCGGGGTTCCCCGGCTCATGCCACGATTCTTACGTCTTGCAGCGGACAGTCCTGTGCCGGAAGTTTGAGAACAACGAAATGCCAGCTGGCTGGCTACTGGGTAAATAATTTACCATGTCAAAGTATTTTGCCTAAAATATGTGGCCTAGTAAGCCAAATTATTAAAAATGAAAACAAAAACATGTACTAGTACTAATTGCTGTCTCTCTCCTTGTGTTTTTTCAACAGCGGATGAGGGATATGGGCAGAGAACGTGGGTGCTGACTCCGGTCAGGAGCCCACAGACCTCTGCCCATGAACGCTACAATGCAGCACACCGCAAGACCCGAAGCATTGTGGAAAGACCCATCGGCCTGCTGAAAGCACGCTTTCTATGTTTGGCACGCCCAGGAGGAGAGATGCTGTACAGTCCACAGAAGGTCTCCAAGATCATCCTCGCCTGCTGTGTGCTCCACAATATATGTATATGCCACAGAATTCAATCCCCTGAAGAGACAGCACTGGTGCCCGAAATCCCCAACTTGCCCGCAGAAAGAAGTGAGGACACCCAGACTGGCGATGAGCTAAGGGAAAGGATGATCACTTCCTTTTTTGGGGTAAGCTAACTACCCTTCACTCTAATCCAAGTACTGCACTACCGGGAAAATGTATTTGACCTCCCATCATAATTTGGCAAAAATCACTCTAAGGGGGTGTGTAAGATGACCCAAACCACTATAAGGGGGGTGTAAGATGACCCAAACCACTATAAGGGGGGTGTAAGATGACCCAAACCACTATAAGGGGGGTGTAAGATGACCCAAACCACTATAAGGGGGGTGTAAGATGACCCAAACCACTATAAGGGGGGTGTAAGATGACCCAAACCACTATAAGGGGGGTGTAAGATGACCAAAACCACTATAAGGGGGGTGTAAGATGACCAAAACCACTATAAGGGGGGTGTAAGATGACCCAAACCACTATAAGGGGGGTGTAAGATGACCAAAACCACTATAAGGGGGGTGTAAGATGACCAAAACCACTATAAGGGGGGTGTAAGATGACCCAAACCACTATAAGGGGGGTGTAAGATGACCAAAACCACTATAAGGGGGGTGTAAGATGACCAAAACCACTATAAGGGGGGTGTAAGATGACCCAAACCACTATAAGGGGGGTGTAAGATGTCCAAAACCACTATAAGGGGGGGTGGAAGCTGAACAACATAACAATTAGGGTTGTTGTGCAAGTTGGACCCAAATGTTGGTTACCAATTAATGCAATATTTTTTAACAGCGAAAAAGCCAATTTAAATATATATACTAACTGCACTTTTTAATCTTTTTCAGGCACCCCGAGATGCAGCATGACAGGCGTTTTGATTTGCTTGAACATTTACGTTAATTTTCTTTACTTTTCAAAACAAAATAAAAAAAAACAAAAGAAACATGTTGCAATGTGTTTAATTCTGAAGGTACTTGATTTCAAGCCCACAGCAAAGCAAAGCGCAGGCGCTGTGTTGAATAGCGTGGTCAAACTGACAGCGCCTACAAAGCTGAGCTCCAACATCATATTCAGCAATGTAGGCGTTGTTCCCAACAACGCCAGGTAGCGACTGAGGAGGCCTGCTATAGCGAATCGCTACCGCCCGCGGCTTACGCTAGCGGCGCTCATAGCGCCATACTTCAGTCGCTCATCTGTCGCTACCTGGCGCTATTAATGAATCGGCCTCTTAGTAATTTAAGACAGATGATAGCCTTGCCTGGGATCCTCCCTCCACAGCAAGTTCCACTGCAGCCTACCCTGCTACCAATCAACTGAGTTGGACGCCTTCCACTAAGGCAGCCATCCCTGGCACTATCTTGCATCTTCTCATGGTCATTGCAGGGCTAGACTTTGAAGACCTGCAAATAGTTGGACACCAAGCTAGCTAGCAGACAAAAGGTGTACATGTGTTTGCCTAGCCATGCCTTTTATCTGTATTGTGCCTGTAACATTTAACTTTTGCCCTTATTCATCAAGCGATAGCGCCAGGTAGTGTCTGACGAGCGCCAGGTAGCGGCAGCTAACGGCGACTACCGACTCAAGTACGCCCGCGGCGGTCACAATGACGCATTTATCAAGCTAAATGAGGCTAGCGCCGGCGAGAGCGACGGCTAGCGCGGCATTCATCATGAAGCCGCCTGGACTGAACAGCGCCGCTGCAAATTCCCTCACAGCGCCAGGTATGAGCTGTCGCTCCCTGGCGATGTCCAATGCATTTCAATGGAGCAAGCTATAATTAATCATAATTAATTGGTATTAATTTTTTAAATTTTTTTTTTACTGTCAAAAAATCGGAGAACACTTCTGCAATGTTAGGAATTATTTTTAAGTCAAAAAAATAAAAAAAAAAAAAAAATGCAGAATTGATCTAACAGGTCTGAGATTAATGTATTCATATAACAAAATGATTCTTAAAACATGTATAATGTTACATTCAAAAAATATGGTTGTTTAGGGGTTAAAAACTATTTAATACAGATCGCCGCCAGCGCTCTGGGGTTTAAACAAGGAATGGACAGCGACAGCACATTCGGAGCGTGAGTTTTTGATGAATATGAAGCTAGCCGTTCGCTCTGGCCATTCGTTGTCAGTCGCTCACATACAACGCTGGACCTGTGAAACAGCGACCCCCCAGCCAGTATTCAACATTACCGCACACCGACTGAGTCGCTGTCATCAAGCTAACGCCGGCCAAGCACAGCGAATACTGGCTGGCGCTGAAAAAATCACGCTACAGTCGCTCATCTGTCGCTACCTGGCGCTATTGATGAATCGGCCTCCTAGAAAAGCACCAACGCACCAATGATTTAGATCACCAAAAATAAGAGCAATTAAATAAATTTAGGAGCAGAGATTTGAATGAAAACTAACTTCCCAGGAAAATAGTAAGGAGCAAGTCAGGGTCAGGCAACAACAGCCAGGGAGCAGTGCTAAAGCTGGACCTTTAGCTGCCCTCAGTGTTGAATAGGCAGACTAACAAAACAGACCTTGAAGCCATGCTGACCCTATTTTGCAAAGTGTCACTGCTAACAGCAATAGTAGGTATCCATGTCTTTATATAGTATATATAGTTAATAGCCCAGTGACAGCAGATTACATAGGACTCTGGGACATTTGACATTTAAGAGAACAGTTTTCTTGCCAGCAATCTGTATGTTAAATACACTAATAATAACCTCACCTCCCGCAGTATGTAATCTTCTAATTTTTGGTCAATGAAACTAAACTTCCACATGAACCCTAGTTTACGGCTTATCTTGGACACTTAAAACATGGACTTTCTTTCAGCACAGTTTATGGCCTTTGCCTTGTGGCTCTCTAAATCTGGTTCCCTCTGAATTGCTTATATTGCAGCTTGCATTGGAAGTATTTCTATCTTAATTGAAAATGTATTTCTTAGCACATTAGCAGATGCCTTGACCTGCTGTTTTCAAGCTCTTAATCTTTTTGAAGGACATTTTTAATAGCTGAGTAAAATCTGCTTTCCTAATAACAATGCCAGTTTGAAATATCAAGACTAGAGTAGAATAAATATGTCTAAGGTTTGTAAAACAAGAACTCAGGGAATTATTATTTTTATTAGCTGAAACATATAACCCTCCATTAAAAAAGATGAACAAAATAAAAACTCTCATAGCCTATTACAAAAGTTTCATGTAACTTTATTATTGATGTCATAGCTTTTGGGACCAGAGTGACCTGTCCTATATCTTTCTACATCCATTATCTTTTGTACCTGCCCCTATATATATGTCCCAAAATTGAACCTATTAAAAAACAACTCTTCTCATACTAGATATTTTATTCAAACCGGACCAACAGCCTGGCACAGTTGGGAAAGAAAGGTAGCGGCCATTTTGGAGCTTCCTCTCCCAGCATCTCAATCATGTTGCTGCCTGGATTCAACTGACAATGCACAGCAACAGGAAGCCCCGCAGCACTTCCTGTTTGCAGGTGGCCTGCAAATGCATGAGCCGCCATTTTGTTTCTAAAATTTACTACAGCAGAAGATAGAAGATGGTAAATGATTTTTTATGTGTAGCAATCTCTCGCTTCCACATATGCCAGTTAGGCCTCTTTACAAATAATAGGTCAGTCTTAATCAAACATTGCAAATCATATACAAATATGCCAAGTGGGTTCTTTAAAAAAAACCTCAGACAAACGTAAATAAAAAAATGCTTACCTCCTTGCCTACAGGCTCTGTCCTACAAGCTAATAGTCCGGCGGGCTGCAGTGCTTTTATTTCAGGGCTATCGACTCCAGAACAGAGAGAACACTACCAACCTCTCCCCAGCGTGCATACAAATTCTCACTACTGATAATATGAATGTGATGCACCCCCTGCGGCCAAATCAACAAGTGTACCTTATTCCTTGAGACAAGAAGCATGGATGCACACCAAGGCCAGCCACGAAAACTTGCACAGCACTAAAACTGGACCTTTTGCAGCCTCAGGACAAGAAGTATGATTTAGTCAAGACATAGTATGATTTATTCAAGACATTAAACAGGGCTGGGTACGATCACATATCTTATTGGCACCAAGAAGGGTCTGGGGCAGCTCTTCCCAATAAGCATTGTAACTGTAACAAAAAATAGTAATTTCAGCTCTTACTATTTACCCCATAGGAACATAAGTGTAGGAATTAGTTGTAATGTAAATGATACAATAATTAGCTTTTTTTAACTAATGAATCATGGTAATTTTGTAGATCCACATGTACTGATATCTGAATAGTAAAATGTGTACACATGTGATGGTTATAGGCAGCACAGAGCGGGGACAGCAAGAGCAGCACTGGAGGCAGCCTTCATGCTGGATGGGCTGCAGAAATGTGAGTTTCCCCCTCTTCCCCCCTCCCCTGTGTGTCATCCCTGTATTTATGTCCCCCCTTCTCCTCCCAGCGAGTGCTGCTGCTCCCCCTCCTCTCCTGTGTGTCATCCCTGTACTGATACCCCCTTTCTCTCCCCGGTCAGTGCTGCTACTGTGGACCCCCCTCCCACCCCTTGTGTCATCCCTGTACTGATGCCCATGCATGTGCATGGGAGTGCATGTAGGTGCATCTGGGAGTGAGTGCGTGTGCATGAGAATGCTTGCATGTAGGAGTGTGTGCATGAGCATGGGAGTGCGTGCATGCACTTTGGGAGTGCATGAATACACTTTGAGAGTGCGAGCGTGCATGTTTGGGAGTGCACACATATATGTTTGAAAGTGCGAGCATGAACATTTAGGAGTGCGTGCATGCACTCTTTAGTGACTTTAGTGAATTCCTCACAGTGTCCCTTCGGTCAAATAAGACCAAAGCCAGTATCATCACATCTGAGTTACATGTTATCCTTCAAGTAAATGAAGAGGAATATGTTTTTGAAGGAAAGCCTAATCATGTTTCACTGGCCTTCCTCTTCTGTGGACTTCCAAATATTCCAGTGTCAGACAGTTCAAGAGGGGACTAGTTCTGCTTTCTGGCACTCCCATCTTCTGCAGCCCCAGTTTGTGAAGCCAGGAGCTGCGCATCCTGGTTCTGGATGGTGGGTGGGCATGGCCTGTGGACTGCTGCCAGCTTGGCAGTGGACATAGAATTGAACATTGTTAGACAAATCAGAGGTCGGTAACAGCTTGGTACTAGGCCTGGTCAGACAAATGAGAGACTGGCACAGCTTGTTGCAGGATGTGGTCAGACAAGCAGAAATCACATATTTTCATGATATATTTTGTGAAGTTTAGCATAACCAGCATGTTGTCAAGAGTGCTAGGTTCTAGTATCAGCTGCAAGAGCATCAATTATATTCTCTGCTTATCTATCTATTATAGATATGCCTAATGGTGCATCACCATACCAGTGCAAGAAGAGCTCAGGACAGACCTAGTGGCTGCATTATAGACAGTTTTCAAGAGCTTTATAGACATGCCATATTTACTATAAAGATATATAGGGGCTCTTTGATCTATATGCAAATATAAAGGGATCCCATTGACTTATAGTGTGGCCTCCTTCAAGTAAGCCATCATCTTGAGGATCTTCATGATGAGATCAAAACTTTTGGTCTAAAATAGTTTGGCTCAGAGACCAACAACCGGTGTAATAGTAGACCAAAAGGATTTTGATTTTCCTGGGTTTTGGTCCATACCCCACTGTGTGAAACACCCCAGGTCACCTGAACCTTCACTGGCCCTCCTCTTCTGTGGACTTCCAAATATTCCAGTGTCAGACAGTTCAAGAGGGGACTAGAAGTTCTGCTTACCTTTCTGCCACTCCCATCTTCTGCAGCCCCAGTTTGTGAAGCCAGGAGCTTTGCATCCTGGTTCCGGATCGTGGGTGGGCGTGGCCTGTGTACTGCTGCCAGCTTGCCAGTGGACATAGGATTAAACGTTATTAGACAAATCAGAAGTCGGTAACAGCTTGGTACTAAGCCTGGTCAGACAAATGAGAGACTGGTAACAGCTTGGCATTAGGCCTGGTCAGACAAATGAGAGATGGGTAACAGCTTGGCACTAGGCCTGGTCAGAAAAATGAGAGACTGGTAACAGCTTGGCACTAGGCCTGGTCAGACAAATGAGAGACTGGTAACAGCGTGGCACTAGGCCTGGTCAGAAAAATGAGAGATGGGTAACAGCTTGTCACTAGGCCTGGTCAGAAAAATGAGAGATGGGTAACAGCTTGGCACTAGGCCTGGTCAGACAAATGAGAGACTGGTAACAGCTTGGCACTAGGCCTGGTCAGAAAAATGAGAGATGGGTAACAGCTTGTCACTAGGCCTGGTCAGACAAATGAGAGACTGGTAACAGCTTGGCATTAGGCCTTGTCAGGAAACCGGGCGTCACGTGGTCCCACTACTAACCAGAGACCGCCGCACACGCCCACCGGGTTCCCCAAAACCTTGTCCGACCCTCTTATTATTAGGGTAACCAGGCAAACTGCCTTTGGACACACAAATTCCGGGTTTAAGGCAAGAAGACAGCTCAATTAAATATACGTTTTAATGGCTATAAGCACGCTAGGCAGAGTTTACAAGCATTTAACTATAAAGAAGTATGGAATATTACAGATTAAATAACTATGCGGTTCTGAGGTGGGTTACAACAGCTATGCAATACACAGAGACAATAACACGCAAAGTTTACCTCAAGCATGCAGCGTGGTGGGGAGCTCTTACAAGGGGGTGTGTCAAGAGCTTCTGGTTATGGTGATGGTGATGGACACCCCTGGATGTGCCGGCCGCACAACCCCCTTCCGATGAGTGACACCAGCCTGGTTTTTGACCATCCAATTTATGCTGCCAGGCTATCCATCTCCCCTCCCCACTGTGGGAGGGGATGTTACCTCCCATTTTTTAGAGGGGGATTTTGCCCTAAAACCCTTTTAGGAGCTATAACTTGGAGCAGGGGGGTCACACTGCCTTGTGAGTGGTACCAACATATCGGGCCAGGCGCACCGAACGCGTTAAGTCCAGGAACCGGGTCTTTATTCGGTCCAGAACTTTAGTTCCCCGTTTACCAGTCTCTGTCTGGTTTCCAGACCTGTTTTATACTATGCTCCGGTCCGGCTTTGGGAGCTGGTTCTGGTTCTGTGACCGGTTGGGCCGTAGGACGCAAGGCGTCCGCGTTACGGCCCATAGACTATCGGTGCCGGCGTCTGCCCTGTTCTGACACAATCCCAGCAGGGGATTACCTGAACGTAGCCTCACTGGCAACTTCCCAGCTGGGGGTGTTATACAACAGCAGGAGGCATGCTGGCTGCAGCCTAGCTTGTGACCAAAAGGCAGGAATCAAGTACCCCAGGGGGTTTGATCAGAGCTTTCACACATCCCTGCCAAACATCTCTTCCGCATCTCGTTAAAATACCTGGGCCATTTGTAATCAGAGGGCTGGAAGGGGGGATTCTAGACTGGACATAAAAACATAAATAATAAAGAAGATATGTGGAGTTTCCTAATCATTCCTTCACATTTGCGCTATAATATTTGGCCTATTCTCCACATCTCCCCCTTCAAAAGGGCGCTAAGGGGCAGCGCATCCTGATGCTGGCCCGTGCGCCCATGCGTCCGCTATTCCTGTCTGGTAGCACCACGGCGGTAGTGCTGTTTTGGGTTGAGGGTTCTGGGCCAGGTCCACTCCCGGAAGGGGTGTAAGGTGGCCCATAGCTGGGACCGCGGGGCCAGTTGCCGATGGCAACTCATCCCTTTCTGCTTTACCCGAGCCAGGGGCCTCGGTGCATGTTGCCAGCACTGGCCAAGGAGGCAGCCCCGAGTGGGTGCCTGCCTGACCTCCAGCACCATGAACCGGGTCCCCTGGATGGAGTGTCTGCCCTGGGGGGGACCTTCCGTGGGAAGGATCTCCCACCGGGCAGTACCCACCCCGTTAAGCCAGGTGGGTGACAAGGCCATTAAACTTGGAACCGGCGTGGCATAGACCACTGCCATTGGCACAGACCTCTTTCCTTGCGGCCGAGCTATCGGTGGGATGCTGGGACTTGACCCTGCCACCCCCACCCTCTGGCCGGTATAGTACAAATGGCAGCGGACAGCCAGGCCCGGCTCCACTGGCTTGTTGGTGATCCCTATGTGCCCAATCGTCCGGCTCTCTAAGGCATAGCACTTCTTAGCCCTGGGCAGATAGGGGACCACCAACTGCTGGTCCTCAGGCCACCCCCCTGGTGACCCTGACCTGACCATCATTGGGTACAGCCGCACTTGTCCCCCGACCACCCATCTGGGGTCTGGGCCCAAGTGAGGCTGCATGTCTTGCTTGGGGAGAACTCTCTGGGGGTCATCAGTGCCTGATGCTACCCCACATCTCTGCCTGGACATGGTCGGGACCACCATGTCCTCAGTCGGTTTCACGGGACCCACCTCTGGGTTTCGGTCTGTCTCCGCAGCCTCTTGGGAGGAAGGGAAGTAGCGGTCGGTCCCCTGAGGGGACTCTGGGACCTGCTCCTCCACCACTTGCACCCAAGCTGCTGGTTCAGGCAGAACACCCTGGTCCCTTAACACCCCGGGCGTGCTGAAACCCTGCAGTGGGGACTTACCTAGGGGTCCCACCTCTCCATGGGCACCCCTCATCCCACCTGCAGGTTCCACCACCCCTGTTTCTGGGCATGGACTGTTCCTCTCGGGTCGAGGTGCCGGGAACCCTGGACGGGGGGTGGTCGGAATAGACGAGACCATCCCATCCCCCGTCCGTCTCCCGGGACCTCCCTCCGGGCTTCTGTCGGCCCTGGCAGCCACTTGTTTTGGGGGAAAGGGGCAACTAGACCCCCGAGGGGCCCCCGAGCCGCCAGCGCTCCCACTATTCTCGATAGTGGCCAGAGCCGCTGCGGCCTCAGGTAATGCCTGCCCCCCTTCCATTCCCCTCCAAGCCTCCAGGCCAGACAGACCAGCCGGGCCCTCTGATACCCCAGTGGCGTAGAAACCCTGCAGTGGGGACTTACCTAGGGGTCCCATCTCTCCACGGGCACCCCTCACCCCACCTGCAGGTTCCACCGCCCCTGCCTTTTGGCCTGGACTGGTCCTCTCGGGTCGAGGTGCTGGGAACCCTGGACGGGGGGTGGTTGGAATAGACAAGACCATCCCATCCGCCGTCCGTTTCCCAGGACCTCCCCCCGGACTTCCGTCGGCCCTGGCAGCCGCTTGGTCTGGAGGAAGGGGGCAATTAGACCCCCGAGGGGCCCCCGAGCCACCAGCGCTCCCACTATTCTCGATAGTGGCCAGAGCCGCTGCGGCCTCAGGTAATGCCTGCCCCCCTTCCATTCCCCTCCAAGCCGCCAGTCCAGACAGACCAGCCAGGCCCTCTGCTACGCCAGTGGTGGAGAAACTCTGCGATGTGGACTTACCTAGGGGTCCCACGTCTCCTGGAACAGCCCTCACCTCAGTCGCAGTTCCCTCCCCAGCTGCTGGGTAACCCTCCTTCCTCTGGGAGGAAGAAGCACACTTTACACCCCCTACCCCCACATTCCCTGTAGCAGGTAGGTTACTCACATTATTTGCACATCTTGAAATATACATGTAATTACATCCCGGGGGACCAGACCTTGGGGGTTCAGTGGCCACATACTGAGACACTAGTCGCCCCAAGTCTGTCCCTAGCAAAACACCGGCAGGGATATTCGGCGATACCCCCACCTCCCGCACACCCCGCCCAGCACCCCAGTCCAAATAAACTTTTGCCATGGGGAGTGCCGATGCACCTCCCTCAATTCCAGAGACTGAGACAGTCTTTCCAGGGATGAAGTCCGGTGGGGACACCATCTCAGGGCGCACAAGAGTTGTCTCTGCGCCGGTGTCCCTAAGTCCCACGGCCACAGCTTGGCCCACAGTGACGAATTGCAAATTGTCCTGGGAACTCCCAGCACCCCTACCCACATACAGCACCGTGGAGGAGTTCTGGGATGGACCCTGCTGGCGCTGGGGACATGCGGCCTTGAAGTGTCCTGGTTGGTTGCAGTGGTGACAGAGTTGGGGCCCCCCTTGTCTGGAGAAGGGGGTAGGGGCAGGGGTCTTGGGCTGAGGGGCATGTACAACAGACGCCAGCGGCGGCTTACCCACTTTCCAGCTGGCAGGTTTCCGGGGCTCCTGGGCTCTGTTGTGACTGTACTCATCTGCAAGGGCGGCCGTTGCTGAGGCCCCCTCTGGCTTACGGTCGCGCAGAAACTGCTGCAGCTCGTCAGAGCAATTCCAGAGGAACTGCTCTATGGCAATCAGCTCCTTCAGCTGCTGGATGGAGGTGACTCCTAAGCCGGTGGTCCACTGCTCAATTGCTCTCTGTAGCGCCCGCATGTGATCAGCCCAGCTGTCGCTGGGGCCCCGTCGCAGACCCCGCAGCTTCTTGCGATAAAATTCCGGGGTAAGGTTATATTGTCGGATCAGGGCTTGCTTGACCCCCTCGTAGCTCAGGGTGGTTTCGCTGGGCAGGTACCCAAAGATTTCCAGGGCTTTACCCCTAAGGCGGGGGGTTAGGTACCTGACCCACTGATCCTCCGGCACATTGTATTGATGGCAAACGGTTTCAAAAGCCAGCAGAAATGTGTCCAGATCTGTGCCTTTGTCCAGGATGGGGAAATCCTCTGCACGTAACTTTGGGGCCTGGTTCTCGGGGGGCCCGCTGGTAGATGTGCTGGGTTGAGGGTGTTGAAGCTGTAGCCGCAAAACTTGGAGCTGGTGGTCGCGTTCAGCTTGCGCCCGGCGTTCCTCCCGTTCAGCCTGCATCTGGTGTTCCTGCATAAGGAGCGCGTAGGTGGCGTGGTCTCCCGTCTGAAGACTTGCCACAGCAGCATTCAGGAGAGTGACTGAGCCGGCTTGGCTGGGAGGACCGGCAGGCGGGGCTCGGTCCTGCGGGATGCTGAGGGCTGGTGACTGGCTTCTGGGAGAGCCCTGGCTGGGCCCCTCTGCACCCAGTGTAACATCAGCAGCCACATCCCTGCTTCTGGCCCTGGTGCCACTTGCCATGCCTGCAACTGCTCTATTGCACACTGTAATCACACAACTACTGTAACCACTCTCAGAATATGCCTAGCGTTGAGCTGATCTTAAGATCCCAGCAACAGAAAAGCCGCTGCTAGTAATCTTTAGTGTATGAGAGTATGGGGCCCACACTCACTTACACTATTTGCCTTATCCCACCGCTGCCACCAAATTGTCAGGAAACCGGGCGTCACGTGGTCCCACTACTAACCAGAGACCGCCGCACACGCCCACCGGGTTCCCCAAAACCTTGTCCGACCCTCTTATTATTAGGGTAACCAGGCAAACTGCCTTTGGACACACAAATTCCGGGTTTAAGGCAAGAAGACAGCTCAATTAAATATACGTTTTAATGGCTATAAGCACGCTAGGCAGAGTTTACAAGCATTTAACTATAAAGAAGTATGGAATATTACAGATTAAATAACTATGCGGTTCTGAGGTGGGTTACAACAGCTATGCAATACACAGAGACAATAACACGCAAAGTTTACCTCAAGCATGCAGCGTGGTGGGGAGCTCTTACAAGGGGGTGTGTCAAGAGCTTCTGGTTATGGTGATGGTGATGGACACCCCTGGATGTGCCGGCCGCACAACCCCCTTCCGATGAGTGACACCAGCCTGGTTTTTGACCATCCAATTTATGCTGCCAGGCTATCCATCTCCCCTCCCCACTGTGGGAGGGGATGTTACCTCCCATTTTTTAGAGGGGGATTTTGCCCTAAAACCCTTTTAGGAGCTATAACTTGGAGCAGGGGGGTCACACTGCCTTGTGAGTGGTACCAACATATCGGGCCAGGCGCACCGAACGCGTTAAGTCCAGGAACCGGGTCTTTATTCGGTCCAGAACTTTAGTTCCCCGTTTACCAGTCTCTGTCTGGTTTCCAGACCTGTTTTATACTATGCTCCGGTCCGGCTTTGGGAGCTGGTTCTGGTTCTGTGACCGGTTGGGCCGTAGGACGCAAGGCGTCCGCGTTACGGCCCATAGACTATCGGTGCCGGCGTCTGCCCTGTTCTGACACAATCCCAGCAGGGGATTACCTGAACGTAGCCTCACTGGCAACTTCCCAGCTGGGGGTGTTATACAACAGCAGGAGGCATGCTGGCTGCAGCCTAGCTTGTGACCAAAAGGCAGGAATCAAGTACCCCAGGGGGTTTGATCAGAGCTTTCACACATCCCTGCCAAACATCTCTTCCGCATCTCGTTAAAATACCTGGGCCATTTGTAATCAGAGGGCTGGAAGGGGGGATTCTAGACTGGACATAAAAACATAAATAATAAAGAAGATATGTGGAGTTTCCTAATCATTCCTTCACATTTGCGCTATAATATTTGGCCTATTCTCCACAGGCCTGGTGAGACAAATGAGAGATGGGCGACAGCTTGGCACTAGGCCTGGTCAGACAAATGAGAGATGGGTAATAGCTTGGAACTAGGCATGGTCAGACAAATGAGAGACTGGTAACAGCTTGGCATTAGGCCTGGTCAGACAAATGAGAGATGGGTAACAGCTTGTCACTAGGCCTGGTCAGACAAATGAGAGACTGGTAACAGCTTGGCACTAGGCCTGGTCAGACAAATGAGAGACTGGTAACAGCTTGGCACTAGGCCTGGTCAGACAAATGAGAGACTGGTAACAGCTTGGCATTAGGCCTGGTCAGACAAATGAGAGATGGGTAATAGCTTGGCACTAGGCCTGGTCAGACAAATGAGAGACTGGTAACAGCTTGGCACTAGGCCTGGTCAGACAAATGAGAGACTGGTAACAGCTTGGCACTAGGCCTGGTCAGAAAAATGAGAGACGGGTAACAGCTTGTCACTAGGCCTGGTCAGACAAATGAGAGACTGGTAACAGCTTGGCACTAGGCCTGGTCAGAAAAATGAGAGATGGGTAACAGCTTGGCACTAGGCCTGGTCAGGCAAATGAGAGATGGGTAACAGCTTGGCACTAGGCCTGGTCAGACAAATGAGAGACTGGTAACAGCTTGGCACTAGGCCTGGTCAGAAAAATGAGAGATGGGTAACAGCTTGCCACTAGGCCTGGTCAGACAAATGAGAGACTGGTAACAGCTTGGCACTAGGCCTGGTCAGACAAATGAGAGACTGGTAACAGCTTGGCACTAGGCCTGGTCAGACAAATGAGAGACTGGTAACAGCTTGGCACTAGGCCTGGTCAGAAAAATGAGAGATGGATAACAGCTTGTCACTAGACCTGGTCAGACAAATGAGAGACTGGTAACAGCTTGGCACTAGGACTGGTCAGACAAATGAGAGATGGGTAACAGCTTGGCACTAGGCCTGGTCAGACAAATGAGACTGGTAACAGCTTGGCACTAGGCCTGGTCAGACAAATGAGAGATGGGTAACAGCTTGCCACTAGGCCTGGTCAGACAAATGAGAGATGGGTAACAGCTTGGCACTAGGTCTGGTCAGACAAATGAGACTGGTAACAGCTTGGCACTAGGCCTGGTCAGACAAATGAGAGATGGGTAACAGCTTGGCACTAGGCCTGGTCAGACAAATGAGAGACTGGTAACAGCTTGGCACTAGGCCTGGTCAGAAAAATAAGAGATGGGTAACAGCTTGGCACTAGGCCTGGTCAGACAAATGAGAGACTGGTAACAGCTTGGCACTAGGCCTGGTCAGACAAATGAGAGATGGGTAACAGCTTGGCACTAGGTCTGGTCAGACAAATGAGAGACTGGTAACAGCTTGGCACTAGGTCTGGTCAGACAAATGAGACTGGTAACAGCTTGGCACCAGGCCTGGTCAGACAAATGAGAGATGGGTAACAGCTTGGCACTAGGTCTGGTTAGACAAATGAGAAACTGGCACAGCTTGTTGCAGGATGTGGTCAGACAAGCAGAAATCAGATATTTACATATTATATTTTGTGGTGTTTAGCATAACCAGCATGTTGTCAAGAGTGCTAGGTTCTAGTATCAGCTGCAAGGGGCACCAATTATCTTCTCTGCTTCTCTTTCTATAATAGTAGACCAAAACTCAGGATTTTGATTTTCCTGGGATTTGGTCCATGCCCTGCTGTGTGAAACACCCCAGGTCACCTGATCAAACTCATCTCTTCCTGGTCCTGCGACGCATGCGCGGCCGCTCATCAAATTAGCGCACTCGGATCCACTCGTCCAGGAGCTTGTCTAATACGAGCAGATCGGAATGCAACGGTGGCCGTATTCCCTCTCTACCCTCTAACTTGGAACGTGCCCGAGCCGACCATTCACAAATGCCTGATGCGGGTACATACCCTGCTAAAAGGATAGCGGGGATGCGGCCGCTGCTTACGCATGTGGGTACAAAGGTGATTTTTCGGGCGACACGGAGGGTTTCACACAATCAGAGGCCCCGGGGGGGGGGGGAGCAAGTATGCCTGCCGTGGAGTCTCATAGACTCCAGGGTGGGTTTTGGTCCTCTTTAAAGTAGCCAGGGACAACACCCTCATCAATTGATCTATTAAAGATTAAGACTCGGGCAAGCTGCTCTGCAAAAACCTTGAAGCAAATCATTAAGATGCCATCTGGGTCCACAGCCTTCCTGTTGAAGCATTGCAGTGTCATCTGACTCACCAGTGCAAAAATTGAGGGACTATTAGGAGGGAGATGGGAAGTAACATTCGTGTCTAAGAGATGTGTCCAGGTAAAATTGTCATTGATCCCAAAATCCCTGCTTTTCTTCTTTCTTGTATGTGGAGCTGGATAGCCCTGCTTAGTGTTTATATTAAAAAGGATCCTCCTTGTTATTATTTAGCCTTCTAGAAAATACTCATCACATTATCGAAGTTTAATTGTGGTTATTTCATTTTTCCAATCTTTCTTAAGACTTGTCAAACAGTCTACATGCAAGAACAGTTTTCAAGTCAGGATATGTGCGATACATATTCATGAATGCTATGAGCTTTTCTTTTCATATAAAGGAACTGTTATTCTAGGTCTAGTGGTTCATTAACAACAGCTTGGCGAAATCACTTTGAGGATCTATTGTTTTACGGGATCATTTAACTACAAAGGAGCAATGTTTTCTTAGCAGATATACTATAAGTGCGTTGCTGTCTGCTAAACATAATTAAAAAGTTTATAATTGAAATTTCAAGGACAGAGAAAATATTTCCAGTTGCTTACACTTTCAGACATATTTTCAAAGAATAGAATATATTTGAAGGTTTGAAATCTGAACCTTTTGAAGTAAAGCATTGAACATTGGGATTTATCAAGTAAGCCAGCAATAGTCCTTTTTGGTAATTTAACCTATTAACTGCCAGCCTAACTAGAGATTTTGTCACCCTCTGTTGCCAGACCATGCTTTACCATTTTGTGTTATACGCGTTCAACTGTGATTTTTCAAAAAATGTGTAGGGATTTCCCAGGAAAATGATGGGCAGGTTGATTCATTACTAGCGCCAGGTAACGACAGATGAGCGTCTGTAGCGAGGCATTGAGAGCAACCGCAAGTAGTCACTGTGCTCGGCCATGGTTCGCTGTTTCACAGCATCTCAGTCCGTGGCCGGCATAGATGAATATATTGTGTGAGTCGCTCTAACACCAGTACAGCGCTGTATGGGAGTGAGCGGTAGCGCCAGCTCAGTGTGACCGACTCACACCATATTCATAAAAAAAGCCTCACACAGCGCTGGCACTCAAAAACCCTGTTTGACGTGGAGAAAAGTAACGGCCATTGAAATGTATGGGAGAGCGACAGGTAACGACAGGTAATACCAGGCCAGAGCGCCGGCGGTATACGGTGCGCCATCTGTGATGATGAATCGGTCGCTACGTGTCGCTGTTAGAGTCGCTCACCAGATTCATTTTCATAAATGTGGTATTGCATACAGTGCCCAGCGGTCACCGTTTGCTACCTTGTCATTACCTGTCGCAGCCAGTCATTACCTGGCACTATGGCTTGATGAATAAAGCCCTTATTGTTTTTTTTCAGCAGAGTTTGGGCTTTAACTAGAAATGTCTTGTTTGTAATTCTATTTTTTTCAAGGTGTAGCTTTTTTTTTTTATAAAGTTTTGAAAGAAACTCGTATTGCGTGTAAAAGCCCCATTTATCTTGGTTACAATGGCACCACATATGTATTGATAGACAACCTTTCCTGCCCAGGAGACTCCCCCAAACTGAAACCAAGCGTTTTTCAAAGAGGAGATTTTCAAATTAAATATATGTGTACTTTTCAAAAAAAACAACTCTTTACATTTGAAATCCTCACCACAAACTGTATATTTTCTCAAAGTACACACCTCAAACCTTTGACACCCACCAGGTTTGTCAAGGGCAACGTTTTATAGATGCAGACCCTTGAGGAATGTACTGGTTGCACAGTTTCCCTAAATAATTAATACAAAATCTAAACCACATTTTTCTAAAATATCAATATTAACATGAAAAAACAAACTAAGGTCCTCTGAACAATACCCAATGTGCATAGGTACTTTTTACTCTTTCGGTGCAAGCAGTCAGGATCGGGGCTGCTAACGGCAATTACAACACTGGAGGCAGTTATTATGGTGAAATCAAATGCAGCTTATTGAGCAACAAGTCAGACAAAATGTTCACTGCATTTTGTCATACAAGCAGGGTGCAGGATAAATGCAACATAAAGTCCTTCTGGGGTTAAACGTAAACACAACTCGGTTTTCTCACCTACCTAGTAGGTCCAAAGTTTGGACATGCAGCAAAACATTTCTCTTTCACGGGCTGCATGCTTGCGACTGGCTGTGTCTTATTACACAGCTTCCCCAGATTGCCTTTTCTAGCCCTGTGATGAGTTAGTCTCAGCCACCTGTGCGGGCTGAGACAGGCAGTTAAACTTCAGCCCGAAGGGAGGGGAATGGCAGGCCCCACTACCAACCTACCTGCCATTCCATAGAAATCCTGGCGCAGACAAAAACACTAAAAGCACTTAAACAAAAAGCCTCCTGGACTTCTTATCTCACCCAAGCTAGCACCCTGGGTGAAATATTCACTCCCTCCACCATAAAGTCAGCTGCATGCCTACACAGCCTACTCTAGATTTCGTCGCCCTCTCTTTACCATTTTACATCATTTTGCTCTAAACTGTGATTTTTGCAGGAATTTCCAGGGAAATGACATATCGTTTTTTTTTAGTTTGGGCTTTAACATGTAATGTCGTGTTTGTAATTTTTCTGTGTTTTAACAATATTTTTGTGTTAAATATGTGAAATAAAATTATATTTTTTACATTTTGCCACATTTTTGTTTAAAAAAACAGACATCTAAGTGTATCAAAAAAATCACTGTGTGTGTAAAAGTCCTATTGCTCCAGATTATAACGGTACCACATATGTATCAGTAGAGCGCTTTATGAGATTTTCAAATAAAATACAACTACTATGTGCAAGGGTCCTGAATGCTGCCATCCCACATAGTCCCCATGGGCTATGGGATCTTTTGCACCCCCTGGATTTGGGGATGCAAGTAATGGAGCAGGAGATTAATGGCAAGTCACCTATTCGCTGGCAGGTGACTAACCAACCTGCCCTGTGAACTGGTACACCTTACCAGTTCACAAAGGGTTAAATGTAAAAACACACACACCATACATAGAAAAGTCCTTTATTATTACTTTATTACTTCCAAGTGTGGGGGCAGAGGATCCAAGCTCCCTGTCTCCACATCCACCTTCTGCGTATTAATGCCAGCCTCTGACTTTGACTAGCACTGCTGGGAAAGACCTTTTATATACCTTTTATAGCGGCTGAGTAAGATAATGTCATATCACTCGTCCTATAAAAGACCTCTCCCTGCAGCAGCCAGTGAGCTGTCAGGAGCCACCACGTGGGGCAGGGATTGGGGGTGTTCTCTTTCCCACTGAAGAGGAGACCCGCAGGGAGAGGTGAATAGCTTTTTATTTCACCAGCCAAGTAGATACATGCTTGGAAGTTAACTGCTCATTGTCATAGGCCCAGACCCCACTTCCCAGACTGCTCTATTGAGAAGTGGAGCTAAACATCTTGGGGGCACTTTTCTATAGTTTGCTGCAGGCAGCAGAGAGACTAGGTTCACCCCTACACAGAGTTTCAATGGCTAAAACTTACAGGAATTTAAAGGTTTTGTCCAGGGAGAAACAAAAAAAATCTAAACTCACCTGCAGCTCCTCTGTGCAGGTCTGGCATCTACATATTTACCAATGGCGTGGAGCCAGTGAATCCGTCTTCAAGCACTGGTGGCCTCTCATGGAGGCACCTATGGAGCCTTCATTTATGTCCCCACAAGCCTACTCCATTCAGGAGTGTTAGGGGGTGTAAAGCCATATTGAAAGATGCCACCCCTGTCAGCCAGCATGGGACAAGCAGAAAACAGCTAAATTTATCCTTTTGCTTGGACTGTCCCTTTAAGTACATATGCTCAACGCCCATCTGATGTGGCCCCTGACCTGCTGTGGGGAAAGTGGGATGGTTAAATAGAACTGGCGTGTGAAGATAAATAGAGGCTCAGTAAGGATGAGAGATTGCAAGAGAGTGATACAGAGGGGCAAATTGGCAAATATCGGTGGCAGCAGTGGCTTGAAGGAATGTGGTGACCTTTGGGTGAAGTTTCTGGCATAACAGATAACATTTTTCTCTACATGTAATTGTATGTTTTGTATATTTACAATTTGGGATTTTTTGGGGTGATGGGCTATAAATATGGGAACCATATATTTGGAGAGGTGAGGCAATAAGCAAGTGTATTGCATGTATGTTGGGATTGTTATAAAGGTTCTAATGGAGTGGTGTGGTAGAAGAACCTATGAGTCAAAAAAAATCTATGGCACTTGTGGAGACAGCGGTTATGCTAATTATTGTGGCCTGTGACCAGCTTACAAATCGCTTATATGACCCACGTTATTCAAATAGTTGACCAACCCTGTTATAAGTTACTTGTTCAGAATTTGTATTTCAATAAATATGAAATGTATTACTAATTATTAGCTATTTAGGAAGGCGTCGGAGACTGATAACACTGATAACATTGAGTCGGAGTTGGGCTTTGGCTTACAGACTCCACAGCCCTGACTACTCATACACAAAATAACGTGCAAATAGCTATTAAATTGATGCAGTAAAACATATGTTGCAGCAACAAGAGCATTTTTAAATAAATCCCTATATGCTTTCCATTTGAACGAGAAAGTTCTGAATTTTGATGGATAACCCCATGTGTTTCAAGCACTACTACCTCATTTACAGAAATGCTGCATATCTCATTTGTGTCAGTTTTCTCTTTCAAAATTTCAATAAATTAAACAAGAATAGATTACACAGCAAACACATCACGCAAGTTATAATGAGTGTTACAGTGTTACATTGAACTGGAATGATAAACCTAGAGATAAGCGAACCATAAGTTGCAGTCGGGGACTGTTTGTTTCGGTTCTCAGGAGGACCTTTCACTTTAACTGTTTTATTCTATGTTTGTTTTCATTCAATTCCTCTCCTATCTCCAGGATAACAATATATGTCAATGATCACTGCAGCACTCCAAGCATGATGTCCTGGAGTTGTTCACCTCTTTCTCATTCAGGCAATAGACAATTCCTGTTGTCTCCAACTCAACAAGATTTACCGCATCCTACTCTTCCGCTAGCCCGAGCGCATGCCCTAATCACATTTAGCCTAGGCTACTGCAACACTCTCCTCTACCAGAAAACAGATTGGCACCACTTTATTAAAACTCTATTACCCATCTCATCTACCTCTACTCTTGCTTCTCCAAAGCTTTTTCCCTTTGCCAGTCCCTCCTCTAGCTGCTGATATCTGAAAGGATTAAGCCTATAATTTTAATATTAACCTACAAAGGTATATCCAGGTAAGCCTCTTTTTTCATTTCATCTCTTATCCAAAGATGCCAACACAGCCAATGCTAAGCCTGGGACCTCCTCTTTTCCTCAACCCCGATTACCTCCATCACATTTGTCTTCAATACTTTACAATGCACTTTACAGTACAGTGCTTATGTTCCCTTTTCAGACAAACCTATCATCTAGCAATGCTTGGCATAACCTTTATGTGCATGGGCCCTGAATATAAGACAGTCATACTTGCATCTAAATGTGGAATGGGCCAGTTCTGCTGGTGGGTCCCAGACCCTTCAGCCCAACATTGACTATGTGTGACCCAACATCTCGTCTCCACCCTTAAACCGGACCTTCAGCGTGATTTAATGAAAAGCCAAAACTCTTAAAAAACGGTTCCCCAGCATCTAAAATTAATATATTTTAAGTTTTTAGTCACTAACTTCTTATTCTTTCTCCCAATGGGCTGCAACTCTGTTCAGGAATTTAGGATACGGGTGCCGCCATCTTGACTCAGAAGCATCACACTTACTGAGGAGAGGAGAGTGGGATAAGGTACAGGGGGGCGGGTTATAGCTGTGCTTTGCTCAGACAGAGCAGAGCTGGGGTCAGGTAAAGGTCAGCAATCCCAGAATGCAGAGCAGCACAGTCAGGAGGCACTTCCTGTTTGCAGGCTGCCTGATAAGATGGCGGCTTCCATAAGCCGCCATCTTGGATGTTTAAAGGCTCATAACATGCAGTAGATGCAGGTAGGATGATTTTTAATGTGGACAATCTGTATGTACAGGGTGTGGGAAACATATAAGATAGACTCTTATTCAGAGTGAAGGTCCGCTTTAACTAAGAGTGTAAGCATGAAAAGGCAGAACTTACACTCCTGTTGTTCGTTTGTCAGATTGGACTTATACTACCCTGTGTTTTATAGAGTATAATATTTGATTAACCCTTTCTGAAACAATGTACAGCTCCTTGGAAGATGAAGGCACTTTCTAGACAACAATAATTTATCTAAATATGCTTCAGAATCACAATATATCAAAAACACATAACAATACACATTAAAATTGTTAATCTGCAGCCTGAGAGTGGTCTGGAGCCTGGTGGTCAGGGCTGTATTCAGATTTCTTGTCACCATAGCCACCCTTTTAACTTCACAGCCCTGCATGCCAAACCATTGTTGACCTTACCCCATTTTGTTGCCACCCATCATAATAACTGCCAGAAAATCAGTAGCCTTAGGTGGTGCAACATAGGACAGAACTATACTGTTGAGCAATAACAGGGGATAACTATGTTTTCTACATAATGCTTACTAAAGAAAATAGACTGCTTTCCGTGTGATGGTCAAATGGCTCTGCATCCCTTTTTTAGATCCAATTTAATGCCAGATTTCAATGCAGATTTTTAGTATCATAATTAGGGATGAGAAAACCCACCGAAGTTTTGGGGTTTCACAAGTTCAGCCGAACTTGCCGCTACAGTCCCCTGAATATTGGGGACCAACATGACTTTAAAATGGGGGTAGCAAGAGACAGAGGGCTGCAAATCGAGAGAAACAGAATGCACCTGCACAAAGTGGCCTTCACAGGTGCCAGACTCAGAGGCCAATTTGGGGGTAGCACCAAGGTGATTGCCCTGTACAAAATGGGCTAGGAAAAGTACTCAATATAATAACAAAAAAATACAAAATCAGAAAATAGATATTTTATTGACCGGATGAGTAAAGGGCGGGGGGGGGGTCCATTTCCAAAGCTAACTGTCTATTTTATTGCCCTTCCATGGACAGATGGCTCACTTGCTAGGGACAAATGAACCTTTGTTAATTTTCAGGCCACTTCCAGGGACAGGCTGCTCATAGGACGGGGAACATCTGCTAATTGTCCTTTACAGGTCACGTCCAGGGACAGGTAGCTGACATATTTAGTAGGACAGGCCACTGATAGAAAAACTGAAAAAAATTAGCAAATAAGGGACATGTGTGTGGTGTTGCTGCTGGTGATGGAGCTGGTGCTGCAGGGAGAGGATGTGTTACATTTGTGCCTGCTACACCCTTCTCCAGTGCCTGCCGATGCCAGGCTTTGCAGCATATTCTTGTAGGCCCCAATGCCGCTGCCAGAATGGTGAGGCCAGACCACATTGAGGCATTGAAAGATTAGGTCAGGGGTTCCCAACAGGTGGTACTAGTTCCACTGGTGGTACTTGAGGTGCTCACAGGTGGTACTTGACAAAGCTGCAGACTTGCCCTGCATCTGTACCCCAAGCATGGTTTGCAACATAAATAAACATTGTATACTTGTTTGTGTGATTAAGTCACTTAAAAAAGGTGTTTTGTATGTTTTTATTAAGGATTTAGGTGATTGACAATGCTCCCACACCAACCAGGTGGTACTTTATTTAATCAGAAAATGGAAAGTGGTACTTGAAAAACTGTTGGGAACCCCTAGGTTAGATGGCACACAGTGCTTCATGTTCCAGTTCCCCAGGGACCTGCAGAGCAAACAAAAAACATTAGTATTATTATCTTTTATTTTTAGTGTGCTATTGTATTCTGTGGTGCCGTACGAACTGAAAATTGCACTAAATAATCTTCATTGTGTCCATGCCCAGGAACCTGCAAAGAAGAAGAAAAACATTGTTAGTTTTGTTACTATTATAAAATATTTTTTCTATTTATTTCTATCCCTCCCCCCCTTTTTGTCTTCAACCCACTCCACTTCTGCAGAGTCCTCCACCTCACCCCCCTTTGAATCAGCAAAGCAGTCTCAGCCACAAAACCACACAGGGGTTCCCAGATGCCCAACAACTTGTATAGGAGGATGAGGACGTGGACATCGAACCATAACAGGACATCTTCGATGAGGATGAAACCCAAGTGCCGTCTGTGTTGGGGGCTTCTTCTCGTGCCTCGTCCCTCACTATGTGTCTGACACCTTCACCGAGCAGCTGCAGCTGGAGATATGTATGGCCGATCGAAGGAGACACAGACACAATCATCCACCATACAAATCTAGTTTATTGAAGTGAAGCTTACAATCTTATATGCAACCAATGCCCCCACCTTTCTGTTTCAGTGTGAAACTAAAACAAAATTTTACATAGAACACATTCTCAGTAAACTACGCGTGTTATCAGCAGAACATTTCGGACATAGACAATACTCAGTAATTCCACAGAACAAACTACTTCTCAAGCTGCTTCTCGTAAATGCATATTATTAAAGCTTAACTTTAGACTCGCATATACTCTATCAGATCAAGTGCCTCTACCTACAGTCTGGTGCGGCATTCTGCAATGTGAAGGCTGAGAAGGCGGGTTACAGTGAGGAGTGGGTGAAGGAGGATCCGAGGGGTGATGACGAAGTCCTAGACCCAACGTGAACTGAAGACAATCAGATCTTGGTGAAAGAGGTGGTGGCCAGCAAGCCCCAGAAGAGAGAGAAAGGCGCAAACAATCAGTGGTCAGCCCCTTGCTACTACTACCCACTATGCCCAGAGACTGAGCACTGACTCAGCTGGCTCAAAGGTCCTCACCAGCAAACTCTGTGCCACTAGTCACTAAAGAGTGATAATTGTGAATAATCTCTGTACGCCATCTGTCACCAGGGACCTGCAAAGCAAGCAAAAAAATATATTATTAGTATTATTGTTTATTTATATCATATTGAGTGCTATCGTATTCTGTGGAGCTGTACAAACTAAAAGTTACAGGATGGTGGGACACTGAATAAACTAGTATTATTATATTCCTCCACTCATTGCCTCATACTCCACTTCCTTCTTTCCTGTCTCATCATCCAGTCATGGATTCCAGGAGCAGACACATGAGTGGTTGCTGATGCTGAACCTGAAACCTGGTTAGCTTGTGTGCAACAACGGGCTAAAACTAGTAGCCAGATTGGGCCGAGGTGAGTTGCGGCACATCCATTGGCTGGAGCATGTGCTCAATATTGGAGTTCCAGCTCCAAAATGCCCGGATGAGTCGAAGTGCAGACCAATAGCACTTCACCATCAATGAGTGGGCTTCCATGAGTGCCATGCTCCTGTGTTTCTAATACGTCCTCAATATGGTCAGTGCTGACAATGCCATTTTCAGTGCTAACATCCCCAACCTTTACCTGCTAGAAAAAAACACTTCTGGACATGATGACAATATTGCCACAGGAGGAAGAGGAGGCACATTTTCACAGGTGTCAGGCCAGTCCACACATGGCTTATAAGGATATAATCACCTCCTTGATTCCATCACTGGAGCGGGATAGAAAGATAAGGGAGTACAAATGCACGCTGGTGGATGTACTATTGGCACAAGGTCAAGGAGGAGGAGGAAGACACAGGATAATTTGCATGCTTTGCCACCAGTCACTGAAGCTAGGGAAATCTCTGCATGATGTCCATCACCAGGGAACTGCAGAGCAAAGGAAAAAAGTTATTCGTTGTATTAGCTGGTATTAATATTTATTAGTATTATTACATAATACATATTACATATTATGAAGGGGGCGTGGTCGGACATGGGAGCGTGAGGAGGTTTCTTTCGGAGCTCCCTCCAGCCAACCAATATTAAAGGAGCAGTATCGCGAATTTTTCTTGGTGACATATTTAAATGGTACTTTGAATGTAGGTAAGTGTTGGAGTAAGAATTCCAAAATGATGTGTGTGTTGTGCAGCTGGAGACTAATAGCTTATGTTTATGTCTGCTGAGTGTCGGGGCCCGACACTCTGGCCTGTTCCACGCTGAGGAGAGGGGGAAACAATGTAATAAAGTAATCAGCTGTTCAGTGCTGGCAGCCATCCAGCATAATGTTGCAACATTGCCTGGCCAGAACTCATCTATCTAAAACAGAGGGAAAAGCTCTAGAAGTCATTTAGCTCATTGGTAAATTCAATGTCAGTTTGAACCAGAGAGTAATTGGTTCGAATCTCAGACTCACCAGTTTTTTTTGTTTTTGTTTTTTTTTGGGGGGGGGGGGGGGGGTAATTTTATTTCAGAATTGGATTTTTGGGTTTACATCCTGTTTTTTTGCTCTAAACATGTTTTATTTTGACAGTTTTCCCTTCATGTTGGCTCTGCTGCAGAATCTTTCAGTTTACCATTTTCTCTTTCATATTCATACATTTTTACATATGATCTTTCTTTCAGCTTTGTGTGTTTTGAGCAAAGCCCAACCCAGGATTTTCACTATCTGGAGTTTTGTTTTGTGCCCCTAGGGGAATCCCGACTTGGGATGCCCCGATATGTGAAATCCCCATGTTCGCCTGTGAAAACGTACCTTTCCCTGTCCCACAGCGCATGCGCGGGCTCTCATCCAATCAGCTCTGTCTGCACGCAGATGAGGAGCCTGAGCAGTAACCTTCCTGGCCGCCCGGCCTGTCTAAATGACTATCTGCGTGAGCGCGCCAGAAAAATGGGGGGATCTGTGGTTATCCAGGGGTCGTTTCACACAGTGGGGCATCCCGATTTAGGATGCCCAAGGGGGAAGGTCAATGGCCGGGTCTTATAGACTTCAGGGTCGGCCACTCAGGGTTTTGTTCCACTTTAATACCTTTAGATTTTCTTGCACAGTTATTCAAAGAAGAATTTCAGTTATTTTCAGTCAGTTTAGTTTATTTTGTATAGATTTTACACATTTGAGTCGCCGCTTCTAGACCCACGGGTGAGGTGAAGAAGAAGGCGGTCGGCACCCTCAAGCTACTTAAGGGAGACCCCACCCTACAAGTCCTTTGCTGCAACGGGTCACCCCCAGGAGAGGGGGGGTGGCGACGATCCCCCTGTATGTCGGGGAGAGGGAACAGGATGAAGGGCCTCGCAGAGACCAGGGCTCTCTCAGCATCTCCGCTGGGAACGGCAACTCCGCCGCAGCTGAACACACTTCAACGTGGGAGCAGCCCATCTTAACCATTTTCCCTGCACCTGGGTGACCGGGCAGGCACAACGATTGCCCCACCCAGCCCAAACTCATTAGCACTCCTGGCTGCCTCCTGGAGCTCAGATGGGGAATGGTTCTCCCCCAGGGCACGCGCCCATGCCCATCCCTCCCCCACCTGGCACCCCGGCCACAACTCGAAAGGTTCTACATGGCAAAAGGCTGTGATGTCATGCAGCCCAACCCTGAAAGTATAAGGCTCAGAACCCCCTCTCCACCTCCTACGAGCCACACTCAGGGCAACATGGGGCCCCCTCCTCGGTCAAATTTGGACTCTTATAAGGAGGCCCGCGTTAATGTACAATCAAGACCAGCGTGCAGCTGGGTGACAGCACTGCATGCTGAAATTGCTCCAAGCACCTTAATGGATCATCAGAACGGAGGGGCCACCAAACCTGATACGCCCCTAATGCACAGGCAGGCAGACATCAGGGCAGAGCTAAAGGCCCTCCCCACTAAAGCATACCTGGAATCTTTTATTTTACCAGTTGAAAATTTACCAGTTGAAGAAGTTCCAATTCCAAAGTGGAAGGAGTGGAAAAAGCCCACCTCTTGGCTATTCAGAGAATAGAGGAGCTGGAAAAAAACGTGGCGCTACAGTGGTCCATATCCTAAGCTACTGTTTTGCACCCTGACAACCTCGAGAACCGAAGCCGACGTAATAACATTAGAGTGAGAGGTCTTTCGGAGGTGACGACGCAAGATCAATTGCTCCACACTGTGACAGGCATCTTCAATGAGATCCTTGGCCGTCCACCCAACTCTGAAATAGTTATGGATCGACTTCACAGATCGCTTGGCCCCAGACCTACCGACCCTAACCGTCTGCGCGACGTGATTTGCTGCCTACACTACTACACAGCTAAGGAAGAAATCCTCAGGAAAGCGTGAGAAAGAGGTCAAATAAACTTTGATGGAGCGTCGTTGTAGGTCTTTCCTGATGTATCCAGAAGATCGCTACAAATGAGACGTCTCTTGAAGCCTCTGTTGGGGAAGATCCAGGAATGCGGAGCATCTTATTGCTGGGGATATCCTTTTCATTTGCTCGTCCGCAAGAACCAGCGAGTCTACGCATTGAAGATCCCGGCTGATCTACCGGAACTGTTCGCCTTTCTGGGACTGGAACCTTTCTTGCTACCGGACTGGTTGGACCCTTCTTCGCTCCCTCCGCCAGCTTGGGTGAATGGAGGACAACTGCAGAGGGCGCGCCGGTTGAGAAATGAAAACGCAGCTCGAAGAAGAAATACTAGTAGACGGCCTGGGGCATCACGGCCCAGGGACAATGAGTCATAGTTCGAGACCGATCTGTCTCCTGATATCCTTTGATTAAGTTTAACGCATTATGATTTCATGCCTTCTTAGTTGTCTTTTAAGATTTGCTTTCCGTTCAAGACCGATCTGTCTCCCAATATTCTTTGTTTAAGTTTAATGCATTACAATTTCATGCTTTCTTTGTTGTCTTTAAGATTAACCTTCCATTTGGCCTCTCCGTGCGCATCTCGGGGGCCCCTGCGCCGGTCCCAAGTGGGCAGGTGGAGGGCCCCCGGGCAGCGCCGGATGAGTGTGATCATAGCATCACTGTTTGGAGCTTGAGTGGGTGGTTCCTAGGGCTACTGACACCCCGGGATGGTCAACGTGATCATTTAGGGGTTGCAATCTATCCTTGGGGTCGGCTGGGGGGACCTTTCTTGCCTTCCGGTTCGCCTCGCTTCCACAGTAGGCTCTGGCCCCCCTTGCCTCCCCGGGCAGGCGAGGTGGGCTTGTCTTTGGGAAAATTAAGTGTATTTCCCGCTTAGGTTGATGATCCATTTGTATAAGTTTAGTTAGCTCAGTGTGTGTTGTTTTTTTGTTGTGTGTTAGTGTTCAGTGTTTAACCCTCGCTTTTGTCTTGTCCCCCCGCTGTGGTTAACCCTTCCTCCCTAATTCTTCCTCCGCCCCCTCTTTCCTAAGCTTCCAGCCCCCCCTCCCCTACCGCCCTCTTGCTTCACTCTCTCCAGTGCCCCCAGTTCTTTCTGGTGCTGGGTTCGTGCGACTGGTCAGCCTGACATGTCAAAGGTGAAGTGCACATCCCTTAACGTCAAGGGTCTCAATTCCCCTATTAAAAGGTCCTCACTTTTTTTTCAGCCTCCCATAACTCATATTCACGTATCGACTGGTTTCTGGTCCCTCACAAGTTCCTACACCTTATAGTAAGCTTGGACATTGGGCAGCTAATGATCTCCAATCACGACCCAATCTCCCTGACCATCCCCATCCCCGACACCACCCCCCTTAGAGGTCAATGGAGGCTTAATCGCTCCCTCCTCCAGGACCAAGGGGTCAAGGCGAACATCCAAAAAGCCACCACAGAATTTTTTGCGACAAATGACACAGGGGAGGTGTCACGGATGTCTCTGTGGGAAGCCCAAAAGTGTGTAATCAGGGGCCTCTTGATCAAACATGGGCCCGCCTCAAAAAAGAGAGGAATAAACAAATTGACACCTTGACCCAAGAGATATTCAAAATTGAAACCATGCACAAGCAGACCCTGGACGGGACACTGGGTGCCAAACTGGTGAGGTTGCGGGAGTCCCTCAGAGACATCTGTTTCACTGAAGCCAAGAACCTAGCGGTCAGGTGCCTGAGGTTCTTTTATGAATACAGTAACAAGTGCAGAAAGGCACTGGCCAGGGCCCTGAAAGCACAGCAAAACAGGAACTACATCCCACTCATTCAAGACACAGGGGGTAATAGGCACTATCTGATGGCTAATATAGCAAAGACCTTTAGAGAGTTTTGCGAAAAGCTCTACAACCTGCCACAGGACCGCTCCACCACCCATCAGAGTAACATAGGATCCTATATCCACGAGTCGGGCCTCCCGAAACTCAAACAGGAGGTGGTGGATGCCCTCGAAGGGGAAATCGAGATGGATGAGTTCTTGAGAGCCATTAAAAACACCAAGCTGGGGAGGGTGCCTGGCCCAGATGGCTTGGATTGTTATAGAGAGTTCACGTAGAGTCTTGGCCCTCAATTCATCACATCCTTCGGCTCCCTGAAGGAGGATCTACCCCCACCTCCAGACACCTTACGAGCTAACATAGCGGTTATCCCCAAAGCGGTCAAGGACCCAGCACAATGTGGGAGTTACAGACCCATCTCTCTGTTGAATTGCGATATAAAGCTTTTTAATAAAATAATAGCAGGTAAACTAGCCCCCTTGCTCCCTTCTCTCATCCATTGGGATCAGGTTTCATTCCCACGAGGGAAGGTAGGGACAATACCACCAGAGTCATTAATCTGATTCAACAAGCACATCAGGAGTGCCTGGCCATGATGCTTCTCTTGATGGACGCCGAGGAGGCCTTCGACAGGGTCAGCTGGGACTTCATCTTTGCAACCCTGAGACATGTTGGCCTGGGGGAGAATATGTTTTATTACTAAACCCGAAACGACTCTCCCCAATCTGCTGGCTGAACTTAGAGCCTTCCAAGTGGTGTCTAACTACAAAATAAATGATCAAAAATCCTCCTCCTTGAATATTAACGTTCCTCCAAAACAGATGAAGCAGATCTCGGATAACTTCCCTTTTAAGTGGGAACAGGAGGCAGTGACGTACCTGGGGACACAAATATCAGCTCACCCCCAAAAAATCTATAACCTGAACTTTCCCACGATGTTGCGGAAGGTGGAGGAGGACCTGCAGAAATGGAATAAGAGTGCCTTTTCCTGGTTTGGGAGGGCAAATATAATTAAAATGAACATTCTGCCAAGAGTGTTGTACCTTTTCCCGGCCCTTCCGGTAGAGGTCCCCCACACTTTCTTTTAAAAACTCATGGGGATCTGTTCAAGGTTCGTCTGGGTGGGTAGGTCTCATCGGTTGGTGGCCACCCTCCTGACCCTCCCCAAAAGTAGGGGAGGACTGGGTCTCCCGGATTGGAAATCTTACTACGCGGCAGCACATCTTGCTCAGGTGGTTGACTGGTGCAGGCACTTGAACCTGAAGCAGTGGACGCTCATTGAGCAGGAGGCATCATCGATTCCCCTATTGGGACTCCCTTGGATACCCTTAGACTGGGTTCCCACACTGAACAAGCACCCAACAATTGGTCTTACGCAGAGGCTGGTGAGTAAGATGTTCCCGAAACAGGATATCTCCCCTCCCCTGTCTCCACTGACCCTGGTCCTGGGCCACCCGGACTTCCCGGCAGGCCTCTCAAATGGGACTTTCCGGGCCTGGGTGAAACAGAGGCATTTCAGGATCATGCACTTGCGGGACAGGTCTGGCTGGCTCAGGGCGGAGGATATAGCCTCAAGACACGCCCTACAACCTCTTAGTCCCTGGCAGATCCTTCAGCTATCGCACTTTCAAAACTCCATCAGCCATGCGGCAGAGGCCTCCAGACCCCTGACCCCCTTTGACGCACCTGCTTTGGCAGTGGTCACCTCAGAGGGGCGCTGTCATATGCATATTCCCTGGTCATATGCATATGCCCCCCTGACTCCTATATGCCCCCTTTTGTCGAGAGGGCCAGCTTCTGATTAGCAGAAGCTGGCCATGATGCAACTGGCCCACAAAACCTCAATGTCCAGCAGATACCAAGAAGCTTCCTGTAAAATTCTAACACGTGGTACTTGATCCCATCCAGACTCTCGAGAGTTTTCCCTTCTTCTTCCCCTACATGCTGGAGATGTGCATGAGCGAGGGGCACAATGTTGCATATCTTCTGGGAATGCGAGGGCCGCACCATATTCTGGGGCAATGTTAGGAAAATAAGTCTTAAGTTTGACGGACATTGATTTGGGTGAAGACCCGGCAAGCTACCTCCTCAATCTTGCCCCTACCTCTATCCGCAGACGGAGCAGGTCCTTACTGGCCCCACTCTTGAATGCAGCCAGGACTTGTATCCCGGCCTGCTGGAAATCACCAGACTCCCCAACGACTGCGATGTGGCTTTCAAGGATCGGAGCTAACGGTCTCATTGAAGGGGACTATTGGAAAACATAGGGAGACCTGGTACGAGTGGGACTGTTTCACCTTTTCGGCGGAATACCTTGACTTTCTGCAGGAGTAGTCGGCTGAGCGCAACAGGGGATTCGTCCCCTACCCAGTGCACCCCTTTCCATATACCTGCCATTTCTTTCCCTTTTACCCTTCCCTTCCCCATTCCCCCCCTCGTCTTTCCCCCTTGTTGGTTTATTGTGTCCGTGTGCCCTATCCCCTCCCCTATGTTCTGTACTCGTTTTGTCTGTATTCGGTTTAGGTGTTTATATACTTGTTCCAAGAAAAAGAGGAGGCATGTTTGGCAGGCTACATGTTTATTTACTACATTGTTTGCATTGAGTGGAGGCGGGGTAAAAGAGCTTTCTGATGGTGCGACAGCCCCATGGTAAAGAAGATGTTTGGGGAACAGAACAGTCGGAGGTCACTGCTGACCAACTTTACACAGACATTGCACAGAGCTCCATCACCAGGGGACTTTCACTGCTTTATGATGCTTGATATTGATCGCCGAGGTACCCGCTCCATTACACCCCACTGTAATGTGTAATGTTTTTTGTACTATTATTATGAACGTGTCCTGTAACCTATGCTTCTTCAATAAAAATTTACAATTTAAAAAAAAAAAAAAAACATATTATGAAAATAAATGACAACACCTGAGGCTCCCTCTGATGCCTCTGTTGTCTCTTTAATGCTGCCTCCACAAGGTCACCTGTCTCCCCCCAAAGGGAGTATGTGAGACCACTGCCGCCACCACCACCAACTTTGGCCCATCTCACCCGCAAGCCTCAGGCTTGAATGCAGGCATTTGAAAGTTTCTTGTCTTGCTCTCATTCCCGGCTGGAGGAGCCAGAGAGCTTTAAAAATCTTATGACGAGGGGGCCAGTTATCTCAGTTAGTTAGAGCATGGTGCTAATAAAAATATTATGGCTGTGGCTGCCTCACAATACCTGATTCCCAGCGGCCACAACTTTTCTCAGCTCTTTAACAGCCCACTGGGTAATGTAGCAGCTGGGCCCGAGCCACAAAGTGCTTTGGAGCATATACTTCCACCACCCAGGATTGCCGGGCATCACTTGTTACCTCTGGTTGCCCCCTACTCTGATTTCTCCTCTCCTGCCTCCTCATCCATTCAGCGCCTGCACCACCATTTTGAGTCCAGCCATGGGGAAATAGCAGCAGGCGGTGCTGAAACTCATCTGTCTGGGTGAAAGACAACACACCTACCAGGAGCAGTGAACTGGCATCTAGGAGCAGACAGATGGGTGGTTGCTGCTGCTGAACCTAAATCCTGGGCAAGGTGGTGTGCGACAACGGGCAGCACCTAGGCATATACATTGGCTGGCGCATGTGCTGAACCAATCAATTGGTATCAAAGAGCAGTGACCCCCAAGTGGTTTGAACAATTGGTATTACAGAGCAGTAACCCCCACAGGTTCTGAACAATTGGAATTACAGAGAAGTGATCCTCCAAGAGGTTTGAACAACTGGTATTAAAGAGCAGTGACCCCCAAAGGCCGGAACAATTGGAATTAAAGAGCAGTGGCCCCCAAAGGGCCAGAACAATTGGAATTAAAGAGCAGTGATCCTCAAAGGGCCTGAACAATTTGCATTACAGAGCAGTGTCCCAAGTGGCCAGAACAATTGAAAATACAGAGCAGTGACCGCCAAGTGGTATGATCAATTGGTATTACAGAGCAGTGACCCCCAAGTGGTATGATCAATTGGTATTACAGAGCAGTGACCCCCAGGTGTTTTGAACAATTGGTAGTACATAGCAGTGCCCCCCCCCAAGTGGCCTAAAAAAATTGGTATTGCAGAGCAGTGACCCCCAGGTGGTTTGAGCAATTGATATTCAAGAGCAGTGACCCCCAGATGATTTGAACAATTGGTATCAATTGGTATTAAAGAGCAGTGACCCCAAGTGGCCTGAACATTTGTCATTAGAGAACAGTGACCCACAAGTGGTTTGAACAATTTGAATTAGAAAGCAGTGACCCCCAAGTGGACTGAACAATTGATATTACAGAGCAGTGACCCTCCAAGGGGCCTCAGCAATTTGAATTACAGAACATTGACCCCCAAGTGGTTTTAACAATTGGTATTAAAGAGCAGTGACCCCCAAGGCACCTGAACAATTGATATTAAAGCAGTGTGATCCCCATGGGCCTGGACTGCTTGAAATTAAAGAGCAATGACCTTCAAGGGCCTGAACAATTGGTTTTACAGAGCAGCGACCCCCAATGTGGTCCTGACACATGACGTACTATTACTTCATGTTCAAATGGAGCTTCCCGCAATGTGTTAATTCCTGTTAAACAACGAAAAGGTTAATACATTTCCCAATAGTGGTTTTGCAAATATTGAAGGGTGTATTTTTAAAATAGGGTCTTGTTTGAGGGTTTTCTGGCTTATTGGGATCATTCAATCTAACGTAATCCCAAATCTTATTGTGGCAGGAAGGGGTTAAAGAGCAGTGACCTCCAAGTGACCTGAACAATTGGTATTACAGAGCAGTGACCCCCCAAGTGGTATGAGCACTTGGAATTAAAGAACAGTGGCCCCCAAGTGGTTTGAACAACTAGTATTAAAGTGGACCAAAACCCTGTATTTTCAATACCCTGGGTTTTGGTCTGTCCTCCTGGGGGACTCCGGTTTCGGCGTGGCCCCGCACAACCATTCAGTGTTGTGGGCTCAGAGGAAAGGTGGGTATACTGTGCACCCTGGGAGGTTTCAGACAAAGGGGCATCCCATTTCGGGCTGCCCCCAGGGGAGGGTGTAAGCAAGCCTGAGGTGGTAGAGGGGTCCATACTTTTGTCTTAAAACATCCTTTATAAATAATATTAAAATCTCCAATGAAAAACAACCTCTAGAATCAATTAATACCAAAGATCCGTAGCAGCAATTAGGAAATCCTCTGACATGTTTTGGACTGTCTTGGGTCTTTAGTCATTAGAGAAGATTTTAGTGAGGACCCCTCTACGTTCCTTGGACTGATTGGGCTTGAGACAGCTTGGGCTGAGCACCCTGCTTCCTTCGAGCATTAACCAAGTGACCTGAACAATTGTTATTACAGAGTAATGACACAAACATGGCTGGATCAAGTGCTCTCAAAAAGTACTGACGCTCAAGGGACACTACATAAAAATATTTTTTTCAAGGAGGGCCTTAACTTTCCTGACCCAGTGCATGTTTCAATAACAATTGGTATTAAAGAGTACTGACACCTGAGTGGCTGGAACAAGTGCTATTAAAGAGTACCAACACTCAAGGGATACTACACAATTTTTTTTTTTCAAGCGGGTCTTAACTGCCCTGACCCAGTTCGTACGCCAATAACAATTGGCATTAAAGAGTACTGACACTCAGGTGCTATTACAGAGTACCGACACCCAATCTATCTAGCTCTCACTCCAACCACTTTCCCTGAATAAATGTCCTGAAAAGGACAATAGCACCCTAAAACACATTTCTAACCCTGACTCTAGATGCTTTCCCTATATAAATGTTCTTACAAGGACAGTTTTAGTAAAAAAAAAAAATAAAGCCCTAATTGTCATTCAGGGAGCAGCAGTGTTATCGTCGTGATGCGGATCCTTTAATAAGGCAGGGTCACGGGTCCCACCAGGCCAATGGTTGGGAGTGCAGGAAGAAGGCTGATTGGCTGCTGTGCAAATCTGTGCTCAGGTTTGGGGACCCGAATTCGCAAAGTTTGGTACGAACCAGAAATTTGCAGTTAGAGTTTGCTAAACCCTAATCATATTATGTAAAAGATCCCCCCAAAAATAAAAAAAGTGAAATAGGATTTCTAGATCTAGAGAGTTGCTGCCCCCTGCAGGGCCTAGTGGGCAATACAGCATAGTTGGTGATATATTTTCAATTGCATGCATTAGGCACCTTAATACCGAAATAATTATCTGGATCAGTTAGTGTTATCCTCTATTAGAAAAGGCCATTGTGTGGATCTTCTGTTTTGCGCCTTGATACTTTTGCTATACCATTTGCTTTAGTAATTTTAATTTAGATAAGAATTATTGGAAAGAGAAAATACCATAGATTTAGATGAACATGCTGGTTAGATTACCATCTCACTCCTGAGAGCATTCTTCAATCCTTACAATCAGCCTGATTGCATCTTCCATTATAAAGCTTCAATTTTGTCTGCCCTTAACATTAGCAGTAATATTATGACCCTGTAGAAATCAGGGCGACAGTAAGCTGGTGCTCATTACTTCTCGAAGATCAGCATTTGATCTCAAGGACTTCTGTCTTATCCCAGCATGCATCAAAAAGTTCTTCCAGTATGTTATTTCTCGATTGCTGTTGTTCAGTGGACAACATGGCTAAGTTAAATTTTGTTCTCTTCAATTTAAGCCTATCAGCAATAACAAGTTTAGATTTTTACTGATTGAAGATCATCTGTGTGCATATTTATTTCAACTTTTTCTTTTCAGTAGATTGTACAAAGGAATTGGAAAACATTATCTGAAAATATGACTTTATACATCTATACAAGGGCAATTTCAATGTAAAGTGCCATTATTTTAAATTTGACCATGCCTAACTGTTCCTTAAAGTGGACCAAAACCTGTAATTTTTACTATCCTGGGTTTTTGTCTTTGCCCTGGGGCACCCAACCCCCCAGGTCACCCATCTGACTCACACTTCCCCAGTCCTACGGTGCATGCACAACCTCTCGTCCAATCAGTGCGCTCGGATTCGCTCCCATCCCTTTGTCTAAGAGCTCATCTAAGCAAGCAGATTTGAGGAAGCTGGCTCTGTTAAAGGAATAGTGGGGATGTGGCTGCTGCTCGTGCACTGCGCCAATAGGCTGGGAAAGAAGGTGAGTTTCAGGGCGACCTTGGGGGTTTCACACAGTGGGGCACCCCAATTCTGAATGGCCCGAGGAAAGGGAATATAGTGATCTTATAGTTTCCAGGGTCGTTGGGGGTGGGTTTTGGTCCACTTTAAATAAGCAAAAACTCAGCACGGCCGGCCTTGGAATTTAAAAGATTCCAGGGCCAGTTGCTAGCCTTCCCCGAGGGCATGCCCCACTGTGTGAAACCTCACAGTTCGCCAGTAACAACTTACCTTTGACCTGGTCCAGTGCCTCATTTGAAGGCTCTCGTCCAATCAGAGTTGTTTGCCATGCCTATATCATTTGGCAAACAGTTCTGTATCTTCTGCTCTGCAAACTCAGCAGCACGTGTGTCTTCCCCATTAAAAACAATCTCTTTGGGGTATATATTACCTGTTCAGCACAGGCACTTTCAGGAGCACATTGTCACTTGTGCAGCAATTTATGAATTCATTGATTGATTTGGATATTTATTATTTAGATTCAAGCTCACAAGCATCACCTGAGCTGCTTGTCTTATATGTTTTTAGCATGTTTTATATGTTTTATGTACTGGTTGTTAGGTGTAATAAATGATTGGACAAACGGCCGCTTATGCATCGTAGGACCGGGAAGAGGCGAGTTGGCATCGGCCATCTGGGGGGTTTCCCACAGGGGGAAAGGACCAAAACCCAGGATATTCTAAATTCTCAGTTTTGGTCCACTTTAAGTGTTCAGGTGTACCTACAGCATCTCAGAAAAGTCTGTCCCCCTGCCAGCCCCATGTAAGCTTTGCCTACTTCTTCCAGGATGGGCCTTGCGGTTTCCTGTCCATCAACAGACTGAGAACTGCCACAAGTCAAGAGAATACTGAAGCAGGGCTTTAGATGTAAGCAGCGAGGCAAATAGGCTTCTTTCCAAAGGTAAGTTGCATTTAGCCTCTATGGCGCACAACAAAGACCTAGCTGCCAGGCTGGCTGATAAAGCAATGTTCATTACCTTGAACAACTCTCTCTGTCACTAGGCCAGCAGCAGCAGCTGCATATCCTAACCAATGCTATGGCAACTGGTAGGGCCAAACTTACAATCTACAGTTTCTGGCTTAACAATGTAAGTTCATCTAACTTTTAATAAATACAATTAAAAATGTACCCTAATATAACTAAATAAACTACAAAGAAGATATTATAATATATAAGCTATTATTATATACAGCATAGTGTGTGCTGGAAACTTCAAGGGTTAACACAGTATGCTGTATGTAGCACTGGACTATTAGGAAAAGTTTAAGGGGGGGGGGGGGGTAGTGGTTAAGGTTTAGGTGCTGTGGGGGTCCTCTTTAAGAGAGTATATTCCTAAACCTACTACACAATATCTTCACAGAAGACTTGTTTTAAATTACAGCATGGAATAGCAGGTTTATTTACATTATATCAATCAATACCTAAGGGCTGCTTCAAAAAAAAATTAACCTTCCAGAACTCCCCCCAGACTTTTTCTAATAGTCCAGTGCTGGGCAGTTCAAGGCTTAAAGCGGACCTTCACTCTGAATAAGAGTCTATCTTATATGTTTCCCACACCCTGTACATACAGATTGGCCACATTAAAAATCATCCTACCTGCATCTACTGCATGTTATGAGCCTTTAAACATCCAAGATGGCGGCTTATGGAAGCCGCCATCTTATCAGGCAGCCTGCAAACAGGAAGTGCCTCCTGACTGTGCTGCTCTGCATTCTGGGACTGCTGACCTTTACCTGACCCCAGCTCTGCTCTGTCTGAGCAAAGCACAGCTATTACCCGACCCCCTGTACCTTATCCCACTCTCCTCTCCTCAGTAAGTGTGATGCTTCTGAGTCAAGATGTCGGCGCCCGTATCCTAAATTCCTGAACAGAGTTGCAGCCCAGTGGGGGAAGGAATAATAAGTTAGTGACTAAAAACTTAAAATATATTAATTTTAGATACTGGGGAACCGTTTTTTAAGAGTTTGGGCTTTTCATTAAATCACGCTGAAGGTCCGGTTTAACTAGGAGATCCACCTACCTTACCAATGCTCCTGTGCTGCTGGTGATTGGTTTCCCACAGCCCTGGTCTGTGAAGCTGTGAGTTGTGCTTCCAGGTTCTGACTGCTGAGTGGGTTTAGCTTCCATTGAAAAACTTTTTGGCACCTCCGTACTCTAGGCACTTCTTTGTACACCCGTTGTTTTCAGTTGGAGCCTGTTGTACATAGACCATGCCAACTCAACAGAACCCGGAAGGGCAGCTCTCAGCTTAAAAGGGTAGGGAGGGGGGGGCAGCGGCAAGCCACTTGTAACTTATTGATACCCCCTGTCCTGATTAACACAACCTGCCATGCATGGGCCTTGTGTTCTTCCAGGGGTGTCTGCCAGCACCTTTGGAAGAGCACCAGACCTGTGCTGAAGGGAATAGGGGATGGTGGTGACAGCCCAACCCCTATGCCCGGTGCACTGGCTGGTAATCTCTAGGGGGGGGGGGGGGGGGGGGGGGGGCAGTTATTTTTTTATTTTTTACAAATGCACAACACATGCAAACAAATGTCAAACACATTTTTGGGGCCGCAAAATGTAACCCTTACAGCAAGCCCTGAAAGCATAAATGTATGTCACAACCTTGTCTCTTGTTTATCTCTATAACATAATAAAATAATCATTAAAATGTTGAATTCAAAATAACATTGAAATACTCATTTCCTCTGCTTTTCTACTATACTATTTACTCTTTAAGAAAAGAAACTTCTGAGTTTCCTGGAATAAAAAGCCTTCATTAACACGTCTTTTGTTTCCTGGGTGTGCCTGGCAATGACGCTTGCTGTGATTGAATCCAAATATCTCCCTAATTGATATGTTAAAATAAGAGGCAGCCTCTATTTGTAAGCTGAATGGTGCTCATGAAACTCCTGCAGTACTGGAGATGCGCTCTTACAGGTAAGATGCCTTTTCATTACCTTCACTATTTGGAGGGGTGTAGAAAATTAGCAGGGGAAGATTTGCAAGGGAAGATTCAGTGGACACTGAAACAGCCATTGAGATAAAGCTTCTTCAGTGGAAGTGTCTGTGAAACACCCCCGTCCCCTCCCCTGGTGCTGAGGCAGGAAAGGTGGGTTACCAAAATAAGACAAAATACAGCTTAGCTTGCCCCTAGGATTACCTGCATATGTCTGCCTGAGTCATTCCATCAGGTGTTTTGATCTGGTCCTGCACTAAATATTTCCCTGAATACTTCTGCCCTAAACGCTGATTACAGGACTTTCACATGGTAACTGGCACCCACCTGTGAGGCCTAAACCGTTTTATATATCGCTATAGAACACTTTATTTGGAGTACTATCTTGATCGAAAGCACAAGCACATAGGATGAAAACTACCCTATGGGCTAGCCAGGAAAATGTAGCAAGGCATTTTTGAAGGGAAAACAAAGGGTGTACCTGCTTTTTTTTTTAATTGTATGTTGTGGATGACATGAGAGATCTACTACATGGGCAGATTGTTTTCTCAGAGGCTGATTCATTACTAACGCCAAGTATCGGCAGATGAGCGTCTGTATAGAGTCACTTAGAGCGACCGCTAGTATACGCTGTAAGCATGTATCGGGCGCTGTAACTGAGCACCTCAGTTGCTGGAGTAACCTGGCCGGCATTGATGAATGTGATGTATGTTGGGCGCTCTAACACCCGTACAGCGTTGCAGCAAGCGAAAGGTAGCGCCAGCTCAGTGCGACCGACTCACACCATATTCATAGAAATAACTGACTCATACAGCATCGGCGCTCTAAATCTATGAGGCACTACCTGCCGCTATCCCTTGATGAATAACCCCCCCCCCAGTCTTTCACCAAAGTCAACCATCCAGTTGTGAACAGCCCAGTCCTAATAAATTATCTCATATTGTCAGCGATGGACTGGGGCTAAAAATTAGCCTGGGGTTAAACTAACCTGGCCAGCTCGTGACATTCCCGCTAAGCACCCCCAAATGTGCTCCCCAGCCAGTCATTAAGGGAACTGCATTGTGGGAAGGCTTGGATATGGCCAGATTGATGGTACTGAAGCTTTAAAAGTTCACTTTCAATGGCCTTTTTTGAAAGTGTCTATTTTTGTGCCAATCTCCTAAAGGTGCTGAGCTGATCATTTTTTTTTTTCCTATTTAAACTGGACCCACAGATGAAAAATGACTAAAACCAGACCAACACAACAAGCAGTGCTCATACACATCACTCCACAGGGCAATTTAGATTGCTGCACATACAAATTCATTTACCCCTTTCTAAATCTTGCTGAGGTAAATTTTAAAAACAAGATGGCGGCTCATGCATTTGCAGGCCACCTGCAAACAGGAAGTGCTGTCAGTTATGTCAGTTGGGAGAAGAAGCTCCAAAATGGCTGCTACCTTACTTTTCCAACTGTTCCAGGTTGTTGGTCCGGTTTAGGTAAATGTGTGTTTTATGAAAGCAGTTTTAAAGTGGACTATCCTGGGTTTTGGTCCATGCCTGCTGTGTGAAACCACCCAGCGGGGATGCAGCCGCTGCTCGCACATGCGCCGTTGGACTAGCAAAAAATGTGAGTTTATGGATTCCCTGGGGGAGCGAATCAATCTGCCCAGGAATCTTATAGATCCCTGGGCTGATCTCCGTGTGTTTTGGTCCACTTTAACTACCTTGGCAACTGTACACCAAGATCTCCACAGGAAGAGAAAAGTGATTCCTGTACACATAGAACACAGCTGCTATGGGCACTTCAGAGGTGAGGGAGCTCATTCAACCTTTACATGTCTTGCAGCTCTGTGTTCTGTGTGTAGAGGACTCGCATTTCTCTTCTTGTGGATCTTGGTGTACATGGTCAGTAGCAACAGATTGCAGATAAAACATACATTTACACATACACAAGAAAGAATGTGAAAAATACTAGCAAAATAGGCTATAACAGCATTTATATAGATAGTTCAACTCAATACCTGTTCATGTGTTTCCCTTGGAAAATTAAAGTGGACAGTGTTAAAATGCATGAATATATGATCGCTTTATACGCAGTGCCACTGATCTTTATTGATGCACTGTGGTGGGGGTGTAAGTGAAACCTGAATTTAAAGTGGAACAAAACCAGCCCTGATTCCCTCTCCCTTGGGCATCCAAAACTGGGATGCCCCACCGTGTGAACCCTGCAATTCTTACCGTTCTGCCAAGCCCATGAATGACGCATGCATGCCTGGAAGAGGCATCACCCCCAGCTCTTATCCGCTGTGCGTGGCCACCCCCATCACAACTGAATGACTGTGCGTGGGCGCACACAGCTGAAGGATATGAATGCGGCTGGGATTCCATTCAGCTTCGCCAGCCGCATATTAATATGCCTGGCCAGAGGAGCTGATTGGACGCGTGGACACACATGCACCATTGGACCAAAAAGAGGTGAGTTTGCTAAGTGAATGGCGTGGTTTCACACAGCCGGTCACCTCTGGGGTGCCCCGGGGGCAGGGCCGGCGTTACAACCCAGTAGGATCGGGCATCTGCTGAGAGCCCGCGCAGTGGGGTGGGGGCTACTGAGGCAGCACAGCCTATTAAAATATTTAATAATTTGTAAAAATGTGTTGTGTGTCAGCGCTGGCCCCGCGCACGGACGCTGACTTGCTTTCCTGACTCATGGGCGGGGCTATCTCCCCTCCCGCCTGGACCCACTCCTGCACCATGCTGTCAGTGTCAGCGGACAGCGGTGAATACGGAGGTTACGCTGACGGCCTGTGATAGAGGAAGCCTGTCACCAAGTTAACTTTAGATTAGATTTTTTTTTTTCTGTGCTAGCAAGTGCAACCTTTTTGCCTACCCACCTTAGAAAGCATTCAGCATTTGGTGGATAAGCTGAATGTTTTCTAAGGTGGATAAAATGGTTAAAGTGGACCTAAACAAGACTTCTTCCCACTGGGGCATCCCTGGCTGCTGGCTTTTCCTAATCGGTATTCCTCCCTGTGTGAAACCCCCTAGAACGCTGCTACTTTCTCACCTCATCTTACTCTTACCCATCCTCGTCCAGTGACAGCCACTTGCCAAATGACGTAGTAATTAGTCATAGTCAGATGGCTCTCAAGTGCCACATGGAACAAGAAAGAGGTGTATGAATAGCGGTGTTCTGGGGAGTTTTACACAGGGGGCATCCCAATGAGACTCCGGTGTGACGATCAGACAACCAATTTAAAGGTCTGATCGTTTTGATCTAATTGGACTAATCGCACCACAAACACACCACTGCGACACTAGGCGCCATCTGGTTAGCGGCATGTGTGACAAAGCTGCCACCAGATAACAACGGTAATACTATAATACAATTTAGTTGGATTAATCTTTGTACTTTATAGCGGGAAATATCCGCCTGTGTGGGGAGAAGATGAGCTGCCTGGGAAGGGGGGGGGGGCTTCCTTTTGGTTAGACTTGTCTTTAAAGTGGACCAAAACCCAGGATTTTGACTATCCTGCCCTGTTGTTTAAAACCCCCCAGGTCACCTAAACAAACTCATTCCTTCCTTGGTCCTACACCGCATGTGCCGCTGCTCATCCAATCAACACACTCAGATCCGCTCACATCAGCTCGTTTAAGGCGAGCAGATCCATGCGCACTGACGGCCGCATCCCCTGCTACCCTCTAACAGGGAGCATGCCCACGCTGGCCATTCACAAATGCCTGGCACACACCTTTGTGACGTGACAAAGGGGGCCCACTGAGACCCTGTCACCCAAGGGCCCACAAAATCCTGGAGCCGGCCCTGCCCATAGGGAGGGAGCAAAACCCAGGATAGTGAAAATTCTAGGTTTTGGTCCACTTTAAGGATAGGGAGTTCTAAAATTGACAGCTGGAGCACATGTTCTATGTTGAACGGGCTTGAAATGCTTAGCTCTAAATGGGTCACTTCAGGAGAATTATTCAATTCGGTTGGAAGCATTAATTACATTCCTGCACAGCCACTTTAGATATCTGAACTTAGCTTTTTCAAAATGCCATACTGATGTATTCAAATACATACCTTTCACATTTGAGCTTGAAAGTTAATTAAAGATGTTTTTTCTATTCACTAGACTTTTGTACCTGGCGGTGCAGCTTCTTGCTGTCTTTCACGTGGGAATTGGTGAGTATCTTGTTTACTTGTATGGGCCTATGATTCAACTTGAAAAGCAATTAAGGAAAAAGTCATACAACCGCTCAAAGGAAAGGTTAAACTGATGCCAGCCATAATGATAACATCATCGTTAGAGCAAGTAAACAAGGCTGCTTCTGCTTTCTGTGACGAATACATTTCATGTTAATGTGAATGCATATCATTTGTATATATCCATTATGTTGATTTATGAAATATAAAATATGCTACATGACCAAAATTATGGGAACATGTGGATGTACACAAGGTGAAAACTTCACTTCAAAACTTTATTCATGAGGAGATGCCCCAGTGCATGATAAATATTGCTCTAAGGGCCACTTTGCTTGGCTTGGGGTAGGGTGGGGTGGGATTTCAAGGGCTGATTAGCAGCTCTTGGCCTGTGTGGTTGCACTTGCCTAGGCAAATATGTTCAAGCAGAGCAAGGCACCATTTTGCTTAAAGTGGACCAACACCCTGTCCGATCGGCCCGGTAATCTATAAGATTCCCAGGCCGATCAGATCCCTCCCTGCGGGGCATCCAAAATCGGGATGCCCCGCTGTGTGAAACCCCCCAGGACGCCCCATTCACCTTACCTTACTCCCGTTCCAAGGGCGTATGTGCAGGCCGCGGCCGAATCGCACGCTCCCTGTTAAAGGGAAGCGCGAGATGCGGCCACCAGCATGCTCGGAGCCGCTGTGGTTGTACCCCCGATCGGGTTGTCCCCGCAGAAGTGGACCAAATAGTGAAATATAGTGAAATAGTGAAAATCCTGGGTGTTGGTCCACTTTAAGCAGAAGCAGTACTCTAAGGTCTGTAGTCTTGGGGGGGAGGGTCAGAGGCAGAAAGTGGTTTAAACAATGTAGGGTGGTTATCCTTCAAAAAGAAGCAAGACCGAAAGGAGTTATATGTATAGTGGGAAGTCAAGAAAAGAATGGTAACAGAAGGGGGTGTGCTTCCCTTTTGGCTTGAACCTACCTGCTAATAAATTCGCCTAATGTACTGTTAAGGGTATGTGAGACCGACCTTTGTCCATACTTACAAAACCATGTATCGCTGAGGGGCACACTATGATTGCATTGTCATTAATGAAAATACTCAGTCTTTGTTTTGTGCAGGGCCAGTGGCCGCTGGGTGGGATGGCAGCAGGACCTGTGGCCGCTGGGTGGGATGGCAGCAGGGCCTGTGTCCACTGGCTGGGATGGCAGCAGGGCCTGTGTCCACTGGCTGGGATGGCAGCAGGGCCTGTGTCCACTGGCTGGGATGGTAGCAGGGCCTGTGTCCACTGGCTGGGATGGCAGCAGGGCCTGTGTCCACTGGCTGGGATGGCAGCAGGGCCTGTGTCCACTGGCTGGGATGGTAGCAGGGCCTGTGTCCACTGGCTGGGATGGTAGCAGGGCCTGTGTCCACTGGCTGGGATGGTAGCAGGGCCTGTGTCCACTGGCTGGGATGGTAGCAGGGCCTGTGTCCACTGGCGGGGATGGTAGCAGGGCCTGTGTCCACTGGCGGGGATGGTAGCAGGGCCTGTGTCCACTGGCGGGGATGGTAGCAGGGCCTGTGTCCACTGGCGGGGATGGTAGCAGGGCCTGTGTCCACTGGCTGGGATGGCAGCAGGGCCTGTGTCCACTGGCTGGGATGGTAGCAGGGCCTGTGTCCACTGGCGGGGATGGTAGCAGGGCCTGTGTCCACTGGCGGGGATGGTAGCAGGGCCTGTGTCCACTGGCGGGGATGGTAGCAGGGCCTGTGTCCACTGGCGGGGATGGTAGCAGGGCCTGTGTCCACTGGCTGGGATGGCAGCAGGGCCTGTGTCCACTGGCTGGGATGGCAGCAGGGCCTGTGTCCACTGGCTGGGATGGCAGCAGGGCCTGTGTCCACTGGCTGGGATGGCAGCAGGGCCTGTGTCCACTGGCTGGGATGGCAGCAGGGCCTGTGTCCACTGGCTGGGATGGCAGCAGGGCCTGTGTCCACTGGCTGGGATGGCAGCAGGGCCTGTGTCCACTGGCTGGGATGGCAGCAGGGCCTGTGTCCACTGGCTGGGATGGCAGCAGGGCCTGTGTCCACTGGCTGGGATGGCAGCAGGGCCTGTGTCCACTGGCGGGGATGGCAGCAGGGCCTGTGTCCACTGGCGGGGATGGCAGCAGGGCCTGTGTCCACTGGCGGGGATGGCAGCAGGGCCTGTGTCCACTGGCGGGGATGGCAGCAGGGCCTGTGTCCACTGGCGGGGATGGCAGCAGGGCCTGTGTCCACTGGCGGGGATGGCAGCAGGGCCTGTGTCCACTGGCGGGGATGGCAGCAGGGCCTGTGTCCACTGGGTGGGATGGCAGCAGGGCCTGTGTCCACTGGGTGGGATGGCAGCAGGGCCTGTGTCCACTGGGTGGGATGGCAGCAGGGTCTGTGTCCACTGGCTGGGATGGCAGCAGGGCCTGTGTCCACTGGCTGGGATGGCAGCAGGGTCTGTGTCCACTAGCTGGGATGGCAGCAGGGCCTGTGTCCACTGGCTGGGATGGCAGCAGGGCCTGTGTCCACTGGCTGGGATGGCAGCAGGGTCTGTGTCCACTAGCTGGGATGGCAGCAGGGCCTGTGTCCACTGGCTGGGATGGCAGCAGGGCCTGTGTCCACTGGCTGGGATGGCAGCAGGGCCTGTGTCCACTGGCTGGGATGGCAGCAGGGCCTGTGTCCACTGGCTGGGATGGCAGCAGGGCCTGTGTCCACTGGCTGGGATGGCAGCAGGGCCTGTGTCCACTGGCTGGGATGGCAGCAGGGCCTGTGTCCACTGGCTGGGATGGCAGCAGGGCCTGTGTCCACTGGCTGGGATGGCAGCAGGGCCTGTGTCCACTGGCTGGGATGGCAGCAGGGCCTGTGTCCACTGGCTGGGATGGCAGCAGGGCCTGTGTCTACTGAATATCCATCCACCTGCAACATCCCGATTTGGAATGCCCCAATCCTTATAGTGGCACAAAAGCCATTTTGGGTCCCTCCCTTCTCGAAGATCTCAGGCAATGCATCTGGTTCGACAGTGTCTGTGGTTTAAAAAAACAAACATGTTTTTACAAAGCCAAGGCATGCCTACATAGCATTTCTGAGATTGCCGATTGGCTGATCTCAAGAATCCCAGCTGACGTGACCCAGCACGCTAACTGCTTCCCCACCCTCCCTGTAGACTGGGAAGTGCTCTGGTCCCCAGCCTATCTGAAGGGTGCTACAGAGAACGCAGGGATGTGGCCACTGGCACAGTGGCATTGTTGCTGCTTGGAAAAGTGAGTTTACAGACAATCCTAGGGATTTTACAGGGAGCAGTATAGCGACCAGCCCTGGAGTATTTTAGACTCCAGGACTGTGCTGTACTTTTATGCCATTTTAAAGGAAACCCTAAAAAATGGTTATCCAATACCCACCTCTCTGGGACTCCCATGGCAGCAACTGCAGCTTTTCTGGGGACCAGTCAAGTTTTCCAGGATTGCATGAGCCTGCATGCATAGTGTGCATGTGAGCCTGGTGGACTCCTGCTGGCACTCCGATAGGCTTCAAGACGAGCATAGGAGTGTGAACATGGTAAGTGATTAAACCGGTTTTATGGCTTTATAGGGATTGATCAGCTGGGAGGGTTTTCCGGGGACCTACATTTTAATTTGACATTATGTCCACTTTAAATCCACTCTCTTGGCTTAGATTTGCTTCATCCTGTATAAAAAGTAAAATACCAGAACTGTCCACTTTTGACTTTGTACAGCTATTTATTAGCAATTCTTTCTGGAAAATGTGGTCTGAAGTACTTATTGTTAATATGACACATGCCTAGGTATTTTTACTTTATCTCATTTTAATTAAGCAGAAATGTGTCACTGTGTTAAGAATTCTATATTGCATTCTTTGCATGTTTGAAAAATGTCAAAAAAATATTCTCTTATCACCAAATCAGTTAATTTTATTTCTTGCTCCGGGCTAGCAATTCAGAATGAGACTATGAAAATGGCGAAATCCTTGCAGTCGCTGGAAACTCATTTAGAACGACCTGCGCGGCATTTTAACCATACCAAGGTTCTGAAGCAAAGCACCTTGGGAGAGAGGATTCCATTTATTGGGCTCACCAAAAGTAAGTCATGCTGCGACACTGTCTGTCACTATTGTCTACTTGTCATTCTTCCTGGAATTGAGCAAGATGTCTTGTTACACTGTGATAACTCAAAAAACACAGGTTTAGCCTCCGAGGTGAGGTTACTTCATTATTTCTTGCTGATTGAAACTTCCAGTGTCAGAAAACATTTGTAAATTGATAAATAACATTTCATTTTATTAAACATGTCTTCTAAAAGGGAGAGGGTAAATGGTTTATGAAAAGATGCCTAATGTCCACTTTTATCAGCTATTAAGGCTGTTATGGGAAAGCATTTTTTTATTTACTCTCTTAAAGCTTGATGAGCCACAGTTTCACTTATAATTTAATCTAATAATGAATAAATAAACTAGATGGAATAAGTCCTCTGTAGAATAAATAGATGTTAGCTCTAGACTGTAGTAATAAAGTGTAATTGTGCCACCTAATACAACCTTGCTTACTTCAATTCTCTTTATAGCATTTAGTCTTTGCCCCCATTTCCTTTAGAAATTTTACAGACCCAGACAGCATTTGGTGGTCACCTGTGTCCTTATGTCATGGGGTAATTTATACTTCTGAACCAAAAAAGGCAGAAATGGGCCTTGATTCACTAAGAGTTGAAAAAAAAAATGAATGGTGGTAATATATTCCATTCATGAGAAAAAAGCCTTCTTATCTGGTGATTCACTAACAATTTCTGGCTTTTTTCTCATGAATTGAATTTTTTACTACCATGAGAATCTTTTTCAACTCTTAGTGAATCAAGGCCATGGTCACCACGAGGCAGAAGAACTCACACAGCAGCTGGGAAACCAGTTCATCTTCAAAACAATATGAAATATTGGTTAGAGGTGATCGGCACACGTGCAAGACCAATGGCAGCGTATAAAGAATGAGGAGCCCCTGGTGTCACTGGTGTAAGATGTGGTATGGGGTGTAGGTGCACGTACAGTTGCAGGCATCTTTAAGAAACATGCCTTCCATGAGGTAAAACAGTAAAATGTTTAATACTTCTGTGCCACTTGAAAGTTGTAGGTCGGCTGTTGGCATTATCCCTCTGGTAAGGTCTGACAGGGCTTTGCCCCAGCCTGCTTTGCCTTGGGACTGCCATGGGGTCTTCCTTTGAACTTACTCTTACATGTTATCTTCCTGGACTCTTCTTACTAAAATGAACGTTGCCCCCTCTCTGGTTCATGATTGTAGAACCCTATCTTGCTAGAGAGCTACCCTTAGGTCTCATATTCTGCCCAATCATGTGCTTCACATGTCCTAAGCCACTTGAGACACATGTTCCTTCTGATTCTTGTTTTGCTAGCTTTCCCTTCAAAACTATCTTTCCCCTACAATTACATAATCTCATTTGATCTAATGTAATTGTATATTTCCTATCAGCTAAAACTCTCTACTTCTTCTATCCTAACACTACAATTATAATTAAACCTAATTAAACTAAAACCCATGAAACCTCTCCAAGCATTATTATCATAGAGATCCCTGGGAGGGTACTCAACCATCCTAATTCTAACAGCTAACATCTATCCATTCTACAGAGGACTAATTCCATCTAATTTATTTATTCATTATTAGAATAAATTATAAGTGAAACTGTGGCTCATCAAGCTTTAAGAGAGTAAATAAAAAATGCTTTCCCATAAACAGCCTTAATAGCTTTTATAGTATTTATCTAGGTGGAAGGTAGTACGAAAATGAAGGAGGGCTGTAGTGGTACCCCAGCAAGGTACTAGTGGAGCAAAAAGGCATTGGGGAGGGGGGGTTGCATGGACGATCCACCAAAAGAAACTTAAGGGGGTGGGGAGAGGAATGAAGGATAGGTGTGGAAGGTTGAGGGGAGGATGGAACAATAAGGGGATAAGAAGGGCAAAATATAGGGCTAAGCTGGAGGGGCATAGCCACTGGAAGTCTCCTGAATCTGTGTGGGACTGACTGACGAGACATACTACTGGATTTAAAGAGCGTTAAAGGCAAGTCCTCTGCATACTGGTTTTCCTGGTTTTCATAGTAGGAACATCCTATTTAAGCTGTAAACCTCAAGGACTGGGTGTTCAGACTCAGGCACATATTAGCACTCTTGTTTGTCCACATAATACCTACCGTGTAATGCAGTTGGGGTGCTGTCACGGTTTCAAGTGATAAAGCCCTGGATCATTTTGAGTCCAGTTGTGGGAGTGGATCCTGACTCAGGCTACCTCTACAGCTAAAGATCTTTAGGAAGCCCAAATCAGGCACTAAGCTGTATAATGGGGGAGGGGCAAGAAATAACTGCACTGCAATAAAGCATGTTTTCTTTTAGAGTTGGTGTGGCTAGGGCTGTTTCTAGGGGAAGGTAAGGAGGGCTATCGCTCTGAGTGCCAAGGGCATAGGGGCACCTTTATCTGAGCCATCCTGTTTTCTGCTGATGCCTCAGGGCCACTGTTAGTGGTGCCAGCCATAAGACATCCCCCCCCCCCAATATTGGACTCAGTCATGGGCACTGCCTGATGCTAGGGTAGAGGCACATCATGGGACATACTTGTATGGGGCTGCAGCAGCACCATAAGACGAGAGAGAATTTGTTCCTTCCCGCACTGAGTACAATTTGCCTAGAAACTGCCCTGGGTGTGCTTACCGAAGGGTTAACAGCTGTTTTCTGCTGCCATCAGATGCATCTTCTATAGGAAAAGGTAAGTATCTCTCTAATGCAGGGCTTATATGGTGTTCAGGGCTAGGTGAGATTGGCATAGGTTCCCAGTGAACCGTTATGTATTATTACTAATCACTAATCTGCATAGGTAATGCTAACGCAGTTTAGATCAAGTTAAACATTGGATGAGGTCACATGCAAATAATTGCTTTTAGAAGCAGATTATAATGTACAATCCTTACTAGTTTTCTACCGTCCTAACTTCCACATCCCATAGTGAAATGTTTGATAATTAATAGTCTAAATCATTAGCCTAAGGCTGTTTGTTAAAACAGTTCTGCAAGTGAGTAATCAGGAGGGTAAGAACATTAAGGTATTCAATAAAGAAGAGCACAAAGCAGTTCATTATGATTTAGTTAGCATTTTTTTCTATGTGATGGCTGCAGTGAAGAATACTGTTTTGAGTAATTATAATATAATAACTCTGCTGGAAAAATGCCATTTTTTTTGCAGTTGTATGCAGTTTGGACCTCTTCCTTGTCAGGCCTTTATCTTAAAGCGGACCTTCAGCATCATTTAATGAAAAGCTCAAAACTATTCTGCAGCATCCAAAATTAGTATATTATACATTTTGGGCATTTACTTATTATTCTTTCCCCCACTGGGCTGCAAGTCTGTTCAGGACTCTAGGATATGGGTGCCGCTATCTTGCTTTAGAAGCATCACATACTGAGGAGAGGAGAGGGGGGGGATAAGTGCAGGGGAGTGGGTTATAGCTGTGCTTTTACAGACAGAGCAGAGCTGGTGTCAGGAAAAGGCCAGAAATTCTCTGCCAGAATGCAGAGCAGAACAGTCAGAAGTCACTTCCTGTTTGCAGACAGCCTGAGACCCCATGGGCCCCCATCTTGGATGTTTAAAGGCTTATAAAATGTTGTAGGTTCAGGTAGGATGATTTTTAATGTGAGCAATCTGTATGTACAGGGTGGGGAAACATATAAGATGTGGTCTTATTCAGGGTGAAGGTTCGCTTTAAGTATCAACCGAATCAGAATTTCTAAAAAGTAACACTGCGCTCCATTTGGCTGTTAAAAAAAAAAGACTCTACAAGGTGTCTGTAAGATACTTTCACTTGCCTCTTTGGTTACATTCACACCCAGTATGTTTGCCAAGATCATGATTTGCATGGCAGTGTGATAGTTCTGAATAGTGTTACGGAAACATGACTCTGTTCTGTTACATCCCCACAGGGATTCTGTTGCTGTCTTTTGGCCTCTGAAAAGCACCTTATGCAGCTCAACTTTGCCATACCGACCAACTTTTCAGGGTGTGAAAGAGGGACATTCATTGGGGGATGGATAGGAGTTGAATAGAATAGGAGTTGTAACAATTAAAACAATATAAACACTTTAAATAGGCACATGAGTCATTTATTGATGCAAATCCACATGTTACACCTCAAAGAGGGACAAATAGGAACAGAGGGTCAGGGGGACATGGACTCAAATCAGGGACACTTGAGAAGTATGCCTTGCATGATCCAAACCTGAAGCACTAGTCTGGTTAGGATAAGGGGCAAACGAAGGGGCACTGGAAGTTACAGGATGGCAAGTAAGGGGTTTGGGTCTTCACTCTTTGACCCTATTACCTACAAAGGTTGAAGAGAATCCTAAAGAAATAAAGGTAATGATGCACCTTCCCACTACCTAGAAAACTTTTGTGGCAAGCAGTTGAGAGAATCTATTAAATATGCCCCCCTTTTAGGATGACTTCAGAGAAAATTTGCCATAAAATGGATGTCAATATTTTGGAAGATATTCAGGTCAAAGTCTGAGTTACAATGCATTGTCAGGCCTGGGTAAATTGGGTCACCATGCACTCAAGTAGTTTTGGGAATTGGGATGTGGGTCACTGAAGCGGCTCTAGGCCAGGAGGCTCCCTTGTGGCCATAGCTGTAATCGCCACTTAGGTGTCTTTGAAAACTACAGGCACAGACAAGGGACAGAGATGTGGACTGTGGCTCAGACCAGGCATGGAGTGGTTGTAATCATGGGCTGGGAGCTGATAAAAAGTTACAGGCTAGGAACAGGTGAGCAGAGACACTGGCTTGAAGCCTATACAGATATTCTGTAAACAGCCAATATCTTAATGCAAGCTCATGATGGTGGAGAGTGCACAAAGCTCGGGGCAGTCCTGTGGTTGCAGACTTTGGGGAAAAGGCAACCAAGGGAAGACCGTACATGTACAACAGACAGACTTACAGCAGCCAATTTAAGGCCCCGTCTATGCCAGTACACACTTGTGAATTAGGCATTTAAGTTGATATGATTTCCAGTATCCTTTATGATGTTTTGATTATGTCTAAGCTCAGTTCCTGATGGGTGCCTTGAATGTTAATGCCTGAGCAAAAAACATGTCACCAGTAATTTAGGCAAGATAATTTAGACATGCTTAGAGAAAATCCAAGAGTCCCTGATTCTCACATTTTTTTTTTTTTTTTTTTTTTTTTTTTTTATGGGTCATGAAACCGAGGTCTACCCCCATGATTCTGAGACCAAACCAAACTAAAAGAGTCCATTCAAAAGAAGCACAAGGGGTCACCAACTCGAAATAAAAGAAGCCAACCGCCACTCAGCTCGACACTCTCGAAACAGGTATATAAACTTGTGGTCCGATCATGGGAAACTGGCTAAAAAAAAAAAGATCCAGTCCCACAGCGCATTGGGCATTAAGAGAGTGACCCATCTTGCAGCTTCTGAAATAAAGCCATATAATCAGAGGGTAAATAGAGTGGCTTTTTTTGTGGCAGGGGCCAACCATGCTGATGGGACATCTGATCGATATCCAGGTGACTGAAGGTATGGCTAAGCTCTAGAAGGTAGCTGGTTAACAGCCCCCACTGCTGCAGATGTTCGTACTCTTCACAGAACTCATTGTGGGGCTCCATCGTTAGCGCATATGCCGATTCCCGCTTGCAAAAAGAGGGTGTAATTTTGAACAGGAACAGGTTTTTTTTTTATAGGGCTGAACTCTATCTGATGGGGCCGGTACATACTTGCATACACTGGTGGCAGCTGCACCTACTTCAGTATGAGGCTGTGTGCTGCTGTTTCCTGAGACCTAAAGTTTTATATATTTTTACTTTCGAGAGAGGCATTTTTCTTTATAGCAGACTTTTGATATAAAGGCTGAAGATTCATAATCACCGAACTTTACAAGCAGGATATATTAAACGGTCAGCAGTATTTCATGGAGGACATGGGTGTATTTCTTCTACTGTTAAAAGTAGTTCAGCATGGTGCTAGGGATTCTCCCTTCTAAATTTATTGATTATGCTAGTAACCCACACATACTTGGTGTTAGGTAGTGCAGTGACATGCAGGTTCTTCTGGGACCTCCCAAGTGTCCCTGATTTGGAGGGACTGTCCCTTTTTTGAGTCTGTGTCACCCTGCCCCTTGTTGTTCTCCTTTGCCCCCTTTGAGGTTTGTCATGGAGATCTGCATCAATAAATAATTCAATTGCCTATTTATAGTGTTTATATTGTTTTAACTGTTATGACCTAGCTCCTATCCATCAATCAATGAGGGGGAATGGCCTAATTTAACAAATGTCCCTCTTTCCCACCCTGAAAATTTGGTTGGTATGGTGCAATATGGGAGGGGCAGTTGCTGACAGGATTTTTTTTGTTGGCTGAATAACCCACACAACCTCGCCAAGGGGGAACACGTATCCCCTTTATTATTCATCCTCCGTGATGTACATAACAACTTCAGCTATATTCAGCAAGCCCCCTCTGTCAAAAAGACAACAGAGGCTGGTCTTACTCCGATCCTTCAGTATCTAGGCCTTTACTTCTTCCTAGACTCTTAGGCTGCCTCTCAAACCATTCTACTCTGGACTTAAGCTTCTTTATGGTTTTCTCAATGCTCTGCATACATATAATTTCTCTCTATTCTAAGTAGGGTTCTAACTTTTATATAAGTTCTGATTGCTCCCTGACCATAGTTTACAGTTTAACCTGGTCCCTACAACCAAACCATTACAAATGGAGCACCAGATGGGGAAGTAGGGCTGCTTTGTGTCTAAACAAACTGGACTAAAGCAAAGGATTTATGAAGCTCCTTCTGCCCCTTCGTTTGGTTGGCCATCAGGCAGCTCACTTACTAAACATTAAAATATAAAAAAGTGCCGTTTCTTTTAATGTCTATTGTTGGGATGTACATGTAGTGTACTGCAGCACATATGATTTATGGTCATTTGGAACACGTCATAGTGCATTGTACTACATGTAATGCACAAGGATTGGCTTTATGGTTTGAACATTAAAACGCAGCATTTTAATATGTGAATAAAAAAAAAAGGTTTTCGTATGTACGGTGAGCTGGAACTTTTTGGATTTTCTATATTAAAAATAAGCTGTGTTTTCGTTCTCTGAGAAATGTATGCTAAACTTATCTATTCAAATCACACATACTTCTCAAGAAAAATAGGATTACCGATTAGTCATTGTGAGCAGGCTAAGCCATGCCTCTCATTTCTATCCCAAGCACTTACAGTATTACAATAGAACCACTAAGCATACAACGCTTGGACATTGTTATATTCATTTGTGGCCAGATGGCAATGGCTGTAAAAGGTGCAGGTAGTGCTTGGAACAGGCATAACCATGTAGTAGCTACCTTTTTAGGGGGGTGCTTATGTTGTGCTTACTATAGCGGGCTAAATGAGACCAAAAATCTACAAGATAGAGTTCATCTTGAAAACTTAGTATTTACATGATAGATACAGACCAAGAATAACTAAATTAACCTATGATTCTTATCAAGTAGACAGATTCATACAAATCATTGTCCCCATCCCAAGCACTCAAAGCCACTGATATTAAAAGCTTTACCAAAGCATTTACACAGTATTTACACAGCGTATACTCACTTGTGGACACACGTTTCAGACATGTGGCCATCATCAGCAACAGACGGTGGTATGAGTGGAGCAAACCAATTTAGGGAGAGGCACAGTGGAATAAAAGGGACTAACCCCCCCCCCCCATTCAAGGGTACAAGGTAAAGAGCAGGGATGTAATTAAAGGGCGTTCAGAAGTAGTGACGACATCTGGGCCCAAGGAATCAGGGGCCCCACCATTTGCTGCTCTGCTACTGTATTTATTAGATTAGTGTTCACATGGCATCATGTACATTATAGAAACACCACTTGCATTGGCTGTTTCAGTCTTTAGTGCTCTAATTGTATCCAACTGAGTTGAGAAAGCCCAAAAAATGTCACTGATGGGGCCTCATTCAATGTTTCCTTTTGGGCCTGGTCATATGTATTTACACCCATCGCAAAGAGCACTTTCACGGGTGACAAGAAATTGTATGACTCTGCCAACACAGAATAATGAGGGAAATTCTTAGTCTTTATGAGGGAAGAGACACCTCTGCTTACCTCTCCAGCTATCTTTTGGAGCATGTGTGGGCTCTCCTTCAATAAATATTCTACATCATGCATATTAATAAGCATCATAGAAAGCCCTTCAGCTAGGCCTAATGCAGGAATGTACAGCAACTGGAGTGCTTTTGCTTGAGCTGTAGGATCATAGGGAAGGCAGGTTCTCTGATGATCCCGGGGGCCTCACACATTAGGGCAAAATCTAGGTTGCTGGTTTATCCTTCTCTAACTTCAACCACAATAATTACTCTCAAGATTTATAGAAGCAGTCATGATGAGATTGCTGTAGCATGCCGCTCCATTTTCTTCCTTCCTTATGACATAAAGCACTTCTCTAAATGGAAGTCAATGGTCTGGCATATCGCAGTAAACCCATTATGACTAATATATATATTTCACAAGAGTTTTTAGGTTGATGAGCGCCTGTTAGCACTTACCTGGGGTCATAACCATCCATCTTATCCAACTTGTAATCTATCTTTTCAGCCAACACCCTGGACAAGCATTGCTGTCAGAATGGAGGCACCTGTATGCTAGGTAATTTCTGTGCTTGCCCCAAGCATTTCTCTGGAAGACATTGTGAGTTTGATATGAGAAGCAGGTACTGTATTGTGTTTAAAAATAAAATCACACACTTCTTCTTTTTTTTATTTTTTTATTATTATCTTCTTCGAATGGCAAACTGATGTTTCTTTGCTCTATTTCCCCAATGCAGGCATTGTGGTTTTGTAGCTCACGGTCATTGGCTGCCCAGGAAGTGTGCTTTATGCAGATGTGTTTATGGAGTTATGTATTGCTTTCCATCCGGGGACTGTGGTGAGTCTGAAAATAGAAGTTTTACAATTATAAGCAGCAAAGAAATGATCAGCTCTCATGGTTGCAATCCATTCTCTGAAACAAAAGCCCCGTTTACAGTGCAGGCATTTATATCCACATAAAAATAACAAAGTGTACAAATAAGTACATGTTTCTTGGGAAGCTGCAGCTATAAGCTGCTGGAATTAAATTGTGCCTGTAGCAATCTTCTCTGCTTAACCAAAATGATTGCCTTCTGTTTTTGTCATTTTTACAAATCCAACTGATCTGAAGTGTGTTGTAGAGGGAACATGTTGGTGTTTTGTTAGATACTCGGACATGAAAAGCATACGTGATGGGGTCATAAAAATGAGAAGGGCAAGCGGCAAGAGCTGGAGGCTGATTGCTCTTCACTGTCACTGTTTGTGAATAAACCTAGGTCCGTTTTTATTGTATTTAAAGTATTAAGATATCTTTGTATTTAAAGTATAAAGTAATTTGAAACAATAGCTAATAACATTTACATTAAATGGCATAACAGAGTAAAACCAATGTGGAAATAGGCTTGGATGATTTAGTTAAAGCGGACCTTCACTCTGAATAAGAGTCTATCTTATATGTTTCCCACACCCTGTACATACAGATTGTCCACATTAAAAATCATCCTACCTGCATCTACTGCATGTTATGAGCCTTTAAACATCCAAGATGGTGGCTTATGGAAGCCGCCATCTTATCAGGCAGCCTGCAAACAGGAAGTGCCTCCTGACTGTGCTGCTCTGCATTCTGGGACTGCTGACCTTTACCTGACCCCAGCTCTGCTCTGTCTGAGCAAAGCACACCTATAACCCGCCCCCCTGTACCTTATCCCACTCTCCTCTCCTCAGTAAGTGTGATGCTTCTGAGTCAAGATGGCAGCGCCCGTATCCTAAATTCCTGAACAGAGTTACAGCCCAGTGGGGGAAAGAATAATAAGTTAGTGACTAAAAACGTAAAATATATTAATTTTAGATGCTGGGGAACAGGTTTTTAAGAGTTTGGGCTTTTCATTAAATCACGCTGAAGGACCGGTTTAAAGTGGACCAAAACCCACTGAACATATGAAATATATTTGGCTAAAGCCCCTGCTGATACTCTCTTCTTAGGTTGTAGAACTAGAAATTATTATTTTTTTTTTTTAACATACTCAATTTTTATTGGTATATTTAAAGCAGAAGTCAAGAATACAGACAGTATCCATTGTCAGCATATATTAGCACACATTACATGGGTCAGACATTCAACATAGCAATATAATACATTCTTCAAGTCAGGGTAAAAGCTTTTCCAGGACAGTGCCCTTCTTAGGCCGCCATTACAAGGTAAGCAGCTGGGGAGCCTCCTTCCTATATCCTCCTTAAACGGTGTGGGGGGAGAGCTCCACCTATCTAGGGGGTGTCATCCATATATTCTTGGTGTTACCCGTTAGATTCCTGGTATAGTATAGAGATTGGGGGTTAATGACTGACCCAGTTTCAACAGCCCTGATGACGAACTTACTACAGACCAACTGGACAGGAGACAGACCTAATGACCAACGAGGGACAAACATACAAACAACATCCACACTCACATTCAGTCCGACTAAAAGGTATAGAGAGACTAGAGGTACGAGGAAGAGGGAGGGGGGGAGGGACAGAGGAGACACAAAAGGGGAGAAAGAGTAGAGGGAAAGAGATAGGAACGAAAGAGCCCTTGCCGATCAATGTCAGTCAGAGGGGATTCAACCGCTGGTGAGTGGTCGAGCAATTCCCCAAGAGGGGGGGGACTAAGCCCTCCAGCCACCCTCCAGAGCATCCCATCAGTAAATCTACTCCAACCTCCCAGTATAGTATTTAGTGGGACCAGTTATTCCCACACTCTTTTATAAGCTGCTGTATCTTTGAAAAGTGACCACGTCGTCCAAATCTTCCTATACGCGTCCAGCCTATCTTGTCTAGCATAGCATATTTCCTCCATATGTTCCACGTGATTGACCTGACCTACCCAGTCTTTGATTGTGGGGGCTCTCTGAGACCTCCAGTTCCTCGGAATAAGCACCCTAGCGGCGTTTAAGAGATGTCTAGCTAGAGGGGCTCCGCCCGCTATCCCTCCACTGTCTGAAGACCACCCCAGCAAGACCGTCTCGACATTCCATTCTAATGGTTCTCCCATAATGTGAGTGGATAGTTCTTTCACCTTTGACCAGAAGTCGTCTAGGGCCTGACATGACCACCAAATATGTAGCATCGAAGCTCCAGACTGTCCGCACCTCCAGCATATATCCGGCACTAGGGGGAAAAAGGAATGCAACAGTTCCGGAGTCCGATACCAGCGTGTGATCAGCTTATAATTTGTCTCCTGCATCGAGCTGCTTATTAATCCTTTGTGGGCAGATTTATACACGTTTTCCCATTCCTCCTCTGAAAAGGCTCGGCCTAGGTCCGTTTCCCACCTCTTCTCCCATGGCTTCTCCTCCAACTTATCACTCCGCCTTAACATCCCGTAAGCCCATGATAATAGGTGTGAATCCGGTCCCATGCCCAGACAGGCTCTCTCAAATTCAGTAGGGTCCTTGCGCAATCCTGCCATGACATCTTTTGATGAGAGAAAGTGCCGCATCTGGAGATAGGAGAGGATAGAAACGTCCCTTTCCAATAGCAGTTGCAGTTTCTGTTTATCTATGAAAGCTCCTCTATCCCACAGGTGATATGCCCTCAGCGGTCTAGGACCCTTGCAGTCTTTTAAGAGCGGGGACTCCAGCCCCGGTGGAAAAGCCGGGTTGCCACCTAGCGGGGTCAGGTGGCCAGGTCGGGAGGAGAGCGCCCCTGAACCTTTACAGAGCACCCCAAGGATCTCCAGGGATGCCCCCACCAGTGGATGGGTTTTGATCTCACTTGGGATGTCACATCCTCTCAAGTTGCTAAGAACATCCAGTCTCCCCCCCTTCTCGATTTCCCCCTCTATCCGAACCCAGTCCTTCTGCGACCTATGAATATGCCAATCTACGATCCTTCCAATATGAACTGCTCTATAATATGTCCGCAAGCAAGGTAGTCCAGAGCCCCCCCGTTCCCTAGGGAGTACCAAGATACGTCTCCTGATTCTGGGAGGTCTACCAGCCCACACAAACCTCATAAAAGTTTTTGTCATGTCATTAAAGAAAGAGTTGGGGATTTTTATGGGGATGCATTGTAGAAGGTACAGCAGTCTCGGCAGCACGTTCATCTTAATTACAGCTATGCGTCCGAACCAGGACAATCGCAATCTATTCCAGCTTTCCAGTTCCTTTTTAATCTTAGTCCCCATCGGGGCAAAGTTAAGCTGAAAAAGGTCCGAAGGAGAGATAGGCACCTCGACTCCTAGGTATTTTAAGCTCCTCCCCTCCCACTTGAAGGGAAAAAGCGTGCGGAGCTCACCCACCTCCTCCCTCGGCATTGACATATTCATGGCACAGGACTTGCTAAAGTTGATTTTCAGATTCGTGAGCCGGCCAAATGTCTCAAATTCTTTCAATAAGTTCGGCACAGAGGTTCTCGGCAAACTTAGAAAGAATAGCATATCATCTGCATAAGCCGCTACTTTCCTTTCCTTTGACCCAATCTCCACCCCCTTTATATCAGCATTTAAATTAACCTTTCTTAGAAACGGCTCTAGTGAAAGAGCAAATATTAGGGGGGACAGCGGGCAGCCCTGTCTGGTACCATTGCGTATGTGAAACGCAGAGGATGTACAGGTATTGACTCGTACTCTGGCGATGGGGTCAGAATAGAGCGATAGAATTCTGTTCCGCATCTCATTTCCCAAGCCTATATGCTCCAGAACTTTCTTTATCCAGCCCCAATTGACCCGATCAAATGCCTTATCGGCGTCAGTAGAGAGCATAATCGCTTTAATTTTCCGGGTCCTCGCCCACCATTGCACATTCAGAGCTTTGATGACATTATCACGAGCCTCTCTAGTAGGGACAAACCCCACCTGGTCCTGTGTGACCAGATCTGGGAGGAAGGAAGCAACCCTGTTAGCTAGAGCTTTCGCGAATAACTTCACGTCCACATTCAAAAGAGAAATGGGGCGGTAGCTCCTGCAATCAGTTGGGTCTCTCCCCTCTTTTGGAATCACCACAATCCGAGCTTCCAATGATGTGTTGGGCAGTTTGCCCGAGGATGAGGTGGGTTCAAATGCTCTCTGCAACATAGGGAGCAACAGGCCTGGAAAAGTTTTATAGTATTGTGTAGGGAAGCCATCCGGACCCGGGGCCCTCCCTGGCTTAGTGGATTTCAGGGCGTTCTCCAACTCTTCCACCGATATCGGGGCCTCCAGTTGGGCCACCTCATCCTCGGACAATGATGGCATCCCCGATTCAAGTAGGTACGCAGCCATAGATCTATCTTGATCACCTCCCTGTTGTTGTCCCTGAAGGTTATATAAGTCAGCATAAAACTTGCCAAAGACATCAGCCATAGCTTCATTTTTTTGTAGCAGTAACCCGTCTCCTGCCCTGATGCCCTCAACTCGAGTGTGAGCAATTTTGGGTCTTAACGCTCGTGCTAACATCCTACCAGATTTATTACCCTGCTCATAGTAGAGCCCCAAGCGCCTAGTGAACCACCGATTGGTCTCTCTAGACATCCAATCTCGGAGCTCCACTCGCTTCATTTCCAGATCCCTAAGGCACGTGTCCTGGAGTGACTGCTTGTGCGCAGATTCCAGGTCTGCTATTTGTCTAAGCAGGTCTTTTTGCTTTTGCACCCTCTCCTTTTTAAGCTTCGAAGCCTCCTGTATCAATATGCCTCTCATTGTGCATTTCTGTGCCTCCCAGATTGCCATCGGATCCATCCCTTCTGTCACATTTTCCTTAATATAATTGGCCAGACTATCTTTAAGCTTCGTCACCACCCTGGGATCCTTCAACAGGCTCTCATTGAGTCTCCAATGCCACTCCCCCCGTTCTGCGCACGGGAGAGTCAACGAGAGCACCACCGGGGCATGATCGGAAAAGGTGATGTTGCCAATCCGAGTCTGCTCCACCCTCCCAAGGTCCCTTTGTGAGAGGAACACATAATCAATTCTGGAGTATTTAGCATGAATAGGTGAGTAATAGGTGTAGTCTCGGCCTGTTGGGTTCATCAAACGCCAAGTGTCCACCAGCTCAAGGTCCTGTAAGGATCTCTTAATCCGCTTCAGCGCTTTATAAGAGATGGCAGTCTTAGCGTCCGATGTATCCACCCTGGGGTTCAATGCACAGTTCAGGTCACCCCCCAAGACCACCACGCCCTCCCTGAAGCCATCGAGCTTGGCCAGTGCCTTTGAGCAGAAAATATGTTGGTCTTCATTAGGGGCATATACATTAGCCAGGGTGATGACTGTGCCATTTGGGAGGGACCCTTTCACAAACACAAACCTGCCTTCTATATCCTTTTCAATGGCCGTGACCCGGAGCGCTATAGATTTATCAACAAGGATAGAGACCCCTTTTGCTTTATTGTTGGGTGAATGGGCCGAGAAGCAGGTTGAATATGTTCTATTACCCAGGAAAGGGGCCTTGTTTCTTTGAAAGTGGGTTTCTTGGATCATAGCGATGTGTGCCTGGAACTGCTTCAGCTCCCGAAATAGGGCATGTCTTTTAACTGGAGTGTTTAGACCTTTGGCGTTTATAGATAGGACATTTAAACTTAAGGGTTTCATCCTGCCTAGGGAGAATTAGTAAGATCGCTTTGCTACGTCCCAATTTAGTCAAGAACAGTCCCCAAACAGGATGTCGTGTGGAATCTTTTCCTTCCCTCCCGGAGACAGAGATTACAGAGAGAGGAGGAGAAGTGGGGAGAAAGTAGTGTCTCAAAAGTACACTCAGAGAGATGAGGGGAAGGACAAGACAGTACAGGGAGTGACACAGAGAGGGGTCCAATCACACGTCAATCTCACACAGAAATACCACTCAGAACACCCGCGCTGAAAGAGGGCCGGAGGAAGTGGGAATATCCCCAATTCCTAAACAGGTTATGGAACTTTAATGGGACTGCTCCCCCAAGGGGAGCGCCCCCACTGTGGTTATCCCTCCAACAACAGAGGAATTCCCGTGAGATCAGGGTGAGAGATGCTCCCCTCCCGATCTCAATAGAGATTCAACCTGGATTACCAGCCCTTTCTGGGGAACCGTGGAAGGCCAAGGAGCTCTACCGGGGCCACCAACTCCTAGTGTCTGTAGTGTTATGGATCAACTTGCCCTCCCAACGAGGCCCCCATCCACAAGCCCGTGCCCCTGTCCTACGTATCCCAGGCCTCTGCTTGTCATAGGACGTGAAGGAGATTCAGAGCCGGCTCCGCTCTCCAAGTCCCTCTTCCCCACCGCCCCAGATCCACCCCCCCTATCACCTCCATTCTGCGATAGGTCCCATGAAATACAACTACGCCAACTGGGCTCCTCCTCCGATAGCTAGCCGGGCGCATAGGCGACTAAGCAGCGAGGTCAAACCTAATACATGAAGCCGCTGCATGCTAGAAGAGGAGAGTAGGCCCCGTATCCATTATCAACCCCGTCTCTCTCAGCTCTGCTTTAGACATCTGGGCGCCTCCTCATCCGGAGTGCCCCCTCCCCTCCGCCGGGGTCGCGGAACGGCGCCGCAGCACAGCACCGCCGATCAGGGCTCCGTGCCCCGGGTCGATGTAATGACGCGACACATGGCCAGGGGAGATGAGTCTCCCTGCGAACACCACAGCTCGTAATGCGGCGCCCCCCCGCGGCCCGCGAGAGAGCCAGCCCGAAACCCCACCTCCATGCCCCATTTCCTTTAGTGCTTCTCGGCTAGGAGGAAGCCCACCCCCACGAGGCGCGAATTGCACCTACTCGGATCCCAATATACTGTATAAATATAACATTACTGAATCAAAGCTACGCATTTTAGGCCTAAACCTGAAATCTCCGTGTCTGCGAGGTTGGGAGGCGCCGGGAGAGCAGGGGATCCCAGCCCCCATCATTGGAGACGACGGGCCCCCAGCTCCCCAGACGCCACCCCAGCAAAATGCAGATGAGAGCCCAGCGCCCATTACAAATGAAGCTGTAGAACTAGTAGAGCCTGTCAGGGCAAATATAAACATAGGTTCAGCTACCCATCCACCCCCTCCTCTCCCAGCGCCCCCCCAATGCCAACAAGGACATTTCCAAGGATTTCAAATAATTTGTGGCTGTGCCCAACCGCAAGCTAGCGTCTGGCCTATGATGCTATACAATGCATGGGCCTAATAGCTATAGGGAGTCAAGGAGGGAGATCTCCATCATGGGGGTATTAGAAGATTTGAACATTTCAAATAACATGGGGCTGTGCCCAACAGCAGACTGGTGTGTAACCTATAATGCTATACAATGCATAGGCCTACCAACTATAGGGAGTCAAGGCGAAAGGCCTCCAAGCTGGGGGCATTAGAGCATTATCTCATTACAATTAGTTTGGGGATGTGCCCGTCAGCATACTGGTGTGTGGCCTATAATTCTATACAATGCATAGGCCTAAAATCTCCAGGAAGTCAGGGAGAGAAGCCTCCAACATAGGGGTATTAGAGTAAATGAGCATTTCAAATAGTTTGGGGATGTGTCCAACAGCAAACTGGAGTGTGGCCTATAATGCTAAACAATGCATAGGCCTAACAGCTATAAGGGGTCAAGGAGAGAAGCCTCCAACATGGGGGTATGTGAAATTCTCTTAGCTTTGGTAGCCATCGCGGCCGCAGCAGGCGTCGATTCAGCTCCTGGATCTGGAACGGGATCTCGCACCAGAGTCCGCCCGTGGGGAGCGCTCCCGGTCTGCTCGCCTGGGTGTTCTGGGGCGATCCTCCCCATTTGACCTTCTCACCAGTTGCGGGATAGAGAATTCCTGAAGCCAGTCCGGTATCGCAATTAAGGGAATCCGCAGCTGAGCGCAGAAGTCCGGTAAGTCCTCTGGCATCCGGAGTGTGCAGGTCTTGCCATTATTTGAGGCCGACAGGGCAAAAGGGAAGCGCCATCTATATATGATGCCTCTTTCTCTGAGAAGCGCCGTGAGAGGTCTCAAAGCTCTCCGGTTTTGCAGTGTGATATTCGATAGATCCTGATAGAGTTGAACCTCACAGTTGTTGAATAAGATGTGGTCACGGCTTCTAGCCTTCGCCAGGATCTCCTCTTTTAAGGGAAAACTCTGTAGGCAACAAACGATGTCTCTGGGGGTGGAATCTCCCACACTGCGAGGTCTCAGTGTCCGGTGGGCTCTGACAAACTCGATCTGTGTCCCAGGCGGTCTTTCCAGGAGAGAATTAAAAATGGAGGACAGGGCGTCTTGTGTTTGGTCTGGGCCGACCTCCTCGGGTAGGCCTCGCACCCTGATGTTACACCTCCGGTTCCGATTTTCGAGGTCTTCCAGATGGCGATGAAAATCTAACAGGTGTCTGTTGTGCGCGCGCACCACGTCTCGGACCTCGGTCAGTCTGATCGACGTGCAGGCCTCCTCTCTCTCCACTTTGTCAACTCTTTGGGAGAGTTGTTGCAGGTCGCCACGCAGGTCAGCAATGGCAGCCGTGATGGACGCTTTGATCTCTCCTGCGAAGCTGGCCAGTTCGCTGCGGGTGGGAAGTTGACTAAGCTTTGCCGACAGCGCGCATTCCTCTCCTTCAGAGGTAGGTGCGTCTTCCCGCTCCGGAGAACTGCACGTGGAGCGCGAGTCCGCCATATTGGAAGCTCGGGGGTCCTCTCTTCCCTGGCTCCGAAATAACTCCGGGAGTCCTTTGCCAGCCGGCTTTGAGGTCTGAGAGGATCTGGGGGTCTTAGTGGAAGACCCGGGTTTGTTTAGGCGCCCCATCTTCTAGGTGGCACGCGGATATAAGTGCTTCTTAGGGGACCTCGTCAGGAGCTCGCAGTTCAAGCAGCCATCTTGCTCCCAGGCCAAGCCACGCCCCCAGAAATTATTATTTTTTGCTTGTTGGGTCGCCTCGAACACTGATTTTCTTTTTTCTGTTCCTAAGTGTGGCATGGTAGGTGATCAGTCATTGCACAGTCATTGCATAGGTGCTGCAATGACATCATTGCCACACACAACAGTAACAATGAATGGAGGAGGCGGAGCTTTACAGCTAAAACAAGCTGCATTATCTGGGATTAGAGATCCCGGAGCAGTGAGAATTGGCAAAAGGTTCTCCTCATGGGAAACCAATTCAGTTCAGGGGATGCTAATTAAAAATGTGGGTTTTGGGCCAGTTTAACCGTAAACCTCACTTTAGCAACCAGTGGCAGGCAGTAGCTGCCAGGCAAACTCCATCCTGTTGGGCATAAAGTGCACTCTTAAACCAGACCTTCATCCTGCATAAGAGTCTATCTTATGTGTTTCCCCCACCCTGTACATACAGATTGCCCATCTTAAAAAATCATCCTATCTTCATCTACTACATTTTATGAGCCTTTAAATATCCAAGATGGCAGCCCATGGAGCCTCAGGTTGCCTGCAAACAGGAAGTGTTTTCGGACTGTGCTGCTGTGCATTCTTGGATTGATGTCCTTTCCAGACTCTGCTCTGTCTGTGCAAAGCACATCTATAACCATCCCCCCTGCACCCCCCCTCCTCAGTATGTGATGTTTCTGGGGCAAGATGGCGGCGCCTGTATCCTAGAGTCCTGAACAGAGTTGCAGCCCAGTGGGGGAAAAAATAAAAAGTAAATGACTAAAAAGATACATTTTATATTAATTTTAGATGCTGGGGAATATTTTTTTCTTTTAAATGATGCTGAAGGTCCGTCACCACTTATCAGACCCCATATTGGGCCAGCATAGGGAGATAAAGCCACTGGCTAGCTAGCCGGTCTGTGCCAAGAAGTATAGTTCAGGCTTAGATTGTTGCACAAAATATCACATAACACATATCACACTAAACAATATCATTGGTGGTTTATCCCCATCGGAATCATTATAAAACAAGCCGTTTCAAAGCATCTCAAATTTCCTATTTATATGTAAATATCAGGCCACTTTTTTGCATGGTCCTGGAGGAATGAAATTGAAAGTAGGGCAAAGTTTGGAGCCCTGCTACAGCTGTTACCCGGAACTGCATAAAATGGAGGAGAGGCACATGAGACAGGCATCATGTGTGCTGCTTGCTGCCTTATTATTGTCTTTGGGTTTAGAGATTTATAGAACATTGCTTAAAGTGGACCAACACCCAGGATTTTCACTATCCTGGGTGTTGGTCCACTTCCGCGGGGCACCCCGATCGAAAGCCCAAAAACTCACCTGACCCCACTCCCACGTGACTCGCTCCACCAATCACCGTCGAAGGACAAGGTGAGAGCGCCCGCCGCCGCCTCTCGCGCGTCCCTCTTACAGGGAGCGCACCCGCGCCAGCCATTCACAAACGGCCGGCGCGGGTGCGCGCCCTGCTAGAGGGATGGGCGAGAGGTGGTGGCGGCCCGTGCATGCGCCGTTGGAACGAGGAACAGGTAGGATTTGGGGGCGTCCTGGGAGGTTTCCCACAGCGGTGCCCCGCAGGCAGGGAGCTGATCGGCCCGATCCGTGGTGGGTGTTGGTCCACTTTAAGCTGATAACCTGTCATGTGCTCTCCCTATATTACTTCAATTTAGTATTTAAAGGAGCACTATCATGAAATTGTGCAATATTAAAACCCATATAAACACGTTGGTTAATGGGAGGAGGGGTCACTTATACACCCAAACGCATTAAAACTCCTGCCAAGCTTGTGTTTTTTTTTTCTCATGGTAGGAATAAAATCCAGGGATGAGAGGTTTAGTGTATCACGGGTGACAGAACGTGTCGCCTGATTTCCCCTCGCTTCCATTAATGAAAATAAAAAACATGCCTGGCTGGATATTTCTTGATACCGGGTGTATAAGTGACCTCTCCTCCCGCCATCCAGCATATTTATATGGATTTTTATTATTTTTTTTGCGATAGTGCTCCATTAAAGTTCCCATGAAACTCGGAAAACTACCAATGTCAAAAAATAATAATTAAAATAATTTGGTAAATAATTACATATAGACAATAATTTAAAAAATTAATACATTATTAATATATATGAATCATACATTTCTAAGAATGCCCTGCAGCCAAAATATTTACCTGCATATAGGGGCATCCCAGCTTTTGTGCGTGTTAAAGTGGACCAAACCTGTGATTTTAACTATCCTAAGTTTTGGTCCCTGTCCCTGGGGCATCCCAGGGAAACCCCTGGATCGCCCCTAAAACTTACCTTTCCAACATGCAGCACTATTTAAGACAGAGCTTTGGCATATGGTGCAGAAAGAGGCCACATCCCCAGTCTCCATGGAGTCTTCACAGTCCCCTGCCCAGCCTATCAAGGATCTTGCCTCAGCTGTGGAGATACCCTAACATTATATTGCCACCAGGCCCTATCCAAAGACATTTTCATTTACAGGCTGTGAATTGGGGAGGAGGGTGTTAGTAGAGTAAGTAGACATACTGTACACCCACCATATCCTGCAGCCCCCCTTGCCCCAAACAGTAAAGGAAATCAGGGAATTGTATTCACCACCCCTCCATGCTCAAGAGCAGAGAGTAAACTACCTAATTATCCATATTTCCATGAAGTTCTAATCCATTGAGGGATGCCATTATGGGTTGGGTAGGCCTGTTTTAAGCTGCTATGAAATCCTATATTTTAAATTGTCTAAAACGTAATTTGTCTTGTTCCTGGCAGAATGGCTCTGAACCTGATTTTGTAAGCAATAAAATGTCCATCAGAGATGAGACATCCTGGATTCCGTTTGTCACCTAGCAGATCGGGTTAAGATGGACAGATAAACTAGATTATGTGAGAAAATAGGAGCATATGGAGGCAATCACTGCTGCCATGCATTTTATGCCCTTTTCACAGCGGTGAAATGACAAGGCACTAGTTGTCTTATCAAATGTCCTTTATGACTACAAAGGGAGCTTCAGAAATCAGCTGCAGACATTTAACACAGTTACCTCCCATAGAATACTCAAATCTCCTATAAAGACTCTGAAAGATGAGAAAATAGCCTTTTGTGCTGCTATTTGCTTTGTGAGCAGTAGGTATCTGCAATTGCATAAGGATGCCCGCATTATGTCTGCAGTAGCAATCAGCTGTCCCATTATTCTGTCTAATATTCTAATAGACTTTGCCCATTTGCCGTATTACAGGCTCACACCTTCCATTATTCCTCTTTATAACATCTCTCTATTCATTAAGCTGACTGAAATGAGATTGTAACATATTTTATTTTTCACAGATGCACATGAATACCATGAAGATGTCAAGATGGTACAGTCCAAAGGACCTGTAATAGTGACACGAGCTTACCTAATTATTCTGCTTACAGCAATTAGTATGTTATCCCTCCTCTAGAAAATGAATAGGCCTATTCTTTGAAATATCTGTAGAGTGGCCACATTAACCATTAGGCTGCAATAATTAGCATATTTATTGGAAAAAGCAAAAAAATGAGCACTTTCTCTGTAATTAGTATTTGCAGATTTTTATTTCTTAAAATGTTTTTATATTTTAATGGAAACCGTAATTTTAATGTACATATTGGTTTGCAGCTTTACGTTTACATGTATGTAAAGTTCCACAATGGATAACAGATGAAGGTTTAAATAGCACTGTCATTTAATTCTGTTACAAATAAATCATTACCTTTTTAAGCCTAGTGACAAACCTATATCTAAATGTATTTGTTGCTTTTTTGTATTATCCTATTTAATGTTCTCATGGTACTTAGGAATAGATAGGAAGATTAAGGCTTACTTTTCACTATATTAAAGAGACATTCCAGGCAGTAAACCCTTTAAACCGGACCTTCAGCGTGATTTAATGAAAAGCCCAAACTCTTAAAAAACGGTTCCCCAGCATCTAAAATTAATATATTTTACGTTTTTAGTCACTAACTCATTATTCTTTCCCCCACTGGGCTGCAACTCTGTTCAGGAATTTAGGATACGGGCGCCGCCATCTTGACTCAGAAGCATCACATTTACTGAGGAGAGGAGAATGGGATAAGGTACAGGGGGGCGGGTTATAGCTGTGCTTTGCTCAGACAGAGCAGAGCTGGGGTCAGGTAAAGGTCAGCAATCCCAGAATGCAGAGCAGCACAGTCAGGAGGCACTTCCTGTTTGCAAGCTGCCTGATAAGATGGCGGCTTCCATAAGCCGCCATCTTGGATGTTTAAAGGCTCATAACATGCAATAGATGCAGGTAGGATGATTTTTAATGTGAGCAATCTGTATGTATAGGGTGTGGGAACCATATAAGATAGACTCTTATTCAGAGTGAAGGTCCGCTTTAAGTACCAGCCTATCTAGAGATTTTGCCACCCTCTGTTGCCAGACCATTTTCACTATTATGCGCAATACTTGTTTAACTGTTTTTTTGGATGAGATAAATTGCTTGAAGTCTGATGGAAGAATATTTTATGACCCATTTCTCCAATTACGTTACTTGACTATGTAAACCACTTTTGGGCAAAACATTTGGTAAATACTGCAATTGTCTGTGTTAGCCTCTGCATGTAGATGACCAACCTCAAGCTCTGTGTAGACATTTCACCTTGTTCAAGGAAGCCTAGGCTTGAAGTGATCCCATGTATTGGCTTTTAATACATTTATTTACAAGATTTCAACAACTTGGCTTCCTAACGCGCTTGAATAGCATCAATATATATTGGTGGCTAATATAGTACAACCATTTACAAACACACAACTACAAGCGATCCCCATATTAGTCACACTTATGTGTACTGTAATGACTGGTGAGCCACATTTTCCAGATACATTAAGCCATGAACGATAATTGGAACATCCACCCTGACCATCACTTTGACAGCTATAGCTTGGGAGTGGTAAAATTATTTATTACATTATTTCAAACAAAAATTAAACGATATGTCAACATGCAAAGGGAAGAGGAACCATGAAGGCAGTGGCCAGGCCTGTCAGAAGATCCAGAGCAGTGGAAGTAGGAGGCTTCAGAGGACCGCTGAATAAAGACTGGAACTCACCGGCATGGACAGAGGACCCAGGGTAGATGTGAAAGAGCCCATTTGTTGTGGCCATAATTCTCTTCCAACGTTTGTTATATTAGAGTATTTCAAAAACAATAAGAGATATGCAGCTCCAAGCAGCCTATTGTAGAACACCTATGGTACAATCCTTAGTGAACGAGAAAAGGACTGCTGATCAGCATAATTAACAGGCAGAAACAATGTCTGTCCCAGTACAAATATAATACAACTTAGCTTTTACTCTATTCTGTTAAGAGATTTAATTGCTCACATAGGGGGTCCGGCCATCCCCAGCCAGCGACGCGTTTCAGGAGAATGCCCCTTTATCAAGCGGCATTAGACTTACCCTCCGATATGCATCACAGTTAGAAATATTAAAGTTGAAGGCCAAGGCAAGATGGTGTCCTCCTCTCCCAGCCAAGACAATAGCAAGCCCAGAAAGTTAAGCTTGATTGGTGCTGCAGGAGACTGACGGGCACGCTCTGATGACCATTGGGCCCAAGATAGAAACAAGGGAAAGGTGGGAGGAGCGGGGACGAAAGGCCCACCCCACAAGGGGGGTGGACCAATCCCACTCCACCAGCCATTTGATTGACAGGTCATCGGAGCACTGCTCCCCACAGCTAGAGGTCAAAGCAGACATCTAGGAACAGAAGAGGTAAATATATAGAAATCAATTAATTGTTAAAAAAAAAAAAAAAATTAAAGGTAAAAACAAAGGGGGGACAATTAAAAAGATTATGGAAAGCTTGTAAGCTGAATAAAGGTAAGCAAAATTTCAGTCTATTGCTAAAAAATGAAAACCGAAAAGAGCACCCCAGTAGATCAAAACTGTAATAAATCAAATCTTATGAAATTTAAACCAAAATAGACTTAATGATTTATACACAAGAAAGGAGGAAAACCAAACCAGCATAACGTTTTTAAAGGGCCATACACAATCAGCTTCACATAATGACTAATTCTAGGTACAGGTATCCCCATCACTTAGCTGATGGCTTGCTTCATTGTCATAGGAGTGATCAAGAAGAAAAATGGCACCCCCTTTGTTTGCAGCCTGTATTACCAGCTCTGTAGTTGCGCTTTCAGGGTTTTTTGTTGTGCCTGTTTTTCCCAAGTTTATAACTTGGGATTCAACCAATTCCTGGAATAAATCCAGAGCTGCAGACCTGGCAGTAAGAGGATGGAAATTCTGATATTTGAACATTATAGAGTAAATGTTACGTTTTATTATATTTGTGCTGGGACAGACTGTGCTGGAATTCCCACATTGTTTCTGCTAAGTTGGAAGTATTCCTACTCCAATGACAGGTGGTCATTAATGTGGCATTCATGGAGGAGTGTAATCTTGCTATCTCTGCATATGCTTTTCTATGCTTTTTCTTTAGGAACTCAAAATGAATCTGTGGCTGGGGTTAAGTGAATGTTCTTGACATCTTTACTAAGGTGTCAAATATTCCTTGACATGCTGTCCTCAAACTGCAGGAACCAATGACTGATTTCATGTACCTGTTGATAAAAGTTGACATGGGTCACTGACACAGATACAATATACATTGATCTTGTAGCCATGTAGGGTCGCTGCTTAGCGTTTACTGTGATGTTTCTAATTTTATTGGATGACGTGTTACCCTAAGTAAATGCGGGTTGTGTAATTATTAAATAAAAATAAACAAAATGAAAGCAGAAGAACTGATAGATGCTGACATGCCTGGTTTTGCTGTTCCTTACAAGACTAAAGATAACAATTGAGTATCTTACTTTGAGGTCAGTGTTGTCTTGTCTTTCTTATATTGTCAATGTGGCTGATCCAGCTGCATTGCTTTTCTTATCTTGACGTTTATTGATCAGTGACTCCGATTCAGCGCAAATTGCTTTGGAAATGCATGGAGCCTGTACTGAGCTGACACTGGCTCACATCTCAGTCTGTTTATCACAGACCCTTTGCAATTAGTAGCGGATAAAATATTTCAATATTTCCAGGCATTAATTGGTTGCCTTAGGGTTACGCCTTATACCTGCTATACATATAAGTGAGCTAATTGCTAATATTTAAGGGGAAAGTGCACTTTGATTGCATTTTTAAAAGTATATGTACTTTTTTTGTTAGCGAAAGGTAGTCATCAAGGTTCAGAGCTTATATCGTTTTTTTCGCCATGCTTTTGCTATTTTGCTGCATTTATTATGCAAAAAAGGCCTATTCCCCCGATGGAGGCTTTGTCTGCTTATTTAGGTCCCCTCATCTTCACTGGATGAATGCGAGCGGCTTTTCGGTGCGCCAGCTTTTAGTAGTGCCAAACATGTCGATGGCTGCTGCACTCCTGTCATAGATATAGTAGTAAACTGGTTAGCAGAGATGCTGCAAATCCAAAGCGAAGAAACAAACCAGCGCTCCGAAGCAATCTTCATAGATCAAGCAAGTATATTAATCTCAGACATAGTGTTGCATAGTGTCAACGTTTCGGGGGTGTAGCAGAACCCCCTTCTTCAGGACAAGAAGTATCAGCAAGAGGAACAAACATTGTGATACACTTTAATGCAGCTATAATCAATCAGAAGACGGGAAAATCGCACCTGGCGTCAAATGACATCAGCAGCGCCAAATGCATCAAATAAGAATGGCACATCATATAATGGGAAAAATTGCCGCAAAGTGAAGTAAATACAAACACAATATATCTGATATGAATGCCATACGTTACCAAGTAGCCATCCCCTTCTTGTCCTGTGCAAGCCCCGATGAGCCAATTGGTGGCAGCGGGCTGTGTCGTCCCCAGAGCGTGGCTGGTTGTATAGCAACCAGCAACATCACTCTCCGGGCCAGGGGAGGGCCAGCGCTTTTGGTAACGTATGGCATTCATATCGGATATATTGTGTTTGTATTTACTTCACTTTGCAGCAATTTTTCCCATTATATGATGTGCCATTCTTATTTGATGCATTAGGAGCTGCTGACGTCATTTATGACGTCAGGCGCGACTTTCCCGTCTTCTGATTGGTTATAGCTGCATTTAGCGGCATGTACCACACTGTTTGTTGTTCTTGCTGATGCTTCTTGTCCTGAAGAAGGGGGTTCTGCTATACCCCTGAAAAGTTATAATAACAATATGCGACACTATGTATGTGACAATATACTTGCTTGGTCTATGAAGATTTCTTTGGAGTGCTGGTTTGCTTCTTAGCTTTTAGTGGTGAAACCCATAAGAATCAATGGTGAGAATGGCTATTTATGTAATGTTTATATCTGTCACTAATACATTGAGTGTGAAGGGTAGATAGATAACTAGTATTGGAAAAATAACTAATAAAATGTTTTTTTTAATTTTTTTTTACTATTTTTAGAGGCTTCCCAAAGCTCCTACGCGATCAGACACCACGCATACATGCTGAGACAAATTCCATTCTGCCCTAAGCTGTTAAGTGGTTTCCAAGCACCACCACTTCTGGTTTGGTAACCGCACACTGCGGCGCTGTGGTTCGCGCTCTGTCAAGAGCACACTTTTAACAGGAAAATACCACACATTATGACTGGTAAAGACACAGCTAAATGCCACCAGAAAGTTAGTTGTTCCCTGAAAAACCTGCACAAAAATGCACTTGGTTCAGCACCATCCAAGTCAAATGCACATATGGGCAAGAGTGTGCCAATTTAAGCGTCCCAAATACACAATATACTAAACAAAACACCTTGTGGCCCAGTGCACCTCAAGAACAGGCACTAAGCAAAAAAGGCACCACTCCTACTCCCATTAATAAGCCAACATCATCACTAATTATAAACAATAGTTTAAAAAAACACAAAATACATTAATTATCACAAACATTTAAAAAAGACATACCAATACACAGCCCAACCCAGCAAGAGAAACCCAATTAATCCTAGCCATCTGTGCTAATCACACTATCTTAACATCACATGGATGCATCTATATTAATCTTTCTAAAGTGCCTATGTGCAATATTAAAGTGCTATACATGAATGTACAAAGATATAAAAAACTAACAAGGAAATAATCACCTCAGTGAAAAAAATGGATTAACCTCCTGCTGAGCGAGACAATCAATCACCCACGCGTTCCGTGACGGACTGTCACTTCCTCAAGGTGCCACCTTGAGTTGTTCCCTGCATTCGCCGGGGCTAAGTAGTTTAGATCACCGTGTCATTCCACACTCCCGGGTCAGGTGTAAATTGGCAAACAGATGTGAGTGTAATAAATTACCCCCTAACTATAATCAGTTGCTAAAGGTAACTGTATACAGTCCGTAAACCAAGACTTACTAGAAGAGAGACGTGAGTCCTATACACACAAACCATTGCTGTTGGAAATGTGTGAGTATGAGTGAGCTCCCTCACCTAAGCAGTGGCCATAATCACAGCATTCTGTGTACAGAGGCCTCACTTATATCTTCTTGTAGATCTTGGTGTACAGTTGCCAATAGCAACAGATTGCAGTTAGTAAAACACACATTTGCTAAAAAACACTGGATAAGCTCAGCACTTTAAGGACATCATTTTGGTACAAAGAAATTATACGCTTTCAAAAGGGGACTTTCAGATTAATGGCATCTTCCTCAAAATGTAATCAAACCTTTATTATGTAAAATAGGATTTTCTCACTTTTGTGTTTTACTAATGTTGGTGCCCCGGGCGGGGGACGCAAAACCACATTGTTTTTGGAGCCAGCCCTAAAATATCCCAGGCTGATTGAGTGACATCTCCCGGCCAGTTTGGCTTACAGGGTATGCAGGCACACTACACTGTATAAGCTGGCCCCATGGGCCTAACTGGCTGCTGGGCAGTACATAGGGGCAGCAATCAGCTGCTAAAACAAAGCCAGAAAGCAATGGCACTGTCCTGTATATCGGCCCACCAGTCTTATTTGGATTGGAGGGACACTTTAATTATCGCATGAATTATATAATTTGAATAATAGATAAAATACATGGATCATAATAAATTAACACATTTACCACAACTAATTAAGGAAATGCCCAATAATGTGATGACTGGGCCTTATAGCAGCCATCAATGAGGCAACTGCAGTTTGAATCAAGCATTTCATGAGTAATTAAGTGTTTTATATTATTAATGTTCTATTTGGTTTTGTATCCTTTCTATACAGACAGACATAAAATCCATATCAAGCCACACAAAGCCATAGACACAAGCAAACATAGTTCTGTTCTTTTGTATGAATGTTGACGCATATAGTGATGAGTTAATCCATTGTAAACTGATCCATCAGAAAAGCTTGCACAGTGAATCAAAATCTATATTTTGCCAAATTGTTTTGCTAATGAAAATTGATTTCAGATTTTCAGGGGTAAAGCGGCATCTTGATTTACTCATATATGTAGCTTAAAAGGTGATTCAGTATTGTGTGTTTGACCTGTTACAGTGGATATTGAATAATTGAAGTTCTGTGCAAGCAAACTGCAGTGTACTGTAAAAAGTGCAACTGGCGTTAGCTTTGTGAGGCTGTGCAACCTGGCAGTGTAGGGTTATTGCATTTTTTTTTGTGATAAAATGATGTTTTAGATGGGCTCAGTTGGTACATTCCACAGGTGTTTAGCCTTTGTTGGAATGCTCCAAGCTGCTTTTTGATAGCTCCCACAGTATCCAGACAATGGGGAGGCTAATACTTTTCTAGTGCCAGGTATCGGCAGATGAGCGTCTGTATAGCAGCGCTAAGAGCGACCGCTAGTATATGCTGTGATCGGCTATCGGGCGCTGTAACAGAGCACCTCAGTCGCTGTAGTAACCTGGTAGGCATTGATGAATGAGATGTATGTTAGGCGTTCTAACACCAGTACAGCTTTGCATGGAGTGAAAGTTAGCGGCAGCTCATTTCGACCGACTCAGCGACTCACACCATATTCAACAAAAAAACAGACACACACAGCGTAGGTGTTCTGGATCTGGTCGCTATAGCATAGAGCGGCAGATGCTGTGTAATTAAAGTCTGTTTTTGACCACATATTCACCAATAACAAAGTGAAAACACATGGAACGCCATTGTTGGAACACTGTGACATTTACACTTTAGTGCCAGACCTGTAATGACAATTCTGCATAAAAATGTAAAATATTTTTAAAAATTTCTAAAATAATTATTTCCAGCCCAGGAGAGGTCAAATAATTATTTGAGAGGAAAAAAAAATTGGGATCACTAAAGAGATTAGAATGGGAGAGCGACAGTGTGACCTGTTGCTCTGGAAGCTAGAGCGCCGGCGCTATACGCTGAGTGGTTTTTCGTTTAGCGCCCAGCATTCACCAGACGCTGCCTTCCACTATGAGGCACTACCTGGCACTAGACCTTCATGAATAAACCCCTTTAGTATGGTTTGAGCCACATAGGATAAAGCAGGAAGTACTGGAAAAAAGTATGTTTTCCTGTATGTAACTATATTGTCTTCTGCTCCTACATCCTTGGATAGAAAAAATCTCAGCGGATATTATTCATTTAGCAGGTCGCATTCTCTCCATAAAGTCTTGGCTCTAAGGAGATACTTAGTTCTGCATACAGGAATAGCTCGCAGGAACAGAACGGAGGTGCTTCATTACCTCTGTGCATTTACATAAAAAACTCAAATAAAAACAATCATTTCCATTACTCCTAGATATGGCTGTAAAGGCTGTGGACCATTCCAAGCATATAGGAATAATGCAGCTTACTACCTAACCCTATCGTTTTTATTCTGCCATGGTCAAAAGTAGGGATGAGAATGCAATGGGAAAATGTAAATGAAACAGCACTTGGCTCTATAGATTTTTTAAATAGTAGAATTGCTATGGCAAGTTTGATCATTGGTCTGATCTTGTTGTTTAAGCCCTAAATGTCCTATCTGGATAAAATGTATTATATAATATAATGCAATACTGCTCCCTGCTGTGTGGAAAAAACACAGAGCCCAATTTTGAAGCGGCAGTGTCACACAGCACCACTTTTTTGAGTGGATCAATTGCCTGTCTAAAGACATTGCAATTTATAATAATAATTGTTGCAATGTCTTTAGACAGGCTGGTTCATGTATTGCATTGCTTGTGCACACACAAGTAAAGAAGTAGCAATGTCTGCACAAACTTTTAAACTTAGTAATGTTAGGGACGGGGTACAAATTGGACGGCCTTGACGCGGCTACCTCGCTTTTACATTCATTGCAATTTAAGTTAACTAACAGTCCATGTTCTTAACAAGTGTTTTTCAATAGTATGAGTGTGCAGAGGGTTAACTTTCTTTTCTGCTTAGGCCCTTATTTAAGAAGGGATAGCGTCAGGTAGTGGCTGGTTAATGACAGGTAGTGACAGGTAGCGACTGGTGAACGCCGGACACGGCACGCAATTACACATTTATCAAGCAGAATCTGTTTAGCGACTGGGATAGCGCCATGTAATGTCTGATTCATCATTTTCACAGCCTCAGTGAACAGCGCCAGCGTTCAGCCTTGCATAGCGCCAGGTATGACCTCTCGCTACCTGTCGCTCTCCCATACATTTCAATGGACAAACCTTTTCTTCTCTTTATCCCGTGGGTCCGGGCTCTTCTGCCCCCCCCCCCCGGGCTTTGGGGAGGCAGGTAATGGGGGTGCCAGGGGTTAATGGCAAGTCACCCGCCAGTCACAGGTGACTTGCCACCTCCCCCAGCCTTGTGAACTGGTATAGGGGTCACCCCTCTAGCACCTCTTGACTGCTATATATTGACTGGATGAGCACATCCTATCTTTCTTTTTTCTGTGGCACTCCAAAACTGACGCTATAGCCACCAGAAAGATGCTAAATAGCGCACATCATACATAAGACTCCAAATCACCAAACATCACTTTATTGAATACCCCATGAGGGGTTGTTATTTGCTAATAGGACAATGAGAACCTTTCCATTTTGTACTTTATTTTGTGCTTAGGCCGAGTTCTTAAATCCTCACGGTGTAACAATCCAATAAAGTGAAAGGGGTCTCCACACTGCAATGAATAATCTTCTAAATAGTAAATCAATCTAATAGATCCAGAAACTAAAATGCTATTGCCATTGCATAGCTACTGGGTTTGCTCTGTGCATCCTAAAATATTGCAGTGATTTTATTTTCTCTAAGTATTTGTATTTATTTCAAGGATAGAACAGCACATTCAAAGTGGGTTATTTCCTTTCCCCTTATCTTTATTGACCGCCTAATAAAGACAGAACGGCAACTGGAAGTAAAGAGCTATAGACTCAAAGTTAACTACAACAGAAGTCATGATTCCTACTGCTGTTCTTAACCGAGGTAAACAATGGATTCAAATCAAAACTGATAATAGAACATCAATAGAATCCTAGTCAATGTGGCTACCATTACTTCTAACCACCAGAAATGTGCTGTGATGTGCAATGTATCTGTATTATGTTATAAAAACATTGAAAATCATTGAAATTTGCAGTGTTATTTAATGTCCTATTTCATGAATAGATAAATCGACTATTCATTGAAGGAGCATACGACATCTACGATAGGATGCTGGATCAATGAACAAATCCTCATTTATTGCTCATTCACAGAGGGCATTTATATGGATCAATCCCTGCCTAATTGTGGTCAGTTTAATGATTTTTTTATTTGGAAATCAATTAGTGAAAATGAGCCATTAGTCAATTTCTATGGCAGTTATAATGCCAGAACTCCACTGAAAAATAGCTGTAGTGTTTTCCACTTGGGAATTTTAGCCTCACTACTGTCCATTTACCAGAAACAAATAACAAATGTAATATTAAAGCAGTTACTGTCCTTTGTTACATAGGGGGTAATTCAATCAAAAGTTTTGTGGGCTTGACCTCATGCCAGAGAACAGTTCAATTTAAATAACACTGGTTCATGGGTGCAGCCATGATGGGATTACTGTGGCTGTTGTCCCACTGACTTCTATTGATAGAAGAAGGGAGGGGGCAGCGCTATGTCTCATACTTCTCAATGGAAGACAATAGGAAGGCATGCCACAATTAACCTGCCATGGCTGCTCCCATGAACCACAAGAGTTATTTAGACTGGACTGTTCCTTTATGGAGCAAGCTCCCCATCACAATTGGATAGCATTCAGTAAAGTTTTGGAAGCCCTCCACCTCAACCATAATGTGCAAAAATCTGTTTTATATTCAGTTGGGGTTTTCAGGAAATAACTACCACCATAAACTACCACTGCTTGGAGCATTCTGAATTCTAATTCCCCTCTGTGTAGAACCCCCGGATCGCCCGTTCCACGCACCTGCTCTCTGAGCCCTTGCCATGTCCCGGTGCTGCCTGTTCACCTCTAGCTGTACCTGCGCCAGAGCTTTCTGAATGGGTGGCGCAGGCGCACCCTTAGCGTCTTTGTACCTGAGATGGGTGGGCTTTTTTTTTTTCACAGCTAGAAACCGAGTGGAAATGCGGTCAGTGGAGCACACGAACCTGCTCATCTTCATTCGGCTGCATAGCCACTCAGACTGCTTAGCCGCTAACAGAGCTGAATGGAGCCAAGCGAAACCAAGAGTGCTGATTGGCTGAGCAAGACACTCAGCCAACCAGTGTGCTCAGTTTTGTCCACACCTGTACCATGGGAACATCAGAAAGGTGAGTTTCCTTGGCTAACCATGGAGTTATACACAGCGGGGCAACCCAAATCTGAATGCCCCATCTAAAAGGAACATTACCCTGCGGCTAGCGGGTGACTTGCCATTAACCCCCGGCACTCCTTTTTAACCCTCGGCACCCTTTTTTTTTTAATTAACCCCTTTATGTTCTGTCGGCCTTCATCTATAAAAGGCTTCCAGCAGCAGCAGGAGAGCAGAAACCAAAGTGATCAGTGTGGGACACAGTGACCGGGGATGGATAGGAGGTAAGTATTAAAAAAAAAAAAAAATTCTCTTGTCTGTTTTTTACACTTAGTCCATGAGACCCCTATACCAGTTCACAAGGCTGGGGGCTGGCAAGTCACCAAGTCACCTGCAGGTAGTGGGTGACTTGCCATTAACCCCTGGCACCCCAATTACCTGTCTCCCCAAAGGCCAGGGGGGCAGAAGGGCCTGTGCCCATGGAAGCTATGTGGGCTTGTAGCCGGCAGGGCGGGGGGCCACCAATGCTGCCCCCTGCACCCTGTTCTACAAGCCCTGCATAGCTGGTCCTGGGCTGGTTAAGGGGGACCTCATGTCATTTTTGGGGGGATTTTTAAGGCATTTTAACCAGGGGGGAACCCTATGTGTGTTTTTTTTTAATTAACCGCTTAGGTTCTGTCGCCCAGCAGCTATAAAAGGCTTCCAGCAGCAGCAGGAGAGCAGAAGCCAGAGTGATTGGTGAGGGAAGGAGAGGAATGGGAGGTAAGTATTAAAAAAATAAAGAATAAAATATTTTTTTCTCACTGTGTGTGTGTGTTTTTTATATTTAACCTGTTGTGAACTGGTAAGAGGCCCATCAGATCCCTATATCAGTTCACAAGGCTTAGGGGCTGGCAAGTCACATGCAGCTAGCGGGTGACTTGCTATTAACCCCCAGCCCCCTATTACCTGCCTCCCCAAAGTCAAGGAGGGGGCAGAATGGCCAGGGCAAATTTAGACGGTGCAATTTTTTGAAAAAAAAATGTTTTTCCTTTTTTTTTTTTTTTACCCAAAAATATTTAAAAAATCAGTAGGCTTTAACATGAAATGACTTGTTTGTATGGGCCCACTACAACAAGCTGGATACTCTTAAAAAGCTTAACGTGTATTTTCAGGGAATATATGGTTAATGGGGGGTATTCCAAATGTAAAGAGTTGTTTCTTTGAGCAGTGCAGAAATGCCCGCCCAAGCAATTCAGGTAGGCTGGGACGGATGCGCAAGCACCACTGGGTATGTGCTTGCTTGCATTTAAGGAAATCAGAGCCGTTTGCTGAATGACCGGGAGGCTTATTCATTACTAGCGCCAGGTATCGGCAGATGAGCGTCTGTTTAGAGGCGATTGAAGCGACTGCTAGTATACGCTGTGATCGCCTATCGGGCTTTGTAACAGAGTGCCTCAGTCGCTGTAGTAACCTGTCCGGCATTGATGAATGAGATGTACAGCGCTGCAGGGAGTGAGAGGTAGCGCCAGCTCAGTACGACTCTCAGTGACTCACATCATATTCAACAAAACAACAGACACACACACAGAGCGTAGGTGCTATAAATCTGGTTGTTATAGCACAGAGCGGCAGACACTGTGTGATTAAAGTCTGTTTTTGAACACATATCCACCAGTAACAAAGCGAAAACACATGGAATGATATTGTTGTAACATTGTGACATTAATACCTTAATGCCAGACCTGTAATGACAATTCTGCATAAAAATTACTTTTTCTAGTCCAGGAGAGGTGACACAATTATTTGAGAGGGAAAAAAAAATCCCTGTTTAAACAGAAGAAAAGGAACATCCATTGAAATGTATGGGAGCTCTGGAAGCTAGAGCGCCGGTGCTATATACTGACACGCCTGTAATAATACATTGGACACTACAGGGCGCTGTTATAGTCCCTCACCGGATTCGCTTTCATAAATGTGGTATTGCGTACAGCGCCCGGCGTTCACCAGACGCTGCCTGCCGCTACGAGGCACTACCTGCCGCTATCCCTTGATGAAAACCCCCAAAGTCACAGCAAACATCTCTAATTGTATGTGCTGTTGGACTGGGGAAAGGTGAGTGAATACTGGCAATCAGGATGCCCCCGGGACATGGAACATAACCTGGGATAGACAAAATACTGAGTTTTGTTCCGCTTTAAGGGGCATCCTAAGTCTGAGTTCTCCAAACCCTGGTCCCGGCACTGACCCTTTTCTTACTCTAGGGAAAAATGCTAAATAAAATGATTCTTGCACTGTAAAATAGGCTACATAACAAATACATTACAGCCTTATATAATTCACTTTAATTTCCCTTGCCCTGAAATAATTCAGATGAAACATAATTCCAACCTGCTACAATTATATATTTGTTTATAGGGATTCTTTGATATATTTCTGAGAGAAAAATGCTTATGTAAGTGTGCCATGCTGGAATTAGTGAACTGCTACCGCTATGACTTCAGCAGAAGTCTAAAATACTAGCTCCATCTCCTGCCGTGCACAGCAGGAAAGTCTATGGTCCAGTGAAGCCAGGAAGCTACTCAGGAAAAGCTTCACTGTTGGGGATGACTCATCTAATCCTTCTAAATGTATTAACCAAATAAGCTTCTGCTCTGGAGAAAAGTAATCCAGCTCACAAGTGCTAATTCCTTTATCAATCTATTTAATGTCAGGTATATACATAAACAATATTACCTATATACTAGGCAGGTAAGATAGGTTAGAAATCTTTAGTGAGATTTATAATGGAATATGCCATCATAACACAACAAACAGTATTCATATGCATCCCTCCCCAGGCCAATTGAGAGGCTGATTCACTACTAGCGGCAGGTATCGGCAGATGAGTGTCTGTATAGTGGCGATTAGAGCGACCGCTAGTCGACGCTGTAAGCGGGTATCGGGCGCTGTAACAAAGCGCCTCAGTCGCTGTAATAACCTGGCCAGCATTGATGAATGTGATATGTGTTGGGCGCTCTAACACCAGTACAGCGCTGCAGGGAGCGAAAGGTAGCGCCAGCTCAGTGCGACCCACTCTCAGCGCTCCACACCATACTTATCAAAAAAGGACACAAGCACAGCGTCGGCGCTCTAAAGCTGGGTGCTGTAGCATAGAGCGCCAGAGGCTGTGTGATTAAAGTCTGTTTTTGAACACATATCCACCAGTAACAAAGCGAAAACACATTGAATTACATTGTTTTAACACTGTGACATTACCACTTTAGTGCCAGACCTGTAATGACAATTCTGCATAAAAATATAAAAAGCCAAAAAAGTTTCTAAAAGTGTTTGTTTGCAGCCAGGCGAGGTCACACAATAGGGCTGGTTCAGAGACAGATACGTCTGGACTTTCATATGTGTCTGTGTATGTTTTTGTGTGTGTTTGGCCTTTTTTTTTGTTTTTTACGTTCGTTTTTCCATGCGATCCCGCTAATGCGTATATGCGCTTTCGATAGACGGATTGAAATTGGATCATTTGCGTTAGTTCAGATCATTTTCCCATCAAAATGTGATAATTTTAGTTCGTTCAGATAACTTACGTTATTGGGATGGGCTTGCGTCTGATTCTGAGACCTGATTGCCGAGGGACCACCACCCTATAAAACGGTTTCATTTGCGATCCACTTACGGGACCATTTTGCACTCGGCTTGCTTGCTTGACCGTGTATTGCGGCTTTGTGGAGGAATATCAGCGCCTTCAGCTCCAAGGCATTGCATGTGTCAGCAGGGCCAAGACCAGATTGCACCGGCGACGCATGCACATCGATGGCATGCATGACGTTGAGCTGTTCGAACTCACTAGACTTAACCGCGCTTCTCTCTATAAGTTGTATAGTGAGCTGCGGTCATGGTTAGCCCGCACCACAAGGAAGGGGCAAGCAATTTCAGGTATGACCAAGATGCTTGGCTGCCTGCAATTTTTGGCGAACGGCTCGTTCCAGGGGCTGGGTGCCCTCTCCGTGGGGATGTCCCAGCCTACGCTGAGCCACACGCTATCCAAGTTTTTGGATGGCATGGCTACCATTAGTGCAAAATATATTTCATTTCCGGACGACATGGTAGCCTGGAACGTCCTTAAGTTGGGTTTTTATAATATCGCCGACATGCCCAACGTCATGGGTGCGATTGATTGCACCCACGTTGCATTGGTCCCTCCCGCAGCCGGCGAGTACATCTATAGGTAAGTTAATTATGTCATTTTGTTATACAGTTTAGGCAAACTGTATTGTAACTATCTATTAATCCCTCCTTCTCAAGTGTCCCTGTGAAACACTTTACAGTGTATACCTTAATCCCTCCTTCTCAAGTGTCCCTGTGAAACACTTTACAGTGTATACCTTAATCCCTCCTTCTCAAGTGTCCCTGTGAAACACTTTACAGTGTATACCTTAATCCCTGCTTCTCAAGTGTCCCTGTGAAACACTTTACAATGTATACCTTAATCCCTCCTTCTCAAGTGTCCCTGTGAAACACTTTACAATGTATACCTTAATCCCTCCTTCTCAAGTGTCCCTGTGAAACACTTTACAGTGTATACCTTAATCCCTCCTTCTCAAGTGTCCCTGTGAAACACTTTACAGTGTATACCTTAATCCCTCCTTCTCAAGTATCCCTGTGAAACATTTTACAGTGTATACCTTAATCCCTCCTTCTCAAGTGTCCCTGTGAAACACTTTACAATGCATACCTTAATCCCTGCTTCTCAAGTGTCCCTGTGAAACACTTTACAGTGTATACCTTCATCAATGTTTTTAATGTAGGCCTTAGCAAAACATTTTAATGCGGACCTTAATTAGTGATTATAATGTTAATCTTTATTTTCTCCCACATACATATAATTTTTGGTTGTAAAAATACTTATGTACTTTGTTAATGTTGTTTGGATTGTCCTACATGTTTTGGGGAGGGTGTTAGGAGTTAGTGTTTGAGTAGTTTACCTTGGATTGCTAAATTTTTTTTTTTCTCTTTTTCCAGGAACCGCAAAATGGGCCACTCACTAAATGTCTAAGCAGTGGTGGCCCAGAACATGCAGTTCCTTAATGTCCTTGCCGGATATCCCATGACGCTTACATCTTGCGGAGCTCAGGATTATTCCGTCGGTTTGAGTCTGGAGAATTATCAGGTGGATGGCTCCTTGGTAAGTTCCCTCAAATTACGACATTCCATTTTCACTGTATGCCTATGAATATAGTTGATGAGCCATGTCTTTACCTATGGCTGTTTTTTCACCTTGATGACATGTAAACCGGACCTTAACCATGATTTTTGGAAAAGCACAAACCCTTAAAAACTGATTCCCCACCATTTCCACCTAATATATTTCTAGCTTTTCTAAACTTACTTATTATTCTTTCCCCCACTGGGCTGCAACTCTGTTCATGACTTTAGGATAGGTGCGGCGCCATCTTTGCTCAGATGCATCACACTTACTGAGGAGAGGAGAGCGGGATAAAGTGCAGGGTGCAAAGCTGTGCTTTGCTCAGACAGACAGAGCTGGGGTCCAGCAAAGGTCAGAAATCCCAGAATGCAGAGCTGCACAGTCAGAAGGCAATTCCTGTTTGCAGGCTGCCTGATATTTCCTGAGCCGCCATCTTGGATGTGTAATGGCTCATAACATGCAGTAGATGCTGGTAGTATTTTTTTTAATGTGAGCAATCTGGATGTACAGGGTGTGGGTAACATATAACATAGGCTCTTATTCAGACTGAATGACCACTTTAAACAATATTGTTGTTTCGAATGTGTAATTAATGTAATTATTTTATTATTCTTTCAGGGGATTGCGGCTATCCGCTTCTTCCCTGGCTCCTGACGCCCATCCTTCGGCCACAGAATGAGGCACAGGAGGCCTACAATCGGTCAAACAGAAAGACCTGGGCCATTGTAGAGAGGGCATTTGGGCTGCTCAGAATCCGCTTCCGTTGTTTGGGGGGCACTCCAATATGACCCCAACAAGGTCATCGACATAATTCTGGCCTGTTGTGTTCTGCATAACTTTGCCATCATGCAGCGTGTCCCCCGGTATGTGGATCTGCCCCCCTCACCACCCAGCCAGGAGGCAGATGACCAATACACTGGCACAACTAGTGCCTCTGGGCAAGCAGTGCGGGCCAATGTAATCACCACCTATTTTGCCTAAATTTAGTTTTCTTTGTTTTTGTTATTTTGTTAATTTCAATATGATTTGCCTTTGTGAAGGCCTTTGTCTTTATTTTTTTAAAAAGTAATGAGTTAATTACTAAAAACTTTACACCTTATTTGAGCCTCATGCAGCTTATTTTCGCATGTTTGTTGTTAAAACCTTCATTAATCTCAAAATAACCCAAACATTAAAGCATCAACTTAGTCAAGAACAGCTAAAGTCACATTCAAAATATTTTATTGACATATGCAAATTAGTAGTTGAAGGGCACTCGCAGACTCAAAATGTACATACATTGTAACACAAAAATATACATTGGGGCAGACTCATGGCCCTTAGCAATTGGCCACATCCTGGAGTTGTAAAGTAACGCACTGCAGGCCGAAGTTTCAATGCCCAACAACATAAACATACATAGGGAGCAACCATTTGCAGGGGAATAGTTGGGCAGGAATACATAGGGCCACATACACACCCTCTCCTGCTTGGCCACATTTGCCACGGCACAGGTGGCAAGCAGCCATACCTATGCCACATCTACGCCTGTAAGTTAGTGGGCCACCCAGACAATACCCCCCAGTCCTAATGCCAGTCCAGTCCAATCTTTGCCATGGGCAAATGTAGTTGTTTCACAGCCAAGAATGTCCCCCAATATTGCCAACAAACAGGATGAGCCAGCCACCATTTGATTAGGCCCAAGCCTGCAGTGTGGCAGCTTGAGCGGCAGCTTCAGTGAGGCTTTATCTCAGGCATTGGCTAGTGGGGTATGTCAGCACTCTATTGAGCTATATGGGCAAATTCAAAATCAAACCAGTAAAGCCATAAAAAAGCCAATCTTGGTAGAGCTCACCAGACAGGTAAATAGAGTGGGGATGTAAAGGAAAGATGTGTAGATCCAGGTAAAATAGATCTTAAAATTGATGTTGCCCCTAATAAGGTTGTGGTGGGCCTTGGAGGTGGGCCAACACCTGGGCATGTGTGGCATTCATAATCTGCCACTGCTCAAGCATCTGTCTGTTGCTTCGAAATTCATCTAGCATGGCAGTGAAGTTTGCATTTAAGGTGGTCGTTTGTTCTGCCATCTGTCTGTTTAAGGTGGCCGTTTGTTCTTCCATCTGTCTGTTTAAGGTGGCCATTTGTTCAGCCATCTGGCTGTTGCTCGTCCTAAATTCAGTCAGCATGTTGGTGAATGTATTATTGAAATTCTCAAATTGGCTGTCATGGCACCATGCTGACTCCAGGATCGGCACGTGCCTCTCCTGGGAAACTGGTCTACGTTGTTGTCTACGTCTTCCAATTCCCCGGGATTGAGCGCCTGCAGATGCTGGACCTCTAGGGTGAGAAACAGTCCCAGATGTGCTGGCCAAAACCTCTGCAGCAGAGCTACCACTGGGGACTGTAGGCTCAGTCTCAGCCTGCTGCCCACGATGGGCAGGCAGCATGCGTCCAGCTTCACTCTGCTGCAGAGGATTTGGTGCAATAGCATGCTGGGACAGTGGCAGATTAGGTTCCAGGGGGGTCAGTTCAGAAGGTCCCATCAAGCTGGCATCCTCCTCCATCTCCTGGATTTCATCCATCAGTGTGTGGGTCTGTTGGGACATGTGGAAAAATGTTTCAGTTTGGGCCATAAATATATTTGTTAGGCAAATTAGTCATGTGCATTCACATGCATCAGCAGTTTCATCAAAGTCCACTTACCCCTTATATCTGTTCCTGGGTCCTAGGCAGCAGGGAAGTAGACGGCTTGCTCAAATTGGAGGAGGCTTCCACACTTGCAGAGGCTGGATGCTGGGCTGGGTTTAAAAGTAAAAGGCACGTAAACACACAAACATCCATTGATGAGCTGGATTACTCCATATGCTTAAAAAAAACACTTGGACAAGCGGGAATGCCAGCTCCCCCCATGGTCCAAATTGACCTTCACTATGAATGTCAGTATCTCGTATCTGTATGCCACACCCTGTACATACAGATTGGTCACCTTAAACACTACAAACATGCATGTACTGCATGTTATGAAGCTTTACACTTCCAAAATGGTACATTAGGGGCCCACAGTCAGCTTGCAAATAGCATTTGGCTTCAGAGTATGCTGCTGGGCATTCTTCCTATCTTAGACATTTCCCTGACCCCAGATCAAGTTTGTCTGACCAAAGCACAGCTACAACCCAAGTGGTATAAAGACAAAGAAGTAAGCGTTGTCTATGATTGACTATATTCACATAACAGCCAGTGCTTTGGTAAGATAAAGAGTTTAATAGTGAGCATAAATACTGTCCAAGGTCGTGTATGGGCTGCAAACCTTTTAAATGACCATTAACTACTGCACCCTGGGAGAGTGGAGATCAGGAATACCATTCCTCAGACATTAAACAACCAGCTAAAACAGTAACCTCCCCTCAAAGCCACTCCCTAGGGGCATGTGTTCATATGGGCCTGTGAGCCTCATTTCACACGTTTACAATAGTTCACATTCAAACAAACATTACTAACCTGCAGGAATGGTATGGATGTCCATGTCCCGTCTGCCAGAGAGGCCCTCTAATGCGACGGGGTGTATTAATGCCAGCACCATCTCCTCAGCTCGTGCATACTGTAATTTGGTGGGGAAGCCTCTGCCAGTTTGTAATCTGAAAAATAGAGGTGAACACATTTTGCCCATTGTGGTCAATACAACAAGCAGCAAAATGCACAACTCAAATATGTACCTGTGATTGCGCCGTTTATTCAGTTTCTTCCGTGCTGCATACTTCAGGTCAGATATTTTGCGCTGTATCTGCTCCACATCTTTCCTCTCGTCCCCCACTGCATTGACCTGTCTGGTGAGCTCCTCCAAGATTTGTGTCTTTCTCATTTTGCTTGTAGATTTTGAATGTCGCCCATATAGTTCGTCATAATGGAGTGTGAGGCCACTTGCCAATGCGAGAGTTTGGGCCTCACCAAACTGCCACTCAACTGGCCTCGCTGCAATGTTCGGCCTAATGCTTGCTCTTCTGGCTCATCTATGTTTGTTGGCAATTCGGGGGACATCCTGGGCTGGCTCTGTGGTGATGAAATGGGCGACACGTGGCTTGAAAACGACTGGACTGGACTTGCAATAGGACTGGGGGTCCTTGCCTGGGTGGACACCGAACTTCCAGGCGTGGATGTGGCATATGTATCGGTGGTTGCCACCTGTGCCGGTGGCAAATGTGGCCGAGGAGGAGAGGGTGTGCTTGGGGGGGTGGGGCTTTGGGCCCTGTGCCTATTTGTGGCCTTTGAAGTGGCGCTCCTTTGGCCATGTGATGTGCTGGCACGTGGAACAGGAGAGGCAGTGCTGGCTGGGCTGGGGCTTCGGGCACGCTGGCTCTTATTGGCCTTGCCACTGGTGCTCCTTTGGCCATGTGATGTGCTGGCACGTGGAGCAGGAGAGGCAGTGCTGGCTGGGCTGAGGCTTCAGTCCCGCTGGCTCTTATTGGCCTTGCCACTGGTGCTCCTTTGGCCATGTGATGTTCTGGCACGTGGAGCAGGAGAGGCAGTGCTGGCTGGGCTGGGGCTTCGGGCCCGCTGGCTTTTACTGGCCTTGCCATTGGAGCGCCGTTTATGAGGGGATGTGGTAGGGCGGGGAGGAGGAGAGGGTGTTCTTTGTGGGCTTGGGCTTCTCACCCTCTGCTTCTTGGTGGCCTTGTATGCCGTTGTACCTGCCTGCTTGTATGTTGGTGCCTTCTTCTTTGCTGTTCCATCCTTGCTTTTGGTTGTTGGTTTTGATGTTCCGGCCTTTGTGGCCATTGTCGCCTTGTGTTGCCCACTTTGGCTGCGTGTTTCCCGCACCTTGCTAGTAGCTTGGTGTGACCTTGTGGTTGGACGGGAGGAAGAAGTCTCCTCATGCCGCTGGGCCCTTTTGCTTGTGGCCTCCTTTGCTGGTGTTGCCTTAGCGCTCTGTTTTTTTGGTGCCATGCTGACAATGTCAAATATAATGAGCTGTGTGTCCATGACCCTTTAAATCCTAATGACTGGGTGAGTCGTCCCAAACGACGGAGCCATTAGCCTCTGGTATGTGACTCTTAATGTAACCTCACACACATACATGCTATTAAAAGCAAAGCTGATTCCCTTAATCTCTTTTTCTAGATGAATATGTAGCGGGTGAATGATCTGTGGAAGAGACTGCAGCAGATCATGCCCAGGAGGCACATGGAGAAGGTGGGTGATGTCACACACATTCTAAGTGTCATTTGCTTACTGTTGACTCAGACATTAGAAGTGACCCTATTTTACATGTCTCTACAGCCTCAACTTCCCAGCAGTGGCAGGTCCCAGAGCGGAGGTTGGTCCCCGAAGCAGAGCTCGCCCACCAACGAAGTAAGTAGAAATGTAAATATTTGGAGTATGTGGGAAATGATATCATCACCAATCTACCTAAAGCCATTGTCAATGGCATTAGCATAATGACATATGGCCTCTTCCTTTTATTAATTCCTTAGCATAATGACATCTGGCCTCATGAGTTAGCTTGCAACCTAATAAACATTCCACCCACAGCTGTTAAACATGTATTTGCCGACAAATAATTTATTTTTCTTTTTTTTTTTCTTTTTTTTACAGGGACCACAAGTGCCAGGGTCCTTCAGTTGGTGGGCGAGATGCAGGAGCTGCACGACTCGTTGGGGACCACAGATGAAGAATAATGTTCTGGGGCCTGCCATTGCTGTGCATATATTTTAATACTTGGTATTATATATTTTTAAAAATTTTAAAATGTTAAAATGTTAAATTTTATTAAAAAAAAAATATTTAAAGTTGTAATTTTTTTTTAAAAACAAGGCACTTGAAAAATGCCATTTAAGATTATACAAAAACCAAAACCAAACTTGTCTCTGTGTCATTTCCTTTTCTAAATACATTCATTAAGGGTTGGTTACCACAAAACGAATGCAAAACACAAAATTTAGATATGAAGGTTCGCCAGACAGCGAAGTGATTTAGGTAAGTTTGAGGTGCTGGAAATGGAAGAAGAATCTGACCGCGAAGTGATTTAGGTAAGCTTTAGGTGCTGGAAATGGAAGAAGAATCTGACCGCGAAGTGATTTAGGTAAGTTTTAGGTGCGGGAAATGGAAGAAGAATCTGACCGCGAAGTGATTTAGGTAAGTTTTAGGTGCGGGAACTGGAAGAAGAATCTGACCGCGAAGTGATTTAGGTAAGCTTTAGGTGGAGGAAATGGAAGAATATACTGACCGTGAAGTGATTTAGGTAAGCTTTAGGTGGGGAAATGGAAGAAGAATATGACCGCAAAGTGATTTAGGTAAGTTTTAGGTGCGGGAAATGGAAGAAGAATCTGACCGCGAAGTGATTTAGGTAAGTTTAAGGTGCTGGAAATGGAAGAAGAATCTGACCGCAAAGTGATTTAGGTAAGCTTTAGGCGCGGGAAATGGACGAATCTGACCTCAAAGTGATTTAGGTAAGTTTTAGGTGCGGGAAAGGGAAGAAGAATCTGACCGCGAAGTGATTTAGGTAAGTTTTAGGTGCGCCAATGGAAGAGGAATCTGACCGCGAAGTGATTTAGGTAAGTTTTAGGTGCGGGAAATGGAAGAAGAATCTGACCGCGAAGTGATTTAGGTAAGTTTTAGGTGAGGGAAATGGAAGAAGAATTAGACCGTGAAATGATTTAGATAAGCATTAGGTGCGGGAAATGAAAGAAGAATGAGACCGCGACGTGATCTAGCTAAGCATTGTAGCAGAAGTGAGTGAACCAAATATGTAGACGAGCACATTAATGAGTTAAGTTTGTAGTGCGCAGGCGTAAGGTTGTAAGGATTTTCGTCTGGACAATTATTTATTGTAAAAGGAAAACAGAATCTTATGTGAAACGTAAATGATTCGTTTGAGGAGACGATGGAAAAAGGGCAAAAACTAAAGCCGACGTTGTAACATGAGTAACAAACGGAAATCGAACGGACGAAGAACACGCTGTTTAAACACAAGCAAATGAACGGCCATTGAAATGTATGAGAGAGCGACATTGAGCGAAAGGTAATGAGTGGCGCTCTGGATGCTAGAGTGCCAGCGCTATACGCTGAGCCACCTGTAATGATACATCGGACGCTACATAGCGCTGTTAGAGTCGCTCACCAGATTCGATTTCATAAATGTGGTTTTGCCTACAGCGCCCGGCGTTGACCAGACGCTGCCTTCCATTACGAGACACTACCTGGCGCTATCCCTTCTTAAATAACCCCCTTAGATTGCTGCACATAAATATTCATTTACCCTTTTCCAACTCCTGTTGTAGTAAATTTTAGAAACAAAATGGTGGCTCATGCATTTTTAGGCCACCTGCAAACAGGAAGTGCTGCTGGGCTTCCTGTTACTGTGCGTTGTCAGTTGAATCCAGGCAGCAGCATGGCTGAGGTGCTGGGAGTGGAAGCTCCAAAATGGCCGCTACCTTTCTTTCCTAACTGTGCCAAGCTGTTGGTCCGGTTTAAATGCTGCAGCAATTGTAAAAATCACACTGCTGCTATTAAAGAGGTGAACAGAAATTACACAAACACTAAAAAGTGGATGCACAGGTAAGACTAAAGGACACTTGTCCAATACCTTTGGGGCATTATTGCCATTAGCATTGATCATGATTACACTCATTTAACACCTTTTATTAAGGCCCGATCACTTTCTAAACTAGGCAGGGAAGGAGGGTGGTAGCAAAATTCCCTTATATTCAATTGTAACCCAATTCTTTGTGAAACTTTCAGAAACTATTAGCACTGTTTGCAAAGGCATTACAACCGACTGAAATGTGTTGTTATCAACAGGAGGTCCCCAGGCCTCAATTCACCATCAGGGCAGTAGTAGAGATCCAACATTAACACACTCTTTCTTGTTGGTCTGGAGTGTTACATGCATGGCTGCCATCAGGGCATGACAGCCAAGAACCAGTATAGAGCCCAGCCATGAAAGGGGGGTCCAGGCTCGGGCCAAGTGGCACTGATGGCAGCCCTGCCTCTGTGCCAGTGAAAGACCCAGTGGGGTACTAGGAAATGTGGGCTCCCAAAATTAGATCGGGACATTTATGCTGCTGAACAGTGCAATAATAAAGTGTACCTTTACCCAAATAGAACATTTATGTCATCCTCTACTATTCCCAGCCCAGTGTCCCAAAAATAGCCTGTGTTTCATTTTTTAGTAAAGCCTTTGCCCAAAATCTATAACACTAACAGGAGGCAGTATGATGTTGTTAAGTTCGTACCCCAAGTGGGCACAGCTTCTACTTCTGTTGTCAGAGTCCAAATCATTCTAAGAGTGAATAAGACACAGACACTGCTGTGTAGTAAAGACTCAAAGGGCATCTGAAGCAAATACGCCCTTTTGTTTATTTTCAGCTGCTAATATACAATGATATGGGTGGGTGTTGCCACACATATACAGATACAAATTCAAGCATTTTCATTGGTCATCTGACACGCCCCTTTCCCAGTATACACCCCATAGGGAGTGTCAGACTTTTTCTTGTAATTTTATTGTTTGTCTGACACTCTCCCAAGTCATGACCTGGGAAAAGTACAAAATATGAAAACATTTCTTGGGATGATATGAGTTATGGCGTCACAAGCTGTATTTTGGCTAATAATGCTGTGAAGGCTAAAACCTTGAAGAGAATTAGTGGTGTTCATACAGGAAAGTACAGATAATAGACATTCTTCAGAAAATCACCAGATGCTTGTTTGCTCAAAAGTCAAAAGTGTCCATGTTAATTGCAGTCAGGTTAACAACTAAATAGTTTAACCCTATCAATTCCCCCCTTTGACATCTTCATCTGAATAAAATTCCAGGCTGTGTCCTCCAGGAAAGGTGCTAGTGGTATCTTTTCTCAGGTACTATCCCAGACCGACGAGTTGTCTGAGGGAGAGCGCTGCCTCCATCCCCTGAGTACTTGACCCACATCCTTTCCAAGAAGAGTCCTTTACCTCAGATGGAGTGTCAATAAGCTGTAAAGCAAACAAACTAGAGTTAGCAAGTCAATATCCAGGCATTAGTAATATCTTTTACTGCTTTTTCCTTTTACTAATTTATTTACTAAGCATAATGCTAGCTTAATAGAAGTATAAACTATGAATATTAGCATAAGACCCATCAGTAAATACATGCCAATAGACTTCAGTATTCCATAAAACCAATTTCCAATACTTCCAAAGATTCCACTCATACCTTGGAAAGGGTTCCACCCATCCTTTCCAATATCTCTTGCTCTATTTTGCAATTCTCTTACTTTTTCTACATGTGCCTCTACCGCGTCGCTATCATCATCTATCCAGGTACAACAATCATCTCCGATAAAGGTACAATACCCACCTTGACTGGCCAATAGATAATCTAAGGCCATCTGGTTCTGCAATACCATCTTTCTTACCTGTCTCAGTTCTAGATTACCTAGGTTTACCGCTTGCATTGTTTCATTGAGCATTGTATCTATCAAGGTGGAGAAATTATTCAGTCTGATCATCATCTCCATACCCCATCCTGTCCATTCCGGAGTTAAAGCCCACCACATGTCACTAATAGTGAACAAACTCCTTTTAAATCTAAGATGTACTGTGGCCTCTATCTCTGCTTTCATGGTGTCATTGTATATTTTAATACCTGGCATTACTTTCCCTATGTAACACGTACCTTGTCCATTTGTGGGAATCCACGCATATGCCCTTCTACCACACATGAAATAGATTCCACTGTTTAGTATTACTGAATAATTCTGAAAAACTGCTGTTAACAATGATGTCATCTTAATTGAAGCATTGAACATTTCATTATTTGTTTCATTGTACTTTGTTATCTCAGTGCCATTTATGGTTACATTGTAGAAGGATACCCCTGCTATAGTGAGATTGGTGTGGGCAGCTGTACAGTTGGACCTTCCTAGTATTTTTGAACCTGGTTTAGAAATGTTAAGACACAAACCTGGTGACAGGGGGACGGAAATCACTATGAGGAAACTGGGTTTTGATTTCCTTTCCTCCGTCACAGTCTCTGAAGTTATTACCTTGTTAATTTCACTAAATGTAGCCCCAGTTGATTGTCTATATTTAGCACTACACACCCAACAGTTGGTTCTGTTTGTAAGGTTTGCTGCTTGTAGGTGCATTCTAGCAAAACTATTGTCTTTCATCACTTCCCTGAGGGCAGAATTAATAAATTGCCAAGCTACTATTAAGCATAAAACATAACCCTTCATGTTCCTGATTTAGTTAGAGCTAGTTTACAATGACTAGCATGTATCCAAGAAGACTTCCCTTCTAATTTCACCGAGGTAGGTGTAGTCAGTAGTACTTGGAAGGGTCCTTCAAAGCGAGATTCAAGTGGGTTTTCTTGAATGCCTTTTCACATAGACATAGTCTCCAGGATTTAGTCTGTGAGTTCCTGTAATTTGTTCAGGATCTGGAAGAGAATCAAAAACACTTTTGTGCAGTTTAGTGAGATGTTTCTGTAACTGTATGACATAATCAGTCAATTCATCTGCTTTTAACACAAGACTTTGTGGGAAGTATGAACCTGTTCTTGGTGCATTTCCAAACAATATCTCATAAGGAGACAACCCTGTCTTCCCTGTAGGGGTGTACCTTATTGAGAACAAGACTAGTGACAGGCAATCAGGCCATGGTTTATTTAACTCCTTCATTGCCTTTTGTAATTTCACTGGGTATGCTTCTGGCCAACATGAAAACAGATCTATACACACAAGCACATATTCAAAGGGCCCACTTTTGGGAAGCTGTATGTAGCTGTATTTGCAGTCTTTGAAATGGATATAGGGACTTCGGCTGGTGTTCACGGGGTGTCTTAATAACCTGTCCTGGATTTTCGGACAGACAAATGCTATAGGCCGCACAATATCCTCGTGCAGCTACACTGAAACCAGACCAGGTGCTATCCAATAGTTATTGACTAGTCTTACCATGGAGTTAGCACTCAAATGGGTGGGGAGATGAGTCAGGGCTGCTACCTCAGAAAATAGAGAACTAGGCAAGCACAATCGGTTCTCCTTCCTCCACATCCCATCTTCCTCAGCTGCTCCCAACTTTTCCCATTTCTGTTTCTCTTCCTTTGTAGCCTGTTTTTGTAAGATCTTTAATCGATCCTTACTTACCGGTTCTTCTCTTAGAGTTCTCATTTCTTCACCCTTGAAAGGAATCAAAGCTGCTTGTTTGGCTGCTAAATCAGCCTTTTCGTTTCCCCGAGCCTCTTTGCTTGTGCCTTTTGTGTGTGCAGCTACCTTGACCTGATTCAGATTGGTCAGCATTTCCTTAACTAGTTCTGCATGTCTTATGGGAGTTCCTGCTGCTGTTAGGAATCCTCTGGCTTCAATGTCATTATATTGCAAAAAAATTTCTTCCTCTTCTATCTCTTTCCCCCCTTCTGAATCTAACTTTTGTATAGGAAGTAAGGTGGCAAGATTCAGAGTTGAACATCTCTTAAATTTTATATTAGGGGACAAGAGCAGGGTACATTGTGACCTGAGTTGGCGGGCCATAGACAAGTGTTGTGTTTAGGGATAATATCCCATGGATGTCATGATTAGTTGACACTGTAAGTACAGTTTCCAGTTCTGGTATCTCTACCGGGTTTTTCTGTTTATAAGTCCTCATATGCTTGTATTCTCATACAAGTTTCCAATTCAGCAGGGTGGTCCGGCAAAGACAAGGTGACCAGTCCATCCTCTGAATACTTAATATTTGCTTTTAGATTTCCCAAAATGTCCGCTCCCAGCAGACACATAGGAGCTGTTTCCGGAATTAAACATTTTGAAACAAACATGTGTGGACCTATTTTCCCTTTGAGAGGGTTAATCAAATTGACAACCTTAGGTAAACCCTCAAAACCTGAAACAACGTGGGTTTCCTGGGATATTTGTCTAGAGCTTAAAACAGACGGGTTGTCATGTATATGGGGCAGGCCCATGATTCATTAACTCTATACAATCATGACAGTCAATTGATTCCTCAAATTCAAGAAAATTTTCATCCTGTGTCTTCCCCCCTTCTGAATCTGACTTCTGTACCAGGATATGTTAATAGCATATGTTTGTAAGTCAGTCAAAGTCTGGTCAGGGAGGAGTATGTCTGATGTTAACTTGGGCATTCGCATGTCTGCTGTTTGCGTGTATGTCCTTAAGAAGGAAAAATTAATTATGAGTAGTAAAGTAAAGTTGTATCATGTCACAAAAAGTAAAGATTTCTGCCATTTCTATCACTCCACACAAGGCCAGGGCTATGAGACACACAGGCATTGCCCTGCACCTGCCCAGGGACCACCAAACAAAAAAAAACAACAGGACACCTCCATGTTCTTATGCTGGACCCTGCACACGGCTGTACAAATCCTGGCAACTAAGTGACATCTTGCCATAATTGGGAAAACCTAACCCTGGGGCTATCATCATATCATTTCTCAAATACACAAAACATTGCACATTACACATTTCATTTAACCATTTTAGGGTGTCAGGTTTATCAACATACATTTCAGCTCTCAATATGCTGTCATAACATGAACAATCTAGAATCCATTGGTAGCAGCAACCAATCATACCAAGGAAGGGTAACATGTCCTTCTTGGTAAGTGGGCAGGGCAGACCCACGACAGCAGCTATTCTCTTATAGCTCATTTCTCTTTGTCCCTGGGAAAGCATAAAACCCAGGTATTCAACATTTTCCTGACACCATTACAACTTTTCTTTAGACACTTTATAATCACTTACAAAAAGACAATTCAAATGATTCCTCTTATCCCACAGGGTGGCCTCCCAAACAAAACTGCAGAGGAGAAAACTGTCTGCAGTAGGATGGAACCATGGCTGGGTGTCCAGACTTTAAGAGGAGGATTATTGTATCATTACACAAAAAACTACTATTTACCAATACACATAAGCCTAAGGCAAATGTGAACTAAAACAAAAGCAAAGATGGGCTGTGTCTCCTCATCCACTGGGACGCTGAAAAAAACTATTTCTTAAATCAATGTTGCTATTCCAGCCCGTGTCACGAAGTGAGAAGAGATGGCAGACAGGCACTGAAAGGATAGTTCCTGAGACAAATCTCATGGTTTCAATGTGACTGCTTTAAAAAATATCCTGATAATAAAAATCCCAAATACAGGGGCTTATCTAGTTTAAGTCTGCATACAACCTTCTTGTTCAGTTTCATTGTGAAAATATGTATGATTCCCTGTTTAGCATGAAGGGGTCAGAAATTAGTAAGGGCGGTGTATTTATCTCCCTTGCTTGTGCTGTTAAAATCTGCATGTCTCTCAGTGCAGCGCGTGTTATCTATGTTTATTCCCACACACATTCCTTTCCTGCCAGCCTGAATGCTTTTTAACCCATACACTGTCACACAGCATGGGATGTCTCTAAAATAATTTCATATTAACCCAATCTTATGTGGATCCTAAAAAGCATCTATAATTCCCCCACATTTTACTCCTTTGGGTTGTCAGTTTAAATTCCCTCCATATATGAGTTAATTGTCTGACTGCATCTTTTCCATGTCTTTGTTCTGTAATCATACACTACTCCAAGTCTCATCATCTGGGATTTTATTTTGGACAAACTTCTTCCCATATCTTTAGCTGTCCGGTCCTAGGTAGCTTATTGGGGATAAATAGCTTCATCTTTAAATCTATCTTTATCTTTAAATCTTTAGATTTAAATTCCCTCATTGCTTTCCCCCTAGGCAGCTAGAATCCAGAAAACCTCTCCTGGGTTTTCTCTCTGATGTTGGATTATCTTCAATCCCAGACCTATTGCAAATAACAAAAAAATAACAATATGGCCAGGAGCGTCAATCACACATCTTCTTCTATCATATGGGGAATGTCCCGTCCTAAGTACAGCCGTACTTTATACCCTCCCAGTATCGGACTTAAGTTCTTTCTCTTCTGTCTAACTCACTCGAAACTTGTCCTGGACTTATAGAGTTATTCCAGGCTCATACAGTCAACCAGACAATGGTTTATGTGATATATCGGGATTTAAGCATGAATCATGACCCCCGTTAATGCGCTTTCATGAAACAGTTCGGCATACCCTCGACAATATCTCATACCAACTTGACGTGGCTCATTCAAACACACAAGAAGGGAATAAGGATTTGACTTTTAACTTCTTTCAGTCACCACTTGTGTTCACCGTCACTGGGTTATAGCGGGTTTCCCCTCGCCAGTGGGGTGGGGCGTCTAATGACTGTCCAAAGTTGCAACACAATACAATCTGTACAACAGAAGTTCTAAAAAGTTTCTATTCAATAACCCCCTTCGCAGAGACTGGATAAGCCAACTTTACCTCAAGAGAGGACTCTCAGTATCTCACATAGAAGAGCAGAATTAGAAGAGAAATTAAATGTTCTCTCACCTGCAGGATTTGATCTGCTGTTCTCTGGAGGCACCGAGGTTGTGTCCCGTCCTATCAGCAAAGCATCTCTTGCGAAATCCGGGCAGGGGTCCCTGTTCTTTCGGGCGCCAAAAAATGTTACGTTCGTACCCCAAGTGGGCACAGCTTCTACTTCTGTTGTCAGAGTCCAAATCATTCTAAGAGTGAATAAGACACAGACACTGCTGTGTAGTAAAGACTCAAAGGGCATCTGAAGCAAATACGCCCTTTTGTTTATTTTCAGCTGCTAATATACAATGATATGGGTGGGTGTTGCCACACATATACAGATACAAATTCAAGCATTTTCATTGGTCATCTGACACGCCCCTTTCCCAGTATACACCCCATAGGGAGTGTCAGACTTTTTCTTATTTTGTATTTTGGCTAATAATGCTGTGAAGGCTAAAACCTTGAAGAAAATTAGTGGTGTTCATACAGGAAAGTACAGATAATAGACATTCTTCAGAAAATCACCAGATGCCAGGAGCTAGTTTTCTGATGCCGGGGAGCAGCCTTACCGGCATCTATAGTGAAGGGGGACACGGGCCTCCCTCCTTCTTTCTTGTTAATGCAGGCCACTGGTGAGAGAAGCTTTTATATTACAGAGAGGACAGACACCACATGGCTGGACACTGGAAGAGGAAGGGACCCCTATGTTCACACATTGTGGTGGCTAGCATACAACCTGCTGGCACCGTGAGTGACATGTCGGATGATTAGACAAGGATCTTGCCAGTATCAGGAATGGGGAGAACTGGACCAAATCAGCAAGACCCGGTCCGGATCCAAAGCCCATTACTAATGATATATGATTCATAATTCATGTTTCCCCTCCGATTTAATATGTTACCTCTGCCACTGAAATCTGATGCCGGGGAGCAGCTATTACAGTAGCCTTACCGGCATCTATAGTGAAGGGGGATACGGACCCCCCTCCCTTTTCCTTGCTAATGTGGGCCACTGGTGAGAAAAATGTTATACCACAGAGAGGACACTGCATGGCTGAACACTGGAAGTGGAAGGGGCCCCTATAATAGTTCACACATTGTGGAGGCCGGCATACCACCTGCTGGCACAGATGGGTGACATGTCGGATGATTAGACAAGAATCTAGCCAGTATCAGGAATGGGGAGAACTGGACCAAATCAGCAAGACCCGGCCCGGATCCGAAGCCCATTACTAATAATCACTATATAAGACTGGATATCATTAATAATGTTTGTTTCCCTCTGATTTAACATGTTACCTCTGCCACTGAAATCTGGATGCGTTCTGTAGTTTTGCATTAGGACTACTCATTCAGAATGAATAACAGTTTAGCTGAAAGACATAAGGGGCTGCATCCAGAGAACATGGCTTTATTTTCAGATTTTGGCAGTTCTTCCTGTTTTCCGGATACACTCACAAACATAATAATGAGTTTGATGCTGTAGCTGCTCTGGTTCATACATGCATATCAGAAATTAACATACGCCTGCTTCAAAGAAAGAAAGCACTATCAATAAACACAGAGAGTCGCCTAAGAGGGATTTAAGGCGTCTTTTCGGCGAGCTTTTTCATAGGATTCTTTTCTTGCAGCATTTGAGCACAATGTAATTTGGAGTTAGCAGGGTCTGACTAATCCATACAAGCAAATAATTAAAACCGCTCTGGTATCATCCTCTAAACCTCTTTATGTGATACTTCTGTAAATAAAAAGAAAAAAAAGGATCATTTCTCACAATGGCGTTAGCATTATGGGACAACTTAACTTGGAAGGATTTGACTTGTCTTGTCGCTGCTTTCTTTTCCTTGTTCACCGACTGAGATGCCATTGATTATCCATTTACGCTCAGTACACATTTTGTTCTCCTTCTGGAAAAAGCAGGTCAAATCCAGGATGAATAGGAGCTCTGCAATGTTTTCACACAGCCCTGTCCAATGCTAATCAGTCTTATCCTATGTGTAATCTAAACAGGCTTGTGTAAGCAGCTGAATGCACATCTTATTGTCCAGGGAAGGCCAATGAAATAAACACCTCGTACTTGTTGAGTTATGTAAAACGCTGCCATGAAAGATACTATCTCAATGTATCAAAGGAAGACGTATACTTAGAGGTGCCTATACATAAGAAAAAGGTCGCACAAAGGAATTTATTTTCAACACATTAAAGCGCACTTCCAGTGGCTCCTAACATCTAACATTTAAGACTAAGCCCTGTAAAGTGTAAAAATATAAAACAAAGCAGAGAAAGCTTATTCAGCTACATGATTGGGGGTTATTTAAGAAACGCCAGGTAGTACCATGTAGCACCACGTACTGTCTGGTTAACGCGGGCGCAGTATGTGAAAACCATATATATGGAAACCAGTAGCGTCACATGTATCACTAGAGATGGCTCAGCGTATAGCGCCGGCTCTGAACATACAGTGCCATGTAGCACCTGTCGCTCAGTAGCGCTCTCCTATACATTTCAATGGTGTTTCATTTGGTTGTGTTGAAAGAGCGTGTTGCAAAAGTAAACTTTTTTTTCTTTTGGCTCAAATCATTGTGTGGCCTCTTCTGCCCAGCAAACAAACACTTTTATTGTTTTTTTATTTATTTGTTTATGCAGAATTGTATGTGCAGGTCTGAAATTGCAGTGTCACTGTCACAGTGTTGCTGGTGGATATGTGTTGAGAAACAGACTTTGATCACACTGTGTCTGGCGCCCAGTTTTGCGCTGCTTGTGTGTAGCTTTTTCTTGAATACGGGCTCCTGCGCCGAGTGCAAGACGCAATTAACTGGTGCTAGCTATCGTTCACTGCAGGGTTGTCCTGTTGTTAGATGTAGCATAGATTCTTGGACGCTTTGACCTTGGGACACCACCTAGCATTTGCGATTGGCGCTCCAGGGAATCAGGGAGAGCGCTTCTACAGCGCCTTGTACACATCACATTTATCACTGCAGGACAGGATAAAACAGGGTTACTTGTCCAGCGCTAAGCAAGGTTATAGCGCCCGGCACCCGCTTGCAGCGTCTACTAGTGGAAGCTCTAAGTGCTGCTACATAGACACATGCCACTACGTGGCGCTAGTCTTAATTCAGCATCCCCGGTTGCTAAAGTGGGGGTGTGCTTTCCTGACCTTGAGTAAAAACTACTCACTGCAAGTCCCAGAATCGTTTCACTGTAACAGTTGAGCCGTTCAGCAGCTTTGGCTAAATCAAGCAGCAGTAATGACCTTCCCACAGTCAATAAGCCTCTGGTATGTACCCAAGCAGAAAGTAGTTAGTGTACGTTGCTAAGGTGAAGGCAATGTTGCTAGAGAAAACTGTTTTCTTTTATAACACAGAGCTGAAAACAAATAAAAAAGAAAATGTAATCACAGCTAAGCTTAGCACATTGGTAACATTATTTTGGGCCACAATAATGGAAAAATGCTATTGAAAATAGAATAACCATGTAAAACCTGATTCTAAGCCTTTCTGTGATTGCTCATTTTTTTGCAGAAGCCAACTCACATCTGTATTATTCTCAGCCGCATTCCGAGATTTTCTTAGGCAGATATACGCGATCGTAAGTGCTTTGCGTAAGCTTTTGATTTAGCCAAGCAATGACAGTTTTGGCCTGTGACCTAGCCTCAGAAGCTGAGTTTGTACCTGTTTCCAGCCGTATGTTTCCGCAGAGTCCTTGGATCTCAGTGCTCTGTGGCCATCACGCTGGCATGCCAGCATACACACTGTTTTTTCCCTGTTAAACCTCACCTTTGGAGCATCCCATGTTTGTATGCATCCCCGCAGTGTCACTCACCTTCTTCCTGCTGGTTCCTTTAGGGGTATCCCATGTATTCTGCATCGTTATAGTGTGACTTACCTTCTCCCTGCTGGTTGCTTTAGGGGCATGCTATGTAGCCTGCACCCCTATAGTGTGACTTACCTTCACCCTGCTGGTTCCCTTAGGGGCATCCCCATGTAGTGTGCATTCCAGCAATGTGACTTGCAATTTGATCCTCTCTGGCAGTAATAACTAGAGGCACAACAATTAACTTATTTTTTTACTGATATATGTAAAGCACACAGTGTGCTTACATCACATTCCTGTAGCCACACCCACTGTTTTTCCCAATTTTTCTCTGCATCTCCAATGCTCCAATACTTTTACAAATAACTTAGGAACTGCAGGGTCTTTTTGAAAACGGATTGTAGTTTGGGACAACGAGTAGGCCAAGACAATGGGACAACAAGCAGGCTTGCATAGCATGGTCTAGACTCATAAAGCTGCACCATGACATGCCTTTCCCAGCTCAGCCACAACAAAGAAATTATGAACAAAGCGGCTTCACTTAGAATACAAAAGTTACTTACAAATAATCAGAGATGTTGAGTTGCTTTGAGATTGCTCATGACTTTCAAGGGGCACTATCATGAAATTGTGTAATATTAAAAATCCATACATACACGACAGTTAATGAGACTTATACATCCAAACTGAATAAAACTCCTGCCAAACTTGTGGTTTATTCTTTAATGGTAGGAATAAAATCTAGGGGCGACAGGTTTAGTGTATCAGGGTGACAGAGCCTGTCACCCCTGATTTCCTCCTTTCATTAAAATAAATAAAAAAAAAAAACAAGCCTGGCTGGATATTGCTTGATGCCGGGTGTATAAGTGACCTATCCTCCTGCCACCCAGCATATTTATTTAGATTTTTATCAATGGGACATTTTTCACAATAGGGCTCCTTTAAGTTGTTGGAATCACATTGAAATCAAACATTTAGATGATTTCATTAAAAGATACTATCTCAATGTATCAAAGGAAGACGTATACTTAGAGGTGCCTATACATAAGAAAAAGGTCGCACAAAGGAATTTATTTTCAACACATTAAAGCGCACTTCCAGTGGCTCCTAACATCTAACATTTAAGACTAAGCCCTGTAAAGTGTAAAAATATAAAACAAAGCAGAGAAAGCTTATTCAGCTACATGATTGGGGGTTATTTAAGAAACGCCAGGTAGTACCATGTAGCACCACGTACTGTCTGGTTAACGCGGGCGCAGTATGTGAAAACCATATATATGGAAACCAGTAGCGTCACATGTATCACTAGAGATGGCTCAGCGTATAGCGCCGGCTCTGAACATACAGTGCCATGTAGCACCTGTCGCTCAGTAGCGCTCTCCTATACATTTCAATGGTGTTTCATTTGGTTGTGTTGAAAGAGCGTGTTGCAAAAGTAAACTTTTTTTTCTTTTGGCTCAAATCATTGTGTGGCCTCTTCTGCCCAGCAAACAAACACTTTTATTGTTTTTTTATTTATTTGTTTATGCAGAATTGTATGTGCAGGTCTGAAATTGCAGTGTCACTGTCACAGTGTTGCTGGTGGATATGTGTTGAGAAACAGACTTTGATCACACTGTGTCTGGCGCCCAGTTTTGCGCTGCTTGTGTGTAGCTTTTTCTTGAATACGGGCTCCTGCGCCGAGTGCAAGACGCAATTAACTGGTGCTAGCTATCGTTCACTGCAGGGTTGTCCTGTTGTTAGATGTAGCATAGATTCTTGGACGCTTTGACCTTGGGACACCACCTAGCATTTGCGATTGGCGCTCCAGGGAATCAGGGAGAGCGCTTCTACAGCGCCTTGTACACATCACATTTATCACTGCAGGACAGGATACAACAGGGTTACTTGTCCAGCGCTAAGCAAGGTTATAGCGCCCGGCACCCGCTTGCAGCGTCTACTAGTGGAAGCTCTAAGTGCTGCTACATAGACACATGCCACTACGTGGCGCTAGTCTTAATTCAGCATCCCCGGTTGCTAAAGTGGGGGTGTGCTTTCCTGACCTTGAGTAAAAACTACTCACTGCAAGTCCCAGAATCGTTTCACTGTAACAGTTGAGCCGTTCAGCAGCTTTGGCTAAATCAAGCAGCAGTAATGACCTTCCCACAGTCAATAAGCCTCTGGTATGTACCCAAGCAGAAAGTAGTTAGTGTACGTTGCTAAGGTGAAGGCAATGTTGCTAGAGAAAACTGTTTTCTTTTATAACACAGAGCTGAAAACAAATAAAAAAGAAAATGTAATCACAGCTAAGCTTAGCACATTGGTAACATTATTTTGGGCCACAATAATGGAAAAATGCTATTGAAAATAGAATAACCATGTAAAACCTGATTCTAAGCCTTTCTGTGATTGCTCATTTTTTTGCAGAAGCCAACTCACATCTGTATTATTCTCAGCCGCATTCCGAGATTTTCTTAGGCAGATATACGCGATCGTAAGTGCTTTGCGTAAGCTTTTGATTTAGCCAAGCAATGACAGTTTTGGCCTGTGACCTAGCCTCAGAAGCTGAGTTTGTACCTGTTTCCAGCCGTATGTTTCCGCAGAGTCCTTGGATCTCAGTGCTCTGTGGCCATCACGCTGGCATGCCAGCATACACACTGTTTTTTCCCTGTTAAACCTCACCTTTGGAGCATCCCATGTTTGTATGCATCCCCGCAGTGTCACTCACCTTCTTCCTGCTGGTTCCTTTAGGGGTATCCCATGTATTCTGCATCGTTATAGTGTGACTTACCTTCTCCCTGCTGGTTGCTTTAGGGGCATGCTATGTAGCCTGCACCCCTATAGTGTGACTTACCTTCACCCTGCTGGTTCCCTTAGGGGCATCCCCATGTAGTGTGCATTCCAGCAATGTGACTTGCAATTTGATCCTCTCTGGCAGTAATAACTAGAGGCACAACAATTAACTTATTTTTTTACTGATATATGTAAAGCACACAGTGTGCTTACATCACATTCCTGTAGCCACACCCACTGTTTTTCCCAATTTTTCTCTGCATCTCCAATGCTCCAATACTTTTACAAATAACTTAGGAACTGCAGGGTCTTTTTGAAAACGGATTGTAGTTTGGGACAACGAGTAGGCCAAGACAATGGGACAACAAGCAGGCTTGCATAGCATGGTCTAGACTCATAAAGCTGCACCATGACATGCCTTTCCCAGCTCAGCCACAACAAAGAAATTATGAACAAAGCGGCTTCACTTAGAATACAAAAGTTACTTACAAATAATCAGAGATGTTGAGTTGCTTTGAGATTGCTCATGACTTTCAAGGGGCACTATCATGAAATTGTGTAATATTAAAAATCCATACATACACGACAGTTAATGAGACTTATACATCCAAACTGAATAAAACTCCTGCCAAACTTGTGGTTTATTCTTTAATGGTAGGAATAAAATCTAGGGGCGACAGGTTTAGTGTATCAGGGTGACAGAGCCTGTCACCCCTGATTTCCTCCTTTCATTAAAATAAATAAAAAAAAAAAACAAGCCTGGCTGGATATTGCTTGATGCCGGGTGTATAAGTGACCTATCCTCCTGCCACCCAGCATATTTATTTAGATTTTTATCAATGGGACATTTTTCACAATAGGGCTCCTTTAAGTTGTTGGAATCACATTGAAATCAAACATTTAGATGATTTATTGGGAAATTACACTGTTTATTCAATAAACTTGCACGTGAATGATTGGGTGCAAAAGTTAGCACCTTTTCTATTTCTCAAATCATTCTGTAGGTAATACAAGTAAGTGGTTTTCACCCCGGGGTAGGTACAGCTAGAACAAAAATCCTTTCTCCCACATCCCTGGTGGGCTCTATGCCAAAAACATCTACTTTAAGAAATATATTTGACTTATAGACTTAAACCAGACCAACAGTATGGCACAATTGGAAAAGAAAGGTATCTGCAATTTTGGAGCTTCTTCTCCCTGCATCTCAGCCATGCTGCTGCCTGGATTCAACTGACATAACTGACAATGCACAGCAACAGGAAACCCAGCAGCACTTCCTGTTTGCAGGTGGCCTGCAAAAGCATGAGCCACCATCTTGTTTTTAAAATGTACTACAACAGGAGTTAGAAAATAATAATAAATAATTACTTTCATGTGCATCAATCTAAATTGCCCTGGGCATGTGAGCACTGTCTGTTGTGTTGGTCTGGTTTAAGTCATTTTTGACTGTTGGTCCGCTTTAAAGCACATTTCCTTCATTATTTCCAAAATGTGAAAGTAAATGTAAGACTGAAAAAAAAAAAATAATGTCTATGTCAGAAAACACAAACTTGTAGTGATTGTTACTTTTTATGGACTAGCATCTCAGTAATATAAAGTCTACATTTTTAAAATAACTTAAAAAAATGTAAAGCCAAAATATAATTAAATGTTACAGAACTGCAGACGTGACTGTGAATTAAAATCATCATATAAAAGTTATGGCGCCAGCTAGGGGGAACATTTATGTGCATAATTTGTCTTTAAATGTGCAGCATCTACTGCAGACTATACACTTGCAGTTCATTCCTATTAGTTTTATTACAGTTCTCATTTACAAGAGGCAAAATAATTAAGCCTCCATGATAAATGGCTATATCAACAGTATGTTGCAGCAGCAGAAAAGGAAATTGTGTAATGGTATTTCTCAAGTGGTAATTAGTTCTAAACAGTAAAAGCACTGAATCTAAGTACTATTGCTATCATTATTTCTGAATGATGGCAGTATCCGGAGTATTCCTACTCATGCATAACGGCAGATAGTTTCTTGGTGTATTGCTGCCTGTATTACAAATTTAAGCTGACTCATATCTAGAAACTTGCAAAACACCAGGGCCAAGTCCAATTCAGGGAAATGCAGCAATCAGAACCGTAAATAGTTTAATAGTGTTAGGTCCCAACCAGGGGCGGACTGGCCATAGGGTGACCTGGTCATATGACCATTGGGCCACACTGCTTTGGGGCAGGTTGGGCTGCTGATTATTACACCCCCAATCAATTCCTGCTTTCTAATTACCTCCAGCACATGGTCCAACATGGCGAGCCAAGAAACCCTAGCCTCTGCCTCCAATGCATAAGCTTTACCCTCCCCATCCACCCCTGTTACATTATCTGCTTCTATACTACAAAAGCTCGAGTACCTTCAAGTTGGCCATATCTACCCCAGCACCCTGCAATGCTATAGCCTCACCCTTGGAGGACACTCAGGTTCAGTGGGGATGCCGTGGGCTGGTCATGAGCTGCCCGGGCCACTAAAGTCCCGGGCCAGTCCGCCCCTGGTCCCAACAATGGCATTTCCCCCTATTTTTTAACAGCAGCCTCTCTCATATGGTTGAATGGTTTTCATGGCATGATCAGTGATTCAGTCATATGAAGGCATCAGTATATGGGAAAAGCTTGTGTGTCAACAAAGCACACAAGGATGTGTTATGTCTGTAGCAACATCTTAAATTAAATTGACTAGTGTGCTGCAAAATGGTATTCACTATCACATGACCACCAAGGTAATTTGGTAGGGCCTCTTGTAATGCCCTAGCAACAGTATAGATAGTGAAGTACCTGCCATTGTAAGCTTCAGGTGGAGCTGGGTTCCTATGAACCGGCTGCTTATGAGTGGAGGGGAACTGGTGCAGTGGAGCAGAAGCGTAGCTAAGGGGGAGCAGGAGGGGGCCAGTGCCACTGGTGCAGCAAGTCAGGGGGGCACCAAAGCGGGGCCTGACCACAGGTGGGGGAGACCATTTCAAATCTTTGCCCCAGGTGCCAGAAATTCTAGCTACTCCTCTGCAGTGGAGCACCCAGAATTTTTACCTGGATGGGGTCCATGCAGGAAGACAGCCACAGTGCTGTTACAGCACATTGCCTGGGTGGTGCTTTAACTATTTACGAACCAGAAACCCGGGAGCGGGTCCAGACCAAGGGTCCAGTAGCGTGGGTGCGCCCCTGAGGTGATAGGCAATGTGATACCAATTTCTTCAGGTATTTTGTGAAAAATATGAGGAATTTTACAATACTAAGGAGGGATACAAGAAAGCAAGAAGCGTGTTACTAGGGTTGGGCTTCAGATTGGGGTCAAAAGTAAATTTGGAAGTTAGCAAATTTGGTTTGGTTTGGTCAAAACTAAATATTGCCAAAATGTCCAATTCGTCCAGTTCTGTTTTTTGATTAAAATACACAAGATGTTTTAACACCAATATTCCGTCTGTGAATAATGACATTAGACAACTAATGGATTTGACAGTGGAAAAAGGAACCCTCTTTATATATAGTAGACTTTACAATTATTGTTAGAAACCCCCCTTTAACAGAATATGTGAATTTCAGTGTATATTCCGCATTAACTCTTTTAATGTGAGACAAAAGCAGCTATGGAGTCTCATAGACTCCCTCTTCCTGGATGCCCTGCCAGTCGTAAGCTGACCATTTTTTCGGAGGGACAATTTTTAGATGCTTAAATTCTTAAAGCTTAACAAATCACAAGGTTCATTTTCAGCCCAGTGTGCACCAGCCAGTCCAACTATGAATCAAATTTTAGAATGCTTCCCAACTTTGTTGTAAAGCTGCAGGGGAGAAGGGATAAGTATTTATCACATATTATGACGGCCTTTCAATTTAGATGACTGACCTGGCCAATCTGCAAAGAGGATGTTGCCCGGTGGGACACAGGTGAAGCAGCAATAACAATAATAATAATCCTGAACAGGACAGGAACCCATGTGGATGGTTATGTGCATGATCACAAAGTCAGACAGAAAACATTAGAACACCACTATAAACTCCCTAATAATACCTCACATCTCCTGTGGTGTTGAGGGCACAGTCAGTGGTTGGTCGCATAGTTTAGGGAAAGGAATGATGAAATCCCGGGAGAATATTAAGCTTAGACCATTTTCTTTTATTATGAGGCAGCCTTAAGGTAATCACATTGCATTCAATTCATTTGTCCTGCTTGCTGGAGAGGAGAATACGTTTACTGTGACATTTATATTACTGTTAGCCAAACAGGGCTTCCTAGCAACATTGCATCTGTACTATCTTGCTCTAACCAGTGTATTTACTTGTATAAACAGAAGAATAAAGGCACAGCCAGAAATTCCCCAGTCAAACACATCCATCAACTGCTTTACGACTTCCCATCTCTTGGACTCCCTAAGGCGGGCTTGAGCTCGCTAACAAATGGTCCCACATGTAGCTCATGACACCTATTCTGCTGTTGCTTGTATCCATGTTGTGAATAACCTCTGGCACCTAAAAGAAGATGGAGAGCCAAGTCCAACTAAGAATATATTTTAAATGACAGAAAGTTCTACTGAAACAAGAGTGTTAGTCCTTTTATTGACAATGGTTTGTTTAACTTTCCTGGCTGCCATCTGCGGCACACTAACGGTCATTCAGGTCTGAGTCTGATGTGATTGTGAAGTGCTTCGGAGGCCTATAGAAGACATTCTGGAAGGCAAGTGTTATTTCATAGCACATTTGTAGCCGATTTGCTGGTTTTACTACTCCCAAAAATGTCAGTTAAATAATACCCTGAAATTGTGATTTATATGAGCTTTCTTAAGCTAGTAAACAATAGATCCACTGTAAACTATAGCCATCATGGCAACCAGGGATTAGAATTTTCACCAATCGCTGGAAGCTGATTTCTGTTGTATGCTTTGCTTGTATACTGTCACAGCATTGTTAAATAAATGCCACTAAACCTGTACAATACATCATTCTGAAACTGGACTATATGCAATGCTTGCTCAACAATATGAGATATGGTCGGCAAAGACAGGGATAATGTTTGTTTTTTTTATGTGTGTGACCCCTATTTATTCATTTACAGTCTGTAATGATCAAACAACATCGAAAACCAAGTTACAGGTTACCAGATGTCACTGAAATAAGAAAGTCCATATCTTGTTCTACTCACCCTTTGTGCACACAATGGCACCCATTTATTTGTTTGGTAAATTACACCGTTACAAGAAGCCGTGCTCATATGTATCCCTCCCCAGGACAATTTATATTGCCGGATATAAAAATTCATTTACCTTTTTGTAACTCCTGTTGTAGTCAATTTTACAACCAAAATGGCTTCCTATAGAGCTGCAGGTAACCTGCAAAGAGAAAGTGCTGCTGGGTTTCCTGCCGCTGTGCATTGTGGGTTATGGTGGTTAAACCAGGCTGGGAAGCTGGGATAGGAAGTCTCTAAGTTCTTCATGATGGCTACCAGAAGAAAATCAGGGAGGCAGCGTTTCAGGTTTGAGTGGATGCAGGAGCAAATGTAATTGTTGACAATGATTCAGTATCATACATGCAGAAGGGGGAGTTTTGTGATATTTTGCAAGTGTGCACAGCTGTTGGTCCAGTTTAACGTCCTGTCTCTGGTCACCAAACATTAAATGTGGCTTAAACTATTACAATACATTACTACACATTTTCTACAAATTGCTGATTGCTGATGCCCCCCACCCGCACATTAACCCCTGGTAAACCGAGAAATCTGACCTTTCTCCTCCCTCCCCAGATTAAATCCAGCCCTGAACCTACTCATTTATTATTGTAGTGTAGGTCCAAAAAGTATTCATTTTTTATTAGGGAAAATAGCAATATAGGCATTAGCCATGTGAGTAATATAGTTTGTAGACTACTAGTACTTAAAATAAAAATTGTATTATAAAGTAGGAAGTAGGTAAACACATTGGTGAGCCATTGCATTTGTGTGTTGGTACCTGCACCATACAGAATAAAAATAAATGATTATCTATATTGGAATCTAAACACATTTTTACTAAATGTGCTTGTATACTCTACATACTATACCCACAATTGTTTACATCAAGGGGTCCCCAACCTTTCTTACCATTTGTGCCACATTCAGCATTGGGAGATACTCAGGAGCCAGGTTGAGCATATTTAGACAATAGAAGCCTTATAACAGAAAACAACTGGAAATGGTTCGAAATAATGACACAATAGAGTTCATGAAATCACCAACATTGACAAATTAGTATGCATGTAACCCCCCCTCATAAAATACACAGCTGGGAGGTTGGTAACTGGAAGCTGGGATGGTGGCACTGGAAGCTGCAGAGGCAGTCCTGGTCTAACAGACAACTAGTGAGCCACACAACCGGGGTCTGTAAGCCACATGTGGCACCTGAGTTAAATATTGGGGACCCCTGACGAAATTCAGTGAGACACCTCTCCAGCAGCCCTTGTTGGCCCTTTTGGAGGTTTTATCTAGATATGTTTAAAAGCTGCAGTGTATGTAGGTAAATAATGTTGCTCCCACTGAGAATCTGGGCTAATGGCATTGCCTTTGTTCTCCCCAATTCTGACACCTCTCTAGCCAATTTAGGGGCCTGCATGCACTGGATTAAGAGCAATATTTAGAGCATTATATTTAGAGGTAGGGAAGCAACCTGTCCAACCTTTAGTTGTGCCAACTCTGAGAAAGTGAATTACAATTACCAGGTTTGGAAATATGGGATAGACTGAGACCTTTCTTGCCTTTCTGCCACTGACCTGACTCACATAATAGGGGGTCAGTTACGAAACATTCGCCAGCCATTTGCTATGCATTCGCTAGTTTACCTCATTTACTGTGCTAAAAATCACCTATTTGCCAGGCAGAGGCTATGTATATTTATGTCTTCACCTTGCAAATGTTGGTGAATGTTTTTTTGTGCACCAGCTTTTAGTGGCAAACCCCATAGGAATCAATGTTATTTTTGAAAGGCTGTTTGGCGAGAATAGCTCTTTATGTGATTTTTACATCTGTCACTAATATGTCGAGTGTGAAGGTCAGATAGATGACTAATAAAATGGACTTCACATGATTTTTTATTTTTTTTTAACAATTTTTTTGTTAAAAAACATTACTCTTAGAGACACAACACATACATTCTGAGACAAATTCCATTCTTCCATAAGCACAATTTCTTGTTTTGTTACAGCAAATTGTGCCGACGCAGTTCGCCACTGTCAGGCGCACCCTGTTCACTAGTAAATACCACACATTTTGACCTGCCAACTGCGGCAAAGACACAGCAAAATGCATTGCAAAGTCTGTGTTCACTGGTATTCACTGAAGTAAGATTAATCGGCAGTCTGTCACGCATATGTCGTCAGTCTGTCATGTGTGCATCGCACGTCAAGCGAACATACTTTTGTGTAAAGCAGCGAACGTTAGGGAACATAGTAAATCACCCCCATAATGTTGTATCCTTGTTTTCCTACACTTCTAGCCTTACCACATCATGATTGCAACTCACACAGTAAAATCCACGAAACCCAACTCTCTTCACTGACACACAACAGAGAATAAATTGAGGAAGACATTTTCTGAAGGTGCAGAATTCAGGCACAAACTTCCTCTGGAGCAATTAAAAGTGAATCTAGGGAAGGGGGTTGCTGGTTGGATGAAGTATGGTGTTATTTTGCAGTGATGGGAGTGGTAAGCAATGCTGGGTGGACTCCCAGCATTGCTTACTGCTCCCATCACTGTAAAATAATGTAGGAGAATAACGTATCCATTTTTGGTAGATGGAGGCTTGTGTCAGTTACTGTAATTTTACGGGAATATAAATGAGTTTTGAGGGGTGTTTGTGCAAGAGCAGAATTACCATGAAAGTTTGAAAGTGAAACATAAATATATATATACCTCATTGGGACCTAGAAATGCATTGTTAGCAAATTGGGAGAAAGTAAATATTTATTTATCAAAAGCGGTTGTATAAGCCACACCCCTAAACCACCACCCCCATCACACTAAAACTTCTCTCCAAGCTTGACATTGTTACATGCAAATGAACACTCTTTATGTCCCTTTTATCACTGCCCACCTCAACCCAATAAATGCAGCTGTCGGCAGCCCACAGTGGGTTCTCAGCAAAAATATTTCAAGCAAACAAGGCCATGAAACCTTCAGGGGAAAGTCGTAGGTTGAACCAAGGAAGGTTTTTTTCAGAGTATCTAGCCACCCATTACATAACCTTACAGCTAGCTGAGTAGCCTGAGTAATGACAGACAAGTGGGGTCGGGCTTGGAGCAATCACTTTAAATAAAATGCGGATACATGCATTTTATTTGCCTTTTCTGCAAATACTGCAGAGCTTTCTAAAATGCTGCTGCACACCCCTCAGTGCAAGCCATAGAGCAGCATTTTGGTCATGGCTTTGTGGCCTTTATTAAACAATGTGCTTAGGGAATTTGCTTTAGTTCCTTCCTACATTTCTCAAGCCCCCCCACACACAGGCAAGCTCCCCCCACACACACAGCCAAGCCCCCTCACACACACATCCAAGCCCCCCACACACACAGCCAAGCCCCCCACACACATAGCCAAGCCCACCACACATACACAGCCAAGCCTACCCCACAGCTAAGAAACACATACACGTGCCTTCCTCACTCACCTCCTCACACTGCAGCAGCTCCAGCAGTGAGCGCTGCACACCCGACACGCCCCCGGCTCTGCCCTCTGCACATGTCCTGGTTCTGTCCCTTCCAACTTCCATCAGACTTCTTAAAGTGGCACCGCAATGCTTGGGACCATTTAAAGCAGCGCAGCATCGCCATGCTCGGGACAATATAAAGCAGCTAAGCTACAGGACTATTTCAAGCGAAGTACACACTTCCAAGCTCCCCGGGACCCAAAAGTGCAGCCTGGGGCGGCAGGACAAGGCCCCAAAGCGGGATTGTCCTGTGAAAATCAGGACACTTGGGGGGTATGTGTTAAGATATTCTTTGACATAAACTAAAATCTTTACTTGAGCCGAATTGTAAAAGTTTTTAATCTGCCATAACTGAAATTCTTCCCTTGTGCTAGACTGGAGATGTTTCTAATCTTGCCAGAGCAGAATGTATACTAAAGAGGAACATTGCTGCTTGACCTTGCACAATATGCACTTATGTGTCCAGCCTTCTGTCAGTCTTCATACTCCAACTGCATTTTGATAAGACTGATGCAGAGAAGTTATCCAAGTTCACCAACAGGTTCGGCTATAAGCTATAGCTTGGATCCTTAAGATCTATAAATAAAAAGAAACAGATGGCAGATAGAAAGATGTTCTGGGAGCAGTAGAGCTTAATGTAAACACTGTGTCTGAATCAATTATGAAACAAATTTAGCTCCTGAAATTTTCACTTTATTACTGCCTGATGTGCTATAATAAGCAGTGCCTTTAGATTCTATATATGTTTTATTTTAGGCGATAAGTATAATAAAATGATTTGCCTCAAATGCATTTGCTGTTCTTAATGATGGGTTATAATTACTGGTGGGCTTTGGATCTGGACCAAAGCTATATTTGACCCAAATATTCCTGATTCATCCCATCCCAGGAGACAAGACATTGAGGGGGATTCTTCGATGTCCATATGTAACTATTAAACAAATTAGTTTGTTTTTAAAAATGTGTAGATACATTTCAAAAGTAGATGTTTTTTGGAGGTATAGAACATTCTCAGAATATTGGGAAAATATAAGAGAAATAATGAAGGAGATAGAAGGAGAAATAGTAATCCCAGATTGTTATATCTATACTTCCAGTTTAAAAGGTACAAAAATGCATTAAGGTGGACCAAAACTCATCCGGTTCCGACGTGCCCATAGTTTATGCATGGCCGGTGGCTGCATCACTCGCATCCACTTTCACCTGTGCACGTCCACACACGCTGCAACTGAATGGCTGTGCATGGGCATGCACAGCTGAAGGATGAGAGTGATGCGGCGTTCCATTGATGTGTGTTGTGTGTAGCAGGGATTTAATTAAGCTTCTTCAGCTGCACATTAATATGCACTCCCGGGGGAAGCTGATTGGCAACACATGCACCTTTTGATGAGGGAGAGAAAGTTTTACTGGGCGAACGGCAGGGTTTATTACATCGGAGCATCCCAAATCGGGGTGCCCCAGGAGAATGGACCAAAACCCAGGAAAGTGAAAATCCCTGGTTTTGGTCCGCTTTAAGATATCAGGGCTGATTTCACACCATGAGAGTTTTTTCTCAATTATTTTGTGAGAAAAAATGTATATTTCTTTTTTTTTCTGACGGCAAAGGATGGGAGGGGGGAGTAATTTTAATTTTTTTTCTCTACATCTTTTCCCCATTTCTTTTTTTTTTTTCTCTCGTGTGGATATGTGGCCCCTGTTTGGGGGGAAGGGATGCAAATGTGGATTTTTCCCCCATTTTTGTTTTGTTTCAATGTTGCTGATATTATTTTTGACTGTTGCTGTTAGAATGGGGAATAGCCACAAGAAAGATACGAAATGGCGCATGTCTTAAATAAGGCCCTAAATGTAGGTCAGAATAGGGGGATAATTAACCACAGGATCAGATTTTAACGGGATGTGTAATATAGTAATAATATGATAATGTAATATATTATATATATATATATATATATTAAATTATAATGTAATATATTAATAATATATTATAATGTAATATATTATATTAATATAGTATAATGTAATATATTAATAATATGTAATATATTAATAATATGATGTTAGGTAATGTCTGTGAAAGGAGAAAAGTATAAAATGAGTATATGAAAAATTTGTATAAATAAAGGATTAAGGTAAAAGAGAATTTTTTAATGATTACTTTTTCTTCATAGGCTCTATCACAATGACCTGCATATGGTAAAACAATGAGTTATAAAATTTAGGTTAAAAAACTTTAGCAAACTGCAGATGTAATTCATAACCTCCCTATTGTGTACTATGGGAGTGAGCCTCACTTATAGAAAAAAGGAGGCATGTCCTTCGACCTTAGCTCAAACCTCAACAGAGAAAAATAAATATTAAATATCTACAGTTGCTAATTGTCTGCTGCATATGCTATGCTGGGCTGTGCCAACCCATGCTGGATCAGAGCAGCCTGGCACAGCTTTAGTAAATCAGGGCATAAATGTAGGCTCTAGACCAGGGGTGCTCAATCTTTTGAAGAGCATGGGCCACTTAGACGATTTGGAAAGTGGCCGTGAGTCACAACAAATAGGTTCAGAACATCAAAAAAAACATTTTGAATATAGATTTTCTACAATAAGAATACCTACTGTTTGCACAGACTCTAAAAAGTTGTTTATACTGCCTCCACCACATCACATTCTAGCAATACATATGCTGATTGCCTTACCTCTGTTTCCATATTTCATATTCATAGCCCTCCCCCATCAGCCCCAAATGTTAAGTATGTTGCCAATACTCAACTAATTTTATCTCCAACCAATGCTAAGCATACAATTAATAATTTAACAAACATCATTATTGTTTCATTATTGTGAAAAGTAATATCAATGCATTCCTCCAAGCCAGCATTGCCCCCTCGATTTGTCAATTTGCCGCTCCTAAATCACTCTTCGTGTAACCATCCATTCTTACATGTACCCTTTACCTTTACATGTCAGTTCGATTTATCCCTCCAGCTCTCCCCACAGCAGGTCAAGGGCCACATCAGATGTGGGCCACGGGCCACAGGTTGAGTGTATGTGAGCTAGACAAAGAGACGTACATTTCAGAATCATCATGACTGCCTATCCACAAATGACTGACAATCCGGAATACTGCTGTTTCAGGCAGCCCATCCCATCATATAGTATAGACAGGCTGGACTCTGGAGCTGTAATATAAATGGGCTATAGTTATGTTTGCCTAAGCCGTCACAGATACTGAGATCTGTGGAAAGATTACAGCTACAGTATGCTAAGTCTTAAAAAGACTTACAGATTAATCTCCTGTCTATTGGTTATGTTTTTACATCTTGAATTGAAAATCAGTCCATAGTTCTACAATTGCAGCAGAGGTGGCTTTCTAATAGTTCTGTTTCTGATGACTTAGGCTGCATCCACGCCAAGACTACCGTGATTTTTTAGGTGATTGCGTTTGTTCTGTGATTTGCAAGCAACTGTGCTTCAATGAACTTAAACTGCAATCATTTTGCTCCAAAATAGCTCCATGCAGAAGCTTCAGAATTGACATCGCAATTGCGCAGTGCCAGTGACTGACCTATGATTGTGGGGAAATTGTCATTTGTTCGTTTCAGATAACAACTCATTTGTTTGCCTGAATTGCTCCTAATGAGGCAATTGCATTGGTCCAGACATTGTCCAGTAGATATTCTGAATGCGCCCTACAAAATGTTTTTTGCTTTTTCCTAGGCACAAGACAGCAAGATAAGGGTTGAAACTGAGCCTTAGAAGAAGTGACAGATATCAAAAGGTATTTTAAAATTGTTTAGTATTCCAAAGCACTAACAATGCTTTAAATGTCAATAGAAAAGACTAGGCTAGCATTATTGCTATCACAAACCTATAAAGATTTCACTGCCGTTGCCCCGGTGCTGTATGTCGCTGTACCCTAGACCAGGCGTATCGGTGAACTCCCTGCAGTTCTGGTTCCTGGCCTCCAGGGGAGCTCAATAAGCTACTAGGTCCTGCATACAGGGACAGATTCCACAGGAGCAATGACAGCGGGGAGAATACCCCGCAGGCCGTACTGCTTTTGGGTCAGCTGGTGATGCTCCTAATACCATCCTACTTAGTCTCCCACTAGACCTCTGTACCCAGACCTGCTTTACCCCACTAAATCCTGGGCATCATGGCAGTGGGAGTCCATACCCAATCACATTAGGATCAATTCATGGTCGGTGCGCAAAAGGACCGAAACCAAGCACAACTGATTCCACATGCGCCCTGGAACCTGATTCATGGCTTGGCGCACACAATAGGCTTTGTGCGGATCGCACCAATTTGCATGTGCTGGAGGAGAGGGCAAAATTCCTCTTCAGATGCCCTCCACCAGAAATTTTGGTGTTTTGAAGAGCAAATGGCCCTGCCCCCATGTGCATCTGGCTGGCTAAGCTCTTAAATGACAAAATCGCAATTGAGAAATAGTAAAGAAAGGGGAGAATTATTTAGCTGTCATTTATTTGTAGGTGCTTATTTCTAATTTTTAGTTGTGTTTTATTGGCGATATCCTGATTCCAGGTTTCCTCAAGTATTGTGTGTTTAGTCCCAGATGTTCTCTATACCCCCCCCCTCTCTGCCCTGTTTTGCACATTATTGCTAATTAATTGTGCTACTAATTTTTTTTTTCTTTTAATTACTATTTTTTTAAATTACTAATTACTTAATTTTTGGGGTCCATTTTTTGATGTTTTTATCATTAAACATTTCGAGATTTGTCAAGGTAAACAACTTTTAACCATTTGTTTTCTCACCAAAGCCCTCAAAAGGGAAGAATCACTAAAATAAACTTGAGGCTGACACTTTAATTGCTAAAAAACATGCAGGATGCTGCCGACGTGTGTTTTAGGAATGAAATAAGCCTGTTAGTCAGTGAATTTGGCAGTTTACTCCAGCTTTTTGCTGGAGGAAATTCTCTCTGGAACTTGACATATTAGTGCATGCTTTTCAGCCCTCTAAACAGCCCATAAATCAATTGCAGGTGCCAGCCTTGGGGTGCCAAATTTGCACTTGCTGATAATTTCAGGCGCAAGTTTCCGCATTGATGCACGGTTAAATTTTGATGACCATAAATCAGAAGGAGGCCCTAGTGCTCCAAAAAACATGCACAAAGCATATTGTCTCTACAATACTTCAGTACTCCTCATTTAGGAGTCATATATGCCCCCGCTGTTGGCGGCCGGTAATGGACTGGCTAGGGGCAGGTGAACTCCGATTTGTGACCTCAGTCTGCCACTGAATGGCAGGGGTCTGCAGGAAGTTGTGTTTCCTTTTAAGGCCTGTGTTTTAAAGCTGAACTACACCCACAGACGTAAATCTATTTTCCTTGAGAGTGTAAAGGGGTGTAAAAAATGCAACACAGATAAAACATGATATCAGTACGATATCAGTACAAGCAGCACAAGCCAAGGATAAAAATAACGTGCTTATCGAAAGGGGGGAGAGAATACTTTTTACACATCACAAGCGATTAATAAAAAGGTAATACATTCTATTGAACATATATCCAAACCTGTGGAAAGCAAAGCCTCCTCTTCTCAGCATACCGATACTTTTGGTCATTTAAGTATTATTTTTCTACTTTTGGCTCAAGTGCCGTATATTTGTTAATTATTATTTCATGAATGTAGACTAGAGATGAGCGAACTTTTGAAAAATTCGATTCGACTGATTCGCCGAATTTTCCGACAAAAATCGTTTCGACCCGAATAAATTCGCGACGAATCGCTATTAAAAACGGCTATTTCTGAGCCTCCTACAGCCTCAATAGGGTTGTAAACCATTCAGCCTTGCTGTAACACGCACAGGATGCGTGCTGGGTTAGTTAAATAATACTTTGAAGAAATATCACATGCAGATCAGAGGCATCGCTAATAGAATCGCAGAGCGGCACAATTGCAGAGAGTTGAAGTGGCATCACTATGAGGGGCAGAAGGAGCCCAAATATACACTGGAGTTGGCCTCAGGAGCCCAAAAATTGGATGAATCACACCCTGGAGTTGGCAGGAGTTGGCAGCAGCAGCAGCAGGAGCCCAAATATACACTGGAGTTGGCTTCAGGAGCCCAAAAATTGGATGAATCACACCCTGGAGTTGGCAGGAGTTGGCAGCAGCAGCAGCAGGAGCCCAAATATACACTGGAGTTGGCTTCAGGAGCCCAAAAATTGGATGAATCACACCCTGGAGTTGGCAGGAGTTGGCAGCAGCAGCAGCAGGAGCCCAAATATACACTGGAGTTGGCTTCAGGAGCCCAAAAATTGGATGAATCACACCCTGGAGTTGGCAGAAGTTGACAGTAGCAGCAGCAGGAGCCCAAATATACACTGGAGTTGGCTTCAGGAGCCCAAAAATTGGATGAATCACACCCTGGAGTTGGCAGGAGTTGACAGCAGCAGCAGCAGGAGCCCAAATATACACTGGAGTTGGCTTCAGGAGCCCAAAAATTGGATGAATCACACCCTGGAGTTGGCAGGAGTTGACAGCAGCAGCAGCAGGAGCCCAAATATACACTGGAGTTGGCTTCAGGAGCCCAAAAATTGGATGAATCACACCCTGGAGTTGGCAGAAGTTGGCAGCAGCAGCAGCAGGAGCCCAAATATACACTGGAGTTGGCTTCAGGAGCCCAAAAATTGGATGAATCACACCCTGGAGTTGGCAGAAGTTGGCAGCAGCAGCAGCAGGAGCCCAAATATACACTGGAGTTGGCTTCAGGAGCCCAAAAATTGGATGAATCACACCCTGGAGTTGGCAGGAGTTGACAGTAGCAGCAGCAGGAGCCCAAATATACACTGGAGTTGGCTTCAGGAGCCCAAAAATTGGATGAATCACAGCCTGGAGTTGGCAGGAGTTGACAGTAGCAGCAGCAGGAGCCCAAATATACACTGGAGTTGGCTTCAGGAGCCCAAAAATTGGATGAATCACACCCTGGAGTTGGCAGGAGTTGACAGTAGCAGCAGCAGGAGCCCAAATATACACTGGAGTTGGCCTCAGGAGCCCAAAAATTGGATGAATCACACCCTGGAGTTGGCAGGAGTTGACAGTAGCAGCAGCAGGAGCCCAAATATACACTGGAGTTGGCCTCAGGAGCCCAAAAATTGGATGAATCACACCCTGGAGTTGGCAGGAGTTGGCAGCAGCAGCAGCAGGAGCCCAAATATACACTGGAGTTGGCTTCAGGAGCCCAAAAATTGGATGAATCACACCCTGGAGTTGGCAGGAGTTGACAGCAGCAGCAGCAGGAGCCCAAATATACACTGGAGTTGGCTTCAGGAGCCCAAAAATTGGATGAATCACACCCTGGAGTTGGCAGAAGTTGGCAGCAGCAGCAGCAGGAGCCCAAATATACACTGGAGTTGGCTTCAGGAGCCCAAAAATTGGATGAATCACACCCTGGAGTTGGCAGAAGTTGGCAGCAGCAGCAGCAGGAGCCCAAATATACACTGGAGTTGGCTTCAGGAGCCCAAAAATTGGATGAATCACAGCCTGGAGTTGGCAGGAGTTGACAGTAGCAGCAGCAGGAGCCCAAATATACACTGGAGTTGGCTTCAGGAGCCCAAAAATTGGATGAATCACAGCCTGGAGTTGGCAGGAGTTGACAGTAGCAGCAGCAGGAGCCCAAATATACACTGGAGTTGGCTTCAGGAGCCCAAAAATTGGATGAATCACACCCTGGAGTTGGCAGGAGTTGACAGTAGCAGCAGCAGGAGCCCAAATATACACTGGAGTTGGCCTCAGGAGCCCAAAAATTGGATGAATCACACCCTGGAGTTGGCAGGAGTTGACAGTAGCAGCAGCAGGAGCCCAAATATACACTGGAGTTGGCCTCAGGAGCCCAAAAATTGGATGAATCACACCCTGGAGTTGGCAGGAGTTGGCAGCAGCAGCAGCAGGAGCCCAAATATACACTGGAGTTGGCTTCAGGAGCCCAAAAATTGGATGAATCACAGCCTGGAGTTGGCAGGAGTTGACAGTAGCAGCAGCAGGAGCCCAAATATACACTGGAGTTGGCTTCAGGAGCCCAAAAATTGGATGAATCACACCCTGGAGTTGGCAGAAGTTGGCAGCAGCAGCAGCAGGAGCCCAAATATACACTGGAGTTGGCTTCAGGAGCCCAAAAATTGGATGAATCACACCCTGGAGTTGGCAGAAGTTGGCAGCAGCAGCAGCAGGAGCCCAAATATACACTGGAGTTGGCTTCAGGAGCCCAAAAATTGGATGAATCACACCCTGGAGTTGGCAGGAGTTGACAGTAGCAGCAGCAGGAGCCCAAATATACACTGGAGTTGGCTTCAGGAGCCCAAAAATTGGATGAATCACAGCCTGGAGTTGGCAGGAGTTGACAGTAGCAGCAGCAGGAGCCCAAATATACACTGGAGTTGGCCTCAGGAGCCCAAAAATTGGATGAATCACACCCTGGAGTTGGCAGGAGTTGGCAGCAGCAGCAGCAGGAGCCCAAATATACACTGGAGTTGGCTTCAGGAGCCCAAAAATTGGATGAATCACACCCTGGAGTTGGCAGAAGTTGGCAGCAGCAGCAGCAGGAGCCCAAATATACACTGGAGTTGGCTTCAGGAGCCCAAAAATTGGATGAATCACACCCTGGAGTTGGCAGGAGTTGACAGCAGCAGCAGCAGGAGCCCAAATATACACTGGAGTTGGCTTCAGGAGCCCAAAAATTGGATGAATCACACCCTGGAGTTGGCAGGAGTTGACAGCAGCAGCAGCAGGAGCCCAAATATACACTGGAGTTGGCTTCAGGAGCCCAAAATTTGGATGAATCACAGCCTGGAGTTGGCAGGAGTTGACAGTAGCAGCAGCAGGAGCCCAAATATACACTGGAGTTGGCCTCAGGAGCCCAAAAATTGGATGAATCACACCCTGGAGTTGGCAGGAGCTGGCAGCAGCAGCAGCAGGAGCCCAAATATACACTGGAGTTGGCTTCAGGAGCCCAAAAATTGGATGAATCACACCCTGGAGTTGGCAGAAGTTGGCAGCAGCAGCAGCAGGAGCCCAAATATACACTGGAGTTGGCTTCAGGAGCCCAAAAATTGGATGAATCACACCCTGGAGTTGGCAGGAGTTGACAGCAGCAGCAGCAGGAGCCCAAATATACACTGGAGTTGGCTTCAGGAGCCCAAAAATTGGATGAATCACACCCTGGAGTTGGCAGGAGTTGACAGCAGCAGCAGCAGGAGCCCAAATATACACTGGAGTTGGCTTCAGGAGCCCAAAAATTGGATGAATCACACCCTGGAGTTGGCAGAAGTTGGCAGCAGCAGCAGCAGGAGCCCAAATATACACTGGAGTTGGCTTCAGGAGCCCAAAAATTGGATGAATCACACCCTGGAGTTGGCAGAAGTTGGCAGCAGCAGCAGCAGGAGCCCAAATATACACTGGAGTTGGCTTCAGGAGCCCAAAAATTGGATGAATCACACCCTGGAGTTGGCAGGAGTTGACAGTAGCAGCAGCAGGAGCCCAAATATACACTGGAGTTGGCTTCAGGAGCCCAAAAATTGGATGAATCACAGCCTGGAGTTGGCAGGAGTTGACAGTAGCAGCAGCAGGAGCCCAAATATACACTGGAGTTGGCTTCAGGAGCCCAAAAATTGGATGAATCACAGCCTGGAGTTGGCAGGAGTTGACAGTAGCAGCAGCAGGAGCCCAAATATACACTGGAGTTGGCCTCAGGAGCCCAAAAATTGGATGAATCACACCCTGGAGTTGGCAGGAGTTGGCAGCAGCAGCAGCAGGAGCCCAAATATACACTGGAGTTGGCTTCAGGAGCCCAAAAATTGGATGAATCACACCCTGGAGTTGGCAGAAGTTGGCAGCAGCAGCAGCAGGAGCCCAAATATACACTGGAGTTGGCTTCAGGAGCCCAAAAGTTGGATGAATCACACCCTGGAGTTGGCAGGAGTTGACTGCAGCAGCAGCAGGAGCCCAAATATACACTGGAGTTGGCTTCAGGAGCCCAAAAATTGGATGAATCACACCCTGGAGTTGGCAGGAGTTGACAGCAGCAGCAGCAGGAGCCCAAATATACACTGGAGTTGGCTTCAGGAGCCCAAAAATTGGATGAATCACACCCTGGAGTTGGCAGAAGTTGGCAGCAGCAGCAGCAGGAGCCCAAATATACACTGGAGTTGGCTTCAGGAGCCCAAAAATTGGATGAATCACACCCTGGAGTTGGCAGAAGTTGGCAGCAGCAGCAGCAGGAGCCCAAATATACACTGGAGTTGGCTTCAGGAGCCCAAAAATTGGATGAATCACACCCTGGAGTTGGCAGGAGTTGACAGTAGCAGCAGCAGGAGCCCAAATATACACTGGAGTTGGCTTCAGGAGCCCAAAAATTGGATGAATCACAGCCTGGAGTTGGCAGGAGTTGACAGTAGCAGCAGCAGGAGCCCAAATATACACTGGAGTTGGCCTCAGGAGCCCAAAAATTGGATGAATCACACCCTGGAGTTGGCAGGAGTTGGCAGCAGCAGCAGCAGGAGCCCAAATATACACTGGAGTTGGCTTCAGGAGCCCAAAAATTGGATGAATCACACCCTGGAGTTGGCAGAAGTTGGCAGCAGCAGCAGCAGGAGCCCAAATATACACTGGAGTTGGCTTCAGGAGCCCAAAAATTGGATGAATCACACCCTGGAGTTGGCAGGAGTTGACAGCAGCAGCAGCAGGAGCCCAAATATACACTGGAGTTGGCTTCAGGAGCCCAAAAATTGGATGAATCACACCCTGGAGTTGGCAGGAGTTGACAGCAGCAGCAGCAGGAGCCCAAATATACACTGGAGTTGGCTTCAGGAGCCCAAAAATTGGATGAATCACACCCTGGAGTTGGCAGAAGTTGGCAGCAGCAGCAGCAGGAGCCCAAATATACACTGGAGTTGGCTTCAGGAGCCCAAAAATTGGATGAATCACACCCTGGAGTTGGCAGAAGTTGGCAGCAGCAGCAGCAGGAGCCCAAATATACACTGGAGTTGGCTTCAGGAGCCCAAAAATTGGATGAATCACACCCTGGAGTTGGCAGGAGTTGACAGTAGCAGCAGCAGGAGCCCAAATATACACTGGAGTTGGCTTCAGGAGCCCAAAAATTGGATGAATCACAGCCTGGAGTTGGCAGGAGTTGACAGTAGCAGCAGCAGGAGCCCAAATATACACTGGAGTTGGCTTCAGGAGCCCAAAAATTGGATGAATCACACCCTGGAGTTGGCAGGAGTTGACAGTAGCAGCAGCAGGAGCCCAAATATACACTGGAGTTGGCCTCAGGAGCCCAAAAATTGGATGAATCACACCCTGGAGTTGGCAGGAGTTGACAGTAGCAGCAGCAGGAGCCCAAATATACACTGGAGTTGGCCTCAGGAGCCCAAAAATTGGATGAATCACACCCTGGAGTTGGCAGGAGTTGGCAGCAGCAGCAGCAGGAGCCCAAATATACACTGGAGTTGGCTTCAGGAGCCCAAAAATTGGATGAATCACAGCCTGGAGTTGGCAGGAGTTGACAGTAGCAGCAGCAGGAGCCCAAATATACACTGGAGTTGGCTTCAGGAGCCCAAAAATTGGATGAATCACACCCTGGAGTTGGCAGAAGTTGGCAGCAGCAGCAGCAGGAGCCCAAATATACACTGGAGTTGGCTTCAGGAGCCCAAAAATTGGATGAATCACACCCTGGAGTTGGCAGAAGTTGGCAGCAGCAGCAGCAGGAGCCCAAATATACACTGGAGTTGGCTTCAGGAGCCCAAAAATTGGATGAATCACACCCTGGAGTTGGCAGGAGTTGACAGTAGCAGCAGCAGGAGCCCAAATATACACTGGAGTTGGCTTCAGGAGCCCAAAAATTGGATGAATCACAGCCTGGAGTTGGCAGGAGTTGACAGTAGCAGCAGCAGGAGCCCAAATATACACTGGAGTTGGCTTCAGGAGCCCAAAAATTGGATGAATCACACCCTGGAGTTGGCAGGAGTTGACAGTAGCAGCAGCAGGAGCCCAAAAAATGGCCTAAAGACATAAATATGTTTTGCACCATTTGGAAAGTGTAAAACGTGGCACCATGCTGAATCTAGTCGCATGCATCAGGCATTGGTGGGTGGAAATCCTGGCTGATCCATCCCTGATTCATTTTGACAAAGGTGAGTCTCTCCACATTTTTAGTTGACAGACGAGTTCTCCTCGCCGTAACTATGGCCCCCGCCGCACTAAACACCCGCTCAGATGGCACGCTACTTGCCGGGCAGGACAGCTTTTCCAGGGCAAACTCTGCTAGTTGCGGCCACAAATCAAGTTTGGCTGCCCAGAAGTCCAGCGGATCCTCAAGGTGTGTTGGCATGGTCATGTCAAAGTATGACATGACCTGCTGGTTCAGGTCCTGCTCCAGGTCTTCCTGCTGCTCATGAGTAGCCTCACTATGCGGGTGTAGAAAGCTACTCATTAGCGACTGAAGACTGAGGCTGCTGCTGCTGATGGAGCTTCTGCTGCTGCTGCTGCCAACCCCCCCAGCGGCCATGGCAGTGGAAGGTGAGCGCAGAGGTCCCCTCGAGTCAGACCTGCGAGAGTATGGACCATGGCGCAGATAGGCATCGGCCAACTGCCTACGTAGAATGTCTTTGTAGTAGTTGAGTTTGTCCTCCCTCTCGGTGGGTTTAAAAAATGCCCCCATTTTGTGCCGGAAGCGAGGGTCCAATAAGGTGGACAGCCAGAAGTCATCCCGCCGACAGATGGAAACAATTCTGGGGTCACTACGCAAGCACGTGAGCATGCTTCGTGCCATTTGCGCAAGTGACTCGGATGGACTACCTGTCTCCATCTCCACTGCATACTGCCACGGTGTGCCCGGGTCCTCTGTCTCTCCTTCCTCAAAAACCTCTAGCTCCTCTGGCTGCTCCTGCTCCTCCTCTCCTGTCCGCTGACTAGATAAACCAGCCATTTCGCCAAGCCTAAACTGTGTTTCGCTGGGCAACTCCTCCTCCTCCTCTTCCTCCTCCTCCTCCTCCAGTTCAGCTCCAAGGGGGTTCATGTGGCCGTAAGATGTAAACGCCATGTCTCCAGTGCCCTGACCAGCCATGGTTTCCAACATGTGCTGTAGTACATGAAGCAGTGGAATCACGTCGTTCATCCCGTAATCCTGCCGACTGACAAATAAAGTGGCTTCCTCAAAGGGCCTGAGCAAACGGCAGGTGTCACGTATGAGCTGCCACTGGTTGACATTGAAGTTACACAGGGGAGTCCCCCTATCTGCTTGGATCATCAGGAAATCCATGATGGCTTTTCTCTGTTCATATAATCGGTCCAACATGTGAAGGGTGGAATTCCAACGGGTGGAAACATCGCAAATCAGACTATGTTGGGGGATACCATTCTGACGCTGTAGCTCAAGAAGGGTGTGTTTGGCAGTGTAGGAGTGGCTGAAGTGCATGCAAAGTTTCCGTGAAGTTGTTAGGATGTCCTGCAGATGGGGGGAACACTTCAGAAACCGCTTGACAACCAGATTGAAGACGTGAGCCATGCAGGGGGCATGGGTCAGGCTTCCTTGGCGCAGCGCAGACAAAATGTTCTTCCCATTGTCGGTAACCATGATTCCCATTTTAAGTTTTCTCGGAGTAAGCCATGTTTGGATTTCCTGATGAATACATTTAAGCAGTTCCTCCCCTGTGTGACTCCGTTCGCCAAGACAAACCATGTGAAGCACTGCGTGACACCTCCGTGCCCTGCACACATGGTAGACTGGAGGGGCACTGAGACTTGAGCCTACAGTGGAGGGTGAGGAGATGGCGGAGGATGAGGAGGCCGAGTCGCACGGTGTCACAGGCCCAATGGGCAGAGAGCGCGGAGGCCGAAGCGGCGTGACCTGTCCAAGTTGCTGCTGCAAAGGGACCACATTCACCCAGTGGGCCGTAAACGACATGTACTGCCCCTGACCGTAGTTACAGCTCCAGATGTCGGCGCTGCCATCTATTTTGCTACACACCGACAGGCTCAAGGACTGGCCCACCTTCTGTTCAACAAAAGTGTGCAGCGCTGGTACTGCCTTCTTGGCAAAGAAATGACGGCTTGGGACTCTCCACCTCGGCTCGGCACAAGCCATCAGTTCTCTGAAAGGTGCAGATTCCACCACCTGAAAAGGGAGCGACTGCAGCACCAGCAACTTGGACAGGAGCACATTCAGCTTCTGCGCCGTAGGATGAGTGGGCGCATACTGCTGTCTCTTGGACATGGCTTCGCTGATGGATTGCTGGCGGGATGCATGACTTGGAGGAGGAGGAGCAGGAGCGACAGAGGATGGGTATGACGCACAGCTGCCTTCGGCTGAGGTGCTGGAGCCTTGGCTGGCAGAAATTGGGAGCTCACTTGGTGAGGAAGCAGACTGGACCACCCCTTGGGAGCCTCGGTTCTCCCAGGTCGTTTTATGGTGACGCATCATATGTTGACGCAGGGCCGTGGTGCCAACATTTGGACCCTGGCCACGCTTCACCTTTTGCCTACATATCTTGCATGTGGCCATGTTACCCTCCTGCGGATGCCTCAGGAAAAACTGCCACACTGCCGAGTAGCTACTTTTCCCACCCCCTGGCCTCACTGATTCACTGCTGCTGTTGCCAACTCCAGGAACCCCTGCTCCACTACCTCCCGATAAGGTAGACTGCCGCACAGCAGGTGCTCTACCCCGGCCCCGGCCCCGGCCGGCTCCAGCCTTTGGAATTGTGCCCCCATGCTGACTGCTACCACCTTGCTGCCTCAGCTGCTGACTCCGGAGCAACCTGCACCCCTCTTCTCCTGATGATGACGATGAAGCCCCTTCATCACCCGGCTCCCAAGTGCGATCGGCTTCATCGTCATCATCATCATCATCACCGGGTTGTGGCTGTACGTCACTGATGTTCGTGGATTCGTCAACAGTGTCTGGCGCAGGAGCTGGAACGCTCGCAGCACCCACGACACTGTCCACATCACTATTTGTCTGCCTAGCTAAAGAAGCCACTTCCATTTCTTGGCTGGGCAGTAGCTGCTGACTGTCCTCTATCTGATGGTCCTCCTCACTAAAGAGTGGAGCTGAACCCAAAGCATAGGATACGTCGCTGGGGGAGGGAACGGCGTAGGCCAGAGGCAATGGGAGGACAGGGACTGCTCTCGGGGCATGCCAACTCAGGGTTGTGTCAGAGGAACCTACCGACCCTAGACTGGGGGTCTCAGACGTAAGTTGTGATGATGTTGTTGATGAGCGCGTCAACCAATCTACCACGGCAGATGCGTTACTGGTGGAGACCCGACCGCTAGCAGATACTGGCAGATTAGGTCTCTCAGCGTGACTCCTGCTGCTACTGGCCCCCAGTCTGATGCGAGCTCTGCCTGCGGAATCTTGGCCTCTGCCACTCCTCTTTTCACTTCCAGGCACTTGTCTGCCCGACATAGTCTAACTGGCGTGGTAGTAGGTGATATTTAAAAAAACCCCGGGCAGCGGTGGGTCTATATGAAACAGAATATAATGCACACCAAAAGTGAGCAGTAACACTCAGCCTCCAACAGGCCTGCTTAGTGTAAATAAGAGAGCTGCTTAGTGTAAATAAAGAGGGGTATGCTATGTTACAGAATGGGATGCCTCAACAGAAGTGCACCTGGCAGGCAGCAGTAAGCCTATGCCCAGCAAAAGTGTCTTATAATATAAATATAATAAGAGCAAATGCTTATATGGTCTTAAACAGAGGCTGCTTTAGTCACAGAATGGGATGCCCCGGGCAGGAATCGAGCTGGCAGGGTCCAGTAGTGCTTTGGCCAGCAAAAGTGTCTTTATCAGGCTAATTTCAAATATGATAAGAGCAAATGCTTATATGGTCTTAAACAGAGGCTGCTTTAGTCACAGAATGGGATGCCCCGGGCAGGAATCGAGCTGGCAGGGTCCAGTAGTGCTTTGGCCAGCAAAAGTGTCTTTATCAGGCCTAATTTCAAATATGATAAGAGCAAATGCTTATATGGTCTTAAACAGAGGCTGCTTTAGTCACAGAATGGGATGCCCCGGGCAGGAATCGAGCTGGCAGGGTCCAGTAGTGCTTTGGCCAGCAAAAGTGTCTTTATCAGGCCTAATTTCAAATATGATAAGAGCAAATGCTTATATGGTCTTAAACAGAGGCTGCTTTAGTCACAGAATGGGATGCCCCGGGCAGGAATCGAGCTGGCAGGGTCCAGTAGTGCTTTGGCCAGCAAAAGTGTCTTTATCAGGCCTAATTTCAAATATGATAAGAGCAAATGCTTATATGGTCTTAAACAGAGGCTGCTTTAGTCACAGAATGGGATGCCCCGGGCAGGAATCGAGCTGGCAGGGTCCAGTAGTGCTTTGGCCAGCAAAAGTGTCTTTATCAGGCTAATTTCAAATATGATAAGAGCAAATGCTTATATGGTCTTAAACAGAGGCTGCTTTAGTCACAGAATGGGATGCCCCGGGCAGGAATCGAGCTGGCAGGGTCCAGTAGTGCTTTGGCCAGCAAAAGTGTCTTTATCAGGCCTAATTTCAAATATGATAAGAGCAAATGCTTATATGGTCTTAAACAGAGGCTGCTTTAGTCACAGAATGGGATGCCCCGGGCAGGAATCGAGCTGGCTGGGTACAGTAGTGCTTTGGCCAGCAAAAGTGTCTTTATCAGGCTAATTTCAAATATGATAAGAGCAAATGCTTATATGGTCTTAAACAGAGGCTGCTGTAGTCACAGAATGGGATGCCCCGGGCAGGAATCGAGCTGGCAGGGTCCAGTAGGGCTTTGGCCAGCAAAAGTGTCTTTATCAGGCCTAATTTCAAATATGATAAGAGCAAATGCTTATATGGTCTTAAACAGAGGCTGCTTTAGTCACAGAATGGGATGCCCCGGGCAGGAATCGAGCTGGCAGGGTCCAGTAGTGCTTTGGCCAGCAAAAGTGTCTTTATCAGGCCTAATTTCAAATATGATAAGAGCAAATGCTTATATGGTCTTAAACAGAGGCTGCTTTAGTCACAGAATGGGATGCCCCGGGCAGGAATCGAGCTGGCAGGGTACAGTAGTGCTTTGGCCAGCAAAAGTGTCTTTATCAGGCCTAATTTCAAATATGATAAGAGCAAATGCTTATATGGTCTTAAACAGAGGCTGCTTTAGTCACAGAATGGGATGCCCCGGGCAGGAATCGAGCTGGCAGGGTACAGTAGTGCTTTGGCCAGCAAAAGTGTCTTTATCAGGCTAATTTCAAATATGATAAGAGCAAATGCTTATATGGTCTTAAACAGAGGCTGCTTTAGTCACAGAATGGGATGCCCCGGGCAGGAATCGAGCTGGCAGGGTACAGTAGTGCTTTGGCCAGCAAAAGTGTCTTTATCAGGCTAATTTCAAATATGATAAGAGCAAATGCTTATATGGTCTTAAACAGAGGCTGCTGTAGTCACAGAATGGGATGCCCCGGGCAGGAATCGAGCTGGCAGGGTACAGTAGTGCTTTGGCCAGCAAAAGTGTCTTTATCAGGCTAATTTCAAATATGATAAGAGCAAATGCTTATATGGTCTTAAACAGAGGCTGCTGTAGTCACAGAATGGGATGCCCCGGGCAGGAATCGAGCTGGCAGGGTCCAGTAGGGCTTTGGCCAGCAAAAGTGTCTTTATCAGGCCTAATTTCAAATATGATAAGAGCAAATGCTTATATGGTCTTAAACAGAGGCTGCTTTAGTCACAGAATGGGATGCCCCGGGCAGGAATCGAGCTGGCAGGGTCCAGTAGTGCTTTGGCCAGCAAAAGTGTCTTTATCAGGCCTAATTTCAAATATGATAAGAGCAAATGCTTATATGGTCTTAAACAGAGGCTGCTTTAGTCACAGAATGGGATGCCCCGGGCAGGAATCGAGCTGGCAGGGTACAGTAGTGCTTTGGCCAGCAAAAGTGTCTTTATCAGGCCTAATTTCAAATATGATAAGAGCAAATGCTTATATGGTCTTAAACAGAGGCTGCTTTAGTCACAGAATGGGATGCCCCGGGCAGGAATCGAGCTGGCAGGGTACAGTAGTGCTTTGGCCAGCAAAAGTGTCTTTATCAGGCTAATTTCAAATATGATAAGAGCAAATGCTTATATGGTCTTAAACAGAGGCTGCTTTAGTCACAGAATGGGATGCCCCGGGCAGGAATCGAGCTGGCAGGGTACAGTAGTGCTTTGGCCAGCAAAAGTGTCTTTATCAGGCTAATTTCAAATATGATAAGAGCAAATGCTTATATGGTCTTAAACAGAGGCTGCTGTAGTCACAGAATGGGATGCCCCGGGCAGGAATCGAGCTGGCAGGGTCCAGTAGGGCTTTGGCCAGCAAAAGTGTCTTTATCAGGCCTAATTTCAAATATGATAAGAGCAAATGCTTATATGGTCTTAAACAGAGGCTGCTTTAGTCACAGAATGGGATGCCCCGGGCAGGAATCGAGCTGGCAGGGTACAGTAGTGCTTTGGCCAGCAAAAGTGTCTTTATCAGGCTAATTTCAAATATGATAAGAGCAAATGCTTATATGGTCTTAAACAGAGGCTGCTGTAGTCACAGAATGGGATGCCCCGGGCAGGAATCGAGCTGGCAGGGTCCAGTAGTGCTTTGGCCAGCAAAAGTGTCTTTATCAGGCCTAATTTCAAATATGATAAGAGCAAATGCTTATATGGTCTTAAACAGAGGCTGCTTTAGTCACAGAATGGGATGCCCCGGGCAGGAATCGAGCTGGCAGGGTACAGTAGTGCTTTGGCCAGCAAAAGTGTCTTTATCAGGCTAATTTCAAATATGATAAGAGCAAATGCTTATATGGTCTTAAACAGAGGCTGCTTTAGTCACAGAATGGGATGCCCCGGGCAGGAATCGAGCTGGCAGGGTACAGTAGTGCTTTGGCCAGCAAAAGTGTCTTTATCAGGCCTAATTTCAAATATGATAAGAGCAAATGCTTATATGGTCTTAAACAGAGGCTGCTTTAGTCACAGAATGGGATGCCCCGGGCAGGAATCGAGCTGGCAGGGTACAGTAGTGCTTTGGCCAGCAAAAGTGTCTTTATCAGGCCTAATTTCAAATATGATAAGAGCAAATGCTTATATGGTCTTAAACAGAGGCTGCTGTAGTCACAGAATGGGATGCCCCGGGCAGGAATCGAGCTGGCAGGGTCCAGTAGTGCTTTGGCCAGCAAAAGTGTCTTTATTAGGCCTAATTTCAAATATGATAAGAGCAAATGCTTATATGGTCTTAAACAGAGGCTGCTTTAGTCACAGAATGGGATGCCCCGGGCAGGAATCGAGCTGGCAGGGTACAGTAGTGCTTTGGCCAGCAAAAGTGTCTTTATCAGGCTAATTTCAAATATGATAAGAGCAAATGCTTATATGGTCTTAAACAGAGGCTGCTTTAGTCACAGAATGGGATGCCCCGGGCAGGAATCGAGCTGGCAGGGTACAGTAGTGCTTTGGCCAGCAAAAGTGTCTTTATCAGGCTAATTTCAAATATGATAAGAGCAAATGCTTATATGGTCTTAAACAGAGGCTGCTTTAGTCACAGAATGGGATGCCCCGGGCAGGAATCGAGCTGGCAGGGTACAGTAGTGCTTTGGCCAGCAAAAGTGTCTTTATCAGGCTAATTTCAAATATGATAAGAGCAAATGCTTATATGGTCTTAAACAGAGGCTGCTGTAGTCACAGAATGGGATGCCCCGGGCAGGAATCGAGCTGGCAGGGTCCAGTAGGGCTTTGGCCAGCAAAAGTGTCTTTATCAGGCCTAATTTCAAATATGATAAGAGCAAATGCTTATATGGTCTTAAACAGAGGCTGCTTTAGTCACAGAATGGGATGCCCCGGGCAGGAATCGAGCTGGCAGGGTCCAGTAGTGCTTTGGCCAGCAAAAGTGTCTTTATCAGGCCTAATTTCAAATATGATAAGAGCAAATGCTTATATGGTCTTAAACAGAGGCTGCTTTAGTCACAGAATGGGATGCCCCGGGCAGGAATCGAGCTGGCAGGGTACAGTAGTGCTTTGGCCAGCAAAAGTGTCTTTATCAGGCCTAATTTCAAATATGATAAGAGCAAATGCTTATATGGTCTTAAACAGAGGCTGCTTTAGTCACAGAATGGGATGCCCCGGGCAGGAATCGAGCTGGCAGGGTCCAGTAGTGCTTTGGCCAGCAAAAGTGTCTTTATCAGGCCTAATTTCAAATATGATAAGAGCAAATGCTTATATGGTCTTAAACAGAGGCTGCTTTAGTCACAGAATGGGATGCCCCGGGCAGGAATCGAGCTGGCAGGGTACAGTAGTGCTTTGGCCAGCAAAAGTGTCTTTATCAGGCCTAATTTCAAATATGATAAGAGCAAATGCTTATATGGTCTTAAACAGAGGCTGCTTTAGTCACAGAATGGGATGCCCCGGGCAGGAATCGAGCTGGCAGGGTACAGTAGTGCTTTGGCCAGCAAAAGTGTCTTTATCAGGCTAATTTCAAATATGATAAGAGCAAATGCTTATATGGTCTTAAACAGAGGCTGCTTTAGTCACAGAATGGGATGCCCCGGGCAGGAATCGAGCTGGCAGGGTACAGTAGTGCTTTGGCCAGCAAAAGTGTCTTTATCAGGCTAATTTCAAATATGATAAGAGCAAATGCTTATATGGTCTTAAACAGAGGCTGCTGTAGTCACAGAATGGGATGCCCCGGGCAGGAATCGAGCTGGCAGGGTCCAGTAGGGCTTTGGCCAGCAAAAGTGTCTTTATCAGGCCTAATTTCAAATATGATAAGAGCAAATGCTTATATGGTCTTAAACAGAGGCTGCTTTAGTCACAGAATGGGATGCCCCGGGCAGGAATCGAGCTGGCAGGGTACAGTAGTGCTTTGGCCAGCAAAAGTGTCTTTATCAGGCTAATTTCAAATATGATAAGAGCAAATGCTTATATGGTCTTAAACAGAGGCTGCTGTAGTCACAGAATGGGATGCCCCGGGCAGGAATCGAGCTGGCAGGGTCCAGTAGTGCTTTGGCCAGCAAAAGTGTCTTTATCAGGCCTAATTTCAAATATGATAAGAGCAAATGCTTATATGGTCTTAAACAGAGGCTGCTTTAGTCACAGAATGGGATGCCCCGGGCAGGAATCGAGCTGGCAGGGTACAGTAGTGCTTTGGCCAGCAAAAGTGTCTTTATCAGGCTAATTTCAAATATGATAAGAGCAAATGCTTATATGGTCTTAAACAGAGGCTGCTTTAGTCACAGAATGGGATGCCCCGGGCAGGAATCGAGCTGGCAGGGTACAGTAGTGCTTTGGCCAGCAAAAGTGTCTTTATCAGGCCTAATTTCAAATATGATAAGAGCAAATGCTTATATGGTCTTAAACAGAGGCTGCTTTAGTCACAGAATGGGATGCCCCGGGCAGGAATCGAGCTGGCAGGGTACAGTAGTGCTTTGGCCAGCAAAAGTGTCTTTATCAGGCCTAATTTCAAATATGATAAGAGCAAATGCTTATATGGTCTTAAACAGAGGCTGCTGTAGTCACAGAATGGGATGCCCCGGGCAGGAATCGAGCTGGCAGGGTCCAGTAGTGCTTTGGCCAGCAAAAGTGTCTTTATCAGGCCTAATTTCAAATATGATAAGAGCAAATGCTTATATGGTCTTAAACAGAGGCTGCTTTAGTCACAGAATGGGATGCCCCGGGCAGGAATCGAGCTGGCAGGGTACAGTAGTGCTTTGGCCAGCAAAAGTGTCTTTATCAGGCTAATTTCAAATATGATAAGAGCAAATGCTTATATGGTCTTAAACAGAGGCTGCTTTAGTCACAGAATGGGATGCCCCGGGCAGGAATCGAGCTGGCAGGGTACAGTAGTGCTTTGGCCAGCAAAAGTGTCTTTATCAGGCTAATTTCAAATATGATAAGAGCAAATGCTTATATGGTCTTAAACAGAGGCTGCTGTAGTCACAGAATGGGATGCCCCGGGCAGGAATCGAGCTGGCAGGGTCCAGTAGGGCTTTGGCCAGCAAAAGTGTCTTTATCAGGCCTAATTTCAAATATGATAAGAGCAAATGCTTATATGGTCTTAAACAGAGGCTGCTTTAGTCACAGAATGGGATGCCCCGGGCAGGAATCGAGCTGGCAGGGTACAGTAGTGCTTTGGCCAGCAAAAGTGTCTTTATCAGGCTAATTTCAAATATGATAAGAGCAAATGCTTATATGGTCTTAAACAGAGGCTGCTGTAGTCACAGAATGGGATGCCCCGGGCAGGAATCGAGCTGGCAGGGTCCAGTAGTGCTTTGGCCAGCAAAAGTGTCTTTATCAGGCCTAATTTCAAATATGATAAGAGCAAATGCTTATATGGTCTTAAACAGAGGCTGCTTTAGTCACAGAATGGGATGCCCCGGGCAGGAATCGAGCTGGCAGGGTACAGTAGTGCTTTGGCCAGCAAAAGTGTCTTTATCAGGCTAATTTCAAATATGATAAGAGCAAATGCTTATATGGTCTTAAACAGAGGCTGCTTTAGTCACAGAATGGGATGCCCCGGGCAGGAATCGAGCTGGCAGGGTACAGTAGTGCTTTGGCCAGCAAAAGTGTCTTTATCAGGCCTAATTTCAAATATGATAAGAGCAAATGCTTATATGGTCTTAAACAGAGGCTGCTTTAGTCACAGAATGGGATGCCCCGGGCAGGAATCGAGCTGGCAGGGTACAGTAGTGCTTTGGCCAGCAAAAGTGTCTTTATCAGGCCTAATTTCAAATATGATAAGAGCAAATGCTTATATGGTCTTAAACAGAGGCTGCTTTAGTCACAGAATGGGATGCCCCGGGCAGGAATCGAGCTGGCAGGGTACAGTAGTGCTTTGGCCAGCAAAAGTGTCTTTATCAGGCTAATTTCAAATATGATAAGAGCAAATGCTTATATGGTCTTAAACAGAGGCTGCTGTAGTCACAGAATGGGATGCCCCGGGCAGGAATCGAGCTGGCAGGGTCCAGTAGGGCTTTGGCCAGCAAAAGTGTCTTTATCAGGCCTAATTTCAAATATGATAAGAGCAAATGCTTATATGGTCTTAAACAGAGGCTGCTTTAGTCACAGAATGGGATGCCTCACAGCAGACTTAAGATCAGTTCAGTATATATGCACAGTTAGTTACTATAAGCAGCCTGAAAACGCTAACAAAGGCTGGATGAAAAAAAAAAAATCTCCCTGTCAGCCAGCTCCGTTTTTCCTACCTTTCCCTGGCTTTCTGTCTGTCTCCTGTCTGTCTCCTGCCTGTCTCCTGCCTGTCTCCAGCCTGTCCCTGTCTGTCCCTGTCTCCAGCCTGTCTAACTGCCTCAGCTACACAGCGTTCTGTCTGTCTGTCACGAATGCAATAGAGAAATGAGGAAAAGCAAGATGGCCGCCGTTAAATACCGCTGTGTGACGTCACCGGGCTTGCTGGCTGCTGATAGGCTGCATGTGACTGCCCCAGCTTGCACTGGCGCGGGATACATGTCCAGACATGTCCCGCCCGCCATCTTAGAATGCCTGTAATGTAAATGAATGGATGTTAAAGGAAAACTTCGAGTGATCGAATTGCGGGGAAATTCGGATTCGATCCGAATCGAATTTTTCCTGAAATTCGGATCGAATCCGGGTTCGTCCGGATCGATTCGCTCATCCCTAATGTAGACTATCAGGATTAGTGACTTCAGTTGCACTTGCTTTTACAAAAATGTTATTAAGGATCCTATGCATTTGATACAGACAGTTGCAAGGAAGATATTAAAAGCATGGCTTACAACCTAATCTGAGCATAATATAATATAAGAAGAAAGAGTACAGTATCAGATGCAGAAAGAAAGTGGTCAGTCATGGGACTTCTGGTTGCCCCCCCTCCCCCCCCCCGGTGCTTCTTGTTATCAGTTTAAATGTGCCTCTACATTTTGTGGCACAACTGCCACACATAGAGCCATGTAGCTTTCTATGTATCAAGAGTAGGGATGAGCGAATCGGTTCTAACGAACCTGAATTTGCACCGAATTTCAGGAAAAATTCGATTCAGCACGAACCCGAATTTTTGGTGGTTCATGCTGACCGAATTTTCCCTGAAATGAAAAAAAAAATGCCGGCATGGTGGGAGCAGGGAGGCCGGCATGGGGGGAGCGGGGAGGCCGGCTGCGCTGTCAGCGGGTGGTGGAAGCGCAGCCGGCCTCCCCTCTCCCACCATGCCATTAAGTGTTTGCTGTATAGTGTGAGCGGGGAGGCGGGCTGCCCGCTGATAGTACAGCCAGCCTCCCCGCTCCCACCATGCGCTGGAACCGCTTCTCCCTCCTGCCCACCCTGGCCGGTTTGGGTGGGCTGTGTGTCACTCAGGTCTCCCTCTCTCTGTCTCCCGCTCTCCCCTGAGCAGAGGCTGTCACCGACGGCTGTCGGCTCTCTTCATCTGCCTTTCTATACTGGGGAAAGAGGGCGCCCCCCCCGCTCTGCCCCTGGATCCTGTCTTGCGCTCGGAGCCAGCGCTGTACTGGGACTGCTCCCCCGCGGCTCGGCTCCGCGCGTCTTCTCTCCCTCCTCTGATGACGCGTCCTCTTCACTCCCGCACCTGGTCTTTGGGGCGGAAGCCGCAGCCGTCAGGCCACCATCACGCCGGCTGTCACGGCCGGCCTCCTCATCACCGCTTGCCTCCTCTGGCCATGCAGGGCCCCCAGGTAGGGACCGCAGCTCCTAACCTTCGCTTCCCGTCCCCAGGGGAGCCACCGATCCGCCCTCCGGCTCTCGGGCGACCGCCGCCCCCTTCTCCTTTCTGCCTCTCTGCCCACCATTTCCTCGGGTCGTCGCCATATTGGGTTTCGCGCTCTCCAAGTCGGATGGACCTCCGGTGGGGAAGTAGCGCTGTATCTTGGCAGCCTGATGATTTCAAGGGTCTGACAGCGCCGCCCGCTGACAGCGCAGCCAGCCCTCCCCGCTCCCACCATGGCGGCATTTTTTTTTTTTTATTTCAGGGCTTGGTGGGAACGGGGAGGCCGGCTGCGTTGTCAGCGGGCGGCGAAAGTCGTCTTCCACCTCCCGCTGACAGCGCAGCCGCCCTCCCCGCTCCCACCATTCCGGCATGTAGCATACACTTACCTACATGCCGGCAGAGATGAGCAATTCTTTAAAGTTCGATTCGGACGACCCCAAATTTCTTGGAGAAATTCGGCGAATCGCCCGAATCGAATTTTTAAGAAGTTCGCTCATCTCTAATCAAGAGCACCAGGTGTTTTGTTAGTGCTGGCACTGTGTTCCCTACAGTGTCATATCAGGCGCTCAGTGTCGTCCTCCCATAGACTTCCATTAGCCATTCCATTTATGTTATTTTTTGTGACTTCTGGTTAGTGTTTTTACATTTTTTTGTGTCAGCTAACATGGGGTCCCTGGTCTGTTCGGAATGTTTTTTTCTTCATTTATTTTACTTAGGTTATCCACGGCAAACTTGTGTTTTCATGCCTGCCAATCATGTGTCATGTCATTTGTGTGCCCCCAATGTCATTCCATGTGTTTTCGCTTGGTCACTGTGCTGCCATCCCAGTTAAAGCTATTTTCTGTATTGGACATGATGCTATATGCCTGAGTATCATGGTTTCACAGCGCCAGCACTGTTATTTTACATGTTACATTTGATTGATTTCTGGCCCTCCCCACCGGTGCTACTTATCACTAGCTCCATTGGGAAAAACAAACGGGAACACAGCGCCTTCAGCGCCGAACACTAGCAGCGTCATCTGCCTGTGGCCGGGTGTACCGGCAAATGTGGCGCTAGTAATAAATTGGGCTCACAGTACACAATTACTAATTTGCAGTGAGAGAGAGGGTACCCTTTTTGGTTTTAAATTGTCTATTGTGGTGTGGATATTTTAAATGATAAATAATTGTATTATTATTGAATGCATAAAAAACATACAATATTTGGTGTCAAATGCAACAAAACACATTAATATATGGGTAGGTGAGAAGAAAGGGCCCTGCCCTTGCGAGCTTACAATATATATATATATATATATATATATATATTTTTTTTTTTAAATATATTTACAATTAAATGTAATACCTTTTTTCATTTATTTCTGTCCTAATCAATATATGGGTATTTTGATCCCGTTTGGGGAGACCGTGTATTCTTTACAAGTATGATCGTGGATAAATCTAAACATAGCATTTGAAGAACCATGATTGGCCTGTCATTCCCACTGCCTTTCATTTGTATAGACAGAAGAAAGATAAGGGAGTCCCAAAATGGCTGTTTTCATGAAGACAGATGAGCAGGACTTATTTGTGAGTACTTACAGGCACCAGAAAGAAGCTGTGGTAATCTCTGTGGTAATGTAGTTGTATATATGCATTTATTCAGCCATGAGGCATTTAAAGCTAAGTCATTTATTGCTAATGCGTGCAACTTCATGAATCTTATTTGTGCATTTTTATGCATATTTACATGTACTTTACATGTATTTTCCATACAACCTCAACTTATTAAATATGGCTGCTTTGCCTTGATAAAAAAAAGGCAGCCAAAACATGTAAGGAATATTACAGGCCGATTCATTAATAGCGCCAGGTAGCGACAGATGAGCGCCAGTAGCGTGATTTTCACAGCGCACGCTAGTATTCGCTGTGCTTGGCCGTTGTTCGCTTGTTGACAGCGACTCAGTCGGTGTGCGGTAATGTTGAATACGGGGTTAGGAGTCGCTGTTTCACAGGTTCCGCGCTGTATGGGTGCGCCTGACAGCGAATGGCCAGAGCGAACGGCTCCCAGCATATTCATTAACAAATCACGCTCAAAAAATTCTCGCGCTGGGAAATGCTTGTTTAAACCCCAGAGCGCTGGCGGCGATGGCTTAAAAGTAGTTTTTTAACCCCCAAACAACCATATTTTTTGATTAAAAAATTAAACAAGTTTTTCTAAACATTTTGTAATATGAATACATTAATATCAGACCTGTAATATCAATTCTGCACAAATTTTTTTTTTTTTTTTTTTACCTTAAAAAAATATCTAACATTGCCGTAGTGGTCACAGAATTTTTGACAGTTAAAAAAAAAAAAAAAAAAAAATTAAAATCAATTAATTATGAATATTTAAAGATTGCTCCATTGAAATGCATTGGAGAGCGCCAGGGAGCGACAGGTCATACCTGGCGCTGTGATGGGATTAGTAGCGGCGCTGTTTGTTGCAGTCGGCTACATGATGAATCCCGCGCTAGCTGAAGCTCTCGCCGGCGCTAGCCTCATTTAGCGTGATAAATGCGTGATTGTGTCCGTCGCCTGGCGTTCTGGAGTCGGTAGCCGCCGATAGCTGGCGCTACCTGGCGCTAGTCAGACACTACCTGGCGCTTTCCCTTGATAAATAAGGCCTTTAGTCTTAGAGGCTGATTCATTAATAGCGACAGATAGCGACTGTTGAGCGACTGTAGAGGTATTTTGACAGCGACCGCTGGTAGTCGCTGTGCTTGGCCATTGTTCGGTGGATGATAGCGACTCAGTCGGTGTGCCGTAATGTTGAATACAAGATGCTGAGTCGCTATTTGACAGGTTCGCTGTTGTAAGGGGGCGCATGATAGCGACTGGACATAGCGACCGGCACCCACCATATTCATTGAAAAATCAGCCTTAAAAATTCCTAGCGCTGTGAAATGCATGTTTAAATCCCAGAGCGCAGTAGGCGATGTGTTAAAAGTAGTTTTTTAACCCCCTAACCACCCAAAAAAAAAATGGAATGATTTTGAAATAATATTCAAACCTGAATAGTTTAAAATCAGACCTGTAATATCAATTCTGCCAAAAAAAAAAATTTTTTTAAAAATCCCCAAAAAATACATTTTCAAAGGAAAAAGTGTTCACAGATTTTTTTTTTTTAAATTAAAAAAAATATATATATTAAAAAATAATTATTAATTAAAATACATTCTGCCATTGAAATGCATTGGAGAGCGCCAGGTAGCGAGAGGTCATACCTGTTGCTGTTCAAGGATGTTCGCTGGCGCTGTTGGATGAGGCTGGGATAATGATGAATGAGTTGCTAGGTGGCGCTATCTCAGTCGCTAAGCAGTATCGGCTTGATAAATGTGTGATTGTGGAGGGGAGCCGGCGTTCTAGTTGCGGTACCTGGCTTTACTGGCCGGCTCCCCAGTCGCTATCTGTCGCTATCTGTCGCTATTCCTTGATAAATAAGGCCCATAGTATAGTTTAGTACTGAAGATGCACTTTGGCCATGCTAAGACATAACTTGTTACTTTTTTGTTTTTAAAGTGGAGCAAAACCCAGGTATTTAATTCACCTAGGTTTTGGTATGCATCACAGGGGCATCTGAAATGAAGATGCCCCTGTATGTGAAACCATTAGGATCAGCCATTTACTCATCTCGATCCATGCTCCCATATGTTATCTGGTGCTGGTGTATATGTGTTGAGAAACAGACTTTTTTCACATAGCGTCTGGCTTGACGCTAGAGCTCCCAGTTTTAGAGCACTGACGCTGGTTGTGTGTAGTTTTTTCTTAAATATGGGCTTCAGCGCTGAGTGCCGAACGGACTTAACTGGCGCTACCTATTGTTCGCTGGAGCACTGTCATATTGTTAGATGTAGCGTAGTCTTGGGCGTTTTGACCTTGGGACACCACCTAGCGTTCTCCATTGGCTCTACACTGAATCAGGGAGAACGCTTCTACAGCGCCCTCCAGATATCACATCTATCAATGCTGGACAGGATAGAACAGCGTCACTTGTCCGGCCGCTAAGCTAGGTCACAGCGCCAGACATCCGCTTGCAGCGGACACTCTAAGCACCACTACATAGATACTCAAATGGCAATACGTAGTGCTAGTTTTTAATTAGCCTCCCCATTGTTAAGAATAAAATCACAAATATAAAAACATACAGTAACATATAGTTTATTGTGATTATTGCAGAGCTACCAACAATTTAATTAACACATTAAAGCCAGTAACTAATAGATAACCATATTTAGAAGAAGTTAAAAGAAATCAAAGAAAACTTTTAGCAAGAGATAAGCACTATAAAAAAAGAACTTATTAGGCATTTCATCTAGTTTTAGCTGGTGTATATCACTTGCTGAGAGCAGTAAAGGCTCAGGGATTGTTTACAGAGTATAAACAGATCAAGAACCCTGTGTGGCCTTCTCCACCTCTTAGTAATTACATGTTGGGAGGGGCATTTACTAAAGTGGCCATGCTGCTTGTTTTTTTTTGTTGCTTCTTGACCAAAGACCATACAGAAGAATGACTGGATGCTCTCCAGCACTGCTCCTCTCTGTATGCTATGGAGAAAAAGAAGAAAGTTTTCACGTTAGTCACTTCTTCTAGGACCTAGTTATTTCCAGCCTCCATGTGACCATGGATTAGCCTTTTCAGATTGGGATTACAGCACAAAAACTTTTTTTTCTCTCTGCGTGTCGTTATTGATTCAGAGGTCTGCACCGCACAGAGGGAATTTCACACCAAGGTTTGGCTTTCCAAGAAAATGTACTGGAGAGACCATGTAAGGTAAGTTTGACCCTGGGTAAAAGATGGACTTTTATGTTGTAAGCGTTCAGGTCAGAACTATTATATTGACTTTTATTGAATCATTTTTAGCTTTGTAAACCTAGCCTTTATAGATCTGCTTAAGATGAAAGACTGTAGAAATGAAGGATTTTGCAGAAAACAATACTGATCTGTATTGAATCTTGACTGGTGTGACCAAAGACTTTTGTACTTTGATGATTGTAGTCTATGTTCACTCATATGTTGTAGCGCTTCAATCCATATACCCTCTATCACATCATATATGCATATTTATATGTGAACGTAGACTTAAAAGAACTAGCTGTACCAGAAGTAACATCAAACAACATCCTCTACCTGGAATGGTCACCTCTAGGTTAGACAGATGTGACTGCTTGTATATTTTCTTAGAAGTAATTCGTTGTACTGGATCAGCCATATGCAACATTGGGCATTGGAAAAAAGGTCATATATTATGAGTATATGTATAGTAATATATATATATATATATATATATATATATATATATATATATATTACTATAATAAGTTATAAACTATTTGTAGATATACGTATATAAGGTATATAAGGTAAGATGAGATATAAGTTTAAGGTAAGCTTTCAAGAATAATTACGGTAGTTCTTTTCGGACAGATGTCATACCACCACAACCTTGGAGAAATGCTTTAGTAAAAAAATGGTCCAATGATAAAAATCCAAATAAATATGTTAAATAGCATGAGGAGGGGTTACATATACACCCTACTTCACAACAACTTCATCAAAGCCTGTTTCTTTCTTTTAATGGAAGGCAGATTTGCTAAACTCTACTGGCCTTTTTTGGAGCCTGTGCTCAAATAACAGATTATTGCTATTTTGATGCGTGTAGAGGCTCTTACACATTGTGAAATGCTTTTGGCAGATATTTAGAGTGGTTATAGTGGACCGACAATCTCCACGGCGAGGGTGTTGGTGACGAGGGGGGGGGGGGCATCCAAAATGGTGGAGCCATAACCCCCCAGGATGCCCATCCCCCACCAGGAATACAGTGCTGCGATTGGCTCCTGGCACTCACACGGGCAGGAGTGTGGTGCTGGATTCCCGGCAAGGGACCGAGGGGAAAGTAACGATTAGGGGCATCTTGGGCAGTCATATGCTGGGGGGGGCTCCAGCATTTTGGGTCCCGCCCCCAGGCTGTCATATCACAGCAGTGCTGGCGACACCCAACACCCTTTCCGCGCAGGCTGTTGGTCTGCTTCAATGCTGCTGCTCCCCACAAGTTGGCTCAGGAGACAGATCACCCCTGCAAAAGTGGAATGGTATGGCAAAATCGCAAACGCTAGGTGGTGTCCCAAGGTCATAGCGCCCAAGGCTATGCTACATCTAACAACAGGACAACACTGCAGTGAGCGATAGGTAGCACCAGTTAGGTAGCGCTCTGCGCTGAAGCCTATATTCATGTAAAAACTACACACAAGCAGCGCCGGTGCTTTAAAACTGGGCTGTTTCTCAACACATACACACCAGTACCAGAGCCAAAAGATATGGAATGACATTGTTTTAACACTGTGACAATGATACTGCACATACAATTCTGCATAAATAAATAAATAAATAAATAAAAAAAACAATAAAAGTTTGTTTGCAGGGCAGGAGAGGCCACACAATGATTTGAGCCAAAAAATTTAAAGTTTACTATAGCAAAACGCCAATTAAACACAACCAAATAAAACACCATTGAAATGTATGGCAGAGCGCTACTGAGCGAAGGGTACTACATGGCGCTCCTGAACCTAGAGCGCCGGCGCTTTACACTGAGCTGTATTAATATATGTGGTGCTACATGGCGCTCACCAGATTCACTTTCTTAAATGTGGTTTTCACATACACCGCCCAGCATTCACCCAACGCTACATGCCGCAACCTGGCACTACCTGGCACTACCTGGCGTTATCATTTCTTAAATAACCCCTTTATTCATGATCACTTTTTTAACATTGGGAGGTGGACCTATCACCACCCCTATCAGAATGTGTGGGGCATGCCAATGCTTGTGTGTGCAGGAGAATGTATCTGCTCCCTGCTTTTTTTTGCTTGTCTTTTCCCTGCCTTTTTTTAAAGGTCAAACTTTCTGTGCTAAAAAGGTGTTCACGAATAAATAAAATCCAAAGGCTGAGCAACAGAAAAGAGGCTGAATCTCAGCAACAACAACTTAATTCCACTGCTTACCAGACTAAAATATTCTGCGTGACAGGTACGCATATGTCCAAGTGACAAGCTACAGGGGGCCCTGCCATTGGTAATCCTCCATCTAATTAATCTGAATCATTCTCACATAGCATTATGTGCAGAAAGAAGCAATATTTGCCACTCTTGTTTCACTTTTTAGTATTTTATTTATATCAAATTTAGTTAAAATGACAGGAAAATACATGAATTTTTTTTTTGTTTTTGCATATGTGGCCATTGTATGCTTGTGCAAACATATGAATTTTCCCTCTGCATTTAGGGGGTTATTTAAGAAGGGATAGCGTCAGGTAGAGCTTCGTAGCGTCTGGTGAACGCCGGGCACTGTATGCAAAACCACACTTAAGAAAGCAAATCTGGTAAGTGACTCTAACAGCGCCACGTAGCGTCCAATTTATTATTACAGGCGGCTGGCGCCGGCGCTCTAGGCTCAGGAGCGCCATGTAGTACCTGTCGCTCTGTAGTTGGCTTTCATTAGTTGTGTATAAATAGCGTGTTTGGCAATTACATTTTTTTTTTTTTTTTTGCTCAAATCATTGTGTAACATCTCCTGGCTGCAAACAAACACTTTTATAAACTTTTTTGACTTCTAATATTTTTATGTAGAATTGCATTTACAGGTCTGGCACTAAAGTGTTAATGTCACAGTGTTAAAACAATGTAATTTCATGGGTTTTTGCTTTGCTACTGGTGGATATGTGTTCAAAAACAGACTTTAATCACACAGCATCTGGCGCTCTATGCTACAGTGCCCAGCTTTAGAGCGCGTCTAGTGTTGTTGTTAAATATGGTGTGGAGCGCCGAGTGCCGGACGCACTGAGCTGGCGCTACCTGTTGCTCGCAGGAGTGCTGTACTGTTGTTAGAGCGCCCAACACACATCATATTCATCATTGCTGGCCAGGTTACTACAACGCCCGATACCCGTTTACAGCGTAATATAGCAGTTGCTCTAAGCGCCGCTATACAGACACTCATCTGGCAATACCTGCCGTTAGTAGTGAATCAGCCTCTTAAAGTGGACCAAAACCCAGTATTTTGATCCTATCCTGGGTTTTGGTCTTTGCCTCCGGGGCCCCCCGTCCCGCTCCTATGGCGCATGCGCAGCGGCTCGTCCAATCAGCACGCTCGGATCCACTGACGTCACATCGTGTAAGCCTACTTCCAAGGCTAGCGGCTCCAAGCGCGCTGGTGGCCACATCCTCCGCTATCCTCTAACAGGGAGCATGCCTGTGCCGGCCATTCACAAATTCCTGGCATATGCATGTGTCCTGCTAGAGTTAAAGCGGGGATGCTGCCGCGGCTTGCGCATGTGCCGTTGGACCAGGAAAGAAGGTAAGTATATGGGTGACCTGGGGGGTTTTACTTGGGGGGAGGGAATCGATCTTATAGATTCCACGGTCGATCCTGAGGGTTTTGGTCCACTTTAACCCATCTGTGCTGTTAGACAAACAGAAGCAGTGAGTGCACACATGCCTGGAGCAGTGAGCTACCCTAACCATGGTGCCTGGGAAAAACTGTGTGAACCATAAAGGGGGCCCCCTGTAATGTCTGCACCAGGGCCCATCCCCATGCAGCTATGCCTCTGCCAACAAAAATCACTCTGGAATCTGTTTAGTTTATAAACTGCTGCTCAGTTACCCCTATTTATAGTTACAAGAGGGGCAGTTGTGCCTGTACAGACATTAGGCACCATGTTATCTTATATCTTATCATATATCTTACGATGTCTCTTTTAAAGTGGTAAAGCTTGAGTTGTAAGACAGAATTGTCTCCTGGGTGCCTGAAGACTTCTGATCGTCTACAGATGCTGCTGATAACAGATGTCACCTTATGCCTACAGGAAACGTAATGGAGCTCTATTGCACAATTATCTAACATGAAAAATCCTTTAAAAACACTCTAGATAGCAAGAAGAAGTGGTGTAACTAAATGTGATGGGGCCCTGGTGCAAACATTAAATGAAGCCCTGTCATGGCTTATACAGAACTTCCCAACTTTTGAAGACAGGAAAGAGGGACACTCCGATAGGCGTGGCTCAAGTTGTTTTTGCAATTAAGCCACACCCCTAATCACACCAAATGTCCCATATACCAGTTCCCACTCAACCTTCTCCAATATGGATATAGTTCAGCAAGTGATCATAGCACTGTGTCAGGTAGTTTAATCAATCCAGGCTATTAGCACAGAGAGTGGGAACCAAGAAAGTGAGTTAGACAACTAACAAAATGTATTCAAGAAAAACTCCACCTGCCTTGACTTATTACTATAGTGAGATGTACTTTGATTAGGATAAATGAGAACACAGAAATCAAAGAATAAATCGTACCCAGAGAAATCGCAGAATAAACCTCATTTTTTGTACCTTTTCATAATCAAGAATGGGCATGAGTCTGAACTTTCCTGTTCTTGCTGTCAGTTGTGAATTTACCCAGGCCCCACAATTAATCAGAACCCCAAATGTGTTTAGGGGAGACTGCTGCACAGTGACTGGCTAAGCAGTCCATCATGTTGTAGCATTTGCTGAATGAAGGGAGTCTGTTGCCTGGGCCAGGGTTGGGTATGGTTGACGGGTCGGTATCCAGGAGCATGGACATACACTTCAACCCCTTTCACATTCCTAAACTACAGCTAGTCACCACTCATTTTAATAAATAGTGGGAATTGAGGGCATTTGCGTGCAGTGCAGGGGAGCATCCCTATTGCCAATGCTCACATACCACCCCTGCAAGCCCAGTTTGTCTTGCCTGATCTTTGTTCCTTTAGTGAAACTGGTCCCTATAAGTGACCACTGGTGGTTATAGGGTTCCAGAGTCCTTGCTGGCCTCTGAAAGGACTCCATAAATCCTTGCAATCAGGAAGAAAAAATGAGCTTGCAGGGGTGGTATGCACAGGAGAGAATTTGGAAGGCCCCTCCGCACTGCAATTAACACCCAATTTATATAAAATGGGTGTTGGGTCACCTGAATCCCCTCACAAACCAGTTAGCCTCATGGAAAAAATCATAGTAGGGCACCTTCTGCTGTGACCAGGCAGAGCTCTGCTAGAAAAAGCTACCTCAACTCCTGTGAATATTCAGTGACAGAAAGGGTCCTGATCTGAAGGGATCCTAACCTACTTACCCCCACCAGCCATGAGTGCCACATTAAAAAGGCACTTACATTTTCCCTGTAAAAATCCAAGAGGACCTGGAAATGGTTGCACACTAGCTTAGGTTTATTTACACTTAGCTGCATTGCACTGCATTGTGGGTCAGTCTGTCAGTACTCGCCAGCACTTTGTTGTCAGTCTCCCAGTCTTCTCTGCTCCTCTGGTATTTGCTGCCCCCGTCTAGTCCTCCAGTTCTTGCCATGTTGCTGAGCCTCCTGCTTAGTTAGACAAGAGCCCTGGGACAGTGGCCAGGGAGTTGGGTTAGGTGGGGGTGCGCATCAGTGTGGGTGGGTAGGTGAGGTTACAGAACAGTGGAAGCTGTTAGATGGGTAGTAGAGAACGTGGCATACCTCCCAACAGTCCCAATTCCTCCATGGACGTCTTGGGTTGTAGTTGCTGTCCCGGTGTCCCGCAGAGCCGCCATGAGCCATCGGGCGGTAGGCCTGGCACCTGGGATGGCCGCGGAGTATGCGGAGGGGCATTTGGCGGAGCATGTGGGAGGACAGGTGGTGGCCGGTAAGCAGGAAGGCAGGGTAATGGATTTATGCCCGTTGCCGCTGGTCCCACTTCACATTGCCACTCACGCTTGCTAAGGCGGTGGTCCATTTTTTTCATATGTGCCATGCCCACTGCCCACTGGGAACTATCTCCTCAGAAACCAGGGAGCGCGGTAAGCTTGCATGTGTTGTGTATGTGAATGTGTGTGAGCGGGGGTGGCGGCAGCAGCAGCAGTGGCGGGGAAGCATGTATCGGTTTTGGTTTTAGTCCACTTTAACTAAGTTTTAGCATCATGAACAGAGGGGGAAACTTGTTAGAGAAAGCTCACAGTACACCAGGGGGAACAATAAAGTATCACAATGGAGGTGGGGGGAAGGGGAGAAGCCTGTGGCCCTGATAAGCAAGAAGAGAGCCGGAAGAAATGACATTCTCTCCCGAGCGTTACAGATATATGTTTGAAACACAGCAGCCGCCTTTCTGTCCCTCGGGTCCTGTCATGTGACTGCACGTCACACACAAGAAGGGGAGAGAGAGACAGCGATGCTGCTTCCACACTAAGGCCATTAGGGGGGGGGGGGGGGTTGTTCCTCCTAAATTTAGTATAAGTAACCATACCATATATATATTCATAAAGATTTTTTATCAGACCTTTTTTTCCTCTGACCACCTTAAAGTCATTAATGTTACAAGGTCCAAGCACACAAAAACATACATTTTGAGAATTCCATTACTTTTGTGCGGCAATGACACCCTACAAGTCGTAGGTTCTGCTTACCTAACGACACCCATATAGGGTTTTGGGCTTCAAAAGCCTTTAAATGGCATCCAAACCATCCATGACAACATGCTATAGCATGATGGCTGTGGGGGGCCATACCCATCCCTGTCTTATTACCTGCCCCTACAATACTAAAGCTTCAGAACCATATCCACCCCTGGCAACGATGTGTCCCTGCAAAGGTATGAGCTCACTCATTGACTCTCCAGGAAGGGAGGGTGCCATGGGCTGGTCATTGGCTGCCTGGAGGTAGCAGTAAAATCCTTGGCTGATTTTTGTTGGCAGATTGTCCCTGGGAATATGCAATAGTTGTGGTAAGTTGCATTGTTGCATTGTCAGTGTTACCAGGAAAGTATAAGAACAGAGAAATTGCCGAGCGGCATAGCTTATGTAAGAAAACTATTACTCTAAATCGAACTGAGGGGGGTGTGCTGCACTGGAGCTAAGGTAAGTATTATTATTTTTACAGTTAGCCAATAGCAGGGGCATAAATAGGTTTTACAGGGTACCATAGCAAGTCATATAGAGGCCACCCGGGGGGGGGGGGGGGGGGGGGACACCAGGGGGCCCAAGCACCGAAGTGTTGCCCACTGCCTGGCCTAGAAGACACCACAAATCAGGGCTTACCCAGATATTGTCCTTGATTTATGCCATCACCATGCTGCTAGCAGTGTAGACTAAGCATGGTCCTCTTTGGCTTTTTGGGGAGGCTCCACTAGCCAATCTGCTTTCCATGTCACAAAGCCAGACCGAAACTTTCACCCCCCTGGAACTGGAAGAGAGGGGCAGCAAGTTCCAGAGATGCCATGTGTCCAGGACAGGTCATGAAACTGTTTAGTGCTTATGATCTTCAGTTCTCTGACATACCTTAACCATAGAATGATGCCACACACCTACCTGAGTCCCCTTCTTCCACGGACTCGGTAGCAGCTGCCTCCTCTGCCTTTATGGTGTGTATAAGCCTGGCCCACAGATATGCTGTAATGAAACATGTAAGTGTACTGTAAGTAAGCAGCAAAACATTTAAAAGATGCTTCTATTCTGATGTCCTCAGTTGCTTGCAGATAAATCATTTACCCCAATATTTACCATTTGTAACACCAATCTAGAAGTTATGAGATGCGAGGACACTGATTTTTTGAAAGAGAAATAGCTGAGGGTCAACAAAAGAGTTATTAGGGACCACACTGCCTACCCAACTATTTGGATTCCAACTTCTACTTTATTAAAGTGGACCTCTGCTTTTAAATAAAGGTGAAATCACCACAACCCAAAATGCAATGCTGGTTCCAATTTTCGTTTTTTGAAATAGCTGAAGCTGCTATTTAACTGTTATGTTACACTGTATTGATATCTACCAAAAAAAATCCCATCAGTCAACTAGGCTGCTTTAGAATGTGTTTTGCGAATACGAGGTTATAGGACCTCTCCAAGCATAATCTTTATTTTATGACGTATATTTTATCTATAAGAACACAGCAAGGCAATGTAACATTTCAAGCATCTCAGGAAGGTTTTTTAAACACTGTGGGAATCTACAGATTTGTATGTCAATTGCTACATTGAAAATGTCAATTTCCAATTAGGCGAGCTCTCAGTGCGGCACATAGATAGGGGCCTGAGCCGAGGCGAGAAGGCGGCCGGGAAGAAACAGGAATGATTCGGTATTGATGTTTTTGAGACAAAATTACTCTGTTAAGCGGGTGGATAAAAACAATTAACTTTTCTGCCAAATCAACTGTGTTGTGCTCTCATGCTAATACTAATTGTTTCAGAGTTTTCCTGCTACAGTGTGTTAAGAGGCTTTCGGATAGAGTTTTGAAATGACCTGTAAATATAGCCTTGGGCTTTTAAGATTTTCATTTTCACACATGGCTGCGTGAGCGAGAAGCCGATGTACCACTTTTGTTAGTTTTCATTACAAACTCCCCCAGATTGGGTCGCTCGGCTGCTGTTTGCCGCATGTCTTATTTCTATGTCGCACTGACTAAATGTTTCATTGCCGGCACTCCAACAGCTTAGCATTAATAGCTTGATATTTGGGATATCTAATTATCAGTGATCCCTGTAGCACTGGGTTGGCTGCTATTCTCCACTATTGATGTATTTCCCCCTAAGGGAAGAAGAAAGGAAGAATAAAAGAATTTAATATGATTCTTTCATGTAGCTTAAATGATGAAATACAATTTACAGTCAAGCGCATGAATGACTTTAGATCAGTATTGTCTGATTCTTTATCAGATGCTGTGTTCCGTTTTGTATTATTGGAAGAACAATCAATTATTATACCTTATGCCCCACTCCAGATACATTAGTGCAGAGTTACAGACAATGTAATGCTTTTTGTGGCTAGGTTAGTTTAGTATCCCTGTGAACCAGGACCCTCACTGGCACAAAATTGCAGAGGTGGTGTAGGTCCAATTTAAAGTTCCTTGGCACAAATAAACATGAATAATCTTTTGCCCCCCCTCCACACACACACACACAGCTGATTTGTCCTGGTCTGTTTGGATAAAGCATACAGGTTCTCAAAATCAAGTCCTTCAGGCTCCCCACTACTTGGTAAATCCTGGGCCTAATGTCCTCCTGCTCTGCCAGTCACAGTGACTGGCCATGCCCACTCCATTCACTGAAACAGGTGTGCCAAGGCCTCTATTGCATCAAATGAAGTGGGCATGAACACAGTGACTGATGTGGTGGGACGGCAGTTTGGCATGGTGGTCGCTGCTGAGTGGATTTGCAGGTCCACAAGCCATGGGACTCAATCTAAGGATCCAGTTTTTTTCTTTAACTAGACTAAGATGGATCAGCTGCAGGAGAGAATGGGTGTTTTTTATGCCTGGACTGGCCCTTTAACAAATCAATCATTTACTTGCAGAATGTATTTACATTAAAATGACATGCAGCATCTGATTTTTTATTTTGTCATATTTCAAATTCTATTCTAAAAATAGTTTATTATTTATGGCTCTCAAATCAAAATGTCCAGCAGAATCCTTTTTTACAGCCAGCGGTAGACTGCCATGGAAGCAAAGACCAATTAAAGTGGACCAACACCCAGGATTTTGACTATCCTGGGTTTTGGTCCACTTCAGGGGGGCACCCCGATTAGGGGTGTCCCGCTGTGTAAAACCCCCCAGAACCCCGAAAAACTCACCTCACCACGCTCACGGACAAGCGGCGGACAAGACAGTGCGCCCGCCGCCGCCTCCGCCTCACGCACGTCGCTCTGACAGGGCGCGCGCCCTGTCAGAGGATTCTGCTGTGACAGGTGGTTTGGGGCCAGATGCCTGTTTAGACTGTTGTAGAACCAGGTGCTGTGGTGCACAGGAGGATGATTACGCTGCTCTGGAGCCAGGTGGTATAGGGCGAAGATGACCATTTAGGCTGCTGTTGGGATGGATGGTGTAGCGGCCCTTTCATGCTGTTGAGGTACAGGGACTTCTTTAGGCTACTGTTTGGGATGCCGGGGCCTGTTTAGTCTGCTGTGGGGTGTAGGGACCCAGTTCAGGTTGTGTGGGGTCCAAGGGCCTGTTTAGGATACTGTGGGGCCTAGGGACCCATTTAGACTTCTGCTGGTGGGTGGGGTTTGGCACAGGAGCCATTTTAGGTTACTGTGGGGCCCCTTTAGGCTGCCATGGGATGCAGGGGCAATTTTATGCTTCTGTGTGGTGCAGAGACCTTTAGGATGCTTTGGGTCATAGGGACCCTTTAGGCTCCTGTGGGGTGCAGGGGGCCATTTAGACTGCTGTGGGGCATGAGCACTTTAGGATCCTTTTGAGCAACAGGGTTTCAGACTGTTGTGGGGGGTGACGATACTGGAGGCAGAGTGCACTGGCAGGGGAGCGTGCTTTATACTTACAGACAGAGGCTCCCATTTGCAGCACGACCAGCTCTCCATGTGCATAGGGTTACCACCTGGCCGGTATTATTTTTTTTATTTTACTGGCCACTGGCCTAGTGGTGCCAGTATTTGTTATGTTACTGGTAATTTTAATTGTGGGTATACTTTTCCCATCCTCAATTACCAGTAAAAAAACAAATACCAGCACCGCCAGGCCAGTGGCCAGTAAAATAAAAAAAAAAAATACTGACCAGGTGGCAACTTGACATGTGCACCATTCTGAAAAATGACTCGGCTGTCACATAAGAGCCTGTGTTTCTTTTCTAAAACTAAGGCTAAAGCCTGGGCCTCCGGGCCCAGGAGTCACGTCTGTCTCCTCCTGATGGTGACCCTGGCCCTAGGTGCATAACTAAACATTTGCTTTGGGTTCTGGTGGACTTAAAGTGTGATGGCATTAGGCCAAATATGTTTCCATTTGACAATCACATAGATAAAATGTCTGTTCAAACACAATGGCGGCGATTATGATCCCAGGGTCACAGCAATGTTATACTCGACAAACCCCCTGGGTAAGGCCTATATTACAACACAGGAAATGGGTCATTCTTTGATATTAGTAGCACCATGTAGCTGTCACAAATTGTACCCCATGGGGTTTACCAGTGAAAATCTTAAAAACTGATAGGTGTGCTCCTTCATCTAATCTATCTAACAGAAGAATAAAACAGATCATTTCAAATATCTGACCAAATATATAGAGGGAAAGGAAAATAATATTTTACTGGCACAAACGTATGCTGTGTTTTGGGAAATGTGTAAGTAACCAGACCCTATTGGCCTCAGCGTACAGTGTCACCCTACTAGATGTACTAAAAGATGACACTGGCCACTAAAGTTCTGGGATCAAATCATTCTGCATTAGCCACTGTATATGGTCTGTTCTGAAACTAGTGCTGCCTTACAACATCCAAAATGACATCAATAAAGAAGCTCCTCACCTGTTTCAAGAGACAATTGTTTTGAGAGTTAACTGTTTTCAAGGGACCCCCCTTTAATGGCATAGGGTTCGTATTTTGTTATTTTAGCATGTAGTTTATTTCAAAGTTTTTAACTATAAAACATGGCAAAATAGATGAGCAATTCTTATAGAAGTAAGCATGAAGCCGAATGCATTTTATTTTACATTTATTTTATAGCTGACACAAGAAAACTGACAAGCAGAATGTAAATGATTGCACATGTAATCATAGCAAATCATAGCTTTGCATGGCACTATAAGCCTGTGTCAATATGCTGCAAGATAGAAACGCTAGACTGTTGGGTTTACGCATTCATCATTGACATACAGTTATTATCTAAAACGTTAAATAACAGTTCCAAAGTAAAATCACCACCAGTGAAACTGAAGTCAGGAGACCTACAATTATACCCTATCGTGCATTAAGGGGTTTTTGTGTATAAATGTATAAGAACATGGCAGCTGATTACATCTGGAGGTTGTGGTTCCTGGTGTGTACTTTTCAAGGAAAAGTTTCACTGGGTTAAAAGGGGTTTGATGTTTGTTGATATAGAAGGTCATGACACTAACACTGACACTTTTGTATTTTCTCTTTGTTTATCAGGCTCGTTGTAATAACATTGGCTGTGTTGGCTTTTCCCTTTCACAAAGGTAAGATCTTTCAAGGCTTTCTAATGGTACATTTACACGGTACAATTTGTGAGTAAAAAATCACGAAAGTAATTGCATATGAGTCGTGAATGTCACACGTGGAAGAGTTTTCGGCAAATGTACGTTAAAGTGATTGCAATTAAGATCTACATCGTAATCATAAATCATTATCGTAAATAAGATTTAAACCAGACCTTCACCATGATTTATTGAAAAGCCCAAACCTTTATAAAATGATTCCCCAGCATCTAAAATTAATACATTTTAAGTTTTTAGTCACTTACTTATTATTCTTTCCTCCACTGGGCTGCAACTCTGTTCAGGACTTTAGGATACGGGCGCCGCCATCTTGACTCAGTAGCATCACACTTACTGAGGATAGGAGAGCGGGATAAATACAGGGGCGCGGGTTATAGCTGTGCTTTGCTCAGACAGAGCAGAGCTGGGGTCAGGAAAAGGTTAGCAATCCCAAAATGCAGAGCAGCAGTGCAGAAGGCACTTCCTGTTTGCAGGCTGCCTGATGTCCCATGAGCCGCCATCTTGGATGTTTAAAGGCTCATAACATGCAGTAGATGCAGGTAGGATGATTTTTAATGTAAGCAATCTGTATGTACAGGGTGTGGGAAACATATAAGATATGCTCTTATTCAGCGTGAAGATTCGCTTTAAGGTATTTGTATAGTCCTATTGTATAGTCCTAACATCAGACCTAAAATAAAAAGAGCCCCCCCCTCCATCGGTGACATCCGGCTACTTCAGGGCCCGATCCTCTGCCGCCCGCTTAGCCGTCTGTAAATGACAAGCACGGCCTTAGTCGTGCTCTTCAATGTCCCACGTCGATCTCGCAGCTCAGCGAAGTCTCGCAGGATTTCAGTTGGCTCTATTGCATCCCATTCATGTCATGGCCCTCGATCTCACGCCTGCGCAGTCGGAATGTCGTGGGGGAACCGAGGGACTCAGAAGATGGGTCCCCCGGTGAGCTGAGCAAATGCTTTCCTAAGGTAAAACCAAGGGGGGGGAGGCAGCAGAACGGTGAGATTTGGGGGAGGTTCCTCTTTATAACCGATTTGCCATATGCCAACATTAAAGATATGAATGAGAAATATGTCAGCCAATATTATGACAGCCAAAGTGATACCAAAATGATACATATCAGTTATCACTTCATTGCATTTTAGTGATTATTCATTCACTAATCGTTCCAAGGCAATGGGCCATTAGTTCCAATTTGAAAGCTGGCATTAAAGTTGCCTTCAGTCTTCAGAGGGATGAGTGGGCCACATTCTACATCCCTCTAATGTCTGCTGGCCAGTGCTTATGCCCTATTCAGACTTTGAGTGGACTCAAACTGTGACTATAAATGTATGTGTGGTGGGTGTCCCTACAGCTTCAAAAGCAGTCTGCAGGTGGAAAGTTACAAAAGGGAGCTTGGCCCAGGTTATACTTGTACATTTGCACGATGCCTTGTCCTCCCCCTGAAATGCAGTTGTCTTGTTAGTCATAGAAGCAGTTCAGGTGTGGCCATGTGCCTTGTGAATCCAGCAGCCATCTACAGGAGCATAAGCTTACCTAATATATAATATCCTAGGTGCTAATGGAAGCAGTAATGAGTTGTACCATGTTAGCCATTCAGAAGCAGTAGGAAATTAATAAGGCAATACTTTTTTATGGCAAGAAGGTATCCACTCCCGAAACCCAGGATGTAACTAGAGAATCCAAATATGTACAGAGGAATAGTAATCTCTTGGTCATTACCAATATGACTGACTGAATCTTACTCTGCCAGGTCACTGAGCACCAAAAGAACCAAAGGGGTAGGTACAGACAGAAAGGAACCATTCCTTAGAATGACAACTGCGGAGATGTATCATGCCACAAACACCCCCTGCTGTGAGAGAAGCACCCATTTTGGAGGTTCTAGCGCCCTAGTCTTACATGCTAGACATAGTCCAATAATGTTCAAGGGTTTAAGGGTTTATATTACCAACATTTCCCTCGCAAAACATTAAGCCTCAGTCCCAATTAATGAGTTGACTAATCAGCTAAATCATCACCAATCTAAGGGCATTTAAGAGAAAGTTTAGTTTACAATCTATGAGGAAACTGCGGCTTACGACCATTCCTATGAATAGATTTTTATTGAATATACTATAAGGCATACCGAGAATACCGGGTATAGCATACCGGGTATAGCATACCGGGTATAGCTTTGTGTATAATAGAACCTTTACACATATCTATGTAGTCTGTTAAAGAAATAAAAAAACAACAATAAAGGAATGAAAAAAGAAAGACTTAGAAAGGACAGAAGGAAGAGAAATGAAAAAGAGATATGACGTGATGAGGTTTAAATCATAGGGATTCATCCTTAGTTATCTATAGTTTATCTATGGGTTATCTTTTGGAAATCAGTCTGCTTATCTAGTAAGATTGAGGTTAATTTCTCATTAACCATTATCCCATAGGATCTCTTTGTTGAAGTCTAAGCTTGAATTGAGCCAAGCCTTAACCAAAGTATGTTTTGTAGCATGCTTATGACCATTCATAAGCAGTAGCCCCAAATAGACAACCCAATCCATGTGTTAGCTTATTCCTTAGTACCACCAGGAACCGTGTGAGGCAATTCTTTCCCTCCCCTGAATAGGCAGATCATTATCTTTGTCAAATATTTGGGTACAATTTTACAAGAGAACATGAAATTCCTAGTTGCAGAAGGCTGGGACATTTCCCTGTGCAATAATTAGTGCTGTATTGCAGGGGTTTCCAACCTTCTCCGACAAGGCCTACCAACAGACCAGGTTTTGCAGATCTCCACACAAATGTACAGGTGAAGTACAACACAGAGCTACTAAGGCAACTATGTGGAGATCCATAAAACATTAACTGTTGGTGGGCCTAGGGGTTGGGGACCACTGCTTTAGTGGATGTTTTGTCAACCAAGGGTCGTAAAATTGTCTAAAACCTTCTTTTCAACTTTAGGTTTTGCAAAGGAGAAATCTACATCTTTAAGCAGCTTGTACTCCAGGTCTGAGTCTCAGCGCATCAATGATAGCAGAGTCATGGATATAATAGCTAAAATGAACAGAAGCACTGAGGTTAGACAACTGAATTCTGCAGCACTTATCCCGTTCACCGGTCTCACAGACAGTGAGTATCCAACCATTGTTAAATGTTTTATGATCAATTACTAAGAATAGATCCCAGAGAGATGCAGACAAAATATAATTAACTCATTTAATTAGTGTGGCATTTTCTCCAGCTATTTTTCACCTAATTATTTTTCCATCATCATAAAATTAAACAAAGTCAGGATTATTCTTCCTAAGCAGTTACATATACAGTAATAGTAAATTAAGATACATGGCATATCTTCTACTCTGGAAAAGCCATCACTGCTATCTTCTTTCCAGCATGTGCACATTTTACAAAGTCCTCATTCATGTAGAAAGACATTTTATTTTCAAGTAGATTATCTCTTATATTCTCAGGAAATAGGTGCTTATGATGTCACATTTCAAATGTGTATTATTAGACTGAAACGTTGGTATATCATGTTATACCAGAACTTTTACTAAATGCAATATTAAAAGTTATTGGAAACATTGAGTAAAAAATGGAATACAGTATGTTCCCGGGTTTGTTTGATAAAGATGTAGGTATTATACTGAAAATAGAATCATTTTACAGTAAAAAGAATGAGGACATAGAGCCATGTGCCATATGTGGTTGCCAGGCATCAATGTTCAGTAATTGCTTTAGATTAGTATTTCCCAACTGGATGGTACGCAAGATACAATCTACTAGAGAGTCTGCACTCTGACCTGTACCTCCTTTGCTTATTTGTTCTAGAAATACAAAATGAACCAAAATTAAAAAAAAAAAAACTAGAGAAGAGCAAACGTTTTAAAAGTTCAGTTTGGCGATTCAGTTCAATTCACAAAATTTCCCCAAGAAATTTGGGTTCGTCCAAACCGAATTTTTAACAAACTTTATTATCGAACGCCAAACTGTCAGTGACAGCATCGGTGCGTTGGGGCACAGAATTGGATGTCTGCAGACATCCAGTGATGAATTAGAGGCAAGTATGGGGGGGTAAAGTAAATTATTTTTTTTCTGTCAGTGTGATTTTTTACATTTAACTCTTTGTGAATTGGTAAGGGGTCCTTGAGACCCCCATAACAGATCTCAGGACATAAGGGACAGGCAAGTGACCTGTGGGGCCCCCCTATCCAGTAAAACCAGCCTGGGTAGCAGCTATGGGGTCTGGCAGACCAAGGCCACCTGCCCGCATAGCCCATGGGCCATGGGCTCTTCTGCCCCCCCTTGGGATTTGGGGAGGCAGGTAATGAGGTGGGGGTTACGACAAGTCTCCCGCTTGCTGGCAGGTGACTTGCCAGCCCCTCCTGCCCTGTGAACTGATATTGGGGTCTCATGGTCCACTTACCAGTTCACGAAGAGTTAAATACAAAAAACACTCTGACACAGAGGAAAAAAAAATATTATTTTTCTTCGCCCACTCCATACTTACCTCTAATCCATTGCTGGTCTCAACTGAAATTTGTGTCCAGCATAGACCCGCAGATTTTCAACCAATCTCTCTGGCTGTCAGTGATAGCTTGGCTCGCTGACGCAGGGAGGGTCTATCACAGCTTACTCCCAATATAAATGCCCCTCCCTGTGACGGGAGCTGAGATGCCGGAAGCCCAGCCAGGGCTTTGGATGCTGTAGAGACCAGCACGGGACAGTGACAGAGCTGTGCGGGACAGACAGGTGACAGGGAGATAGAAGGTGAGTCAGGATTTCAGGGAAAGTGCAGTCGGAACGAACCCCCAAAAATATTGGTTTGTGACAAATAGAACTTTCCCTGGTATTCGGTGGGAACTCCAGTTCTAGCAACCCTGTTAATAAAAACTGTTTATACATGTTTTCATGTTTCATTTACTCAAAATTATTGTTCCGATGATTGACAACCCATGTGTATCACCCAATCGAAAATGAAAAGTGGTACTTGAAAATAGTTGGAGAAAATGGTTGGAGGCATTTACTTCAAGTCAGGCAACAATATCACTGATGCTGGATAATGGTGCCTGGCCTGCATTGCAATGCCAGCTGATTCCAACATGTTCAGTGATATTCTTTTTGTTGCTCTGTGCTGGCCAGAATATTTCTTACATACCATATCATTTGTTTGCTCATATACCTCACTTTATTCACTTGGGAAATATGCTAATCCCCCAAAGTAGAGGTCTAGCCCAAACCTTCAAAACATACGCAAACTATTATTCTTCCACCGTCACATTACGTTATGCATCCAACAAACCAAAACTGACCCATCAGACAAGAAATTGAACTCACCATGATGGTTTCAGCCTTTGCTTGCATATTACCTAGAGGACCTTAAATAATTATTTGTCTGCTAACATTTCTTCCAGTCCAAACCAGCTTGAAACTTGCCATAAAATTGATATTTACAACATACTTCAACACTAAGCTGTTGTAGTGACATTTTTTTATCACAGTAACTAAAAAACATTTTACCAGGTACTGAATTGTCATGAAATAGTTCCATGTAGGGCTGTTTCTAGGGATGGCGAGCAGGGCGCCAAGGCCATTGAGCGTGACTTTATCTCATCCATCTACTTCATAAGACAGGCCCCTCATCCCCCCATATTGGACTCAGCCATGGGGAGGGGGCACTGCCTGCTACTAAGGTAGGGGCACAGCAACACACATACCTGCATGAGACAGTAACAGCGCCTTGAAAATGGTGTGGAGGGGACAATATTTTGCCTAGAAACTGCCTTGGTTCCATGTGCCACTGAGCTCTTTAGTTTGATCCATTCTACTACAACACTTCATGCACCTATAAGTAAAGGTGGCTAATTTCTAAAGCTACTAAAACAGATTTCCACATGCTTTCAGCTATATAGGGTAAGAAACAAATGAATATGACCCAGATGTGCCAGAGAGAAGTGTGTCCTACGCTATAGATGGACACACAACCCACAACAACAGTATAGAAAAATAGACAATCTTTGTGAATGTCAACTCTCCAAATGCGGGGGGGGGGGTTAAAACAAAAAAAAGCAGCTTACCTCACCTGGGATCCAATGTGGTCCCCAGTGCTCCTGTAGCAACCACACAGGGTGGAAGATGCCTGCCCATTCAAGTGGGTGCACTGAGTGGGGGATGCTGCTCTGTTTAGCCTGACCAAGATGGCCCTGAAGCGCAGAGATAACCAGACTGTATGCCAGGCGCTTTTTTTGTATACATTTTTCCTATTTGGGGGAACCACCTGCTCTTCCCCAGATTTTTTAGGAGTGTGTAGTTCATTGGACGTCACAAAGTCTGGCACCATCATGCAGCCTTGAATAGGATGCCTTCTAACATGATTCTGTCCCTGGGATTTATCTCTATAAAGCAAAGATGATCAGGAAGAGGTAATTGACCATGGGGGGGGGGGGGGGGGTTATGCAAAATACTTGGTGAGGCCAGTGTGACTTGCGGTGTGGATTGCAACCTGCATCCCAGTGAGCTTTGTAGTGTTTAGACACAAAAAGGGCAAAATAAATGTTTTTTCCCCCAAAATGACCTGTACCTGTGTGCTTCTTAACAGGTTGGGCACATAATTGTCCAATTAGGTAAGGGTATTTGTTTTTAAGTTTAAAAACAACAAAACCCTATGGGGCTATGCCGAAAAATCTTTAGCACAGTCCATAGGCTGCTGTTATTTCCAAACATTCAAAATATATCCTTACATCACTGGCACAATAATTAGAGATGAGCGAACTTCTCAAAAATTCGATTCGGGCGGTTCACCAAATTTCTCAGAGAAATTCGGGTTCGTCCGAATCGAACTTTAGCGAATCGCTTATCTCTGGTGGGAGCGGGGAGGCCAGCTGCGCTGTCAGCAGGCGGCAGAAGCCGGCTTCCGCCGCCCGCTGACAGCGCAGCCGGCCTCCCCGCTCCCACCATGCCGGCATTTTTTTTTTTATTTCAGGGAAAATGTAATAATAATAATAATAATGTAACTAAACTGTAAAGATCTACTTTACATTACTTGTACGGGTGATTTTTTTTTGGGGGGGGGGGGTGTAGGTCAAAGTTTTTGCACTTTTTTGTCTGTTATTGCTAAAAAGCTCACCGACACGCAGGTTGCAATCCACACCACAATGCACACTGGCTTCACCAAATATTTAGCATGTAAGAAAGCTTCAACACGTATGTATGTATTAGTTGAGTCAGCAGCTGTTAAAGTCACTGTACATCATGGCCTAGGCTGCGGAGACTCCCACAAGACATGTACATGCTCTTTATTAATGTCATGCTTTATGGAATTCCGCAGTTCCTATGTAGTGTATATATATGCTGCAGCATCAGCATTGCACTTTGAGAGCTGCCTGCTGTTCTCTGCTGCCAACCTGAGTATAATGACAGCAAAAACTTTCACCCTTTGTGGCCTCACTGCCTCTCATAAAACACTGTTGAGAAGCAACATAAATAATTAGGAAGTTACAAGGACAACCCCCAGGCTAGACTATCTGAGTGTTCACAGCACTAATCTCTAGTAGTTGTCCTTTAATCCCTGTGCAAACAGCAGTGTCTTCACCGAACAAACACTTCCAACAGGCAGCTAATTTTATTGCTGTTCTAGACAATAAAAAGAAAGCTTTAAAGATTCTTTGGTGACTAGAGAAAAAAATAGGATTTATCTGTGGGTAGAGCTGCTAAGTGTGTCCCTCTCACATTTTCTTTGTTCCTTTGAAGGCAGTAAACTCAGCAGAAATTGCTGCATGAATGGTGGAACCTGCGTCTTAGGAAGTTTCTGTGCTTGCCCCAAGCATTTCACTGGACGCTACTGTGAATTTGATGAAAGGAAAAAGTAAGTCAAATAAGGAAATAGGTTTCATCGAGAATTATAATGATGAGTAATATATTCCTTGTGAATTTTTGTCTGCTTAAAGTGGACCAACACCCTCCCAAGATCGGCGCGGGAATCTATAAGATTCCCGGACCGATCAGACCCCTGACAGTGGGGCACCCCGATCGGGGGTGCCCCGCTCTGTGAAACCCCCCCGGATCCCCAAAATCCCTACCTTATACTCGATCCTGCGGCGCCCGCCGCCGCCTCCCGCGTGTCCCTCTAGCAGGACGCACACCCGCGCCGGCCGTTTGTGAATGGCCGGCGCGGGCGCGCGCCCTGTTAGAGTGACACGCGGGAGGCGGTGGCGGGTGCGCTCTCTTGTCCGTCGCTGCCTTCCGCTTGTCCGTCGGTGGGGATTGGCAGCGGCGGTCACGTGGGAGCGAGGAGAGGTGAGTTTTTCGGGGTTTCTGGGGGGTTTCACACAGCGGGGCACCCCCGATCGGGGTGCCCCGCCGAAGTGGACCAAAACCCAGGATAGTCAAAATCCTGGGTGTTGGTCCACTTTAAAAGCAGGAAAAGTAAAAAAAAATGTCTCCTCCCTCCTCCCCAACAGTTCTGATCACCTTTTGGATGTCGTCATCAGCTGGAAAGGTGACATGCTGCTGATCTAGGGCCCACTGCCGCTTAGCTGCTGCTAAATGACAAAATGGTATTTCAGTACTCACAGCTTTTCCAGTGGCACCATCTGCAGCCCATTTGTCTGCACTGTGCACACACTGCATTATGGGATTTAAGATGGAGCTTCCCCGATCGGGGTGCCCTGCTGTCTGAAACCCCTTAAATCGGTTAAATCAACTCACCTCTTCCCGGTCCTACAGTACAAGCGCAGCCGCCTGTCCAATCAGCGCGCTCGCAGCCTACGCCTAAGTGTAGCGGCTCTGAGCACGCCTTATTAGCCGCATCCCCTGCTACCCTCTAACAGGGAGCGTGCCAGTGCCGGCCATTCACAAATGCCTGACGCAGGCACATGTCCTGCTAGAGGGATAGCAGGAATGCGTAGTTGGACCGGGAATCAAGGTAAGTGTATGGGGCGACCTGGGTGGTTTCACACAACGGGGAATCCTTATTTTGAATGCCCCAGGGGGAGGGAATCAATCAGCTTGGGAATCTTATAGATTATAGATCAATACTCCCCTTTTCTCCCCAGCAGAAGTTCCTCCTAGTCCAGGTATGTTAAAACTTACTGTTTTCTTGATCTGATCCTGTGATGTGCACATACCCAGCAATGCATTTTGCAAACTGGTGGATAAGACTCCACCCCATGGGTCTGTCATAGTGAGTGAAGCACAGTATTCTCCCTATACGAACAAAACGCACGCACACCACTGGGGGTGTAAGCAGTGTTGCAGTGTGTGCTCCCTATTCACAACAATGAGCGCCATTTGCTGAACGACATAGTTACGGCAGACGGATCTCATTGTATCAGAGCCCTTGTACGAGCCGTTGGAGCGTGGCAGAGTGATTGTTTACAGGCACCCAGTGGGTTTCACACAGCAGGGCATCCTGACTCAGGATGTCCTGGGGGAAGGCCAGTGGCAGGCCATGGAATCTTTGAGATTCCAGGGCCAGGTCAGGTGGGTTTGTTCTGTTTTAAAGTGCACCACTGTCTCTGTTTAAAGTGGACCAACACCCAGGATTTTGACTATCCTGGGTCTTGGTCCACTTCACCGGGGCACCCCGATCGGGGGGCCCTGCTATGTGAAACCCCCCAAATCGCTCTTAAAATCTCACCTCACCCCGCTTCTACGGCACGCGGTTGCAATCAGCGCCCTCTGAGCCGCTGTGGTATGTGCGTCAACATGAGACGTCTTACCACAGCGGCTCTGTGCACGCTGGCGGCTGCATCTCGCGCCTCCCTCTAACAGGGAGCACGCCCGCACCGGCCATTCACAAATGGCCTGCGCCGACACTCGCCCTGCTAGAGAGAAGCACGAGATGCGGCCGTGGCCCGCGCATGCGCAGTTGGATCGGGATCAAGGTAAGGTTTCTGGGCGTCCTGGGGGGGGTTTCACACAGCGGGGCATCACGATTTTGGATGCCCCGCGGGGAGGGATGTTGGTCCACTTAGTATATCTACACTCTATTAGCAAGCTTATGCCTTAGCTTGCTAGCCATTAGAAAGGTCATCTCCCCTCTCTGTCCTCTGTCACCTAAACTTATGGTAATCCTCTGTGTTCCTGGGTGATGCACCAATGCTTCCTACAGCTCCTTTTTTTGTGGCCCAATTAAGGGAATAATTCTTGTGGCCCACCAGAGGAAATCATTATTGGGCTCCACCAGAGTAAAACATTCTTGGGGGTCAACTTGAGTAAGTCAATTTTGGGGGCCCACCAGAGAAAATCATTCTTGTAGGCCATCAGAGGAAATCATTGCTGTGGCCCACCTAAGACCTATTAAAGAAAGTCATTCTTGGGGCACACCAGAGAAAATCATTCTTGTAGGCCATCAGAGGAAATCATTGCTGTGGCCCACCAGAGGGAATAATTCTTGTGGCCCACCAGAGGATATCTTTCTTGGTGGTCCACTAGAGAAAATCAATTTTAGGGACCCACCAGAGAAAACCATTTTGGGGTCCACCAGAGGAAATCACAGAATCATAGAGGGAGGCACTCAAAAAATTTGTCAAAAAAATATATTTTATTCCATATCACTAAATTAATCACTACACATGACCACTACACATTTTAAATCCATTAAAAAACACATGATGAGACAATACATATAAGACAAACCAACATAAAAGTGTGTAGGCGACGGGGAGTGCACTGGCATGCACAAATATCAATCAGCATCTATATATAAAAACACATAAACACAAGTAATCTAATCAGTGCAAATAACAATGTGTAAATCCTAAATATGATCCGGATCCAGCATCAAACAACTGTAAAGTGCAAAGTGCAACCAATCAACAGACACAAATACAATATATAATCACAAATAAAACCTACATAATTACCCAATACCTAAATACCCTATAAGAAATATAAAAATGACCACAAAATACCTCACCAATATAGATGCTAGTATCAATCAACCATTAAATACCAAATACAGTGCAAAAATATATCCAACCAAAATATACTCAAGTTATCACAGGTATGCCAGTAAAGGGTCTGCCCACCGCCTACAGCACCAGGAGCCACGCGTTCTGTGGGTGTATCCTTCATCAGGCTAGGGAGGAAATCATTTTTGTGGTCCACCAGAGGAAATGTTTCCTGGGGACCATTAGAGTAAATCATTCCTGGGGCCCACTAGAGAAAATTATTCTTGGTGGGGGTCCACCAGAAAGATGAGAATATAGCTCATGTATACCTTCCTGAAACTATCCTTTTGTGTCTAGGAACTGCGCTGACAAAATCAAACATGGAGACTGGGTGCATCATGGCTGCAGACTGTGTCGATGTGCATTTGGAATTCTTCACTGCTTGGAAGAGCCTCTGCAGAGTAATTGTGGTAAGTTTGGTTTATGATGACTAGTAAAGCCATTGCCGTATTGAATAATGAACTCCTAGCTAAGCCACATATATACATTTAATGAAAAGCTTAAATCTAGTAAGAAATCTTTCCAATAAGAAAACACATAAACAGCTCAATAACCAGCAAACTATTAAGAGATAGTTCAACCAATGAAGAAGCTGTACTGCCACAGACCAGTGCGTTATTGGACATCTTTAAAAAGTCATTCATAATCAAACAGTCAACAATTCCTTTATGTCTAAATAGCAAGGACCCACGGGAGGTGAAACCATCTGCATGTTTCATGTTTGCTTAGTACTTTAGAAGAAAAGTGAATTGAATTTCCCAGGAGAGATGATTAGAGATGGACGGGTTTGTACCGAATTTTGTACCGAACACGGACTTCAGCCAGATGCCTGTGTTTGGTGTTCGGCCCAAATGCCAAACTCGAAACACTAGCTGCTGAGCAGCCCATCAACCAGCTTCACCTAAGGTTGCAGCAGCAGGAAGCTGCTGTAACTCACCTCTGCCCGATCCTCATCCTGTCAGCATAGCGGAGCGGCGGCAGAGACATTTGAAACTGGCCACAGCTGGCCTACAAAAAGAGGGCTGTCGGCTCCCATGAGTGAGGACACTACTAGTGCTGCCACTAGAAGTGTCCTCACCCATGGGAGCTGGCGGCCATCTTTCTGTAGCCCCAGCTGAGGCCAGTTTCAAACGCCGCTGCTGAGCTGAAGGAAAGAGGTGAGTACCTGAACTCGAACATTTAATCAAAGTTCTGCCGAACTTGTAGCTAACCCATTTCTAGCTAATAGCCTTGTAATCATGGTTGCTACGTCAGCATCTATTATTAGTGTTGCTGATTACATTCAGATCAAAGTTAAATTCACCCACATTTTGCTGATTCAATCTGGTTCTGTTCCATTAGAAAATAATATGGGTGAAATTGAGTATTTCTCTATTTTTGATATAGAAAACCATAACCCTTAATATAGAAAAGTGGAAAAACCTGGCATTTTCACCATCCCCGGTTTTAGTCCTTTTGGGGGGCAAGCCAATTTGGGATGAGAAACCCTCCTGATCGTCATCAACACTCACCTTTCCAATGATCCCATGGCTCAGATTCTTGTCCAGTCAACTCTGTATGCTGTGCGTACAGCTTTGTTTACAGAAAAAGCCCCACATTGCGAAAGGGTTACAGCCACATTTGCCATCTCCCTCCTGCTGACACGTGCTGTCCAGCGCCAGCCTATCTGAACAGAGCATGCATCAGCCACAAGCTGCCAGGGATGTGGGTGCCACCTGCACTTGTGTGCTGTAGAATTGCTGGCGGCATGAGTATGGTGGCAATCCCAGGGGGTTTCGCACAGCAGGGCATACCAAATCATGTGTAGGGAATCGTTCGGCCCTGGAGTCTTCTAGATTCCAGGGTTTTGAGCCAATTCATGTGTAGATAAAGTTCTTTTTAGCCAACCTTTGATTTACATTATGTATTTTATAGTGAAATAGGTCAAAATAAGCTCCATTTAGTTATAGTAAAACATTTGTATGTAATACCAAAGCTTCATTTTAACAAAGTAGGGCATTTTTAGGGGTAAAATAGACAGCCAATTCCAAGAGTTGAAGAAGGGCAGGGCATCGCCCTAAATTAGGAGCCTCCTACCCTGGCAGCCAATATAATCACACATGGAGGAGGCCCTGGTTAAAGAGGACTGGCTGTGCAATAATCCTTGCGATTGCACCAGCAATCACTTACCCTCTCGGCCTTCCCACACCAGGTTTATGGGCTGCAGCCGCACCCCTAGTTTCCATGCAGATGAGGTGCACTCCCACACCCAATCATTCAAATAGGCTGGCAGCAAGAGCGTGCTGAAGACTGAAGGGAGGCCGGAGATGTGCCAGCTCTTCTTTCCCTGTGCCAGAGCTCTGTTCAAAACAGGGGAAGATGCTGTATATTAATATGCACGGCATACAGCTCTGATTATGCTCCGTGGGAATGTCAGGAAAGTACGTTTTATGGGTCATCTGGGGGGGTTCATTCAGTGGGGTATCCCAATTTTGGATGCCCCAGCGGCAATTTTGGGCCTAACAAGAGTAGCTGTGTGAGAGAGTGGAGGTGAAAATGAGCCTGTTACCCAGGCATCTATTCCATTCTAGAGGAACTTGATCAAGTACTGGATAGGTAGAACAAGATGTAGGCCAAGCTGGAGGTTTAGGATTCGACTCAAGGTTGGGTGTGGAATCCAAACAGTATAATAGTAAAGTCTCTTTGCTGGGCATCCCAAATCCTGGTTGGAAATGGAACTGTTCACTGAGAAGCTAGCATGTAGGGCTAAATACTTTCCAATGCACTATGACTGATCATTTGGAGAATGGCTGAACAGAGACCACTATCTGGTGACAGTTCTTTGTGACTCCTGGCGTAGTAGCTAGGCTTTCTGACACCCAGGGCAAAGATTCAAAATGGCGCCCCCACCTGTGCTTAGGCCCCCCTTTGGCACCCCTGTGACCTGCTGCACCCGGAGCAAGAGCCCCCCCCCCCCTGCCCCTCAAGCTATGCCCCAGAATCCTGGCTGTACTTTTGGCAATTCTGTGTGGCTTTGCTATAGAGTAAGATTGATAGTTGGATGATGGTTTATTTTGATGGACACTCTGAAAACATGCAAGTAAGGCGTATTTATTGTATCTGCCATTTTCTAAGTGTTTCAGTATACTGAGTACTGAGTAAATATTGTTTATCGGTGTAACATTTACTCTAGATTAGAGATAATAACCATTATCAGGTGCTTATCACTGTCACTCTTAATTGTAAAAACACACTTAGCATGGCAGCAGTGAGCCCAGTTATCTGCTTATTCTCACCATTGGTAACCAGTAAATAGAGCAGGAGATGACTGAAAAGTGTCCAGAAACCTAAATTGTTTTTTTTCTTTTTCTAGATGCCACAAATGACAACATTAGATTGGAATCCTATTCAAATGGAGTGACAGCATCTCTTAACACCCTGGCTCTATTCTTAGCTTTTCCTCTATTCATTATAACCCATTTTAAATTGCTTCTCTAATGTACTTTTTGGCATATATGTACAGAATTTACAACTGTTGTCTTTTATGTTTGTGCTGAATGCAGAAAATGTGCAAACTGCAATTACCCCTTCCTGTGGAAGAATTATTTAACATTGTATTTATTCTATAGATATTTAATATAAATATATGAATACCATGGTTTAAATAGCACTAATAAGTATTGGTAGAAGTGGAATAAACCTATCTGAGTCTTGTTTATGACTTCTTGAATCTGCGCTCTTAATTCAGAGATAATATTTCAATAACATATTACAATTCCTCCTGGAAGATTTTGAGACTTTAATAAAAAATGAATACGAATTAGGATGCAAAATATGTAATAAAATGAATACTTCAGTTGGCCTCCAGTGGATATTTGGAGGAGGAAAATGATAAAAAAAATATTCTAAACCAAATGTTGTTCTAAAACACTCCATTACAGACAGTGTGGCATTCACCCATCCCAGTCCTCATGGGCAGTGTGGCATTCCCCCATCTCATCCCCATAAACAGTGTTGCATTCCCTCCATCTCATTCCCATAGGCAGTGTGGCATTCCCCCATCTCATCCCCATAGGCAGTGTGGCATTCCCCCCTCTCATTGCCCATAGGCAGTGTGGCATCCCATAGGTAGTGTGGCATTCCCCCATCCCATAGACAGTGTGGCATTCCCCCTCCCATTCCCATAGGCAGTATGGCACCCCCTCCCATTCCCATAGGCAGTGTGTCATTCCCCCCTCCCTTTCTCCATAGGCAGTGTGGCATTCCCCCCTCTCATTGCCCATAGGCAGTGTGGCATCCCATAGGTAGTGTGGCATTCCCCCATCCCATTCCCATAGGCAGTATGGCATTCCCCCTCCCATTCCCATAGGCAGTTTGGCACCCCCCTCCCATTCCCATAGGCAATGTGCCTCCCCCCTCCCATTCCCATAGGCAGTGTGGAATCCTCCCCCATTCCTCATAGACAATGTGTCATTCCCACCAGCTCCCCAGAAAAAATGAAGGCAGAGGCAGCGGCAGCACCAGAAGCCAGAGCAGGGACAGCGGGGGTGCGATACTCATGTAAGTTTTTTTCACTTTTTTTTTTTAACATTTGCCCAATAAGACACCCTGACAAGTTCTTGCCTGATTTAAGTCTTTGAAAAGCTTTTGTAAAATCAATAGAAAATCGGTTCACTTTATAGATTTATTTTATGCTCACAACTAGAATCATATCCTTTTTTGTATAATCAATACAATACAATTGTACAATAATACAACTACATTTCTAACAAATGCACAGAAAAACATGACAAAAAACAGAAGCTTAGGCGCTCTGACCTTTTTGTGAACTGGACAATGTCCCTTGTCTGGGCTGTATAAACACTACTGACATTCCGAAATTTAAGTGCTCCCACTGACTGGAAAAGTCTTAAAGGGCCATATTTAACTCCTTTCCAGCTCCAAAAAACGGTCTTGAATTGTAAAAGGTTTAGTTTGGAAAATGAGAAAGCAATGGCTTTTAGTCACTGCGACTTTAATGAGGAACAATACAATTTCCTTCTCTGATTGTTCCCTCTCTATTGTCCCTCTCTGTTGTTCCTCTCCAGCGAGCATCTTGTTTTGGGATGCCCCACTGTGTGTATCCTTGGGGATCGTCATAAAATCTCACCTTTCTTGCAATCCCATGGCCCATGTGTGGGCTCATGCTCCATTCATTCGGGGCAGCCATATTCTAGTGGTTAAACTGATCTTGTGACTGAAGGGTTACAGATTCGATTCCCAACTGGGGCATACCTGAAGCCCCCAACTGCTCTCTGGGCGCCGTGGTTTTGGCAGCCCACTGCCCCAGGCTTTGTGCACTCACTGCCCCCTAGTGGGTTTCACTGGTGTGTTTCACTGCTTTGTATTGTTCTCACTGCATGGACGGAAATGCTCAGGCAGTGGACATTAGTCCATGCGTCCTTGTGTAAACTGACCAGATGTCCTACTTTTGGTGGGACAGTCCTACTTTGAGGCTCACTGTCCCTTCAAAAACTCTGGGGACACCTAAATGTCCCACTTTGCTAACATGGGGAAGACTGTCCCACTAAATGCAGAATGCTGAATGCTGGATGCCTGGGTGGTTTGCAACTGCTCTGAATCTTTGATTGTATGGTGGTAGTGGAATGAATGGAATTATGAGCATTGACTCAATCACCAAAATATTTTATGGACCAAATATTCCTAGAGCATGTGACCTGTAATTAAGACACACGCTAAACCACACCCCTACCACGCCCATTATCCACAAACTGGTTTAAACGGTCCCACTTTCAGGACCCCGAAAAATGGTCAGTTTAAACTTGTGAGCTTCAGACAGCTGGGGGTCCTACCCTCACTCTATTAGGCCCTGTCCACACGTCTTTGCTTTCTCTGCATTGTTACGCTGCGTTGCCACACAGTTACAATGCAGAGGGAACATTGTAGATTTTTCTAGATGGGCTAGATCACACATAAGTGCATTGCGCAGATACATTGAAAAATGTTGTAGACACATTTTTCAATGCAAAGTTGTAACAGTGCAGGTCAATGAAAGTCTATGGCAACACAAGTGCAACACAGTGTACCTTTACGTTCACATTGACATAGCCATTTTCTTATTATGTAATATATTTTTGAATGCAACACAAACGGATTTGTAACGCATCAAAAGTGCAGTGTTTGTTTTGATACAATGCCCCTCTGGCATATTTACAAAATGCAACAAAAATGTGTATTTTGTGTATATTGTCTTACCAGCCACATAATAAAGTTGATAGTATTTTGCTACACAGAGTATCATGATTTGAGCAAAGCTTTTCCCCACTTTAATTAATTTTAAGCATACATCAAAGAAATGGCAGATCATAAACTAGTGAACCCGATGGTTCTTTTCTTTAGGCAATGCTTCCTTTGCATTTATTTTTTATGATGGTGATTAGAGTTGGAATACTTTAAAAATAAGTCAAGTTTAAAGTGAATATCAAAGTGATCTTTGGTTTACAGGTCATTACAAGCCTCCTACTTCCAGTTTTATCACTCCAACTGCTTGAGGGAAAATAAAGGAACTATATTATGAGATCTAACTTAAAGAGTGAAATTGCTATAATCGTATTAGCCCAGAAATGTGCTTCAGTTAATTAAAGCGGGCCAACAGTCAAAATGACATAAATTGGACTAACACAACAAACAGTGCTCATATGCATCTTTCCCCAGAGCAATCCAGATTGCTGTACATAAAATTTCATTTACCTGTTTCTAACTCCTGCTGTTGTGAATTATAAAAAGAAAATGGTGTCTCATGGATCTGCAGGCCGCCTAAAACAAGTACTTCTGGGTTTCCTGTTACTGCGCATTGTCAGTTATTTCAGTTGAATTCAGGCAGCAGCATGGCTGAGATGCTGGGGGAGGAAGCTCCAAAATAGCTGCTACCACTAGAAAATGTTCAGCTTTGAGTGGATGCAGGAGCAGATGTAAGTGCTGATAATGCTTCAGTATCATGTATGCAGATGGGGCAAGTGAGTTTTGGGGAATTTTCTTTTCCAACTGTGCCAGGCTGTAGGTCCAGTTTAAAACATTCTTTAAAAGGCTTGCTATATAAAAACACATTTTTTTTTAAATAGACTTGATGATCAGAAGTGCATAGCCCATTTAATTAATTCAAAAATAGCAGCAAAAGATCAAACTAAAAAAGTGACTTTCCATGCACGCTAAACGTGACTTGTCAATGATGTAAACACAGGATCGTTTTTCCAGGCTTATTTTTCATACCAATCTGTTATTTGGAGCTCAACAACAAAAACCTAAATGCACTCTACAGTTTGTCCCCTTTGTCCCCAGCAGTGATATCCGGTAACTGTAATGATGAAAGGCCGACCGGCGCCAGATGGCAGTATACAGAGTGGCACTTACTAGCGCTGTTTTCATTAGCATTTGGGCCCAAATGGCGCTGACACAGACCAGCCAATACTTAGTGCCACAATCAAAGCTAATTAGTTAAGGGTGTTGTGGCTTGCAGCGCCATTCTTTCAAAATAGCAGCGCCAAGAAAGAAAGAGATACTGGCGTTTAAAAACTGGCACTATGCCAGAAAAATTTACGCAAAATTATGCACTTCTTAGATAAGGCCCTGAATTTACCTGCTTGTGGCTATGTGTCAGGAATCACTCACCAGGACTTCCAAGTCCACCACTGCACCCTTGTGGCAGAGGTGAGGTTATGGAGGTTTCTAAAACCCCTGTGGAGGAACCACTGAAAAGCTTGAGTCCACAAGGGAAACAGACTTCGCTGCAGATACACCCAGGGTCAACAACCTAGCAGAACTGGATATCGGTGCATGAGCACGGCAACTTTGTAGCCACAGTCAAAGGCGAAACAGAAGGTCAAGGACAGACAGCTATGGTTAGTAAACAAGAAGTCGGGCCATGGACAGATAGCAGGCAGCACAGGTTCAGATGTCACAAGAAAAGATTATATCAATCCAGAGAACTAGTCAAGAGGGATATCCAAAGCTGAGGTCGAAGGAGGATAAGTCGGGTCAAAACACAATGCAGGGTCATAGGTCACAGGAGCACAGAAAATCAAAGAAAACTTCCTGATTGTGTCCTAGTCCTTGCACAAATATAGCGTATAGCTTGCAGGTAATGACCCTGAAGCCTTTTACCTCTGTACTCCATGTAGTATTTCTTGATCCACCAACAGTTGTTCCTGTACAGCCAATAACCCTAATAATCCTGTTAGTCAGAACCTGGGTGTAATCAGAGTGGCATTAATTACCTTGGCTGTGCACAAGAATTGCTTTATGTACAGGTTGTATTTCCCTCAGGACTCTGTGCCCGCCCAAAAACATGTAAACCTGGTATCTACATTCACATTCTGTACATCCTTCTCTGATGATTACTTGACCTAACCCAGATTCCTGCAGCCATTGTGGTTTTCATTTTCCACAGTGTACAATGTGTATGTATTTTTGTTTTTAAAAAATAGTACTGTTCATCTTGTTGTTGCTAAATATCTTGTTGCATTTATGCATGTCCCATCTTTAGTAATTTTCTCTTTGTATCTCTTTTGTTTCTGTAGCATATTTTGCTGCTTGCTACTTTTTCTCTGTATATGCTCTACATATACCCTTCTGTAAAACTTATGCCTGAATATTGTTTCATCTGAACTTACTTTTTAATACTATCCGGTATTTGAGATTAACCCTTTTGTTGCCAAGCACGTAACACCTACGTGCTGGCTTGGCTGGGCCTTAAGTGCCAAGCCCGTAGGTGTTACGTGCTTGACTTTCCCCGCTTCTAGTTTAAAAAATAAAAAATACTCACCTGACCCCTTGTTGGATCCGGCCGGGTCTCCTCTTTAATTTGGTGCCATCCGATCCCCCGTGGGGGGTCGGATGGCTCCAGGAGAGCCCCCAGAATAGGCCGCCCCCCCCTGCTTTGGCAGCAGACTGGCAGCAAAATGACATTCACTTACCTGCGTGTGCGCTGGCTCCCGCTGTCCCTCCTCTTCACCTGGGGGGCCTCCGATCCCCCCCCCAGGACTTACTGATCTTCAGGAGAGAGCCCGGGAGGCTCTCTCCTCTCTCCTTCTCGATGGCGGCCGCCATCTTGCCGCTAAGCCCCGCCCCCTGACCTAGCGGGTGACTTGCAGAAGAGCCCGGGCCCACATAGGCTATGTGGGCTCGTAGGCTGCAGGGTGGGGGGGCCACCAAAGCTGGTCCCCCCACTCTGTGCCTACAAGCCCCCATAGCTGGTCCCGGGCTGGTTATTTTGGGTAAGGGGGACCCCACGTCATTTTTTTGGGGGGATTTTTAAGGGTTTTCACACGCAATAAGATTTTATTGACAAACTTACATTTTTTATTACAAACAAAATCTACAAATATTTTTTTTTTTTTTTTCACACATTTCACCCAAAAGTATTGAGAATACACCTAAAAAATACAAACAAGACATTTCATGTTAAAGCCCAGACTCTGTTGAAAAAAGCAATATATCATTTTCCTGGGAAATCCCTGGAAATCCTTTCAAAAATGACAGTTGAACATGTGTAGCGCAAAATAGTGAAACATCGTCTGGCAACAGGGAGTGGCAAATGCTGCAGGTAGGCTGGCAGCGAAAGGGTTAATGAATCGATTTGTATAAAATCAGAATTTGCCCAGTAATCCTAAAATTTTCATAGATTCATCGAAAATAGTGCATGACAAGATGATTGAAAAATTTGATTTAGATGTTTCAACAAATTTCTGCAAGAATATAGGTTCGTGCGAATAAAATCTTTAACAAAACATTGTTTTAAAAAGTGTCCCTCTGTCCATTCCAGTGCCAGGGGATGTCCTCATGGCCTGGCACGCATTTTTAGCAGGATGGGAAAACACAGACCCCCAGTCCCACACTGGACCCCCACCACTCATTTCCCTAGGTGAGGAGGGAGCCAGCCAGGAAAGCCCTTCACATCCATAGTCACTCGCAGTGACATAAGAGGAAATGCCTCTGATATCACTGTGAGTAATTTTTTTGTTTAAATAATTAAAAAATATCACATTTTGCTATTAATAATATGAAATACATTTTAATATACTTAATTAAATTAAATAAAAGGAAAAGCATTTTTAAAATCAGGAAAAATTAGAAACTATTAAAATGAATCTCGCTAGAATCATGAAAGGTTAACAACATGATTCATCAAACTCTCAGCAAGGCTCCATTTCTCCAAAAAGAGTACAAAACACATCAAAAGCACCAATCTCACCAGCAAAAATATGAAGGGAATTGTCACACTAATTTCTCTTCTTAATTGCCTGAATTGTGCATACACAACCACATTTAAATACCCGCTTGCGCCTAGGCTTGTGTGCAAATTTACTAGATAAAATATCTTGCATGTAAAAGTGGGCCTGCTGCATTCCACATGACACAAAAGTTAGGTTCTCGCACTGGAAACTGCGTTAGAATAGGGTTGATTCAGAGACACATACACATGCACTTTCGCGTATTTCGTGTGTTTTTGTGAATTTTTGCCTTGTTTTTTGTTTTTTACGTTAGTGTTTTCATGTGTATATGCGCTTACGTTAACGTGTATATGCGCATTCGATGGACAGATCGATATCGTCATTTTTGCGTTATGTCTGATAACTTACGTTATTGGTATGGCCTTGCGTCTGATTCTGAGACCTGATTGCCGATGTACCTCCGCCCTATATAACGGTTTAATTTCCACTCCACTTACAGGCTCATTTTGGACTCGGAATTAGTGTTGATCATGTTTTGCGGCTATGTGGAGGAGTATGAGTGCCTTCAGCTCAACGGCCTTACCTGTATCAGCATGGCCAAGGCCAGATTGCACCAGAGACGCATGAACATTGATCGCATGCATGACGTTGAGCTGTTCGCGTTTCCCTTCATAAATTGTATAGTGAGCTGCGGCCATGGTTAGCCCGCACCACGAGGAAGGGGCAAGTAATTTCAGGTATGACCAAGATGCTTGGCTGCCTGCAATTTTTGGCGAACGGCTCGTTCCAGAGGCAGGGAGCCCTCTCCGTGGGGATTTCCCAGCCTACCCTGAGCCGCACGCTATCCAAGTTTCTGGATGGCATGGCTACCCTGTGTCCCAAATATATTTCCTTTCCTGATGACATGGTAGCCTGGAACGCGATTAAGTTGGGATTTTATAATATCGCCGACATGCCCAATGTCATGGGTGCGATCAATTGCACCCACGTTGCCTTAGTCCCACCCGCAGCAGATGAATACATCTATAGGTAAGTTATTTATGTAATTTTTTTATATTGTTTAGCAAAACTTAATTTCATCTATCTAGTAACCCCTCCTTCTCAAGTCTACCTTTGAAACAGTTTAGAATGCATACCTTAAACCCTCCTTCTCAAGTATCCCTTTGAAACAGTTTAGAATGCCGACCTTAATCAATACTTATCATGTAGCCCTTAGAAAAGCATTGGAATGCTGACCTTAATTAGTCCTTAGCATGTTCACCTTAATTTACCAACATATCCATATTATTTTTATATTTAGTTAGACTTATGTCCTTTGTTATTTAGTTTGGGATTGTTTAACTATAATCTTTAGTTGTTTTTATGGAGGGTTTTTTGTGGATACCTTGGCTTGTTGTAATGTTTTTTTTTTTTCGGTCAGGAACCGCAAGATGGGCCACTCGCTGAACATCCAAGCAGTGGTTGGTCCGGACATGCGTTTCCTGAGTTTCCTTGCAGGTTATCCCGGGTTGTCCCATGACGCATATATTCTGCGTAGTTCAGGCTTATATACTCGGTTTGAGTCTGGCGATTTATCTGGTGGATGGCTACTGGGTAAGTTTGTTCAAATTTCACTGTATGCCTATGAATATAGTTACTGACCCCTGTATCAACCTATGGCAATTTTTTGCCCTTGATGACATGTTAAACAATAATGTTGTTTAGAATGTGTAATTAATGTTAGTATTTTGTTATGCTTTCAGGGGATTCTGGATATCCGCTTATGCCGTGGCTCCTGACGCACGTCCTTTGCCCGCAGAATGCGGCCCAGGAGTCCTATAATCGGGCCCACCGCAAGACCCTGGCAGTAGTGGAGAGAGCCTGTTGAAGTTGCGATTTCGCTGCTTGGACCATACAGGGGGGGCACTGCAATATGACCCCAACAAGGTTATCAAAATTGTTTTAGCCTGCTGCATGCTCCCCAATTTTGCCATGAGGCAGCAGGTCCCCCGTTATGTGGATATGCCCCCCTCTCCACCCAGGCAGGAAACTGATGATTTCTATGATGGCACCCCAAGTGCTTCTGGGCAATCCGTCCAGCTTATAGATAATTTTTTTTCGTAATATTTGTCTATTTTGTTATTGTTTTTGTGTTATTTGTCTATTTGTTTGATATCTGAAGACCTTTTTGTTTGGTTTAATAATTTTGTAATGATTTAATTACAAGAAAATGTACACCCGATTTGAGCATAATGCAGTTTATTTTGATCTAACAACTATATTTCTTTATGTGTTTTTTAGATCATGATGGAGCGCGGGTACTACTACCTGCCCAACGACTATGAAAAACGGAAGTTGGCCCTGGAGATTGTGGCCAGAATAGATGCGGAAACTGACACCACCTTCACTTTCACACAAATCATCTAGCATTGGTCGGACCTCAAGCAACGGAAGATGCCCCGGGTGCGGCGATTTTTTGCGACACATTTCTCAAGTAAGTACATTCCGATTGCATGCTAGATCTAACAAACACAGAAGGTAGGCCTTTATTTATAAATGCTATTCTTTTCTAGTGTCGGAATTTGAATATCGCATAAGACCCACACGGAGGCGAGCAGTCCGGCCAGTGCGGGATGATTCAGCACAAAGTGAAGGTGGTGCATCTCCAGGGCCAACCTCCTACCCCTCCTCTGTAGGTGGCACCGGCCAGCCACTCAACCTCTCTACAGAGGAGGGGCCTCACCGCATGGGCAGGCAGTCATACAAAACGTCTGAGCCCATACACACCAGTATGTGACTCTGATTTTACCACACACAGGTACATGCTATTTAAACCAAAACTTATTTCCTGCTTCTCTTTTTATAGATGAATATGTAGCTGGTGAAGGATCGGGAGCAGAGAGGGCAGCAGATCAAGCCCATGAAGAACATGGAGAAGGTGGGTGATGTCACACACACATTCTAAGTGTAATTTGATTCCTGTTCAATCAGACATTAGAAGTGAGCCTATTTTAAATGTCTCTACAGCCTCACATTCCCAGCAGTGGCAGGCCCCAGAGCGGAGGGTGGTCCCCGAAGCTGTGGTCGCCCACCAGCCAAGTACATTTCAACTTTAAGATTTAGAGTATGTCGAACATGACATCATCAGCAAGAAACCAGAATCCCTAGCCAATGTAATTAGCATAATGATATATGCACTCATCCCTTTATGAATGTAATTAGCATAATTACATATGCCCTCATCCCTTGATGAATTCAGTGGCAGAATGACATATGGCCTAATGACTTTTATTAAACTTTTACCAATTCAATCCACAGCTGTGAAACATGTATTTGCACACCAATAATTTTCATTTCTTTTTTTTTACAGACACTACACAGGCCAGATTGCAACAATTTTCAGCTACAGTGTTTCGGCTGGTGGGCGACATCCAGGAGCTGGCTGCTTCGATGAAGACCACAGAAGAATAATTATCTGGGGCCTGCCATTGCTTTGTAAATAGTTTTTGTAATTTTTAAGGTTTTTTACAATTTTACAGCTTTTATAAATAAATATTAAACAAAAATAAAACATTTTTGTATTGTTAAAAAATCAAAAAGATAACTAAAAAAATCCCAAAAATAAAAAATAAAAAAAAGCAAATAAGAATTTGCATTTTGAAATAAAAAACAAAAAAGAAAAAAACATGTTTCTGTCTTCTTTTATGTCAATCAAACATACATTAAGGGTTGCTTACAGGGAAAAAAAAAGGAATAGCGCAAAGTGAAGAAAATGGAAAGTGCTAAGGAATTGAGGTAAGCATTAAGTGCGCAAAGTGAAGAAAATGGAAAGCGCGAAGGAATCGAGGTAAGCATTAAGTGCGCAAAGTGAAGAAAATGGAAAGCGCGAAGGAATTGAGGTAAGCATTAAGTGCGCAAAGTGAAGAAAATGGAAAGCGCGAAGGAATAGAGGTAAGCATTAAGTGTGCAAATTGAAAAAAATGGAAAGCGCGAAGGAATTGAGGTAAGAGTTAAGTACGCAAAGTGAAGAAAATGGAAAGCGCAAAGAAATTGAGGTAAGCATTAAGTGCGCAAAGTGAAGAAAATGGAAAGCACAAAGGAATTGAGGTAAGCATTAAGTGCGTAAAGTGAAGAAAATGGAAAGCGCACTTGAATTGAGGTAAGCATTAAGTGCGCAAAGTGAAGGAAATGGAACGCGCAAAGGAATTGAGGTAAGCATTAAGTGCGCAAAGTGAAGAAAATGGAAAGCGCGAAGGAATTGAGGTAAGCATGAATAGCGCAAAGTAAAGAAAATGGAAAGAGCGAAGGAATTGAGGTAAGCATGAATAGCGCAAAGTAAAGAAAATGGAAACTGCAAAGGAATTGAGTTAAGCATTGTAGCAGAAGTGAGTGAGAGAATAGTTGAGACGGAGACATGAATGAGTTAATTTTGGTGTGCGCATGCGTGAGTTAGGACAGGTTTCCGTCTGGATGTTTATTTATAGAAAGCGGAATTCAGAATCTAACGGGACACGTAAATATTTCGTTTGAAAAAGCCAAACAATGGAAGCCTACGTTGTTTCCTAAGTAACGTAAACGAAAAACGAAAGCAGAAAAATGACATTCTCATTGACATTCAGCGACGAACAGTTAACAGAAGGCTCCCGATGCCTACTTAGAATCATGCGTACACACATACGCCAACGGAAACAAAACGAAAACTATACAGTCAAAAACGAAAAAGATTTTATGCCTCTCTGAATCAACCCTATAGCGTTCTTGTAGCAAACCTATAGTGCTGTTTGTGTGACATCCAAGAAAGTTAATAGCATGCTACCTATTACCTACCTGCAATCCTTTTTTGGGTGCAGTCTGTTCAAAAGCTAATTTAAAAGTTATTAATTCTGAAAGATATTAATTTGCTAGTTCTGAAATGTATTCATTGTGAATTTTTACTACTTTTTGCCATTTTTTGCCACATCACTAAAATCTTTAGAACTGCCTATTACCTACTTGTACCAATTTATTTTTGGGGGCCAAACTATTCAAAAACTCATTGCAACTCTAAGGGCCTTATTCATGAAGGCATAGCGTCAGGTAGTGCCTTGTAAATGACAGGTAGCGTCAGGTGAACGCCGGACACGGTACGCAATTACACATTTATCAAGCAGAATCTGTTGAGCGACTGGGATAACGCCATGTAGCGTCCGATTCATCATTATCCCAGCCTCAGCGTACAGTGCCAGCGTTCAGCCTTGCAGAGAGCCACGTGATACCTCTCGCTACCTGTCGCTCTCCCATACATTTCAGTGGACGTTCTTTTATTTCTCTTTAAACAGGGTTTTTTTTTTAAATTTTTTTTAATCTCAAATAATGTTGTGACCTCTCCTGTCCCAGAAAAAGCCATTTTTGAAAATATTTTTCATGTTTTATATATTTATGCAGAAATGACATTACAGGTCTGGCATTAATGTGTTCATGTCACAATGTTATTACAATGTAATTCCATATGTTTTCGCTTTGTTACTGGTGGATACATGTAAAAAAACAACCTTTAATCACACAGCCTCTGTCGCTCTGGGCTGCAGCAAAGCATTTTTGAGCGCCGGAGTTGTGTGAGGCTGTTTTTTTTATGAATATGTTGTGAATCGGTCGCACTCACTGACCAGTCGCTAACATGCACTCCAATACAGCGCTGCACTGGTCATATAGCGACTCCTCACAATGTATTCATCATAAACATCATAAACTAGCGACCCACGGCCGAGCACAGCGACTACTAGCGAGCGCTCTGAAATTTCTGCTACAGACGCTCATCTGTCGCTACCTGACGTTAGTGATGAATCAGCCTGCCCGAGTCAGTCTGCCAGACAATGCCATTTCAGGGCAAATTAGAGTAGTGAAAAATATGATTTATATATTTGTTAGCATGTTGCTGTACTGCTAGTGATTTAGTAAATGTGTTTCTTGTAGTGCAGCAACGTGCACAAATGTAAAAAAAATATGTTACTATATTTTTACTACTCTGATTTGCACTGATGTGGCACTGTCTGGCAGAAGTGCTTGATAAATCAGACTAAACTAACTCTAACCTACTCCATTATGCAACCAGTGAGCCCTGCGTTAAAGATATACTTTTCCTAGCAGAAATCCATCCAATAGGGGACAATAAATAGCTACATCCTAGATAGCCATCCCAGGAGGCATGTATCACTGGAGTGAGCAGTTATTTCATGTTCGCATCACAAATAGTTCTATGTCTAATTTTGGCTTTCTAAGGGGTATTTAAATGTAGCTGCTTCCCAAATCAGAACGCTGCTTGGGGGCGCTTGTTCAAAGAACCCTAAAGTCATTCTTGACTATAGTTGTAATTTCATGTTGTGCTTCATTCATGTGATATCTTCATGAAATGCAGCCACACAGGGTAAACTTTCAACAGCATTTCTTTTTCTTTTCATTTCTGCAGACATACATGTCTCTCTGCCCTCGCCTCAAAGGGACAGAGCTGCTTGCTGTGCATGTTACAATTGGCAGGCTGATTCATAACTAGCGCCAGGTACCGGCAGATGAGGGTCTGTACAGAGGCACTAAGAGCGACCGCTAGTATACACTGTGATAGGCTTTCGGGCGCTGTTAAAGAGCGTCTCATTCGCTGTAGTAACCTGGCCGGCATTGATGAATGAGATGTATGTTGGGCACTCTAACACCAGTACAGTGTTGCAGGGAGCGAGAGGTAGCGCCAGCTCATTGCGACCGGCTTTTGGCGACTCACACCATATTCAACAAAAAAACAGACAGACAGAGTGTAGGCGCTCTGGATCTGGTCGCTATAGCATAGAGCACCAGACCCTGTGTGATTAAAGTCTGTTTTTGAACACATATCCACCAGTAACAAAGCGAAAACACATGGAATGACATTGTTGTAACATATTGTGACAATAATACTTTAATGCCAGACCTGTAATGACAATTCTGCATAAAAATATAAAAAATCCAAAAAGTTTTAAAAAATGACTATTTCTAGGCCAGGAGAGGTCACGCAATTATTTGAGGGGAAAAAAATAAAATTAAACACAAAAAACCCTGTTTTAACAGAAGAAAAGGAACGTCCATTGAAATGTATGGGGGAGCAACAGGTAGCGACTGAAAGCCAGAGCGCCGGCGCTATACGCTGAGCTGCCTGTAATGATGAATCATACATGGTGCTGTTAGAGTCGCTCACCAGAATCGCCTTCATAAATGTGGTATTGCGTACAGCGCCCAGCGTTCACCAGACGCTGCCTGCCGCTACTAGGCACTACCTGCTTGATGAATAAACCCCTTAGTCCTCTGAGTGCCAATTGGTGGAGACATCCCAGAAAGTTTAATAGCCACTTAATATTACCTACCCCTATTTTTTTTCCTTGGGAGGGGGCAAACTCTCTGAAAGCAGGTAGAATTGGTTGAGCAAATGTATTTGGTTCAATTCAAATATTGCTACTGATTCTGGCAAATCATACATCTTGATAGATTCCTTCATAACTAGTCTGTGTCTTATTTGGGGATGGGGGGGAGTTCTAAAATCCCTGACAGTAAGGATAGCTATGTGTATTAACCCACAAAATTGCAGGGTATGGAAACTTACAGTACCACTTATTAATTGTAGAAAAGTACATAAACAACATTTTAAAACATAATCGCTTCCCTCCTTTTCCAATTTTGGCTCGAAAAAAAACGAAATGTTAAACTGTGAAAATGTTAAAGGATGTTAAATGAGTTAAACCTGTTAAAGCGGACCTCCAGTCAAAGCTTAGTAAATTGCTCCACTAAAGCCCCCCTCTGGCAATCAGTGATGTAATCTATTTGAGATGGCTTAAACCCATGCAGGTGTTGTGAAATAGCATGCAGATGTTGCTTTTCTGAACTGCATGGGAGAGGACATCTTCATATACCGCTGACAGCCTTGATTCTGATATACTCGCACAGCCATAACTGCCTCAAATCTCAATGCAATCATCCTGTATAACTAGCCAGAAGTAGTAAGCCATCTGTAATGACTAATTCCTCTGCTCACAGCAGACAACTCCTAGATACATTGTTTCAACTGCCAGAATGCTCTGCGGACATGGCACCATTAAAATATATGAAGATACATAGTTACACAGCTTCCCTCACACACAGAGAACTCATGTGCTACAGCAGCTGTTGATGTCCCATGCTCCTAAGCATATCTCTCTGATTTTCATATATGGGCTGCTGCTGACACACCTCATGCTTTTCCACAACATCTGCATGGGGTTAAGCCCTCTCAAACATCATATGCCACTGATCATTGAGGTGTTTGCATGTGTGTGTGTGTGTGTGTGTGTGGCCCCAAGGGAGCGATGCTGGCGCCGCTCGCAAGTGTGGCTGGGATTTGACCGGCTGCTTAAGTTGCACCACGAGCCCGAGACGAGGTAAGTCTCAGTGACCTGGGGGTTTCACACAGCAGGGTGCCCCAGGGGGACAGACCATAACCCAGGAAATAACCCTGGCTCCTCAAATGGCAACATTATTATTCCCTCTTCAGCCCGACTCCTTCTAAGAAGAAAAATAAAGAATTTTATGGAATCTGTATAAGGGAAAGGCACCTGTATGACCACAGTCTCAAATAAATGTTTAGCTAGATGTAATGTACTAATAATATAGCCCTTAAAATTGCCGGTAATAATGTCCACTTTAATTCTTTTCCATCATAACTTACTACATAATTGCCACTCCATTAACGCAAGCCCCAGTGCCCACAATAAATATATATTTAATAACACAAAAACATTTGCAAATTGCAGTATGGCAACCGACATATGCAGTCTTCGCTGATTCCCATTTCTTTTCTTAATGTGCTGAACACTGGATTGAGAAAATATTCAATTTCATATTATTAACCTGCTTATATTATTTTTATTGTTTATTTATAAAGCACCATTATCTTCCATGGTGCTCTACAATGTGAAATTACAAACAGGGTAAAACAACTTACAGTACATGAGAAAAAAGCACAAATACACAGTCATACTGAAATACACTAGGAGTGATGGCCCTGTCCTTGCAGGCTTACAATCTAAAGAATAGGGGGTGGAGACAAAATAAAGGTCACAACTAATATATATACGATATATGATTGCAATTGATCTGAAGTGGCTCACGCTGTCTTTTATTTAGATCAAGTGCTCATCTGAATAGGTGGGTTTTGAGGGCACTCTTAAAGGCTTGAAAGCTTGGGGAGTGGCGGGGTGTATAGGGGAGAGAAATCCAGTAACTGGGTGAAGCATGTGAAGTCCTGAAAGCTGGAGTGGTAGGAGGTGATTACTGTTGAGGACAGGACGAGGTCCTGAGCAGAAGGGAGAATGTGTCTGGTATTTTTTGATAAGCTAAATAATGTAGGTAGAAGCCTGGTTGTGGAGTGTTTTATAAGTTAATGTATTTTGAATTGAATTATCTCAGAAAATAGCAGTCAGTGGAGGAACTGACACAGAGGAGCAGCACTTGAGAAATGAGAGGAGAGATGAATAAGTCAAGCAGCAGAGTTGAGAATAGATTTGAGGATTGCCAGCAGGGCGGCTCCAGGTTTATGTGGGCCCTTGGGCGGCATGGTCTCAGTGGGCCCCTTTGTGGTGAAGAGTCGCGTCACATCACCAAAGGACGTCCCAGATCTGGATGCCCCCGAAGGATCATGCTATTTGGACCAAAACTCCAGTTTTGGTCTACTTTGACGCACTGTGGTGATTACACTGTGGGATCGCCAGTTTGAGTTAACAGGCAAACCAGGGGGGGTTCTTTCACAAACAGGGGCATTGCAAATTGAGATGCCCCTGTAAAGCGGACCAAAGGTGTGGCATTACTTGCATAGTGGGTATGCCAGCGATCCCAGGGGGTTTCTGACAGTAGGATGTCACAGATTGGGATGCTCCTGAAATAGGAAATCAGCTGTGGTGGGCAAATAAAAAGCAGAACAAAACTCAGCACCTCCTCCCGTGGAATCTAAATTCAGATGCCCCGTTGTGTGGAAGATGTGGGCACCAGCTGTGGCGGGGCCCTCCCAGTCCGCCGCCGGTCATGTGCCGTTGCACACCCCAAAGGCCGGCCCTGACAGTGCCCCCCCCCAGAGGGTGGGGCCCCCTGCAGCCGCCCCGCCTTGCCAGGTGCTGGCGCCGGCCCTGATTGCCAGTCTGATTGTTGGTAGACCACAAAGTAGTCAAGTTGGGATATGGACAGAGCATACACAAGGATTTTGGTGGTCTCAGGTAAGAGGAGGGGGCGGATGCGCAAGATGTTTTTGAGTTGGAGATAGCAGGAGGTGGCTAGTGACTGAATGTGAAGTGTGAATGGGAGAGAGGGGTCCAGTATAACACCAAGGCATTGTGCCTGGGAAGTTGCAGTCATTGTGAGGTCAGTCACAGATATAGTTGGTAGAGACAGAAGAAGAGTTTGATGGTGGGAAATCAACAAACAGAGTCTTGTCCATGTTAAGTTAGAAGAGATAGCTGTTAGCCAGTCAGGAACACAGGGCAGATGATAAGAGTGATCTAGAAGTGATGTTGGAAGCCAAATGAGTTTATGAGTTGTCCAAGATCATAGGTGTAGGCTGAGAAGAGGTGAGGTCCAAGAACAGAATCTTGTGGAACACCAACTGGGCAGGGAGAGGAAATCATGTGCAATCAGAAACGTAAAAGGAGAGCCATGAAAGTGCATGGTCTTGATTCCCAGGAACGTCAAAATTTGGAGTAGAAGAGGAAAGGTCAAGGAGGATAAGGATAGAATAGTGGCCTTTAGATTTGGCTGTAAATAGATCATTAGTTACTTTGGTGAGGGGTTGGAGTGGAATCCAGATTGAAGAGGATCTAGTAAGAAGTTAGCAGAGATATAGTGTGGCAATTCTGAGGTGTATTAGATACACTAGGAGTGTCCTCACTCATAGGACCCAGCAGCCATCTTTTTGCCGCGTCTGGGGCCAGATTGAAGCGACGCTGATGCTGCCAACGATAGAAGAGAATGAGTGCTCAGGTCAGTTACAGCAGTTCCCAGCTGCTGCGAATTTAGGTGAAGCAGCTTTCCTGTGTTCACGCTTGACTACTGACTGAAGCCCAGGTTGGGGTTTGCCAACCCGAACTTGCAAAGTTCGGTACAAACCCGAACTTTGCGGTTCTGGGTCACCCATCTCTACTTGGGTAAAAGTAATTAAAGTAAGTAAGTAAAAAGTGAAAACATGCAAAAAAGGGTGTATTGGCAACAGAGTTTAGCGCCGCTATGCGCTTCGGGGTGATAGCGCTGCCAAAACACAAATGTTAATATAGGCAGTGACTCACATGCAAAAGCAATCAGTGTGAGGCGTCACTAATAGCAGACCATACTAAGGGTAATTAAAAACATGAACCCCTTACCATACTCAGTAATATATTATTTACTAGCTTTGATTTAACGTTTGCATTGCTTTCATCCAAGAGAAATTGGTAGCGAGTGCAATGAATCATACTGCTCAAGACTAAAAAATAAAACAACATCAAAGCCACAAAAAATGAACTTTCCTTGGTTCAATGATGAGAACAAATAGCCAACATTTCTATAGTGTTCACTGTGTCGGTTTATACTTTACTCATCTCCAAAAATAAAATGCTTACTCATTCATTGTAGAATGAAGTGAAGAACAAATTCCTCACCAAGTCCTCACTTTCTAGAATCATCAATAAAAAGTTTGAAGTAAAATGTCTAACTTATTTTGCAGGGCCATAAAATACAATAAAATGGCTCTCTGTGGTAGTGTAGAGCGCTGACAGTTCACATTAGGTCATATGGTTTTATGGCTTGCTATTCTGCAGAAAAGGGAGTCTACATATAACTGGCATCATGGTAAGCAGAGGTCTATTGCAGAAACATAGGAGAAAACAGAAGGTGAATGAGCTTGCACACTTTTAAAAAGATATAGGAATGTACAAAGAGCAGAGAATCTCACAAGCCCATATAGCGCAACAACTTTCAACCTATTAGAGCAGGGGTCCCCAACCCCCAGACTGCGACCCACTACTGGGCCCCAGTGCCCTGTCTGGTGGGCCGCACCACAGCACCATTAACGCAACATCTAGAGCTGGGAGAAGTGAGGTGTCTCGTGCCCCAGGCACAGTGCAGTGTACAAGACAGCACTGGAGCCAAAATCGGGGCTCCAGACTCCCGCTGCAGCTGCTGCACTACCTCGGTGTCTCAGTGTCTGGTGTCCAGCGTCCGGTAACTGCCTTTCTCTGCCTTCCTACTCCCAGTCTCATCCTTCCCCGCGACAAGGTAAAGTAAGTGACAAGGTAAGCAGCACAGTGAGTCTGTGTCTGCATTGGCATTCACTCTGTTTTAAAGTGGAACCAAACCTGAGATGGGTTTGACTATCCGGGGTGTTGTTCCTTGCCTCCTGGGCATCCCAATTTGGGATTCTCCACAGTGTGACACCCCCCCAGATCAGTTAACTCACCTCCTTCCAGTCCTATGATGCATGCATGGGCTCTCATCCAGTCAGAGCCATTTGCTGAATTACATATGCACAGCAAACGGCTTTGATAGGACAAGAGCCCGTCAGCACCAAAGGACCAGGAAGAGGTGAGTTAGTAGGGCGATCTGGGGGGTTTAACACAGAGGCGCATCCCAAATTGAGATCTGCCGAGGAAAGGCCTCGTCCCCCGACCCCCAAAACCCTACCCAGCCCCATCCCAACCCTACCCCTAGCCCCCAGTGGGCCTTGGAACAATTGACTGCAATAAAAGTGGTCCCTGGTGCTAAAAGGTTGGGGACCACTGTATTAGAGGATATGGAAAAATACAAAAGACACAATCTTTAAAAAAAATAATGGCTAATATGGAAGAAGGAAAAGCTCACAATATATAAGGGTGTACATGAGGATAGGGAGGTAGATTATTTTTTTTCTTGCTATGTTGAACATGAAGTCAGTTTCTAAAGAGAAAGTCTTCCTATTTGCACCTTAGAACCGGAACACTCTGGAAATCTTTTTCAGGTACATAATTTTGGTAAGCATGCAACTCACATGACGATGCCCCTCAATGATGGCCTTTACATTGGGGCTTTCTAGTTTAAAGGTGGAGCCATCTGATGGATGCATTTCCAGCAGCTCAGCTTGGCTCATTGTCTGCTCTGTGGATCATTCTTTAATCTTTTTCCAAGTAGATTGACCCCTTGAGTTGTGTGACCTTCTTCCTCATGTATAGCCTCACAAATCTCATTCTAAGGCAGGACATTACACTGTGCTATAGGTGATACTATTCTTCTTTGTTTGTTTTAAGGCAGAACATTATAATGTGCTATAGCTGACACTTTTACTCTACATATGGTTACATAGTCAGTATGGTTGAAAAAAGACGTATGTCCACCAAGTTCAACCAAGGGGAAAGTTGGGGAAAGTTATTTTTATTTATTTTTTAACTGATAACAGCTGATAGTAACTGTTAATGTTACTTTATGCTAGAAAAGCATCTAATCCTTTGTTGAAGCTGTCAGCTGTTGATGCTGTGACAAGCTTCTATGGGGGCTACTCCACAGATTTATAGTTCTTATGGTAAAAAAAATGATTGTCGCCTGGAATCTTTTTTTTCCAGATGAAGGGAGTGCCCCTTGTCTTTACAGAGGATTTTAGTTGAAATAACTTTTCCCCATATTTTTTGTATTAGCCATTTACTATTCTATGTGTTTTCTAAGGCAGAACAACATACTGTGCTATAGGTTGACCCTATTATTATAAATGTGTTCTAAATTAGAACTGCACTACATGTGATGCTATTATTCTATATGTGTTCTAAGGCAGAACAACATACTGCACTATAGATGATGCTAATATTATATGTGTGTTCTAAGGCAGAACATTATACTGTACTATAGAAGATACCATTATTCTTTGTGGGCTCTAAGGCAGGGAAATATATAAATTAATGAATATATTAATAACTATTGTTCGCCAAGTTTTTGCCTTGACTCAATAACAGTTGATAAAATGCTGCATCATCATCAACAATGGTCAATGGCACTTTTTTACCCCTAAGAAAGCTAGAGAACTTTTTAACACTGTAGCAAAAAGTGCTTTCATTGCCTTTTATCTGGTGATGTTTTTGAGGAAACTTTGGTCAAACCTGTCCCTTAAAAACCAGCACATGCATTTTAAAAAAAAATCACTTTCTGAAAAAAAGTTTTTCACTGTTGCTGAATCATCATCAACAATGGTCAATGGCACTTTTTTACTCCTAAGAAAGCTAGAGAACTTTTTAACACTGTAGTAAAAAGTGCCTTTAACTTTCATTGCCTTTTATCTGGTGATGTTTTTGAGGAAACCTGGATTTTGTAAGATCCCCATGTCTGTATTTCAGCTTTAATAATCTACTGATGTTTCCTACGCAAGTAAATAGTTGTTTTCCCTGAACTCTGCCATATCTCTAGGCAAGCAATTGTCAGATGACAGCTATTATGAGAAACAGTTACAGCAGTTATTCATGTGGAGATAGTGTTCTTTGTTGCAGAAAAAATCACTCTGCTTCACAGGAGAGCTACATTAATATAGTCTATTTCGTATATTCAGAATATTATCTACTAGCACCTGTATCTGATTTAGTCTGGTTAATTGTTATGACATGTGTCATGTGAATAATATTTCATACACATTATTTTTGAAATGACATGCAACTATTTTTCTGAATTGAAGAACCAATAAGCTTTTAAAGCGGAAATACTGTACACCTTACAAAAATCCCCTTACAACCAGCTTATTACAGGCTGGTAAACTTACATTTCCCTGCAGGTGGTCATCCAAGCTCTAATCTCACCATGGGTGAGGCCATCCAGTCTCAATTATGACACCTCTAGAAACTCTGGCCCAGGGCCATCCATTCATGACTATAATGTAACAGTAGTTGTTGTAAACTCACCAGACATTAAGCAGCCTCTCACGAGTGCATTTCTGCATTCGAGCATGGTTTTTTAATCTCAGTTTTAGCAGTTTTTAGCCCTCGTGCTATTCAGTGTTGTCTTTTTTTGTGCGGGTTTGCTGTTTATCATACTGCGTATGTGGAAACGAGTCTTGGGCGTATCAATACGTATATTAGTGAGCTTATGCGTTCTTGCTTTCGCAACCCTATGGATTTTGCCTGCGCTTGCGCCCTGATTTGCTCTTTGGCGGGGCTTTTAAAAACAGAAGTTGCTGGTCATTGATTGGATAACATACATGATGCCCCTAGACGAGTATCTGGCAGAGTATGAGCATCTGCAGTTCCATGGGCTACTCACTCTGTACCTGCCAGAGCTTATGTACACCCACCATCATCTGGATGTTGATCATATGTCCGATCAACTTTGACCAGGCTGAACCACCTTTCTCTCGAGAAGCTATACTCAGAGCTGCAGCCATGGTTGGCTCACACCACAAGAACGGGCCATGCGATTGATGGCATGATCAAATTGGTTGGATGCCTTCAATTTTCAGCGAATGGCTCCATCCAGAGGCTTGGGACACTGTCGGAAAGTCCCAGCGTTCACTGAGCCATGCCCTGACTAAATTTCCTGATGGCATGGTTGCCCTGCAGTAGAAATATATCCCTTTTCCTGACAGCATGGCAGCCTGGAACACAATGAAGTTGGGTTATTTCAACAAAGTGAATATTCCCAATGCCATGGGCACGGGCAATGCAAACTGCACGCTGTAGTGTCCAAGGTTCCCATGAATCTGCTTGCTCTTTGCCTGCTACTGTAATGTTGCTAGTGTATTAACCTGTGTCTGTTGTAATTTTTCTACAGGAACTGGAAGATGGAACATTCGATCAATATTCAGTGTGTGGTGGGTTCCATTCTCCATTTTTCTTCTATTCCATGTTTCTGCATTTTGGTTGGCTTACCAGGCTCCACCCATGATGTGTTTATCATACAAAGCTTCAGTCTGTATTCCCGAGACAGGCGATCTGCGTGGCGGTTGGCTTCTGGGCAAGTGTGTGAATTAGTGTCTTTTCTGCATTTCTATAGTTAGCCTTACATTTGTAATGTTCTTTCTTTGGTATCAGCTGGACCCCTTGTATTCACCTCTTAATTGTGTGGTCATGTTCCTATTTTAAGTACCCATTTCCCCTGTACCTAGTTCAACTCCTTTGGCCTTTGGTGATAGCTAGGATGGGGTGTTGTGCTGCTAGAGCTGTGGCACCGATCTCCCGGTCCTGCTGTTGCAGAGCCACACTGCTGCAGGTGACCCGCTCAGAGTGTGTAGTGTGGCAGGCAGCAGCAGAGTGTGTCTGTCCCGAGCGGTGATGCCTTGGGCTGTGGTGCCTTGTCCAGGTGCTGTATTCCCTTCTGCCATGCCTGGCTTACAGGGTCTGGGGGCTGCAGTGGTGCTGAGTTCAGGGTGATCCTCCTCCACACCTATGATGTGCTTGAAGTAAGCAGTTCCATCAAACTACAGGTGTAAGCTGTGTGCTTTTATACACACATTGATGAGTAATAGGGCCCCAATTAAGACTTTATTTTACAGGAGAGCATAGGTGTTTGCAACCTAGAGGCTACAACATGGGTGTATGCACGTCGCCCAGCACAACACTTTGGGGATCTGCTGGGGTGCCTCAGCGCAGGGGTGAGTCATGCTCCTGAACCAAGTTGGAAGAGACAATCTGCACCATAGCACCATCCCTTTTTACCTTCGATGAGCAGGAGTACATTATGGTTATAAGTACCCATGCTATGCAAAGGTTCACCTCCGCATGTTTGCTGCTTTACACCAGGCAAATGGGCGGACAGGTGACAGAGTGTCTGCAGGAGTGAAGGCATAGGAACCATGGCACATGCATGGCACTCAGTAATGGCAGAGGCCTCATTTTCCTAGTCAGACACAGTTGGGGTCTGCTTCCTAGCACAGACATGTGCCAACCACAACCCTGTCTGCTTGTCGAAGCCCTAAATGTGAAACAGGCTGCCACCATTAGTGTGCCACACCACATGTGCCTTAGTGAACATGCCTTCAGTCATATACTCAGGCCACTGTAACATGTACCACCCTTGCTTGTTTCACGGGAACACTGTGGGGGTCAGAAGTGTGGATGCCGAGGGGTATGGGTCACAGTTGCAGGTTGAGACAGGAGAAAGACCACAGACATTCCAATACACCAGTAATGGTGGCCTGGAGAGCTGTGCTGTATACATCATTGGAGAAGAAGCAGCAGATCCTACGATGGAGTTGTGGGGAACACTTGCACCTACAGTAAAGTGACCTTTCTATTGTGTTTTGCCATTGCAGACTTTTATAACCAAGAAATACAACTTCTAGCCTAACACCGACACCAAGATGACGTTGGCAATTGAGGTGGCTGAACACCTGAATGCAGAGGGGCTGAAGGCTTACACTCACACCCAGATAATGCAGCAGGTGAGGCAGGTTTTCTGACAGAACATCCCAGGAAAGTGGCTGATACACAAAGAAATTGCCCACTAATGCAGAGCTGTGTTAAGAATTGTGTTTTCCTTCTAGAGTTATAGTTCCAGCAGAGCATAAAACCCATCCGAGCCGAAGGATCTGACCAATGTCTTCCGGGCGTCAAACCCAAAGACCGCCATTGTCCTCATTCTCCTTTTCGGAATCCCATGCAGCAGCCCAGGAACAATCTGAAGAGGTGAAGGCCCAGGTGTTGGGCTTGGAGTCCCAACCAGGGTCCAAGAACCCAGGTAGGACAACAGACAACCAGCACACACCGCATGGTAAGGAACTCCCAATGACATGTCTGCTAAACACTGGTGTTTTGTGTTCCTCTGTCCCTACAGACTCATCGGACCAGGGGGAGTTTGCTGCAATAACTTGACCAAAACACAAGCTGGTGCCTCAAGGGCCATGACTAACATCACACATGTGATGTTTTCATGTCCTTCAGACCTTGACGAGGGCATGGCTCCAAGGTGGATGGTGACTCCCTAAAACTGAAAAATACAGGGCTGCTGTAAGTAATAAGCAATTGTGAGCATTTGTCAGGGGTACCTGGAAGACATGTGTTCAAAGGAGCTAAACAGTTAAACAATAAAAGAGAAAAAAAACTAAAATGATGCGGTGATCCGACATACTTAATGCAGGGTGCAGAAGATACAGTTGTGGTGGGGGAAGGTGGCGGCAAGCACTAGGGGGAGCAGGTAAGAACAAGAAGTAAGAAGGTCACACTGGGGAGAAGTACTACATGGGAGGCCCCAAAAGAAGCCAGAAGAACAAGGAGGAAGAAGGTGAGTCACACTGCGGAGAGGCTAATAAACATGGGATGTCCTAAAGGTGGTGCTCAACAATGGAAATAAAATACACCTATATGCTTATTACAGCATGCAAGTGAGATGGCAACAGAGCACCAAGAGCAAAGGACTCTGCGGGAACATAAACTGCTAGTTCGACAGCCAAATACATAACAACTTTATGGTCTGCGAGTTAGCCTCCGTGCAAAACTGAGCAAATACGGCGAGCCGTAGAATCAGGCTTTAAATCAGATGAGCAGTTCTTTAAGCATGGCCAGCGATACCCTATGCAATCTGCCCAATGCAAACATTTGTGAAAGGATCAGTTTTCTTACAGAGCGTCATTCCACTATGATACTGTAACAAGATGCCACCAAAAGTCACTTTATGAAATGTCTTTCATCATTGATGTTCCACGATCAATTGTGAATGGTATTATGAAAAAAAGGAACTGCTGACTCCATAACTGCAGAGATAAAACTTCTCTGGCGTTAACATCATCAGCATTGCGCTTCATGGCATAGGATTGAATGGATGAGCCACTGCATGCAAGCCTCCTATTACCAAGCACAGTGTCAAGTGAAAGATGGAGTAGTCTAAAGTGCAATGCCATCACTGGACTCTGAAGCAAGTAAAATGTGTTTGTTGGAGTGACCAATCACTCTTCTCTATCTGGTAGTCTGATAGATGAGTCTTGGTTTGGCAAATTCCAGGCAAGCGTTACATGCTTGACCACATTGCGCCAACTGAATATATAAGTAATGGAGGTAGAATGCTCTGTAGCTGTCTTCCAAGGGTGAGCCAATACCCCTTCATTCCAGTGAAAGAAAATCTTAATGCGTTACCATACTTACTACTACTATATACATTTATGGGGTAAACAAGAACAGATATTACAATTATTCTGCACATTTTTGCCATTTTTGCCATTTTTACTCCTATTTCCCAACTCCAAGCTGTATAAACTTCAATGCCTATTGAATTAAAGCATATCAGGTGATGTGTATTTGTTTAATGAGGAAGGACCTAACCTAAGTAGATCAGGACCCTATATCAAAGCGTGCATAATTTATTAAAAAAAATGTAACTGACTCTGGAAAGTCAACCTTTTTCAAAGTCTTTCAGAGGGATGCACTTGTAATTACTATTTTGGGGTATGATCACTCAACCATCAAACCTTTTCTCACCAAAAGTCAGGGTCACAAGAAAATATTGAGAAAACCTGCCCCCTCCCTAAGAAGTATGAAGAAGTACAAGCTATTTAGATCTTATGGCAAAAACTAGCCTGAAACTTAACCACCACTGAACAAGGTGTATAAGCTGAAATGTCAAGACTGGACCAAAATGTAAATATTTTAAAGGTTTTATGGACTGATGAGATGAAAGTGACTTTTGATGGGCCAGATGGATGGGCTCAAACCTGGATATGTAACTTTTGACTCAGATGCCAACAAATTGGGTGTGGTGTACTGCTATGGGCTGGCATTATTAAAAATGAGCTAGTTAGAGCTTTATGTGTTGAAGATGGAGTCTCAATCAACTCCCAAACCTTCTGTCAGTTTTTAGAAGCCTTGATCTTTAAGCAGTGTTACGGGGAAAAGTCTGCCTCTGTCAAGAAAACCATGATTGTTACGAAGAACATTGCTCCATTGTATAATTCAAAGTACTCCACTGCATGGCTAGAAAGTAAAGGCCTAAAAGATGAAAGAATAGTGACACGCCCCTTCCTCACATGACTTTGAGACTGAGTGGGCCCTTCTAAAAGCAGAACAAAACCTGGGAATTTGAGTTTCCTGGGTTTTGTTCCGTTTCCCCACAGTGTGACACCCCTCAGAAAGCCCCAAACAACTCACTTCTTCTGCATTCCAATGGCGCATGCACGAGCCAATGAGAGCCATTTGCAGTGTTTACCTCCTTCGGCAAATGGCTCTTATTGGCGTTATTAGGGACCACTTGCCGCTGCATCCTCCGCTAGGAACTGATCATCAACATAGTTTACAAAACTGACAGACCCCATTGATGGTTATTAAAAAGAAGGGAGACAATATTGGTGGTAACTGATTTTTGGGTAAATGTCAGAAATCTGTATTTGTAAGTTTTGCATTTTTTTTATTATTCTCATTTTAACAGATGCAATTAAACAAGTAAGATGGGGACATTTTAATTCTGCACACTAATCGTTGCCCATTAATTATGCACATAGTAAGCCAAAACCTCACTTACTTTCTTCAGTATTCAGGTTTGTGCTTTATTAGCATTTTTGATTGACCAAGAGCAACGTACTTATTCAATAACAAATTGAATTCTCAAAAATACAACTTGCCAAATAACTGCACACACAGTGTTTTTGCAGTTTTTTTCATTGTAAAATAACACAGAAAATAAGTATAAATATATGCTTGTGGGAATGCTTGTGGTAGCCATAGCTAGCATTGCATGCACTAGTGCTGAACTATGTTAAACTGGAATTTAAAGGGCCCATAATGTGAGTTACTATTGCATGAAAATGTGAATATCACATGCTTTTAAAATATCAACATATAAAACTGCCATGTTAAAATATCTAATGAGCTTTACCATACAGATTTTGGACAAGGTCAGGCAAATCGTCCTGCCAATGGCATATTTAATGCAGTTAGATTAAATAGAGTCACTTCAAATGTTCGTGAAGTTATGTCTGCCTAATTAGAGGTATTTACCTGAACTCCTCCATCTCTTTCAAGGTCATTATTCAGATAAGAGCTATGACACTGGCCTCTAGTGGTGGTCTTGCCCACTCGCTGCCTGAAACCCATGTGTAATATGCCTGAATATCACACACAACATACAAACAGCATCATGCTGGGGACAGTGTCAGACATTTGCAGAACCCACTGCTGTATGAATAGAAATTAGTTTCAAGTTTGAAGATTCTGCAACTCACCAGTACCTAAGCTTTCACTGTAAAGAAACAGAATGAAATGCTAATATTTGTCATGTCATGTCAAAAAGGTTTGAAGCAGAGCAAGACCCATGTGCCTGGGCCCTGGAATCTTTTAGACTGCTAGCCTGCCCTGCTAGTAGGATGCCCCACTGTGTATAACCCCTGGGGCGGCTGGTATATTCTTCACCTTTACCAGGAGGTCACATGAATGAGTCACCCGGCACCATCACACATCCCCCGGCACCTTTGCACGGCACCTCAACCAATCAGAGATCTCAATAGGTGCCAGGTGGGCGCGGCCTCGGCAGTGGAAAACCCTGTTTTTTTTCAGACTGGGCCACCGCCGTGCTGGCAGCATCACCCCGCTGCTCAGGCGGTGGAGGGGGGGGTTGACGAGCAGCCAAATCAGTGGACCAAAACCCATTTTGGGTGCTTTGCTGAACTGGCACTCCTCCCCCAACGGCCGAGCAGCCAGGTGATGCTGCCAGCTCGGCGATGGCCAGGTTTTAAAATAAAACAGGGTTTTCCACCGCTGAGTTCATGCCCACCTGGCACCTCTTGAGATCGCTGATTTAATACTCTACTTGTATATTAACAGTGAAAAATAAGGCTGTGCAGGAGATGGTTCCAACTTATAGTCTTTAAAGGGTTTGGTTTTAGGAAAAGATGATTTTTGTGAAGATAAAAATAGTTCTAATTGTTTAATTCAAATGGTGCCTCCCCTCCATTGTTGCTGTATATTTCAGCACTGGTCATGTTCCTATTTACTTCATCCCATTCACCTTAGCTTCTCACCTGCTCCCAAGTCCCATTTTATTAAAATGCACCTAAGGTAAAAAAAATACACATTAAATGACCTAAACTATTATTGTATTTCACATATCTCTCCTTTTCAGAACTGGCAGGCTTCAGTCATGCCAAGATATCAACCTCTATGCCCCTATGTCCATGGAGCTTGTGTTCTCCCGGGGGTGAACAGGAGGCCTGGGCCAATGTGCACCAGGCTCTTCCATACATCCCTGGCCGTTGGGGATACCGGTAATGTATGGGATGGGATAATGGCAAGTCATCTGTCTCCATGCAGGGAGGTCACTTCCAGTCCCCCTTCCCTTTCAAATAGTATAGGAGTCCCCTGGGCCCTTTACTAGCTCAAGGTAGTGAAAGTAAAAAATAACTCACCACACAAAAGCACTTTATTATTCTAGCTCTTAACTATACTTACCTCACATATTACCTGACATATCTATTCAGCGCCAGGTGTCCTCCTGCTGATGAGGGTTCCCCCTCCTTCTAGGCTTGCAGTCTACCAGGCTCTGCTCGCCCATCACTGAAGGGAGAAGTATTCATACTCCAGGGCGTGGCTTGCCTGCGATAACCCCTAGCATCACAGCTAAGGGAAGGGAGAAGATTCCCAGGCAAGCTATGTCTGGGGAAAAATTATTTAGCTGTATCCTCAACAGCCCCAATGGAAGATCCCAGGGCCCAACTGTGCAGGCTGGTATTCACCCCAGGAGGAGCACTGAACTGGCACTGGGGACTGGTATCCTGGCATGAGGACCCCATCCATTTGACTGATGGGCCGGCTGGCAAGCTTGGTGAGAGGGGACCCTACATCATTTTTCTGGAAGCAAAAGGCAGATGCAAAAAAAAAAAAAAAACGAATGAAAAAGAATTCATACGCAGCTGCAAAACACAAACTCCTACCACAAGCTATTAATGCAAAGCACATGCCATAAATGTGGGTGTGAACGTAGCCTAACTGTATTGTTATAGTAGATAACAGTCCAGACAAGTCGGAACATGGAAGTGACTGTAAAAATGGAGCCTGAATGAAAGATTACAACCCTTATTTTGCCACTGCTACTCAGCTGAGAAAGCTCTAGACATCCATTCCGCTATGATTTACTACCACCAACCATATATTTATTAGTTCGGAAAAATCTAGATTTTTTTTTATACATCTAGATATTGTTGCCTATTATATAAGGAAAAAGGCTAAATAACACAATGTTTTCATATTATCTAATACACTCCTAGTCTGATTTAGTGATCAGGAAAACATACAAAATTCACTTTATTGCAACAGACCGAGATAAAGAAAGCACTTTTCCCCTTCAAATTTCTTTCTCCCACACCCTGTAATCTTTTCAACTAAAACTGGACTTAGCTATATTGCATTTTTCCACATTTTTGTGCACGGCATGCTCCTCCGGAGTATAGGATACTTAGTCTTTCTCATAAGTGTACTTATCTAATGCTCCCTTGATTGCCTTAGTCACTGCTGCATGGCCTCACCGCTTGACATATTTCCATTGCAATCTATATATAATAATGCAACAGTGACAATCATCTCTTAACTTCACCTTCCCTGAATCTCTCGACTGGCAGCGTGTCAAATCGTATTTATTTTTTATGGTTTCCGTTCCCTCTGTTAGGACAGTGGCATTCAATCTTAAATGTATTTCCTCACTTCATAGAAATTGAGATTATTTATTCCACAGGGGTTGTATAAACTGTACATTTATCCCTGCCGGAACTGCAGGCTGTATAATCCTGCTCATGCAACAAGCTGGAAGCATACTTCTACAAACAAACTTTAGATCCCCGCCAGACTGCTGCAGCAAAATCTCTGCCCTGTACATAGCTGAGCCCGAGGCAAAGTAAGGCCCAAAGCAAAGAGTATAGTCTGAGGCTAAACTCTCTCTCTCTCTGATATATATATATATATATATATATATATTATAGTCTGAGGCTGAGTATAAACTCCAGTGTCACCGATAGAACAAAGCACAGTTCTTTCACAGTCCCAGCATTGTTCCAATCTACGCTCACCAGAGTTAAACTAGACCAACAGCCTTGCAGAGTTGGAGAAAAAGCTCCACAAAACGTACTTGCCCTATCTGCATGCATGAGACTGATTTATTGTCAGCACTTACATTTGCTCCTGCCTCTACTTAAAGCTGAAACGTCACCTCAACCATTTTCTCCTGGTTGTGAAGCACCCTGGGGTCTTCCTTTCCCAGTATCCCAACCATGCTGCTGCCTGGATTTAACCAGCATAACCCACAATGCACAGAGGCAGGAAACACTGCAGCACCTCCGTGAAGAGGGGGCTACGGCATGCTCCATCCCCTCATCACAGGAATTATGGCAAGCCCCTCCCCATTGAAGTGAATGGAGAGGGGCATGCCATAGTTGCTGTGACGAGGGGACGGGCACGCTGTGGCCCCCTCTTCCCATCGATGTCACTGGGACTATGTAGTGGAGGAGAAGGGAGCGGCACCCAGCGTGGGACTTGGATCAGGCGATCTGGTAAGTTTGTTGGCACCGGACTAGCAGCGATAGCCTGCGGCGCTGGATGGCGCTTGAGTAAAGTATGACTTTAAGCTTCCTTCACAGGTTCCACAGGCACATGGCTGATGACACCTGGGTCTTAGGCTTCCTCCCTAGAATCTCGAGAGCAGCCATCTGGCCATCTTCAGGTCTTTGGCTTCATTAGTTTTTGGCTTGGCTGCTTATTCCTCTCTCCTCCTGCAAAAAACTTTTTAGTTACACTACAAGCAACAACTAATTCTAGCTAGAGGCTCACTTATATAACCTCTGCTATCTCCCTGTCCAGGCCACAGACTCCAATTAAAGATGTGGGAGAAAGGAATCAGAGCCCTGGCCCCCACCACTAGAGATGCGCGAATCGATTCTGACGAACCGGAATTCGTTACAAATTTCATGAAATATTCGATTCGTTACGATTCCGAATATCGCCGCAATTCGATCGCTCGAATCGCTTCCTTAAAACTCCATTTACTGCTATACAGTCCATCTAAAATGGTGGATCCACATGTCAGGACATGTACCATGGGGCAAGGAATGCTGGGTAGGTGTCACATGCTACCTATCAGCAGACAGGCTTACCGATGATGTCACAGCCCCATATAAACGGTGGCCATCTTGCGGAAGATCAATCTGACACTGTATTGCGGCCAGAGCAGATCAGGCAGGGAGAGAGCGAGGGATAGATAGATAGATAGATAGATAGATAGATAGATAGATAGATAGATAGATAGAACAGAAGAAGCGCCGGACAGATAGAGAAGGAGAGAGCCTGTGACAGTGACAGATAAATACAGGGACAGTTTAAAAGGTTTGCATTAGCTTTCAAGCCTATTTAGTGTTAATAATAGGGATGAGCGAATCGATCCAGACGAACCCGGATTCGATCCGAATTTCATGAAAAATTCGATTCGGATCGAATCCGAATTTCCCCGCGATTCGATCGCTCGAAGTTTTCCTTTAACATCCATTCATTTACATTTACAGGCATTCTAAGATGGCGGACGGGACATGTCCAGACATCAACCCCGCGCCAGTGCAAGCTGGGACAGTCACATGCAGCCTATCAGCAGCCAGCAAGCCCGGTGACGTCACAGCGCTATTTAAGTCGGCCATCTTGCTTTTCCTTCCTCATTTCTCTATTGCATTCGTGAGGGACAGAACGCTGTAGTGAGGGAGAGAGGCAGTTAGACAGGCAGGGACAGACAGGGACAGGCTGGAGACAGGCAGGAGACAGGCAGGAGACAGACAGAAAGTCAGCGAAAAACAGGGAAAGTTAGGAAAAATCGGAGGCAGTCACAGGGAGATTTTTTTTTTTTCATCCAGCCTGAGTGTTTGTTACTGGCTGGCTGACAGGCTTTGTTAGCGTTTTCAGGCTGCTTATACTAACTAACTGTGCATATATACTGAACTGATCTTAAGTCTGCTGTGAGGCATCCCATTCTGTGACTACACCAGCCTCTATTTAAGACCATATAACCATTTGCACTTATTCTAATTGAAATTAGGCCTGATAAAGACACTTTTGCTGTGCATATTCTTACTGCTGCCTGCCAGGTGCACTCCTTTTTGGGGCATCCCATTCTGTGACTACAGCAGCCTCTATTTAAGACCATATAACCATTTGCACTTATTCTAATTGAAATTAGGCCTGATAAAGACACTTTTGCTGTGCATATTCTTACTGCTGCCTGCCAGGTGCACTCCTTTTTGGGGCATCCCATTCTGTGACTACAGCAGCCTCTATTTAAGACCATATAACCATTTGCACTTATTCTAATTGAAATTAGGCCTGATAAAGACACTTTTGCTGTGCATATTCTTACTGCTGCCTTCCAGGTGCACTCCTGTTGGGGCATCCCATTCTGTGACTACACCAGCCTCTATTTAAGACCATATAACCATTTGCACCTATTATAATTGAAATTAGGCCTGATAAAGACACTTTTGCTGTGCATAGCACTACTGGTCCCTGCCAGGTGCACTCCTTTTTGGGGCATCCCATTCTGTGACTACAGCAGCCTCTATTTAAGACCATATAACCATTTGCACTTATTCTAATTGAAATTAGGCCTGATAAAGACACTTTTGCTGTGCATAGCACTACTGGTCCCTGCCAGGTGCACTCCTTTTTGGGGCATCCCATTCTGTGACTACAGCAGCCTCTATTTAAGACCATATAACCATTTGCACTTATTCTAATTGAAATTAGGCCTGATAAAGACACTTTTGCTGTGCATATTCTTACTGCTGCCTGCCAGGTGCACTCCTGTTGGGGCATCCCATTCTGTGACTACACCAGCCTCTATTTAAGACCATATAACCATTTGCACCTATTATAATTGAAATTATGCCTGATAAAGACACTTTTGCTGTGCATAGCACTACTGGTCCCTGCCAGGTGCACTCCTTTTTGTGGCATCCCATTCTGTGACTACAGCAGCCTCTATTTAAGACCATATAACCATTTGCACTTATTCTAATTGAAATTAGGCCTGATAAATACACTTTTGCTGTGCATATTCTTACTGCTGCCTGCCAGGTGCACTCCTGTTGGGGCATCCCATTCTGTGACTACAGCAGCCTCTATTTAAGACCATATAACCATTTGCACTTATTCTAATTGAAATTAGGCCTGATAAAGACACTTTTGCTGTGCATATTCTTACTGCTGCCTGCCAGGTGCACTCCTGTTGGGGCATCCCATTCTGTGACTACACCAGCCTCTATTTAAGACCATATAACCATTTGCACCTATTATAATTGAAATTAGGCCTGATAAAGACACTTTTGCTGTGCATAGCACTACTGGTCCCTGCCAGGTGCACTCCTTTTTGGGGCATCCCATTCTGTGACTACACCAGCCTCTATTTAAGACCATATAACCATTTGCACTTATTCTAATTGAAATTAGGCCTGATAAAGACACTTTTGCTGTGCATATTCTTACTGCTGCCTGCCAGGTGCACTCCTGTTGGGGCATCCCATTCTGTGACTACACCAGCCTCTATTTAAGACCATATAACCATTTGCACCTATTATAATTGCAATTAGGCCTGATAAAGACACTTTTGCTGTGCATAGCACTACTGGTCCCTGCCAGGTGCACTGCTTTTTGGGGCATCCCATTCTGTGACTACAGCAGCCTCTATTTAAGACCATATAACCATTTGCACTTATTCTAATTGAAATTAGGCCTGATAAAGACACTTTTGCTGTGCATATTCTTACTGCTGCCTGCCAGGTGCACTCCTGTTGGGGCATCCCATTCTGTGACTACACCAGCCTCTATTTAAGACCATATAACCATTTGCACCTATTATAATTGAAATTAGGCCTGATAAAGACACTTTTGCTGTGCATAGCACTACTGGTCCCTGCCAGGTGCACTCCTTTTTGGGGCATCCCATTCTGTGACTACAGCAGCCTCTATTTAAGACCATATAACAGAAAAAATAGGCTCATGGGACCTAGCCCAGAAACCCAAATAGCAGGAGCACCAATTCAATCAATTAAAGTAAAATACCATTTATTGAAAATCACATGAATCCAAACAACGACATAACACACAATACACAATACAAACACATTAAAATTACTGTGTATCCCCAAGATTCATCCAGTGCTGTATACACAGCAACAAATATCTGGGTAACTCCTAAAATATAGGTACGTGTAAACAATCCCTAAAATTTACTAATTTTGTGCCGGCACAAAAAACACCCACCTCCTCTGCCCCACAAAAAGGGGGAAGAAAAAAAGAGAGAGGAGGGGGGAGCCTCCAACTAACTACTAACATATATTAAAGTGACAGTGCATATTAAACATAGCAGCAATAACCATGAATTCTATATAAACTCACAAACAATTATTCAATTAATCAATAAGTGCACAATAACCTATAATAAACGTGAATGTATATACATGTATATATAGAAATAATATAAGCGGTGTTTCCAAAGGACAGTGTTTTAAAACAGTGCTTTAAGCATGTAAGCAGTGCTTTAAAACAGTGTTCAAAAACAAGTGTTCAATAATACTGGTCATGGATACAAATACTAATTACAGAAAACATCTCAAAATAGACCCACACAATCACCAAAGCAAATAAGGAGGCAAGATATAATACTTAGCCAGACAACAGGGTATATCACGTGAAGTGAGGAGTGGGGGATAAACAGCAGGGACACCTTCGAACGCGGCCGCCCGTGCCGCTTCGCTGGGTGAAGATAATCTAACTATAAAACGCCTACTTAAATACCCGGGATACATGGATGCAGTTCGCGCCATCTGGCAGGTGCTGATGAAACGCATCTGCGTCCCAGCACCAGCCTGCGCAGCGGAAATGGCGTCAGATTAAACCGGAAATGGCAGCTGTGATTGACTTGTCCACTAACCAGAGCTGTCAATCTTTAACACGGAGGGGGCGGGCCTATACTATACCGGGCCGAAATCAGCCCGAGGCCTCATAATCACACAAAACACTCCATTATAAGGCTGCATCAAACATCTAAACAGAGGTAGAAAAGTGATCGTACAGTACCACAGATTGTGCCCCACCCGGGCGGCAGCCACGCCCACCCATCCGGCGAGCGCCCACCCCCCGGCCAAACAGAATCAAAATTGCACTCAGCCCGGGTGTCAGCGCGCGCGGGAGGGCGCACAGGGCGCCCCACACTGAAGGGCGCAAGCCGTGTATCCGCTTAAAACTGCATCCATATCCAGGTGAAAGTAAGGACAACATATCTGGATCCATGTCAGTGACTAAATACATATGAAAGATATAAATATGGACAATATACCAAAGGATTATCTTTAAATAAATTGGCAACCTCAACCTAATTTAACCATACTCTATCAAATAATTCCCTATCAACTAATCCTCTAATTCTCTATCATGTGCTGTCCATACGGCAAATTTCAAATACTCATACATCAGCAATACAAATCGGGGGGAGGGGGGGGAAAGGAGGGGGGGAAGGGGGAGAAGGGGGAGGGAGAGAAAAGGAAAGAGGGGGGGGAGGGTGAAAGAAAGGGGGGGAAAAAGGGGGGTGAACCAGATAGGCTACAACCAATTAGGGTTGTTATAGTGCTTATAAATATTGTCAATACTCAGGAACTCATTGAATCTATTTTGGGCACAAACACAAACTGCCATACAAGGCCATATATAGCATGGGCATAGAACAGAAACAATTTATTGCTTCTTAAGTGTGATCTTTTATGTTCATCGTTTGTTGTTGTCATGTTGATAGTTCCCCTAAGAATTCAGTATCTCACAGAAGGAAGAGACACAACCAGGGATTTCTTCTAGACTTCGGAACCCATTACTGTCAAAAAGCTTTCAACTCCGTGTTGTCTTCAAGTCCTCGCCAATGCTGACGGGGATAATGTGCAAAATACCTGTATAAAAATAATAAAAATAAATAAGAACGCATAAAACCACATGAAAAACACGTGATAACACCATGCAACTAGAACTGCATAATGAAACCCACAACAGACCAAACCCATATAAGAAAAAACACCTCCCACGTGCACCCGTCTCTCCACGCATGTACCCGGTCTACCACAGTGACAAGTGTCACACACATAGAGACACACGTGCACGTGGACATAAAAATGAACTCCCAAAATAATTACATAAATAAAGATAGACGACCCGACTTCTTAGCCCAGCTCACGATACCGGGGTAAACTCGGGAAAAAAAAACAAACATACAGAAACGAAAATTACACTTCGTGTGACACCAATTAGTGAAAACATCCTCGGGCACTCACACTGCTAGAAGAAGATATTCTCACGAAATCCCCCATCATCATCATCTTCCACCCTTTCTTTACCAAACATCAGAGGGGTAGGAAAACGAATTCCTCCTCTCCAACAACAATTATTTCATCCCAAAAACGGGGTGGAGGCCCAGTCCTTATTCAGGCCTTTAGGGCTCCGAGTATCAAGTAAAAAGACCCATCTCAACTCCCTCTGTTGGAGGCGGCGCTTCAAATCCCCACCTCGTGGGCCTATAGATACCCTCTCTATGCCCACAACTTTCAAAGTTTTGGGGTCCCCCCCGTGTTTGTCTAAAAAATGTGCTGCCACAGGGGAGATGTTCTTACCCAATTCCTTATCCCGGCTGGCCAGCCGGATATTGGACATATGGGCTTGAATCCGAGTCTTCAATGCATTTTGTGTCTCTCCTACGTAGGCACGTGGGCACCCACACCACAATAGATAGATTACGGATCGTGTCCTGCAATTGATAAAAGAATTGATTTTAAATTTCTTACCAGTCTGTAAATTGAAAAAATATTGAGTTTTGTCTATATGAGCACAAATGGAACAATTTGCACAAGGGACGCAACCCGGACTGTTATTCTTTTGTAACCAAGTCACAGTAGGTGAAAAATGGCTCTTACAGAGGTAATCCTTCAAATTGGGGGCTCGACGGGCCGTAAACAGAGCCCTTTGGCCCACTATTTCCCCCAGTGACGGTTCAGTGGATAATATATGCCAGTGTCTGGAAAAGATGTCCTGGACTTCCCTCCATTGTTTACTGTAATCCGTCACAAAACGTACATCTCCTGTTTGCTTCCTAGTGCCTTCATTCTGTCGGGGACGGTATCGTAACAATTCCGTCCTATCTAACTGTTTGGCCCTAGTATACGCCTGTATGACAATCTTCTTTGGATATCCTCGGGACAAAAATCTCTGAGTTAAATCCATTGCTTCTTTTTCAAAATCCGCAAGATTTGTACAGTTCCTCCGGACACGGAGAAACTGTCCATACGGAATCCCTCTTTTTAAATGTGGGATGTGTGTACTATCATATCTCAACAGGCTGTTGACAGCTGTAGGTTTTCTATACAGACTGGTATCTACTCCGCCATCCGTTCTCAGAAACAACCTAACATCCAAGAATGTTACCTCTGTTGCAGATATGGTCCAGGTAAGAGTAATATTCAATTCATTGTCATTCAATCGGGACAGGAAGTCTTGGCAGGATGATTCCGTGCCCTGCCAGAGAATCAAGATGTCGTCAATGTAACGGTACCACCCCAATAACTCGGGGTGGCACCGCTCCAAATCTGCAGAAAACACTGTACACTCCTCCCACCAACCCAAAAAGAGATTAGCTATTGAGGGGGCACATTTGGCCCCCATAGCTACTCCTGAAATTTGTTGATAATATTGGCCATTAAATGTAAAGTAATTGTGGGTCAGTATATACTTCAAAAGGGCCAAAAGAAATTCATGTAAGTCTGCCCTCTCCACTGACTCCTTGTCTAGATAGTATTTGACCGCAATCAAGGCCAAGTGGTGGGGTATAATTGTGTACAGAGATTCGACATCACACGTGACTAGTGATGTCCCTGGTGGCAAATGTAAACCTTCCAGTTTTTGTAAAAGATTGGTCGTGTCACGCACATAAGATTGAAGACTTAAGACATGGGCCTGTAAGAACAAATCTAAGAAGGAACACACCGGTTCCATAAGGCTATTGATCCCTGAGACGATTGGGCGACCTGGAGGGGCCCTGAGATCTTTGTTTGTTTTGGGTAACACACAGAAAGTAGGAGTGGCAGGATAGGGGACTGTCAGATATTTAAATTCTTGGGCACTGATAATACCATGTTCATGACCATGACAGAGGAGAGAGTCAAGTTCAGATTTAAAGGAAACAACCGGATTCCTAACGAGATGCACATCGTTCCGGGTATCCCTTAATTGTCGGTTTACCTCCTGTAAATAATCTGATGTTGCCCAGATCACTACATTACCGCCTTTGTCGGCTTCCCTTATGATCAAATCACGGTTGTCTTTTAAGGACTTTAGTGCTTCAAACTCAGCTTTTGTCAAATTGTTTTTACCATAAAATTTGGGTAGTTCTAATACCTCCTTGACAACTGCGTTGAAGAAGACCTGAACCGGAGGGCAAATATTGAAGGAAGGACAAAACCGTGAAGGACATTTTAGACCACTTGACGTTCTTACCAGACCAGGGTCCAGTGCAATCGTTGGATCTTGCTCTTGCAGGAGCGACTGTAAATCCAATAAAGCATGTCGATCCTCATGGCCCAAAGTCACCGGGTCTGTGTCCCTCTGTGTTGTCCCAAAATGTTTTTTCAGGAGTATTTTCCTACAAAAAAGATATACATCTTTGATCAGAGAAAACCGATCAGCATTAATAGATGGAGAAAAGGAAAAACCCTTTGCTAGAACTGACTTCTCTGCAGGTGTCAAGACATGGTTGGAAAGGTTTATGATTTGTAGTTCATTGGTATTTACTGTTGTGCTCTCATCGTGAAGCCATCGTGTAGCCCCAACGCTCCCTGTTTCTCAGGGCTCTTTGGTCCCCGCCTGCCGCCCCTCCTGGTTCGTCCTCTGCCTCGCTGCCCAAGGATAAAAAATGGGCATCACTCCTTGAGCTATTCTGAGAGGATGAGGTGTGTTCCCTGTTATGGGACCCCTTAAAATTCCCTCTGCCACCTCCTCTTCGTGGATTACCCGAATGTTTCCATCTATAAGCCCGTTTTTGTGTAAAGTCTGATATGTCCCGCTGCAATTTGCGTCTTTTAGTATCCATGACCAGTCTTTCATGTTTATCCAAGTCTGTTGAGAGGGAAGCCAGAAAAGGTCTAACCTGGGTAGTTTGGTCATAGTCCTCTAATTTGCTTTGTAATTCTTGTAGTTTGACCTTAGTCTGTTGTAACAATATTTTGTCATGGTCAATCAACATCTGCATGATAATCTGAGATGCTTTAAGGAGACCCGACTCCCAGGTATTCCTAAAACTGGCATCAACCTCCCATGCAGGGAATAAATGGATCCGTAGACCCCGTGGACAAATATTTTGGGCAATGTATGTTTGTAGACTGTTAATGTTCCACCAGAGGCGTGTGTAGTATTTTTGCGCCTGTCTGACTTGTCGTGTAAGTTGTAAAAAGTCATTAGAAACATCTGTGGTTGAATAAGCCCCTTGATTTTGAACAAAGGCCTGTAATTGATTAGTCCATAGGGACTCTCTATTATCGAGGTCAAAAGCCATATCCGCGTGCACTACACTGAATGGAGACCGGCAGGAGCAGGGTTAAACAGAAAACCCCCCTGACCTTCCAAACCAAATATAACAAAGTGGTGCACCGCCCACAATCTACAATGCTGTGCTACACTGCAAAATACAAACGTACAACAGAAAAAATAGGCTCATGGGACCTAGCCCAGAAACCAAAATAGCAGGAGCACCAATTCAATCAATTAAAGTAAAATACCATTTATTGAAAATCACATGAATCCACACAATGACATAACACACAATACACAATACAAACACATTAAAATTACTGTGTATCCCCAAGATTCATCCAGTGCTGTATACACAGCAACAAATATCTGGGTAACTCCTAAAATATAGGTACATGTAAACAATCCCTAAAATTTACTAATTTTGTGCCGGCACAAAAAACACCCACCTCCTCTGCCCCACAAAAAGGGGGAAGAAAAAAAGAGAGAGGAGGGGGGAGCCTCCAACTAACTACTAACATATATTAAAGTGACAGTGCATATTAAACATAGCAGCAATAACCATGAATTCTATATAAACTCACAAACAATTATTCAATTAATCAATAAGTGCACAATAACCTATAATAAACGTGAATGTATATACATGTATATATAGAAATATAAGCGGTGTTTCCAAAGGACAGTGTTTTAAAACAGTGCTTTAAGCATGTAAGCAGTGCTTTAAAAGCAGTGTTCAAAAACAAGTGTTCAATAATACTGGTCATGGATACAAACACTAATTACAGAAAACATCTCAAAATAGACCCACACAATCACCAAAGCAAATAAGGAGGCAAGATATAATACTTAGCCAGACAACAGGGTATATCACGTGAAGTGAGGAGTGGGGGATAAACAGCAGGGACACCTTCGAACGCGGCCGCCCGTGCCGCTTCGCTGGGTGAAGATAATCTAACTAAAAAAGGCCTACTTAAATACCTGGGATACATGGATGCAGTTCGCGCCATCTGGCAGGTGCTGATGAAACGCATCTGCGTCCCAGCACCAGCCTGCGCAGCGGAAATGGCGTCAGATTAAACCGGAAATGGCAGCTGTGATTGACTTGTCCACTAACCAGAGCTGTCAATCTTTAACACGGAGGGGGCGGGCCTATACTATACCGGGCCGAAATCAGCCCGAGGCCTCATAATCACACAAAACACTCCATTATAAGGCTGCATCAAACATCTAAACAGAGGTAGAAAAGCGATCGTACAGTACCACAGATTGCGCCCCACCCGGGCGGCAGCCACGCCCACCCATCCGGCGAGCGCCCACCCCCCGGCCAAACAGAATCAAAATTGCACTCAGCCCGGGTGTCAGCGCGCGCGGGAGGGCGCACAGGGCGCCCCACACTGAAGGGCGCAAGCCGTGTATCCGCTTAAAACTGCATCCATATCCAGGTGAAAGTAAGGACAACATATCTGGATCCATGTCAGTGACTAAATACATATGAAAGATATAAATATGGACAATATACCAAAGGATTATCTTTAAATAAATTGGCAACCTCAACCTAATTTAACCATACTCTATCAAATAATTCCCTATCAACTAATCCTCTAATTCTCTTTCATGTGCCGTCCATACGGCAAATTTCAAATACTCATACATCAGCAATACAAATCGGGGGGGGGGGGGGGAGGAGGGGGGGTAGGGGGAGAAGGGGGAGGGGGAGAAAAGGGAAGAGAGGGAGGGGAGGAGGGGGAAAGAAAGGGGGGAAAAAAAAATTTAAGACCATATAACCATTTGCACTTATTCTAATTGAAATTAGGCCTGATAAAGACACTTTTGCTGTGCATATTCTTACTGCTGCCTGCCAGGTGCACTCCTTTTTGGGGCATCCCATTCTGTGACTACAGCAGCCTCTATTTAAGACCATATAACCATTTGCACTTATTCTAATTGAAATTAGGCCTGATAAAGACACTTTTGCTGTGCATATTCTTACTGCTGCCTGCCAGGTGCACTCCTGTTGGGGCATCCCATTCTGTGACTACACCAGCCTCTATTTAAGACCATATAACCATTTGCACCTATTATAATTGAAATTAGGCCTGATAAAGACACTTTTGCTGTGCATAGCACTACTGGTCCCTGCCAGGTGCACTCCTTTTTGGGGCATCCCATTCTGTGACTACACCAGCCTCTATTTAAGACCATATAACCATTTGCACTTATTCTAATTGAAATTAGGCCTGATAAAGACACTTTTGCTGTGCATAGCACTACTGGTCCCTGCCAGGTGCACTCCTTTTTGGGGCATCCCATTCTGTGACTACACCAGCCTCTATTTAAGACCATATAACCATTTGCACTTATTCTAATTGAAATTAGGCCTGATAAAGAGACTTTTGCTGTGCATAGCACTACTGGTCCCTGCCAGGTGCACTCCTTTTTGGGGCATCCCATTCTGTGACTACAGCAGCCTCTATTTAAGACCATATAACCATTTGCACTTATTCTAATTGAAATTAGGCCTGATAAAGACACTTTTGCTGTGCATATTCTTACTGCTGCCTGCCAGGTGCACTCCTGTTGGGGCATCCCATTCTGTGACTACACCAGCCTCTATTTAAGACCATATAACCATTTGCACCTATTATAATTGAAATTATGCCTGATAAAGACACTTTTGCTGTGCATAGCACTACTGGTCCCTGCCAGGTGCACTCCTTTTTGGGGCATCCCATTCTGTGACTACACCAGCCTCTATTTAAGACCATATAACCATTTGCACTTATTCTAATTGAAATTAGGCCTGATAAAGACACTTTTGCTGTGCATAGCACTACTGGTCCCTGCCAGGTGCACTCCTTTTTGGGGCATCCCATTCTGTGACTACACCAGCCTATATTTAAGACCATATAACCATTTGCACTTATTCTAATTGAAATTAGGCCTGATAAAGACACTTTTGCTGTGCATAGTAGTACTGCTCACAGGTGCACTGCTGGCTGTTGGGGCATCCCATTCTGTAACATAGCATACCCCTCTTTATTTATAAGCAGCTCTCTTATTTACACTAAGCAGGCCTGTTGGAGGCTGAGTGTTACTGCTCACTTTTGGTGTGCATTATATTCTGTTTCATATAGACCCACCGCTGCCCGGGGGTTCTTAAAATATCACCTACTACCACGCCAGTTAGACTATGTCGGGCAGACAAGTGCCTGGAAGTGAAAAGAGGAGTGGCAGAGGCCAAGATTCCGCAGGCAGAGCTCGCATCAGACTGGGGGCCAGTAGCAGCAGGAGTCACGCTGAGAGACCTAATCTGCCAGTATCTGCTAGCGGTCGGGTCTCCACCAGTAACGCATCTGCCGTGGTAGATTGGTTGACGCGCTCATCAACAACATCATCACAACTTACGTCTGAGACCCCCAGTCTAGGGTCGGTAGGTTCCTCTGACACAACCCTGAGTTGGCATGCCCCGAGAGCAGTCCCTGTCCTCCCATTGCCTCTGTCCTACGCCGTTCCCTCCCCCAGCGACGTATCCTATGCTTTGGGTTCAGCTCCACTCTTTAGTGAGGAGGACGATCAGATACAGGAGGACAGTCAGCAGCTACTGCCCAGCCAAGAAATGGAGGTGGCTTCTTTAGCTAGGCAGACAAATTGTGATGTGGACAGTGTCGTGGGTGCTGCGAGCGTTCCAGCTCCTGCGCCAGACACTGTTGACGAATCCACGAACATCAGTGACGTACAGCCACAACTCGGTGATAATGATGATGACGATGAAGCCGATCGCACTTGGGAGCCGGGTGATGAAGGGGCTTCATCGTCATCATCAGGAGAAGAGGGGCGCAGGTTGCCCCGGAGTCAGCAGCTGAGGCAGCAAGGTGGTAGCAGTCAGCATGGGGGCACAATTCCAAAGGCTGGAGCCGGCCGGGGCCGGGGCCGGGGTAGAGCACCTGCTGTGCGGCAGTCTACCTTATCGGGAGGTAGTGGAGCAGGGGTTCCTGGAGTTGGCAACAGCAGCATTGAATCAGTGAGGCCAGGGGGTGGGAAAAGTAGCTACTCGGCAGTGTGGCAGTTTTTCCTGAAGCATCCGCAGGAGGGTAACATGGCCACATGCAAGATATGTAGGCAAAAGGTGAAGCGTGGCCAGGGTCCAAATGTTGGCACCACGGCCCTGCGTCAACATATGATGCGCGACCTGGGAGAACCGAGGCTCCCAAGGGGTGGTCCAGTCTGCTTCCTCACCAAGTGAGCTCCCAATTTCTGCCAGCCAAGGCTCCAGCACCTCAGCCGAAGGCAGCTGTGCGTCATACCCATCCTCTGTCGCTCCTGCTCCTCCTCCTCCTCCTCCTCCAAGTCATGCATCCCGCCAGCAATCCATCAGCGAAGCCATGTCCAAGAGACAGCAGTATGCGCCCACTCATCCTACGACGCAGAAGCTGAATGTGCTCCTGTCCAAGTTGCTGGTGCTGCAGTCGCTCCCTTTTCAGGTGGTGGAATCTGCACCTTTCAGAGAACTGATGGCTTGTGCCGAGCCGAGGTGGAGAGTCCCAAGCCGTCATTTCTTTGCCAAGAAGGCAGTACCAGCGCTGCACACTTTTGTTGAACAGAAGGTGGGCCAGTCCTTGAGCCTGTCGGTGTGTAGCAAAGTGCATGGCAGCACCGACATCTGGAGCTGTAACTACGGTCAGGGACAGTACATGTCGTTTACGGCCCACTGGGTGAA